>OY770264.1:26484680-27732112 GCA_963669355.1 Chorisops tibialis
TCTATAGATTGCTGGGTTTCAAATTCTACGGAAAAAAATATGCGAAATCGATTCAAAAATTTTGTGATTCGAAATATATTCATGTATTTTTTTTTGACCTGTTAATCCTGCTGGGAGCTTAAGGCTTCCACTTGGCATTTCCATCTTACTCGGTTCAGTGCTGCTGTTTTTGCAATTTCCCAAATGAGTTCTCATTGTTCCAATTCTTAAGACTGCCAGGTCGTCTTGTGCCTTGAGTAATCCATTTTAGCGCCGTGTTTATGATACTCGTAGTGTTGGGCTGCCTTCAACATAGTGTCGAATCCAACTACTGTTCAGCTATCTCTAACGAAGAACGCATTATTCCTTGTTCGCTAAGTTTCAGATATCTATGTTGCTGATGATGTTCGACTAGAATATTCTGGATATTATTCGTACTCTTATTAATGAAATCCTGCAGCTTCTGAGTGATGGAGGTGGTTTAACTTCCGTATTTAAGGATCGATATATTCTGACTCGCTGCTTCTTCCGCCTCCGTTGCAAGTGCCTCTAGGAACTTCTATTTGTCTACACTTGCGATCATGTGTCTGTATTGTAATACATTTTATTTACGTATTTCATTTCTGTAGGATTTATTTATACGACCGATTGTTAGCTACAATTCCAGTTCCTTACTTTGAGATACTAAATCCCATATTTCATCAGAGCTCCAAATGGCTGTATTACACTTAGTGTGTATTAGCTAACTTGATTGACCAGAGCTACGATATTCTTCTACATTCTACAATGGGACTATAGCCCAAAATCGGGCCTCGGCCTCCTGACCTTCAGGTTCCTAAAATCTTTTCATTATTTATTGTGGAAAGATTGTTAGACCTTCGCACAACCCTTAATCTTCGAATTTTTTATTTTCGTAGATTGAAGTGACCAAGGTATACCCAAGCAGGCATTGTGCTGGAATTATGCGTCGACCGGGATTTGAACTCACAACCTTCGCATTGTAGACTAACACACTACCCACTAGGCTGCACTCTAGATTCTTCGAATATGCAAGTGGTTGTTGCTGTAAAGTCGATGTATGACGACGTAGTATAGTTGCTTATTTGTTGCATTGTGCTGAAGTTGCAGGAGGTCTAGTCGCTTTATACTTTCTTTTTCTTCTTTTCTTTGTATTCTTGAAGTCTAGTGTTTTCAACTTTCCACCATTTTCAAGATAGTGTAACGAAATAAGGCCACATTGCTGCGACTCCCAAGACGTCAACAGAATAATGGGGCTCTTCCAGGTCTGGGCAGCATAATTTGTCCACAGTCAGAAGCATGGGCATGTGAAAATTACCCAGAAGAGTACACCATCTTTGAAGGAGCTACAAAAAGATAAGAACACAAAAATATGTGGAAGAGGGAAAGGGACTGTGGCATTCCGCAACTACTAGTACTTCAGGTTCCGTAGGACTTGCGAACCAACAGCTCAATCGTTTCCGTACGGAACCTGGCACATCGATACTTACATTCTCTCTTCCTCGGGCTGCGACTCCCTCCACCTTTAGGAGTAGTTCCGGGATGCTCCTCAGGTCTAAAATTACTCCATTATCATTGAGAAAAAAAAAGGTATCAAGAAAAACTAGGACCCCATGTGTCTCTCTTTTTATACTCTAAATGAAATCTGAAAGTATTATAAGTTTGCCACAAAGTTTGTAACGCTACGAAAGGCTCGGAGAAAAAGTAATTGATACAGAAGTTCATATGAACACTCAAAAATCTCAAAACCGGATGTCCGTCCGTCCGTGTCTTCTAACCCTTCTACCCCCTCCCACACAAAATGACATAATTTCGTAATTTGACAACAAACGGATTCGTTCGAAAAGTATAAATGCCATTGATCTGAAATTTGGAATATATTACTTTCATGGTGATTTCAATTTATTGTATAAAAGTTATTGGAATCCCCCCCTTCCTTCCACCACCTCCCGTACAAACTACAGTCTTGCATCAAAACCAATAAACAAATTTACTTAGTACGTATAAAATGGATTGATCTGAAATTGTGCACTAAATATTTCTTTAGAATTATTAGTTCGCCCAAAAAAAAATTACACGATTAGTTTCACTTCTCCTACCCCTCCTATACAATCTCTTACAATTTCACAACTTCACAAATAGTATATTTTCCTGAAAGGTATGAATGCTACTGATCTATAATTTAAAACGTAATGTTTTTAGTTATTTCTGAAATTCATTAAGTACTCGCTCCTCCTTCTACCACCTCCCATACAAACTGCACAATTTCACTAAATATAATACACTAATTTCTTCTTCTACTTCTACAATGGGGCTACAGCCCAAATGGGACCTTGGCCTCCTGACATTCAGGTTCTTTAACATTTTTTTCATTACTTATTGAGGAAGGGTTGTTAGCCCTTCACACAACCCTCTTTCTACGAAATTTTCATTTTCGTAGATTGAGGTCAGCAAGGCATATCCAAGCAGGCAATGTGCTGGGATTGTATATTGCGCAGACCAGGATTTGTACTCACGATCTCCGCATTACAATACCAACACGCTACCCACTAGGCTACACCCTAGCTACACTCATTTGCTCAGTACCTATTAAATTTTTGAATCCTACGTTTTGTATAAAATATTTTGATGGCAACTATAGCGTGATGTGAAAAAATTAGCTCAATGTCGTCATCCCCTTCCGCTACAAAATTATTTAAAAACAAAAATTTTCTTTCATCTAGAGTACCGTAGGACTGGGCTTTACACCCAATCGTAGTCCTGTTATATTTTTTTTCCCTTTGAATAAAAAAAAGGAAAAATAAAATTCTTTTCATGTATAATTATATCTGGACAGGAGGGTTTGTGTTTTTTCTGGATAGTTTTTTTTAGTGATGGAGTAGATAAGGCATAGGGAGCATCCCGGAACGACTCGTGAAGGTGGAGTGAGTCGAGGGAGAAAGAATGTAGGTATCAATGTTCTAGGTTGAGCCATTATTTTGCAACTCCTACAGAACCTGAAGTAAAAGTAGTTGCAGAATGCCAGTTCCTTTCCCTTTCCTTCATTCTTTATTGGTTTCTTGTCTTTTGGCAGCACCTTCAAGAATGGTGTGCTTTTCTGGGTCTTCCAAATTGTGCTGCCCAGACCTGGAAGAGCTCCATTATTATGTTGACGTCTTGAGAGTCGCAGCAATGGGACCAATTTCGTTTCAATAGACAACGTCATTGGATCACGTGCTAGCTAGCCAATGAGCTTGTCTATCTTTTACTTAAGTGTATGCGGCCAATCTGATCCGATTTTATTTTGCCTTGTTTCAGTTTTTTAATCAGTTGAATTTGATCTGGGTAGAGCATTAGTACGCTTCGGTCTATTCTTGGTGATAGAACTTCCAGCTATAATGACCCAAAGATCAACTGTTCCATCCTGGGTGTTGATCTTCTGATTTCTGTGTTGTTTGCAGGACGAGATTAGAGGTAAAGAAGAATAATTGCTGGTAATGATAACTACATTTAGGCAATGGATAAGAGAAAATTACAGGTAAAGGAAGAACGATGGACGATGTTTCGAGAGAGATTCAAGCACATAATCCTAGGGTTTATTGACTCGCGCTCTCACACTATGTTATCAAAACAGACTAAATCTAAATCTTAATCTACAGCCCAAGTAGGGCCTTGGCCTTCTGTACGACTCGTCCCCAATTTTTCGGTCCAATCAACGCGTCCTCCCTTTTGCAAATTTCAGAAGCGATTTGCTGTCTTCGTCGATTGAATCCTCTCAGTGTTTTCTCGGTTTTCAGACTGATCTTTTTCCTTCCGCCTTTCCTTTTCGTACGCGTTTGGATATTCTTCTGTCTTCCATTCGATATACGTGACCACTTTAGCTTTCGAAGTTTGATGAGTGTAAAGACTTCGGTGTTCTCAAAAATAGTATACAATTCTCGATTGTTACGAATTCTCCATTTGCCTTGTTCTTTCCCCGTCCCAAAGATTCGTCGTAATACCTTCCTCTTGAAGGCATTAGCCATTTTTTCTGATGCCTGTATTAACGTCCATGTTTCACTGCCATAGCAGAGTACAGGTCATATCATGCTTTCGTTGTACGTCTTTGCATTTTATTATTGGAAGCACCGAGTATTATGTCTTGTGAAATAATAGCGTAGGTGTAGCCTAATGAGTAGCGTGTTGGCCTTCAATGCGAAAGTTTCGACATCAAATCCCGACTGATGAATAATTCCAGCACTCTGCTTGCTTGAGTATACTTTGGTTATCTCAATCTACAAAAATGTAAAATTCGTAGATACATGGTTTTAAGAAGGGCTAACAGCGCTTTCCAATAAATAATAAGAAAAATGTTAAGAAACCTGAAGCTCAGGAGGCCAAGGTCCGATCTGGGTTGCAATGACATAGCAGAAGTAGAGAAGTAGACATGGAAATAATTTTTTTTTCTAATACAGTAAAATGAAGTCATGAAACGCAAAAACAAACTAGATTTAAGGGTTTAAAAGATTTAAAAGAGTTGTTCACAATACCTTATTATTAGAATAATAAAGTAAAATCGAATTTCTTGAAAATTATGAATGTTGCTGGGCTGGAATGTAAATAAGAGAGATGTCAATTGCATTGTGTTCGACTTTTACCTACTCCTGCTACCACCTCCCATACAAACCACACAATTTCCCTAACTCTAAAACACTAATTTTCTCAGTCCTTTTTAAATATTTAAGCATACAATTCGCATAAAACATTTTTTATAGCATGATGCGAAAAAAAGAAGTTCAATGCCGTCACCCCTTCTACCACTCCCTATACAAAATTTCTTAAAACAAAAATTTCTATTTCATCTGTATGATTTGTCAGACGCAATCGTAAAAATCCTGTAATGTTTGTTTTTTTTTTAAGGAAAAGATTTCCGGACTTAACACTGTTTACTATAATATATTATGCGGGACGTTTCGATCTCTGCAAAGACCTTTATCGAAATTATCAGTTTGATAAATATCTCAGCAGAGATCAAAACTTGCGCGTAATAAAGTAAACTGCGTTAATGTACATATGTACGAACGCAAGCCCACCGATTGTTCTTAACAGACAAGATGAGGAAGAGGTGCAAGATTTTTCTTATTTTGGAAGCATTGTAAACATGGACGGCGGAACCGAAAAGGATATTGAGGCTCGTATAAATTAAGCTCGTCAGACCTTTGGTATCCTTTCTCCTTTCTGGAGGTTAAGAGAGATCTCCTTTCACACGAAGTTGCGATTTTTTGTCGCATACACCAAACTCTTGTTGTTATATGGTTTTACTACGTGGGAAGTGATCATTCGCCTTACCGAGAAACTACAAACTTTCGTGAACCAATGCCTCCGAAGCATTTTTCGAATATTCTGCCCAGAAGTGATCTTCAACGACGAACTTTGGAGTACAATTGGACAAACTAAAATAGGAATTGAGATTGAAGGGTGGAGGTGGCAGTAGATTGGTCACACTTTGAAAAAACCAGAGCGAAATATCGCCAAACATGCTCTGAATTATAGTCCTCAAGCTAAACGTCAGTTTGGTCGATCATGTAGTACATGCATGCTAACAGTTAAGCGGGAGACCGGAGGAATAAACAAGTCCTGACACAGCTTAAAGCCGATGCTCAGTATCGTGCCTTGTGGAAGAGAGTTGTTACTGTCCTATGCCCCTATAGGGGTCTTAACAGGAATTTGATTGGTTGATGAGGTAGAAGGAGCTTACGGATTAAATCAAAAATTTTTGTCGTTAATGATATTTCTATAATTAGACTTTCCGCAAAATTTCAAGTCAATAGCTGTGACAGTTTCGAAGAAAATTAATTTAATTTAAATTTCGTGAAATTCGTATGTGAGGGGGTAGAAGGAGTGAGGTGAAGTTAATAATTTTTTCAAACAGATTGATATTATAATAGAATTAATTGTGGCAAAAATTGTCCTTTTAGATTTTCTAGTATCAATGAAAATTGAAAAAAATAAATTTTTCAAAATTGTGCATTTATATGGGAGGGTGTAGAAGGGGTGAGGGGATCGCATCAATATTTGTGCTCTTAATGATATTTACATCTTTATACCCTGACTCAAATTTCAAGTAGCTTAAGCAGTTTCAAGGAAAAATAATTTTTTTTAAATTTCGAGATGTCATGAAATTTTTATGGGAGGGGTTAGAAGTAGTTAGGGGATGTAGCCCGTTTACGAAGTTAAAGTTTTTTTTTTTTGTTGAAAACAATATACAACAAATTTCAGCACGATAGCTCAAAGCGCTCGAGATTTATGAAAGAAATCGGAATCGATGCTTTTGAACGCCAACAAATAATTCTGTACCCTTGGCAGCTCTGTGCGAGCATTAGTAATTGATGAAAAAGTGATGTTTATATGGGAATTGCTGGAAGGAGTGGGCGGTTCCAATAATTTTTATACCATACATCACATTTCTGATAATTATAATATGTTCCAATTTTCAAATTAGTAGCTTTTACGGTTTCCAAGATAATTTTATTATTGCAAATGATTTAAAATGGATCATTTGGTATGGGAGGGGGTAGAAGGCGTGGTCCGTTCACGAACTTAACCTTAGCTTTTCGTCAAAAAGACGTGTACAAAATTTGAATTTTCTAGTTCGACGCATTCTCGGACGAACGTCCGGTTTTGAGATTTTTGAGCGACAACAAAATTTTCTGTACCCTTGGCAATGCTGTGTGAGCATTATTTCTTGGCGTTACAAACCTTAGAGCAACCTTATAATATTCTCAGATTCCATCGAGAGTATAAAAATATTACTAAATATAGTTAAGCAGATAAAGTTTCTAAAGCATGGAATGAATTTTAAACAATTGATAGCGATAAGTTTTTAGATAATTTCTAAGAGCAATACTCATCACTGTATACCAAAAGATAAATGAAATATGTAAGAAATGAAAATTGTCTGTATTTGATTTTGACTTCAGGTCAGTATTCAGTCGGTATACCATAAAAATTCATAACATCAAAGAAATTTTGAATATATTTGCTCAAAAATAAAACCCGAACAGACAATTCCGTTGCAGGCTAATTACAATTTGCAAAGGAAATTTAAAGTTCGCTCATAAGGTACACATGTAGGTAAACGACTCAGTGTATAGTTCCACCCCATCTTCAATTCTATCAAAGCAGGTTTTCTCTTAAATTCTTAATTTTCTTCTTTTTCGTGATTAGAGAAGCCAGAGCTTTTGAACTGTTGACGGTTCAAAGTGAAAATAAAGCGAAACGCAAAGTAATCCCTGAAGCATAACACCATCATCCGAATGTTAATATTTTCCCCGAAATGAGTGGTTTATGTACGGTCCATGGTGGAGAGCTATGGGGTTGGAAATTTCGGTGTACCACTGTGCTCCTATGCCTCTTCATCACCTCCACAATCTCCTTTGGTACACTTAACCCGAAACGCTCCCTTTACTTTGCTGTATGTCTGATTGCGTTGTTTGTTTCTTTGTTTGTCATCCCGTAAAGTGGGAAATCTACGTCTTTTAGTGGTGCCTTGTACGCTTTTTTTTATGGATATTTTATATCCGTCGAGACTTGACTCGAATGTGTAAATTCCTTTAACCATTCGCGTTCTTTTTTCGTGTTTTTCTTCACCCCCATCTATCGCTACTCTAATAAACATTTCCATTTACTTTAGACATTGAAGAGTCTAGAGAAACTTTTACCGCCAAACATTTATGAAGAAATGTTTCTTCCGAAAGGGAGACTGAGACAAAAAAGGATTCAGTATGCTTACACTCGTTCCAACTTTCCATAACGAACATTTACACATAGCATGTACGAGTTTCATATTTTTTACGTATTTTTGTCCATGTCCTTTATTTTTCCTTCTGCTATTTTGGATATGGTGCAGGACCACATCGTTGCTTAAGTGCCAAGGTAGTGTTTGAATGATGAAGTTTCTTTTCGGTTGCGGTCGCTGTGAAGTTTGTTTCTTCGTTCGTTTCATACCTGGTTTTCCTGTACTAAAGATGATGAAAAGGTTCCCGTTTCTTTTTTTGTTGGTCCCTCTTTCCCTTAAAGTTTTCGGGATATGTAACTGTTTTGACGTTATGTTCGCTATTTCTAGTCCATACAAAGAAAGCTGAAATAACAGCGAAGGGTTTTTTCTCGACGTAACGTCTTTTCCGCTTCGATGTGATAGGGACGATATGAATAAGGGGTTCGTTCGTTTCAATGGATATCTTTCAATGGATGAATTGCAGAATCCGTTAAAAAGGGAGCATATCTGCTACATTCGACGCATCCAAAGCTACGAAAAAAAACACATTTTGTTTTTTCGTCCCTTTTTCGGCTAGAAAAATGCTCGAAGTGAAATGGTCGTTTCGGTAGTAAATTGTTATGGGAGTCGTTGGTATTGCCCTTTTATGTTTAATGTTGGAAAAACGTATGCGAAGCAATGAAATGGGGCTCTTTATGTGGAACCTTTTTGTTAGTGCGGTTCATTATGAGTTTTATGCAATGCTCTATACATAATTGCAACATTTTTCATTTTCTGAAATAACATATAATTTCGTATATTTTCCTAGATTCAAGTTAATTACGGGTTTGCTAAATTTTTTACGTCCGTGACATAAGGCCATAGATCTCCAGGCCTAAGCCAAAAATAAGTCTAATTACCAAATCGACTGAGTAATTCGCTAGAATGCGAAGATCGAGAGTTCAAATTCCGGTCTTCAAAGACTCTGCCATAAGTTTGTCAGAGACAAGCTGCGAACCTGATCCGTTTTTGTAAAATTTTTAATCGCTATACCCACCCTCAATGTGATAGATCCTCTAAGTTGGTCGCTTAGTACAGTGACCTTCTCTATTTACCACGAACCCGAAAAGAGTTAAATTTTCCTTCCTTTTGAAGAGAGTCATGATGCTAACTGTGATAGATTGTAGCCTTGTGGGCTGCGTGTCGGTCTATAAAGCGAAGGTCATGAGTTTACATTCCGGTCGACGTATAATTCCAGCGCAATGCCTACTCGCCTGACTCAATCTTTGAAAATGATAGTTCGTAGAGGATCATGCCATGTGCTAACAACCATTCCAGTTTGATAAATATCTCATCAGAGGCCGAAACGTCACCTTTAATAACGCATGTCAGTGTATAATCTGGAAATTTTTCCGCTTAATTTGAAATGCACTGTGGAAACATTCACCAAACCAAGAAATGAAAATGTTAAGGAACCAGGTGTCAGGAAGCCAAGGCCAGATTTGAACTTCATTGTCATTGTAAAATAGGATAGAATGATGCTGACCACATTGTTGAAAGGATTGGAATTAGTGCATGCAAGTACTCTTCTTAAACGATGAAATCATATACTTGGCCTGTAGAAAAATTGTCGTTTTCCAAGACACCTATTACTTATAGATGTCACTTAAGGAAATAGTGTCTAAAAAAGATCGCTGTTAAGTTTTTGAGCCCAATCCTAACCAGAAATTGACAGTGTTTACCCGTATCTTTGGACAAATTTCGTAGAAAGAGTTGAGTTTAACCCGCAAATCAGTAGCGGCTCGTCAGGTGAAATGCATGAGGCGGCGCCTCACCTGCCTGAGCATCTTCGATCAATTGAATCTAACATTCCTTATACGATTAAACTTTGCATATTCAATTATCGTTTTAGATCATTTTCATATCAGCGATACGTCTCTTTCTTTTTACCTTTTACCTTCCATATAACAATAGAGGAATGGGCTTCAAGTAAAAAAAAACTTTAAAGCTCTTGGACTGAAATGTGCGAGCCTGCAAACGATCGATTTCCCCAACTGAGTAGTTTTGGGTTACTCATACATGAGTTGGTACTTGCATGAATGGGACATGCAAGTTAAAATGTCCTATCACTACAAAAAATATTTTTGTACCACTTACCACTTCACAGTTTTTGTCCCATTTGAGTTACAGTCATACATTTGTTTGGCTGCCGTACCAAGACACTGTTTGTACCACTCACTACACCGTTTCGAGAGTGGTGTGTGAATGAGGGCATGTATGCATGTCCTAGAGAGCTGATGTAAGACGATGTGTCGCAATAGTGGCATACATACAATTTGTCTCATCTCAAATGAGGTTTCACCTCGAATGAGGTTTCGCCTCAAATGAGGTTTCACCTCAGATGAAGTTTCACCTCAAATGAGGTTTTACCTCAAATGAGTTATGAATGTGAAATCGTAGCACTGTCACATGGCGGCGGCTCGCATGCATACAATTTGTCTTATTGATGTGCGACAGTGGCAAATGAGCGAATGAGGTAATGCCATAGACCTGTATGCATGATTAGAAGATCTTCGGGCAGGGCCACAGACAATATTTCGCGCTCTTACGGCGTGTGCATAGAACATTTAGTGTGTTAGCCCCATGTCTTAACCTCACATTCACACCTCATTTGAGGTAAAATATTGATACATGCAGACCTGGCAGCCCCGTTGCTCAATCTCTCTGGAATAGACAAGAATTATGTAGAACAGAGTACTCCACTATGTATAAAGCCACAATTAAAGATCGAGAGCTTTCCAGTATAGTTAACACATACACACCGAAGGAAGCTTCGAGAACACTCATGGTTATGGAAAGAGACGTATAAAAGCACGAAAACTTTCAGCGAGAGGGTCAGTCATTTTAAGACGCGAACCAGTGAAAGCGATAGAAAAGTACGCGGCGGTATTGCCGTTAAGCGGGAAATTGAATTAAAGTGCGAATAAATAAATTATCACTTATTTTTAAACGAATTGTGTTTTTACTTGAAATCCTGGCGAACCCCTAGCTCGCAACAATATTAACTCCGACAACATAGTTCCCCATATGCTGAGCAGCAGCGAAATCTGGAATGCGGTGAATCAGATGTGCGTGAAAGCTCTCACCGAGCTAAGGAGACTCGAAAAACTACGTACGGAACTATATAGAAGTACCTACAACAGCTAGAACAGTTGATAGTTGAATAAAATAGGAAGGGTGACATAAGACATAACATGTGACAGTAAATTGACATTCGAGCTTTATGCTCCTCCCTCCTCCTGACGAAATACTAACGGTTGTTCCGAGGGGTAGTCGGTTAGGCTAGGGGTTCTTAGCGGGTTCAAGTCCCGCACTTCAAGGCTTTCGATGGTTTTCCCCGCGTTAAAAAAATACCTCATTTGAGGTTAGACAAATTGTATATATGCCACTAAGACAAATCATATGTGTGCGAATCCGCCGCCATGTGACTTGGTACATTTGATATGGGACATTGTACCGCCTCAAATTGCAAATGAACTCCTCATGCAAACTTGGGACAAAAATTATTGTCCTACCCAACACTACAACTGAGGCGATTGAAAAGTGGACTCAGCTCGTTCAAACATTGCTGCCTGCACATACACACACACACACACACATAGCTGCGGCCAGATCCAACGAAGTCGACGTCATAAAAATCAAAAGATCTGAGGCACAAATTTTATCGCCTAACCATTGTATTGTGGCTTTTTGGGTGTAGTGTAGTGCGGGGCTCGATGGGACACCTTCGAATCATTTCGGTTGTAGAGTAGTGTGGGGCTCGATGAGACGAGACTGAACAGTGGCCGTTCTTAATCTATCTTAATCTAATAGCTAAACTGAGCAAAGAAGTGACGAGATGTATATATTTTAATTTATTTTTCGATTTAGTTATTTAATTTATCAAGCTAGCAGTTTCATATAATGAAATTATTGCTAATACACAAATTTGCAAGCAAGCAAATTATTAAGTATCAAGGCAATAATATAAAATGCTAAAGTTAAATCTAGCATTCAAAATAGTGAAATGACAACAATGACATTAAATTCAATTGAATGATAAGCGGCATCTAGCTCAAAACAAATGATATTTTAGACGTAACGGAAAACTGTACCGATATTCAAAGCTGATATAAGGTATCTAAGTTAAAGCGCAGATCATTTTCTTCTACAATGGCGCTACAGCCCCTCCTGATATTCAGGTTCTTTAACACTTTTCATTACTTATTGTGGAGGAGTTGTTAGCCCTTCGCACAACCCTCTTTCTACGAATTTCAGATCATTTTGCTTGCTACGAAGTATAGATCGGACAGTAACAAGTATCCCACCACCAGGATCCATACCAGTAGAAGGTCACATCGAAAAACAATATATATCGTTGAGCCAAGTCTCTGTTAAGACTATGACGCCGCATTCAAGAAAAAAAGAAGCCATAAAACATTCATAAATTTTTGAGCGCATACCACCAATGTTCAGGTAGTATCTAGAAGTTATTAGAGGATGTAGAGTAGGCAGTCCTTTGAGTCGTAGTCAAGATGTTGTCATCGGCAGAGCAGTACCCCATTCTTATTGTTTCGTCAATTGATATTATGAGAGGGGCTGCTGACGAAGATTGGCGCGACGATGTTGTGTGATAAGTGAAGAGATTTTCATAGATCAGACTCAAATAAAAATCAGTGTTTTTAACTCACAAATAATTTGTTTAAGTTTATTTATATTGATCGAAAAATGGATAGATTTAAACATTGAAAGGAACAATTCCCGGATTCTTTACTATTACGCTTTATTATTCGTGACGTTTCGGTCTCTGCTAAGAAATTTATCAAACTGGAAATTTCAGTTTAATAAAAGTCTCATCAGAGACCGAAACGTCACGAATTTCATTTCAATTCGAAATGCACTGTGAAAACATTCAGCAAACCAGTTATAAACATTTATAATTATTCCCTAAAAGCAAAATATGGTATGATGGTTTAACATATCTTGAAATTTTTCCAGTAATTAGTGCAAGTTTTTATTTTGTACTAGCGATCGCCCGCGACTTTGTCCGCGTAAGAATCGCAAAATAAGTAATTTTTGAGAATGTAGCTAGCAATACATCATCCGGGATATATAAACTGATTAGTTTAATGGCTATTTGAAGACAATGGTTTCTATTTTGTTGGAATCAGAACTACAAATTGTTAAAAATGAAACCACGATAATCGCATTTGTATGGGACAGGCTCGTGATCAAATCAATCCCGTGATCTAAGATCATATTCGTATCGAAGAGCATTAAGGACATGTGAATAATTGTAGCTTGTGGTAATTAAAAAAAAAAGCCAAAATAAAATAAAATTAAGCTTAAATCCATAACAGGACTACGACTCTGAGTAAAACCCAATCATACGATAATACAAATGAAATTTTGGTGATGTTAAGAATTTTGCATGGGGATTCATGGAAGGGGTGACAGTTCTGAACTAATTTGTTTCACATCATGCTAGAGTAGCTATAAAAATGTTTTTTACCAAATTTTAGCTTCACAAATTAAATAGGTACTGAGAAATTTAGTGCATTGAAATTGTACAATTTGTATGGGAGTTGCCAGGAGAGACGTTTTTTTTGCTGATTTTTCGAGAAACAACTATAATCATCATGCAATCGATATATTTTAAATTGTAGATCTGTATCATTCACTCTTTTTAAAAAAATCGAATTTTTGTAAAGACGTGGAATTGTGTCACATTGTTTGGGAAGGGGTAGCAGGAGTGAAGCTAATCGGTCAATTTTTTCCCGATATTAATAATAATGCTAATTAAGGATTCGATACAAAGTTTTAGCTCGATGAAAGCTATACGTGTTGAGAAAATTGGTTTGGAATGATTAATGAAAAAGCTAGGGTGTAGTCTAGTAGGTAGCGTGTTGGTCTTGTAATGCGAAGGTCGTGAGTTCAAATCCCTGTCGACGCAATATATAATGACAGCACATTGCCTGCTTGGATATACCTTGGTCACCTCAATCTACGAAAATGAAAAATTCGTAGAAAGAGGGTTGTGCGAAGGGCTAACAACCCTTCCACAATAAGTAATATAAAATGTTAAGGAACCTGAATATCAGGAGGCCAAGGTCCGATTTGGGCTGTAGCGCCATTGTAGAAGTAGTAGGAGTAGAATTAATGAGAAAGTGCAGTTTGTATGGGAGGTGGTGGAAGTAGTGAGGGATTCTTAGTGATTTTTCTAAAAACAACTACAATCATTATGCAATTGATATATTTTAAATTTTAGATCTGTGACTTTCACATTTTCCAATAAAATCAAATTTTTGCGAAGTCGTGGAATTGTGTCATATTATATTAGAGGGTGTAGAAGGAGTGGAGCTAATCGGTTAATTTTTTCTTGATATTAATAATAATGCTAATTAAGGATTTGGTTCAAAATTTTAGCTCGATGGAATTTATACGTACTGAGAAAATCGGTTTTTAGTATTTAAAGAAAACGTGTAGTTTGTATGGGAGGTGGAAGAAGAAGTGGGAGAATTTAAATAATTTGTATACTTGAAGATTGCATTTGTAATAGAAATAATATTTTCCAAACTTGAAACTAATATCTTTTATAGTTTCCAAGAAAAGTTGATTATTACATATTATTAAATAAACTGCCAACAAGTCGGGCGAAACTTTACTATTCTTGGGACAAGTTGCAGATGAGTGGAAAGTCAATATGCAGGTTAAAGTGGTTAGGGAAAGCTAAGTGCAAAGGGGTTTCTTGGGCAGGGCTGTTGTCAATTAAACAATATTTCATTCGTTTCTGCAAGTTCGGGTTTTTATGAGGGGAGGAGGAGGGGTAATAGCAAGGGTGGGTGGATGTTAACAGCTTTTTAATAATTGCTTGAATCACGTCCAATATTCTCTGTATAGAATGTGTTTCATAGACGAAATTGCATAAAATTTTCATAAAATTCGGTGTATTTTATTTTCACGAAACCGAAAATTTTTATGGGAGGGGGTAGAGAAGGTAGGGGAATCGTAAAATTTGATATGCAGTTTTATTTCGCTTCTCTTGTAAGGTGCTTCTATAAAATTTCAAGTTCGTAGCTTTTAGTTTGTTAGTTATTAGTTGATTTAATGAAATTGGTCGAAATCATAGTTTTGTATGGGAGGGGGTAGAACGGTAAGCGCAATTTCAAAACTCTTAAAGAAACTTCATTTGAATTAATTTTATAAGTTTTCATGCAAAATTTGAAATTGATAGCTTTTAAGAGATAGCTGATAACTGATTTATTAAAAATATAATTAATTTTGTATGGGAGGGGGTAGAGGAGGTAAGGGAATCGTAAGATTTGTGATGGAATTTTCTTTCTTTTCTATTGTAAGGTGCTCGTACAAAATTTCAAGTTCGTAGCTTTTAATTTGTTGGTTATTAGTTGATTTAATGAAATTGGTCGAAATCATGCTTTTGTATGGGAGGGGGTTGAAGGGCAAGCATGATTTCAAAATTTTTACCGTAATTTTATTTTAACTATTTTTCTAAGTCTTTGTGTAAAATTTCAAATTGATAGCTTTTGATAGTTAGGTGATAATTGATTTCTTAAAATTTGTCGAAAAAATAATTTTGTATGGGAGGGAGTAGAAGTTTTAAAAATATTCGACCAGTTAATAATTCAAACTTTTAGAAATTTTTTTTAAATGCATTTCCCAAATTTTCAAGTTTCTACCTAAAAATTTCATTCAAAAATTTTCAGTTTATGTGTTTTTTTCATTCCACATGAAACACCTTGTGCACGTTAGACCCCCACTTCGGAGCATAACAATTTTGGAACAAATTACTATTTTTTTCTATTTATATCAAATAGATGTGTCAACATGCAAAATTTAAACTTTGTATCTTTTACCAGAGCCATTAAAAAATCACTCAAAATTTTCAACATTTTCGCTTTCCACCTCCCTCCCATTACACCCCCCAACTCAAATTTTTTACCAAAATTAAAGATTATATAGCTCTACAATCTGACAAATTTTTGATTTGATATCTGTACTCATTTTTGAGATTTGTTGATTTGTAGTTTTGGAAAGTGCACCATTTTTGAAATGCTCCCCATTTCCCCTCACTACTATAATGTCCACATATTATATTTTTTTCATATGTCGCTAGTAAAGCTTAGTATACATTTTAAGTTTCAATTACATAGCATAAGAGACAGTTGAGATATTAATTTTTAAGTGTTTTTCTTTGCACCCCCCCTGACCCTTCCCCTTTCACTAATAAGCTTCTATCTAAACTGTTTCTAGTAGATCTATATACTATCTTGATGGTCTCAAAATATCAATTTTTTATGGGAAGTGATTTCGAAGATATAATCATTTGAAAAAATAATTCGGCCGACAATTTGTTTTGAGCCACCCCTTTTCGCACGCCAATGGATAAAAAAATTAAGTTATTTTTAAAAGTTGTCCCACAAACTTTTGTATATGTATGTTGATTTTTAACTTCCTAGCTGTAACCATGGTTGAGATATTTGAATTCGTATTTTTCGGTTTAAGCGCTCCCCCCGCCTCCCCCTGAACTCGTACACCCTCCAAAATTGGTATCCGCCTGAGATCTGCAACTACATACAATCCCTCCAAAAATGAACTTTCTATCTTGAAGGGTTTGGGAGTTAATGTGCGCTGAGCGTACACGTCGGCGGACGGCGTACGGCGTACAGACAGACGGATTTTTTTTTTTTGCATTTTTAGGCTATTTTAGTCATGAAACGCGAAAAAAAAAAAATTTCAGGGTAGCAAATTTTTTTTTTTTCCCAAGTCGATCACAATACTTTATTATTAAAATAATAAAGTAAAATGAGTCACTTTGTATGGGAGGAGGTAGAAGGCGTGAGGAGAGGGAAATAAAACTAAAAGCAGATTACATCTTAGAGCATACCTAATACGCTATGAAAGTTTCATTACAATTGGCTTTGCCGTTTTTGCGTGAAAGCCGGACAGACAGACAGACAGACAGACAGATGGACAGACAGAGAAGAATTTAAAAACGTGAGTTTTTGCTTAGTTATTGCTAAAATAGGGCAAAAACTAATTATAGCCATTTCTAAACAAATAACAGACAGACACTACAACTATATTTACATAGATGTAGTATTTCAATAGTTTTCCAAAATAAAAAACTGATGGCTTTTCAACAGCAGTGGAAAGTGGCAAAAAAGTGTTAACAAATTTGCGAATTTAAGATGGAAGTAACGAATAATTGTATTTTTATTATTAGACATACCCAAATGTAGGAGCCTAACTTTGAAAGAAAAGATTTTCGGATTCTACACTGTTACGCTTAATTATTCGTGGCGTTTCGGTCTCTGCTGAGACTTTTATCAGTTTGATAAGCGTAACAGTGTAGAATCCGGAAACCTTTTCTTTCAATTCGAAATGCACTGTGAAAACATTCACCAAACTATGAGCCTAACTTTCTTTATTGTTCAGCCTTTCCATTATGTTTGTCATTGGTTCTTGAAATATTGAAATTATATCGAAATTTTTATTTTTTTAATTGAATTAACATTTAGAGATCGTTCAAAATGCAAAACCCCAATTCAGGCTGTAGTGCCATTAAAGAGGAAGAAGAATACAGTCAATTCCTATTTGGAGGGTTCTTATATACTCTTCTAATAGGAAGTGACGCTAATGAAATCGGTCTAATTAATTAAATAAGATCTCTTTGTGCAAAATTCCCTGAGATTATGTCAGTTAATCAGACAATGAAATACGCTTAAAAGTCACGAATTTGAAACCGGTCTCAAGTGAGTGAGGGAATGTAAAGAAAAAACCATTAAATTAGAAGTAATCGCCAATTGGAAAAAAATGGTAATAGTAATGATCTAAGTGAATTATCGGAATTTGAATAATTTACAAATATAAATAAAACTAGCTCATAGCTTACTAAAATGCATTATACCAGCAATGATTAATTCCGCTTTCCTTTTTTTCTAAGTAAATTCGATAAAATCGAATAACTCAAGTTACGGCAATTAAATTTTAATTTATCACTCAATTTATTATAATTAAGTTTTTACTCAATATTACTAATTTTAATAATTAAAAAGTTCATAATATGAGCTACGTTTTGAAGAAAATACTGTTTGCAAAATAATTAAGCGTCTGGGATCTGAAAGTTCCCCGCATAAGCATAATCACATTATTTCAGTGAATGTTCATTTAGAATTAGTTGTAACGTTTTGGGCTCTGCAAATTGATCAGTTCGATAAAGGCCTCAGGAGAGACAGAAACGTCACGATTAATAAATCTGAATAGTTTTAAGGCTGGAGAGATCAGCATCGACCGAAACGTCACGGCTAATAAATCAGAACAGTGTGAAATCCTAAATTTTTCTCCTTAAGTCATAATAAAAAATGGGAAAAAATTGATACAATTGATTCTCATTTTTACAAAGTACGCAAACTCACTACTAGCTACTTTATAAAATCAACAGTTCAACCGTTGCCATTTTTTATCATAAATGATACATAACGAATTTGAGGACATATTGTAAAGCCCCCCATCCCTCCCTCCTCCTGCCGCAAATATCTGTGGTCTTCAAATAAAACCTTTTGGGATCCAGTCCTACGGAGGACAGAACTGCTCCATTTTTTTTCTATTAATTCATCTGCCTTTTAATTACTCAAAAAGTAGTGCGGTAACCCTATGAGCGAAGGCTTTATTTCTTATCCCGAGAGCATTTAATGCCGCCTGTACCTTCAATGCTGTAGTAGAATTAAAAGTATTGGAGGATAATAGCTTATGTGTCGCAATGTACAAATAAAAAAAATCACTGCCGGATAGAGCGTGGAATTTGTACCTACCACCATTCATAACCGCTCGTTTTTGCATAGCAAATGACAAATGTGAGTTTAATGCATATTATAACCATTGGCATGTTTAGCAGCTACATTTCTCGCAAATACCTTATAATCTATTGATGTCCTCCTTTGTAGTCATTTCGCTTGACTATTCTAACCATGTTCAATCTGAAAATTATTTACTGCTCTATATCGCCCCTATTACCATTAATTGCAACTTCGTTACAACCTCACCTAATTAACAACCTCAAAATCCCTTTTTGCAAAGATTTATCAATTCTATCCACCACAACTAACTTAAACAACACATCCGTATCTTTCATTTCCTTCAATTCCAACATCATTATTCTTGCCTGCTCACTAAATGAATAACTCTATGCATGAAGTAAATAAATAAAAATAACGTCATGATAAATTCAGTAAAGATTTATGCTCTGGAGCCGTCTGGCAAAACTAATGCCAGCGTTCTACCACTTCTGGCCTATTTCCCACACGAGGTTAAAGGTCTCCATAGTAAGTATGATAAATGTGCACATTGCACATTTCTAATTAATTGCATACGAAGAAGTGAATGGGACTGCTCTTGTCCTTATGGCCTGTACGAGATTCTTCGACAAGAGAACGAACATAAAATACGAAATTCGATTCGGTATCTTTAAACTTTGAGAAAAATCAATCACATGGACTACGGAATAGTCCCGCATTGGCAAATATTGACAAGGTCGTTCGCTACAAAATACAGCAAAGACGGCAATTTTTTTTTTTTTGCCTTACCTCTGCTCCCAAGAGTATACAGCAAACCGAAAATCAATAAAACCACTGGGAAATGTGCCAAAAAGTTTCATCTCGACCCGAGAGACTTGAACTTACCATCCGAACTGCGGCCATCCAATCTTTGAAATTCATTTGGACGCCTTTCGAACAAGTTCCGTACTGAATGTGGGTGGGCACAGGTAACTCCGTACCTTCCTCTTGTATGCCTAACATCCGGCTGAAGGGACCGGTGGAGTCGAATTGTGAGCTACAATGATTTTCAAAAGCGGCCACATTCTTGTCCTGAAACAGGACTCGTTCGTTTGGAAAATATTAATTATAAAGGTTGAGGGTGGCAGTGAGAAAGAACGAAGTGGAACGTTTTGGCACTTACCTTAAAACTCTGCAATAGCCATCATCTTCTAAATCTCATCATCCGAGGGACTCACCAAGAACCAACAGGGATAAGTGGTTTCGTCCTGATGACGGGATTTCGAGCATCCTCATGGGTCGAACTCGACCACATACTACAGGCAAATAAATTTTAAGAAGAGGCGGACAAGGCTGACTGGATGGGGTGGGTATGGGTCCAAGGAGCAATAGGATATTCCGTTCAAATAGGCACTCAGAAGTGGTCCTTAATTTACCTCGTTCGGGCCACTTATCCACCCTAATCCTTACAATTTTCCAATGGAGAACGGAAATGTGGGTCAATCTACGATGTAAGGCACTTCAATCTCGAAGACATGATTTCGTATTGGGGCAGACAATTTAAAGCGATTTGGGTGGAAAACTTGCACGGTATTCCCGTATTCTACATGGGAGACGTTTAAATGAGTTACACAGCTGGGTTAATAGTGCTGGAGTGGGTCCGACTAAAAGCTTTTCCCGGTTAAGCTTTTTCTCACTTGGCTCGCCTGCATACTGCTCTCGCTCTTGGGCAGGCATGTGAGTGAAAGAGATAACTAGTTTAACAGCCTTTTAACAGACTGCTGTTACTTTCGATGGGGAAAGACGAAAAGAAATACAAAAGTTGTTATGAATGTGGGAGAAATTGGATGATTCTGTAGTTTACGTTGTAGTTTTCTTTGGAAATATTTTTGTTTAGTAATTTGTTTATAAAAACTAATAAATTCCACGGTTATTTAAATTTTAAGAAAAATTAATTCGTCTTGAATCTAATAATGAAAATTTTAATATAAAGATTTTGGACTTTTTTTTTGCTTCACCTTGAATTAAATTTTAATAAAAAAAATTAATCTTGTAATAAGGATGTACAGTAAAGCTCGGATAAAATCAACACGCATGGAAGCAACAACACTTAACAATAACATAATTTCAAATGCACTTATATTGCTATTTTGTTTTGCACTGATTTTGAACCGCATAAATGCAACTCGTATGCAATAACTAACCTTTTATAATCACATACATATAATTGGTACCGAATGAGCAATGTTTACACTAATTTTGCCCCGCTTTTATGCAAACATAGATAAACTGCCAACAAGTCAGGCGAAACTTTATGTTTCATGGGACAAGTTGCGGATGAGTGGAAAGTCAATATGCAGATTAGAGTGGTTAGGGAAGACTAAGTGAAAGGGAGTTTTTGGGCAGGGCTGTTGTCAATTTAACAATATTTCATTCGTTTCTGCAAGTTCGGGTTTTTATGAGGGGAGGAGGAGGGGTAATAATAAGGGTGGGTGGATGTTAACAGCTTTTTAATAATTGCTTGAATCACGTCCAACATTCTCTGTATATACTGTGTTTCATAGACGAAGTTGCATAGAATTTTCATAAAATTCGGTGTATTTTACATTCACGAAACCGAACATTTGTATGGGAGGGGATAGAGAAGGTAGGGGAATCGTAAAATTTGATATGTAGTTTTATTTCGCTTCTCTTGTAAGGTGCTTGCATAAAATTTCAAGTTCGTAGCTTTTAGTTTGTTGGTTATTAGTTGATTTAATGAAATTGGTCGAAATCATAGTTTTGTATGGGGGGGGGGGGGGGGGGGGGTAGAAAGGCAACCGCGATTTCAAAACTTTTAATGTAATTTCATTTCAACTATTTTTGTAGGTTGTTATGCAAAATTTCAAAATGATAGCAGTTAGGCGATAATTGATTTCTTAATAATGGTCGAAATCATACTTTTGTATGGGAGGGGGTAGAAGGATAGGCGCGATCTCAGAACTTTTGACGCAATTTTATTTCAACTATTTTTTAAAGTTTTTGTGCAAAACTTGAAATTGATTGCTTTTAATAGTTAGGAGATAATTGATTTCTTGAAAATGGTCGAAAAACAATTTTGTATGGAAGGGGGAGGAGGTTTTCAAGGTTTTCGATTATTTTGTTTATTTGGGGTTTTTTTTACAAATTTCTACCTTAAAATTTCACTCAAAAATTTTCACTTTATGTGTTTCTTTCAATGCACATGAAACACATTGTGCACGTTAGACAGGGGGGCGGGTCGGTTTATAATAATTATGGATCAAGTTATCATTATATTTTTCTATGTCAACAAGTCAATCGGAAAGAAAACGCTTACTTTGGATAAAATTGAGCTTCGTGCTATCATTAAGCTCCTTAGTAAGCAAGGAAAAACGTCACAAATCATTTTGGAAGAAATGTCATCTGTTTACGGGACTCTCGCCCTGGAAAAACGACGGGGACTCTCGCCCTGGAAAAACGATGATTTATAAGTGGCATAGTTTACTAGCCCCGCAAGGGGGTAGTTGTAGGATGAGGTTTTACCAATTCATGCAACTATCTTTGGAGACTAGCGACTCCACGGACCTGAGCTAACTATCCCCCTGTGGGATGGGGGCTGTAGAATTCATCCACAGCCAGTCCAGCTTGCCCTAAAAATGGCAAATGGACACTCATTGGATCATGGGCTTATCACCCGTGGTCTTAAGATGTAACTGATACGAGAAACGGATACAGCGCCTCGGATACAGACTGATTCTATGGTAAGGACTTTTGGTATTCGAAAAGAGAATATGATTGGCTTCTGGAATGTTCGAACATTGAGTGACGGGGGAAGAGCTGGGGTTACTTGGTCCCTGTACCACCAAACAGTGATCGACCGTAAAATGGAGCCCAATAACATCCAAATCTTGGGCTTGAGCGAGGTCAGGTGGACAGGATCAGGAGAAGAACGAACCCCTAGCAGAAACACTATTCTGTACATTGGCCCTGAAAGTGAAGCCAGAAATGGCGTGGCGTTCGTCCTAACACCGAGAGCGAGAAACAGTATCATTAGCTGGGAACCAATCTCGGATAGGATTATCGTCATCAGGCTCAGGACCAGTGTCAGAAACATCACACTGCACACGTAGCACTGCAACGCACCAACTAATACCGCAACATCTGGTGATAAAGAGGAGTTTTATAGCCAACTTAGTGTCACCTTCGAACGTGTTCCAAGAGGTGATATTATTATCATCTCAGGATTTATGAACGCTCAGGTTGGATCAGACAACACTGGACTAGAACACGTCATGGGGACGCATGATGATCCTTGGGTCGACGCGTCACGACCTTGGATTATGACACCCGAAAACGGCGAATTATTTGTGGAGTTTTGTAGTACTCGGCAAATGGTCATCGGAAGGACCCTTTTTCCACACAAGAGTCATCATAAAACATCTTGGGTTTCCCCTGATGGTGTTACTCAGAACCAGATCGATCATTTTGCTATAAGTCGTCCATGGAAAAGCAGCTATCCGATGACCACAAATTCTTCAAATGAAGCGCAAGCTTAATGTGGCTAAACTAAGAAATCCCAACAAAAAACGCGAATACACCAATATGCTACGCGAAAAGTCATCCACATTGGGTGAATATGAAATGCGCACACTGGACGCCAATTGGGAGGCAACCAAAAACACTTTTCTAACTAACTGAAGAATCTGTTAGATATGTGCAAAGCGGTGAGAAACCCTGGATGTCGCAAGACACATGGGACAAGGTTGGCAATCGGAAAAAAGCCAAATTGGCAAACATTTCTCAACCCGATGTTAACTAACGAACGCCCGACTTAAGGCAGAACTACCGCAATGCTCATATACAGCTTAAAAAGGCTGTCAGACGCGACAAGAGAAAGGCCATTGAAGATCTGGCAGACAGGCAGAATCTGCGGCTTTCCTTGGGTATATGGGCTCATTATTCAAAATCATGAAACAGTTGACGAACAGGAATTTCACCGCCAACTACCTGGCGAGAGTTGTCAACGGAACTCTCCTTAATATGAGTGAACACCAGTTGCGGTAATGGAAGGAATATTTCTCTGATATTTTAAACATCTTGTCAGAGGAAGATATTCCAGAAACAGAACAACTACCAAACATCCAACCGCAACAATCCTCTATTAGGGACGATCCCCCAGATAAGGAAGAGATAGTTTCCGCCATTCAATCATTGGCGGGAAAGCTCCAGGTATAGATGGACTACCAACCTCAAAGCGGACCCGTAAATAACAGCCGATATACTCCTCCCACCCTTTACTAAGGTGTGGAATGAAGGAAGATATCCGACTGAATGGAAGGAGGGCGTCATTGTGAAAATTCCGAAGAAGGGCGACCTTCGGGATTATGGCAATTGGCATGGTATATGTCTACTTACTGCCGTATCAAAAATTATGGCTAAGGTAATTCTCAATAGGATTAGTGATGTCGTCGAGAGCACTCTCGAAGATTATCAGGCTGGATTCCGTAAAGCGTCGTCTTGTACCGACCACACAAATACCCTACGGATAATATTAGAGCAGTCAGCCGAAATAGGTTCTCCACTACATCTCATGTTTGTGGACTTCGAGAAGGCTTTCGACATTAAAGCTAAGCGAGATTACATATGGAATGCTCTGCGTAGGAGAGGTATTCCAGATAAGGCCATAGCTATGATTAAAGAATCTTACGAAGATACAAGGTGTCGCGTCTTGCATAGAGAAGAGCTGTCCGAGAGCTTTCCTGTGCGAACGGGTGTCAGACAAGGCTGCATATTATCACCAGCCCTGTTTCTGGTGGTAATAAATGACATCTTGAAAGCTGCACTGGAAGGTGGGGAAGGTAAAGGTGTTCAATGGAGACTATTTAACATCTTAAGTCACCTTGATTATGCTGATGACGTGTGTTTGCTTGCACATACCCGTTCGGACTTAGAGTCAAATGTTCGCTCGTTGCATTCTAAATGCAAAGAGGCGGGACTGAGAATAAATGTGCGTAAAACCAAGTACATGCACATGGGTTCGAACGCAAGCACACCAATTGTTCTTAACGCACAGGATGTGGAAGAGGTGCAAGATTTTTGCTATCTCAGAAGCATTATCAGCATGGACGGCGGAGCCGAAAAGGATGTTAAGGGTCGGCTAAATAAAGCTCGTTAGGCCTTCGATATCCTTTCTCCTTTCTAGAGGTTAAGAGAGATCTCCCTTCGCACGAAGCTGCGCGTTTTTGACGCATGCGTTAAATCGGTGGAAAGTGACCGTTCGACTTACCAAGAAACTACAGACTTTCGCGAACCAATGCCTCCGACGCATTTTAGGAATATTTTGGCCAGAAGTGATATCCAACGACGAACTCCGGAGTACAACTGGCCAGACTAAAATAGGTATTGAGATTCAAAGGCGGAAGTGGCAGTCGATCGGTCATACTTTGAGGAAACCAGATCGAAACATCACCAAAGAGGCTCAGAATAATAATCCTCAAGGAAGATTTCGGGTTGTTCGATCATGTAACACATGGAAGCGAGCAGTTGAGCAGGAGGCCAGAGGAATAAACAAGTCCTGGCAACAGCTTAAGACCGAAGCTCAGGATCGCGCCTTGTGGAAGATAGTTGTTTCTGTCCTATGCCCCAATAGGGGGTCTTAACCGAAATTTGATTGACAGTTTATTCAGGTAATGCAGAGAGTCAGTTGAAGATGATAAACTCTCAGGCTAGCTGATTGAGGTCACTTTCTATAAAATCATTCAAAAAGTGGAGAAACTTGTTCTCGAAGATTTTCGTTTAAAGAAGAAACAAATCGAAAAAACGGTTGGAGTATCAGATAAAATCATTTTGAATATACTCTACGATCATCTCGGCATGTCTAAAGTCAGCGATAGATGGGTACCGAGAATGCTTTCAGAGGTTCAGAAAAGGCAGCGCGGATCGTTACTGAAAGCGAAACTTGCGTTCATCATTATGAGCCTGAACTAAAGGGGAAGTCAATACTGTGACTGGTAAAGACGATTCACCCCCCAGAAGTTCAAGGTCTTACAATCCGCTGGAAAAATTATTCCTTCTACTTGTTGGGATTCAGAGGGGATTTCGATGATCGAATATGGAGAAAGCGACAGCATATCACAGGGGGATACTATACCAACCTGCTACAAAAATTAAAGGATGCCATCAAAGAAAAAGAAGAGTAAAGTGGACTCGAGGTAAGCTGCTTTTACACGACAACCAAACTGTTCTCAAGAGCAATGTTGCCATGGCTGCCCTACAGAAATGCGGCTAAGGAATATTGATCCACCCCCTTATAGTTGAGATCTGACACCTTCCGATTACTATTTGTTCCAAAACTGCAGAAAGAACTTTGGGGAAGAAAATTTTCTAACGACAAAGAGATGAAGTCGGCAATTTCAACCCATTTTGAAGGCCTTGATAAGACATTTTTTAAGAAGGAATGAATAAACTTTGTGGGAGATGTTATAAATGTATTAGGCTTAAAAGAGAATAATGTTAAGCTGTAGAACTACATAGTCATTAATTTTGGTAAAAATTTTAAGTTGTTGCGTGTTAGGGGAGAGAGGTGATAAGCAAAAATGTTAAAAAATTTGATAAATTTTCTTAGGGCTCTGGTGAAAGATACAAAGTTAAATTATCCATGTCGATACATCTATTTGATTCATGCACATGGCGAAAAAATAACAATTTGTTCCACAATTATTACACACAGCAGGGGTATCTAACTTGTACAAGCAAGTAATAAGCAATGAAAAAAACACATAAACTGAAAATTTTTGAATGAAAACAGTAGAAACTTGAAAATTTGCGAAATATATTGAAAAAACAAATTCTTAAAAGTAAGAAATATTAACTGTCTTAATACCTTTAAGACTTCTGCCCCCTCCCATACAAAATTATTTATTCGACCATTTTTAAGAAATCAATTATCACCTAACTATTAAAAGCTATCAATTTGAAATTTTGCACAAAATCTTTTAAAAATAGTAGAAGCGAAATTTCGTCAAAAGTTTTGAGATAGCATCTGCTCTTCTACTTCCTATCCACAAACGTTAGGTTTCGTGATTGTAAAATACACCGAATTTTATGAAAATTCTATGCAACTGCGTTTATGAAACTGACATTCTTTATAAAAAATATTGGACGTAATTTAAGCAATCAGTTATAATCTCCCCTCTCCCCTCATAAAAACCCAAACTTGCACAAACAAACGAATGAAATGTTAAACTGAAAAAAGCCCTGCCATAGAACCCCCTTTCACTTAGTCTTCTCTAACCACTCTAGCCTGCATATTGACTTTCCACGCATCTTCAACTTGTCCCAAGAATATAAAGTTGCGCCCGACTTGTTGGCAGTCTATGACCGAATCATTTCCCTTGTCTTGTGAACCTTTCTCTTCTCGGCCGAGCGCTGTTAAATGCTTCTGTAAGGCATTGCCTTGTCGACCAAGTCTTTTCCCTGTTGTACGTATAGTTGTTCTTATTTTTCTACATTGCCCGTGTAATTTGTTCATGTAATTTGTTGTTGGCTGGATGAGTGTTCAAGATCTGAAGACCGGTCAGTCATGCAGGTGTTCTTTATAGTATTCTTACGCGCGTATTAATCTGATTCAGTGTTGAGTGATAGATGATAAGCAAGTAGAGCTACAAACGAATTATTTCGATTAGGTGAATTAAGAAATTAAGACGGCATTTGATGTTACTATTGTAATATTTGAAGGGTCAAATGGATAAAGGGGTTATTCGACATTTTTTGATTTCTACTTTTTTAGCCAGTTGAAACTATGGACAGATAAAGGATGTTATCAACTGACAACCAGAGTGATCTAGCGCCTAGGAACAGATATAAGCAACACCAAAAAATTTGATTCAGATCACTCCTACACTACAAAAGTGGCAGTCCAAAAACTCTGAAAGCGTTTATCTCAAAACATTGAAAATATTCAATTAACACTTTTCTCACTTAACCCTTCATTTGTTTGTAATGATTCCAAAAAATAAAACTGACTTCTGAAAAATAATTTCACAGTAAAAGAACAACGATTAAGTGCACAATAATATTTTGAATTGAATTCATTTCAAATATGTGTAATATGAAAATTATGCAACAACTCCTGCTAGATACCTAAAACACTATCGTGGTACTTTACTTTCCATATCACTATCGTCTGACGTCATCATTTTATCGTCGTTTTCATTGATCTGATCGATTCTCCTTATTTCAGTTCAGCACGATTGCTGGCTCCGAAACAATCGAGTTTAGAATTCCGAGAATCATATCTCTAGAAATCGAAATTTCTCGAAAATTGATTTTTGATTACGCCATTTCGAATATTTTGCATTTTCTCATTTGCCGATCATCAGGAGATGATTTCCAGCCACCACAGCAGCAGCTGCCGAGAAAATAAAATGGGAAAATGTCTGGCATAAGCGCCGCAAAACGAATCAGCCTGGCTGCAAACGAACGACTGTTATTGAAGCCCAATACAAAAACACATTCGGCGAGGCGAACAAAAACTCCAACAATTTACAACTTAATTTATTTAAAAATCGTGACAAAACTCGAATAAGTCGAAGGCAAAACGAAGACAAGTCAAGACGTAGCATTTTGTTCCAACATTTGTTTCGGTGGGGGATTCACCAATTGTTGGGGCGGATTTGATATCTTCTTGGCTCGGTTTCTTACTCGAGACGAACCTTCTTTCAAACTAAATCCCTCTTTTCTTTGCTCGCCGTGTATCAAAAAGGTTTCGGGGGATAATCACAGGTATCTTACATAGTATGCAAGTACCTTAGCCAAGTGGCTTCTTAGTTTGAATCGTTCGCAATTTAGAGGGTCTTATTGTACCAAAGATGGACCTCGGAGCGCGCGCGGATCTCATTGCTTTGTGCAATTTCCTTATTTATAAATTTTTCAATTTTAAAGTCTTTCGGTTGTGCGCCAGGCCAAGAAGCATTAGACATGTCATTGCGCATGTTGCAGAACTGCAGCAGGCTTTGTACATACATAAGTGCTCGTCGCGTTACAGCAAGGTATGCAAAAGACCTCTTTTGTCCATCTTTGACGAAGGTTTTGGCTTGCATGCGAGCACAAATGTTGGAACACACGCCGTAGTCGTCGGTGAGATCAGATCGAGACCATACAGAAAACACTTAAAATAAAGGAAAAAAAAATCAGGCGAAATAAAGGTAATCGAAGAATAAAAAGCATGTCTGTGAGGTATATAAATCTGTGCAGAGTAGAATTTAAGTCGCCATGCTAATTACTGAGATGGATTACTGGATTTTTTTTTCAATCACGTTCGTGATTCTTAAGGAAATTTGTTTCCTTTTTATTTCGTTTTCATCGAAAAACACGTAATTAGACGTCTCCATGGGCAATAAGAGCAGAAAATATGTGGTAGGTCGAGACAGAGACGTCTTAAATTATTCGAGATTTTCATGTTCATGAACTTAAAACTGGTTCGGTTTTATGTAATCGTTATGTGGGTAGATTATCCCTTCTATACGTGATTTAGTTCAATGCTAAATTTTACAATTGAAAGTATAAGAATAAAATTGAAGATATTTTCGAAAATTATGGTGGAATTCATAGAAAAGGAAATTGTTTTATAAAGCGATATTAAGAAGTCCTTTAAGTGAAAAAGATATTTCGGAAAATCGGTTTATTTAAGCTCTCGTATACAATATAAATTGTATGGCTTTAATACCTAATCCCAATTTTTGAAAAGGATCTTTACATCGGTAATCAATTTGGAACTATAATTTCTTTACAATTTAGTGTACCTACGCAATCAGTCTTCGTATGTCTTTAAATAAAATTTGAGTGTGTATTGTGTTCGCTCTAATATTTGCAATGCTAAGAAATAACACTCGTACAGTCTCCAAGAGTAAACAATTGTTTATGGTAGATTAAAAAAGCTCAAAGTCTGTCTGTCTACACGATAACTTTTAAAGTTTTTCAGCTATCATCCTGCAATTTTGTCCATTTAATTTGATGTAAAAAAGGAACTTTACGTACGTGCACAGATGTCATCCACTGATTCGTTCCATACAAGTTTTACAATTTCAGAAAAGTCAATTTATCAGCTTCCTTTAGTATTATTAAAGTCACAAACATGAGCTGAAAGTTTTTATATCAAATGCAATTACTTGAATACGAAGCGGAGAAGTTGATTGAGCGCCTCATTTTGTGAAAACAGGCGTTGAGCCCCAGCGAAAATATTGAACTGGCATCAACACATTTAGTAATTTCACTATTTGAATTTTTTTAAAAACGTTTTTATTTACATTTTGAATCAGATAGCTAAAAAAAATACCGGCTTATCTTAAATTATCGTGAAGTTGCGAAATATACATGAAAACAAGGAACCACTGAAGATTCGGAATAAGATAAAAAGCAATGCGATTCAAATTACAATACGTATAATGTATTTTCTACTAAGGTTATGTTCTATTGATTAAGCCCTTAATTACATCATTAATATGATTATATAGCATCCACATGACTCTCTGCGGAAAATCGGAGGTCCTGAGACGAGTAGTCTAGTGGGTAGCATTGATATCTACCTGTACAATACGAAGATTTTGAGTACAACTCCCGGTCAACGCATAGTCACAGTGTGATAAGGTATTTTTGGGCTGCTTTGTTTATAAGACATTGGAACTGGAGGGGGTAGTGAAGTACAGCTTCGGTGTGGTTGGAACGATTTTAGTTGTTGGGAATTAAGGAGGCTCAGACGCAAGTTGCGATGAATCCTTGTAGTAGTCTTCCGGGAATACTGAAATGGGCAGTGAGTTCAATATTTGAACAGTCCGGTTCGAAAGCGAGATACGAAATTTGACAGTACGATCGAAGATAAGTCTAAGTGTGCGCGTGAAGCAGCTCGTATTACGGGGTAAAGTCTTGCGTGGTGGTAAGAGACTAAAGATTTCCTACAAACAATCAAGAGTTAAGGAATGTCTATCCTGAAGTGAATCCAGCTATGAAGAGATGCCATAATCTCTTATAATTTTAATGGTACGAGACTGAATACTATCCAAATAGGAGAGATAGGTTTTTGCAGCTTCCGCCTATAAATTAAAGGCGCGGTCTAATATAGGCCGTATAAATTGTTAATAATTCAGAAGCGGTGAAGGAGTTTTTACAGCTTTTTAGGAAATCTTGGCGATTTTAAATATATGAACGTTACAGAATAAGTTGACTGTGATTTGGTTGCCACACATCTTAACACTTAGATTTAGAGTCAGGTTTGTGGAACACAAGACAGCACTGGGTTTCCGAAACACTAAATTCGACTTGATTCTTATTACCCCAGTAGCCTTCATTAATGATTGAATAATGGATCTACTACTAAGCAAGTACATCGGAGAAAGAACGCAGTGTTAAAATGATAAGTGACGTGTAATATGCTTTCATTACCGAAGCTATGTATAGGATTAAAAGACAAAGATTGCAAGTTATTAATACATGTTATAAAAAGGGTAGGAGATATTACCGATCCCTAAAGGACACCAGCGTATATTTTAAAAGAGGAAGAAATTACTCCACCTAATGCAATACGCACTGAACGATTAGTTAAAATACTTTCAATCCAGGAAATGAGGGAGTCGCCCAAGCCAATAGCTTCAACTTTGACTAAGCAAACGTTCTGCCATACTCTGTCGAAAGCCTTGGATTTACTGAGTACTTTTATTCCAACGTTCTATGAGGGTGGTTAGGATACCTTTTTTCCGGAATCCATACTGTCTGCACCAATAATAGCATTGTTGTTGATATATTCCATAACTCAATGGTTGCTGATTGTTTCCATGACTTTTCACAGAAGTAATGATATTAACATTGGGTAATAATTAGCGGGATTCCTACGTTCTCCTTTTTTTAGGACCAGTTGAATATTTGCAAACTTTCATGAAGTGCAAAACGATAATAAAATAAAATGCCAACAAGTCGGGCGAAACTTTATTATTCTTGAGACAAGTTGCGGATGTGTGGAAAGTCAATATGCAGGTTAGAGTGGTTAGGGAAGGCTACGTGAAAGGGAGTTCTTGGGCAGGGCTGTTGTCAATTTAACAATATTTCATTCATTTCTGCAAGTTTGGGTTTTTATGAGGGGAGGAGGAGGGGTAAGGGTGGGTGGATGTTAACAGCTTTTTAATTAATTGCTTGAAACGCGTCCAATATCCTCTGTACAGAATGTGTTTCATAGACGAAGTTGCATAGAATTTTCATAGGATTCGGTGCATTTTACATTAACGAAACCAAACATTTGTATGGGAAGGAGTAGAGGAGGTAGGGGAATCGTAAAATTTATGACGCAATTTTATTCCCTTTCTCTTGTAGTGTGCTTGTACAAAATTTCAAGTTCGTAGCTTTTAATTTGATGGTTATTAGTTGATTCAATGAAATAGGTAGAAATGATACTTTTGTGTGGGAGGGGGTAGAAGGGCAAGTGTGATTTTGAAACTTTTAAAATAATTTCTTTGCAAATATTTTTATAAGTTCTTATGCAAAATTTCAAATGGATAGCTTTTAATAGTTAGGTGATAATTAATTTCTTAAAAATGGTCGAAAAAATTATTTTGTATGGGAGGGGGTAGAAGTTTTGAAGGTATTCGACCAGTTAATATTTTATACTTTTAGAGATTTTTTTTAAATGTGTTTCCCAAATTTTCAAGTTTCTACCCTAAAATTACATCCAAAAATTTTCAGTTTTCGTGTTTTTTTCGTTGCACATGAAACAGCTTGTGCCCATTAGACCGGGGTGGTCGGTTCATAACAATTGTGGATCAAATTATTATTTTTTTTCTATGTATATTAAATAGATGTATTCACATGCAAAATTTAAAGTTTCTATCTTTGAGCAGAGTCCTAAAAAATTCACTAAAAATTTTCGACATTTTTGCTTACCACCTCCCTCCCTTTACACCCCCTAACTTAAAATTTTTATCAAAATTATAAATTATGTAGTTCTATAATCTGACGAATTTTAAATTTGATATCTATACTCAATTTTGAGATATAATGATTTCTAATTTTGAAAAGTGCACCATTTTTCAAATGCTCCCCATTTCACCCCACTACTATTATGACCAAATTTTATATTTTTTTTGTATTTTGCTAGTATAGTTTAGTATATGTTTTAAATTTCAATTACATAGCTTAAGAGATAGTTGAGATATTAATTCTTAAGTGTTTTTCCTTGCACCCCCCCCCCCCCCCCCCGACCCTTCCCCTTACAATAATAAGCCTATTTCTAAGCTGATTCTGGTGGATCTATACGCCATCTTAATTGTCCCAAAATATGAATTTTTTGTGGTAAGTAGTTTCGAAGATATAACCATTTCAAAAAAAGATTCGGCCGACAATTTGTTTTTAGCCCCCCCCTTTACGGACGCCAATGGATAAAAAAATTAAATTATTTTTGGAATATGTCCCACAGCTTTCTCTATACGTGTGCTGATTTTCATCTTTGTGTTTGCATTCGTGGTGAAGATATTAGCAAGTGTATATTTCGACTTTTTCCATCCCCCCGCCTCCCCCTTCCACCCCACACTCCCCAAAATTTGGATAATGGAGCTCACTTACCAAGTTAATAACCCACCCAAAAATCAACATTCTACCTTTAACGGTCTTGGAGGTACGAGTCCATATGTACGGCGTACGGCGTACGGCGGGACGGATTTTTTTTTTTTGCTTTTTTAGGCTAATTTAGTCATGAAACGCAAATTTTTTTTTTTTTTTCTGTGTCGATCACAATACTTTATTATTAAAATAATAAAGTAAAATTGTAAAGTTTGCATTGAAGTTAAGCAAGAGAAGCTCAAGATTTTTTTTAAAGACAAGGGCAGGGAATTCATCTGGATCGGATGATTTGTTAGCCTTTAGATTTTTAAGAACTCAGTACACGTTAAGTGAACGAATTTTAATTTATCATAGGAAAAATTTGGCGCAGCTTACGTTTGAAGGTTCGATTTCATTGGTGGTAAAGACGAGTTAAAATAGAAGTTTAGCAAAAGAAGCATAGGATTTTCTTAAGGACAAGGGTATGGATTCTGGATCGGACGATATATTAGCCTTTAGATTTTTAAGAATTCAGTACACGTTACGCCAATGAATGTTAATGTCTCCTAATGAAGAAATTAGCGCAGAATACGTAGGTGGTAAAAAAGAATTCGCAGCAAATTTAGCATCAAAATATTTGCTTATATGCTGGGATCCGTAACAGCTTCATTGGTGTAAATTAAAGAAACGGTTGTCGAAATAGAATTACTTCTGATGGTATAAGCGAGAGACCAGATACTTTTGCTATGCTGGTCAAGCAAATATTTTCACGTTGTAAGGTGGTTTTACAGAAATCCCTTTTTATACTCTAAATGAAATCTGAGAGTATTAAAAGTTTGCTCTAAAGTTTGTAACGCTAAGAAATGAGGTTCGGACAACAAAATGAATAATCACTCAAAAATCTCATAACCGGATGTCCGTTCGTCCGTCCGTCTGTACTCTCTCTAGCTTGAGAACGTATTGAGCTAGAAAGTTCAAATTTGTATACGTCATTTTTGACAGAAAAGTAAGGTCAAGTTCGTGAACGGGCCAAATCGCTCCACCCCTTCTACTTCTCCCATTCAAACTGACACAATTTCGCAATTTTAGAATAAACGGATTTGCTTAAGAAGTATGAAAGCTATTGGTCTGAAATTTGGAATATAATACTTTTATTACGATTTCAATATACTTAGTAAAGCTATTTATTTTTTTCCTTTCACCTCCTCCCATACAAACTGCACTTTTTCATGAAATACTAAAATTTACTCAGTACATTTAGCTGAAATTGTACACTAAATATTTATTTAGAATTATTAGTAAGACCAAAAAATATTAGAAGATTAGTTTCACTCCTTCCATCCCCTCCCATACAATCTGACACAATTTCACAACTGAAAAGTATGAATGCTACTGATCTGCAATTTAAAACATGGCAAAAACATGATGTTTTTAGTTATTTCTGAAAAGGTCATTAAGAACTCGCCCCTCCTTCTACCACCTCCCATACAAACTGCATAACTTCACTAAGTCCAATACACTAATTTTCTCAGTACCTATTCAATTTTTGAATCGTAAATTTTATACAAAACATTTTTGTGGCAACTGTAAAGTGATGCAAAAAATTAGTTCAATTTCGTCACCCCCTCCACCACTTTAAACCCCTATAAAAATTTTTAAAATCGAAAAATTGTGCTTTTCGCCCAATCGTAGTCCTGTTATGTTTTTTCATTAATCCAATTTACTTAAGATGACAGCTGATAATAGGCCCGTATTGCAGCACTATATTTTTGATTAAACCAGATTTGGGGGATGAAAAGCCTTATTTACTAGAAGCATAGGTTTGGGTAAGTTTGTGGATGGTTTGGACGCCAATGTACGTAGGCAACCAAAAGGCTCATTGAAATCATCCGCATTTGTACCATGTGGACCTACATATCAATTAGCCAGCCTGCTCTTCCGGTGAAACTATTATAATAAACTTTATCGTTTCAAGAGACCGGAGATCATTCAGCTCGGCGAAGAAGTATTCTTCGAGCATTTGTTTTCGAATTAGTCGGAAGCATGGGAAATGGCAGAGGAAATTTTCTACAGCCTCATCCTCCTCATCGCAGCTTCTGCAAATGTCATCGGCTAAATTGGCGAAGTCTTCGATCATGTTTCTTAAGAAGACATTGGCGACTAAAGTCCATAGGGAGTTTCTATTGAATCTCTGTATTTTTATAAATTTTCCTCAAGCAAACCCACCCCATAGCATCTTTGTGGTGTTACACGAGTCGCTGCTTTGTAACCATTTGAGATTTTCCCTTCCCCTCATTTTGTTGGTGTAGATTGTCTTAATCAGAGCGGATCCTACCAAGGTGCAAATGGAGCACCGCGCGGCATTTTTTTGAGAGGCAACATCATCAAAAGCCCGTAATTTTAAAATCTGTGAAAGGAAATAATAGATTCCATGCCCCAACAGGTAATGCGCTTCTTCTCAACCTCACAACTTAGTTTAAGGAAGTTGATTTGGCCCCACCTTCCTTAAAAAGTCGTAATGAGATGGACGAAAAAAAGAAAATAGCAGGGGTTCATGTTGCCTATCGGTACAATCCTAAGCCCCACGATGGGCGCCACTTCCACAAATTGAAGGACTCCTTTCCGCTAACAGATAATAGGCTTCCTAAGAACCTTATAGCTTGAGGATGGCGTTGAAGGTCGAAGGCCTTGCTTCACAGAACGTTCTGGAAATGATTTGCAGTCAAAAGCAGGCAATAGAATGCCCCGATTGGTAATGCGAACCACGTCCTTAATTTTCTCTCCCTTTCAGCACAATTCTTCTAAGATGGTGTCTTCCCAAATATTAAATACTTGTCTCTGTTGTATAATGCCATGGCGAATGTTCATGTCATTCTTGTGCTCACTATTGGATAACAATTTTGTGAGTTTTTCGTAATTAAATTGTGTGGAATTATCTCAGCGTCCTACTGTCAGGCTTTTGTACTTCCATTAAAATATCGCCCGCATTGTTGACATAGTTTGTCATAACTTTCTAATGCTGCACTTTTTCTCAAAATATTGGTTCGAAGTTATTCAGAAATTTGACGCAAAATTTCATTGCGAAAGTATCTTTAAAAAATTTCAGTTTTCTTAGTGTCACAGAAATTTGTATTTAACATGCCGACCAATTGTAACTAGGTAAAATTTTTGACAAAAACTTTCTGGAAAACAATGTTGCAAATTTAATCTGAAATGTCACACATTTAAACTCGTTTGTGACAAAATTTGTCAAAGAACAACATTTTTGTTTGGCATTTTTGTCGAAATTTTGTGACATTTGTTATGGGCAGCTATGACGAGATCAGTGTCGGACAGAGATGTACCAAATGCCTTGTAAAAATGAGCAAAAATATTGCTGCTTTGGTTTTTTTTTCTGGCGTCTAGAAAAAAGAAACCTTTTAGAGCAAATCAGCCATCAAATCCATATTGTTGTGCGTAACAATGAATGACTCACCACATAGCTGGAAGATTTAAAATGGGTTCTCGACTATGAGAAAACTTATTTGCAAGAGTGCGCTATCAATAAAATGATCCGGGCGGCAATCACCTTACGCCAGCGCTGGTCTTAATGACACTCAAGGCAATATCAACATTGTTCTTTTCCTCTACGGTGGCAGCGGCAGATCCGTTCCTGGGCAACTTGTACGCCATTTCATTTCCTGGTATATTCCGATGACCCGGAACCCAACAAAGTCGCAAAGTGCAGCTTTTGCCCAATTCTTCCACCAAGTCCATACAATGATTCAAGCACCAAGAATTGCAACTGTAACTAGAGAGGGCCTTCAGTCCAGCTTGGCTGTACGAATCAAAACTAACTCGCTTTCCATTTACTCCTACACGCAAGGTCAGTTCCATTTCTTTCGCAGTAGAGATTATCTCTAATTAAAAGACCGTGGCATATACTGATGCCTGTAGATTTATTTGCGGATCAAGGCTTTCAGAAAACATGCTATAATCTTGTCTCTCTTCTATTTTCGAACTACCAGTAAATATCGCAAAGTTGTCATTTTCTATAACATGATTGACAATCTATAACTGTCTGTCTGGTAGAGTGGCCTTATAGTGCTTCACAAAGTACGGAAAAAGCATACCCGACACATCACTTAAATAAAATATATTGACCATATTGGCATTGTTAGGGCGAAAATGAAAAATTCGTAGATAGTGGGTTGTGCCAAAGCTTAACAACCCTTCCACAATAAATAATGAAAAAATGTTAAGGAACCTCAAGGTCCGGAGGCCATGGCCCGATTTGGGCTATACCGCCATTGTAGAAGAAGTACCATTCGGCACCTCCGTAGTGCCACTCCAACTTTACTGAAGTTGGTATGGTTGGTGTCGAGATGGTGACTGGAAAGTGGGCGGAAATTAAACAACATTCAGAGATAAGGAGAATTAACTGCATTCGAGTATTTAACTGGGTCTGAAGTTAAGAAAAGATCAAGGAGATAAGATCCTTGGCCCGCAACGCCAGAGGTATGAGTGAAGAAGCGATTAACTTAATAAACACTGCAAGATCGAAAATTCATAGATTGACAGTTGGAGGAAGGAGTCCTAAGCCCAATTCGAGTTTCAATAGGTGTACGTGAATTGCCACAATACGAAAGACCACCAAAGAATACATTCGTCATCGTTTCAACTTCATCCCGCATCCATTAACAAACTAAAAATAATGAATCCTGAAGTTCGACCCACAAATAAAACATAGGACCACAGACCACCTCGAAAAATTCCCGGAAGTTTATTTCTAGAGATGGATTCGACATCTGAATTGCACTGTCCTCGTGCGTAAAAACAAAAAAAGAGAATAAGGCGGATTGTTAAGATACATCTTAAGACTTACCCATGCTACATCTCGCATCTTTTGTCGCTACTGCAGTAATTACCTTCATGTACTCTATGACTGTCCAGTGTCCATAAAAGGTGTTAACAACTGTTCGATGGCGAAAACCAATTACCAACAGGCGGATAGAATTGGCGCAGCCGGGGAGAATAGCCTTTCAGTGTGCGCTATCTCCTTTCAACGATGGCCCCAGACAATGGAATGGAACTTTCCAATTTGGTGATATTCAAATTCGATTCAGCTTTCGTTAATTACTAACAAGAAGCTACAAAGATATGTGTCTTTCATCGACCGTTGTCGTCGTTGCCAGCGTACATTTAGATTCTACCGACTGCGCACTCACGTTACGGACAAGTTACAATCTCAAGAATTCTAAACGCACATTCGAATCGGAATCTCCTTTTAGTGTTGCACCGCAGACACCTTTGTGCGTTCTACATTTAGCGCCGCGTAAAGAAGTTGGAGCATCGTCTTTTCTAATCTCACTCGGGTCTTTTAAAATGAAGCTGATCGAGAGACAAAAAACTATTCTTCACGAGTGCAATACCAAAATGGTAAAGAGTGTTGCTCCTCAGCAGGAAACTTTCAGGTTAGATATGTGGAACTGATCGCGGATGACAAAAGACGGTTTCGCGAACGGCTTCTTGTAAGAAAAGTTCAAGAAGTTAACGCATGACTTCTGACAATGAAAATGAAAATAAAAAAAAAATCGAAATGCTTGCACGCACAAATTCATGTTTTTCCTTTGCGTGGAATTTACGCCATCCTGAAAGAACATAAAATCGGGAAAATGTTTTTTGTTTTTCGGCTGAACATTTGGGCATATATGCTCGTCAGGGTGCAATTAGAGGAGTTGTTAAGATGGTTTTATTTCTTCACTTGATTTCTCGAAAAAAAATTTAAGAAAGGTTTGCTGGCCGCTTTGAAAATTTCTTAAGATATTTTTTTTTTTAATTCTTTCTTTCTCTCTGTTTGGAACAGAAAATTTACTGAAATTTTAACTTATTGTTTGCCAATTTCGTTGTTAAATCATGTCGGTAATATTGTAAGGTAATTAAATGAAAGAGATTTTTTCTTTTCGACACGACATCTCCGTCTTGAACTTAAGATTTTCTTAAAACATTTCTTTTGATTCTCTTAAGTTCAAATGTTTTCTGGATTCCGCAGTCGGCCATTGTCTTTAAGAAGACGTCGTGATTTTAAATTTCATACTATACGGATAAGAACTGAAACTCAAAATGAGTTGGTGATGTAGTGAAATAAATATTAAGTGTTGGGCACGTAATAAGGCATGAAATTGTGTTGGAAATTGTGTCATCAAAGTGATGAAAATATTTATATTTGATAGCTGCACAACTTTTATGTAGAATATTTTTTGATTCGATTGAAAATACGGGGTCCAGTCAATCCTGTTAAGACCCACCCCTTATAGCAGCAAAGACCAGAAACAGGTGTCTTCAACAGGGGGCAATCACGAGCATCGACCTGTAGTTGTTGCCAGGAATTGGCTAATCCTCTGAGTTTTTGCTCAACTGCTCGCTTTCATGGTCGACCATCCCGCCGTTTTCTTTGAGGATTATAATCCTGAACTTGTTTGACGATGCTTTGCTTTCGTTTCCTCAAAGTGTGACCAATTCACTGCCACTTACACCTTTGCATTTGAGTGTCTATTTTAGTTTGTTCAGTTGTACTCCAAAGCTCATTATTGGAGATCACACTCGACCAGGATATTCCTAAAATACGTCAGATATATTGATTCACGTAAAGCTTTTTTTTCTAAACCTGTTCTTTAATGGTCACTTTCTATATAGTGCAACCATATAATAACACAGATTTGACGCATGCGTCTTGGCTCGAAAACTTGCATCTGCGATCGAGATTAAATTTATGAAGCAATCAAGACTTGGAGTTGGAGTTATGTTGACAGATGTCCATGCTTACTGTATGACATTTTCGATCTACCTACGATATTTCGACCACGAACTACTGCTTCTGCCATCTATCGAAAAACGGCGGAAGCAAAGTTGTGCACCTAATATAATTTTTAATTTTACTTTTTATTATATGCTTATAATCTTCAAATCTAGTTGGCGAACATCCCCAAAAATAATATAGGGCTGTCAGGCAATGTAAGTAATTTTTGGAATTACTCCAAGGAGGATATATAATAAGGAGAGACTATGAGCATGCTTTGCCTTGTAAGAAAATGGGAACGACAGTAAATGCTGAAAATTTTTCGAAACAATTGTTTCGCTATCTTTGTCTGACACACTTAAGCCTATTGCAACTAACTCTGTCCCGCGTTAAATTATCTGAAACAATTGTCAAGTTTTCGAAAGAATTGTTTCGCTATCCTTGTTTGGCATACCCAATACAACTATATCTGTCCCGCGTTAAATTGTCCGTTGTTAAAATACTTAACTTAACTACTAAAAAATAAAAATACTAACTAATAAAAATTGAAAAAATTAAAGAAATTACAAATTATGGTTTTTTTTTTTTTGTAAAAGTTTGAAAAATTTTCGAAAATTTCCGATTCAAAAAGTATTCCCACATGGGACAGCCTACCGGGCACACTCCATTTTATATATCCTCCTTGAATTACTCTCACTATTTTCTTTTGAGGTTTACTCGAGTTATCATCGAGATATACAGACTGATATCACAACAAAATTTACTTTTTTGGATTCCTGGAACCTCAAATAGTGAAAATCCAATAAAAACCGAATATCGAAATTTTTTGCGATGACCTCTTTATTTCTTAAAATCTTGAATTACAGGATGAGAAGCTCAGGGATTGGATGTGCAACAAACATACACCTGTCTTAACACCGATCTTCTTCTTAGTTCTTAAGTTTTCTTTGTATTTTACAAAATTTTGCAAAATAAAATACAAGAGAAGTATCGGTGTAATTTTATTGTACTCTCTCAGCTTCCCATCTTGTAATTCAACATATTAAGAAATAAATAGATGATCGCGAAAAATTTCGACATACACACCTAGATGCTTATTCCGATAATTTCCTATGACAACAAAAAAAAAATTATTCTATCCAAATCAAATTTGTTGAAAACATTACAAAACTCTAAAACAACTTTTTAATACTTCATCCTTGAAAAGAATTAACGATTTATGCCTTTCGAAAAATCCAATTCCGGAAATTCCCCTATCAATTTAAAGGAAACACTAAGAAATACCAGGGCAGGATATAAAACCGGATACACAATAAATTCGTGAAATATCTAATTTCAGGTCTATTTATTTCCCATCTTAACTCTTGTATACCGAGTATAGACCATTCTTAATCTTCGGGTCCATAAATAAATCGTCGAAAGTGTCTAATTTAATAAAATTCCCGTCCAACGCTAATTAATGAACCTTCCGTTCATTACGTGTAACATTGACGGATGGGGTTTTTAGCATTTTTACGCCTTCCAAGAGGGAAAATTAATCGCAACTTTATGTATGGCTGTATTTTATTTCATTCACCCCACTTTTCTTGATTTTATGTATCCTATCCTGAAATTGTATTTTACTTGTTCTTCCCATGTTTTTTTTTTTTTTTTTCTTTGTTTCTTTCCAAAGTATAATACCATCCGTTTTTGTTTTCTTTACTTGTTGAGTAATTGAGTATATGGCAAGAAATTAATTGTAGGTTATTTAGGACTTAAAAAAATGCTATTATAGTGGGTTATATAGTTAAGGGCGAGTAAAATTTAGTGCTTGAGAGCTAAAAAGTCAGACTCAAATCTGTGCAATAAATATTTTCGGGATAATTTTGGTAAAATTAAAATATTTGTTACAAGTGGGAATTACTGAAGGCACTACTTCACGATAGAACTCATAAGCAAGAAGATACACAGCATACTATCAATCTTAATTCTGAAAAGGCAACCGCCCTCAACGGAAACTTGAAAATAATTTATATTGTTACATGTCAGCCATAGTCGCTTGTCGAATGTACGAGGTCTTATTTATTTATTTGAGCTCTTGAACAAAAATATTACAATTTCTATTAAACAAAAGCGGAAAATAAAAGAATAGCAATGAGAAAAATTTAAACATTGAAGATGATAGTTTTAACTCTACTTTTAAATAAAGGAAAAGAAGAGGGTGAAGAGCCAAGTTGGAGTCGATCATGGTTCATTCATAGCATCGGGGAATGATGTTATATATCGAGAGAGGCTCGAGGAGGATTGAAGGTGTCTAAGTTCGTGGTCTGAAATTCAGGTCGTCCCAGAGGCGGGTATTGAGCAGGTGGTTGCAAAGCTTGAAGAGGAAGCCTTAAATGCAGTGGCTGTAGGTGAAGTACTTCAAGTCTGCCATTGTGGTCTATAAGAGGCTTTCTTAATCTGTGGGAAAGGGTTTGAATGAATCTACGCTGAACAGATTCTTTGGCCACAACATGACAAGAATGGTGAAGGTTCCAGACGATGTAACAGCATTCTAAAATACGATAATACGGACGAGAGTGGAAAATAAGAGAGCAGCTGTTCCTGGACAATTAAACTGGACTGTCGTACGGAGCCTGAAGCCATCAAGTTTGTTAGAGCCAGAGTTTCTTACTAAGACTCTAATCACTATTTTTTAATTACTTCTTTATCTAATTATTATTTTTCGATTCAAAACGCAGAGCTCTTATTTGTTCAATGGTTCTCGAATAAGTATCGAGTTTTTTTTATTTTTTCATAGCCTACTTAAAAAAGTCAAAATATTACAATTACAGTAAGTGAAAACATTATGTACCTGGCATTTCGATATAGTATGCAGTGCGCATTGAAAATGAAATGTACAGGTCGTAACAAAAATACGTTATGTTATTTTAATTCATAATAATAATTATTCGGATATTATTATATTTTATTAATATTGTAGGGTGCACTACAAGTTTGTATGCCTTATTAGTAATCTCGGAAAAATGATTGACGAATTTATGTTTGCGATCAAAGACCACTCCTAGATCTTTCATTTGGTTATCGTCGTAAGGATGGATTCATTAGTAAAACGCTTCTTTATATTTAAAAAGATATCGTTGTTTCAACACCAACGAGAGACAGCAAAGAAATCAGCCTGGCGGATCATGCCATCAGAAACGGAGGAAATTTTCCGGAACAATTTGAGGTCATCAGCGAATAAGAGGCAGCTAGAAAATACAAATTGGGGCTGATCATTTATGAAGAGAGCAAATAATAGAGGACCAAGAATCGATTCCTCCGGGACACCATAATAAGAAAGAAACTCAGTAGAGGAGTATCCGTTGAACGTAATTTGGAGACGACGATCCGTAATGTAGGAATTGAACCAGTTCAGAAGAGAGCTAGAGACACCGTACTTTTCAAGTTTTTAAATAAGGATTTTACAATTAAAACTGTCGAAAACTGTCGAAAGCTTTCGAAAAATTGGTATATACGACTTGGACAGTATTATCACAATCTAAGGATTGAGCAACAAAATTAGTGAATTCCCATAAATTTGTGGAAGTAGATCTACCTTTTACGAATCCATGTTGGGCTGGTGATATCAAGTGATAAAGCTTTTTTCCCAGACTACATTATGAACTAATCTTTCAAAAACCTTGTCAAAGCAGTTTAGGGCTAGAAATCGAGCAAAAGTTCAAGACATTTTCGGAATCTCCATTTTTATAAGATGGGTACTAGGTTAGCTAACTTCCAGCAAGCAGGAAACGAGCCTTCTTCACGTCACTTATTGAAAAAGACAGATAGTGTCATCGAGAACTCCGAGAAAAGGGATTCGGGATTCGGGATTCGGTACGCCACCGATTTTTGAATCTAGAGAATTCTATTCTATTCTACAATGGCGCTACAGCCCAAATCGGGCCTTGGCCTCCTGACCTTCAGGTTCCTTAACATTTTTTCATTATTTATTGTGGAAGGGTTGTTAGACCTTCGCACAACCCTCTATCTACGAATTTTTCATTTTTCGTAGATTTGACCGGGATTTGAACTCACGACCTTCATTGTAGACCAACACGCTACCCACTAGGCTATACCCTAGCTAATCTAGAGAATTGATGACTGATGTAATTTCCCTCTTACTAATGGATATCTCAGTGATCAACTCCTGAAGTGCGATGAAAAAGTCATAAAACAGATCATTACTCGAGTGGCTAAGCACAGAGAAAAAGTATTTGGCAAAAGGTTCACACATTTCTTGTGGAGAGGTAATGGTAGTATTACCAAACTTAAGTTGTGAAGAAAAAAATTGTTTATTTCTACGCTTTCTAACATGCGACCAAAACGGTTTCGTCTCATTGCGCAACAGTGCTGCCTCTAGCTGAGAAATATACACAGAGAAAGCCTTCTTGATCTCCGACTTGGCCCGTTTACGCTGAAGGGAATAGTTATGGTAATCAGAAATAAGAGACGAACGCTTATACTGTTTATGCAAGCGCGTTTTTTTACGATGAGCCCGAATAATCGAATGGTTAAACCATTCAAGGTAATCACGATTAGAAAGGACACGATAGCAAACTAACTTCTACCACTATTCTAACACCTGTAAGTTCTTTTTACTCATCAAAGGTCGGCATAAGTCAGCAAACTCGTCGTACGATCGACGAGAGAGCAAATACGCGGCCAACAAGGAAATGATTCGTGGAAGTGGCCGACAGCTTGCGGACGAAATGGAGATGATACAAAGAAGCGGCCAACAGCAAGCTGATAAGAACGATATAAAAAGTTCTGAGTGATCAGTTGACATTTGCTCCTATCCAGAGGAGGTGAAACAGTATGTGAGTAAGGGAGTCGGCAGACGAGTACGATCGACAGCCAGGATGAGTGAGCGAGTGTGTCGGCTGTCGGGGTGAGTAAGCGATTAAGTGATATAATCGACAGGCGGGTAACTCCTGTATTCGGCAAGAAAAATTTCCCTATAGGTCTGCGCAGTCAGTGTGCTGTCCCCTAGATCTATGGTCGTCATTCGGATTTTTAGTTTGGCATGCCTCCATTTTATCGTGGCCGATTCTAAACCCTTTTCCCTTGCTACCGCTTATAGCGCCATGTAGAGGGTAATTTTATAGTTTTTAGCCCTTTCGATTTGTCTTACTAGACCAAGGAGGGTTGACTCTGTTGGTTTGACTTTTCGGTAGGCATGCTGATTCTTATTAAGGCAGACCTTATTAAGCCCTATTCTCATGTGAATGTCCAGTAATTTCTTCATCGTCTTGACGAAGAAGAAGGGAAGACTCATAGGACGATATGACTCAAGCTGATCAATGGGACGATTTGGTATAAAAGCCACCCCCGCTTCCCTCCAGATTTTCAGGATATAACCCTATATAGAACTGACTTTAAGGATCCTTATCATTATTGGCATTGGAATCTCTAACACCTTCTTAAGTAATGCGGGGTTTTTTTAGCTACTCCAGCTAATTTGTAGGTATACATTGCCCCTGATCTTTTTCTGAGTGATATTAATATTCTACTAACAGTGCTATTGCTGAAAGGAGTTTGACGATACGTACTTTCCTCTATTTCTAAATCTTCATTGTAGTTAATTATTTTGCAGCCTGAGAAATGTGTTGCCAATAACAATTCAAATGTTTCCAAGCTAATTTTAGTTAAGGGCCCATCTGGTCTCTCTAAAAGTCCGATATTAGTCGGGGTGTTTTTTGCTAACACCTTTTTGAGTTTAAAAGTTTGTTGTATTCAGTAAGGGAATCTCTGTATTCATCCCAGCTAGTTCTCTCAACTTCCTAGTTTCTTTGCGTTTTACCTCTAGATCCATGTTCCACCAAGGTGCTTTTTTAGCCCTTTTCTTGTATAGAACGGGAAAAACTTTGTTCGCAGACATTTTTATACTCTAGATGAAATCTGAGAGTATATTGTGTTTGCCTTACCGTTTGTAACACTAAGAAATAATACTCGCATAGAGCCACCAAGGGTACAGAAATATTTGTTGTCTCTGGAAAACCTCGATTCCGAGTTGCTGTCTGTCCGTCTGTCCGTCTGTCTGTCCGTCTGTCTACAACATAACTCTTGATAGCTTTGACCTATCGTGCTGAAATTTTTTGTATGTAATTTTTAGCAAAAAAGTAACTTTAAGTTCGTGAACGGGCTACATCCTCCCACTCCTTCTACCCCCCCCCCCCCCCCCCATAAAAATTTCATGAAATTTCGAAATTTAAAGAAATTGATTTTTCTCCAAAACGATTTCAGCTATTGACTTGAAAATTAGGTCATAGTATAATGATATAAATATCATTAACCTCAAGAAATATTGACCAGATCCCCTTACTCCTTCTACCCCCTCCCATACAAATGGACAATTTTGAAAAATACATATTTTCGATTTTCATTGAAACTAGTAAAGCTGAAAAGATGAAATTTTGTCATAATTTATTTTATTATAATTGCAACTAATTTTGGAAAAACTATCAACTTTACCTCACTTCTTCTACCCCCTCCCATACAAATTTTACGAAATTTCGTAATTTCAATTGAATTAGTTTTCTTCAAAATCGTCAAAGCTATCAACTTTAAAATTTGAGAAAAGTATACTATTTTAAATATAATTGATGTCACAAAATTTGGTTTTGATTCGGATATTCCCTCTACCCCTCCCATTCAAATGCAGAATTTTGGTAAATGCATTTAAACGATTTTCATAGAAACTGGAAGAAGTAGAAACTTGAAATTTTGCCAGAATTTGTCCCTTAATAATTGTAATAAAAACTAAAAAAATATCGCCTTCACCCCACTCTTTCTACCACCTCCCATACAAATTTTTATATTGGAAATTCAAGAAAACTTTTTCTCCTTCGAACATATGAGAGCTATGGACATAAAAATTGTAACAAAGCAATATGATTAGGATGTTGATAAGCAGATTCAAAATCAGCCGAAATTCCCCCTCTTTCTCTGCCACCTCCCATACAAATATCATAAATTCAGACAAAAATTGTTCAATTTCCTTGAAAAATATGAATGCAAGAAACTTTGAATTCAGCATGAAATATTTTATATGCTACGTTCAGTGTTACATAGAAAAATTACAAACCTCCCCTTCTGATTTTACCACCTCCCAAACAAAAGGTAAGTAAGTATTTCATCTAGAGTATCATATGATTGGGCCTTACGCCCAATCATAATTCTGTTATGTTTAATATTATCAACGAGCCTGTTAGCTATTTGATTTTGCTTTGCTAACTGCTTCGTACTCAAGAATTTTCTGGTATTGGTTCCAGTTGGAACGTTTTGAGTTTCTATAATTACTAATATTGCAATATTTGGAATTACGCATCATAAACCCCAAATTTGAGTTAGCTTTGGAAATTATGTAATCAATTTGAGAAATTGAAATTATAATCAATCAGTATTCCAAATCTCTCCACCTCCCTGAAACTTTGGAGAGATCCATTCTTTAACTTATTATGAAAGTAACAAACCAAAAGCCTTAATTGTCTCCCTTGAGGAACACCAGATTTCTTATCAAACATGACGAAGAAATTATATTCATTTGCACAACTTGTATTCTACTCGATAAGTAGAGAGAAAACTACTTCAAAATATTGGAATAAATCCATGTTATCCTTATTTTACATTCTACAAAGGCACTACAGCCCAAATCTTACCTTGGCCTCTTGATCTTCAGGTTCCTTGACATTTTTCATTACTTATTGTGGAAGGGTTGTTAGCCCTTCCCACAACTCTCTATCTACAAATTTTAATTTTCGTAGATTGAGGTAACTAAGGTATACCCAAGCAGGTAGTGTGCTACAATTATGCGTCAACCGAGATTTGAACTTACGACCTTCGCATTGTAGACTGACACGCTACCCACTAGGCTACACCCTAGCTATGTTATCCTTACCTTCCCTGTAATCCAGACCTTGACTGCAGATGTTTTGCTCTGGTTTCTCAAAGTGTGACCGATTCACTGCCACTTCCGACTTTAAAACTCAATGCCTACTTCAGTTCCAATATCTCTAAAATGCATCAGAGTTACTAATTCATGAAAGTTTATGCTTTTTCTTGGTAAGCCTAACGGTCTTTTTCCATATAGTATTCCGAAATAACAGTACGGATTTGATGCACATTTGCAGCTTACTATTAAGAGAACTCCAGAAAGAGGAAAGAATACCGAAGGCCTCACTAGTTTTATTTAATCGAACTTCAATATCCTTGTGCATTGCAATGCTTCCAAGGTAACAACAATTACGAATCGCTTCCACATTTTGTTCGTTTAGCACAATTTGTATGCTTTGCTCGAACACATGAACATGTAGTTGGTTTTACGCATTTTTACATTCAATCTAGCCTCTTTACGGACAGTACTTAATACTTGAGTTCTAAAATATTTGAACCGTTTCACATTGCATCACGTATCCATTTCACATTTTATTTAGAACAGAAAAATTCACACAATTTGAACGAAATGTCGCGGTCAATGACTGAAACATTCTTCCTTGGAGCAAATAACTTTTAGGTATGCAATTTAAAAAACATAAATTCATTTACCTGTCACTGGTTAAATAACAAAATTGGAAATTGCACGAAATTTGAAAATTTTTTGCCATCTAATTTTCTATACCATTTGTCAGAGTCTAAGTTTAAAGTTTCGGGCGTATGTGAAACGAACAGCAAAAATGAAAAAATACCAGACAAATGGGAACCTCCATTCTTGATGTTTTTTTTTTCGGTGTACGTTCCGAATAAGAATGAGATCCTTGAAACAGAGAATTTTAGAAATTTCTCGGAAAAACGAAGAGAAAATAAAATCCAAAAGAGCAAATAAATTATACTTGAAAATTTGTTCAACATTTTAATTCGATGCGATTATTTTTTTTATTTTTCCATAGCACAATGTCGAAAGCTTCGCAACGCAATTTAGGGAATTTTCGCAAAGCTAAACGAAAAAAATCCCCAATATTTTTCATTATGCCAAGCTTTATAATACAAAAGTGCCCTAAAGAAAACGGAACAGGATAACATGGCACTGCATGACTGAGCTTATAAATGGTTACCTTTGCACTGAACTTCTTATAGACCATCTTATTTTGAATATGTTCACGTATTGTGGCTTACTTGGGAATATTTTCGCGGTGAGTTATTGTTCAATTTTCGGCATTCGTACGGAAACTTCTCGTACAGCTTCGTTTTACTACGTTTGGCTTAAGACAAGCAAAGCTTCGAGATGATTTTAACAATGGTGGTTTTTTCGGTAGCATGGTGCGATGTACTTAAATGTAATGATCCTTCACGAAGAAGTTGTTGCGAATATTTTGGTATGTGTTGGATATGAGTCTTGTGGAAACAGAAAGTCGTAAAAGTTTGCAACATTTTTATGGAGATTTATGTGTTAATGCGTGCCATGCTCATGTAAGTAACTGAATATTCTTGGATTGGATCGTTGTGAAAATACAGCGAAATTGTTGTAAGGAAAACAATTTTTTTCAGGATTAAATTATTTATACTTGATTTTCAGCAGAATGTTATAAATTTTAAAGCAAATTTATGGTATTTAAATCTATGAGGATAACTTTTACTTACTTTCGTGACACTGCAGGAGGTTAATCGAATTCTTGAAATTGCTCCATGAAAATCATTAAAGTCGCTTCTTTATCGCTTACAGTGTGCCGAGATAATCGCATGGCCGAAGCACCAGTGTTGAAAAGTCGGGAAAAATGCTTACAATTCTAAGAATTCAGATATCTAATGGGTGAGAAGTTGGCCTAGAATCGGAATTCATAGTTCCCAGTCAACGTGCAATTTCAGCACTTTTGTTGCTTGGATAAATCTTTGCGAGCTACAAAAATAAATATGGAGGGTTGTGCGAACTGCGTCTTTTAAAAAATCAAAATGTTACGCAACCGTAAGCTCAGCGGGCCAAGACGCAATTGGAATTAATAGCAGAATTTAATTTTATCACAATTTTTTGTACAAATTTTACAGAATTTCGAAAAAGTTGAAAAATTAACATTTTGTTCCTGGATGGAGCTAATGCAAAAGTTTTGAAACATTTATAAAAATAAATCACTGTATTATTGGTGACTCTCCACCAACTGGGTTAAATTATGAAATTCTTCATATTAACGAATTAATCGTTAATTTGAATAATTGGTTAATTATAGTAAATTGGAAATATTGTTTCTTATTCCTTTAAAACGCGCTCCATAAATTTAAATAAAAGAATTTAACTATTAAAAAAAAAGCTCTTGCCAGTATGAAGTAGAGCAATTGCCTAGTTTGACCAGGATTTCCAATTGCTTATCCTAGATTCACATAGCCTGTAAAAATACTCGTACAGAATACAGATAAAAAACACATTCAATTCTAACTGAACTGAACAATAGTACTCGATTTCAACAAGCTTTCCGGGAATCACTCAAGCTTAGGCTTAGAGGGAACTAGTCACTATCGAAAATAACAACTCTGAAGTGGATCCGGTCAGTTAACTAAACAAACGGATCCGTTTCACAAATACAGTTATAGTTTCTATCCATATTCTAAATTTGCCCGGGTCTATTTGAAAGGGCATTTCGAAATTTGGCACTTTATATTCGAAGAGAAGTATGTGGCCGGTTACGCCACCCTCGCCATTCCCTCATGATTTCTAGTTCTGCATGAATTATTTTTAGAACTATCCTGCATGCATAGAATAGAAATTTCGAAATGCATGCACTTTTCACATATGTATAAGTATATAGGGGTGATATAGCATCGGGTGTTGAAATGGGTAGCTATGAGAGGGTTGCAAATACTAGAACAAACGTCAAAGAGGTGGAAAACAAAAAGCATTTGCATATTTCACCAAAAATTATTTATTCGATGGTGGACAGAAAGGATAGAGGACACCACCACTTCGTGCACGCTAAAATATGAAATCATTCCGGAAAAACCACTGAAATGGTACGAACTGGTTTATAAAAATACAAACTGCCGCAAAAACTTTTTAGGCTTTTCGAAATGATTGTGGTTTGAATTTCACATGGATTTGGGTTGAAGCTCGGTGTGCTTTATGCTCAAAGTGAAAAGTATGTTATTTTCATAAGTAATGTAGAGCAGAAGCAATCAAACAGATTTGCTTATTATTTAACAAGCGGAAAATAAATAAAAGGAATTTTCCTATATTATACTTATATTATAATATCATGCTTTAAAAAAAAGGAGTTAACCATGAATATCACATTTAAAATGCCCGAAAATTTTATTAAATTGTAAATTAATGCTAAAAACTTTATTGGACGAATTCTCGTAAACGTCAATATATCTGAAGATACAATGGAAAATATTTTAATGCACTAGAAAATTATTCCATCTCAATTTCTTTCAAATACTCAGTGGGAGAGGGGCAATTTTAAAACTGGTAGCTGAAAGCACTGAACCATTTCATTTCGTCAGTTTTTAATGAATTTCGAATTCTTAACCTTGGCAATTGAAGGGGAGGTGTTGAAAGGGATAAAGTGGACTCGAACGATTTTCTCTTATTCAATACTGTTGCTATGAAAATTTTCCAAAAGATGTGACTATAATTCGAAATTGTTATTTTCTTTACGATTTATTTCAGTTCTAATTCTATGTCAATCAATATTGATAGTCGTGATCTATGGTAAAGATACCGAACTCATCAGTCCCAGTAGTGTTAGAAACGTACTACACATTTCGTTTCAGTAAAGAAAAATTAGTACCGGACGAATTTCGGAATTTTGCTAGGGTTGGTTGTATCTATCAGTGAATAGTTAGCAGAAAAGATTTTTAAGCAGAAGTTGAACACAATTCAGTTATTTTATGTTTCTTAAATACAAATTGAAGTGCGCCCGGGAAAGGCCGGCGAAGGTCCAAAAACACAATTGCTTCACAAAGAAAACACGAAACATAAAAGAATTATGACTGGGCGTAAAGCCCAATCATATGATACTCCAGATGAAATGAGAAAGAGTTCAATGTACCGGAAAATATGTCACCAACAATTCTTTTAAATAATTAATAGTGACTTTTGTATGGGAGGTGGTAGAAGGAGAGGAGGAAGGTTTGCAATTTTGAGATATGACACCTAATGTGGCATGCAAAATATTTCGTGCTGAATTTAAGGTTTGTAGCTTTCATTATTTTCAATTGGACATAGTTTTCCTGAAATTGAGGCATTTGTATGGGAGGTGGCAGAGGAATTGGAGCGTTTAAAATGATTTTGAAACTGCTTATCATCATCCTTATCACCACGTTTTGATTCAATTTCAAATTCGATAGTTCTAATATATTCGAAGGAGAAATGCTTTTCTTGAATTTGTAATACAGATATTTGTATGGGAAGGAGAGAGAAGGAGTGAAGAGGAGCTGATAAATTTTTTTAACATTTATTGCAATTATTAAAAAACAAATTCTGGCAAAATTTTAAGTTTATACTTTTTCTAGTTGTAATGGAAATCGATATAAAAAAAAACTTAAAAAAAAATTATACATTTGTATGGGAGGGGGTAGAAGTAGTGTACGCATCAAAACAGATTTTTTTGTTTTTATTGATATTTCTATTTTTATACTTTATGCAAAGTATCAAGTTGATAGCTTTAAGAGTTTCGAAGAAAAATAATTTAATTTAAATTTCAAAATTTCGAGAAATTTGTATGGGAGGGGGTAGTTAATTCTGGCAAAAATTCGATTTTATATCTTTGCTACTTTCAATGAAAATCGAAAAACTGCATTTTTCAAAACTATGCATTTGTATGGGAGGGGTAGAAGGAGTGACGGGATCAAATCAATATTCCGTCATATAAATGACATTTATATTGTAATACTTTGACCCAAATTTCAAATCGATAGCTTAAATAGTTTCAAAAAAAAATCAATTTCTGAAAATTTCGGAATTTCGTGAAATTTGTATGGGAGGGGGTAGAAGGAGTAAAGGGATGTGGCCAGTTCATGAACTTAAAGTTTCTTTTTTGCTAAAATTAACACACAAGAAATTTCAGCACGATAGCTCAAAGCGTTCGAGAGTTATGCTGTAGACAAACGGACAGACGGATGCCTTCTACCCCCTCCCATACAAAATGACTCATTCTCAAAAATTTGTAATAGTCAAATTTCTTAAAAACCATTGGAACGAATCATTTGAAATTTAGAACATATTATTTTTATCATAAATTTGATCTATGGTATACAAATTTTTGAATCCCCCCACTCCGTCCACCACATCCCATACAAACTACAATTTTTCACGAAATACTGTGAACCAATTTGTTCAGTACGTATACCATATATCGACCTCAAAGTACTAAATCCTTAATTAGCACTAGCGATCGCCCGCGACTTTGTCCGCGTAAGAATCACAAAATAAGCAATTTTTGAGAATGTCGTTAATAATACATTATGCGGGGCATATAATCTGATTAGTTTAATGGCCCTTTCAAGACAATACTTTGTGTTTTGTTAGAATCAGAACCATAAATTATCAAGAATGAAACCACGATACTCACATTTGTATGGGACACGCTCGTGATCAAATCAATCCCGTGATTTGAGATCATAGACGTATTGAAAAGCGTCAAGGACATGTGAATAGTTGTAGCTTGTGTTAATTAAAAAAAACCGAAATAAAATAACATTAAGCTTTAACACAAAACAGAACTACGATTGTATGTAAAGCCCAATCATACGATACTATTGATGAAATCGAAATTTTTGTGATATTAAGAAATTTCGTATAGGGAGTAGTAGAAGGGGTGACAGCACTGAACCAATTTGTTTTACGTCATGCTAGAGTAGCTATAAAAATGTTTTGTACTAAATTTAAGCGTCAAAAATTGAATTAGTGCTGATAAACTTAGTGTATTGAATGAAATTGTGCAATTCGTGTGGGAAGTGGTAGAAGGAGTGGGAGTTTTTAGTGATTTTTCGAGAAACAACTATAATCACCATGCAATTGATAGATTAAAACTTTCAGAATAGTAACATGCACACTTTTCAAGAAAATTGAATTTTCGTAAGGTCGTGGAATTGTGGCACATTGTGTGAGAGGGGGTAGAAGAAGTGAAGGTAATCGGTTAATTTTTCTCGATGCTGTCACCCCTTCTACCACTCCCCATATAAAATCTCTTAATATCACAAAAATTTCGATTTCATCAATAGTATCGAATGATTGGGCTTTACGCACAATTTTTTTTTCGGATCAGCTTTAACGCCGTCAACTGATACATAGTGACCTACTTCGGCATAGTATTAGTTTTCTTCAAATTTTCCTTGAAGGTCTCTCCGAAAACAATAACATTGTACAGATGAACGAGATAGATTTTTCAGCTAGGGCTGTGCAATACGAACTCCATTAGTTCCTCGAACGTAGCTGAGACCTTCCTTTTCTTCTTCATAACCACGCAAGCAGTATTCAAGAATTATACGTCGAACAAGAATTGAACTTAAGACCAGCGTATTGTGAACCAACACGCTACCCATTAAATCAAATCCAGGCTGCGGACCTACAGATTTCAAAAGATATCCCTACGAATTTTTAACTATCTGCCATTTATTCCATATATATATATATACATGATGTCGGTAGGTAGCTATCCTTTTTGGCGACATTGTAAAGTTGCTTGTAGTTAACGCATCGGTTCAATTCCACAAGTCGCAATTCAGCGTATCGGCTTTAAGTTTTCACCATGACTTGTTTATTCTTTGGGTTTTGTGCTCAACTATTAGTTTTCATGTGCTTAATGGTCGACCAACCCGACGTATTCTATAAGGACTAAAATTCAGGGCATGCTTGGCGATGTTTCGCTCTGGTTTCGTTATAGTGTGACCTATCCGCTGCCACTCCTGCCTTTAAACATTTTAGTTGGTCGAGTTGAACTCCAAGGTTCGCCGTTGGAAATCACATCAACAGAGAATATCCCTAAAATGCATCGGAGGTTCACGAAAGTTTGCAGTTTCTTGGAAACCTTGACGGTCACTTTCCATGTAGTAAAACCATTCAACAACACGGAGTTGACGAATGCGTCAAACACTCGCAGCTTTGTGCGAAGGAAGACGTTACTTAATCTCTAGAAAAGGAAAAGGATACCAAAGACCTGTTGTGCTTTATTTATACGAGCCTCAATATCTTTTTCGGCTCCTCCGTCTAAGCTCGCAATGCCCCCGAGGTAACAAAAACCGTGCACTTCTGTCTCATCTTGTGCGTTGAGAACAATAGGTGCGCTAGTATTTGAACCCATGTGCGTTTAGTTGGTAAGGTGCAAATTTATTTAGAGTCCAGACTTTTTGTATTAAGAATGCAATAAACGAACATTTGACTCCAAGTCCGAACGGATATTTGCGGATATTTCATCTGCATAATCAAGGTAACGTAAAATTTTAAACTGTCATTTTTTAACAGCAGAAACTGTGCTGGTGATTAAATGCAGTCTTCTTTGATACCCGTTCGCACGGAAAAGATCGCGGGCAGCTCTCCTCTATGCAAGACGCGACACCTTGCATCTTCGTAGGATTCTTTAATCATAGCTATGATTTTATCAGGAGTATGCAAAAATAACGCTATCGAAAGTCTTCTCAAACATAAGATATAGTGGTGAGCCCATTTCGGCTGACTACTCCTATATTATCCGTCGGCTATTTGTATAGTTTGCAACTTCGATGATCTTTCTTCTCCTAATCTTCTTTTCCTGTCCACTTGACCTCCCTCAAATCAAAATTTGGAATAATACAGTGCCCAATATCGCGCTCAATAACTGGCTGGTGGTATACATATGTGCCAAGTGGCCTCAGCCCATCTAACAAACTGTGAAAGTTACATAAGAATCAGTTTAATCGTATTTGAGTTAAATCCGGCCGGACAGAAAGACTGGCAGATAGACAAAAATCAGAAAAACGTGTTTTTTTGCTTAGTTATTGTCTAAATAAAGCCAAGCACTAACTTAAAGGCATTTATAAACAAATAACAGACAGATACTACAATTATATTTATATGAATGTATAGATTTTCAGTAATGACGTGCTGTGGGTAGCATGTTTCCCACTTAGAGCAATTCGGTCTACGAAAATGACAAATTTATAGATAGAGGGTTAGGCGAAGACCCTTCCATACGAAGTAATGAAAATTTTATGGAAACCTGGACGTCAGGAGGCCAACTCCCGATTTCATCTGTAGTGCCATTGCCCAATCGTGCGATACTCTAGATGTAAGAGAAATTTTTGTATCCTAAGAAATTTTGTAGGGGAAGTGTTAAAGGGGGTGACGATATTGAACTAATTTTTTTCCATTACGCTAAAGTTGCTATCAAAATGTTTTACACAAAATTTAGGATTAAAAAATGTAATAGTTGCTGAGAAAATCAGGATATTGGATTTATCCAAATTCTGTAGTTTGTATGGGAGGTAGTACAAGGAGGGGCGAGTCCTTAATTACTTTTTCACAAATAACTATAAACATCATGCTTTTGACATGTTTTAAATTGTAGATCAATAGCATTCATACTTTACAGGAAAATCCGCTTTTTGTAAAGTTGTGAAATTGTGTCAGATTGTATGGGAGGGGGTAGAAGTGGTACAGATAAAAGCTTAATTTTTTTGGGCTTACTAATAATTCTAAATAAATATTAAGTGCACAATTTCAGCTCGTTAGATTTTATACACACTGAGTTATTGTTTTAGAGTATTTCATGAAAAAGTAGAGTTTGTATGGGAGGTGGTGGAAGACAGAGGAAGACTTAAATAATTTTTATATGATAGATTGAAATCATCATAAAAGTAATATATTTCAAATTTCAGATCAATAGCATTCATGGTTTTCGAGCAAATCCGTTTATTGTCGAATTCCAAAATTGCGCCATTTTCTATGGGAGGTGGTAGAAAGGGTAACACTAATTATCTAATTTTTTTTGTGCTGAATAATAATTCAAAATAAGTTATTAATGCACAATTTCAGCACGATACGTTTTATACGTACTGAGTAAATTGGCTTAGAGCATTGCATGTGCAGTTTGTATTGGAGGAGGTGGAAAGAAGAGAAGGATTCAAAGAGGACTTATGCAGTAGATTGAAATTATCACAAAAGTATTATATTCCAAATTTCAGATCAATAACTTTTATGCTTTTCGAGCAAATCTGTTTATTGCGAAATTGTGTCATTTTGTATGGGAGGGGGTAGAAGGGGTGAAGCTAATCATCTAACTTTTTTTGGCCTGGCTAATAATTCTAAATAAATATTTACTGCTAAATTTGAGCTCGATAAATTTTATACGCACAGAGTAAATTGGTTTAGGGTATTTCATGAAAAAGTACAGTTTGTATTGGAGGTGGTGGAAGCAGAAAGAGGATACGCATAATTTTTATACGGCAGATTGAAATTACCACGAAAGTAATATATTCAAAATTTCAGACTAATGGCTTTTATACTTTTTGAGCAAATTCGTTTATTGTCGAATTGCGTATTTGTGTCATTTTGTATGGGAGGAGGTGGAAGGGGTGAAGCTAATCATCTAATTTTTATTGATTTTACTAATAATTTTAAACAAATATTTTTTGTACAATTTGAGCTCGCTAAATTTTATACGCACTGAGTAAATTGGTTTAGAGCATTTCATGAAAAAGTGCAGTTTGTACGAGAGGTGGTGGAAGGAGAGAGGGGACACACATAATTTTTATACGGTAGATTGAAGTCATTATAAAAGTAATATTCTCCAAATTTGAGTACAATAACTTTTATACTTTTCGAGTCACGTGAAACTCCCCACTCCTTCCACTACCTCCCATACAAACTGCACTTTTTCATGAAATGCTACACACCAATTTTCTCAGTACGTGTAACTTTCATCGAGGTTAAATGTTGTACTTAATCCTTAATTTGCATTATTATTAATATTGGGAAAAAATTAACCGATTAGCTTCACTCCTTCTACCCCCTCCCATACAATGTGACACAATTCCACGACTTTACCTAAATTCCATTTTCTTGAAAACTGTAAATGTTAGTGATCTGAAATTTAAAATATGTCAATTGCAAATTAATTATAGTTGCTTTTCAAAAAGTTACTTAAAACACCCCACTCCTTCCACCACCTCCCATACAAACTGCACTTTTTCATGAAATATTCTAACCTAATTTTCTCAGTACATATAACTTTCATCGAGCTCAAATTTTGTACTCTATCCTAAATTAGCATCATTATTAATATCGGGAAAAAATTAACCGAGTAGCTTTACCCTTCTATCCCCTCCCATACAATGTGACACAATTGCAAGACTTTACAAAAATTCGATTTTCTTGAAAAGCGTGAATGATACAGACCTGAAATTTAAAATATATCAATTGCATGATGATTATAGTTTTTTCTCGAAATATCACCAAAAACCCACCTTTCCTTTTACCACCTCCCATACAAATTGCACAATTTCATTAAATTCAATGCATTAAGTTTCTCAGTACCTACTCAATCTTTGAAGCTTAAATTTGGAACAAAACATTTTTATAGCTATTCTAGCATGATGTGAAACAAATTGATTCAATGCAGCCACTCCTCATACAAAATTTCATAATATCACAAAAATTTCGATTTCATCTATGGTATCGTGTGATTGGGCTCTACGCACAATCGTAGTCCTGTTAGGTTTTCAAGCTTAATGTTATTTTATTTGGGCTTTTTTTTTAATTAACACAAGCTATAATTATTCACATATCCTAAATGCTCTTCAATATGTATATGATCTCAAATCACGGGATTGATTTGACAACGAGCCTGTCCCATATAAATGCGAGTATCATGCTTTCATTCTTAATAATTTATGGTTCTGATTCCAACAAAATACAAAACATTGTGGTCAAAGAGCCATTAAAGTAAGCAGATTATATATCCCACATAATGTATTATTAACTACATTCTCAAAAATTGCTTATTATTGCGATTTTTATGCGGACGAAGTCGCGGGCGTTTGCTAGTAATTAATAAAACACAAACTTTATTCTTTCTCTTGATAAATAACTCAAAAAATATTTATTTGCACTATGTGGATTGATTGAACTATATATCGCATAATATCGCTAATCGCGCTGTTATCACTGTCCGCCATACGAATTTAATCCAAAGATCGACAACGAGTATCTTAGCATGTACCCGTTCCTGTTCCATATGGCTTGTGTGTATGTGAACAATTATTGAAGGTCGTAAGCAGCTAAAATTTGCAGAAAATTTATGAGTAGTTCAATTTGTATGTGTGTGCAATTGAAGATCGGAAACAGTTGTATAGCACTCAGATCGTAAGAATAAGACAATTGCTCAAAAACAAATTACTTTGAGTAATATACTTTATTATTAAAACCAATTATAAAAAAAACACCAACAATAATAGTTATGCTATTAAAATCAAAAGCATAAAACATTAATTGCACAACCATCTCCTCCACAACTCTATAGAACTTTCTCATGTTCCATCTCACGGAAAACAAGATTTCCGATAGTATCACAAGTGCGTCGCTAAGTCAAATGCTTGCACAACGCACATCTTAATTAGTTAATAATTACCAAGGCAATAACAACACCGGGAACAAGAACAATTACAGCTTATGTCCAACAAGTTGGTAGATACATAGGTAAGTAAGTTCGCTCTCTAAGGTAGCGTAAGGTATAGTACCTTTCCTGAATGGGAACAAATAAATAAAAACAAAATAAAAAAAAAGCATCCGGAAGAATAGAGGCTTCCACACAGAAGAAAGGCATCGTAAGAGGAGCGCTGCACTTCCCCGGGACTTGAAAGCAAAGAAAACTGCTTCTGTTCTGCTGCTCCACTAGGGGGAATTCTTTTATTTCTGTTCTTCCTCTCCACCTGGTAAGTACTCTGGCATATATGAGTATAAAAATACCTTGTCTGCTCTTAATCGAGCAATGAATAGCCACGCTGCCTCTGCCTACCTTTGCCGTGTGCCCATAAGATTTGGATCTGCAATCTTTTGCGTGTCGTATTCTCTGGACTATACCATGCACACAAATCGCAGCAAAACTTTTATATATGGAGCCGCACAATATAATACGTTTCTGCCAGGCCGAAAAGGAAGCCAAGCTGTAGACCTTTGTTTTATTCTCCCTGTTTCTTGGCAATAGCAATGCCAATGCCAGTCGACAATTGTTGCTCCGTTTTTGGATTTGGCTTGTGCGCGTGGTAATAAATAAGATGTCGGATTGTTTCGGAAACATACTTGCCCATTAGTTTTTGGTTGTTGCCAAAGTCCCGCAGCAAGATTATTAAGACTTTTGTTAGATTGTTTGTGGCTAGAATTGCAAAAATTATTAAGACATATGTAACTTGACTTTTAATTAGTTTCTTGTTTTTTTGAAATTGTCCTTTATCTTTTTCAATGGCATTAAGCCCAAATTGGGGTTAAGCTTCCTAACCTTCAAGCTCCTTAAGATTTGTTTTGCGTAGTGTGAAAGGGTTGTTAGCCTTTCGCGCAACCCCCTAGCTACGAATTCTGGTTTTCGCCGATTAAGGTTGCCAAGATATAACCATGAAAGTAATGTGCAGAAATTGTACGTCGGCTGGGATTTGGCCTCCCGAACATTTTGGACCAACACGCTACCCACTAGGCTACACCTTAGTTCTGTCCTTTCAGTAGTTTTTTTTTTTATTGTGGCTAGCTAACTCCGCCTAAGATGGTTCCAAGCCCGGTTTGAAAAAAAAGGAGGGAAAAAGACATCCAAGCACTAGTGCGCTTCATTACATAGGCTAAGAATGAATATAGTTGGACTCATGACATAGCTGAGTGAACTTCAATAAAGTTGCTTTTTCAATTTCCTTCATCTGAATTATTTTAAAAACATGATTGAAAACAATAAGAATTTGTAAAAAAAATGAAATTTATGAGCAAAGATTTAAAATGAAACGCTAGAGTTATAATTTAAAGGCTCCCATCTAACTTACACAGCTTCCTCACCCGCTCTTCATGCAGACATACTAAGCAAACTTTTTTGGAGCTTGTATGGCTTAGTCAGGATGGGCAGGGTAAGGCAACCTAACACCAGTCGACATCGTCGAGGCATCTGATCGGGTCAACAGCGCGATCGCAGAAAGTCCTATTTTTCTTGTTGAATACCTTTTCTGGGGTAAGTCGACATGACCAGCTCTAAAGCTCGTTTTGTTGTTACAGTCCTTGGTTTTTACGGTCAGTATCGGAGCAACGAACCTCACCCCATGACTCACGTAGCTAGACCAAGCAACACACCAGCACATCGCTCCAGCCCGATACTGCTACCGAGATGGACATTGGAGGGTCTCGGACCATTCTAATTCCCGAACCTTCTTTTCAGTTACATATTTCGATATTTCGGTATCGAAATCACCATCTTCGACCTAAAATGTACAACATACTTGCTATTTCTTAAAGCTCATAAATTTAATCGGAATTACACATGACTTCTAGAACTTCAACTTTTTTTATAATTTCATGTCTCCAACGTATTCTGGCTAAATTTCTATCAAATTTCTATCAAAGTGGATACAAGTGGACAAACCAAGATCGATAATCGTCATACCTAGAGGCACCCAGGATGCAACATCGCTAAACAAGCTCTGTACTATTTCCCAATGATTGAAATAAAAAAAAAACCTAATGAACATTTCGGAAAAGCGATAAAATTCAGAAAACTAAAATTTAATTTGCACTTGATAAAACAAGCCATCATTCCATAAAACATTGTAAGCTCGAAATTGACAACATCTCATTGTGAAAATGATACACAAAAAAAAAGTTCGTTTTATATCTTCCATCATTGTTCGTCCTCTCTCAAGTACTCGTACCAGCAATCACGCTATTTACCTAATGCCTGCAGAAAAGTGAAAGTACAATGTCCATCTAGGACAATGGAAGGATCCTCATGGCTTCACTACTTCGGTATACCCGTAGAACAATGACAATCAGATTCGACCCAAATTTTTCGAAGAGAATTTTTCACAAGCTCCGAAAACAATGACAGTACTGACAAGGACGATGAACATTTCCGAGATCAACAGACAAGAAAAGAAAATTAGGTCAACGAATCGGGAGTCAAATTTCTGAAAAATTTAAAGTATTTTCTAAAAATATATGAAAGCCATCTGTTCATATTCAAGCTGCAGTATTTCTTTTAGCTTGTTGATAAGCAAAGCTAAATGGTATTGTGAAAATATTTCGTCCTTTTTGTTTTTTTTTTTATTCATTTATTTATTCAAGCAGATTAAAAATTAAACAAGGACCATGCTGTAAGCTGACAACTATCAGAAATTATTTTGCCTAGAGTTGACAACGGCAATTTGTTTCCGTTTATGAAAATCGTATTGTCCTAAAGTATTTGTCAGGATTAATAAAATAAAAATTGTCCTGTTTTGGTCGGGCATTCGCTCTGATTGGATTCTGGCACTATTATATAACATAACTAAAACATTTAAATGAAAGCATTTTGCTCGCTTGCATAAATTCTGATCCGGCAAAGGACATAAATTTCACACAACCTGTGTCCGAATAAATGATTTGATTAAATTAATTCGATAGCAGGCATACATATGTATGTACATGTTGCAAGCCCGCATAACGCGAATTTTATAGTTTAAATCCATTCGTGAATTTAAGCCGAAATAAATATGGGAATGTACGTATGGCATTATAAAATTGCTATGCCGTGTCCTGCAAGCGCGATAATATCCTTTTTCTCCACTGACCTGAAAACGTACTAATTCGCCATAACGTGCGATTTCGCTAAAAATGGCATATGAGCTGTTTGCACTGGGATATGGTCTAAAAGCGACTGGTTATTTGTAGCGAGGACATCGGCGAATTGAACATGATTTTATGGCTCTATCCGCTATAGACCATAGGCAGACAATAATATATCGTACCACTCTAGCTCCAATGTCGAGCGAGCAGTTCCGATACGTTGTTATAGCGTTAGATACTCTGAAATAATGTCACCGAGTATTGTGATAAATTCTCGAAAATTTCATCTGCACTCGAGAATTATTTGTCTGCCGGAGATTTATGCACATCCTGTTACGACTGATGTCCTGGCACAGTTGTACATTTCGGGATTTTGACGTGTGCGAAATGTTTTGTTGATGACCATATCAACCTATCCGGCTGAATGGAAATAAACTATAACTTAACTATTTTGAATTTGACGACATAATGGAATTTTGTGATATTTCGAAAGCTCTAATTGTAATCAATGTTCTTCAAATTCTCTTCTTCGAATTCGGACGAAAATATTTTAGTACAGAAAATCGGCTTTGAATAATACGATTTTGGTTGAGTGCAGTCATTACTAGTGTATTGCAAAGTACGCTGTGCAAGCGAAATGAATTTTTTGCATGCAAAATCATAGCTGGCGAAATGATATTGTTAAGATTTTCCAAACGAAAATTTAATTTCACTCGAACAGCGTACTAGGCTGTGCGTTTGGGAAAATTTTGTGTGCAAATTTTTTTGTGTATAAAATTATACTGTGAGGGTCTCTGATTTCGATAATTTTATTCTGACCAGTAACATTCATAAAATTCTAACATTTTAAATTTTTAATAGATTTCAAGAAAACTGGTTTTGAATTTATTTTAGAAATTGTGTAATTTTCTATGGGAGGAGGCTCAAGTTGTAAAAGAATTAAAACGAAAATATTTTGTATCGAATTATATAAATGTACATATGTATAGAAAATATCGGAGCAGAACGGAGTACGAAGTTGAAAATATGATTTAAAAACACCTACCTTCTATGTAATATCAAATTAGCACGATAATATTGTTGCGAGCTAGGGGTTCGCTGGGATTTCAAGTAAAAACACAATTCGTTTAAAAATAAGTGATAATTTATTTAGTCGCACTTTAACTTAATTCGCACTATATGGCACTACCGCCGGTTCCCGACTGAAAGCTTTCGTCCTTTTGTACATTTTCCCCCCTTTTCTCGAAACTTCCGTCGGGGTGTATGTCTGAACTATACTGGAAAGCTCTAGATCTTGAATTATGGCTTTCTACATAGTGAGTATGCTGTTCTACATAATTCTTGTCTATTCGAGAGAGATTGATTTGCGGAGCTGCCAGGTCTGCATATAACATTACTCTCTCCTTAGTCCCTGTTCGTCCCAAACAGAGTCGTTCACTTCATCAATGGCACCATGGTAATTTGCTAGTCGGTCGAGATGTACCACTTTCATTTTATTACGAGGTTTTTGATGTAGCTGAATCCGATAGACGACATCATTTAACCGGTTGATGATCTGGTAAGGGCCTTCCCAGTTTCGCTGTAGTTTCGGCGATCTGCCCTTCTGTCGTTTGGGATTGTATAACCAAACCAAATCGCCCTCTTGGAATCCTGATGAGTTCGCCCGTTGATCATACCTCGTCTTCATGCGGTCGGACGCCAAATCAATTTTATCTCTGACCAGGTTATAAATTGTCTTTAGTCGACATCGAAGATCCGAGACATAATCTTTAGCATTGGTTGGTTGGTCTGGTGGCACTCCAAACATTAGTTCCGCAGGGACTCGAATATTTCTTCCGAAAATGACTCGGGAGGGAGTTTCTCCTGTTGTTGAATGTACCGATGTTCTGTAGGCCATTAAAAATAGAGGGATGTGCCGATCCCAGTCCTGTTGTCTCTCGCTGACGAGTTTGGATAGGTTTGAGTTCAATGTCCTATTGAAACGTTCCACCGGACTGTCGATGTAATGGAGTTGGCCTGGTTTTGTTTATTCTCATCATTTGGCACACGTGTTTGAATATTTGAGATTCAAAATTGCGCCCTAGATCGGACTGTAGTTCACGTGGAGCTCCAAATCTGCTCACCCAGTTGGTAACAATTTGTTCTGCGACGGTTACTGCTTCTTGGTTTGGAATTGCGCAGGCTTCAGGCCACTTGCTGAAATAATCAATGACCACTAAAATGTAGCGATTACCATTTTCTGATTCCGGAAATGGTCCAGCAATATCCACAGCAATTCTCTCGAATGGGACTCCCACGTTGTATTGTTGCATTTCTCCCTTTGATCTGCATTGTGGGCCCTGACTCGATGCACAGGTAGTACATTTACGGCACCAATTTTCGACATCATCTCGGAGATGGATCCAATAAAACCTTTCTCGTATCTTTGCTAAGGTTCTATTTATAACCAAATGCCCACCGGAGGTACCTCCATTATATTCCTTCAAAACCTCCTCGACTTTAGAATGCGGGACGATGGTTTGCATGTGATACGATTTTCCGTCAGTGTTTTCCATTTCCGTTTTAATAATCCGCCGTCTAGGTGAAGGGAGTTCCTTTGTGCCCAATAATACTTTAAGGTTTCGCTGTATTGTGAGATATCTTTCCACTCAGGCCGTTTCATTTCGTCCTTCCATGCCATGATCGGTGAAATATCTGGATCTATACGTTGGGCATCTTCCAGTTTTTGCTGATTCCATCTATCCTTTGGTTCGGTCGTTATCCTCTGAATGGTTTCTCCGGCTTCTTTTCTTTCTACGCGGTGACAATGCTTGCAGTTCGGTGGACAAGGACGACGTGAAAGCACATCGGCATTACCGTGGATTCTTCCTCTTCGGTGAACAATTTCAAAATCGTAGGATTCGAGTCTTTCTATCCATCTGGCTACTTGGCCTTCGGGGTTCTTAAACTGAAGTAGCCATTTAAGCGATGCGTGATCCGTTCAAAGAAGGAACTTTTGACCATAGAGATATTTGTGAAAATGTTTTGTTGCTTCTACAATAGCTAATAGCTCTCGGCGAGTTACGCAATAGCTCCTTTCTGATTTTGAAAGTACTCGGCTGTAGCACTCTCTCCTGCCCGTCGATCTCTTGTGATAGTACTGCTCCGATACCGACATTGCTGGCGTCAGTGTCTATGATGAAACCGTGACCTGGTTTTGGATACGCCAGAACTGGGAAGTCGCAGAGTTGGTCTTTTATTTTCTCAAATGCTTCCCGGCACTGTTGACTCCATGTAAATGACATTCCTTTTTCTGTTAACTGATGCAGACATTTCGCCGTGTTGGCAAAGTCTTTTACGAATCGACAGTAATACGTCGCTAAGCCTAGGAAGCTGCGCAACTGGTGTTTATCACTCGGAGTAGGCCAATTTTTCACCGCCAGTATCTTTCCCGGATCCGTCTTTACACCATCAGCTGAAACGATGTGACCCAAGTACTTGACTTCTGCACTAAGCAAAGTGCACTTTGTCTGAGTGCTTTAATTTTGCCGCTCGCAGCCGCTGGAAGACTTCCTGTAGATTTTTTAGATGTTCTTTGAACGTTTTGCCGATAACGATCACATCATCCAGGTAAACGAGACAAGTTTTCCAACTCAGGCCACGCAAAACGAATTCCATCAGTCTTTCAAACGTAGCTGGAGCATTGCATAGGCCAAATGACATTACGACGAACTGCCATAGCGCACTGCCCACAGAGAATGCTGTTTTCTCTCTATCTTTTTCATCTATCTCCACTTGCCAGTAACCACTTTTCAGATCCAACGTTGAGAACCATTTAGCATCAGTCAGGGTGTCCATGATATTGTCGATTCTAGGTAGTAGATAGCTATCCGTTTTCGTAACTTCATTCAGTTGCCTGTAGTCCACACAAAAACGGGTACTGCCGTCCTTTTTCTTTACCAGCACCACTGGCGATACCCACGGGCTCTTTGATTTTTCGATGATTACCCGATGCTGCATAGTTTCACTAAGTTTGTTCTCCCATAGTCGTCATCACCGGTGGAAAAGACGTCGCTGAATCTTTCGATTAGATCTACTGCTTGCTTGTGTTGTTCTCCTTTAAGGTTGTTTGAGTGAAGAAGTGTTGATGTTACATTGTCCTTCCTTCTTGGCTTATTTTTGGAGGGTACGTCATGTGGTCCTGCCTTGTCGATACTCGTCACCGCCGATATTGGTTCACAGCTGCCAATTATATCTCCTTTCTTTACGCTGGTAATGCTGTCCGAAACATTGAGGACTCATATTGGTACCATTATCTTCTCATTCCAGTTACGAGCGTTTTTTCTAGTATTAGACTTCGAATGGAGGTGTCGTTTCTGGTTCTATAAGGTAGAATCGGTGGTTCCCGGGATTACCATCGAGCTCTGCACAAATAACATTCTCAGATGACTTTGGTATATCCGCATCTTCGCACAATGTAACTCGCTTTGTTGTGTTGGAGGATGTTATTTCCATCGGGATTTCGATATTCCGCCTGGATACCGTGTGGTTTCAGAAAATCCATTCCAAGGATACACTCATCGGTAATGTCAGCTACCACGGATACATTCGAAAAAGTCAAATCTCCAAACTGTATCTCACGAGCTATTTCTCCATCGACAGTTGTAGTTTCTCCTGTAGCAGTGCGAAGTGCGTACTTCTTGGTGTTGTGAAGCCAAGTACGGTCTACGAGGTCAGATCTTAGCACTGACCATGTTGCGCCTGTGTCATCTGTTGTGATGCAGTTTAATTTGTCGACTCAACCATTCATGCATAAATCGTTTTCACAACGATGTAGTCGAGAAACTGCGATGATCGTTCCGTGGGCGTCGATTCTACCAGCCAACTTCTGCCCCATGAAGTTGGTTTTTACTCGTTTCCCGGACTGTCATTAGGCGAAGCGTGCTCTCGTTGGAGTTCGCCCCTTCCTCCCCTTTGTTTAGCAGCGCAGCCGGAACAATAGTTGGTCGCTTTTCTCGGTTTACGGTAGTCGCGTCTTAAGTGTCCTGCCTGTCCACAATTCCAGCATCGGGGGGCACCAGATCCTTCGCTCCGCTTGGTGTACTCTGCTTTCTGACACACACACTCTTCTACTATTTCTCGGACTCGATAGTTACTCCGCGAGCATTGCTTGGCAGCTTCGAACGTGAGCCCATATACTAAGGCTTCGCCAATCGTTTTCTTACCTGCCAATTTTAACGCCTGTTGCAGCTCTCTGTCCTGTACAGCATTGTTAAATGCGAAAACAGCTGTATCGTTGCGTTGTTCTGTTTGCGCATTGGGAAGCGATAATAGTGTGAGTCGTTCAATATCATGTGCCAGCTCTTGAAGTGTTTCACCATTCTTTTGGGTTCGGTTGTACAGCTGTATTTTGTAGATCTCTCGCATGTGGTCACTGCCATAATGAAGATCCAATGTCTGGACTAACGTTGAAAAATCTTGTTGTTGCTCCTACGGAATCGTTTGAAGAACCTCTGCTGGAGGACCTCTTAGCGCCAATATAAGAGCCGTTCCTCGTTCCAGATCATTCCAATGATTGTTCCTTGCGGCAGCCTCAAATTGGGTCTTATAAATAGCCCACAGTGTTTGTCTATCGAAGATTGGAGCTTTGAGACCCTTGTGCGTAACGTGTTCTGTCTTGATGACTCCAGTCGCTTTCACGTTATCGAAGTCCCTTTTCAGGCGTGCGACTTCTTCTACAATCCCAGATGTCTTTTCCGTAATTTGTTCTTCGAAGATTCGAAGTTTCTTCTCTACGTTTTCTTCTATTGCCTTACCCATGGTGTCTATTTTATTATTTTGCAGCTCCAATTTTTGGTTGAGGTCCTTTGAGGTCTGGTCTAATTTCTGATTAATGTCCGCAGATTGTTGATACGGATTAGTTTTAAAAGCGTAAAAGCTATTGATGTGACATCACTGGTATAATGATTTTAATCTACTGTATAAAAATCATTCGATTCCTCTCCTTCTTTCCACCACCTCCCATACAAACTGAACTTTTTCATGATATACTCTAAACAAATTAACTCAGTATGCATAAAATTTGTCGAGCCGAAATTTTGCACTAAACATTTATTTAAAATTATTAGTAAGCTCAAAAAAAAATTAGACGGTTAGCTTCACTCCCCATACATCACAAAAAGTCGACTTTCCTGAAAAGTATGAATGCTAATCATCTGCAGTTTAAAACATATCAAAAGCATAATGTTGATAGTTATATCTGAAATTAGGCTTTAAGCTCAATCGCAGTCCTGTTTTTTTTTTTAAGAAAGATCGCCATCTAGATACTTTCAATCTTGAATATTTTCAATCAGATCGAAAACATCATAGATAAAAGCTGTAAGGCTTTTAAAGACAAAGAGAAATAAGTGTAATGGAAGTTTTAATAAAGTTATTTTGGTTTGATTATTCTTAAATCAGTTCATTCTACTATTATACAATGACACCACAGCCCAATTCGGATCTTGGCGTCCGTACCTTTGGTTTCTTAACATTTGTTTCATTACCTGTTCTGGAAGAGTTGTTAGCTCTTTGCACAACACTCCATCTACAATTGAGTTGACCCATGAAGGCAGTGTGCTGGAATTACACGTCAATCAGGACTTGAACTCATAACTTTCGCATTGTAGACCAACATGCTTCCCACCAGACTACACCCTAGCTATCAGATCATGGTTTCAAAGAATAGAAATTATACTTACTTCAACCATAATTTGACTGCGCATAAGTAGAACCGATGTACCCTGACGAGATCTTACAACTAACCACCCAGAAATTTACTGGTCATCTGCAACCCAATATTCAATCTTCAAAAGATACCTGGTATTTTCCAATTATATGTAATTTTAAAATTCGTAATTTTTATTAAATCTCTTCATGAACTTTCCACCATTCATAATCCACACCTGAGTATACTACTTATATCACACGCTCCAATTATTTCAGTAATTTCGAAAAAAAAAAATCAATCAATTTCACCACTGCACCGCAATCGAACTCCCAGTAGCGGTGCGATCCCGATCCGCACATCAATGAATCAAACATTGTGGCGAGCTATTTCTGAACCTCTACCAAATAGAATCGATTCATCGCTAATTCAGATCAAATAAATCCATTGAAGAAAACGCACCATATCGGTTCTGGCCATTAACTTGCATTAAATTCTCCTCCGTCTCGAAGTGCGCGATCAATGCGGCCGATCGCCACAAAGTGCTTCAACTAGCGATTTACATCTGAGGAAATTATCAAGAATCACCGAATCCGATCGACACACAGTAATCACTTAATCAAACGCGAGATGATGAAGAGGCCGAAGATCGCCAGTCAGTTCATAAAGGCGTATTGTGATCTTAGCGTTAGAACGGAATCGAATCGTCATGCACAGGTAGGTTAATTGTTGAGAATGTGCCGACGTAATCAATTGGTTACTCAGCGTCGGATTGCACAAAAGATCAAAACGTTCCCGTACGGAATCATTCATTTAATTTTTTTTTTTTCGAAAATCCTGTGAATTGGGTTTTCAATCAACTCCGTACGCGCTACGGTTCAAATCTATCGGCACTCTCGCGCTATTGTGGGCCCATTCATTCTTAACTTTAAACTATCGAAAAGTTTTCAGTTTTTCGTTAAGAAATATGAGTAAGAAAACCAACAAAATCTTAAATGCGATTCGATCGCAATCTCAAGACGCCATATTGCCACCAGACGACGTAAAAAGGTGAACGGAAATTGCCAAGTTGCGAGCCGGGCCTTATCAAACCCATCAATTTTCGTAATAACCTATCATCCAATAATTATCCGGCGAGATCTATAATTTGTTAATTCGGCAAATTACTGGCTCTCTAGACTTAGTCGTACGGCTCGTATAGGATTTTCGGAGAGTTCGTGACGGTAAGTGATTAGGAGCGATACAAGGGCAGGCAGGTAGGTAATCGAGGACGTAATTTTCTGTGATAAGAGGAGTTTTATTTTGATGACTTTTCGAATGCAGGTGGATTTTTCAACTTGAGACCTTTCAATTAAAAGATTTCGACAGAGAGTAATGTTACAAGAGTATTTTGCAAGAAACGGCGTTTGGATGGTAAGATCAACTACAAAATTCTTCATCTGAAATAAACGATTAATACTCAAGATTCTTTCATAATTCAGTGCTAGACTGTATTGGTGTTTAAATAAAATTCTATAAAATTATTGCCATGAACTTTTCGTTTACGTATTCTCTTTGAGAAGTCTAACATAACAATAATTACATTATTTTTAAAAATATTGCATTTAGCAGGAACACACCAAAGTTTTTTCCCAATTATTTCACTCATCAAACTTTCTTATCTCTTTGGAAAATCAATGAATAAATTGCTAACATTTTCGAATAATATAAGGGTTATAATCAACGTTGTCACTGTGCTACAATTGAAATGAATCTGCTCCACTAAATCTACAAAAAAATCGAATATCCTACTATTTCTAAATTTACTTAATTTTTTATAAGTCATTACATAGATACGTTTTCATTTATTATATAACAAGCACATCCACCCGCGCTTCGCACGCGTATTTTGTATGAAAAGGAGAGACATTTCGTAAGACTCACATTATTGTTATTTCTGAATAAGTCAAAAAATAAATAAGTAAAAATAATTTCTCCTTTTAGAAATACATATTTGTTTATTTAATAAAATATAAATAATTAATTCAAAATTATTTCCCGTCCTTAGAAATACTTCAGATTAGCCAAACCTAAGCCAGAACTTAAGATCTGTGCAATGTAATGAGAGGTGTTTTAGAGTAGGGCTTAATTATATACAAATATCTTTGTGGTGAATTTTCCATTGGATTTATTTTTAAATAGCTTCAGATCTTCTTGCTTATAAATGGAATCATTTCATAGCGACATAGAGTTGTCCATTGAAAATACATTATCATAATATATTACAAAAAAAATTTTCACCGTCACACAACCACCGAAGCTGATGAACTTGTCTCACCAAAATTTAGCCACAATTTCTGAATCTAGTTTAATTAGATTCCAATGGATTCAGTTTTAGACAAGAAATCGTTAGTTTCGAACAAAAATCATAACAAAATCATGATTGGGCGTAAAGGCCAATCATATGATAATCTAGATAAAATACTCACTTACCTTTTGTTTGGGAGGTGGTAAAAGCAGAGGGGGAGGTTTGTAATTTTTATACTCTAGATGAAATCTGAGAGTATTATAAGTTTGCCACAAAGTTGGTAACGCCAAGAAATAAGAAAAAAATGAATGATACAGAAGTTCATATAATCACTCAAAAATCTCAAAACCGGATGTCCGTCTGTGCGCTCTCTAGCTTGAGAACGCGTTGAGCTAGATAGTCCAAATTTTGTACACGTCGTTTTTGACAAAGTAAGGTCAAGTTCGTGAACGGGCCAAGTCGCTCCACTTCTTCTACTCCCTCCCATATAAATTGACACTACTACGCAATTTGACAATAAACGGATTTGCTCAAAAACTATAAAAGCCATTAGTCTGAAATTTTGAATATATTACTTTTATGACGATTTCAGTCTATCGTATAAAAATTATACGTGTCCTTCTCTTCCTTCCACCACCTCCCATACAAACTGCATTATTTCATGAAATACTCTAAGCCAATTTACTCAGTGTGTATAAAATTTATCGAGCTCAAATTTAGTACTAAATATTTATTTAGAATTATTAGTAAGACCAAACACCTTCACCCCTTTTACCCCTTCTACCCCTTCCCATACAAAATGACACAATTTCGCAATTCTAAAATAAACGTATATTCTCGAAAAGTAATCTGAAATTTGGAATACATTAATCTGAAATTTGGAATACATTACTTTTATTATAATTCCAATCTGCTGTATAAAAATTATTTAAATCTTTCCCTTCCTTCTACCACCTCCCATACAAACTGCACTTTTTCATGAAATACTCTAAACAAATTTACTCAGTACGTATAAAATTGATGGAGCTGAAATTGTGCACGAAACATTTATTTAAGTACAAAAAAAATTAGGCGATTAGCTTCACTCCTTCTACCCCCTCCCATACAATTTGACACAATTCAACAATATTACAAAAAGTCGATTTGCCAGAATGCTACTGATCTGCTATGCCAAATAAATCATGTTTACAGTTATTTCTAAGAAATTTATTAATAACTCCACCTTCCTTTTACCACCTCCTATACAAAGTGCACAATTTCACTAAATTCAATGCACTAAGCTCCTCAAATCAATTAAATTCCTGTTAAGACCCCCTATAGGGGAATATGACAGAAACAACTCTCTTCCACAAGGCGCGATCCTGAGCACCGGCTTTAAGCTGTTGCCAGGACTTGTTTATTCCACTAAGTTCCTCAGTACCTATTAAATTTTTGAATCCTAAATTTTATATAAAACATTTTGATAGCAACCTTATCGTGATGTGAAAAAATTAGTTCAATGTTGTCACTCCCTATACCACTTCCTCTACAAAATTTTTTAAAATAAAAAAATTTCTCCTTCATCTAGAGTATCGCACGATTGGGCTTTAGGCCCAATCGTAGTCCTGTTATGTTTATACTCTAGATGAAATCTGAGAATATTATAAGTTTGCCACAAAGTTTGTAACGCTAAGAAATAAGGCTCGGAGAAAAAAATGAATGATACAGAAGTTCATAATAATCACTCAAAAATCTCAAAACCGGATGTCCGTCCGTCCGTGTCCTCTCTAGCTTGAAAACGCGTTAATCTAGAAAGGTCAAATTTTGTACACGTAATTTTTGATAAAAAAGTAAGAACAAGTTCGTGAACAGGCCAAATCGCTCCACCCGTTCTACCCCCTCCCATACAAAATGACACAATTGCGCAGTTTGACAATAAACGGATTTGCTCAAAAAGTATAAAAGTTATTGCTCTGACATTTTGAACATATTACTTTCATGATGATATCAATCTACCATATAAAAATTATGAGTGTCCTCTCCCTCCTTCTACCACCTCCCATACAAACTGTACTTTTTCATGAAATACTCTAAACCAATTTACTCAGTGCGTATAAAATTTAGCGTGCTGAAATTGTGCACTATTTATTTAGAATTATTAGTAAGACCAAGAAAAATTTAGTTTCACCCCTTCTACCCCCTCCCATACAAAATGAAACAATTTCGCAATTCGACAATAAACGGATTTTTTCAAAAAGGATGAAAGCTATTGATCTGAAATTTTGAATATGTTACTTTTATAATAATTTCAATCTGCTATATAAAAATAAGTTGAGTCTTCCACTTCCTTCCATATCCCCCCCATACAAATTGCACTTTTTTTTAAATACTCTAAATAAATTTACTCAGTACGTATGAAATTTATAAAGCTGAAATTATGCACTAAATAATTATTTAGAATTATTAGCAAGACTAAAAAAAATTAGGCGATTAGCTTCACTCCTTCTACCCCCTTCCACAATTTGACACAATTCAATAACTTTACAAAAAGTCGATTTTCCTGAAAAGTTTGAATGCTACTGATCTGCAATTTAAAATATGTCAATTAAATAATGCTTACAATTATTATAATTAATAAATTCACACTCCTTCTACCACCTCCCATACAAACTGCACAACTTCACTAAATCCAATACACTAATTTTCTCAGTACCTATTATATTTTTAAATCCTAAATTTTGTATAAAACATTTTTATAGCAACCTTAGCGTGATGTGGAAAAATTTGTTGTCGTCACCCCCTCTACCAATTTCCCTACAAAATTCCTTAAACTGAAAACAATTCTCTTTCATCTAGAGTATCACACGATTGGGCTTTACGCCCAGTCGTAGTCCTGTTATGTTTGTATGTAACTCTGAACGTAGTATATAAAATATATCATTCTGAATTTAAAGTTTCTTGCTTTCATAATTTTCGAGGAAATTGAACAATTTTTGTCTGAATTTATGGTATTTGTATGCGAGGTGGCAGAGAAAGTGGGAGATTTTGAATCTGATTATCAACATCCTAATCACATTGCTTTTTCACAATTTTAAAGTCGATAGCTCTCATATGTTCGAAGGAGAAAAATTTTCTTGAACTTCCAATACAAAAATTTGTATGGGAAGTGGTAGAAAGAGTGAGGGGATGGCAATATTTTTTTAGCATTTATTACAATTATTAGGGGACAAATTCTGGCAAAATTTCAAGTTTCTACTTCTTCCAGTTTCTATGAAAATCGGTTAAATGCATTTACCAAAATTCTGCATTTGTATGGGAGGGGGTAGAGGGAATATCCGAATCAAAACCAAATTTTGTGACATCAATTATATTTAAAATAGTATACTTTTCTCAAACTTTAAAGTAGCTTTGACGGTTTTGAAGAAAACTAATTTAATTGAAATTCCGAAATTTCGTAAAATTTGTATGGGAGGAGCTAGAAGGAGTGAGGTAAATTTGATAGTTGTTCCAAAATTAGTTGCAATTATAATAAAATGAATTATGTCAAAAATTGGTTCGTTTAGCTTTGCTTGTTGAATTGCAAACCGAATAAATGCATTTTTGAAAATTGTGCATTAGTATTGGAGTTGTAGAAGGAGTAAGGAGATCAGATCAATATTTCTTGAAGTTAATGATATTTATATCATTATACTATGATCTAATATTCAAGTCAATAGCTGAAATGGTTTCGGAGAAAAATCAATTTCTTTAAATTTCGAAATTTCATAAAATTTATATGGGAGGGGCGAGAAGGAGTGAGGGGATGTGGCCCGTTCACGAACAAAAACTTAATTTTTTTCTAAAAATGACACACAACAAATTTCAGCACGATAGCTTAAAGCGTTCGAGAGTTATGTTGTAAACAGACGCACAGACGGAGAGACAGCAACTCGTAATCGAGGTTTTTGAGAGACAACAAATATTTCTGTACCCTTGACGGCTCTGTGCGAGCATTATTTCTTAGCGCTACAAACGGTAAGGCAAACATAATATACTCTCAGATTTCATCTAGAGTATAAAAAATTATTTTATTTTAAACTCGTGTATGGAATAAAAATTATTTGAAATTATGATATTTTTACGGTAGTCAAATTGTACAAAGAATACATGCCGGGAATCGATCCCGAGATCTTTCGCGTCGCTGGCGAGTATTTCCATAGAGTCACCGATACCGACGAAATTATCCTGGCAAAACTTAGTCACCTACCTCACGTGACTTCAAATATATGCACAGTTTTTCATAATTACATAGATATAAAATCTTCTAAAATTCTATATGTATAAATAACTAGCCGTACTCCAACATCGACCGGTCTTTTTCTACGTTTATACAGTCAGCGTATAAATTTCGTAGGGGTTGTGTTTAATTCTACTACAATGGCGCTACAGCCCAAATCGGACCTAGGCCTCCTGATATTCAGGTTTCTTAACAGCTTTCATTATTTATTGTAGAAGGGTTGTTAGCCCTTCGCACAACCCTCTTTCTACCAATTTTTTCATTTTCTTAGATTAAGGTGACCAAGATATACTCAAGCAGCCAATGTGCCGGAATTATATGTTGCGCCGGCCGGGATTTGAACTCACGACCTTCGCATTACAAGACCAACACACTACCTACTAGACTATACCCTAGCTGATGTGTTTAATTACTAAGGATTTTTTTTTTTCTCAAGGCCAAACATAATCCTTAGTTGTGTTTAATTACTAAGGACTATTTTTGGCCTTGAATCGCACAGGCACATCTACTACCGTGCTGCTCTGGCACTATGATGGTTTTACTCTAGTCAAATCTTACAAAAAAATATTTGTAAAAAAAAGCATATCTGGAATTGAACTCGAGCGAGCATTCTACCACTGAGCCATCGATGCTGACAAACTTATCTTGCCAAAATGTAGCCATCCAAATAATGTGCACATTTTTTATATCAGGAACCCTATCAACCCTTTCTTACAAAGTTTACGGTGTATTATTTTTTCTGGATCTGAAAGTTTTTATAGTACTTTCATGTTTCAAAGAATTTAATAAAAAAAAACATAACAGGACTAAGATTGGGCGTAAAGCTCAGTCATAGAATACTCTAGATAAAATTGAAATTTTTTGAATTTGGAAAAATTTTGTATGAGGAGTGGTAGAAGATGTGACGGCATTAAACTAATTTTATAACATTATGCTAGATTTGCTATCAATACGAAACTTAAGCTTCAAAAACGAAATAGGTACTGAACAAATTAGTGTATTGGATTTGGTGAAATTGTGCATTTTGTGCGGCAAGTGGTAGAAATAGTTTAGAGTTCTCAATGACGTTTGAGAAATAACTGTAATAATGCAGATCAGTAGCATTCATTCTTCGACTTTTAGTAAGCTATGAAATTGTGTCAAATTGTATAGGAGTGGCTAAATAAGGAGTAAATCTAATCGTCTATTTTTTCTGATCTACTAATAATTATAAATAAATACTTAGTCCACAATTTCTGCTCAATAAATTTTGTCCGTACGGAGTAAATTGGCTTATAGTATTACAAGAAAAAGTGCCATTTGTGTGGGAGGTGGTAGAAGGAGTAAAGGGATTCGAAAAAATGTTATACCCGTAGATTGAAATTAACATAAAAATAATAAATTCCAAATTTCAGGTATATAGGTTTTATACTTTTCAAACGAATCCGTTTATTATCGAATTGCGAAATTGTGTAATTTTGTATGGGAGGGTGTAGAAGGAGTGGAGCGATTTGGGCTGTTCACGAATTTGGCCTTATTTTTTTGTCAAGAACGACGTGTACGAAATTTCTACTTTCTGCCTCAACGCGTTCTCGAGCTAGAGAAGAGACGGAAAGACGAACATCCAGTTTTGAAAATTTTGAGTGATAATATGAACTTTTCCATCATTCATTTTGTTTTCTCCGAGCCGAATTTCATATCGTTACAAACTTTGTGTCAAACATATAATAATCTCAGATTTCATCTAGTGTATAAAGAGAATGTTTGATATTGTAAAGCGAAAATATTTCAAGAATGCATGCAAAAAATAATGATTGATTTCGTTTAAGAAAAAAAAATACTTTAAATTTACTAGCAAACTAAACGAAACCTTTAGGTTATAATATCAAGGACTGGTTGCAAATGTAATGCAGACGAACTCAATCCAATTTTCGTTGCTGTTTTCTTTAATTACTGAGCAGGCGTTACTTTCATATATTACATATGATTCTTAAAAAGATTCAATTATTTCACTTTATTTTTTTAACAGTAAAGTACATATTGTAAACACCATAGAAAAAAAAAGGATAGAACTACGATTTCGTGGAGCTAACAGAATTTCTGTGATTTTAAGAAATTATTATATTTAGAAGTGGTACAATGGGTGACGGGAACGCACTAATTGTTTCACATGATGCCACAATTTCTAAAAATTCCCCTAAAAATATCTAAAAATGCAAAAAAAAAAAAATTGTCTGTCATTGGTTTTTGTACTCTTTTTGAATTTCAGTCACTTATATCTCCGAAGCCCTTAGAGAAAGGAAGTTAGTTCTTGGGTTTATAGATTGTGTGGGAAAGTTTTATCAAATAACCTTTCGGAAGTGATGAGAGAGTACTGAGAACTACGGAGTAGGGGCGGTTAAATACACCCACAGCCAGTACTGCTTGTCCTACTAACGGACACGACAAATAGATACAACACCTCGAATACAGATGGATTCTACGGTAAAGAATTTTGACATAGAAGCCCGATGCTCAGGTTCAGAAATAAAGCTCGGCGAACAAAATTAATGATAATTAAGTTCATATTATCTACCAAAAATTTCAAAACCGGATGTCCATCCGTCCGTCTCCTCAGTAGCTCGCGAACGCCTTGAGATAGAACGTTCAATTTTTGCACATGTCGTTTTCGATGAAAAAGTAAGGTCAAGTTCGTAAACGGACCAAAATGCTCCACCCCTTGTATCCCCTCTCATACAAAATGACTCAAAATTTTGTAAGCTATAAATCTAAAATTTGAAAAATATTATTTTTGTGATGATATCAATTTAGAGTATAAAAATTATTCGAATTTCTTTCACCACCTAACATACAAACAGCTCTTTGATATACTATAAATCAATTTACTCAGTACGTAAAAAATTAATAAAACTGAAATTATGCACAAAATAATTATTTAGAATTATCTGTAAGTCCAAAATAAATTAGACGAATAGCTTTACTCATTCTAACCCATCCCATACAATATGACACAATTTCACAGCTTTATAAAAAGTAGATTTTTTTGAAAAATATGAATGCTAGTGATCTGCAATCGGAAACATGTTAGTTGAATCATTTTTGAAGAACTCTTTAAGATTTCCTCACTCCTTCTATCACCTCCCATACAAAGTGTATATTCATTAAGTCCAAAACACTAATTTAATGTTTGAAGCTTAAATTTTCAATAAAATACTTTGATAGCAACTCTAGCAAGATGTAAAAAAATTAGTTGAATCCAGTCACCCTTTCTACCACTTCCTTTAAAAAATTTCTTAAAATCAAAAAAAATCTTTCATCTAGAGTATCACATGATTGGGCTTTACGCCTAATCGTAGTCCAGTTATGTTTATTATCCATATCTTGTTCTATCGCAGTTCTTACTCATAAGTTCTGAGTCATGCTCGAAACTTATTTGTCTAAGAAGTTTTACTGAAATATGGTTCATATCTTAAACTTTTCCTATTTGTGTTTTTCATAATTAACTTTCTACCTCAATACGCTTATCCAAAGTATTATGTCTTTGATGATTGATTGATCCTTCAGTTTGATCTGAATGCCCTATGCCACAAGGTTATTCATAACGATATTCTCATAAGTGTATCCAATTTCTTGATAATGTATCAATTTACTCGTCCTTACGAACACAAAAGAAATCTATTTTTATTTTGATGAAAGCTTGATACGAATTTAATCCAAATGAAAAGATATATTTTCTTCCATAATGGTTTGGCTGAAAAAGGAAAATATTGCTTTTTGATACTTTAATCGGGATAACAAATCGTAATCCATTGAAAGGAAAAAAAATTGATATTCGCGTTTTCTTATTGTGCACAATATCGGGCACGGAAACTATTTAATTTTTCAGGTTAATGTTATTAATGGAATTAAATTGGTTTCTGTTGGACGAACTGAAAACAAATTGAGAAACATTGAAAAACTACTAATTCTATCTAAAGCATTAAACTATTTTTAAGGACCATCTTTCTGTTCGTATTGAAAAACATGACAGAACTATGGATTTGGCGTAAGACACTATAATGCGATATTCTTGTATGTGAAGGGATGTGATTAGTTTAAGAACTTAAAGTTTCTTCAGGGCATTTTTATTTAGTGGAAAGATTTCCGGATTTTTTACATTTCTGATTTCTCAATCGATCATTGCTGAGTTCTTTATCAATCTGATTTATCGAAACGTCACGATTAATAAATCTCAACAGTGTGAAATTCGAAAATATTTAACATCATTACTGTTTCCCTTTGGCTAGATATGTCATAGGACAATTTTCAGATCGACGGCTGAACCGTTTAACAATTATTGTGATTTTCTTCATTTCTGCAACATAGTAATACAATTCCATGTCTTGCTTTGGATTCAAGTCTCACTCCCTAAGCTATGTGGTACTTAAAAAAAATGTTATTATCGAAAATAACCTTCAAATTAAATAAATTTAATTCTGAATATATATAAACTTCTCAAACTCCTTTCAAAAATTTCTTAATTAGATCAAAAACGAGAATAGGAAAATTCATGAAAATCTCATCTTTGATAGCGTATACATCCAACCGAATTTCTTCACTGAAAAATCACTAACAACAATACATCATATTTTATAAGTAAGATATAAGAAATCGGCACCGCGAAAAAAAGAATTGAATAAAAATAAAATGAGTAAAGGAAAGAAACGAAAAATTCGAGAAAAACTCCCAACACGAAGAATTTCTTTTCCATTCACAAAGAATGTTCAACGGTTAAGTTAGATCAAAAGAACTGCCAGAAATCAACTTTGCATGCCTCTTTCATTTCATATACAGACAGATAAATTACAAGTATGAAAATGATAGGTAAGAGTTCCTTGGGAAAATAAAAGATGAAAAAGAAAGCAGATCCTTTGGGATAAAAACGAAAAATCTGATTAGGGATCATGGCTAGAAGTGCTGCCATTCGTCAGAAATTATATGCTGAAAGGCGGCGTTGAGCTCTTGTTATGTTTGAAAACCTTACCCGAAACTTCTAACGCTTAAGCAGTTAGCACTCTCAGTGTATACTGACTCAGTGTTAAATCAAGAATTCTTTTGAGGATTTTTGTTCTCAGTAGCGTGATAACAAAAAAAGAAGCTCATGGTGAAGGAAATCTTATAGTTTCAAGAGCTACTGAGTCGTTATCTTGTAAGAATTTCTTGAAGTGATTTTATTTTTTCAGAAGGAATAATTTTCCAGTGGAAAATTCATTTGACGAAGCAGAATTTTGTATAAATTGCGATAATCTAGATGAGATAGAAAACTTTGTGACTTCGGGAAATTATTACATTTTGTATGGGAGGTGGTATACGGGGATGTCTTTGAATTATTTTCACTCTACATATCATACTAAAGTTGGTAAGTTTATGTGTGTACGCATGTTTATTTTCGCTAATGCATATATTTTACAAAATGAGATTTAAATCCAGCAATTCAGGGTTCCATACCGATGACTATACAGCTGTTAATGTGTGAATTTATTTGCAAAGCCCACATTTTAATTTCGATATCGATTACGGAAAACAGCACTTTAAAATCTTATAAATATTTTTATTTATTTATATTAGGGGAACACGTGAGAGCCTTTCCGGCCTATTGTGCGATTATTGCCCCTTAACCCTACCATAACTCAATAGCTTTGGCCAATCTGAGTATCTGTGAGAGAGCCATGTTGGCTAGTTTCTCGGTGGAAAGGAAACCTTTCCCAAGCAGATTATGCTTTTTCCTTGCCACTCCTTCACAGTGGCATAGGATATCTATTGTCGTTTCTGAGTCTTCGAGACAGAGGCAGCAGATGTCGGTTTCAGCTAAGCCCATATTATTGAGGTGGTGGTTCACTCCACTGTGCCCCGTCATTATGCCGATTAGAGTACTAATATCGCTCTTACTGAATTTCAGGATATCCTTCACTTTGTTTTTATGCTCTAGATGAAATCTGAGAGTATATTGTGTTTGCCTTACCGTTTGTAACGCTAAGAAATAATGCTCGCACAGAGCCGCCAAGGGTACAGACATATTTGTTGTCGCTCAAAAACCTCGATTCCGAGTGACCGTCTGTCTGTCTGTCTGTCTGTCTGTCTGTCTGTCTGTCTGTCTGTCCGTCTGTCCGTCTGTGCGTCTGTCTACAGCATAACTCTCGAAAGCTTTGAGCTATAGTGCTAAAAATTTGTGTGTGTCATTTTTAGCAAAAAAGTAACTTTAAGTTCGTGAATGGGCCATATCCCCCCACTCCTTCTACCCCCTCCCATACAAATTTCATGAAATTTCGAAAAATTAAGAAATTGATTTTCTTTCAAACTATCTAAGCTATCGACTTGAAATTTACGTCAAAGTATTATGATATAGATGTCATTAATACCACAGAATATTGACTCGATCCCTTTACTCCTTCTACCCCCTCCCATACAAATGGTCAATTTTGAAAAATACATATTTTCGATTTTCATTGAAACTAGTAAAGCTGAAAAAACGAAATTTTGTCAGAATTAATCCTACTATAATTGCAATTTATTTTAAAAATAATTATCAACTTCACCTTACTCCTTCTACCCCCTTCCATACAAATTTCACGAAATTTTGAAACTTAAATTAAATTATTTTTCTTTGAAACTGTTAAAGCTATCAACTTGATATTTTGTATAAAGTATACAAATAGAAATATTAATAATGCGAAAAAAATTTATTTTGATCTGTACACTCCTTCTACCCCCTCCCATACAAATGCAGAATTTTTGTTAAATGCACTTCATCGATTTCCATTCAAACTAGAAAAAGTACAAACTTCAAATTTTGCCAGAATTCGTTTTTTAATAATTGAAATTAGTGGTAGAAAAAATTATCAGCTCCGCTTCACTCCTTCTACCACCTCCCACACAAATATCTCTATTATAAATTCAAGAAAAGCATTTCTCCTTCAAGTATATGAGAGCTATCGACTTTGAAATTGAATCAAAGCATGGTGATAAGGATAATGATAAGCAATTTCAAAATCATCTTAAACGCTCCACTTCCTCTGCCACCTCCCATACAAATGCCTCAATTTCAGGAAAACTATGACCTTAAAAATAATGAAAGCTAAAAACTTTAAATTCAGCAAAAAACATTTTGCATGCCATGTCCGGTGTCATATAAGAAAAATACAAACCTCCCCCTCTACTTCTACCACCTCCCATGCAAAAGTCTCTATTCAATATTTGAAAGAATTTGAGATGACATATTTTCCGGTATATTAAAGTCATTTCCATCTCATCTAGAGTATCATATGATTGGGCTTTAAGCCCAATCATAATTCTTTTATGTTTTTGTGGTAGGATCAGTTTTTTTGAGGTTGATAAGCCTGGAAATCTGTTCCAGGTGATTTTGTTTTCTTGTTCAACCCACTTCCTAAGTATAGAGTTATGATGCCCTGTTGATTTTACGCAGAGTGGCTCTGGACCAATAAATTTTTTTTCCGCGCCGTTTTTTGCAAGGCGATCAGCCTCTTCGTTTCCCTCAACTCCCATATGTCCTGGTACCAACATTAAGGTTAGGTCTTGAAGACAGTCCCAAACTAACCTCGATCCGTGTTTATTGAATGCTAGGGTTTTGAGTACCGCCTGCCTATCCGATAGGATATAAATTGATTTGTTGCGATGAGCTCTCCTTATATTCTCTTGGATACATAGCTTAATTGCAATTAGTTCAGCCTGGAAGATTGTGGCTTCATTGTCGAGTGGTTTTGAAACCGAGAAGTTAGGACCTTTCCGGCTCCTGTCCCATCAGAGGTGTGCGAACCATCTGCATACCAGATGGTTGATCCCATTCCATTTCAGGTAGCGTGGATTGCCAGTCCTTGCGTTCTCTGATTATAACTTTGAAGGGAGTTTCAAAGTTAAATTTTGTCGGCATAGCATCCGATAATGTGGAGGTCTAATTTTGCGTTTCTTAGGATTTTGAGGTGGCCCCTAAAATCCCCTGGTTTGTATTTGTTTTCCCTCTGTATGCGTAACACCCCTTTAATAGCCTCCTTTTTCATTTGGAGATGTATCGGAGGGATGTTAAGGAACATTTCCATTGCCGCTGTAGGACAGGTTTTCATAGCTCCTGTGATACCAAGACAAGCTAGCCTTTAGATTTTTTGTAGCGTAAGCTGTGCTTTTCTTTGTAAAGCTTTAGTCCACCATGTCGTCGATCCGTATGTGACTATTGGAAGAATGATTGTTGCCTTTAGTGCTTTGGCATGAGTCCATTCTATATGTTTCTTCCAGTTGAGTTTGCTATCGAGTATGACACCTAGATATTTTACCTCATCTGAAAAGGGTATTATTGTTCCATTTATTGAAGGGGGTATGATGAACATTTTCCTTCTATTTGTAAATGGTACTAACTCAGTCTTACTTGGGTTGATGTTCAAGTTCTTAGACAGACTGACACCAGTTGATTATCACTTCTAAGGCTGATTGTATCCTTTCTGATATTATTAAATCATATTTGCCTCTAATGATAATGACGAGGTCATCGGCATATCCTATAGCCTCGTGTCCCTGTTCTGTTAGACAGTCCAGGAGCTAATCTACTACAATTGACCAATCCTTGGAGACAGCGCCTATAGGTCTGTGCAATCAGTGTGCTATCACCTAGATCCGTGGTTGTCATTCGGCTCTTTAGCATGGCGTGCATCCATTTTATTACGGCCGTTTCCAAAAACTTTTTCCTAGCTGCCGCTATTATGGCTTCATGGGGGGTATTGTCAAATGCTCCTTCTATAGAAATGCGCAGAGGGTTATTTCTTTACAGTCCTGTGCCTTTTTGATTTGTCTTACCAAACCGTGAAGGGCTGACTCTGTTGATTTGCCATTTTGGTAGGCATGTTGATTAGTATCAAGACGAACCTTGTTAGGCCCTGTTCTTATATGTATGTCATACTCTGGCTTCTCTTCAGTGTCAAATATTATAAATAACTTATTAATCTACTTAAAATTAAGTTAACCTATCATAAATAAAAACATAACAGGACTACGATTGGGCGTAATGCCTAATCATGCGATACTCTCGATGAAAGAGAAATTGGGTTTCGTTACTGTGTGGCCTATTCGCTGCAACTCCTGCCTTTTAGTCGGTCCATTTGAACTCCAAGGCTTGCCGTTGAAAATCACATCTAAAGAGAATATCCCTAAAATGCGTCGGGGGTTCGCGAAAGTTTGTAGTTTCTTGGTAAGTCGAATGGTAACTATCCACGTAGTACAACCATATAACAACACGGATTTGACACATGCGTCAAAAACTCGCAGCTTCATGCGAAGGGAGATCTCTCTTAACTTCCAGAAAGGGAATGGATACCGAAGGCCTGACGCACAATGCGGTCTTGGAGAAACTTAACCATTTAATATCAACCGTCCAGCATGGATTCGTTAAAGGAAGGTCAACTACCACGAATTTATGTGAATTCACTGACTTCGTAGCACAATCCTTAGATCAACACAACACTGTTCATGCCATATACACTGATTTTTCGAAAGCCTTTGATACTCTCAATAGAAAAATTCTTATTGCAAAACTTGATAGGTACGGTGTCACTGGCTCTCTCCTGAATTGGTTTGATTCTTACCTCACTGATCGTCGTCTGCGAATAACGTTCAATGGACATTCTTCAGCTGAGTTTCTCTCTAACTCTGGTGTTCCACAGGGATCTATTCTTGGTCCACTGCTATTTACGCTCTTCATTAACGATCTGCCCCAATTCCTATCATCAAATTGTCTCTTATACGCAGACGACCTCAAAATGTTCCGTGAAATTTCTTCTTATTCTGACTGCTTGGACCTCCAGACTGACTTGTCGACTTTGTCCAGTTGGTGTTATAACAATGATATTTGTCTGAACATTGAGAAGTGTTTTGCTATGGGGTTTTCGTATAAGACTACCTCTCCTGTCCTCACTTACTCTATTAACGGAACCACCCTTGTAGCAGTATCTACAATAAAGGATCTAGGAGTGACTTTCGATCGCAAGCTTAAATTCGCTAATCATTATTCTGAGATTACAAAGAAGGCATACAGACTTGCTGGGTTCGTCCTCCGTACGACAGTCCAGTTTAACCGTCCCAGAGCAGCAGCCTTGCTATTTTCCACTCTCGTCCGTGGTGTCTTAGAATACTGCTCTATTGTATGGAACCCTCACCATGCTTGCCATGTTACGGCCGTCGAATCCGTCCAGCGTAAATTTACTCGCACACTTTTCTACAGACTAAAAAAGCCTCATATCAGCTACAATGATAGACTTATAGCACTTCAACTTCAACCTTTGCATCTACGACGGGCTTTTATTGATGCTTGCTTCCTCTATAAACTTTACAACTACTTGCTTAATACCTACCTCTGTAACGACCTGAATTTCCGGCAGGCAACAGTCTCAACCAGGAATTCAGGTATTTTCTATCTTCCTCGAGCCTCACTCGATATTTACTACCATTCCCCGATGTTGAGAATGCAAAGGAATCACGATCAACTTCAACTTGGATCTTTAACTACTTCTTTTGTTTTATTTAAAAATAGAGTAAAAACTATAATCTTTAATGTTTGAATTCTTATTATCACTGCTCTCGTATTTTTGCTTTTGTATAATTGAAAATGTTATCTTTTTGTTCAAAGCGATTAATAAATAAATAAATAAATAAAAAAAGACGCATTTTCTATGGTGCTCCATATTAGCTCAGGGTGCTTGTATCTTACAATTTTCAGCACGAGAAAAATCGTCAGTATAAATAAGATACAATAGCGGTGATATAACTGAGCCTTGTGGGACATCTTCTCTTATTTCATAGTTTGAAGAAAGATGGTTGTTGATGGCTACTTGAAAGGTTTGGTGTTCCAAAAAAAAATACGCTTAATTATGTAAACAGGATAATTATATTCCATAACATTGAATAACAAACCTTTGGGCCAAACTTTGTAAAATGCCTTTTCTGTGTCAAGTGACACCAAGGCCAGTTGAACTAAAAGCTTTATGAATAGCATTTTTAATGCACACCAGCTGGTGTAATGTTGAATGTTGTTTTCGCAAACCGAATCGTTCATCTGGTAGTACATTTATTTGCTTCAATAAACTGTAAACTTCGATCTTTTAACTATTTCGAATGCTACATTGAATAGTAAGCTAATAGGTCTATGCTGCTTGCTAAATTGGGTAGCTTTTCGGTTTCGGCTCAGGTTTAATTTTGGCTCATAGACAGCTGCAGGGATATTGGTTGAGCATAATGCATGCATTAAAAATACACCTTAAAAATTATATGTAAAAGGGTTAAATGCTGGTCGAGAAAGCTTTGGCGATTCAAGTAGGTGGCTTTGGAGAGTGGCATCTTCACGGACCTGAGTTTTTCGCTCAGGATCAAAGTCTTGCAGGGAGTTAGACTGAAGTGAGGTTATTGGTTTTAATTATACGGGTCTGTGAAGCAGCGAAAGCACGGTACAACTGAGGGTATCATATTATTAGCGGAAGTGTGACCGAAATATTGATGGAATATGCATAAAAAGTCGATCCTAACCGAATATTAGTAGCAAGGGATCAAAAGTCGAAACGGATGGTGTCGGATGCACGACGGAGACGTAGATGCATTTTGGTGGTTCTCTTCCTACGGATGGGGACGAGACAAGAAAAGGCTTTGTCCACAAAGGAACGCCACAGGGCGCCTCTCCTATGGGTCCTAACAGTGAATGAACCTCTTTTGATTTTAAATCGGAAAGGCTACCCCACAATAGTATATGCAGACGATCTTGTCATAATGCTAACTGGTAAGTTTGAGCACGTTCTGGGGACCTTATGCAGTCCGCAAAATAACTGTTAGACAGCTGGGCACTAGATAAAGGACCTACCATTAACCATCAAAAAACAGATCTGGTCCTCTTCTCCAGAAGAAGAAGACCATATGTTTTCAATCCACCAAATATTCGGGGTATCACTATGGTCCTCTTGAATCAAGTGAAATATTTAGGCCGTATTCTTGGTAGTTAATTATCCTGGAAGGCCAACATTCAAGAACGAGCAAAAAAGAATACCGTCGCTTACAAAAAGACATTCGGTTTGAGATGGAACCTTAAACTGCTCCACATTCATTGGATGTATACCAGTATTGTCAGACAAATTATTTAGTATGGCGCACTGGTGTGGCTAGCGGTGGTACCAAAAACCAACCTAGCATGTTATGTTATGTTACGATGGCGCTACAGCCCAAATCGGACTTTGGCCTCCTGAATGCTTTGCCTCCATCCATCTCGGTTCAGTGACCGCGTCCTCCAGTTTGAAAATCTTAGCAGTGATTTGCTGTCTGCGTCAATCGAATCCTCCCAGCGCTTTCGTGGTTTTCCGACCGGTCTTTGTCCGTTGACTTTCCCTTTTAGTGTGCGTTTGGGAATTCTTCCGTCATCCATCCGCTCCACATGACCAGCCCATTGTAATTTTTTAAATTTTATGAGGGTTGACACTTCTGGATTGTCGAAGATGGCATACAATTCTCTATTGTATCGTATTCTCCAGATTGAGTCTTCCCTCACAGGTCCGAGGATTCTTCTGAGGACCTTCCTTTCAAAGGCGTTAAGTCGTTTTTCGGACGCCTGAGTTAATGTCCACGTTTCGCTGCCATAGCATAGCACAGGTCTTATGATTGTTTTGTATAGCTTAAGTTTTGTTTTCCTGTGCACGTTCTTGTTTTTGATTATTGGAAATACCGAATAATAAGTCTTGTTTGCCATCATTATCCTTCTTTTAATTTCGATGGGTTCGCTTCCATCCTTCGATAGATTTGCCCCTAGATATATGAAGCTGTCTACGTTTTCTAGGTTATAGTCTCCTACTGTAATATTTTGTCTGATTGGCGTCTTTTTCCTAGTTTGCGTCATAATTTTTGTTTTGTTTTCATTAATGCGTAGTCCAACTTCCCTTGCTACCGAGTCAAGGTTTACAAATACTTCCTTAGCACTCTCCAGAGATCTTGCAAGGATATCTATGTCGTCGGCATATGCTACGAGTTGTGTGGATTTGAAGCATAGTGTTCCCTTGGTGTCAACGGGAAGTTTCCGAACAACATATTCGAGTGTTAAGTTGAAAAGCATTGGTGCGAGGCCGTCACCTTGTTTAAGGCCGTTGTCTGTTTTAAAACTGGAAGTCAGATCGTTTTCTACTCTGACTTGTGACAAAGACTCAGTCATTGTCATTCTTGTCAGTCGAACCAGTTTCGGTGGGACTCCAAACTCCAACATGATTTTATACAGTACGCGCCTGTCGATACTGTCGTATGCTTGTTTGAAGTCAACAAATATCTGGTGCACATCAATATTATATTCCCAGCACTTTTCCAGCACCTGTTTAACTGAGAATATCTGGTCCGTGGTTGAGCGTCCAGCTCTAAATCCGCCTTGGTATTCACCAATTACTTTATCAGCATAGGGCCTTATTCTCTTTTCTAGAATTTTCGTCAAAATCTTATAAGACGTACACAACAGAGATATTCCTCGGTAGTTTTCGCAGCAGAGTTTGTCACCTTTTTTATAAATTGGACATATGATGCTCTTGCGCCAATCTTCAGGAAGTATTTCCTGCGTCCATATGTCCGCGACTAATCTATGTAGGAGATGCGCTATGCAGGTGTCGCCGGCTTTCAGAAGTTCAGCTGGGATTTGATCAGTGCCCGGCGCTTTGTTGTTTGGGTGGTTCCTTAGGGCTGTTCTTACTTCTTCGAGTGTGGGAGGACTCAAAGCGGATCCTTCATCAGCTGTTACATCAGTTATACCTGCTATTGTATCTGCTGCTGCTGTTCGTGTAGGTGATGGGCTCGGGTTAAGAAGGTGTTCAAAATATTGTGCCCATCTTAGTTTTATATCTTCCGCGTTACTTATAATGTTCCCTTCCGCATCCTTGCATAGGGTCGTTTTCGGTTTGTAACCTTCTTTCATCCTTTTGACAAGGAAATACGCGGCTCTTGTGTTGTGTAATTTAAATTGTTCGTCCATGTTTTTAATTTCGTCATTATTGTACTTCCGTTTTTTTTGTCTGCATATTTTGTTTGCAAATCGTCTAAGATCCTTGTACTTGTCTTGTTTGGCTCGTGTCGGCCGTTCCGTTAATATTTTGTAAGCTTCATTTTTTCGTTCTAAGGCATCTTGGCATTCTTTGTCGAACCAATCATTTCTTTTGCGCCGGGGTTGTTGTCCTATCACCTCCTCTGCGACAGATGTAATGCCATCTTTGATTTTTTGCCACATTTCTTCTATTGGCATGCTGACAGTGGTATTCAGCATTGTCGCGAAGTACCTCTCCAAGGCTAACGCATATTTCGCAACTATTTTCTCGTTTTTGAGTTTCCCTATGTCGAATTTAGGAACCGGTTGTATTTTTGAGTGTCCTCGGTTTGCGATTCGACATCGAAACTTGGTCTTTACCAAATAGTGGTCTGTGTCGCAATTAGCCCCTCGACATGTACGCACGTCGAGAATGCAGGAGGCCGTCCTTTTCTCTATTAGAACATGGTCTATTTGATTGAATGTTCTTCCGTCGGGTGAAGCCCACGTTCTCTTATGAATATCACGATGCGGGAAGCATGTCGAGCTTACAATAAGGTTTTTGCTGCTGGCGAAATCAGTCAGCCTCTGGCCGTTGTCGTTACTAATATCATGGAGACTATGCCTTCCAATTGTCCCTATGTATGCTTCTTCTTTGCCCACTTTCGCGTCCTAGCATCTTTACAGCTAATCCAACGGATGGCATGTCTGTGCATAACATGTGCCCTTAGAAACTCCAACTGCAGCCCTGGAGATAATTCTCTCGCTACCTTTACTTGATCTTTTTATAAAAAAAAGAAGCGGGCCTAGCTGCCATTATATTAAAAACCACTAATTCGTGGTCAGCGCCACAAATTGGTCATGGCAAAATTTTAAAAGTCATTAGAGATGCAAACTCCCTTTTAGACTGCGAGTATGATTGTATGAACCAACCGCAGGTTGAGAAACCGAAGTTTCACATTAAGTTTCCTGAACGAAACGAATGGGCAACAAACAAGATACTCAGCACCTTAACAGGTCCTCATCTTTATACGGACGAATCTAAAACTTACCAGGGGACAGATGCAGGGATTTATTCCCACGTCATCGAGATCCACATTTCATTTCATCTTCCAGAACACCCGACAGTGTTCCAAACGGAAGTATTAGCCATTAACGAGTGAACAAAAATTATTCTTGATACCCAGATCAGTATCGGAAATCGCTACATTTTCTCGAACAGCAGGGCTGCGCTTCCAAACTAGTATCAATTTCTAGACACAATTTGAATCGCCTAGCGGCCACAACGGAAAAAATCTCCAACAGTCGTCTCCTTTGTTTAGGCTCTAGATTCTTCTCAGAACTAGACTACCTCAAAAACGTCCAACATTCGAGCCTGCTACGGTTCGCAAACCGGACCAAGTGGTTAGAGCAAGAGGAGTGACTTTCATCTTATAATAAATAGGCGAGTACAATGGACCCAACTAGATGGCCCCAGTGCATTGTGGTTCTATGGAACCATCCTCCTACAACCTAAACCTAATGTCTGCAATGTCTTTCAAATTAATAGATACTTTTTCAGATTGTATGAGATAAAATATTTTAATTTTTGTTAGCAATTACTATTTAGAGCAACAAACGATTAGACGACCTCATATCATAATCTAAAATAACTATTACTAATATACAGTGGTGAAAATGGAATAATTTAGAATTATCAATCTAAAATACCCATTTCATCCCATCGCTTTAATAAATACTTCAACATATCTTGTAAACGTTGCGACGAGACAGCAACTTCGCGTATCTTTCGCGAAATTTCTTCGTTAGCAAAATTTTCCATACTATTTTCGGTACATGCATCACGTTCCATAAAAAAATACGGCGAAACTGAAATCGTTGTGAAAAATCCGAAAAATTCCTTTTCACGTATCTCATTCAAGATTTCTCTTAAGCTGGGAATATTTTTGAAATTCGCCTTTTCCAATTCGTCTCGAAACGCCTTGTAATAGTGATTTTGAATTAGAAAATCCCTCCGATGTATTAAAATATCAAGGGGTAAACTGGTATATAGGAAATAGTTGATATCTAAGCCAGGACTTCCGTATAAGCAAGCTTGGAAATCGATCTGAAAATAAATTGTTATTGTTTTTAGAATGTAGCGATTTGCTTTATTTTCCTTACTATTCTAATACTAGTTGGATTATTCTGATCCGGATCATTGTATTTGAATAAGACATTATTGACCCAGAAATCACCATGATTGAGCACCTGTAGACTGCCCGATTCAGATCGTATCGTCTGAATTGTTCGAGTCAAAAATTGATCTTCTAAATTGTGCAGTTTTTTTGCGATATTTTCAAATCCAGACCACTGTTTGGTTAGTTCTACGACTTGGGTGAAACTTCCCTTAAACATGGAATAAAACAGTCCGCCGGTCAAACTGATGGAGTTAAAAAGTCCTTTAGAGTACATTGCAGTTAAGATATTTGGATCCTATTGAAATTATTATTATTAATTGTTCTTTTTTTTTTTTAATTTCACAGCAATTACTTTTTCTACTAGAATAAGAGAACCGGCATGAAACTGTCCCATTCGCTTTAAAACCAGACCAGCATGAGTTTCATCAAATCCCTCAATACGATCGCGAATCGTGTATCCCGACTCGTTTAAATCTTCCATAACGATTGTTTTTATCGGATTCGGAGTAGAGTAATAGCATCTAAAATTAAACAATATATGTATTTAGTAACATGTAAATCAGATCGATCGTAATCTTAATGCACTTTGGTCCGATTTTATCTCCAGAAAGGATATCATCAATTTTCGGTATGATTTCCAAGTACATATTTGATTCTTTTTCGTAAATATCCATTGAAGCGAACACTGCACGTGCACCATCGATTGGAATACTTTTGATAATAAACGATTTATTTTTCGGTTGCATCGATCCAGCTGTGTTATACGAGATTTTCGCACGATAAATAAAACTACAATAATTGTCGCCACCAGTAGTGCCCATCGAGAGCGAAAGATTATTAATTTTAACAGTTTCATCACTTAAATTATTTTTCAGGATATTTCTAAAGAACTCTTCATTAAGATATTCCGGAAAAATGGCATCGATTTCGTTACCACCCATATCGACTAATTGCACGAAAATTACACTTAAGTTTAAGTCGTCTGTCTTCTCACTGCTACACTCTAGGTTTTAATGAAGAAATTGTTATTCTTGTAGATTGACATAAAGTTAATTCCAGTAAGGCATAAAAGTTTCGATCGTGATAGCCTTGTCGAGTTAATTTCTTTGTGAAGACATGTTTAATGAAACCAGTTCCGAATCATGTAAGTTGTTTGCAATATACGTTCGTTGCACTTTTCAAACTGAAAAGCTTTACTAACAGGTGTCTTTTAAATTTTACACAAACTGTGATTTCTTCTTTAACCAGTTTCTTTCGAATTCTCAGAAGGGAGGTTCAGTGAAATAATAAAAATATTATAAGGTGTTTCTAAAATAGTTGCATATATGTATTTTGCACAGACTTGGAGTTAGGTTAATGTATTTCAATACAATTATCATGAGAGATAGATTAAACACTGTCATAAAAAATCAATTATTGTTTTCAAACTGGCAAGAGAAGAAATAATTATGGATTAAAGTTGGGTCAATTGGCATCAGTACTATGTATAAAACATTTAAACAAGGCACGCAGAAAAGATGCCAGCACTCACTGCTATAGATGGTATCTGAATGTTTGCAATGACCCTGTATACAAAGGTGAGTCATATAAAATTATCGTGGAAATTCACCATAATTATCTATTCTTAAAGCGTACCTCATAATTGCTTGTAAATTCAGCGAATCTTTATATTTCGAGAAAACATTTCGTTTGTTTTATAATTCATTGGTCATTTGCAAATCATGTGATCGTCATTGCTTATGTATCATTTGACCATGTGCGCAGTACTATTAGCGCACCTCCTCGAAGACGAAAATACTCCCAACACTTCTATAGCAGTTGTATATTCTACTGGTAGAACTCCAAAACTTTGTAATAAGTTGATTTTCTTGGAAAGTATAAAACCTACTAGATGCACGTCATAATATTACTTCTTTTAATTCCGGGACCTCAGATAATGAAAGTCCGGTAAAACCGGTCACAAAAGTTTCCCTTTAATCTATACACATAAATACAATTGTAGTGTCTGTCTGTTATTTGTTTAGAAATGTTTGATAAAGGTCTCAGCAGAGACCAAAACGTCACGAATAATAAAGCATAACAGTGTAGAATCCGGAAATCTTTTCTTTCATTTCAAAATGCACTGTGAAAACATTCACCAAACCAAATGTCAATAAGTTAGTTTTTTGCTTTATCTTAGCAATAACTAAGCAGAAACACACGTTTTTAAATTTCTTCTCTTCTCTGTCTGTCTGTCCGCAAAAATGGCTGAACCGAAGGTAACGAAACTTTCACAGTTCATTAGGTATGATTCGAGATGTAATCTGCGTTTGGTCTTATTTCAATACCTCACGCCTTCTATCGCCCCCCCCCCCCCCATACAAAGTGATTCATTTTCAAAAATATGTAATAATCAAATTTTCTTGGAAACTATAAGAGTTCCTAATTTAAAATGTATTATTTTTCATAAAAATACAATCTTCTGATATATAAATTATGTGAGTCTCCCTACTCCTTTCACCACCTCCCATACATACTACACTTTTTCATGAAACACTATACTCCAATTTTCTTAGTACGTATAACTTTCATCGTTCTCAAATTTTGTACTAAATCCTTAGTTAGCATTATTATTAAAATCGGGAAAAAATTAACCAATTAGCTTCGCGTCTTCCACCTCCTCCCCTACAAAATGACCCAATGCCATAACTTTCCAAAAATTGGATTTTCTTAAAAAGCGTAAATGTTACTGCTCTGAAATTCAAAGTACATCAATTGCATGATGATTATAGTTGTTTCTCAAAAAATCACTAAAAACTTCCTACTCCTTCCACCACCTCCCATATAAACCGCACTTTTTCATGAAATACTAAAAACCAATTTTCTTACTATGTATAACTTTCAGCGAGCTAAAATTCCTCAGTTAGCATTATTATTAATATCGGGAAAAAAATAACCAATTAGCTTCACTCCTTCTACCCCCTCCCATACAATGTGACACAATTCCACGACATTTCAAAAATTTGATTTTCCTAAGAAGCGTGAATGTTCCTGATCCGAAATTTAGAATACATGAATTGCATAATGATTATAGTTGTTTCTCAAGAAATCAATAAAAACCGTATATTCCTTCTTCATCCTCCCATGCAAACACACAATTTCACTAAATCCAATACAGTAATTTTCTAAGTACCTTTTCAATTTTACTTTATTATTCTAATAGTAAAGTATTGTGATCGATACAGAAAAAAAAAATTTGCTACCCCGAAAATTTGTTTTTTCGCGTTTCATGACTAAATTAGCCTAAAAATGCACAAAAACTCATATCTCCGAGACCGTTAAAGGTAGAATATTAGTTTTTTGGATGGATTTTTGATTATGTCCATTCCATTCCATTTTATAAATTTTGGGGAGTGTTAGATGAAAGGGGGAGGCGGGAGGAGGGAACGAGTAAAAAATTACACTTTGCTAATATCTCCACCACGAATGCAGATAGGAAGCTAAAAATCAGTAGAGATATAAAAAGGGTTGTACGATAAACTTTAAAAATAATTTAATTTTTTAACCATTGGCGTCCGAAAAGGGGAAGGGGGGGGGGCTAAAAACAAATTGTCGGTCGATTTTTTTTTTTTCAAATGAATCTATCTTCGAAATAACTTCTTGTAAAAAGTTCATATTGGGACCATTAAGGTTGCATATAACTCCTCCAGAATTAGCTTAGAGGGTGGCTAGTTATTGTAAGGGGGGGTTTAGGGGGAGTGCAAGGAAAAACACTTCAAAATGAATATTTCAACTATCTCTTAAGCTATGTAAATGAAACATATATTAATCGATACTAGCGAAATACGAAAAAAATAGCTTGTGGAAATAATAATAGTGGGAGGAAATGTGGAGCACACAAATGGCGCACTTTTCAAAATTACAAAACGTTATATCTCAAAGTTCAGTGCTGATATTAAATCGAAAATTTGTCAAATTGTAGAACTAGATAATTACTAATTTTGGTAAAAGTTTTGATTTGAGAGGTGTAAGGGGAGGGAGGTGGTAAGCAGAAATGTTCCATATTTTCAGTAATTTTTTTAGGGCTCTGGTGAAAGATACAAAGTTTAAATTTTGCATGTGGATACATCTATTTGACATACATAGGTAGAAAAAAATAGTTATTTGTTCCACAATTGTTATAAGCAGACACCCCGGTCTAACGTGCGCAAGGTGTTTCATGTGCTTTGAAAAAAACACAAACTGAAAATTTTTGAATGAAATTTTAAAGTAAGAACTTGAAAATTTGCAAAATGCATTTAAAAAAAATCCTTAAATATATGAAATAATAACTGGTTGAATACCTTTAAGACTTCTACCCCCTCCCATACAAAATTATTATTACGACTATTTTCAAGAAATCAATTATCACCTAACTATTAAAAGTTATCAATTTAAAATTTTGCACGAAAACTTTTAAAAATAGTTAAAACAAAATTGCGTCAAAAGATCGTGAGATCGCGTCTGCCCTTCTACCCCCTCCCATACAAAAGTATGATTTCAACCAATTTCATTAAATCAACAATAACCAACAAACTAAAAGCTACGAACTTGAAATTTTGTGGAAGCACCTTACAAGAGAAATAAAATAAAACTGCACCACAAATTTTATGGTTCCCTTACCCGCTCTATCCCCTCCTATACAAATGTTCATTTTCGTGAATGAAAAATACACCGAATTTTATGAAAATTCTATGAAACTTCGTCTATGAAACACATTCTATACAGAGAATATTGGACGTGATTCAAGCAATCAATTGAAAAGCTATTAACATCAACCCACCCTTACCACTACTCCTACCCCTCCCCTCATAAGAACCAAAACTTGCAGAAACGAATGAAATATTGTTCAATTGGCAACAGCCCTGCCCACGAACTTCCTTTCACTTAGTCTTCCCAAACATTACCTGCATATTGACTTTTCATTTATCTGCAACTTGTCCCAAGAATAATAAAGTTTCGCCCGACTTGTTGGCAGTTTATTTATACTCTAGATGACATCTGAGAGTATATTGTGTTTGCCTTACCGTTTGTAACGCTAAGAAGTAATGATCGCACAGAGTCGCCAAGAGTACAGAAATATTTGTTGTCGCTCAAAAACCTCGATGCCGAGTGTCCGCCTGTCCATCTGTCTGTCTGTCTACAACATAACTCCCGGAAGCTTAGACCTATCTTGCTGAAATTTTTTATATATCACTTTCAGCAAAAAAGTAACTTTAAGTTCGTGAACAGACCAAATCTCCCCACATCTGCTACCCCCTCCTAAACAAATTTCATCAAATTTCGAAATTTAAAGAAATGAATTTTTCTCCGAAACTATTTCAGCTATTGGCCTAAAAATTAGGTTATAGTATAATGACGTGAATATTTTTGACGTCAAGAAATATTGACCCGATCCTTTTACTTCTTCTACCACCTCCCATACAATTGGACAATTTTCAAAAACGCATTTATTCGGTTTTCATTGCAACTATGTAGTAAAACTCAAAGAACCAATTTTTGCCATAATTAATGTTATAACAATTGCAACCGATTTTGTGAAAGCTATCAACTTCACTTCACTCTTTCTACCTCTTGCCATACAAATTTCACAACATTTCGGAATTTTAACTAAATTATATTTCTCCAAAATCGTCAAAGCTATCAACTTTAAATTTTGAAAAAAGTATAATACTATAATTATCAGTGATGTCAAAAAATTTGGTTTTGGTTCAAATACTCCTTGAACCCCCTCCCATACAGATGCGCAATATCTGGCAAATGCATTCAATCGATTTTCATTGAAACTAGGAAAATTACAAACTTTGCCAGAATTTGTCCCTTAATAATTGCAATAAATACTAAAAAATATGAACTTCGCTTCACTCCTTCTACCACCTCCCATACAATTTTTTGTATTGAAAATTGAAAAAATATATTTCTCCTTGGAACATATGAGTAACAAGGCAATATGATTAGGATGTTGATAAGCGGATTCAAAATCATCCAAAACATCCCACTTTCTCTGCCACCTCCCATACAAATGCAAATGGCTTTACGCCCAATCATAATTCTATTATGTTTTTATCTAAAATTCGGGATAGTAGCTGCTTTTAAAGTTAATTTATTTGGTTCCTAATATGCCTTTAGCGATTAGAGTATTTAAGAAATCCAGTAGTTCTAGACATCCAAGCATTCTCGGACTAAGACTGTACAATAAAATCCCGTTACATATAAGATAAGTCATCAATACTAACAACTACAAAATCATGCTAAAAAAATTTAAATGGGACAATCAAACATTATTTGATGAAATCATAAATTAAATATTCTTTTAATTCTCATCTTCTCCTTTTTTGTTAATAATTATTTTAAATTATTATTTTATTTTATTTTTTCAATTTGTTTATTCGTAATATCATGAAAATAATTTCAAACTTTAAGCTTTTGCAATAATTTGTTACAAATTTAAATATCTTATTTATTAATTATACATATCTCTGCGGCTCTCACTCTCAAGCTTCGATTATGCGATGTTGTTTGAAATAATAAATAAGCCAATACAGTTTTGGCTCTGAGGAAATGTGATTTTGGCGGGATTAGCTATTACTAAATTATATTTAATTAATTAGTATCTGTCCGTTAGGACTTATTTAATAATTAGCCTATGGCGGATGCTGGGAATTCCAGTCTCCCCCACGATTGCTGCGAAGTAACTATTATATATTTATACTAGATAGACTAGTTGGGGGTATGTACCAGTGGCGTGGCGCCCATTGAAGCAAGTGAAGCAATGCTTCCCTAACGTTTCGCCCTTTATTCAGTTTAGAAAATCTAAACTGAAATCAGCGCGGATATGAAAATTTATTAAAAAATTTCTTTAAAAAAAGCGCGCATTATTTTCGTCTGCCACTGTTTACAGCATTAACGTGATCAGGACAGCTTTTTTTCTCGCGCTTCTTGTGACCAACGAAAGTTGAAAGCCTTCCCCAGGGAAAAAGATGCGATTTAAAAAACGCATTTACAAGACCGCTGGCCAATACCAGCAAAATTTTCTCACGCAACGAGCGCAAGTTCGACTTCAATATAAAGGGGAGATGCGTCTCATTAAAATGCTTCCACCTTTCCTTTCTTTGCTTTTAGTCGCATATATAAGAAAACGAGACCGCCGGCCAATACGAGTAAAATTTTAGCTCGGAAGCGCAAGTTCGCCTTCTATAGGAAGGAGAGATGCATTCATACAATTGCTTTCAGTCGCAAGCTCTGGCGATCAAAGTATTGCCAGTATTGAAATTTCTGTACTAGCCGAAAAATTATCAGGAAGAAAAATGTCGTGCTTCGAGTGGAAACGAATCGGTTTAAACTTCGGCAGATCGGAAGACATAATTTTTTTGGACGTCCTTACTTTTTTTTAATAAAATAAAAGCTCGAAGCTTAAACTAAGTAAGTAAAAGAGGTTGAAGGGTCTGTCAAAGCAAGAAGTCACTAAAATATTTTTTTCGAATTTCGGCCCATTACCACCCTAGCAAATAAAATGCCATCTATTGTAGAGATTGAACAATAGGGATTGTCGGTTAATTTAGACGCTTTAAGCTCCTGTGTGGTGAAGAGGTGAATATAAATTGTTTTTTTTTATAAATCACGTTCGTGATTCCTGGGAGCTCTCAACATTTATAATGTTTCAAGCAGCTGACGAGAGAGGTTTTAGTAATATTTATAATATATTTCTTAAGCGTAATAAGCAAATATTTATAAAAAAAAATAGTTGCTTCCCCTAGGTATAAAGTCACGCCTCTCGTATGTACATATATGGAAGTAATAGTACCTTTTGTTCTACGCCATTTTCGTCGATAATATGTAGAGCCGCTGTGTACATATGTCTAGATTGACTGAAATGAATGAATTTATCTTTGAAAAGAATTGCCGTACCCTGTAAATTATCGTTACGTAGAATATTGTATCTAGGTACCCTTAGTCTATTAGAGCGTTCTTAGTGAGTTTCGCTTAAAAATAAAAATCAAGTTTATTTGTGCTGACAAAATCTGAGAGAGAGACTTTCATTGCTTTGGAAATAAGTGAGCCTACATTAAGGATGATTTTTTTTAATAGCTGTGTTAAGGGAATACCAAAAAGTTCCTTGGACTGATTCATAAAATTTTCGTTGGACAAATCATTGTTCGCTGGTGGGAAAAGTGATCTGCAGGATAGAGTAACGGACAGTGGAGCATTAGTTATGAATTTGTTTTATATTTCCGAGTTTACAAAGGCTCTTTTTTTTTCTCTTTTCTGTTTAGCAGTATCTATTCTGTTTCGCTTCATTTTAAGCAGCTCTATGTATTTAGGACAGCCTGTATACTAGCACTCACCGGCATTGTGATCTTCGGGACATTTGACACGCCTGTGCTTTATGCCGAAATTCTTGGAAACGTGCCCAAATCTTTGGCACCTATAACATAGTATAATTTTGCTGGTCTTCTGTTTCTACCACGCCACTCTAACATTAAGTGTTATCTGTATTTGTAGAAGTTCCTAGATATTTTGATTAGGAGAGATACTTGTACCAAAAATCGATTTTCAATTTACCTATTTTTTTCTCTAAGTGTGGACAAAATTTTGACATTGAAATCTTTAGAATGGATTTGATTTCGAATTCATTAGCTGTGTACACAGAATCAGTACCTTTAAGAAGCAGCGTTATTAATTTCCTTTCTGTGTATGTGTAAATACTTCAATATCCGATTGGTGAATGTCGGAATCATCGAAAAATAGTTTAAAAACTCTCTTCCTTGTTTTAATTACACGGTAGTTCAGGTGCGGATATTTACTTTTGAATTGTTGAATCAGAACTTTAAAATGGAGCTAATATTTATGTGCATCTTCATTTTACTTAAAATATATTTATGATATTTTTATAAATAATTATTAATGTGTTGCTCGTCTTTTTTCAAATCTTAACAAAACTGCACTACTTCGGGAGCTTTCCTGTGCGAACGGGTGTCAGACAAGGCTGCATATTATCACCAGCCCTGTTTCTGGTGGTAATAAATGACATCCTGAAAGCTGCACTGGAAGGTGGGGAAGGTAAAGGTCCTCAATGAAGACTATTTAACATCTTAAGTCACCTTGATTATGCTGATGACGTGTGTTTGCTTGCACATAACCGTTCGGACTTAGAGTCAAATGTTCGCTCGTTGCATTCTAAATGCAAAGAGGCGGGATTGAAAATAAATGTGCGTAAAACAAGTACATGCACATGGGTTCGAACGCAAGCACACCGATTGTTCTTAACGGACAGGATGTGGAAGAGGTGCAAGATTTTTGCTATCTCGGAAGCATTGTCAGCATGGACGGCGGAGCCGAAAAAGATGTTAAGGCTCGGCTAAATAAAGCTCGTCAGGCCTTTGGTATCCTTTCACCTTTCTGGAGGTTAAGATAGATCTCCTTTCGCACGAAGCTGCGAGTTTTTGACGCATGCGTCAAATCCGAGTTGTTATATGGTTTTACTACGTGGAAAGTGACCGTTCGACTTACCAAGAAACTACAGACTTTCGAGAACCAATGCCTCTGACGCATTTTAGGAATATTCTGGCCAGAAGTGATCTCCAACGACGATCTTTGGAGTACAACTGGCCAGACTAAAATAGGTATTGAGATTCAAAGACGGAAATGGGAGTGGATCAGTCATACTTTGAGGAAACCAGAGCGAAACATCGCCAAACAGGCTCTAGGTTATAACCCTCAAGGAAGACGTCGGGTTGGTCAACCATGTAACACATGGAAGCGAGCAGTTGAGCAGGAGGCCAGAGGAATAAACAAGTCCTGGCAACAGCTTAAGGCCGATGCTCAGGATCGCGTCTTGTGGGAGAGAGTTGTTTCTGTTCTATGCCCCTATAGGGGGTCGCTTGATACAATGCATTGTTATTAATGTTATGAACGAAAGTTTAGATAAAGTCAAAACGGTCCAAAGTACAAGTAATACTTGTACTTGTAATTTGTATTTGTATCTAGAAGTACTCGTACCGTGGTCCAATGTAGCATGTACCCTGGACCTTTATGACCATGAAAATTGTTGTTATTACACATAAAGAAATAGTTATGAACGCAAATATAATCGGATTTACAATCAGGTTTTAGGTTCCACCATAGTTGTATCACTACACTACTTAATGTCACTGACAATATCAGAGTGCAAATGGACAACGATCGTGTGACCACGATTACTTTGTTGGATTTCTCCAAATCGTTTGATAAAGTTGATTACAATATCCTTACTAACAAACTTCTAAAATATTATCAGTTTTCTACTTCTTCAATCGCTTTGATTAAATCATACTCGTACCTTACTAATCGTCTACAAAACCTATCAGTCAATTAGCAATTTTCACCTATTTTGCAAACAAAATGTGGTGTACCACAAGGAATTATTGTTGGTCCTTTGTTTTTCGCTATTTATGTATACTAATGATCTTCCGTTCTTTATAAAACACTGCGATATCAATATGTACGATGACGATGTGCTACTACAGCTTAGTTATCTGCTCGAGTTGGTGGAAGATGCAACCAGTCGTATAAACGAAAATTTGACTCATATTAGAGATTGAGCACAAATGAATTCTTTACAACTCAACTCTTCTAAGACCAAGAGTATCGTAGTATAAACACAGCTTGATTTGTCGTATTTCCCTGCTGTTATATTCAACAACTATGTGGTAAAAATTACGAATGTTGGGGTTTTCCTTAACAGCACTCTAACGTAGAGCGATAATATTTAATCCAATATAGAAAAAGTTTATGGGATTGTTCGAACTTATTTAGCACGCGTCGGTATGTACCAGTAGATGTCATGTGCTGGTAAGCACTTTAGTAATACCAATTTTGATATATGGGCATGACATTTTCTGTAGACCTGATTCTATAAGCAGGAATCAACTAAATGTAGCGTTCAACTCTACTGTTCGTTATGTCTATAGTTTGCGAAGATTTGACCATATTTCTCCTTATGCCGATAATGTATTTGGCTGCTCCTTACAACGCTACATTCTATATCGCTGCTTGATATTTCATTTTGAGCAAATGGCCTGAGTATCTTTTCCAACTAATTACGTCAGGTCTTCCAGGACTCATCAACTAATAACACCTAAGTTCTTATCTCTAGTTTCACAGAGGCAATTCTTCGTTTATGTCATTCAACAGTGGAATTAACTACCAGCCGAAATTCGCAGATCAGAAGGGGATGGTGATTTTTGCAGGAGGCTCAGAGTATATTTGGGAGGCTAAAACCCAGGCTTTTCATCTTTTCTAATTAAATTCTTATTGTTTTTTTTTCAATTCTTCTTTCGATTAACTGTCATTAATGTAGAACTAATTTGAAATGAGTCACTTAATTCGAATAGTTAATATGCCGTTACTACGCAAACAAAAGATTCTTGTATCTTAATTGTATTAAACCAAATAAATAAACTCAACTAAAAAAACTAAAATAAACTACAATAAATAACCTAACAATAAACAATCATTCATTCCAAAAATTAATATTCCACGAATTTTATGAAAATTAAAAAAAATTTTCTAGAGTTGAACTAAAATAATGGTAAGGAATCCTTTTTCAATAGCTATAAAGCCCGAATTCAGTCTTTGTCGGCAAACCTTTAGAAATTAGATGGGCTGCTGGTACTTCGCACTACTCTTGAATTCCCAATTCTTGAATTCTCGTAACTCGATACGGACTAAGGTACAAGTAATAAATACGACCCAGGTGCAAGGATGGCACTATAAAGTATTTTATTTTAACGATGTTAAATTCGCCAAAACACCAAGGTACAATACCATAAGTCCAATGTAAGGGATCTTCCTCTACATATAAAAAAAATCTGGACTAAGAATTGTCATAAAAGACAAATGCTTCAAAAACTTCAGATTTGAATAACGTTCTAGTATTACTGAAGTCAATCTTATCGCTTATAGAATTAATAATGCTCAATTGCATTTTCAATTGCACTATGAAGTCTAAAAAATAAAATAATTGCTTTATCAATTACAATTGAATTCAATTGAATTAATCATAAAATAATTGTGGTAAATTGTTTATATCATAATATCTGATTGCCTCATTCTATCATTGATAGATTTGAAATTATCACGACCAAACAAAATGTCACACAATAAACATAATTAACCATTATAACATGCTATGTAACTTTCAATTCAATTCATCGTTCGAAATGATTTCATTAATCTCTAAATTGAATTAAACTCTACAAGTACCTGGCTATCACGATCAAGTAGCTACTGTATAGAAGAAATCCCTGATCAAAAAAACCAAAATAAACTAAGAAAAAAGGGCTTCTTCATCTCGAAACATGACCACATTTCAATTATTTCATGATATGATTAATGATCGTCGATCGATCTGATATCGGCACATGAAGTATTTGAAATATCTTGTCCGGTAGATAATCACAAGACAGAAAAACCAAAAAAAAAAAAAAAACTAAAACAACGATGAAAATTGATCTTTAGCCACCACGATCTCTACAAGATGCAAAAGAAGATCGATCTTATATCGCTTATTATAAACAGCAAAGGGTAGCGGCAATAACATGATCTAACTCATTAAAATTCTGCTGGCATGTCCTCGTTGGCATTCAAGGATGAATGAAAAGATTGAAAACTAATAAAAACTCTGGTAAATTCCGAATCATGATACTCTTACCTTCGTACAAGATCCAGATCAGTTCTTCCTTATAGCATTAAAAAAAAAATGTTTTATTATTTTTCCCGATCTTCTAGCCGCTGGCATGTTAAATCGACGCAATTTATGCACAAAAAAAGGTTCCTCTTGACGATCGCCGATTTTTCATAGCCTAATCAAAAATTCTGATAATCTTTCAAGGATTCGAACCCAGATCTCAGCTATGTTAAGTTTCGCGTGATTTATTCGACTATAAAGGAATTTCCGTTTTTAAGCGTCTGGCTCTCCGAAATGATGCCGTGTCATAAAGAAGCGTTCGCAATGCAGATGGACGCGATATTGCCAATCGCCTATCTCGATCGAAAATCGGTGGCTAATTGTTCTCGAAAAAGTGATGGATATGGATAATTATTTTTGATCTTCGGGCCTGAGGGTTTTATTGTTGAAAAAGCGGTTTCCAATATTTCTATTTAGTTCTTCTATTAAAATTCTTTGGGTTAAGTTGCATTAAGATGGTCGTGGGAATAATTAGGATCCAAGGGTCTAGACAATTAAATTAGAAATACCAAATACATAAAAAAAATATTCTTCTTTGACCTAATCAATTTTACTTTATTATTTGAATAATAAAGTGTTGTGATCGACTTGAAAAAAAAAAAAATTTGCTACTCTGAAATTTAGTTTTTTCCCGTTTCATGACTAAAATAGTCTAAAAATGAAAAAAAAGTCCGTCTGTCTGTACGCCGTACACCGGTGTGTACGCTCAGCGCACATTAACTCCCAAACCCTTCAAGATAGAAAGTTCATTTTTGGAGGGATTGTAGACAGTTGGGGATCTCAGGCGGACACAGGCGGGGTGTAAGGGTTCAGGTGGAGGCGGGGGAAGCACTTAAACCAAAAATTAAAAATTTAAATATCTCAAACATGATTACAGCTAGGAAGCTAAAATTCAACACACATATAGGATAGTTTGTGGGACAACTTTTAAAAATAATTTAATTTTTTTATCTATTGCGGTGCAAAAAGGGAGGGGGGGGGACTGAAAACCAATTGTCGGCCGAATTTTTTTTTTTTCAAATGTGTATATCTTCGAAGTTACTTAGCATAAAAAATTTATATTTTCAGACCAACAAGGTGGCATATACATATGTAGATCCACTGGACCCAGCTTACATAGCGGCGAATTATTGTAAGGGGGAGGGTCAGGAGACGGTGCAAAGAAAAACACTTAAAAACCAATATCTCGGCTATTTGTTGAGCGATGTAATTGAAACTTGGTACTTATATTAAGCTATACTAGAGAAATACAAAAAAAATATAACATTTGGACAAAATAGTAGTGGGGGAAAATGGGGAGCATTGAACTTTCCAAAATTTCAAACCATTATATCTCAAAACTGAGTGCAAATATCAAATTCAAATTTTGTCAAATGTAGAACTACATAGTTTTGAATTTTGGTAAAAGTTTTACGTCGGAAGGTGTAAAGTAAGCAAAGTGTAAGTAAGCAAAAATGTCAAAAATTTTGAGTGATTTTTTTAGGGCTCTGGTAAGAGATACAAAGTTTAAATTTTCCACGTGAAAAAAATAATAAAAATTCTGCAATTGTTATGCACCGAAGTGGGGGTCTAATGTACACAAGGTGTTTCGTGTGCAATAAAAAAACACATAAACTGAAAATTTTTGAATGAAATTTTAAGGTAGAAACTTGAAAATTTGCAAAATACATTTAAAATAATTTCAAAAAGAATGAAATATTACCTGGTTGAATACCTTCCAAACTTCTACCCCCTCCCATACAAAATTATTTGTTCCACCATTTTTAAAAAATCAGTTATCTCCTAAAAATTAAAACCTATCAATTTAAAATTTTACACCAAAACTTTTGTAAATAGTTGAAACGGAACTGCGTCAAAAGTTTTGAGATCGCACGTACCCTTCTACCCCCTCCCATACAAAAGTATAATTTCGACCAATTTCAGTAAATCAAATGCAAACCAACAAATTAAAAGCTACGAGCTTGAAATTTTGTACGAGCACCTTACCAATGAAACGAAATAAAACTGAAATAAAACTCTCAAATTTTACGTTTCCCTTACCTCCTCTACCCCATCACATACAAATGATTGGTTTCGTGAATGTAAAATACTCCAAATTTTATGAAAACAACAACAAAATATTGGACGTAATTGAAACAATCAATTGAAAAATTATTGACATTCACCCAACCTTAATAACACCCCTCCTCCTCCCTCATAAAAACCCAAACTTGCATAAACTAATGAAATATTGATTACATGTACTGGAGCTATTGATCGTATTCGCAACTAAATGTTGAATTGGCATCATTCCTGCCATAAAGGGGGTTCCACTTGGGAAAGGGGGTTTCACTTGTGAAAAGGGATTCCACTTGTGAAAGGGGGTTCCACTTAGTCTTTCCTCACCACTTTAACCTGCATATTGACTTTACATGCATCTTTAACTTGTCCCAAAAATAATAAAGTTGCGCCCGACTTGTTGGCAGTTTATTTATAACTGCGGTTCAGAATATTTGAAAATCGAAATAAAAACTGGAATAAAATGCTGCACTCCCTAGGAAAAAGCTCTGCAAAAATCTGGAAATTAAATAAGGTTTTTAAAAGACGCAATAATCAAATCCCACCTCTTGTTAATGAGGATAATAAGACTTTATATAACGATAAATACAAGGCTGAGCTCATTGCAAAGAATTTCCATGCGGCTCATTATGTCACCGAACACTTCGGAAATACAATCAATGACATAAATGTTAAAAATACTGTCCAAAACTTCCCCGAGTCATACGAAATGCCCCAAAATAGTCTTTGTAAGCCTTGTGAAATCAAAAGCATAATTAAACGACTTAAAATTAGTAAAGCTCCTGGAGTCGACGGACTACCAAACATTTTGCTTAAGCACTTACCAAAAAAAACAGTCATACTAATGAATTTCATATTTAATTGCTGCTTGAAACTAAATTACTTTCCAACATCGTGGAGAAGACATTCGCAGCCCTAAAAATTATAGACCCATTAGTTTACTACCTGCATTAAGTAAGATTTTTGGGCGAATTATTTTAAATCGAATAAACGACTTTCTCGACTGTAATAACATAATCCCAAAATTCCAGTTCGGCTTTAGGCAGGGATATTCGACAACTCATCAACTATTCCGAGTAACGAAAGACATCAAAAAATCCCTCAATCTCAAGGAGTCTGTGGGAATGATTGTCCTTGATATTGAAAAGGCTTTCGATTCAGTCTGGCACAAAGGATTAATATATAAATTAATTAAATTATGTTTTCCAGCCTATATAATAAACATCATTCGTTCCTTTTTGAGTGATAGATCATTTTCAGTAAAACTGAATTCGAGTCAGTCCACCACGCATTCAATCGCTGCGGGTGTACCACAAGGATCCTGCTTAAGTCCCTCGCTGTATAATATATACACTGCGGACGTTCCAACTGTTCCTAATTGCGAAATGGCCATTTTCTCTGATAATACCTGCATATATAGGTATACACGAGCTAATGACCCTGCCACAATAATAACAGAACTCGAGCTGCATCTTAATCGACTATATCAGTACTACCACAGATGGAAAATTAAAATCAATCCATCAAAAACCCAAGCGACCTTCTGCACAAAAAAAAGAAAGAGCTGTAACCTCCCAAGTCGATCGATTAACTTCCTAGGACAATTTATCAATTGGTCGGATTCAATAATATATCTCGGTGTTATCCTGGATAGAAAACTAATTTTTAAAGATCATGTGGAAAAGATATGCTCAAAGGTCTCCAAAACCATATGTGCACTGTACCCACTAATTAATAGGAAATCACAGCTATCCAGCGATAACAAACTTCTTATTTTTAAACAAATAATACAACCCATCATTTCCTATGGTGCTCCTATTTGGATTCAAAGCGCTAATATCCATAAGAAAAAGTTACAAATAGCGCAAAATAAATGCTTAAAAATTATTCTTAATCAACCATTCCATTGCTCAACCAAACACCTACATGAATTAGGCAATGTGCTCGATATTAAAGCGTTAACCGATATTAGACTCTGTTCGTTTCTGAAGAGAACAAGAAATTTAGACAATCCTCTCATTACATTATTACTCTAATCTGTGTGGCACCAATAAAGCACTATTATTATATGTATGTACATGACATGGAATAATGGTGTTTTATATTTATGTTAAGTAGTCTCTAATTTTATTTAATTTTAAGATAGATTTAAGTAGTTCAAGTATAAATAAGCAAGGTTTTTGATTTTTATAAATTTCAAATTAAACACAACTTAAAACGAATAAAAGGTTCAGAAGTGGATGAGACTAAAAATCTCAGAAACAAATTCAATTCAAAAATGAAAATCGAAAATAACAATATTGTCGTTCCATCGTAAGGTAAATGTCACAGTAGCACATAAATGACATTTTACAAACTACTAATAAGCCTAGACTATTAAATTTGTACGGTACGTAAATTGTATCCACTTTAAGCAATAACTGTCATTAAATTTGATTTTGTAATACGATATATACAATACACTAAATGTAAAAAATATGGAGCAACCCCATATTACCAATAACGGGTCCAATTTTTTAGTGAGGTTCCTATAATGGACCACCAATTATTGAAACAAAAATCAAAATACATGCTTTTCCATAATTACTCTCTCTTCTACTTCTACAGTGGCGCTACAGCCCGAATCGGACCTTGGCCTCCTGACATACAGGTTCCTTAACATTTTTCATTACTAATTGTGGAAGGGTTGTTAACCCTTCGCACAAGCCTCTTTCTACGAGTTTTTCATTTTTCGTAGATTGAATTGACCAAGGTATATCCAAGCAGGCAATGTGCTGGAATTATATTTATATTGCGCCGGCCGGGATTTGAACTCACGACCTTCGCATTACAACACCAACACAGTACCCGCTAGGCTATACCCTAGCTTTATTACTCTAATAATAAGGTATTGACTTGGAAAAAAAATTGCTACCCAAAATACCTAAAAAAAAACATAACGGGGCTACGATTGCGCGTAAGGCTCAATCTTACTATACTCTAGATGAAACAGAATTTTTTGTGATCCTAAGAAATTTTGTATGAAGAGTGTTAGAAGGGATGATAGCATTGAACTAATTTTTTCCCCGTCATGCTAAAGTAGCTCTATAAATGTTTTACAAAAAATGCTTACTCCTAAAATTGAATGGGAACTGAGAAAATTAGTGAGTTAGATTTAGTGAAAATGTGCAGTTTGTATGCGAGGTGGTGATAGTGATTTTTTCAGAAATAACTAGAAATATTATAAAATTGACATCCCTTAAATTTCAGACTAGTGCCATTCATACTTTTCAAGAAAATCGATTTTTTTGCGAAGTTGTGAAACTGTGTCATAGTGTATGGGAGGGGGTAGAAGCAGTGAAGGTAATCAAATATTTTTTTCTGATCTTAGTGATAATGCTAATTAAGTATTTATTACCAAATATGAGCTCGATAAATGTTATATGTTCTGAGAAAATCATCTTAGAGCATTTCATGAAAAAGTGTAGTTTGTATGGGAGGGGGTGGAAGGAGAGAGAGGACGCAAATAATTTTTCTACTGTAGATTTAAATCATTATGGAAGTAATATAATCCAAAATTCAGACTAATAGCTTTTATACTTTTCGAGCAAATCCGTTTATTGTCAAATTGTGCAATTGTGTCATTTTATATGGGAGGGGGTAGAAGGGGTGAAGCTCATCGTCTAATTTTTTCTGGCCTTACTAACAATTTTAAATAAATATTTGGTGCACAGTTTCAGCCCGCTAAATTTTATACGAATTGAATAAATTGGCTTAGAGTAATTCATGACAAGTACAGTTTGTATGGGAGGTGGTAGAAGAGGGGGAGGACATGCATATTTTTTTAGCAACATATTCCAAATTTCAGGCCAATAGCTTTTACATTTTTCGAGCAAATCCGTTTATTGTCAAATTGCGCAATTGTGTCATTTTGTATGGGCAGGGGTAGAAGGCGTGGAGTGATTTGGCCCGTTCACGAACTTGACCTTACTTTTTTGTCAAAAACGATATGTACAAAATTTGAACTACCTAGCTCAACGCGTTCTCAAGCTAGAAAGCACACAGACGGACGAACGGACGGACATCCGGTTTTGAGATTTTTGAGTGATAATATTAACTTCTGTATCATTCGTTTTTTTCTCCGAGCCTTATTTCTTAGCTTTACAAACTTATACTACTCTCAGATTTTATCTAGAGTATAAAAAACATAAAAGAATTATGATTGGGCGTACAGCTCAATCATATTAAACTCAAGATGAAATGGGAATGACTTTAATATACCAGAAAATATATCATCTCAAATTATTTCGAATAGTAAATAGAGACTTTTGCATGAGAGGTGGAAAAAGTAGAGGGAGAGGTTTGTATTTTTTGTATATAAAGCCGAACATGGCATGCAAAATTTTTCTTGCTGAATTTAAAGTTTTTAGTTTTCATTATTTTTAAAGAAATTGGACATAGTTTTCCTGAGAGGGAGGCATTAGTGTGTAAGGTGGCGGAGGAAGTGGAGCGTTTACGATTATTTTAAAGCTGCTTCTCATCATCCTTATCACCATGCTTTGGTCCAATTTCAAAGTCGATAGTTCTCATATATTCGAAGGAGAAATGCTTTTCTTGAATTTATAATACAGACATTTGTATGGGAGGGGGCAGAAGGAGTGAAGCGGAGCTGATATTTTTTTTATTCCAATTAGTAAGGAACAAATTGTAGCAAAATTTTAAGTTTGTACTTTTTCTAGCTTTAATGAAAATCGATAAAATGCATTTAACAAAAATTATGCATTTGTATAGGAGGGGGTGGAAGGAGTATACGGAACAAAACAAATTTTTTTTGCATTAATGATGTATACTGTTATACTTTGCACAAAAAGTCGATAGCATTGACAGTTTCAAAGTAAAAATAATTTAATTGAAATTTCAAAATTTCTTGAAATTTATATGGGATGGGGTAGAAAGAGTGAGGTAAAGTTAATAACTTTTTTAACTAATTGCATTTATAATATAATTAATTCTGAGAAAAGTTCACCTTTTCAGCTGTACTAGTTTCAATGAAAATCGAAAATTGGAATTTCATGAGATTTGTATGGGAGGGATTAGAAGGAGTGAAGGGATGTAGTCCGTTCACGAACTTAAAGCTACTTTTTTTCCGAAAAGTGACACACAAAATTTGTTTTCCATCACTCACAATCGCTGACTCATATATTTTCGAACAAATTGACATATTTTGTAATGAAATGTTGGAAGTGCTCCATAAATTGGATCCAAGAGTAAATATTCCAGACTACAGCCTTAAGCACAATGTCCTGCAAATATTAATCCCGGTGATCTATGTAAACCAAAGGATATTAGAAGAATAGTGCGTCGTCTCAGACTAAAAAAACCCCCTAACATTGATGGCATTATCACGTTAATTATTAAAAACCTCCCAAATAAAAATATTTGAAGAGATCATCTTGGTTCCTGTAAGAAACATTTCTGAAGAACGTAAACTAATACCCAACTTTCAATTTGATTTCCTTAGCAAACATAGCTCGATCCATCTGCTAGCCAGAGTTAAATGTGACATAGAAAAGGCCTTCGAAGAGAAAAGGGCTGCTGGTAAGTTTCTTTTGGATATCGTAAAAGCTGTCGATACTGTTTGGCATGAAGGACTAATTTACAAACTAGCAAAATATTCATTTCCACCATTTCTTATTAATATCATCTAGTCATTCCTATCGTGCAGCAGCTACACAGTAAAGGTTACCAATAATTTCTCGAAACCTCGTAACACCCCTGCTGGTGTTCCTCAGGGATCATGCCTCAGTCCGACCCTCTACAATCTTTATACGTCTGATATTTCTGACCCCATTAACTGCAAGATCGCTACATTCGCTGATAATACTGCCATTTACACTTCTTCCATTGATCCCAGTTTAATAGTGAACAACCTGTAGACTCAAATGGATATAATTCATTCTTATTATAACAAATGGAAAATAAGAATTAACTCCGAAAAAACGCAAGCGCAAAGCTGTACGTTACTTCCCTCCCGTGGCAATCAATATCCTAGGCCAACAAATTTATTGATCAAAGTGTGTTAAATACTTGGGGAATAAGTTAATACAAAGCTCATATTTCACACTCATGTCGGGTCTGCAGTATCTAAGACCACGAAGAGTATTGGCATCTTATATCCATTAATAGAAAGTCACAGCTTTCCCAGGTAAAAAGCTGCTATTGCTTAGAATGATCATACAACCTGTACTCACTTATGGTGCTCCTGTATGAAATGAATGCGTGACCATTCATAAACAACAACTATAAATCATTCAAAACAAATGGTTGAAAGTTATTTTGAGCAAACCCTGCCATTTTTCAACAAAATTCTTACGTGAAATAGCTCAGGTGGAATTAATTACAAATGAGTGCAAAGAACTCCATACTAATTTCATGATTCGAATCAAAAATTTTCTAATCTTAGAAATTTGTCATTAAGAACAACTAGTCATGATTATTGTTTCGTTATAGGTTAAGTTCGGTTAAGTCAGTATAACATAGTTTAAGTAAGCCCATAGGGTTCTTGTACTCCCTAAATTGTTTACAATAAAACTTTACATTTCCTTGGATCTATGCATACCACAAAATAAAGATGAAAAGATTTGAATCTGAACATTTAAGCGATGTAATATGTAATCTGAAATCAGGGCAAAATTTTCCATCAAAGTCAGCTATTTAAGCCAAAGGGACAAAAATTATGTTAACCAGTGTAATAAATTCACAATAAGCCAAATCAACTTTATCAAATTTATCAGTTTGTTAATAGTCTTCAAAATATACGCAGCCGCTACTGGTTACATTGTAGTATTCAGTTAAATCTCGTCCAGTAGAAATCGAAATAGTTATAAGCTCTGAGTTCAATTGTGAAGCTTTGAATTTCTTTGTTAAGTTTTGAATTTAATCTAAAAGTTTTATCTATCTCTAGTTTTAATTAATAAAAGCTTCCTTCCGCTTTACGAATATCTAATCTTAGAACACCTACGTATTTCTGTGATCTATACAGAGCAAAAAAAAAATTAAGACACTTCAGGTTTTCATTTCAATTACCGTATACAAAAATTACCTAGTCACTACTCTTATGTTATTTACCATTACTAAGCACAATAATAATGAAGTTTACAAATTACATGCTATCTATACGGCAAAGATATAATCAAATGATTTTCTTATATAAAAGAAGGTGAACAAATCTGTACAATTTTCATATCACAAAAAATAGCTGGAGTAAAAATAAGCAGTGATTTTCGTGTTAATTCTTAAAGCAGTGTATTTAGTTTTCATATTCCATAAGAAATATTAGAATTCAGAATCATGATAATCGAAAAGAACAACAACAATATCCCGGACTACCTTGATAAAGAATTTTTCGAAAATGCAATTAGCAACGGACTGAATTGCTCGAATGTCGAAATCAAAAGTTTGAATTTCAAAATGGGAAGTAGTGGCGGTGAAAACTATTTAAGTTATATTTATCGTGTCGAAGTGATTTATGTTCAAAACGATTGGAAACCAAAAGAATTATACCTTATTGTGAAAAGCATTCCTTTGGACGGTCCAAGAGAAAGGTTCGCCGAATTGAACATTTATAGCAAGGAAAAAGAAATGTATCAAGACGTTATACCAAAATTTGAAGAACAATTAGACGATGTTAAAATAGCACCAAAGTATAAATTTTATTTGTTTTTAGTTTCTTTTTTCTAATTGCAAATTTTGTTTTTCAGATGCTACTATGCAATTGCCGAGCCGATTGCAACAATCGTTTTCGAAGATATGAATGTTTTGGGATATTCAGTTGCCGATCGTGTTAAAGGATTAAACGAAGAACATTGCAAAATGGTTTTAAGAAATCTCGGACAATATCATGCTGCATCATTAATTTATCTCGAAAAAGTAATTGAAATTTTCGATTTAATAATATTCGATCGGTTTTTGAAAGAAACTTAAATTCCTAGAATCCATGATTTCGTGAAGAAAAAGTATTGCAACAAGGTCTTTTTTGTCCATCAAATATGCTTGAAGATCGTGCTATGAAATCGTTCGAAAGTCGACTAAATATACTCATCGAACATATCTCGCAATGGTCAGGATTTGAAGAAATTACCGAAAAATTAAAAAATTTGTCAGCGAATAATATTCTCGAGAAAGCTATGAAAAATATTGAAATTTCTTCAAACGATTTAGTTGTATTGAATCATGGTGATATGTGGGTTAATAATTTCCTCTACAAATACAAAGAAAATTCAAAATCACCCACTGATGTTGTTCTGGTAAATCAGGAAATTTGTATTTGACGGTATGAATCGAAACTAATAATAATAAAATATCATTTCAGATTGACTTTCAAGGATCCTATTTCGGAAGTCCTGGTCTCGATATTAATTATTTCTTAAGCTCCAGTCCAAAATTAGACGTGCTCATTAATAGCGGAAATAGCTTAATTGAAAATTCATACTATCCAACGCTCAGGACAGCTTTAGAGGCTGCCGACTACAAGGATATACCCAGTTTAGATGAAATTAATAATGAAATTCAGAAAAAAGCATGGTTCAAATTTTTTAATTTAATGACTGTTTTTCCATTCATTACCATGCAAAAGGAGGACTCCGCTAATAATAGTATCGAAAATTTCGAAGACAAAAATTTTGCACAAAGAATTATAACAACGGCATTATCGGCTAAAAGATTTTTGGAGACAATGAAAATTGAATTGAAAAAATTCGATAAAATAGGATTGTTCGATTGAAATTTTTGTTTAATATTTGAATGTGTTTAATTTTTTTTTTAATATATTTATTCGATTGGAAAAATCATAGTTATTAATTAAGTTCAATGGGATGGTTTAGTGAGTGTTTTAAAAATGAATTAAGTATTAAAGGAAAGATTTCGGGATTTTCCACTATTTTGATTGATTACATAATTCGTGACACTACTAAGCCTTTTATAAAACCGATCTTAGTAAAGCGCGAGACGTCACGTTAGATAAATCAGAACAGTGTGAAATTCGAAAATCATTTCTTTCATGTATATGTAAGGAGTTTGTTCACTGTAATGCATCGTCAAAATATCGGAGTACTCTGCATTTACTATAGATACTTCAATGGTAAATGCAGCAAGGAACTAAAAGCCCTAATTCCACCTATGTATATATAATGCCCCCGAAATACTCGCCAAGTTGCATGCTCACACGATTACACTGTGAAGCCCTTGCCGTGGAAAACAGTGAAGCTTATGCAGTCCTTAATCCGTTGGCAGACAGCGTTGTGGAATTCAATACCAGGTAATCTCTATCCCACTGAATACAACCTCCAGCAGTTTAAAAACAACGTTCACCGCCACTGCAAACTCTTCCCTCCTGTGTTTTCCTGCTAATTTTCCTATTTTCACTTGTTTTTCTTACCCATGTGTGCATTGCGCATGAAAGGGTGACCCCCAAAGTTTATTCCGATAACCATAAAAAAAATTCTCGATATTTTCTCTATTGCTTCATGGCATTATAAAATATTTTTCGATAGCGCAGTAGAACGATTTTAGCAAACAAACCGCTTTAGAATCCATTGATCTATCTGGACGTAAGATATTGTCGTATTCGTTGATAAGAATTATCATTAAATTATTGTTAGCAATGAATCGTCAAAAGTAGAATGACACATCATGCTTTATTGGGATTTATTTATTTTACAGCGTAATGTAAATTAGTTTTCCAGTTATCTATTGGCATAATTAGCATAGCACACAATGTTTGCCCTCAAATTAATCCAGAGCCAAACATAATGTAAGTTCAAAAATCAAATCTTAAGGCAGCTGCGTAACGTTTCCATATGTACTTAATTAACAATAAATTTTTTGTTAGCCTATAGATCGTGTTATCTGAAAAACGTCTCATAACTACCAAACGATGCTATTTTCAAGTCTCATTTTCTACAAAAGTAAACAAATGGTGGAGTGCAGTAGAATAAATTGAGTTTTGGATTTTTCGAGCAATATATTTCAATGGGAAATGAGACCAGTTTCACTGAGAAAATTTTACACAAATATTTTAATTATTTAAAAATATGTTGTTCAAGAAAACCGAAAATTAATTTCACCGAAAGGCTTCAAACTCCGGGCCCTTCGTGATTGATTCTGTAAATTATTACATTATTACAAGCGGAGATGACATCGGATAGGTTTGAAGAAAATTATTCGGCTGCCTTAATTTAGAGATTTGATAGTTTAAACATGAACTCGGATGTTTTTTACTGAAATCTAAATTATTGTTATAAGAGAAGCATACTACCAAAAGGTGCCACAAGGCGGATTCAAGATGATGTTTTCTTCCAAATGGCATTTTGAAATTTGGCGTAGAGGTGTCAGCGCATGAAATACGGAGTTACTCACATTGGGAGGACATTTTAAACATTGAAATCTATGGAAGTAGCGTTTGTCGTTCGATTCAAAACTCTTCATTTAACTAACAGTTTTCGATTCGAACAGTTGGTGAAAATTTAATTTTCAAACGAGTGCAATTTCTTCAAAAAAGCATGTTTCGTTGAGCTGCCAGAAACTCGAAGGTTTAACCATTATAAAAAAAAATGTCTTGGTCCTTGTTCAAAACTACACCTGTACCGAGGTAATAACTTATTACGTCGCTTTCATAGGATTTTGAAAGAACTTTCTGGAAACCTCACAGCGACATTATAGGTCTTAAGAATGAATAATATTCTTTTTTTTTAAACACTCTAGAAATCTATAATGAGCTCTATTTATACTGTGGATAAAATCTGAAAATACTTTACGTTTGCTATCAAGTTTCTGACGCTAAGAAATAATACTCACACAGAGTCGCCTAGGGTACAGAAATATTTGTTGTTGCTCAAAAATTTCAAAACCGGATGTCTGTCCGTCCGTCTGCCCGTCCGTCCATGAGCTCTATAGATTGAGAACGCGTTGAGCTAGGAAGTTCAAATTTTGGAAACGTGGTTTTTAGAAAAAATTATGTTTAAGTTCGAGAACGGGCAAAATCGATCTATCCCTCCTACCCCCTCCCACACAAAATGACTCATTTTCAAACATTTACTAAGCTAAAATTTGAGATATAAAATATAACATTTTTATCGAAAATTTGATCTTCGGTTTAAAAATTATTCGAATCCCCCACTCCTTCCACCACCTCCCATATAAACTGCATTATTTCTTGAAACACTATAAACCCATTTTCTCAGTACGTATAACATTTAACGAGCTCAAATTTTGTAATATACACTTAATTAGCATTGTCATTAAGATCGAGAAAAATTAACAAGCTTGCTTCACTCCTTCCAACCTCTCCCATACAATGTGACATAATTTCTCTACTTTACAAGATAAACTGCCAACAAGTCGGGCGCAACTTTATTATTCTTGGGACAAGTTGCGGATGTGTGGAAAGTCAATATGCAGGTTAGAGTGGTTAGGGAAGGCTAAGTGAAAGGGAGTTCTTGGGCAGGGCTGTTGTCAATTTAACAATATTTCATTCATTTCTGCAAGTTTGGGTTTTTATGAGGGGAGGAGGAGGGGTAAGAGTGGGTGGATGTTAATAGCTTTTTAATTAATTGCTTGAATCGCGTCCAATATCCTCTGTATAGAATGTGTTTCATAGACGAAGTTGCATAGAATTTTCATAGGATTCGGTGCATTTTACATTCACGAAACCAAACATTTGTATGGGAAGGAGTAGAGGAGGTAAGGGAATCGTAAAATTTGTGACGCAATTTTATTCCCTTTCTCTTGTAGTGTGCTTGTACAAAATTTCAAGTTCGTAGCTTTTAATTTGATGGTTATTAGTTGATTCAATGAAATAGGTAGAAATGATACTTTTGTATGGGAGGGGGTAGAAGGGCAAGCGTGATTTCAAAACTTTTAAAAGAATTTCATTTCAATTATTTTTATAAGTTTTTAGGCAAAATTTGAAATGGATAGCTTTTAAGAGTTAGCTGATAACTGATTTCTTAAAAATGCTCGAAAAAATAATTTTGTACGGGAGGGGGTAGAAGAGGTAGAGGAATTGCAAAATTTGTGACGCAATTTTATTTCCTTTCTCTTGTAAGCTGCTCGTACAAAATTTCAAGTTCGTAGCTTTTAATTTGTTGGTTATTAGTTGATTTAATGAAATTGGTCGAAATCATACTTTTGTATGGGAGGGGTAGAAGGGCAAGTGTGATTTTGAAACTTTTAAAATAATTTCTTTGCAAATATTTTTATAAGTTCTTATGCAAAATTTCAAATGGATAGCTTTTAATAGTTAGGTGATAATTAATTTCTTAAAAATGGTCGAAAAAATAATTTTGTATGGGAGGGGGTAGAAGTTTTGAAGGTATTCGACCAGTTAATATTTTATACTTTTAGGAATTTTTTTTAAATGTATTTCCCAAATTTTCAAGTTTCTACCCTAAAATTACATCCAAAAATTTTCAGTTTTCGTATTTTTTTCGTTGCACATGAAACAGCTTGTGCCCATTAGACCGGGGTGGTCGGTTCATAACAATTGTGGATCAAATTATTATTTTTTTTCTATGTATATCAAATAGATGTATTCACATGCAAAATTTAAAGTTTCTATCTTTGAGCAGAGTCCTAAAAAATTCACTCAAAATTTTCGACATTTTTGCTTACCACCTCCCTCCCTTTACACCCCCTAACTTAAAATTTTTATCAAAATTATAAATTATGTAGTTCTATAATCTGACGAATTTTCAATTCGATATCTGTACTCAATTTTGAGATATAATGATTTCTAATTTTGAAAAGTGCACCATTTTTCAAATGCTCCCCATTTCACCCCACTACTATTATGACCAAATTTTATATTTTTTTTGTATTTCGCTAGTATAGCTTAGTATATGTTTTAAATTTCAATTACATAGCTTAAGAGATAGTTGAGATATTAATTCTTAAGTGTTTTTCCTTGCACCCCCCCTCCCCCGACCCTTCCCCTTACAATAATAAGCCTATTTCTAAGCTGATTCTGGTGGATCTATACGCCATCTTAATTGTCCCAAAATATAAATTTTTTATGGTAAGTAGTTTCGAAGATATAACCATTTCAAAAAAAGATTCGGCCGACAATTTGTTTTTAGCCCCCCCTTTACGGACGCCAATGGATAAAAAAAATAAATTATTTTTGGAATATGTCCCACAGCTCTCTCTATACGTGTGCTGATTTTCATCTTTCATCATCGCGAAAAAAAAAAATTTCAGGGTAGCAAATTTTTTTTTTTTCTTGTGTCGATCACAATACTTTATTATTAGAATAATAAAGTAAAATTATTAAAACGAAAGATTTCCGAACTTTACACAGGTCAAAATCGTGGGCACAGGGCGACAACCATCGAATCAAGACTGTTTTGAAGAAAGCGAGACAGCAGCCCTTGAGGAATGACATCAAACTCAAGAGATCGAAGCTGCACTACCCTAATAAAATAAAAATCTTTTGTGGTTTATCGATCAGTTTGATAAAGATCTCAGCAGAGACCGAAACGTCACTCATAATAAATCTAATAGTGTAAAATCTGAAAATCTTTCGTTTTAATTCAAAATGCACTGTGAAAAACATTCACCAAACGTTAAAAATAATTATTCAACAATGACTTGCATATCACCTAGCTAACGTTAATCAGTGACATAATTCTATTTCAATATCACTCATCTTCCCAAATATGTATGTTATCCTTTCGTTCGCCATCTAATGAAATTATTTGAATATTCTGTAATCTTCTTATGCGATAATACTGATAATAATAATAATAAATTAAAAATCATTCTTATCTGAACATTTTCGAATTACTGCCCGAAAAAAAGTGCAAATCGAGTAAAATAGATAAAAACCAGATAGCTAGCTATGCACATAATACAAGAGTTTCGACTTTTAATCAAGAGAGAAATTCTGCACTAGGCAAAATTTGGGTAGATTTTCTTTAAAGCTTTCTACAGCAGTGACGTAGATTATTTTTCTTACTGAACCAACAGCAAACTGACCTACTATAAGTTATCTGTTTACTAAAAATAACCATTTCACACGATTAAGACTAAGATCAGGCTTTCAGAAATTTAGGAATTTATTTATTATAAAATCTAGTTGCGCTCCTCAGTTGTAAAAAAAAATATTATCGTAGGTTCAGTTAAAGTGGTATTTTTAATTTGAGAAATTTCAAAAGTGATTATTTTTTAACTAAAGAGCTGCACGCCAAAGAAAAAGTAAATATTTTTGTGGAAATATATTACTAAGACAATTGAAAATATGAATTTATAAAAAAGTGAGATTTCAAAATTTATTTTAAAAACGCTGTTTTGTATTGTCTCAAGCAAGTAAAAACAAATTACTGTCAAGTTTTGGAAAGATAATGGATAAACAAACGCTATTAATTCATTGTTTTCGTAGATTCTTGTTGGTAAATAGTAAATCTTTAAAATTGCAGTTATGAAGTTTCATTTTTTGGAAAAATTCTTATCGGCCAGTATTTGTAGTACTCTTTTATTATATCTTAAAAATGAAATTAAAGTGGCGCTCACTTTTAAAACTTTGAAATGTTTTTAGATGTTTTCAAGAAAACGGTGCTCCACTTTTCGGATTTAGTGCATTTATGAAAATTGCATATTAGATAAGCACAAAAACATTTAAGTCATATTAGTGATTAAACTTATTTTCTATTTAGTTTTATGAAAGTGCATATAGTGCAGTTAAATTAGTTTTGAAGAATTTGATATGAAAGAGTTTTTAAAGCACCTCATATAATATTGAAATAGATGTGCGCTTAGAACGAAACGAAACGTTTTCTAAACGTTAGTGAGCACAAGAAGCTGGCTATACATGAAAATTTTCCAATTTGGAATAATTTTTGACCAAGACTATCTCATGGAATAACTAAGCAGGTCTAAAAAACAGAATATTCAAGGCAGCTGATGAGTGCTTCAAGTTCAAAAGTAACTTGGAAAATATTTGCAACACATCGTATTAAACATACTTAACAAAATAATTAAATGTATAAAATATAACGAAATAGAACCCAATAAAAAATATAATTTGAAAAGCATTAATAAATTATATAAACTAATTCTTAATTTATTTTTCAGCAATGATAATTGAGAAGAACAATCTCAATATTCCCGATAATTTAAATAAGGAATTTTTCGAAAAATCTTTAGAAAATGGACTAAATTGCCAAAATGTCGAAGTTAAAAGTTTGAATTTTACGATGGGATGTAGTGGAGGCGAAAACTATTGTAGCTTCATTTATCGCGTAGAAGTAATTTACACTCAAGCCGAAGAATCATCGCCTCAGCAAGTTTTCCTCATCGTGAAAAGTATTCCGTACGATGGAGCGCGAGAAATCTTCGAAGAAATGAACGTTTATGGAAAGGAAAAACAAATGTATCTTGAAATTTTACCGAAAATTCAAGATTGCTTGAACGATATTCAAATAGCACCAAAGTGAGTAATAACTCCACTTTTAAAGATAAAAAATAGTAATGTATTGGTCTAGATGCTATTATGCTGTTTCGGAGCCAACTGCCAGCATCGTATTTGAAGATATGAAAGCTTCAGGATACGATATTGCTGATCGAATAACTGGATTAGACGAGGAGCATTGCAAGATTATTCTACAGAAACTCGCTCAGTACCATGCGGGATCAATGCTTTTGTTGGAAAAAGTATATTTTGCTTATGAAGATTGAATTTACAAATAACGCCTTTATAATTCTAGGATCCATCGATACGAGAATCGAAAGAGTTACAATATGGTCTTTTCGCTCCAAGCACTCTGAACAGTAATATATTTAGAAAAGCAACTGAACGCAAGATCATCATAGTTGCCGAAACTATCTCGAAATGGTCGGGATATGAAAATATCAGCGAAAAGATGCGACATTTCGTTCATGGTGAACACTTTCAAAGAACCCTTCGAGCATGCGAAATAGCTGAGAACGATATAATCGTTCTCAACCATGGTGATATGTGGGTTAATAATTTCCTGTTTATGTACAAAGATTATTCCGATAAGCCAACTGATGCAGTATTAGTAAGTTTCAACAACAATTTTTTCCCAAAAATTCATCAATGAAAATATTTTTACTTTTCAAGATCGATTTCCAAGGTAGTTTTTGCGGTAGTCTTGGACTTGATATCAACTATTTCCTTGGAACTAGCCCAAAGCTGGACGTACTTATTAATAGAACGAAAAGTTTAATTGAAAATTCATACTATGCAACGTTCAAAAATGTACTTGAAACTGGCGGCTTTAAGAACATTCCGACGTTAGAAGATATCAATAATGAAATTAAGAAAAAGGCATTTTTCGGATTCTTTAGTACGATTTCAATTTTACCACTTATATCAATGAATAAAGAGGAATCGGCTAATAATGATATTGAAAAAATAGGCAATGATGAAATATCTGAACGAAAAGCTCGAATTTCATGTTCTTCGCAGCGATATTTAGAAACAATTAAATTTTTGTTGAAGAAATTTGAAAAATTTGGAATTTTTGATTAATTCAATTCAATTCAATTCAATTTATTCAATTTACGGAAAGAATCCTTTACAAAATAGAAAATAACAAACTTAATAAACATTTTATATATAATAAGAGAAAAAGAAAAAATAATAATAATATAATGAAATAATAACAACTGTTTGAAAAAATAAAAAATTGCATTAAATAAAAATATAGATGAAATTATAGAGAATAAAAATTGAAAGTAATAATAGTAAATAATAGTTAAAATAAGTGATTTACTTTACATGATTAAAGATTTTTTTTTTTTTCTATTTTTTTTTTTTTTTTTAATTTTACTTGAACGACTGTAATGATGGTATAGGGATTTCTCCTAAAATTAAATTTCTCATAACAAATGGAGAAGTATTAAAGATATCAGTAAAGTGATAGAGCTCGTTACCAAGACGCTTAAGACGCTCAATGGGGGAATAAAGACCATAATTTTTACGATGAAAATTAAGAAGGAAAACTTCTTTAGATCTAGTACTACGTACCTTAATTGAGAAAACATGTAGAATACTAGGGCAGTCAAGTTGACCATTTAATACTTTAATCAGAGTTATTGCATCAAATAAAGTTCTTCTCACTTCAAGGGTACATAAGTTCATATATGACAGGATCATATTGTAGTCAAAGAATAACAAGTTTGTAAGCGACATATCGCAAGAATTTTTTCTGAACACTTTCAAGTGCTAAAATATGAACGTTGTAATAAGGTGACCAAATTACTGATGCATATTCCAATGTACTTCTGACTAAAAAATATAAAGTAATTTTATGGCACTTATATTAGTGAAATTCTTTGTATTTCTGATGATAAGTATGATAGGTATGATTGAATATTAATATACTATACTTTCAAAAATTTTAGGTATTGCTGATAATATGCAGATGGGTATATAATTACTGATGTCACTTTCGTTGGAAAATTTCCGCTACTGATAGACAACTTAAAAATTGTCAGAAGTGGAGCAGAGATATTATGGCAGCAATGTCTTAGAAATAATGGAGGGACTCCATCAGGTTCAGCACTTGCGACATCACTGAGAGATGAGACCTTATCAACGATGAGTTGCATGTTAAAAGAAGCATCGTTAAAATGAAATATATTGGAATTAGGAACACAACTGTTAAGCCCCGTATTTAAAGTAGGAGGCTCGTACGTTTTCGAGAAGTAAGATGCAAACAATTTATTGCTTTGATTTCGTACAGATTGAAAGAAGTTAGTGATTGAAGAAAGTATACCATACCAAAAAATACAATACTGGGTTGCGTATGTTAATTCACTATTTTCCATGTAATCCTTTCCAGTGGCGTACCAAACAGACTTGGGAGTGGCAATTGCTTTAGCTTGTATACATTAAAAACCACCCATTAAGTTGAAATAAAATGTTTTTCAAAACTTATCCGAAATAAGCTGCCAACAAGTTGGGCGCAACTTTATTATTTTTGAGACAAGTTGAGGATGCATGGAAAGTCAATATGCAGGTGATCGTGGTTAAGGAAGACTAAGTAGAACCCCCTTTCACAAGTGGAACCCCTTTCAAGGCAGGGCTGCTGTCGATTTAACACTTAATTGCGAAAACGATCAATAGCTCCAGTACATGTAATCAATATTTCATTCGTTTATGGAAGTTTGTGTTTTATTGAGGGGAGGAGGGAAGGGTGATAGTAAAGGTGGGTGCATGTTAATAATTTTTTAATTGATTGCTAGAATCACGTCCAATATTCTGTGTGTAAAATGTGAGTTTCATAAACGAAGTTGCATAGAATTTCCATAAAATTCGGTGTATTTTACATTCACGAAATCAAACATTTGTATGGGTAGAGGAGGTTAGGGAAATTTGTGATGCAGTTTTATTTCATTCCTATTGTAAGGTGCTCGTACAAAATTTTAAGTTCGTAGCTTCAATAAATCAACTACTGACCAACAAGTAGTTGATTTATTGAAATTGGTCTAAGTCATACTTTTGTATGGAAAGGGGTAGAAAGGCAAACGTGATCTCAAAACTTTTGACGCAGTTTCGTTTCAATTATTTTTAAAAGTTTTTTTGGAAAATTTCAAATCGATAGCTTTTAATAGTTAGGTGATAATTGATTTCTTAAAATTGGTCGGAAAAATAATTTTGTATGGGAGGGGGTAGAAGTTTCAAAGGTATTCATCCAGTTAATATACTACTCATTTAGAAATTTTGTTTAAATGCATTTTGCAAATTTTGAAGTTTCTACCTTAAAATTTCACTCAAAAATTTTCAGTTTAAGTGTTTTTTTTTTCATTGCACATGAAACACCTTGTGCACGTTAGACCAGAGGGGTCGGTGCATAACAATTGTGGAATTTTTATTGTTTTTTCTGTACGTACAATAAACAGATATATCCAAATGGAAAATTTAAACTTTGTATCTTTCACCAGAATCCTAAAAAAATCACTAAGAATTTTCGATATTTTTACTTACCACCTCCCTCCCTTACACCTCTCAACGTAAAATTTTTACCAAAATTAAAGACTATGTAGTTCTGCAATTTGACAATATTTTAATTTGATATCTGTACTCAGTTTTGAGATATAACGATTTGAAATGTTGAAAAGTGCACCAGTTTTGTAAGGCTCCCATTTTTCCCCCACTACTTTTATGGTTCTGAAATATGAACTTTTTATATTAAGTAATACCGAAAATATAATCATTTTAAAGTGTGATACAAAAAAGTTTCGCACGGTTTTTAAAACTGACCCCTCGCCAGCGATAAGACATATTCATGTCAAAAGTGACAGAAGAGTAATTCGAGTGATTTTTTTGAAATGATGAGTAAAATAGTGTTTTCCTCGACGATTTCGCTGCTTCGGTTGAGTGAAGTGAAAATTTAATACACCAGAACTGTTTAAGATAATCAATGAAAAAAAAACCCGGCGCTGCGCACCTCGGTCCTCCTGGTCCGGCTGGGCTTCGCCCCCTACTCGCTTCGCTCGCGGCCCCCCCTCCCCGGACCCAGTCACTGCGCGAGTGGGGCCCTCTCGCTTCGTTCGAGGGCGTACATAGTGATCTAGAGTACAAGCTGAACGTGATGTTCGTATTTTCTTACTTTTCGGGTATTCGCATATCGCATGGTCGCACTTTCGGGTTATTGTATTGTTCGCGGGACATAGTTCGTTGTATCGTTTTTATCGGGCTAAAACACGCAAAATATGGAACATACTTACACGGCATTTCATTGAAAATATTATGGGTATCATAGGTAATTATGTGAATGCAGCGTTGCGCTAGCCGGTAAACCCGCGTAACCCGGTTATAGGAGCTCGCTTTAACGTGTTGATCGCGTATTTATAGATAGAAAGAGTAAATGGATTGGAAATGGACTTAATGACATACAAATAAAATAAACATTTTGAAATCAATCCTCATTTTTATTATGTTGCATTATACTTAGGATCGGTCTGTGATACGTGTAATACGATACATAATTCTTACAATCTATATTCTCTAAATTACGAGCAAATACAGCATCTATACACGTGTTTGACCTAGTCGTCGATATATTAGGATCTAATCTCAGTTTTAGTCGAAACGTATTTTCCATGAATGTTATAAAGCGCTTGTTTTCGGGTTTCATCAAATTTAAATTTATATCACCGGATAATATAGTTGGTATAGTGTGATATCTTCGTTTACGCACGACATTGAATAACTGAGCCGCTGCCGGTGTATATGCCATCAAGTATAACTCAAAGAAGTCTTCGATATCATCAATGTTGGTATTCGGACTTATATAGAATGTTACGAACAAAGCCCGCTGTCCTCTGATTAAACTCTCAACCGCACAGATATCTCCGAATTTTTCGCTGTATAAACTTGATGAAACTATAGTAGAAAAACCTATTATCGAACTTCATTAATATATGAGGTGCCGACATCAGCAAGCAATCCCTTTTTTCGTCTATAGAAACTCCACCCACTTGTACATTATCCCGTTTAAATTGCGTTACACATCGATATTCAGGCAATTCTATCATTTCGTGATTATTTAGCCATGTTTCAGTTAAAGATAGAATGTTATTTTGTTGTGTTACAAAATCAGTTGCGAGATCTTCTTGATGTGCCGTGGGCTTTGAACATTCAATGTAGTCATAGATAAATCGTCAGGGCCACTCGCGCATTTTATAAATTCAGTAGATTATCAATTCAGTAGATTATATCATATTCTCTCACGCCTACTATACATACAAATTAGGTTCGAAATTTTCGATAACGCCTTTTGATGACGGTTTTTGATGACGGTTTTTGATAACGATTTTCTTATAACAGCCCCCGTAAAAGTATGTTCCATACTAAAACTTGAAATTGCGCTTGTTGGGTGGATTTGATACACGTAGTAGAAATGGTAGGAAATCCAATTGAGCAAAGCTTGTGAACAAGTATGTTGTGATTAATTTTCTGAAATGCTTTGCTTCAATCTGTATACACAAGCAGCTTCTATGCCTGCTTCAATCACTGGAATCGCAAAATTTGAATATTCCTGAAGAGATCTACCTTCTTCCGACCCTGTCGGGTAATTATTGTAACAAATATAGATTACGTTTTAGACAATTGCCTGGGTCAGTACTTACGTACATCCTTCCTTTCATCTGTCTTGAACAGAGGATCGTCGAATATTTTCATAATTTAGGGAAAACCCCAGAACGAACAAATGCGTTTAATGAGGAGCTAAGTGGAGATAAGAGCGCAGAGGAGAACCTTTTATGCACAACGGATGGCATTCCGGGTAAAGACAGATGTTCCGCAAACGATTGGCTCATTGACAGTGGTGCTTCACTACATATGAGCCCAAACAAAAAACTGTTTTTAAAGTTCCATAAAGCTCCAATTTCGGAAATAATGACAGCTAATAATAGCAAAATGGCGGCAACAAGTGCAGGTTCTGTCAAATTACGAATAAACCAAAACATTATAAACGTCAAAGAAGTCACGTACCAGATTTGGCTACAAATTTATTATTTGTTTCGCAACTCACCAAAATAGGGAATAAGGTGATATTTGATCGAGAAAGTTGTAAAATTTACAACAAGAATGATAAATTACTCGTTAGTGCTATATCAAAGGGTGGTTTATATCGAATAGAAACGGTAGTGTCGATAGTGTCGTTAGTACGTGTGCATCTTTGGGTAGTTTGGTTGAATGGCATCGCCGTTTAGAACTTTGCAGATCTATGCAGGTTAAGGAATGGTGTAGTGAACGGAGTTCACTTCAGTGAAAATAAAAAATCGATTCAAAATTGTCATGCGTGTTTACTTGGAAAACAATCTCGTCGTCCATTCGATCAAGATAAGGACGGCATCAAGTCAAAAAAACCATTGAAACTTATCCATACCAACTTATGTGGCCCTATGGAAACAGCATCTATTGTAGGTGCCAAATATTTCCTTACGTTCATAGATGACTTCTCCAGGAAAGTCTTCGTGTACTTTGTAAAATACAAATCGGAGGTATTCGAAAAGTTAAATGAGTTCAAGGAGATGGTAGAGACGCAGTGCGAAGGAAAAATTAAAATAATTCGATCGGATAATGGCACTGAATTTTGTCAAAAAGAAATAAATTCAGTGTGCAAACGGTTTGGCATAGTACATCAAACTACCTGTACATATACACCCGAGCAAAATGAGACTACAGAGCGTATGAACCAGACTATAGTTGAGCGTGCTAAATGTATGATATTCGACGCAAACTTGGACAAATCATACTGGGGGCGGAAGCTGTCCATACGGCCGCATATGTTATCAATCGTTCAGTTCATCCGAAACAAAAAGATAAGACGCCAGAAGAGTTATGGACTGGAGCCAAAATGGATTTATCGGGCTTACGAATCTTCGGAATACCAGTGATGACTCACATACCCAAGCAATGTCGTAAGAAGTGGCATGCCAAGTCTAAGCGACAAATTTTTTGTTGGCTACAGCGATACAAAAAAGGGTTATAGATGTATTGATCCCATATCTAAGAAAATTACAATTAGCCGGGATGTCGTGTTTCTGGAACCAGAAGTTAAGGTAAATGATTATATTGAAATACAAAATGATATCGTTTCAGTTGGGGACTGTACTGATGATGAATATAAACAAAATGACATGGATTTGAATGGAGCCGATGAAACTCAATCCGAGTCTTCGTATAGTGATACGATCACGTCCGACGATCCATCATATGTATCAGATGAAACTATAAGTCCACCACGACAGACACGTGCATCATCTCGTGCCAACAAGCCCACTAACTTCCTTAGCAACTTTTTATACTCAGCTGCAGTTGAAGATACTGAAGATCCGACAACGGTTGAAGAAGCGCTTTCAGGAAACGACGCTGAAAATTGGAAAATAGCTATGAAGAACGAAATCAAGTCGTTACAAGAGAATAAAGCCTGGACACTAGTGGAACTGCCAGCGAATAGAAAGGCCTTTAATACGAAGTGGGTGTTCAAAAGGAAACAAGAATGCGAAGGAAACTTTCTAAAGCATAAAGCACGATTAGTGGCGAAAGGGTGCTCACAGAAGTACGGTATCGACTACACAGAAACATACTCACCTGTAGTTCGATATAGTTCAATACGACTGTTAATTGCACTGGCAGTAAAGTTGAACATGAAAATAGATCAGATGGACGCAGTCACGGCATTCCTTCAAGGAGACCTCAAAGAGGAAATCTATATCGTTCAACCCGAAGGATTCAGTGACGGTTCGAAGAAAGTATGCAGACTAAATAAAGCAATGTATGGACTCAAGCAGAGCGGAAGGCAGTGGAACGAAAAATTTTAATTTAACGCTAAAATCGTTTGGACTTTTGAAATCAAGAGTGGATCCCTGTGTTTATTATTCCAAAAATCGTCAACTAATAGTAGCCATAAATATTGATGACATATTGATTTTTTGGAAAGATGCAGTCGTTCGAGAAAAATTAAAAGATTCCTTTGTCTAAAGCCTTTCATATGAAGGATATGGGAGTTGCAAAAAGTTGTGTCGGTCTAAATATAACTTACGACCAAAACTCAAATGGTCTACCTACATAAAGACTATTTTAATGAAGTTCGGTATGATGGACTGCAAACCTGTATCAACCCCGAGTGATAACAATCAACATGATAGAAAATGACGACTCGGAATCATTTGGTAAAATTCCATATCAGGAAGTTGTTGGAAGTTTCCTGTATCTGTCCCAAGGAACGAGGCCAGATATAGCTTTCGCAGTCAACGATGTAAGCAGGTTCAACAACAATTACGGCAAGGCGCATTGGGGCGCAGTCAAACGGATCTTTAGGTACTTGAAAGGAACTATTGACTTTAAACTTTCTTACCTGAGTAAGAAGGACCTATTGGTTATTCGGATGCAGACTGGGCATCTGACATTGGCAAACGCAGATCGTGTACAGGCTTCGTATTCACACTAAGTGGCGCGGCTGTAAGTTGGGGAAGTAGAAGGCAACCTACTATTGCTTTGTCTTCTACAGAGGCAGAGTACATGGCTCTTTCATCGACCGTTCAAGAGGCGATTTACATCAAACAATTCGTGCAAGACTTTGATTCGTTGTTGAAGGATGAACCGATGGTAATTGAATGCGATAACCAAAGTGTGATCGCATTGGCTGAAACGGACTGTTTCAGAGCTCGATCAAAGCACATCGACGTTCGTCACCATCATATACGTGATCGAGTAAATGATGGCCCTATAAAAATTACATACGTTCCAACGGAAGAAATGGTAGCTGATAATCTAACAAAAGCTGTATCAACAATTAAGCATTTATTTTGTACTAAGAAAGTCGGCTTATTAAGAAGTATTAAAAATTAAAATTGATTGAAATTTCTATATCAGCTTGAATGAACTAAAGTTAACGTAGATATATATTTGAATTAACCATATCTTGATTGAAATTTGTACACCACATATGTATATTACTTATATTTGAATTTTAATAATTTAATAAGTTGGGGTGTTGCAATCAGAACACACTCCTCTATATTTTTGTTAGCTGTCCCTTTGACAGATCTCTCTCTCTACTTCCTGTCCTGGAATAAAACAGACGTGCTCGTACTTTACAGAAAGATAAAATTTGTTTTTGTCCCTGTAATCCAACAAAGTCCTCAGTAGAAAGATACTTTATCTCCAGTGGATATTTTGTCAAGTAGTGAAAATTGTTAACCCGTAGTTGACAAGGTGGGTCATATCCGACCCTGGGCTGGAAGTCAGTGATTTTGTCGACAAACATTTTTTCTAGTAAGTAAATGATAAATAAGTAAGAAAAATGACGTTGTAATCAAGATGTTACATATATATATATATAAAAAAAAATAAATAAGATGCCTTGTCTCAAGTGTTACACAAATTAATCATGTCAACTACGTGTTAAAATTAATGCAATACTCTGAGGATCAAATGCAACTCGAAAATGATCGCCAAAAAAGTTGCTTATCACTGTATTTTGGGGTCATCGCTAAATTCCCGACCAAAATAAAGAGTTACAGGAACGTCTCTTAGACTCAATCCCACAGGTTATGTGTTGGAATTATACATCGACCGAGATTTGAACTCACTCTGTGGACCAACACGCTACCCACTAGGTTACACAGTGCCGGTTTAAGTAAAAAACATCTTATCTCCGTTTGCTACAACCGCACTACAATATGGACTTGCACTCCAACTTCTTTTAATCGCTAGAAAAATAGCCAAAACTACAAAACCTTCCACATATTGCCACAAGGCATTTGGTACATTTGTATCCAACGCTGATCACGTCATCGTTTATGTATTGAATGCCTACAAATAGTTATAATTGGCGAAAAATAGATGACAGTGCTCCGAGACATGTTAGCTACAAGATTCTGTGACATTTACAAACAGACCTTTCTAATAAAATATTGCTACAAATTTCTGAAAAATTAATTTTGAGCCACTATTGTGTGAAAAATTATTACATTTGAAATTCGTAACAATTTTTTTGTTTTTACTTCAATTACGACAAAGTCACAAAATTGTTATAGAATGGTGTGTGGAAAGCTAGGGCTTAGGGCGTAGGGAGGAGGAGTTAGTAGCTGGAGAACCAACCTTTAAGAACTACCTCTCACACCATCACCATGCTTGGAGGTCCAGAGGACGCCCATCCTCTTTTGGCGGCATGAAGTTCTTTATTTTGTTACAGTGGCAATCAACAACCGACCGTTAGACAACGAGTATGCCCACCGCCTTCTTTTTTTCACCCCTTTCATCACGGCTATTCAAGAGTGGTGTCTTTTCGCAACCATGGAACAATCTCATCATCTGTTGGCGCAATGGCGTCCTTCATTTTGTTGAACTGATTTGAACATTTTGGTCTTTTGATGATGTTGCCCATTTTGGTATACCGCTGCTACTGCTCAATTTGCACCTTCGTAGGACCGGTCTTGAGGCTATACCTTCTTTTATCTATCAGATAACACTCACAGGCCAATGACTTGGAAAAAAATGAATCGCCTAACTCAGAATAGCGATTATATTCATATTCAAGACTTCGGAAATGGTACTTTATCTATACTTTACATTTCAAATTTTGTAGATTTATTGAATCGACGTCAAACCATGGAAATCTTATACATGAACCATTAGTCGTAACCGGAATGTAAAGAGTGAAACTGCTGAAGAAAATTCTGAAGAAATTATTAACAGCATTTTCAATGTCTGGATAGAATTATTTTTACCGAAATCAATTCTTACATCCGTTTCAATAATCTTTTGAACAAACGACTGTCTGCTGCTCATACCCAACATGGAACACAGAATTATGGTGGAGCAATACGCAGCCAGTATGGTTTTAAAATATGAACTTTATATGTATGTTAATTAATTCCAAAAATATAATCATTTGAAATTTAATCAATTTGTTTGTAAGCCGCCCACGCCCTCCTCCTTTTTGAACTCAATTGGCAACAAGCATTTAATTATTTTAAAAAGTTGTCCCACAAACTTTTCTATATGTATGTCGATTTTAAATTTTCTACCTAGAGTATGTATAGTTATACATAGCTTTAAGTTCAACCATTTGCTTCGCTTCACCCTTAACACTTACACGAACAAAATTGGAATCCGCCTAAGATCATTTATAATCCACCCAAAATAATGTCTGATGTATCTTGATGTCCAATAGCTCCCTCTATTTCTATGTGATCAAAACCCCATGAAGAACTGAAAAATATATTTTGTTGGCAAGTCGTAGTCAAGTGCGAACCCTAAGCTACATCCTCAATCAATCAATCAATCAATGTCCTGTTTTTACCATTTATAGGGACATACGAAATAGTTCTCTAACACAAAACGCGATCCTGAACATCGGCATCAAGTTCTCCTACAACAGCACAACAGCCCAAATCAAGCCTAGGCCTCCTGACCCTCAAGTTCCTAAACTTTTTTTTTTGCAATTGCGGAAGAGTTAGTAGCCCTTCGCACAACCTTCTATATACAAATCCATTTTCCATTTTCGCAGATTCAGATAAACCGGATATACCCAAGCATGTAGTGAGCTGATATTATGCGTCGATCGGGATTTGAACTCACTAGGCTACACCAAGTTGTAACCAGGACTTGTTTATTCCTATGGCCTCCTGCTCAACTTCATGTGCTATGTGGTCGACTAACCTTAACCTCTCTTAAGAATTATAAACCACATTTTATCTGAAGGTGTTTGACTCTGATTTTTTTAAAGTATTATCGATCCATTGCCACCTTCGCCTTTGAATCTCAATGCTAATTTAAATTTTACTCGAATGCTCGTAGCTCAAGATCACGGAAAATTTGACGAAATTGCGACGGAGCCATTAGCTCAAAATTTTCATTATTTTGCTAAACCTAACGTTTAATTTCCATATAGTACAGTCATTCATCAACGCCGATTTAGTTCATGACTAAAATACTCGCAGCTTGGGAGAGCTCCCTTGGCCTGCAGGTGAAAGGATACCAAGCTTTATTTATACGAACCTAAGTCTAGGCATCCACCAAATTAGTCTAAATTTAAATACGATCATGGCCTTATAAATAACATTGCTCCATAGAAATAATTTAAGTCTTACTAGAGTCTCGATAGGGGAACGCACAATAGGCCGAGAAGGTCGCAGTTCTCTTACGTGTTCCTCAAATTATAAAAGGGAGTCTCGATAGCTTCCAATTCCATAGATTTAGACTATAAAATTGACATAACTATGGTAGCTTGTGGTAATGTAATGAATTATGATAGCCTAGGGTATAGTTTAGTAGGTAGCGTGTTTAGTTTACAATGCGAAGGTCGTGAGTTCAAATCCCGGTCAACGCATAATTCCACCACACTACCTGCTTGAATATACCTTGGTTAGCTCAATCTACGAAAATGAAAAATTCGTAGATAGAGGGTTGTGCGAAGAGCTAACAACTCTTCCGCAATAAATAATGAAAATGTTAAAGAACCTGAAGGTCAGGAGGCCAAGGCCCAATTTGGGCTGTAGCGCCATTGAAGAAGAATGAATTATGATAATTTTATTCCAATCAATTGAAACTATGAAAGTGTTATATTCAAAGAAAACATTTCTGGATTTCACATTGTCTGCTTTAATACTTGTGATGTCTCTCAGGTCTCAACAGAGACCGAAACGTCACAAGTAAAAAAGCAAACAGTGCGAAATCCGGAGATCGTTCTTTTCAATTCACACTATGAAAATATTCACCAAACCATTTCAAATCCAGATTTAAAGAAAATCAGCTTGGATGCTGTGCAAATATATCACTCCGTAGGAGAAGCGATAAAAGTTCGGAGTTATTCCACATTTTTGTTTTTTTTTTCTGATAATAATAATAACAGAAAACAGCAAATCATCGATAGTCAGCAATCAGCAACCAAATAATTTTCAGCAATCGAATGATGACTTTCTTTAAAATAGTACAAATATTGTAGCACGAGTGGATAAAATTAAATCAAGCTATCAGTTTGATTATAATATAAAACGATTGCAATAAATACGTCATAATTGTTATCTCATTCGCGAGAATAAGCGTAGTAGTATAAAAGCGTGTGCCGAAATTTTTAATATACAAATCTAATCGTGAAATTAATTGAGGCCAAATATTAGTGACAAAATTTTTAAATAGTGTACATAAATTACTAAAGTTTTATTTTCAATTTGAATTCTTTATATTTTATCAATTTTAATATTTTATTAGTTTCTTTTTCATTTAACAGTAAGTATCTTAATAAATTTATGAAAAAAAAAATTTCGTGAGCTATTTAGAGAAAAGTGTGAAAATTTACAAATTTTAGAAAGGATAGAAAGAAAAGAATGTGAATGTGCACAGTGCATTTCAAATTGTAAGAAAAGATTTCCGGTTTCTACACTGTTACACTTTAATATTCGTGACGTTTCGGTCTCTGCTGAAACCATTATCAAACTGATCGACAATTACAGAAGACTATAATTTTACGCAGAATGGGGTTAATAGGGTGTGGGAAGTATAATTAATGGTTAAATTAGTTAAGTAATGTCAGGTAGTTAAATTAGTTAAGGATTTGTGGGTACGGATATTGTTCTTACCAAATTTTAAACCAGGTAGCCAAACTGCTGATAACTTGTATGCGGTGTCTCAGTAGAAGTTCTGTGGATTTTCAAAAGAATTCAACTTCGAAATCTTTAATAATAATAATATACCCGGCGCAGTTTCCAACAAATACTTTCCAGATGTCATTGATATCTTAATATTGCAGCATAACCATTATTTCTCAAACACAATTCTAAACTTAAAAATAATAATACCTCATCATTAAAATGTTTATGTTCTCTCACTAATTAATTTTCTTCAACCAAACTATAATGAAATATTTTCAGTCATGATTATCGAAAAGAATAACCACGACATTCCGGATTATTTAAATAAGAAGTTCTTCGAAAATGCCTTAACAAATGAACTAAATTGCCAAAATGTCGAAGTTGAAAGTTTGAATTTTACGATGGGAAGTAGTGGAGGTGAAAACTATTGTAGCTTCATCTATCGCGTAGAAGTAATTTACACTCAACCCGAAAAATCATCGCCTCAGCATGTTTTTCTCATCGTGAAAAGTATTCCTTACGATGGAGTGCGAGCAGTATTCGAAGAAATGAACGTTTATGGAAAAGAAAAACAAATGTATCTTGAAATTATACCGAAAATTCAAGATTGCTTGGACGATATTCAAATAGCACCAAAGTGAGTAATATTTTGAATTTAAGAGATAAAGAATAGTAATGCATTGATCTACTTTAGATGCTATTATGCTGTTTCGAAGCCAATTGCCAGCATCGTATTTGAAGATATGAAAGCTTCAGGATACGATATTGCTGATCGAATAACTGGATTAGATGAGGAGCATTGCAAGATTATTCTACAGAAGCTCGCTCAGTATCATGCGGGATCAATGCTTTTATTGGAAAAAGTATATTTTGTTAATGGAGATTGAACTTGATTGAACAAATAACGCATTTATAATTCTAGGACCCATCGACACGAGAATTGAAAGAGTTACAACACGGTATGTTCGCTCCAACTACTTTGAATGATGATTCATTTAAAAAATCCATCGATCAAACCCTGAACATAGTCGCCGATAATATTTCAAACTGGTCAGGATATGAAAATATCGTCGAAAAAATGCGTCATTTCATTCACAGAGGATATCTCGAAAGAACCTTTCGAGCGCTCGAAATATCCGAAACTGATATAGTAGTTTTGAATCATGGTGACATATGGGTTAATAATTTCCTATTTAAGTACAAAGATCAATCCTATAAGCCAACTGATGCAGTATTAGTAAGTTTCATCAACATTTTGTTCGAAAAAATTCATCAATGAAAATATTTTTACTTTTCTAGCTCGATTTTCAAGGAAGCTTTTGCGGTAGTCTTGGACTTGATATCAACTATTTCTTAGGAACTAGCCCGAAGCTGGACGTACTTATTAACAGAACGAAAAGTTTAATTGAAAATTCATACTATGCAACGTTGAAAAATGTACTTGAAACTGGTGGCTTTAAGAACATTCCGACGTTAGAAGATATCTACAACGAAATAAAGAAAAAGGCAGTTTTCGGATTCTTTACTACAATCATATCTTTTCCAATTATATCAATGAGTAAAGAGGAATCGGCTGATCATGATATTGAAAAAATAATCGATGAGAAATTATCGGAAAGAAAACTTCGAATTTCATGTTCTTCCGAACGATATTTAGAAACAATGAAATTTTTACTGAAAAAATATGAAAAATACGGAGTTTTCGATTAAAATAATTTTTAATTTAATTTATTAATAAATTTTGAAGAATTTCAAAAATTTCTTGTTCTAAATTACATGCAACAAATTACTGGTTGATAGTTCAAAGCGTTCAAGACAAACGGAGGAATCAATTAAATTTGAAATTGCATATTTAAGTGAAAATGTAATGTTTTATAAACGAAAAAATTTACCAAAGCCGTTGGAAACTTCAATTTTTTTTTCAAATATCCTTAAATCAAAACCTTGTAGAGGAAACTGGTTCAGGGGCAATGTGAATAATTAATTCGTTTTGAAGTTATTAACACTTCCGTGCAGAAAGTTTTTAAAAAAATATAAAAATGCCAATTTTATAAACAAACATTTTGTTATATTTTGTGAGGAAGTGTTAGTTTTTTCACCATAACTGAAAAATAAACCTTTCCATGGAGGGAACTGGATAGAAAGTTTTACAAATTTCAAAGTTTGTATGAATAACATTCAATCTGAAATAGCTATTTCAACAGAAAAAAATTGATTTTTATTTTAAATTTTTTGCACGCAAACGATATTCTTTCAATTTTGTTTGTTATTAATATAAAAATTGATTTAGTTGTGAGCCGAAAAAATAGATATAATAAAATTTACGCAACCAATTAAATTTTATTATTGCTCTCTTTCAGCCAATTTATTACAACTTTCTTTAGCTATTCACATAATTTTTCGATTCGAAATTACCTCATCGTCAACGAAAACGCTTTTTCGGTACATTCGGCCCCTTGAACGGAAACAAACATTTCTGTAATCTTACAGATTCTGTACGAGCCATATTTCGTAGCATAACAAACGTTATTAAAAACATAACAGGACTACGACTGGGCGTAAAGCCCAATCGTGCGATACTCTAGATGAAAGAAAAATTTGTTTAATTAAAAGATTTTGTAGGGGAGGTGTTAGAGGGGGTGACGATATTGAACTAATTTTATCACATCACGCTAAGGTTGCTGCTATCAAAATGTTTTATGCAAAATTTAATAGGTACTAAGAAAATTAGTGCATTGGATTTAGTGTAATTGCGCATTTGTATGGGAGGTGGTAGAAGGAGAGGCGAGTTCTCAATGACTTTTTCAGAAATAACTATAAACATCATGCTTCTGATATGTTTTAAATTGGAAATCACTATTAATTTTAAATAAATATTTGGTACACAATTTGACCTTCAGGTTTCTTAACATTTTTTTGTTATTTATTGTGAATGAGTTGTTAGCCCATCGCACAACCATCTATCTACTAATTTTTCATTTTGGTATATTGAGGTAACCAAGGTGTAACCGTAGCGTGCGGGAATTATATTAAGTCGACCGGGATTTGAACTCACGACCTTCGTATTGTAAGACCAACCGCTACCTACCAGGCTATACCCTAGCTAACATTGCCAACTTATGTATCCCTTAAAATTTTATCATCTATTGATTATTCTAACATATATCAAAATAATTATGTAAGCGCGATAAATCTATTGTTGCAGGCAGTGCTATGTACTAATTATTAAAAGTTACCAATAGGACACAAAAGGTACCATGGAATTTATTATTAAACTAGCGATCGCCCGCGACTTTGTCCACGGAAGAATCGCAAAATAAGCAATTTTTGAAAATATACAGGGTAGGCCATTTAATGTTGATCCATCTGGCAACCCTGTCATTTTTGACCGCGCTGACTGATCGACCAATGTCATACCGCGCTGGAAGCGTTATTCGAAGACAATTTATACCATGGAACAGTATACTCCGAAAGAACGCCCTCAAAATGTTTAGCTTTACATTCAAAATAACTTCTCAATTGTGTTAACTCAACGTGCGTTTCGTAAAAAAAATATAGTGAAAAGTGCTCCAGTTAAGAACACAATTAAGTCTTTATAAGCAAAATTTGTGAACACCGGTAATCTTAGTAATGCCAGTCATGCATCCAGACAACGTTTGTTTGCGCGAATATGATCATGGGACCGTATTTTTTCGAAGACGATGATGGAGCCACGAGAACAGTCAATGGTGAGCGGTATCGAGCCATGATGACGGAATTTGCGATGCCCATTATTCGTGAAAATGACATGGATAACTTCTGGTTCCAACAGGATGGGGCTACATGCCATACAGCTCGAGCGACAATCAATTTATTGCGCCCGTTGTTCCCCGGGCGATTGATATCGAAAAATGGAGATTTTGATTGGCCACCGAGATCACCAGATTTGACGCCACCAGACTTTTATTTATGGGGTTATTTGAAATCCAAGGTATACGTTAATAAGCCAAAGACCTTACCTCAACTGAAAGCCAACATTCGACGTGAAATAGCCGCCATATCGTCCGAAACATTGGCCAAAGTCATGGAAAATGCCGAAAAAGAGGGCATTTGGTTGCCAAAACTAAAGGTGCTCATTTATCGCGATATCATTTTTAAAAATTAGCTGTAACTAATATCCTTGGACCAAAATAAATGATTTTTTAAATGGACAAAAAAAATTGTTTTTTTATGTTCCTTTTTTCAGAAAGAAATGGCTCAACTTTAAATGGCCTACCCTGAAGTTAGTAATATGTACATTATGTAAGATATATAATATGTTTAGTTTAATGACTCTTTAAGCACAATGGATTGTATTTGGTTGGAATCAGAGCCATAAATTATAAAGAATGAAATCACGATACTTGCATTTGTATGGGACAGGCTCGTGATCAAATCAATTACGTCATTTGAGATCATATAAGTATGGAAGAGCGTTATGGACATGTGATAGTTGTAGCTTAACTTAAAACTCCCACCTTTTTTTACTAGGGTGTAACAAATAAGTAGGAACGGTCCTCAAGGTCGGCGAGGCGCCGACAACGCATCAACGGAAAAAAATTCAATGTCCAGAAACCTGAAGAACAACCTCGGAACGGATGGACTCAACGGCAACAACCCCGCAAACGAAAAATGGACTAATCCATTGCATCTTGGAATGTTCGATCCTTATTTAGGACAGGAGCTCTGAAAGAGTTCCTCGAAGAAGTGGCAAAACACAACATCAACATAACTGCCATCCAAGAAACGAAATAACTCGGTAACGAAATCATGGACATGAGATCACACACAATCTATCCAAGTGGAAAATTATCGGTAAGCAGAGAGTTTGGAGTCGCTTTTGTCGTTGACAAAAAATTTAAACAGCAGGTCACGGGCTTCAGACCAGTAAGTGAAAGATTGTGTGCAATCCAAATAAAGACTAAATTTTTCAACACTTGGTCGATCAACGTTCACGCACCAACAGAAGACAAGGACGATATAACTAAAGACGAATTTTATGCCAACCTAGAGATAACCTATGATTCACTACCCTCGAATGATCTAAAAATTGTCTTAGGGGATTTTAATGCAAAAGTCGGAAAGGAGGAGGCTCATAGAGAAACAACAGGAAGGCGCAGTCTCCATGACATAACCAACGACAATGGCCAACGTGTTATTGATTTCGCAACCATTAAAAATATCATAGTAAGCTCTACGTGCTTCCCACATCGCGATATTCACAAACGAACGTGGGCATCACTAGATGGTCACACCGTCAACCAAATAGACCACGTTTTAATCCAGCATACTTGATGTACGAACTCTTCGCGGTGCGAATTGTGACTCTGCTCACTATCTAGTCAGAGCTAAGTATCGATGCCGAATAGTTTGTCGTGGATATTTGAAAACGGGTAGAGCGCGCAAATTCAATGTCGACAAGCTTAACGATGAAACGGTGGCGCAGGCTTACATGTAAGCATGTAATAAACACCTGACACCAATATATGAAAATATCCGAAATATGCCAGTGGAGAATGCGTGGATGAAAACACGAGACGGCATTAAATCCTCCGCAGAAGAGGTATTAGGATATCAAGCACGACGAAAAAATAATGATTGGTTCGACCAAGAATGTCGCGATGCAATAGATAGAAAGAACGAGGCTTACAAAATTTTTACTGAACGACCAACACGAGCCAAAAAAGAAAGATATGACGAGCTTAGGCGATATGCGAAAAAGACCTGCACACAAAAACAAAGGAAGTACCATAATGACAAAATACAAAAAATGGACGACGACACGAGAAAAAATAAAACGCGGGACGCATACGCAATAGTAGAAGAATTAAAAAAGGGATATAAGTCAAAAACCAGTCTCTGCAAAGACGCAGAGAGCAACATCATCAGCGACACACAAGAAATGAAAAGGAGATGGGCTTCCTAATTTGAACATCTTTTGAATCCCACCCTATTAGCATCAAGAACGACAGACAACATTTCAATTGAAGCCTCAACTGACGAAGATGAACTATCATCGACATTACCCACGCTTGCTGAAATCAAAGCAGCCCTATGTGACCAAAAACGAAATAAAGCGCCGGGAATTGACGAAATACCAGTTGAACTTCTGAAAAACGGAGGGAATTGTGTCGCTGAAATACTGCACAACATGATATGCAAAATTTGGACAGAAGAAATCATACCCGACGACTGGCGAAAAAGCATTATATGTCCAATTTACAAGAAAGGAGACAAACTCTGCTGTGAGAATTACAGAGGAATATCATTGTTGTGTGCGTCCTATAAAATACTGACAAAAGTAATTGAACGTCGCCTTAAGCCCTTAACGATCTACAACAGACCAGATATTCTCGGTGAAACAGGTGCTTGAGAAATGCTGGGCATATAACACAGACGTATACCAAATCTTCGTAGATTTTAAACAAGCATACGACAGTATCGAGGAGCGTACTGTACCAAATCATGCTTGACTTTGGAATTCCTCCAAAACTAGTCCGACTAACAAGACTCATACAAACCTATTCCACAACCAGCTTTTGAACGGAATATGGTTTAAAGCAGGGAGATGGTCTAGCCCCCATGCTTTTCAATTTGGCACTAGAGTATGTCGTCCGAAAAATCCCAGTCGACACCAACGGGACACTACTATTCAAGATCACCCAACTAGTAGCATACGCTGACGACATTAACATCCTAGCAAGATCCTTCCCTAGTGCTAAGGAGGTATGTGTCAATCTTAACTCCACCGCAAAAAAAGTCGGGTTGCGCATTAACGAAAACAAAACAAAAGTAATGACGCAAACAAGAAGGAGAATCCCAATCAGACAAAACATAACAATTGCGGAATATAATTTGGAGAGTGTGGACAATTTCATATATCTTGGGGCTAATCTAGCAAAGTACGGTAATGAAACAGACGAAATCAAACGACGGATAACACTAGCAAATAAGACGTATTATTCGGTTCTTGCAATAATGAAATCCAAGAAAGTGCACAGGAACAACAAACTGTGGATATATAAAACTATTATACGACATTGTTATGGTAGCAAGACGTAGACATCAACGCGAACTGCCGAAAAAGCAGTTAACGTATTTGAAAGAAAGGTCCTCCGAAGAATCTTGGGACCTATGAAGGAAGGAACGGAATGGCGAAGATACAACGATGAGTTGTATCAACTCTACGACGAGCCAGAAGCTTCAACGTTCATTAAGCTACGTAAACTGTAGTGGGCGGGCCATGTAGAGCAAATGGAAGACAGAAGAATCCCCAAACGTGCTCTGAAAGGCAAAGCAAGTGGTAACCGGCCAGTAGGCAAGCCACACACGCGATGGAAAGACTCGGTTGATGAAGATAGCAAAGCCATATTAAAAATTAGCAGCTGGAAGACGCGGTCTTTGGATCGAGACGATTGGAGGCGACGTCTTCAGGAGGCCAAGGCCCGATTTGGGCTGTCACGCCATTGATGATGATGATGAATAGTTGTAGCTTGTTTTATGTAAAAAAAAAATATGACCAAATAAAATAACGTTAAGCTTAAAACCATAACAGGACTACGATTGTGCGTAACGTTCAGTCATACGATACTACAGATGAAATCGAAATTTTTGAGATGTTAAGAAATTTTGCATGGGGAGTGGTAGAAAGGGTGACAGTACTGAATTAATTTATTTCACACCATGCAAGAGTAGCTATACAAATTTTTTGTACCAAATTTAAGCTTGAAAAATTGAATAGGTAGTTAGAAATTTAGTGCATTGTATTTAATGAAATTGTGCAATTTGTATGGGAGGTTTTAGACCCCCCCTTCCCCGGTGATTTTTCGACAAACAACTATAATTATAATTAAATTGATATATTTTAAATATTAGATCAGTAACGTTCACACTTCTGAAGAAAACCGAATTTTTGAAAAGTTCTGGAATTGTGTCACATTGTATGGGAGGGGGTAGAAGGAGTGAAGCTAATCGTTTAATTTTTTTTCCCGATATTAATAATAATGCTTGTTAAAGATCTGATACAAAATTTTAGCTCGATGAACGTTATATGGATTGCGAAAATTGGCTATTTCATGAAAAAGTGCAGTTTGTATGGGAGGTGGTGGAAAGAGTGGGGAGTTCTTAAAAGTTTTTTGAGAAACTACTAGAGTCATCATGCAGATGATTTTAAATTTCAGATCAGTAACATTCACGTTTTCCAAGAAAATCGAATTTTTGAAAAGTCGTGTCACATTGTACGGGAGGGGGTAGAAGAAGTGAAGCCAACCGATTACTTTTTTCTCGATATTTATAATAATGCCAATTAAGGATTTGGTATAAAATTTTAGCTCGATGGAAGTTGTACGTACTGAGAAAATTGGTGTATTGTATTTAATGAAAAAGTGTAGTTTGTATGGGAGGTGGTGGAAGGAGTAAAGGGATTCAAATAATTTGTAAGCTAAAATATGGCATTTGTAATAGAATTAATATATTTTAAACTTCAAATTAATAGCTCATATAGTTTCGAAAAAAAAATCGAATATTACATATTTTTGAAAATGTGTTACTTTGTATGGGAGGGGGTAGAAGGCGTAAGGGGAGTGACATAAAATCAAAAGCAGATTGCATCTCGGAACATACCTAATAAACTGTGAAAATTTCGTTACAATCGGTTCAGCCGTTTTCGCGTGAAAGCCGGACAGATAGACAAACAGACAGACGGACAGACAAAGAAGAATTTTAAAAAACGCGTGTTTCTGCTTAGTTATTGCTAAAATAAAGCAAAAAACTAACTTATAGGCATTCCTAAACAAATAACAGATAGACACTACAATTATATTTATATAGATTATTATTATAATCTCAATGTAAAAAGAAAAATAGTTTTATGAAATGTTTGCCAATAAAGAACTTGACCTTAAACTTTATTTCAAATACAGTAAGTATTAATCTTTCGTAAATGTTATAGAATCGTGTACTATTAATAGTTTTCTTTGTGTTATCTAAGAAGTAATTAAACCCATTTATATTTCATTTGATTAAACGTTTATCAAGGCCATTAGTTTCGTCAAAATATTTAGAGCCTTTTTTTTAAGATAGCATAGAAGATTAACAAGTTTATCAAGTTTATGTTACAAATTTCACATAAATGTGTTATAAATAACTCGCCAGAGCGCAGATCGTTTCTACTGCTTTCGATGGTAAAAGAGTAATAGAAACTTAGATAGGAAGTTCTGTCAGCCTATTCAGTATAATTTCTGATACATAACTCGGACGTGCTAAAAACTATCTGTTTCTATTTTTAGTAATTTTTTTAATTTAAATTTAAGTGATTTATTATTCAAATTAACTTTCACGGTAAAATTACCATACCTTTATAACAAATACACTTTCCTTGCTTATTTGTAAATAAGGAGTTACTTATTTAGTGTTAAATTAAGATCAAAAAATTTGTATAAAGCAAACTATTTTTTTAAATATTTAAATTTATAATTTTTAGTCATGACTATAGAAAAGAACAATCTCGAAATTTCGGATTATTTAAACAAGGAGTTCTTCGAAAATGTTTTAACAAATGGGCTAAAATGTCGAAATGTCGAAATTAAAAGTTTGAATTTTACGATGGGAAGTGGTGCAGGTGATAATTATTGTAGCTTCATCTATCGCGTAGAAGTAATTTACACTCAAGACGAAGAATCATCGCCTCAGCAAGTTTCCCTTATTGTGAAAAGTATTCCGTATGACGGTCCCAGAGCAATATTCAAAGAAATGGAAATTTTTGAAAAGGAAAAGGTTATGTATCTTGAAATTTTACCTCAAATTGAAGATCGCTTGAACGATGTTAAAATTGCACCGAAGTAAGTCAAAATTACCAATTCAAGATAATTTAAAATTTAAAAAAAAAAACATTCTAGGTGCTTTTATGCCGTTTCAAAGCCGACTAACACTATTGTATTTGAGGATTTAAAAGCATCGGGATATGAACTTGCTAATCGTGTTACTGGATTGGATGAAGAGCATTGTAAAATAGTTTTGCAGAAACTTGCACAATATCATGCCGCATCAATGCTTTTATTGGAAAAGGTATATTAGGCGAAAATTCTTTAAGGTATCAATCGTAACACGTTTACAATTCCAGGAGCCATCATTAAAGGATTTAAAAGAACTACGAAACGCTTTTTTCGCATCACTTAACATGAAAAATGAGATGTTCGAAAAGCCTTGTAGAAATAATTTTAAAGCTCTGATCAAGAATTGCTCAAGTTGGTCCGGATATGAAGATATAACCCGAAAACTACGGACTATGAACTTTGAGGAATTCCTACGTAGGACCTTCGAAACTTATGAGGTGGCTGAAAACGATATAGAAGTAATCACTCATGGGGATATGTGGGTAAATAATTTCATGTTTCAATGCAAAGAAAATTCGGATATACCTATTAATACAATATTAGTAAGTTCGACTTATTAATTTATCGTTCGAGATAATAATTTATTGAAATTTCTAGATCGATTTCCAAGGTAGCTGTTACGGTAGTCTTGGTCTTGATCTCAACTATTTCCTTGGAACCAGTCCCAAACTGGACGTACTTATTAACAGAACGGAAAGTTTAATTGAAAATTCATACTATGCAACGTTGAAAAAAGTTCTTGAATCCGGCGGTTATAAGAATATTCCAACATTGCAAGATATTTATAACGAAATAAAGAAAAAGGCATTTTACGGATTCTTTAGTACGGTTTTAATGTTACCATTCATTTCGGTAAATAAAGAGGACTCTGCTACTAATACTATAGAAAATTTTGAGGATGCGGAAATCGCTGAAAAGGCATCTATAATTGCATGTTCATCAGAAAGATATGTAGCGACTATGAAATATCTATTGAAAAAATTCGATAATTATGGTATATTCAATTAAATTGAGTTAAGATTATAGCAGTTTTAAAGATTGGAATATTTGCTTAGCAAAAATTAAATCCAAACATTGTGCATAGTTTGTTATCAAGAACAATTGAGATGTAAATCTCTAATTGTGCCTAAATTATAACACAATAGAAAATTGTAAATTGCCATAACTATACGTACTGAATACTAAACGAAAAATCATCAAATAAATAAATAAAATACCAGACTAATTTATTTTATAGATGAAAACGCTTTGTTTTCAAATCTCTATCTGCCAGCACATCGTGTTTTCTTATAAATCTACAGTAGGCTTATCTATACACACAGAGAATAATTTTAATAACTTATAAGCTGTAAGCGAAACCAACGTAAACTTTTATGGGTGCAAATAAATAAGTGCAATTAATTTTCATGTCGTTTAATATGAGCTTAGTGTGATCATTTACATCGTGATACAACAACTTTAAATGAATTTATGCGAGATAATGGCTGCAACATTGTAATAAAACACCGACAATACATTGCAATAATTCTAGATCGTTATTATATAGTTATGGAAAAAAATCCATGAACTTGACAACTATCGAGAAATTGCAGTACATTTAGTTAAACATTAGTTTTCAGTTCGGACGTGTAATTAGTAAAAAGCGGAACGGTTAGTGTAATTTTTAAATCTTTTTAATTATTACATGTTGTGGAAAACGTTAAAAATTGTGGACTACATATTCTAAGTTAATTAAAATTGAGCTGTAATGATGAAAATGAGAGTGGATTAAAAAAAATTCGAGTGGAAATATGATTTCTTTGCATGAAATCTCAATTAAATGTTTGCATGATTCTTTCGATTGCATTGAACGATCTTAATTCAATGGTCGAAAAAATTAATAAATATTCTGTATAATCATACAATTTTCTTGTTGCTCTTCTTCAATGGCGCTATATCCTAAATCGGGTCACGGCCTCCTGACCTTCATGACTTTTAACACCTATTTGCTATTGTGGAAGTGTTGTTAGCCCTTAGAAAAAACTTCTGTTTGCGAATATTTCTTATTTTCGAACATTGAGGTTTCCCAAAGTAGGTGCGGAGCTGGAAATAAGTGTCGACATTGATTTAAACTCAGCCCCTTCCTATAGTATACGCACTATCCACTATCCAGGTTTAAATTCAATTTAAACGCTGACAGTAGTGGAAGCGAACTCAGGAAAATCGATTTGTATTTCCTAAATCCTACGAATTAGGTTTCATTCTGACATTTGTCCGTGTGTCTTGACAGTAACTCTAAGAAACCTGCCCCGAAATGAAAAGGAGTCGAATTAAACGATCGGGTACATTGTTAAACAAAACCGTATTGTTTTGGGGAAAGATTGCCAACCAGATGAAATGTTGCATCTGAGCATCTTGAGCAATAAATCTTCACAAATTTTATTTACCTAATGAAATAAATGGAAACTATTGATCGCGTGGTCTTCCCCTGTGTGATGGGGATAGAGAATACAATCACAACCATTTTTGATTAATCTAAAATTGCAAACGAACACTCACAGAATTACAGGCTTAACACTCGTGATCTCAAAATTTAAGAAACGGAAAGGGCGCCTCGGATTTGGACGGATTCCACGGTAACGACTTTTAGCTTTCGAGAAAGGACGGACGACTCAAGCAATGACTGACGGTGGAAGGGTTGGAGTCACTCGGTCCATACAACGGACAAGAAACAGAAAGGCCGCCTCGGATTTGGACGGATTCCACGGTAACGACTTTTAGCATTCGAGAAAGGACGGATGACTCAAGCAATGACTGACGGTGGAAGGGCTGGAGTCACTCGGTCCATACAACCCAAATCAGTGATCGATAGTAAAATGGAGCACTATAACATCCAAATCTTTGGCGTGAGTGAGGTCAGGTGGACATGATCAGGAGAAGAACTAGCCTCTAGCGGAAACACCATTCTATACGTTTGTCCTAGGTATGAAGCCATAAAGAGAGTAGCGGTCGTCCACCGAAAGCGAGAAACAGTTTCATCAACAGGGAACCAATTTTGGATTCGGGACCAACGTGATAGTTCAGCAGTGCTGCACACCAACTAATGCGGCAACACCTGGTGACAAAGAGAAGTTTTATGGCCAACTGAATGCCACTTTGGAGGGTATTTCAAGAGGTGATATTAATATATTCTCCGGAGATATGGACGCTAGCTCTGATAATACTGGACTATAACACAATATGGAAAAGAATGGTAACCGCTGCGTTGACGCGTTACAACCTTTGATTAATAGACTTTATTATTCGGCAAATAGTCGTCGAGGGACCCTTTTCCCACACCATAATATATCTTGCGTTTCCTTTGATGGTGCTGCTCAGAACCAAATTAACCATTTGGCCATAATTTACCGATGTAGAAGATGGCTATTGGAAGTGCCAGCGAAGCTTGAAACTGACTTGGGTAGCGGTCACCACTTGATAGTTGCCCTATTGAGATTTTGCACAGCAGCAGTCCGACGACTACAAATACTTCAAATGAAGCGCAAGCATAATGTGGATAAACTTGGAGATGGCTACAAAATACGCGAGTACACCACCATTCGACGCGGAAAGTCATCCACATTGAGCCAATGTCAGACAGTCACTCTGGACACCAATTCCAAGCCAACCAGAAACATATTTCCAACCAATGCAAGCAGATTTGGGCAAAGCGGTGAGAAACCCTGGATGTCGCAAGACTCATGGAACAATGTTAGCGAACGGAAAAAAAACCAAATTATCAGTCATCTCTCAAATCGATGTCAACCAAAGTTCTCTCGACTTGAGACAAAACTGCTGGATGTCGATATTCATCGAAAGAAGGCTGCTATACACGACGAAAGAAGGGCCATTGAAGATCTGTCCGATAAGACGGAATGAGTGGGCTGTCTTGGAGATAAGAGTTCGCCGTTCAAAAATTATGAAACAGTTGACGAACATGAATCCAACCATCTGGTAAGTAATGTCAAAGGAACTCTTCTTAATATGAGAGAACATTAGTTGCAGCCATCTTTTCAGAGAAATATATTTCAAAAACAGAAAAATTTCCAAACATATAGCCGCAGAAATTCTCTATTAGAGACAATTACCAGAAAAGGAAGAACTAGTTCCCGCCATTCGGTCAATGGCGAGAAAGAAAGGAATAAAAGGACTATCAACGGAACTCCTCAAAGTAGTCCCGACAATCAAATTCCTGTTAAGACCCCCTATAGAGGCATAGGACAGAAACAACTCTCTTCCACAAGGCGCGATCCTGAGCATTGGCCTTAAGCTGTTGCCAAGACTTGTTAAGCCAATCATAGTCCGTTTTGGAATGCCAAAAGTCGTTACCGTAGAATTAGTCCATATCCAAGTCCCGACAGAACACCCATAATATTTCTCCCACTGAGATGTGGAATGAAGTAAGATGTCAAATTGAATGTTAGCAGGATTGCACAGTAAAAATCCTGAAGATGACGATCTTCAAGATTGTAATAATTGACGATATGTCTACTTAGTGCCGTATTGAAAATCGTATCTAAAGTAATTCCCGATAGGATTGGCGATGTTGTAGAGAGCACTCCCGAAGTTTATCAGGCAGGATTTCGTAAATGGTTGTCTTGCACACACATTGGGCCAGTCAGCCGAAATAGGCTTGCCCCTACATTTAATGTACGTGCACTTCGAGAAGACGTTCGACAGTGTTATGTGGGATTACATTTGCAATGCTTTGCGTGGCAGAGGTATTTCAAATAAGATCATAGCTTTGATTAATGAATCCTACAAAAATGCAATGTGACGCGTAGAGGAAAGCTGCCTCAGAGCTATCTTATGCGAACAGGTGACAGACAAGGCTGCATATTTTCATCAACCCTGCTTCTGGTGGAAATAAATGCATCTTTAGAGCTGCACTCAAACATGGGGAAGATAAAGGTCTTCAGTGGGGACTATTTAACATCTTAAGTCATCATCAAGATTATGCTAATGGCGTTTGTATGCTTGCACATAACCGTTCGGACTTGGGGTCAAATATTCGCTCGTGTCATTCTAAATATTAAGAGGTAGGACTAAAAATAAATGTCCGTAAAACAAAGTACGTTCACATGGGTTCGAAGATAAGTACACCGATTGTTTTTAACCGACAAGATGTGCAAGAGGTGCAAAATTTTTGTTACCTCGGAATCATTGTTAGCATGAACAGTGGAGCTGAAAATTATATATACCCTCATTTAAATAAAGTTGGTCAGACCTTCGGTATATTATACTTTTTTTGAAAGTTAAGATCTCCCTTTGCACGAAGCTGCATTGTTTGACGCATGCATCATATCCATGCTGTTATTTGGTTGTAGTACGTAGAAAGTGACGGTTCAATTTGCTAAAGAACTTCAAACTTCCGTAAACCAATGCCTCCGACGCATTTCATTTTGACCAGAAGTGATCTCCAACGACGAATCTTCGAGTAAAACTGGTTCGACTAAAATAATCATTGAGATTCAAAGGTGGAAGTAGTAGTCGTACTTTGGGGAACCAAAGCGTAACATCACTAAACGAGCTCTGATTATAATCATCAAGAGCACATGGAAGCATTCAATTGAAAGGACGCTAGAGGAATACACAAGTCCTGGCGACAACTAAAAGCCGATGTGAAAGGGAAATGTTTTTGTCCTATGCCCGTATCTCCAATCTCTAATCTGCAATCGCACTAAGTCAGGTTCCTAAGCATTTTTCATAACTTACAAGGGTTCTTGACCCTTTACATAGCACTCTATCTTCAAAGTTTTCATTTTCGCAAATTGAGGAGACCAAGGTATAACCAAGCAGGAAGCGTGCTGGAATTATACATCGATCGAGATTTGAACTCCCGGCGTCAGCATTATAGACCAATAATCTATCCACTAAGTCACTCCCTAGCGGCTCCAATGGAACTATGCACAGTGTATTAAAAGGAAATTAGTTGATTGATTGTGAAGGTTTCTAACGGATTTTCACAATTTCAGATCTCAGGAATCCAAAAAAGTAGATTGCAATTTAACGTCGCTCCATGTGACTTTATGTACGTCTGTGTGTCTCAAAAAAAACTCGAGTTAAAATCAACAAAAGAGGGTGGAAGTGGTCGCGAAAGGTCAGGCATATCGTTGGGCAGCCCTGTTCTGCACAGTTTTTGGGAATGAAAGTGTATCAAAGGCAAAAGTTATGAATTTAGATGCACCTTGAAAACCTGATTTCATTCTTTCTAATGAATTGAACTAAGATCAATATAAAACAGCAACGAAAATTTCCAAAAATATCTACGAAGCGAAATATATCTTATATGAATGATGAACCTCTGAAAATGGCAGCAATTTTTAGAAGAACAAAGAAGTTCTTCAAAAAAATCGACAGCAACACGTTCTTTTTCAAATTCCTTCACGGATAAATTTAAAGCTCAGACCCATGCTGACACCAATTTGATAGCGGCATTGGGTTTGAAGCACTTTGTGCTGTACTCTGCAGTTCTCAAAAAGTTCAAGTATTCTCTCTTTCTCTCTCAAACTAGGTATATAATAAGAAGGTGATGACTACACCTATATTATATGGAGCTTTTTGGCACACTTGACCAATCTCAACGGTTTGTAAGTGTTTGTTAGAGGAGACAAAGCTTAATCTGCCGCATCTGACGAGCCGTCCAGAACAAATCAAGAAAATGTTTTCTCGAAAAATACTTTTGTTAACGACGAGCCTCAATTTTAGCGTAGAAGTGGTTCAAATTTACTGGGCAGCCAAAATGAAACAGGTACTAAGAAAACTGTTTCTGCCCTATGACCCTTTTAGAGATTTTAACAGGAATCTTATTAACTGATTGAAAATATTATAAGTTTTAATACAGTAAATTTACTTTTTCTTTCTCAGTTTTACAGATCATAGAACCATTCAATATGAGTATTAACAATATTCCGGAACATTTGAATCGTAATTATTTCAAAACAGCTTTAGAAAATGGATTAAACGACAAGAACATTGAAATTTCGAATCTTGAATTTTCGATGGGCAGTGGAGTCGGTGAGAATTTTCTCAGCTCAATCTATCGCGTGAAAGTCACATACGTTTCAGCATCGGAAAATCAACCAAAAACTTCATTCCTCATCGTAAAAAATGTTCCTCCCGTGTCAATATTCGAAAATCTGGCGTACATGCATAATAAAGAAACAGTCATGTATTGCAAAGTATTGCGTGAAATTCAAATGGCACCGAATGGCATGAGAATTGCCCCGAAGTAATTAAATTTCAATACAATTAATAATTCATTCCGACTATTCAATATTTTCATCCTATATCCTGTAGGTTTTATTTCTCATCGGTCGTGCAGCCACAAACCATGGTTCTTGAAGATATGGCAGAGCATGGATATCGTCTTGGAAATCGTCAGAAAGGTTTAGATGAAGATCACTGTAGACTTGTTTTGGAAAAATTGGGACATTTTCATGCCATATCTATGGTTTATGCCAGCAAGGTAAAACGGATTTAAATAAAATTTAATTTTTTTTTTTTTAAGCCAGACTAATTTTTTTAGCATCCTGAAGTTATGAATGAATTTCAAGAAGGTACGTTTACACCGGGCGTAGTGAAAACAGCGGCGTTCGAAAAAATATACGGTCATAATTTTAAAACGGCTTTGAAAGAAATTCAAAATTGGCTAGGATATGAAAATATAGTGAAAAAAATGACTAAACTAGAGCCACATTTTGGCGATCGACTTCTGGAAAGTGCTGCAAACGATAAGGACGTTTTGAAAGTGATCAATCATGGTGATATGTGGATAAATAATATACTTTTCAAATATGATCAAAATGGAAAAGCCGTAGATGTTGTTTTGGTAAGTTGAACGAAATTTTTCAAGATATTTTGGAAAATATGTTAACTCGTCTCTTCTATTTGCAGATTGACTTTCAAGGAACCTACTACGCCAGCCCTGGTATCGATTTGACCTTTTTCCTTTGCACTAGTTCCGCACCGGAAATTTTAGCGACACAATTCGATAACATGGTGAAAAACTACTACTATCAATCATTTAAGAAAACCCTGCAAAATATGGGATACAAACCTATTCCAACTTTGGATGAGATAAATAGAGAAATTCGTATGAAAGAATTTTACGGCTTAGCCTCAGCTATTGGTCTATTACCTATACTGGCGATGGAAAGTAATGAATCGAAGGATAACAGTTTAGATAAACTCACTTCGGGGGAAGCTCAAACGAATTTGGATAATATTTGGTCAAAGCCACGAATTCAGCAAACCATGCGATTTCTTTTGAAACGAGCTGATAACGATGGACTGTTGAATTAGTAATCAAATTTATATTAAAAGTAAAATTCTGTAATATCTCTGTCGCTTTTTTCTTTTTAGATACATGTGTATATGGTATAAAAATAGAATAAAAGTAGAGTAGAATTAACTTCAAAACATGACTTACTTGGTAAAATCCTTTTCTACCATTTGAGACTAAATCAGCACTTTGAAAGGATCCGCTTTTGTATGAAACTCTTTGATCACCTTCTGCTCTAGGATGGGCTCAGTCTCTACTCTTCGATTGCTTCATCTCTTACTCTTGTATTGCTTTAGTTTCTACTCCAGAATTGCACCCGCCTCTGTTCTTCGAATACCTCAGCCTCAGTTCTTGGAATACCTCAACCTTGGATTGCCTTAGCCTCTACTTTCAAAGTGTTACTGCCTCTACCGTTGCATTGCACCAAACTCTACTCTTGAAATGCCTCAGACTCTACTCTTGGTTTGCTACAACCTCTACTTTTGGGTTATTTTAGCCATTGCTCTTGGAATGCTTCAGTCTCTGCGCATGGATTGCCTCTGTTAGAATGGCTCTGCCTCTACTCTTGGATTGCCTCAACTTTTTCTTTTGGATAGTTCAGCCTCTTCTGTTGGATTGCACCAACCTCTTCCCTTGGAAAGCCTCATGCTCTACTATTAGATTGCATCAGCTTTTACTTTTGGATTGCTCCAGTCATTGCTTCAGCCTCCACGCTTTAATTATACCAACCTTTACTCTTGAATTATCTCCACCTTTGAATTACTTCATACGGCCTTTGACCTAGAATAATTCATTCCACAATCATTGCTAGGCTTAGGCCTCCTAATGGTTAACTGTGTACCCTAACACCCACTTATTTTTATTAAATTCTTCTTATTATTCTTGATATATATTGCATTCCTTGATATAATAATGTGGACACTGGCTAAAGTAAAGGGACCCAGACTCTAAATCCCGAATAAACTACTTAACAAAACCCATTAACAGAAGAATAATCAAGCTACGTAATTCTAAATGAAGCACCATTCTATCTAGTATTACAAAGTACTCCCAAACTTGTGAAAATTAAATAAATTGATTAATTGACAAAAGCGGCAATCAGATATTCCACGATACGAATCGTTCTGGAAGCATGCAGTTGATATCTCTATCCCAAATCTGGTAAGGATATATGCAATCCTAAAAATTGTAGGCCAATTAGTTTACTTCCAGCTATCAGTAAAATCTCCCAACGCTGAATTGTGCATCATGCTGAACACTTTCCTGAAAATTCGTAAGTATCGGAGTACTCTGCATTTATTATTATTATTATTATTACTATTAGGGGAACGCGTGAGAGCACTGCGACTTTTTTGGCCTATTGTGCGTTTATAGCCCCTTCACCTTACCATAACTCAATAGCTTTCGCTAATTTGAGAATCTTTAAGGGAGCCGTATTGGCTAGTTCCTCCGTAGAAAGGAAACCCTTTCCAAGAAGACTGTCTTTTCCTAGCTACTGTTTCACAGTGACATAGAATGTGTACTGTCGTTTCTGAGCCCTCGAGACAAAAGCGACAAATGTCGGTTTCAGCTAAGCCCATATTCTTGAGGTGGTGGTTTGCTCCACTGTGCCCCGTCATTAGGCCGATTAGAGTACTAATATCCTCATTGCTGAATTTTGTTGTAGGATCAGTTTTTTTGAAATTGACAAGACTGCAAGTCTATTCCAGTAGATTTATTATAGACTAGCAAACGCCCGCAACTTCGTCCGCGTAAAAATAGCAATAATAAGCAATTTTTGAGAGTGTAGTTAGTAATACATTATGTGGGATACATAATCTGCTTACTTTAATGGCTCTTTGAAGAAAATGGTTTGTATTTTGTTGGAATCAGAACCATAAATTATTAAGAATGAGAACATGATACTCCCATTTTTATGGGACAGGCTCGTGATCAAATCAAACCCGTGATTCGAGATCATATACGTGTTGAAAAGCGTTAAGGACATGTGAATAATTGTAGCTGGTTTTATTTAAAAAAAAAAACAAATAAAATAACATTAAGCTTAAAAACATAACAGGACTACGATTGTGCGTAAAGCCCAATCATACGATACTATGTATAGATGAAATCGAAATTTTTGCGGTGTTAAGAAATTTTGTATAGGGAGTGGTAGAAGGGGTGACAGCATTGAACTAATTTGTTTCACATCATGCTAGAGTAGCTATAAAAAGGTTTTGTACCAAATTTAAGGTTCAAAAATTGAGTAGGTACTGAGAAACTTAGTGCATTGAATTTAATGAAATTGTGCAATTTGTATGGGAGGTGGTAGAAGGAGAGGGGGGTTTTGGTGATTTTTCGAGAAACAACTATAACTATCATGCAATTGATATACTTTAAATTTCAGATCTGTATCATTCATACTTTTCAAGAAAATCGAATTATTGTATAGTCGTGGAATGTGTCTCATTGTATGGGAGGGGGAAGAAGGAGGGAAGCTACTCGGTTAAGTTTTTTCCCAATATTACTAATAATGCTAATTAAGGATTAAATCTAAATTTTTACCTCGATGAAATTTAAATGTACTGAGAAAATTCGTTTAGAGTATTTCATGAAAAAGTGCGTTTTATATGGGAGGTGATGGAAGGAGAAGGGGGTTTCTGGTGATTTTTTGAAAAACAACTATAATCATCATGCAATTGATATATTTGAAATTTCAGATCAGTAACTTTCAGACTTTTCAAGAAAATCAAATTCTTGCGAAGTCGTGGAACTGTGTCACATTGTATGGGAGGGGGTAGAAGGAGTGAAGCTAATCGATTAATTTTTTCCCGATATTAATAATAATGTTAATTAATGATTTCATACAACATTTTAGCTCGATGGAAGTTACACGAACTGAGAAATTTGGTGTAAAATAATTTATGAAAAAGTGTAGTTTGTATGGGAGGTGGTGAAAGGAGTGAGGAAGCTCAAATAATTTGTAAACCAAAAGACTGTATTTATAATAGAAATAATATATTCCAAAATTTCAAATTAATAGCTTTTATGGTTTCCAAGAAAATTTGATTAATATATATTTTGAAAATGAGTCACTTTGTATGGGAGGGGGTAGAAGGCGTGAGGGGAGTGAAATAAAACCAAGTGCAGATTTCATTCCGATGGACACCTAACAAACTGTGCAAGTTTCATTACAATCGGTTCAGCCGTTTGCGCGTGAAAAGCGGTCGGACAGACAGACAGACAGACAGACAGACAGACAGACAGACAGACAGACAGACAAAAATTTCAAAAATGTGTTTTTATGCTTAGTTAGTGCTAAAATAACTCAAAAAACTAACTTATAGCCATTTATAAGCAAATTACAGACAGACACTACAATTATATTACTATGTATAGATGTATAGATATTATCATCGTGGAAGTAGTAAAGAACTAAGAGATCTAATACCTTCTCTTCAAGGGGTAAGCAGAATTAAGCCCTATGCTGACAAAGTAATTGGTGAATACCAAGGCGGATTTAGAGCTGGACGCTCGACCACGGACCAGATATTCTCAGTTAAACAGGTGCTGGAAAAGTGCTGGGACTATAATATTGATGTGCACCAGATATTTGTTGACTTCAAACAGGCAATACGACAGTATCGACAGGCGCGTACTGTATAAAATCATGCTGGAGTTTGGAGTCCCACCGAAACTGGTCCGACTGACAAAAATGACAATGACTAAGTCTTTGTCACAAGCCAGAGTAGAAAATGATCTGTCTTCCAGTTTTAAAACAGACAACGGCCTTAAACAAGGTGACGGCCTCGCACCAATGCTTTTCAACCTAACACTCGAATATGTTGTTCGGAAACTTCCCGTGAACACCAAGGGAACACTATGCTTCAAATCCACACAACTCGTAGCATATGCCGACGACATAGATATCCTTGCAAGATCTCTGGAGAGTGCTAAGGAAGTATTTGTAAACCTTGACTCGGTAGCAAGGGAAGTTGGACTACGTATAAATGAAAATAAAACAAAAATTATGACGCAAACTAGGAAAAAGACGCCAAGACAAAATATCACAGTAGGAGACTATAACCTAGAAAACGTAGACAACTTTATATACCTAGGGGCGAACCTATCGAAGGATGGAAGCGAACCCATCGAAATTAAAAGAAGAATAATTATGGCAAACAAGACGTATTATTCGGTACTTCCAATAGTTAAAAACAAAAACGTACACAGGAAAACAAAACTTAAGTTATATAAAACGATTATACGACATGTGCTATGCTATGGCAGCGAAACGTGGACATTAACTCAGGCATCTGAAAAACTTCTTAACGCCTTTGAAAAAAAGGTCCTCAGAAGAATCCTTGGACCTATGAGGGAAGACTCAGTCTGGAGAATATGATACAATAGAGAATTGTATGCCATCTTCGACAATCCAGAAGTGTCAACCATCATAAAATTTAAAAAGTTACAATGGGCTGGTCATGTGGAGCGGATGGATGACGGAAGAATTCCCAAACGCACACTAAAAGGAAAAGTCAACGGACAAAGACCGGTCGGAAAACCACGAAAGCGCTGGGAGGATTTGATTGACGCAGACAGCAAATCACTGCTAAGATTTTCAAACTGGAGGACGCGGTCACTGAACCAAGATAGATGGAGGCAAAGCATTCAGGAGGCCAAAGCCCGATTTGGGCTGTAGCGCCATCGTAAGTAAGTAAGTAAGGGGTAAGCAGAGCAACCATGATAAAGCGACGAAATTCAAGATATCAGAAAAGGTAGTAGACGGCTTTTTAATAGGGCCGAGAGAAACAAAGGGGTCTCAGACAGGTAATCCTATGAGAAAGCTCTTCGTTAGGCGATTCTGAAACCATAATCTCGCGGAACAAAACCATATGGGCAATACACAGCTTCAAACCATATAAATCCACAGTATCGAATGGCATAATATATGCCAAATAACACAAGGATGATATCATCCTTCCCTCTTCTTCATCTAGTTCGACGTTATTGTTAAAGGTGCTCTATGACCGGTTCATATTCCTGATAAGAATCATTTGCACCTCCTTACATGGTAAAAATGGTTTTTATTCTCAAAGCGGAAGGAAGCTCTCATACATTTTCGAAGTACCAAAGACCTATAAGTCCAAGCTCATTCCTTCTAAAAACCGTAGAATGATTGATAAATAGCCATATACGCAGCAACATGGATCAGCGAATGTTGTCAGCAGCCCAGCACGCATACTGGAAGGGCAAATCGGTTTAAACAGCCCTACACACACTCGTATGTCATATCGAAAAATCTCTAAGTATTAAGGAGAATACTATGATAGCATTTATCGTTATCCAGTTTTGCTTTCGTAGCAATCTTGATTTGGCAGATAGAGCAAAATATCTGGGTCTTATTTTGGATAGGAAATGCTACGGTTTCGCTTTACTCCTGTTAGAAAGCCGTAGGTACGAATGCCGCTCAAAGTAGTGCATTGGCTCTATGTTACCATCATCAGACCCATCTTACTTTATGATACGATTGTATAGTGGAATGCCCTCAAGACAGAGACAAACCGCACTCTCATCAGCAAAGTGCAGAGAACAGCATGTTTATATGTACCTAAGACTGCAAGAACAACCCCCTCCGCAGCACTAAAAGTACCTTGTCATATACTACCTCTCGATGATATAGATAAACAGATTGCTGCAACTGCAGTGGCCCGCCTTAAAGAAACTCGCCAGTGAACCTGCATTAAAGCTGGTCACTCGTTAATTCTGAAAGATTTCGAGAATTTAATCGAAAACACAGACAACAGTCTACTGAATTTAGATTTTAATTAAAATTTCCTCACCGTCATCCCCTCGAGACAAGAGTGGGAGGCAGATGAAATACGGGAGGAATAGTCCATATTCTTCTATACTGATCGCTCCAAAACTAAAACCGTATTTTCTCCAATACTTAACTTAAGCATATCTTTCTGTCTTCCCCATCATTGTAGTGAGTTTAAGCAGTAGTGATGGCGATAAAAGAAGCCTTGGTCTGACTTAAGTGTAATGTGTCACTAAAAACCGGACTGCTATTAAATCCCTGGAATCGGTCATGTCACATCGAAGACTGATCTCTATTATCGCGTATATGCGAGGAAGATGGCTGAACAATTCAACATTCGCCTGTGCTGGGTACCAGGGCGTAGTGCTATTCTGGGGAACCGCAGGGCTAACCAACTTAACCAGCGCGGAACCTTGCAGATTCAATCTGAGAAAGATAAGCTGAGTATGCCCCTCGCAACTTATAAGCTGCAAGTTAAGTTGGATGTGCGACTAACAAAGCCACCGACAGATGGGCAAGTGGTTTTACATGTAATACCACTAGACAGATTAGGCCTGTGCTGGATCTAAAACACTCCGATAAACTGATCTGGCTAAGCAGGCAATCGATTAGCACCATAGTAGGAATCATAAATGTACAGTGCCTGGTAGGGATACATGCTAAGAGGCTTGACCGTTTAATGATTTCTGCAGGAGCTCTGCAGCTCTAAGGAAGAGTAATAGACGATTTTTGATATGCTATGCACTTACCCTGCTCTCTCTATTATAAGGATAGAAGGAGGGGCCACCTACCAATGCGAAAGCCAGGAGGCTTCAAAGTTTCCTAGAAAGGTCCGGTTGGATCAACGAATAGAAGTCTCTTCTGAAATCCTCTGACATCCATACAGACCCTCGGATATCAGTGACGTGGAATACATTACCAAACAATCAATTTATAGCGTAATTCACAAAGAACTCCTCGTCACTACAGACTTATGCCTCCTACCTTTCCCTTCAATTTTCTTATTTCACTTATCTATTTCAATCTTACTGTGCATCGAGCAATAAAGGGCGACAACCCAATTGATATCGGATTCTTAGAGAGAAATACAGATAGTTTGCGCACCTCTCAGTGGAGTGGAGCCGAAAGTAAAGGTCCTAACTTATCGGTTTCAAAAGCGATCAGCAAAGAAGCCACAATCTTCCAGGCTGAACTAATTACATTGGAGCTATGCACCCAAGAGAATTTCAGAAGAGCTCATCGCAATAAAACTATTTTTATCTTATCGAATAGTCAAGCGGTTCTCAAAGCCTTAAAAACCTAATTATCCTAGGAAAAGAGAAGAAAGCGACCTTAATGTCGGACCCAGTACATGTAGAAGTTGAGGAAAATGAAGAGGCAGACCGCCTCGCAAAAAATTAGAGCTAAGCGAATACACTCAACTAAATTCATTATCAGAATTCCTTAATGCAAGAAATTGTCATAAAATCGGTTTGAATTTTAAGAAATGGAAATCGGGTTATCACCATCATAATAAAGAGACGAAACACACATCAACATTTGTAATTATAAATTTGTCAAATTTAGAAGACACCTAAAGAAATTAATGTAATCATCATAAATGAGTAATTTCGAATATTCCAAACAGAGGTAAAATCATTTATGGCCAGGATAAACAAAACTGGCCCTAAATGACTTCCTTGAGGAACACCAGAACGCATAGTAAATGACTTAGAAGTACAATCACGAGAGAGAATGAGAGATTTGACTGAATCGAATTGATAAGTCATGTTGAAAACCCCAACAAATTTAATTTGAACAAAGTATTGAAATTGGGCAATATATCAAAAGCTTTAATAAAATCAATATGAATATAAACCACCTGCTTACCCTCCTCAATATCCACAATGGATTTATTCGTAAACTCCATTCGATTATTGACATGGAACCCATACCTCTAAAAACCATGTTAATTTTGAAATTAGGAATTTATAGTGAAACAACATGCAGTCATACACTACAGGCTCCAAAAGTTTTCGAATAGCTGACAGTTTAACTATTGGTCGATAGTTCTACTGTTACATATTTGGCTCCACTTTTATGGGTCGGTATGAGAAAGTAGGCCTTCCATACAATTGGGAAGACCCTTGTTTTTATGGAGCTTTGAAAGAGGAGAGGAACGGACAGCATCTAAAGTATAAATACGGGTAAGCATTGTATATCAAAAAACATTTTGCTTCTAATCACAAAACTTAGCGTCTAATCTCCATGAGTTGTATCATTAAAGCAACCCCATACAAATAAATATTTATTTGATTCTATTGGTGTTCCAATTATTTCATAACAACGATCAATTTAAAGATTTCGCGTCTTCGAAGAAGCATATAAAACGGCCGAGAACTAAACTTGGATGTACGATTATTGTAAAAGCTTTCAGTGTTGTCGGGCGTTGCGCTTAGATTAAATTAAATAGCGACTAATGTTATAGAGTGATTAACTTTTAAATTTAACTAAGGTGAGATAACATATAAATTAAATGGAAATGTTAATATTGTGATTTTTGAAAAGAAATTGTGTTCATCATTTTATTTCTAATTAAATTTGAAAACGAATGTTTTACGCTTAGAGTTGTATTTTCACATGTGACATAACAAAGCTAATACGTTTCAATTGAGAAAACAATTTAAATATAATGGGTATGAAGGAAAGTAAATGTACGTTCCAGTAAATTATACACTTCGCATTCCCTCTTAAGAACCTCAAAAGTTCAGCTCCCACTTATCTTACCGAGTGTAAGATAATCGTAATCAAACTTTTGAAGTGATCAGATATAACATTGGACAACAGGTAAATTTTATTCCTGACAAAGTTTAAAACAAAACAAATCAGTGAATTAAATTTAGTTAATAAAAAGACTAAGATTCTCTGAATTATGTAATTTCTGAAATAATTAAAAACATTTATGTAACTTAGACTAAATAGTTGAGTGTTTTGTTCGATGCGAAGATGGTAGGCTCGAATCCCGCGATGGTGCAGTTCTAAAATGTGGGATTGCACGGCCAGTCATTCCATAAACATAAATTTTTCATAAACTGAAGTCATGGCACTTATTACCGATTTGGACAGTTTCGCCTTTAAAGAAGAAAAAGTATTCGTAGATAATGAGTACAAATGGTAGTTCAATGTTTTAAATGCAACAAATTACGTAACCGATTATGTCATAAGTAAATTTTGCAATTCGCGAAATAAACTTATTATCATGATCTAAATTTTGAAGCCTGTATTTTGTTGGATCAATGCTAGTTTTCTGACGAGATTAAGATACATGAATATCGTAAGATATTATTTTCAAATTACAAGGGAATCATAAAATATGTATACAGTGGAATTTACTTAAAATATTTAGATTTAAAAAATATCGAATCCGATAGTAACTTTGAGTTCTTTCATACTCATTTTAGGATAAATAATCACCACAATAATGACGATCGAAAAGAACAATTTAGAAATTCCGGACTATCTAGATAAGAAATTCTTTAAAGATGCCTTGGAAAATGGCTTAAAAACAAATAACATTGAAATAATTAGTTTAAATTTTACAATGGGAAGTAACGCAGGTGATAATTATACAAGTAATATTTATCGTGTAATAATTAACTACAGTGAAAGAAAAAGTAAACCACAAACTATACAATTAATAATAAAAAGTATACCGAAAGGCGAACAAAGATATTTAATGGAACAGCTCAATGTTTATACGAAAGAAGAAAAAATGCTTTTCGAAATGATTCCGAAAATGGAAGCACTTTTAACGGATACGAAATTAGCACCAAAGTAAGTTACAAGTATTCTTTTCTGTTTAATTTTCTCGTAATAGATCTTTTTTAACAAATCCAGATGTTATTATGCCATTGATGAACCATTGGAAACGATCGTTTTTGAAGATCTCAAAGCCTCAAACTATTCCATGGTGGATCGAGAAAAAGGATTAGATGAAAAGCATTGCAAACTCGTCTTGGAAAAACTAGCGAAATTTCATGCATCATCTATGCAAGTTAATGCAGAGGTAAAATATATGAAATATTTCTTTAAATAAGTCTCAAGTACTATTAAATATATTTATTTTCGTAGCATCCACAATTAAGCGAGTCTCTCACGAGTGGACCTTTCACATCTATTTCAATGAATACACCGCTGATGAAAAGCTTTTTCGTCGATATTTTGCCAGCAGAAATTGCAATAATCGAAAAGTGGGAAGGATATGAAAAACTTGCTACAAAACTCAAAAATGTGCACAAAACTATGGTAGGAAGGTGTGTCGCTGCTGCGAAGCCCATCGAAAACGAACTGAAAGTCTTAAATCATGGCGACGTGTGGGTTAATAATTTTATGTTTCAATATGCTAATGACGATACTGAAAATCCACTCGACGTACTATTCGTAAGTATATTCGTAGTCCCAAAAAAAATTATATTGAAAATATCTAACAGAAAAATTCGGAACTTGTCCGCAGTACGATTACCAAGGAAGCTATTACGTAAGTCCCGGAATTGATATTAACTATTTTTTGAATACCAGCATTCAATTGGAAGTTCTCGAAAAACGTCGTGACTTTATGATTGAAGAGTACTACTATAAGTCGTTTCGATCGAGTTTGGAGCGAATTGGTTTCGAGAAAATTCCAAGTCTTGACGAAATCAAGGAGGAAATACGAAAAAGGGAGTTTTTTGGATTTGTTGCAGCAGTTGGTGTCTTGCCAATAGTTTGTATGGATCGAAATCAATCGGCCGATAATAGTTTAGAATCGTTTGCTGATAAAGAAATTGCTGAAAATAAACAACAAATTGCTCTTAGTTCTAAACGCTTTCAACAAATTATGAAATACATGGTGGATCGAGGTGATAAATTGGGGATATTTGATTAAAAAGAAAAACTATTTTGTAGAAAAACCGAATGTTAGTAAATTGATTGAAGAATAAAAGTATTAAATTGTCTAAATCCGAATTTTTTAGTATTAATAAACTTATTACTAGCTCATATTGGCAATTTGATATAAGCATTCGATTCTGTGCTATAGCCTAGTGATTAGTGTGTTGGTCTTGTAATGCGAAGGCCGTGAGTTCAAATCCCGTTCGACGCAATATATAATTCCAGCACATTGCCTGCTTGGTTATACCTTTGTCACCTCAATCTACGAAAATGAAAAATTCGTAGATAAGGGTTGTGCGAAGGGCTAACAATCCTTCCACAATCAGTAATGAAAAATGTTAAGGAACCTGAATGTCAGGAGGCCAGGGTCCGATTTGGGCTGTAGCGCCATTGTAGAGAGAGTGAATTCGATTCTGTAATGAATGCAAGGTATGGCTGTAAGGTAATACCCTCACCACATGTCATACAACATCGCTAATGATAATATCGCATAATAATGCTGCTAATGTATTTGTGTGTTTTTTTTTTGTATGACCATAGAAAAACAATTTAGAGGAACTTCCTTTAATGCACGATTCGCAGTGAAGTCAACGTAAGTAAGGGAAACAAGTGGAAATAGAAAATTTAGTAGAAAAACACAGGAAGGAAGAACTGGCGGTGAACTCTGCTCTTAAAATATTGAAAGTTGTATTCCATTAGAAAAAGATTGCCTGGTACCGAATTCTACTTTGCTGTCGTCCGAGGGATGAAGGATTGCCCAACTTTGTGTGCTTCTATTAACGCTATAAGTTTAATGGATTCCAAGCCACCAAGAGAAAGCATTTGACTGAGGACTGAAAGCCTAGTGGTGGCGAAAATGATGGAGTATTTCAATAAACTTATCATTTATCTGAATACTTTTATTGTAATATGTTTTTTGTTTTTTTTTTTTTTTTTTATTTCAAGTTTATTTTATTATAAGAATTAGACTGGTGACCGGTCTCTAGCTTACATTATTACGACTCTTAAGACTAGTTAAAATTATGAATGCTAATTCTACTTTTAACATAATGTTGTTAAGTTAAAGAGTATACTGTTGAGCAGAGTAAGATAATTGTATTAGATTGATATTATAACAACAGAGAGTACAGTTGGGATGGATGCATGTGCGTTTAAATAAGTTATTAAACGACTTAAGAATTATTCGAGATTGTTGGGTTACAGTTTAAGATAATTTGTTACAGAGATTTAATCGAGATTGATGCTTTACAGTTGCTTAAATTAAATTTATAAGTTTATTATTGATTTCCAGTTTGGTTGAAGGGATTTTTTTTTTAATAAAAAGTTAATAAAAATAAATTTTATTACAAGATTTGGATTTATTTTACTTATTTTAATTTCTTAGGTCTATAGGCATTTTAATAATTTGAATTTGTAGATAAAGACATCGTTAAGGAGGTGTGTTGCAACTAGTTATCGAAGAGTTTATGAGGGACTATGCGACTGGTATTTCTTTTTAAGGCCTCTGCTGTAGTCTTTGTGAAGTTGGTAGGTCAGCGATACTCCCACCAAGAAAGTAAGGACGATGAGGGTTACTTCAATGCGGTTGGACTCAATGACAGGATTGACAGTCACTGAGTTGATCACTTCGCCAGCGTTGTCCACGTGCTTGGTCTTAGTATTTCCCATTTTACTGAGAAGGTATAATGCTAGCAGGGTATTTTTTGGAAATTTTATGCTGAGTTAGGCAGTGAGAGGGGGTCAGTACGTTTAAGTCTTGAGAATTTCTGCGTGCGAAGAATATTGCACGCTAGGGTGTTTTTATGTGATTGAAGTCTGGTTACGTAGTTTTTTTCGAATTTGCAAGCTTCTTGCCGGATTTTTTTGAGACCTAGATCACGTTGAATTATTACGTTTTTGACATAGCAAGGGGCGTCAAGTATTGCCCTAATTATATTAGTTTGCATTCGTTGCAGTATTTCAACGTTCGATGGTTTAGCTGAACCCCAAAGTTGGATACCGTAGGTCCAAATAGGTTTTATTGCTACTTTTTATATTAGGACTTTAGTGTTCAGGTTTAGCCTGGATTTTTTGTGAAGAAGCCAGTAAAGTTTTTTAAATTGCAGTTTTACCTGTTCTCTCTTTTTCTTGATATGAGATTTCCAGGTTAGCCTTTGGTCCAAGTGTATTCCTAAATATTTCGTTTTGTCGGCAAGGGGGATAGGTTTCTCTTTCATTGTTATTGAGGGCATGTGTTTTTCCGAAGGGTGAAGGTTACCTGGACCGTTTTTGACTCGTTGATTTTGATTTTCCATTTATCAGCCCATTCCATTATTATATTGGTGTGGGATTGGAGTTCTCTAGATGCAATGAAGGGGTTTTTTTTGGAGTACAAGACGGCGGTGTCGTCCGCAAAAGTTGATGTTAAGAAGTTTTGGTCTGTAGAAGGTCGGCTGAATATAAGAGGTATAGGACGGGACCTAGGACGCTCCCTTGGGGGACGCCGGCATTAATTCTGAAGTTGGGGCAAGTTGAGTCTTTTATTAAGACTCTAAATGATCGTTTGTCTAGGTAGTTGCAGAGAACTTTGTGGAATTTCGAGGGAAGGTTTGTTGAGATTTTGTGCTTTAGTCCTTCGTGCCAGACTTTGTCGAAAGCTTGGGCTACGTCTAGGAAAAGACCGACGCAGTAGTTTTTATTTTCTAGGGCTTGTTTGATTTTGTTCACTAGACGGTGGACTTGCTCAATGGTGCTATGGCCATTTCTAAAGCCAAATTGGTGATCTGGAATCAGCTTGCTTCGAGTTAGCACTGGGAGCGTCTTGTCCAGAAAGAGTTTTTCGAAAATTTTTGATAGTATTGGTAACAAGCTGATCGGGCGATATGAGTCGATTTTGGTTTTGTCTTTACCAGGTTTAGGGATAACGATGATTTGGGCTTCTTTCCAAGCTTTCATGTAGTAACCCAGTCGTAGCATGGAGTTGAAGATGAAGAAGATCACCAGCTTCCCGCAGGTGGGTAGTTCTTTTAGCATTTTTCCTGTGATATAGTCGTGGCCTGGGGATTTTTTTGGGTTGCATTCATTTATCTTTCTGACTAGAGCTGGTAGCATGAATTTCATTGGTCTTGAACTTGGGACATGGAGGAAGGGGGTGATATTCGGATTAGTGTGAGGGGTTCAGTTTGAAGTCAATACTTTTGCAAAGTGTTGGGCGAATGCTGTGGCTATGTCTTTGCTATCCGAGATCCAATTACCTTCGGGGTCTCTTATTGGGGAGTCTGTTTGCGGGGGTTTTTTAATTCTTTTGGTCACTTTCCAGATAGAGTAGTTAGTTTCTGGGAGGTGATTGAGATTTTCAACGAATTCCTCGAATTGTGAGTTTTTTTCTAGATACAATTTATTTTTGAGCTTTTTTTTGGTTTCATTTAACAGCGTTTTAGCTTTAGGAGATCTGTATTTCTGCCATTCCTTTTTTGCTTTCCTTTTGTCTTTTAATAGGTTCAGGATGGATCTGCGGTACCAATGAGTGGTTCTGTCGGGGTAGTGAGTTGGGGGAGGAGTGGAGAAATAAGCACAGTCGGCGATAGTGTTGGTCAGATACGAGATGGCATTATCGATATCGCTGGAGGATTTGAGCCTTACGTTTGGACAGAGGTGTTTTTCTGCAGCGTTGCGAAATTTGGACCAGTTGGTGCAGGAGTTGGTGAGGTGGGGTCTTAAGTTAATAATTGTAGGGGAGTGGTTGATTACAAAGATTGTAGGGGAGTGGTCCGATGACAGATCGGTAATGATTGTTGCAGATATTCTTTGCGGGTTCATGCTCTTTAAAATTCCGAAGTCGATTATGTCGGGGATCTTTCTCGTGTCAGCTGGCCAGTAGGTAGGAGAGCCTCCGGAAGTGCAGAATAGGTTGTTGTTGTATATGGAGCTGAGGAGCTGTCTACCCTTGGGGGTAGCTAGTCTCGATCCACAGTGGGGTGATTTTGCGTTAAAGTCTCCAGCCGCGAAGAACCGATTGTTGAGAGACCTGAAAAATTTTTCGAATTCGTTTGGAGAGACTGCAAATTTGGGAGGGCAGTAAACTGAGGCTATTGTTAACGTGCCGGGAGTGGTAGTTATGGAGATAGCTGTAGAATGGAGTTTAGCTAGTTGCGTGTGGACAATTGCGTGGTGTTTTATGCGGTTTCTTTATGAGTATTGCAGTGCCTCCATAGGATTTATCTTCTGGGTGGTTGTCGGTGTGGCAGGTGTAGCCGTGGATTTTTAGAAACTTTTTGCTGGTTAAGTGAGTCTCGGAAAGAAGAATTATATCTAATTGATATTCGTGGAGGAATGCTTCAAGTTCAAGTTTATGGCTTAGTACGCCGTTTACGGTCCATTGACCTATTCTTAGTGTACTTACGTTTTTATTAGTTTTGCTAAAATTTCAGTTTGCTTAGAAAGCATTACTTGCATTTGTAGCATTGTGTGACTGTTAGTGTCATTAGTATTTGCAAAATGGAAGCTTCAAGGTTACTGGGGTCAGATTACTTTGACTTAGCGACGTCTGCATAGGTCATGCCGTTAGAGATGTGCTGGAGGAGAGGAGGATATTGTCTGCCCAGAGTCTGCATGTGTGGAGTACTGGTTTTTGCTGGTAGCCTTGAGCTAATTGGTGGAGTAAAATGTTTGAAGTCAATTTTTAAACCAAAGGCTTCCAAATAATCCAAGAAAACTAACTAATACTCGAAAATTAACAAAATTTGTATGGAAGATAGTGGAAGGACTGAAATCATTAAAAGAACATTCTACTTATTGCACTCCATTGTCAAGAAATTGATATTGCCACTCATATTTTACCTCGATAGCTTCAATTTTATCAAAGAAATATTCCTAAAATCAATAAATTAAATATTTTGGTATGAGAGGTGGTAAAAGGAGTAATGTGAAGTCAAGTCCTAATAATTTATTGCAAAGTATCTGCAAATTGTAATTAATTGTTATTAAAATAGAACAATCCGAAATTTAGATTAAAAGTTTTTAAATATTCCTGTAAATATCCTTAACTTCGAGTTATTCAAAAAAAGTTGAGTTGGCGCAATGTAGTTCTCGTTAATACAAAATCGATCAAATCGTATTTCTTTAACATGAAATGTAAATAGGAGGTGCACAGACCGATTTAACAAGCACCCTAATGTATCATATTCATCAGAACTTGACAACTATTCAAATTCAATATCGATTTTGTAGCGCAAAAAAGGCCAATGCATTTGATTGTAATATAGAGATTGGCGATTTTCGCGCTGCATTGGAGTTTCAGATAATATCCTGTCTTCTATACTGAAAAAAATTATCATATCAATGGTATTGCTTAACCATCCTGGTCCTCCACTGATGTGCAGACACGGAAGGTGACACCAAGGTCATATAAAACTGGTCCAGAATGCCGATCGAAAGACCACAAATTTATACAAAATCGCAATAGCAAAATTCGGAGAAGTGTGACCAGGCACGTCTTGTGCGGTTGTGTCAGGAGATGAAATTCCTAGCCGTCCTGAAACACGTGTACCTTCGGAACCGAGAACACAATTTTGTCCTGTAACCGAAATCTTCCTACCTGAAATTGGAGAATTGTGAAACTGGAGGAGATCAAAAGAAACTCTAGATGTGCGTAATGGTGATCAACAAGGAGAAACTGGTAGCATCATCATTATGGACTCGGTTCCATCACAATGAAAATACTCGAAAAGGACGGGCTGGAAGCGGAGCAAAGATCCCACGATCCCGCTCATCCAGTATCAATGATGGACGCAGAGGGGAATGATTCTACATCCAAACCCGATCCAGTTCTTCACATAGCTAATATAACCATTATCAAAGACGACTCACAGTTGTCCGGCTCACAGATAGAGAACGAGCTCCATAGCTCGCATCCGCCTATAGAGAACGAACTTCACACTTCCGACTCAGAAGAAGTTGAGCGCAGAAATGGCCCAGATACTGAACTTTCTGAAAATTAATCTCCAATACGCTAAATTGTCGTCAGCCTCCTTACTTTTCCAGCTAAGTCAATGAGAAGACATAGTATTGATTGAGTTGTTACAGTTCTAATCTGTGAACTCAAGATCCCTAACTATGCTGAAATCAAGGCAGATCTACATCTTGTTTCCTTGCGAAGAGAACTTAAGGCAAATTGCTACTCAAAAGGAAAGATTTCCAGATTTAACACTGTTTGTTTTATTTCTTGCGACATTTCGGTCTCTGCTAAGACCTTTATCCCACCAAAGACTGGAAATCTCTCCTTTAAATTCTAAATGCACTAAAAAAAATTCACTAAACTATGTTGATACGCCCTCGTTATAGTAATCAGGCAATTATCGCAGCCAGCCTCGAAACGAGAGAAAGAAACGATTTCGACTTATTTAGATCATAATTAGGTCACTCCCCTTGAATAATCTGGGTGATCTGATTGCCGAGTGGAGTTTTAAAGCAGACCTCATTATTGGATGCGTCGCTAACACACATTACACAGAATGGAGTAGCTCTGACATCAACGAAAGAGGACTACTTATTAAACACTGACCTATTACTATGCAACGGAGAAGGGGAAAACTATTTTGTTAGTAGAAATAGACAGGAAGTCCTAGATATTATCCTGGTTTCAGAGAATATCGTGCATTTTGGTTAGCGACTGCATGGTGTCCAATGAACATTCATTTTCAGACCATCGATACTTCCTATTTTTTTGACCATCGTCCCGAAAAACCTATCACCAGAAACAACAGCAAGACTGGTTCAAATACAAGAAAACTATCGGGGAATTGCTTCCCTCCTAAATTTCTTGCCTTCTCGATACCACTGCTGCTCTTGATGGGCTCTTCACAAAGGCTTTAAGTGGGGTAATGTAGTGATCTTGTCCCACTCTAGGTAGTCAAAAGGTAAAGCCTCCAAAGAGGAGCGACGAAATTCGGGATCCCAGGAAAAACTGTAGGTGACCTTCAAAAAGGCCAAGAGAAACAAAAGAGCCACTGACTGCGGGTCCCATAAAGAAGCTGTTATAGAAAGAACTTGATGAAGCACAGCGCATATCCTGGAAAGTCTTTTGCGGTATGGTAGAAGGAACCTCTGATGTTCCTTCTATCGTACCGTAAAAGACTTTCCAGGATTATCAAAACTTCGCAAAATTCTTTCAACCTTTCCTTCAATGCCCAACTAAATGAAGAAATCCAACGAGTCATAGAGACGATGTCGTTGATCTTCTCTTAAATACACAATTTGCAGATAGCTCTTCAGACGCAACGATCTAAGGCGTGCATGAACTCAAGACTTCAGTCGGCGACTCTGAAATCATCATCTCGCGGAATAAAATCCTTTGGACGGTATACAGCTTCAGTCCATATAAGTTCCAGGTCCAGACGGAATAATACCTGCCGAATTTCACATCTCTGATATCATGCTACCTTGGTTTTATGTTTTTTTAAGAAGTGCCTATGACTGACCTACATTCCTGAAATATGAAAGTGGGTCAAAATGGTTTTTATCCCCAAAGAGGAAAGAAGCTCTCATGCATGTCCGAAAGACCTAAGACCAAAAAGTCTATCCTCATTCCTTCTAAAATCCATGGAACGATTGATAAATATCCATCAATGCAGCAACATCGATCAGCAAATATTGGGAGGGGTCCAGCACGCATACTGGAAGGGGAAATCGGCTAAAACGACCATACATACAATCGTATGCAACATCAAAAATCTCTAAGTATTAAAGAATACACTACGGTAGCATTTTTGAAATCGAGGGGGCTTCCAACAACGTGAGACCAGAAACAATTTAGGGCACACTGTGTAACGATCACTCTATAATATCACTCTATAATATCACTCTATAATATCACTCTATAAATTTATTTTAGGGCGGTGGAAAATATTTTTTTTTTTTTTTTTGATCGAGTAGGGAAGAAAAAGGAAAAAAAAAAATATAATTTTTGGGGGAGTCAGTTTTTTTTTTTTCGTTTTGAGTGAGATCAACGAGAAGGATCGAATACTGGTTGAATTATAAAAAAATCTACGATAATTCTACGATTTGAGTGGAGGCGAGAGTTACATTTCATCGAAGAAAAAGAAATTAACTTATGTGAAATCAATCAAGCGGCACCTTCTAAGATTCCACTTGAAGTTTCTTTGCGCGCTCATTGACTTGTGTTGATGGTATCCAGCAACTGTTTTCCAGAAAATCCTCCGCCTTTATCCAAGGAGGTACGGATTCTTGATTCGATCAATCCCGGTTGTTAAAAAAAAAAGAGAACAAGAAAGAGATTTCATCTTTCAAGAAAAGAAAAGGTATTCAGCGACTTGTTTGGCTGTACGCTGAGAACAAGAAAGAGTTTTCATCTTTCAAGAAAAGAAAAGGTATTCAGCGACTTGTTTGGCTGTACGCTGAGAACAAGAAAGAGTTTTCATCTTTCAAGAAGAGAAAAGATATTCAGCGACTTGTTTGGCTGTACGCTGAGAACAAGAAAGAGTTTTCATCTTTCAAGAAAAGAAAAGGTATTCAGCGACTTGTTTGGCTGTACGCTGAGAACAAGAAAGAGTTTCCATCTTTCAAGAAAAGAAAAGGTATTCAGCGACTTGTTTGGCTGTACGCTGAGGACAAGAAAGAGGTTTGATCTTTCAAGAAAAGAAAAGGTATTCAGCAGCTTGTTGGCTTAACGCTGAGGTCAAGAAAGGGAGTCTTTTTTTTTTTTTTTTTTAAAAAAAATATAGAAGAGTGGTTAAAATTGTTAAATTATTATTATTATTTTTTTTTATTATTATGTTAATTTATATACATACATATATGTATATTTTAAAAAAACATCTAATTTTTTTTTAGGAATTAACTTACATCAAGTAAGAAGGGGGGAGAAAGGGAATAAAAGGATAAAACTAACTTTTTATTATTCCAGTGAAAGTACGAGTGCGCACTCAGTGACATCACATAAAGATTTTTTTTCGGGTGAGTTTTTATTTTTGTTTTCTCTCTTCCTTGTATATTGATTCATATAATATAAAATATATATTAAAATATATGTATGTATACATATAAATATTCATTTATTGTAAAAAGGGAAACATTATTTTTATAAATAAATAAGTGTTTTAACGTATTTAATTAAAATTAAAAATTTACACGAATTTTAATTTTTTTTTATATATAAATAATGACTTTGTAAGTCATTAAAGACTTGGTTGGTAATTTGGTTTCTTCTTCGTTCCCCCCTCTCCATCTCCAAATCCGGAGAATCATTTCTTTAATTGTATGGGTTGCGACGACACGACCCAACTCTGACTGAGCTAGTCAAAGACAGGTGGTCGCAGACAATTGCCGCATACATATTAAAGAATTATAAATGAATCATCTTGTATAAGGTGGTTACATTTATATGGCGCCCAACTAATAGGACAATGGACAAAAATTGTCATTTGGAATTTTGAATCGTGATGTTTTCAATAAATTAATTTTTTTTTTTTTTTTTTGGAGAGTTGAGGAGAGAGAGACCAAAACCAACCAATTAATATACAATATTGAATTTAAAAATATTAACAATACTATTACTAATTTAATAATAATAAAACTAAAATATTAGAACTTATTATGCTTCGAACACCGCCGTCGGTTTTGCCAGAAGATGTAGAGGAGCAGTATAGTTTGCCTATGACTCGATCCAGAGCAGCAAAACTTGCTGCTCAATTTACAAACGGGATGTCTGAAGCATATGAAGAGATAGACCAGGTGAATCCTGAATTGGAAAGAGTGAGTTTACACTCTACAAATCCATTCTCTCCTCAACAAAATAATGGGATGGGTGATACACCCTTATTGAAAAGAAGATATGATTTACAAAAAGATTTTGATTCGGAAAATGTAAACTATATTCAAACTTTAGAAGCAGAATTGTTAAAATTTAAAAATCGAGTAAATTATTTAGAGTTGAAACTTAAAGATAAACCAAATACTATAAGAGAAAGGAGACATGAAACAAATAATGTACGTAGAACGTTATCTTCTTCAGATGATAATTGCACAACACAAATACGGTCTCATAGCCCTTTAAGTAAATGGCATACAAAGTTTGATGGTACTACAAAAAGTATTCCTGTGGATGAGTTCATGTTCAGGATCGAACATTTGAAAAATTTAGAAAATTATTCAGAAAATTATTGGATTAATAATTTCTTTAGAACTTTATCAGGTGCGGCGGAGTCATGGTTTTGGCAATATTTGAGAGCAAAACCATTTTCAACGTGGAATGAACTGAAACAGTCTGTAATTCAACGTTTTAAGTTGTGGACGTCTGACGCTGAAATACTCCATGCTATGGAAAGACGTCGACAAGATTCTAAGGAATCAGTAGAAGAATTTATATCTGTATTAGTTTCATTGAATAATCAGAGATTACGACCTTTGGCTGATGAAGAAGTAATTTCAATTTTACTATCAAACATTAATCATCAAATTGCTCAACTCATATTTGCAATGAATCTTAATACGATAGACAAATTTCGAGAGTCATCACGTAAAGCTGAAAATTATTTAAAGTCACAAAATATATATACTAGAAATCGTCAAGTATCCGAAATACAGGAAGACAATGAATTTAATATGAATGTTAATCAAGTGTATGAGATGAATGCAACTTCTAGTAAGTACAAACAAAATTTGTCAGAAAATTGTTGGAATTGCAATGCACGTGGTCATGGATTCAGAGATTGCCCTTCGTCACGTAGACGTTTATTCTGCTACTATTGTGGGGAGAAGGACGTAACTTGTGTAAATTGTTCTAAGTGTTCGTTGTCAAAAAAACGAGGAAAGAGGTCGATCTCAGAAGACACAGATCGGCCTAATTACGTCTCAAGCTCAAAAAAGAGATACTCAAACTTCTCATTTTGGCAAAAACCAAAAAGAACATCAAAAACAACGTTAAATATTTCTTATACTGGTGGAATTTCAGTTGAAACACAAACTGAAAATTTAATTGATGTAAACTATGTTAATACTGATCAGACAAACTTAAAAGAAAAAGTATTTAAAAATCAATTAGATTCAGAAGTATTAGTTCCTCCAAAAAAATCTTTAACCCAACTTCGTCCTTTTAAAAAAAAAAACGAATATCTCGTAGACGTCTAATAGTATCTACTATCTTTTCTAAAGTTGGAGATAATAGACCATATGTTCAAATTAATATTGGTGGGAAAAATTTAGTTGGTCTTCTAGATAGTGGAGCAAATATTAGTTGTTTAGGTGCAGGGTCTTTGGAACTTTTAAAAGAATTGAATATAAAAATTAAGCCAGGTATATCAGAAATTCAGACTGCAGATGGTACTAGTTGTTGTGTACATGGTAGTTTTTATGCTTCTATAGAATATAAAGGTGTAACTAAGCGTATCAAGCTGTTTGTAATACCAGGTTTAGAACAATCACTTTATTTAGGGGTGGATTTTTGGAAATTATTCAAATTAGCTCCATCAGTCATAGCTTCATTGGAAAGAAAATCTTTAGATATTCAACACATTCCTGAACTTTCTATTACGTCTGAATTAAATGTTCATGTGTTAGATATAAAAGATCAGCAAAGATTGCATGAAATTATTCTTCAATTTCCATCATTTGAAAGTAAAGGGTTAGGAAAAACTACTCTAGAAGAACATATTATAGAAGTAGAAAATTCGTCGCCTATTAAACAAAGACATTATCCTGTTTCACCGGCTATTAAAAACTTATGTTTGAAGAGTTAGATCGAATGTTAAGGTTAGGAGTAATTGAAGAAAGCATTAGTCCTTGGAGTTCCCCAGTGGTTCTTATTCAAAAACCAGGAAAAAATCTATTGTGCATAGATTCCAGAAAAGTAAATCAAGTTACAAAAAAGGATGCTTACCCATTACCTCATATTGATGGTTTGCTTAGTAGGTTACAAGATACTAAATTTATTACAGCTTTAGATTTAAAAGATGCATTTTGGCAAATACCACTTGAGAAAATTTCTCGTGAAAAAACCGCCTTTACTGTACCTGGTAGACCTTTATATCAATTTACGGTTATGCCATTCGGCTTATGCAATGCTCCTCAAAGAATGTGTAGGTTGATGGATAAAGTTATGAAGCCATTACCTGTAGACATGAGAGAAAGGGTTTCTGTATATCTGGATGATCTTTTAATTATTTCTCCAGATTTTGAAGATCATCTAAAGATATTAAAAGAAGTTGCAAAGTGTTTAACTTTGGCAAATTTGACAATTAACGTACAAAAAAGTCATTTTTGTATGAAAGAAGTTAAATATTTAGGTTATGTAGTACGTGATGGCACACTGAACGTAGATTCAGGAAAAATTAAAGCGATTGCTGAATTTCCTGCTCCAAATTCAATTAAACAAGTCAGACGATTTTTGGGAATGTCAGGTTGGTATAGACGATTTGTCCCAAATTTCGCGTCTTTAGCTTCACCAATATCAGATTGTCTGAAGAAAAAAAAAGGTGGATTTAAATGGTCTGAGGAAGCACAAGTTGCTTTTGATTCTTTAAAGGAAGCTTTAATTAAATCACCAATATTACATAATCCTGATTTTTCGAAACCTTTTAAAATTCAATGTGATGCAAGCCAATCTGGAATTGGAGGAGTTCTTTATCAACTAAATGAAAAGGGTGAAGAATTACCTATTTCATTTGTCTCTCAGAAACTTAATTCTGCACAAAAAAATTATAGTGTTACTGAATTGGAGTGTTTATCTGCTGTTATTTGTTTAAAAAAATTTAGACCGTATGTTGAAGGACTACCCTTCACAATAATAACTGATCATGCCAGTTTAAAGTGGCTAATGAATCAGAAAGATTTGAGTGGTAGACTAGCTCGTTGGTCTTTAAAATTACAAGGATTCAATTTCAATATTGAACATCGAAGTGGATCTTTAAATGTAGTACCAGATGCATTATCTAGAATGTATAATGAAGTGCTTACGTATTCAGAAGCAAAACCGGAATTAGATCTTAAGTCTGAACATTTCCAATCCGATCAATATAAAGAATTAATAACATTAATTCAACAAAAAGGAGAAACTATTTCCGATTTATGTATAATTGATAACTTGGTTTTCAAGAAAACTAATTCCAGTTCAAACGTTCTTGACGATATAATTAATTCATGGAAATTATGGATACCAGATACATTGACTCAGGACATAATTAAATCGGCTCATGACCTACCACTGGCTTCACATGGAGGAATAAAAAAAACTATAGAAAGAATACGTCAAAAATATTTTTGGCCTAATTTAGCTACTCAAGTTACTGAGTATGTTAAAAATTGCTCGGTATGTAAGGAAATTAAATGTCCGAATTCTTTATTAAAACCACCTATGGTTACACAGTTTAAGGTAGAACGTAAATGGCAACGAATATATATTGATTTACTTGGACCATACCCTTCTTCAAAAAGAAGAAATAAATATTTACTTATAGTACTAGATCAGTTTTCAAAGTTTGTATTGTTGAAACCACTTCGAATAGCCTCAACAAAGTCTATAGTTCAATATTTAGAGAATGAAATATTTCTGGTGTATGGAGTTCCGGAAAATTTAATTTCTGATAATGGATCTCAATTCGTGTCTAATATTTTTAAGAATTTCCTAAAAAATTATGGTGTGACTCATACTCGATTAGCAATTTACTCACCTCAAGCAAATGCCTCTGAACGAGTAAATCGCTCAATTTTGACAGCAATTAGAGCTTATATAGGTGAACAACACAATAATTGGGACGAGCATATTTCAGAAATAGCATGTGCTCTTCGTACATCGACCCATGAATCAATTGGTTGTTCTCCTTATTTTGTTATGTATGGCAATGAAATGGTAACCCATGGCAGTACTTACTCATTGTTGAAGAAGTTTCAAAATGTAAACTCTCAGGATCTTAATCAGTTACTGATGACAGATAAAATGCAACTTATTCATAACTCAGTTAGCAAATCATTAGATAAGGCATTTAACAAATCTGCTAGACAATATAATAAAAAAACAAAAAAATTAGATTCAATAGTTCCTGGACAAATAGTTTATCGTAGAAATTTTTGTATCAGTGATACAAAAAAAAAATTTAATAGTAAATTAGCTCCGAAATTTCTCAAATCTAAGATATTGAAACAATTAGGGAATTCCATCTTTTTAATTACAGATATGAATGGAAAAACTCTTGGGAAATATCATGCTAAAGATTTAAAATTTTAATGCCCGGCTAACTTTTTGTGGTGAACCCCACATTGGGCGCTTTTGGTTAGTAAGCGATCGTTTTAATTTTGTTCTTTTGGTTTCATATACATCTTTTGGTAGATGTATTTGAAATCTTGGTGGGGGGCTTTGTAACGATCACTCTATAATATCACTCTATAATATCACTCTATAATATCACTCTATAATATCACTCTATAAATTTATTTTAGGGCGGTGGAAAATATTTTTTTTTTTTTGATCGAGTAGGGAAGAAAAAGGAAAAAAAAAATATAATTTTTGGGGGAGTCAGTTTTTTTTTTTTCGTTTTGAGTGAGATCAACGAGAAGGATCGAATACTGGTTGAATTATAAAAAAATCTACGATAATTCTACGATTTGAGTGGAGGCGAGAGTTACATTTCATCGAAGAAAAAGAAATTAACTTATGTGAAATCAATCAAGCGGCACCTTCTAAGATTCCACTTGAAGTTTCTTTGCGCGCTCATTGACTTGTGTTGATGGTATCCACCAACTGTTTTCCAGAAAATCCTCCGCCTTTATCCAAGGAGGTACGGATTCTTGATTCGATCAATCCCGGTTGTTAAAAAAAAAAGAGAACAAGAAAGAGATTTCATCTTTCAAGAAAAGAAAAGGTATTCAGCGACTTGTTTGGCTGTACGCTGAGAACAAGAAAGAGTTTTCATCTTTCAAGAAAAGAAAAGGTATTCAGCGACTTGTTTGGCTGTACGCTGAGAACAAGAAAGAGTTTTCATCTTTCAAGAAGAGAAAAGATATTCAGCGACTTGTTTGGCTGTACGCTGAGAACAAGAAAGAGTTTTCATCTTTCAAGAAAAGAAAAGGTATTCAGCGACTTGTTTGGCTGTACGCTGAGAACAAGAAAGAGTTTCCATCTTTCAAGAAAAGAAAAGGTATTCAGCGACTTGTTTGGCTGTACGCTGAGGACAAGAAAGAGGTTTGATCTTTCAAGAAAAGAAAAGGTATTCAGCAGCTTGTTTGGCTTAACGCTGAGGTCAAGAAAGGGAGTCTTTTTTTTTTTTTTTTTTAAAAAAAATATAGAAGAGTGGTTAAAATTGTTAAATTATTATTATTATTTTTTTTTATTATTATGTTAATTTATATACATACATATATGTATATTTTAAAAAAACATCTAATTTTTTTTTAGGAATTAACTTACATCAAGTAAGAAGGGGGGAGAAAGGGAATAAAAGGATAAAACTAACTTTTTATTATTCCAGTGAAAGTACGAGTGCGCACTCAGTGACATCACATAAAGATTTTTTTTCGGGTGAGTTTTTATTTTTGTTTTCTCTCTTCCTTGTATATTGATTCATATAATATAAAATATATATTAAAATATATGTATGTATACATATAAATATTCATTTATTGTAAAAAGGGAAACATTATTTTTATAAATAAATAAGTGTTTTAACGTATTTAATTAAAATTAAAAATTTACACGAATTTTAATTTTTTTTTATATATAAATAATGACTTTGTAAGTCATTAAAGACTTGGTTGGTAATTTGGTTTCTTCTTCGTTCCCCTCTCTCCATCTCCAAATCCGGAGAATCATTTCTTTAATTGTATGGGTTGCGACGACACGACCCAACTCTGACTGAGCTAGTCAAAGACAGGTGGTCGCAGACAATTGCCGCATACATATTAAAGAATTATAAATGAATCATCTTGTATAAGGTGGTTACAACTGTCTAATTTGAAGTTGGGTGCTTTGCGTGCTGATTAACTTGATGTTGGCATCTAGGATTACTAGCACAAAACTGGGCATCGCATCTGCAAGAAGGTTTGTTAGTAGATGTATACCTCAAGGACGATTCCTCTCTAAACTTGTTTGAAACGTGGCGATCAATGTACTACTGCTAAGACTGGAAAAGGCAGGCTGTAAAGTGATTGGTCATGTGGACGATCTTTGGTAAGTACTCGAGTACTCTGAGCGAGGTTATTCAAAATGCCCTCTTATTACTGTAGAAACTGATACGTGAATGTGGACTGGGAGTGAATCTACACAAAACGCAACTAGTCGTTTTGACAAGGAAACACAAAATGACGCTCCTACCCCGGATGCTGCCAGTCTTGTTTTCATAGATAGAGCAAAATATCTGGGACTTATTTGGGATAGGAAACTGTGCTGGAAATATAATACTCAGGACCGTGTAAACAAAGCTATATTGTTGCACTTTACTCCAATAAAAAGGCCAAGTAGATTTCCTCAAATATCTCTATTAGATGAGCAAAATTTAATTACCCACTAGTGAGCGTAGACCTCAAGGGCATTTGCCGACTTGTACTAAGAATTTGATTGGAAACAATGCTTCGAGCCGAAGGGTTGTGACTCGGCAGTGAAATATGTAACCAAGGCAATTCTAAAGGATATGGGGCTCTTCATACCTTCCAGCTTCAAAAGGATCAAGCCGTCGGAAGTTGCCTGGTTCATAAAAAAGTGTCTCGATGCAATTAGAGCCCAGAAGCAGTCGTTCCAAACATATCGAAAAAACTAACTGCCGGGAACAGAGATTCCTTTATATTGGCAAGAAATGTGTGCAGTAGAATTTTAAATCGTGGTAATTTCGAGCATGACTAAAAACTTTAGATTGCTGGAAAGCCCAAACAATACAGCTGTATTTGGTTATTTGGGAAATCGGTCAGTAATAATTTTATATCATCCTTAGCTCCTCTTCTTCATTATGGTGACCGAACAGTTATCGATCATGTAAAAAAGCCAACCTTTCGACACAGAGTTTCGCCAGACTAGACTTTCACAGTCAAATCAGTCTCCCTAAACTACAATCGTCTGATTTCAAGCTGCCACCCCTTCGTTGTCGAACTAGGGTTATATTAAATATCCTGCAAGATCTTAATATTAACAAGTCTGCTGGTCCGGATGGCATCCACCTATTGTCCTTAAGAAATGCGTGATCTCCTAGTGAATCTGAGGAAATTCGTCGAAGGGCTAGAATTCGCGCTTGATATTGCGAAATCTTTTGACAGAGTTTGGCATGAATATCTCATAGTTCTTCCTTGAATGGATTGAGAGTTTCATACGAGTTACTTCTGCTTCATTTTCTATTGATTCCAGTATCACTCAAGGTTCAGGCTTATCAACCTCTCTCTTTCTAGTCTTTGCTTTCAATCCTATCTATATTTTTGCTGATAATAGTAGGCCTGACAACATCTTCTAATTTGACTCCACTGCGATTGAACGTCCGATTTCAGGGCCCTAATGACAAATTGAGTTAATATTCATTAAAATCTGACTTCAAACTAATCTTTGAACGGGGCTAGAACAGAATAGGTTATAATGCCTCAGTTTTATCCATTTATCTTAAAAGCATGATATTCCTTCATCGGACGCTATATAAGGACATTATTGCGACATGCAGATTCTACCTTCAGTGGACATTATTCCACCTTCAGTGGACATTACTTTACCTGGTCTAAAGCTTAATAGTCATTTTGATTGAATTCAACACATCTACGAAGTCGTTCTTGATGCCTCGAAACGTTTAGTATTTTTCGAAAGGGTAAGTAATATTTTTCTACGTCTCAACTAGCTACCATTTTCAAGGCTTACATCCATCCACGTCTTGAGTACAACTCGCTGGGGCTCCAAAATCACGTTCCACCTAATTAGAGATGAAACCGTATCGGCTTCTATGAACTTCCTCGAGCATCGCCGAAATATCGGATACTCTGCATTTATTATAGATATTTTCATGGTAATTATAGTAAGAAACTAAGGGACCTAATACCTCATCTCTTACATTCTTCACACAATACTCGTCAAGCTGTACACCCTCACGAGTACACTATGAAGCATCTGCTGTTGTGAACAGTGAGATTTATGCAGTCTTTCATCTCACAGACGTTACTGATATGGAATGTGCAACCGGGTCCAGTTCCAGCAAAGTTTAATCCCCAACATTTCAAAAATAATATTCACCACCATTTCCACTTATAAGGGAACCATGTCGACCTAACTGTTCATTATGCATTAAAGGGTTACCCCTAAAGCTATTTCGGATACCGTGAAAAAAATAGAATTGTAAAGTAATTCTTTGACTCTTTGACTATTTTTGGCCGGTAGAAGGCTTAAGGCTATTTAATCATTACAGTGCAGCTGAAAGAAACGTGATGGTCAAAAGGTCAAGCCTTGATTGCGGCTAAAAAATTAATATTTTTAAATTAAACAAAATTTTGGAAATATGTTAAGTCCTTATCTGTCGTTCTCAAGAACTACTCTAATATCATGTGGTAGTAAATTGAACTAGATATAGATGCTATAAAATTTTAATAATAACAGATCCTTATTCATATACTATGTTTAATTTAATACTTTTATTTCACAACCCTGTTTTCTCATTTGATACAAAATAAATTTCATTCTTAATCAAATACTCCCAACTTATCACCGCGATCCAGCATATATTTCATAATTTGTTTGAATCGTTTCGAACTAAGTGCAACTAGTTGCTTATTTGCAGCAATTTCTTTATCAGCAAACGATTCTAAACTATTATCCGTCGATTCATGTCGATCCATGCAAACTATCGGCAAGACACCAACTGCTGCAACAAATCCAAAAAACTCCCTTTTTCGTATTTCCTCCTTGATTTCGTCAAGACTTGGAATTTTCTCGAAACCAATTCGCTCCAAACTCGATCGAAACGACTTATAGTAGTACTCTTCAACCATAAAGTCACGACGATTTTCGAGTACTTCCAATTGAATGCTGGTATTCAAAAAATAGTTAATATCAATTCCGGGACTTACGTAATAGCTTCCTTGGTAATCGTACTGCGGACAAGTTACGAATTTTTCTGTTAGATATTTTTAACGTAATTTTTTTTTGGGACTTCGAATATACTTACGAATAATACGTCAAGTGGATTTTCAGTATCGTCATTTGCATATTGAAACATAAAATTGTTAACCCACATGTCACCATGATTTAAGACTTTCAGTTCGTTTTCGATGGGTTTCGCAGCAGCCACACACCTTTCTACCATAGTTTTGTGCACATTTTTGAGTTTTGAAGCAATTTTTTCATATCCTTCCCATTTTTCAATTACTGAAATTTCTAGCAATAAAATATCGACGAAAAAACTTTGCACTAATGGAGTATTCATTGTAAATGAAGTAAAAAATCCATTTGAGAGAGATTCCAATAAGTGTGGATGCTATAAAATTAAATATTATTAATAGTTCTTACATAGTGTATTTAAAATATCTCACCTCTGCTGCAACTTGCATAGAAGATGCATGAAATTTCGCTAGTTTTTCTAATACAAGTTTGCATTGCTTTTCATCTAGTCCTTTTTCCCGATCCGCCATAGAGTAGTTAGAAGCTTTGAGATCTTCGAAAACGATCGTTTGCAATGGTTCGTCTATCGCATAGAAACATCTGGAATGAGAAAAAAATTATCTATAACAAAAAACCATTCGGAAATACTTATTCCCAACTTACTTTGGTGCTAATTTCGTATCCGTTAAAAGTGCTTCCATTTTCGGAATAATTTCGAAAAGCATTTTTTCTTCTTTCGTATGTCCATTGAGGTACTCCATCAAATATCGTTGTTCGCCTTTTGGTATACTTTTTATAATTAATTGTGTAGTTTGTGGGCTACTTTGCCCATCGCTGTAGTTAATAACCACGCGGTAAATATTACTTGTATAGTTATCACCCGCATTACTTCCCATTGTAAAATTTAAACTAATTATTTCAATGTTATTTGTTTTTAAGTCGTTTTCTAAGGCATCTTTAAAGAATTTCTTATCCAGATAATCCGGAATTTCTAAATTGTTTTTCTCGATCGTCATTATTGTGGTAGTTTTTATCCTGAAATGAGTAGAAGGTATAAATTATTAATTAAAATATTCACAAATTCTCATTTTAGTAGCATAACAAGAACGAATCTAAATAGGAATTCAACTATTGTTAATTGTGTAACCGATCATAGTTAGGAGGAACTTCATATTGAATACTTTACTTAAGAGCGGAATATAGCTGATAAGATTATTGATGTTATGAAACAATTCTACGGAGATACAAGATGGCGAACCTTACACAAATAATAGCTTCCTTGCTAGATAAAACTGCATCCCGGTTCTGTTTGCGGTGCTAATAAAAGAAATGTGGAAAGTCATACTAGAAGGTGGGGCAAGCAAAATAGCAGTAAAGACTATCTAATATCTCACATCTAACCTGACGAGCTGTATTTATATGAGCCTCAACATGCAAGGTTAAGTTTGTGACGTTTAAAAGAGAGTGTTTGACGCAATTGTCAAATTCATATTATTATAAGGGAAGGTGAACAGATGTGCTTAATAAGAAAGGACAAAATTTTGTTAACCAATGTCGCCGACATATTTTAGCGATGTTCTGAACAACTTGATAAGATAGACATTGAGATTCAAAGGCGTAAGTGGCAGTAGATCGGTCTTCACGTTAGATTCCAAAACATTTGCTTATTTGGTCTGAGTTTTCGTACAGACCAGGATTTTGATCCACGTATTTCAAACCATCAAACTACTCTCTAGTCTAGTTTACACTCAAGTTTTGGTTATTTCACAAATCAATATGTGTAATTAAAAAGAATAGGCTTTTTATCAAGTAAGTCAAATTCAAAGTAAACATAATTTCTATTGATTTGTTTTCTTTTCAACTTCATTAGGAATAAAGTTTACCTGCCACCCAATGCCATATCTAATCACTTCAAAAGTTCCTTATCTGGCACACTCGCTACAAGATAAGTGGGCGCTAAACTTTTGAGAAACTTAAGAGAAAATATGAAGAGCATGATTTATTGGTACCAACATTTACTTTCGTACCTACCGAACATATCAAACTTTTATTTTCTCTTCAAGTGTACACGTTACATCTAAAAGAAATTACATCTCTGAGCGTAAAACAGTTTTCTTAAAATTTCAATAGATACATATGAACTGATCAACAAAATTTCACTTAAATAATCACAATATTATCGTTTTCAAAATTATTTTTGAACCTTATCTCACCTCAGTTAAATTTAAAAATAAATCACTATTTAACATTAGTTACTATTTTATTTAATCTAAGCTCAACGACCGACAACGCTGAAAGCTTTTACTATAATCGTACTGCCAAGTTTAGTTCTCTACCGTTTTATATGCTATTCCGAAGCCGGGAATTCATTTCAATTGAGCGTTATTATGAAATCGTTTGGACATGAAAAGAATCAAATAATGGATTGGAAATGGCCACTGGTTTTTGATTTATTCATTGATTGCGTATGGTTGATACAGGGATAAAAATGGTAGATTTTAGATGCTTATGCCGTCGGCACATGACGCGAGTTAAAACACTTTAATACCATTGACACATAGCACAGCTAAATTATAATTAAGGCCTAAATTATCATTAAGCGGCTGTGTGTCATACGCTAATTTAGCTTCTTTGAAAAATTAAGTCAAACATTTTGTAATCGAAAAGTATGGGAAAAGCAAATCTGTGAGAAGAGAAAATTTAACATTTAGGAAAATTTAAACCCTTCCTTCCGTGGATGCAATGAACAATTTACGAATTTGGTACCTCACGAACCATCCGATACTATTTACGTATTGACATGGTATTGAGTGATACACTGATGGTATTGACGATAAAAAATATTGCATACCGGCAGTGTATCAAAGGTATTAGACTAAAGATGCAACGGCTACTATTCGGTGTTCGATGAACGAATAGTTTTTTATCCGGCCGAATAGGCGATAATATTCGGCAAATTTCCGTATTTTAATAGGACCAACTAAGAAGCAAATTATCCAATATCCAAGTAAATCTCGTATTATAATTATTTCTGTCATAAAATATAAGTTATACAGTAGTGAATCGTCTAAAAATTTCATATAAATATGAATGTCGTGACGATTATTTTTGTATGAGGAATACGCAAAATTTCACACCTTTTTACTACTGTGAGTTCACATTATGGTCAAAGTCAAGATTAAGAATTGAAGATTGCTTAAAAAATATCTTTGGACAACAGTGTTATTTTCGGCATTCATTTAGAGAAAATTTCTAATATTTTAACGCAAGTCATTCGGGTGCGAAAAATCGATGACAGGCTATTCCAAAATGTTGATATTAAACATTGATGACTTTCAGTTTCTTTATTAGTAGTATCAATCTTATTACAAATGTAGATACACCAGATGCTGTAAAAGAATTTAGTAATTCCTTGTAAGTTTAAGAGAATTTCATGAGTTATTATTCTCAATCGCAATGTTATCATAGACCTTATACAACTAGAGCACACAATATTTCGTTATAAGTAATTGCTAGTTATTATATTGAAGATAATTGTTTTTGTTAAAAGAATTTAAATTTTTTTTAGATATTTCCAAATTCTTCAAATTGATTGCGCTGTGATGCTGGATTTAAGATAAATTTTTAAAATGATAAATTTTTGTACCTAAATTTTGTACTATAGTGGATAATAATATTTTAATTTTTGTAATAACAATAACAGTCCTAATAAATATTATCAGCCAGTACTTTTCCATTTCTTAGGAGTAATGAATTGGTTATTAATTTTTTTTTTAAAGGAAAACATCTAGTGTAAAATTCAGTAGTACAATGGCGTAAGCAACTATCTAAACGTTTTGATAAAGGTCTCAGCAGAGACCGAAACGTCACGAATAATAAAGCGTAACAGTGTAGAATCCGGAAAGATTTTCTTTCAATTCGAAATGCTCTGTGAAAACATTCACCAAACCATCAGCTACATTATTTGTTGAAAAAAAAAAAAAAAACTTTATGAAGTAAGATTAATTTCTTAGTACGTTTAATTATATTATAAGTATGCAATATATAAGGAAAGCAGCTAGAGTGTAGCCTAGTGGATAGCGTCTTGGTCTATAATGCGAAGATCGTGAGGTCATATTTCTCTCGACGTATAATTCTTGCTTGGGTATACCTTGGTCACATCAATCTACGAAAATGAAAAATTCGCAATGAGAGTTGTCCGAAGGGCTAACAATCCTTCCACAATAAATAATGAAAATGTTAAGGAACCTGAAGGCCAGAATGTCGAAGCTCGATTTGGGCTGTAGTATTATTGTAGAGGTGGAGATCTAAGGAAACCAAAATTAATGGTATCTTGTACCCTTTAATTAACAATTAGAACTCTCTCTCTCTTTCTCTCTCTGGAAAATATGCTGGAATGATATAAAATGGCCGATTACTAGTAAAATCACTTATGATCAAACTATTTAAAATGGATTGATGCGTGAGAAGCGTTGCTTCCCTTACATCTTGCCTTCTATTGAGGCCAGAAATATTAAATTCAAATCAGAACGAATATGTAACATTATTTATATATTATAAAAAAAAATCTAGACAGAAAGGTGCATTATTTTTGTACTTGCGTGCACAGGACAGCTTTTTTCTAAAAGCCCAATGAAGGCCAAAGCCTTTCGGCAAAAATCTGTGAGATGCGATTTGATTTGGTAAAATTTTTCCGCTCAACTCGATTAAATTCGACTTATGTGCGAAGGGGAGATGCATTTCGGTATTTGCTTTTAGAGCTTTCAGTCGCAAGTTTCTGTGCTGGTCGAGAACAAATATGAAAATGAGTAAATCTTGCAATATTGGCTATATAGGTCGAGCTTTCAGGGGTTACGAATCGGTTTAAGCTTTTGTAGATTGAGCAATATCTTTTTTGTGCGCCCTTGCTTTGTACGTAATGTAAATAAAAAATATCAGTTTAAATTAATGAGCTTTCATTTAAACTGATATTTTTAATTATATAACATTTTTAAAGTTTATATTTGATGAATGTAGGTTGAAGGGTCTTTCGAAGTAAGATGTCTCAATAAAATTTTTTGAAATTTCGGCCCGTTATCACCATGTGTTGATAGAGGATTGTAATGTCCGTTAATTCGTGAATAGTATGGTGAATGTGTATCGTATTTAATTTCAGATCTTTTTGCGATCAGATCTTATTGCTATTTGAAAGTCTACTAATATTGAATACAGTTGAAGGATTAAGTGCATAAATGGGCTATTGAACATTTTCAATGTTTTGAGATAAATGCCTTTAAAGTTTTTTGAATGTTACTTTTGCAGTGTATTACTGGTCCGAATCAAACTTTATGGTGTTTCTAGGCGCTAGATCAGATATATAGATAGATAGTTTATCGGTTCACAGTTTCAACTGACTAAAAATGTAGAAATTCAAAAAATGCCGAATAACCCCTTTATCCAATTGATCCTTCAATTAAATACAAAAAAATGGTTAAAAAATGAAATTATTAAATTTTGATGAATGAATGAAAATACTAAAATAAAGGACAGTATACCTATTCCCACGTCGCTACTCGTGATTCCTGCATGCTCTCAATATTACAAATGTTCCTGGCAGTTGACAGGAGAGGTTTTAGTAATGTATGAAGTATAACAAACCAATATTTTTAAAAAGTGATTGCTTCCCCTGGCTATCATATCACGCCACGCCACAGTCACTTCTGGCCATAATATTCCTAAAATGCGTCGGAGGCATTAGTTTACGAAAATTTGCAGTTTCTTAGTAAGTCGAACGTTCACTTTCCATGTAGTACAACCATATAACAACACTGACTTAACGCATGCGTCAAATATTCGCACCTTTGTGTGAAGGGAAATCTCTCTTAGCCTCCAGAAAGGTTAAAGGATACCGAAGGCCTGACGAGCTTTATTTAGACAAGCCTCAATATCCTTTTCGGCTCCGCCGTTCATGCTGACAATGCTTCCAAGACAACAAAAATGTTGCACCTCTTTCACATCTTGTCCGTTAAGAATAATCGGTGTGCTTGTGTTCGAATCCATGTGCATGTACTTGGTCTTACACACATTTATTTGCAGTTCCGCCTCTTTGCATTTAGAATGCAACGAGCGAACATTTGACTCTAAGTCTGAAAGATTGTGTGCAGTATCACAATGGTGTTGCCAAATTTGTTTTCAAACATTTTATGAAAAACTAAAACGAATTTATCATTGCTTTTTTTTTACAGAATTGCTTTGGAACCAAATATAACTTAGGGGTCACCCTTTAATGCATTGCACAATTATGTGGGAATAAGAAATTAATGAAATTTGGTTAGTTATGAAAATTTCAGGGGAAAGAGATGGAAATGGAGATGGACATTATTTTTGAAGCGTTTGTAATTTTCTTACTTAAAGAATTACAAAGACTATAAAACATATAACTAAGCGGTCCGAAAAATGAAGTTATTTATATCCATTTTAGTGTTGTAATAAATTTTATGAAATTGGATGATACTTATCCAAAAAGGAATCGGAGAAGAGCTTCTGCGAGAACGGCGTAAACACGTCTTTTTCTTCTCAAGAAAGTGTTTTTGAAAAGAGCTCAGATTTCTATGAGAAATTCACAAAATTCAAGGCAATATTCAAAGTGTAGAATTCGTTCCGTACCTTCGTTTCTTTCTTTGAACCCCAGTCCTTCAAAATCGCTAAACAGTATAAGATATCTGCCAACAAGTCGCCGCACTCTTTGTATTCTTGGGACAAGTTGAGAATGCATGTGAAGCCAATATGCTGGTAAATGTGGATAGGAGAGAATAAGTGAATGGGTGAACTAGAGCAGGCCTGTTGCCAATTTTTTAGCACTTAACTGCGATTTTACAATGAATACATAGCTCCAGTACATAGTATCAATTTTTCATTCGATTATTTCTGCAAGTTTTGGTTTTGTATGGAGAGGAGGGGTGGCATGGGAGGCGTGGGTGGATGTTAATAATTTTTTAATTCATTGCTTGAGGCGTGTTCGAAATTCTCAGCATAGAATGTTACTTTCATAGACGAATTAAATTGTAAGTAATTCGGTAAATTTTATATTTATGAAACCATACATTTGTAGGGTAGAGGATTTGAGAAAATTGTGAAATCTGTGATGCAGTTTTATTTCAATCTATCTATCAACAATGGCGCTACAGCCCAAATCGGACCTTGGCCTCCTGATATTCAGGTTCCTTAACATTTTTTTTATATTATTTATTGTGGAAGGGTTGTTAGCCCTTCGCACAACCCTCTTTCTACGAATTTTTCATTTTCGTGGATTGAGGTGACCAAGGTATATCCAAGCAAGCAATGTGCTCGAATTATATATTGCGTCGACCGGGATTTGAACTTACGACCTTCGCATTACAAGACCAACACACTACCTACTAGGCTACACCCTAGCAGTTTTTTTTCGTTTCTCTTAAAATTTGAAGTTCTTTGCTTTTAATTAGTTTGTTGTTAGTTGATTTATTGAAATCATATTTTTATTTTCGAAAGGGTACAAGTTCAAAGGATATTTCAAAACATTTTAAGGCAGAAGTTTCGATGGAATTCGACCAGAACTTATATGCATTTTTTTGAATATTTTTCGCCCCTCACCCCTACAAGTGTTGGCCTCCTTCTAAGCTGACTAAGTTGTACCTGTGTGCCGCATTAATGATTCCAAGATATGAACTTTTAATGGTAATTAATTCCGAAGACATTTTTGGAATCGTATTGGATACAAAAATTAAATTATTTTTAAAGTTTCTCCCCCTTCGATATGTTTAGTGATTTACAGATTTCTAGCTAGAACCATGGCTGCTCTACCCTACCTCCCCATTGATTCGTACACCTGACAAAATTGGTGTCCGCCTTTCTTTCTATCTTCAGGATTTTTTGCGCTGCGCGTACACGTATGAACAACGTACATCATACAGACAGATGAAATTTTTTTGTATTTTTAGGCGAATTTAGTCGTGAAGTGCGAGAAACAAAATTTCGGCGCAGCAAATTTTTTTTCCCCAAGTCGCTAACATTATATTATTCTATTATTAGTATAATAAAGCAACAAAAGAGAACAAGTAATAGCAAATTAGTACGAGCTAAAAACAACTGAAATTGGAACAAAATTAAAATCAAATTAAACATTTGAAAAAAACATTAAGAATTACAAACAAAATATTGAAGTGAAATGAATTTTTTGTAGACAAAAGCTGAACAATTTCGTTTGGACAATGATTTTGTATACAAAACATGCATTTCACTTTGAAAACGTGATAACCCCAAATAAGGAAGGAAAAATTTTGCTACATGGCTCAAAAACTGAGAAAAAAAACCTGCACTAAAGGGGAGAAATCCAACTTCGTCAGAAAGATCAAATCAACTACTTCTGCAATGGCAGTACAGCCCGAATCGAGCCCTAGCTGAAAAGTCAAATTGCCCCTATAAAATTCACAGCCAAGTCTCCGGCTATGTTTCGCTCTAAGACCATATTTTGAAGGAGCTAGGAAGTCCGAAGTTCCTAAGCGCTATTTAATTTGACTGCTCGTCAATCTCGCTAAATACTTTGCAAACGGGGTGTAGGGAATAGGAATATCCACTTAGTGTTATTAAAATAAAATTTGCCTAATTAATCTACATGATCATTTTATTTAAAAAATAAAGAGTCTAAAATCATATTTTTATCTGTTTTTTATTCACAAATAAATTTGCATTGAGGCGCTCGCTTTTAAAACTCAATTATTTCGTTCATTCAATTTCAGTTAAAGATATTGTATTTTAACTACCCTATGTAGCCACTTAATTCCATCACTAATATTGCTACGTGTCAATTAAATATGCTGTTGTAATCTTCCAAATATCGGGAATACATAGAAATTCGAAAACAAAGCAAAAATAAAATTTTTTTTTTTATTTATTTTGGAAATATCAGAAAACCACTTAGACAGATTCGCAAGCGAATTCCCGATATGTATTATCTCATTAAAGTCAAAAAAGTTCAGCATTATTACGAAACTAAAAAAAATATTACTATCAAACATACGACACTAAAAAAATTAAGTAATTCAAACTTTACTGATTATATTCTAAACTCTTATCATCCAAGATAACGTACCGTCAATACAGATATGCGTTTGTTATTAATAAAATTCAATTTTATTACAGTTGTTCGCTTTATTTTCAAATAAATTAATCACTATTTATAATGTAAAGAATTGAGCTCGATTTATGTTATACGTACTGAGAAAATCGGTTTAGAGTGAAAAAGTCCAGTTTGTATGGGAGATGGTGGAAGGAGTGAGGGATTCAAATAATTTTTATACTTTATATCAGATTTATGATAAAAATAATATGTCCCAAATTTCAAATCATTAGCTTTCCAAGAAAACTTGATTATTGTAAATGATTGAAAATGAGTCATTTTGTATGGGAAGGGGTAGAAGGGGTGCAGCGATTTGACCCGTTCACGAACTTAACCTTACTTTTTTTTAACAAAGCTTTCTTGCTCAACGCGTTCTCGACCTAGAGAGCGAACGGACAGACGGACACCCGGTTTTGAGATTTTCGAGTGATAATATTAACTTCTGTACCATTAACTTTTTTCTCCGAGCCTTAGTTCTTAGCGTTTCAAAGTTTAGATCGATTTTATAATGCTTTCTTTGATGTTTCTGACTTTTGTCCATAATAAAACATTTGTCCAAAATAAAACATTTGTCCGTAATAATTTGTTATTCAAATCATTGAAATTTTATTTCAAATGAAACTCAATGATGCCAAACATTTTTTTTTTTTAAATGAATAATATCCAAACTTATAAAATTATATTAAAAAAAAAAATATTGACAATGGCCATGTATAAATTGCTCACTATACTTTGAATCAAACTATACCCAGTATTAAATTAATATAATATAATTCCAGTTTTATGTCGATAAATGCAGTATTAAACTAATACTTTTACTTTCACATGTCAAAATTGATACAAAAACTAATTTAATAATTCAGTTTTGAAATGAATTCTTATTTGAAATTAATGAAGTTTTACATATTTTAATTAACATTTTATTTTTTAATTTACAAAAACGGAAGAACGATAATGACGAAATTAAAAACATGGACGAACATTTTAAATTACAGATCATAAGAACCGCGTATTGTTAAAAGAATGAAAGGGGGACACCAACCGAAAACGACCCTCTGCAAAGATGCAGAAGAGAACATTCTAAGTAATGTGGAAGATATAAAATTAAGATGAGCGCAATACATTGAACACCTTCTTAATCCGAGCCCATCACCCGAACGAACAGCAGCAACAGACACAATAGCATATTTAACCGATGTAACAGCTGATGACAGCTTTAAGTCCTCCCATACTTGAAGAAGAAAAACAGCCCTGAGGAACTACCCAAACAACAAAGCGGTAGGCACTTATCAAATCCCAACTAAGCTTCTGAAAACCGCATCTTATATATAGATTAGCTACGGACATATGGACGCAAAAAACACTTCCTGAAGATTGGCGCAAGATCATCATATGTTCAATTTATAAAAACGGTGACAAATCGGCAGCGAAAACTACCAAGGAATATCTTTGTTGTGTGCGTCTTATAAGATCTTGACGAAAAATCTGAAAAAGAGAATTAATTACTAAGTAATTGGTGAATACCAAGGCAGATTTAGAGCTTGACGATCGTTCACGGACCAGATATTCTGAGTGCTGCAAAAATACTGGGAATATAATATTGATGTGCATCAGATATTTGTTGACTTCAAGCAAGCATACGACAATATCGACAGACGCGTATTGTGTAAAATCATGTTGGAGCTTGGAAACCCAACGAAACTGGTTCAGCAGTTCTAGATTGTCAAAAATAGCATACAATTCTCTATTATATCGTGTTCTCCAGATCGCGTCTTTTCCTACACAGGTCCAAGGATTCTTCTAAGGACCATTCATTCAAAGGAGTTAAATAATTATTTTGTCATAATCCTTCTTTTAATTGTAATGGGCTCGATAGGTTTGCCCCTAGGTCTAAAAAGTTGTGTGCGATTTCTAGGTTGAAGTTTCCTACCGTAATACTTTGTATAATTGGCGTGTTTCTTCATAGTTTGTGTTTTGTTTTCGTTAATATATTTTTTTTATAAGAAGCCGAACACAACTTAGGTGGTTACGCTTTAATGCTATGCACAGCTGTATAGGTGAAGGAATTTGAGAAAAAGAAAAAAGTTGGATCAATTTAATTTAGGTGGAGAAAGATGGAAGTGACGGTGTACATTGCTCTTGCAGCTCTGGATATTGTATTCATTGGGAAACACCTTGGCTGGTAATGAGTTCCAAAGTCTTGACGTTCGGGAAATGAATGACCTATATTTAACTGTACAAGAAGACAAGGGCTTAACAGTGTACTCGTGTGCGCATTCAGCTTGACGAGTTTCTCGGGGAAAATTATAGATTAGGGATATTAGTGTGCTTAGTTCCGCACTGCATTTACCATGGAAGTAGCGATAGTAAATCCTGAGTACTCCGACATTTCTACGATGCTCGAGAGAATCGATAGAAGACGTGATGCTCTCGTCTCCAATAAGTCGGAATGCATATTTTTGAATACGGTCGAACAACGCGAGGTATGATTTAGGTGCCCCAGCCCAAACATGCGAATTGTACTCTAAACGTGGTCTAATATATGCCTTATATATGGTTGCGAGGTCGTTCGGCGTGAAATATTTTTTGCACTTTCGAGAACACCCAAACATTTAGAAGCGTCGAGGGCAACATCAAAGATGTTCTGGGCCCAGTTCAGGTGATCGTTAATTTTAACGCCAAGAAGTGTGATGTTATCCTAGGTGCAAAGTTGTGCGCCACCAAAGGTCACACTTTGAGATAACACTGGGACATCACGTTTGAGAGATAGATGACAGGTCTGTGTTTTGGAGGCGTTGAACTCTACTCTATTTTTCCTGCCCCATTCCAGGATTAAACAGAGGTCCGAGTACAGCGAGCGAAAAAACTCCCTGCGATTTGAAGCAATAAAATACTTATGTGATTCCGCAGCAGAGTTCAATTCATAGGTGTTATCTAAAGTACTGTCATCCGCAAAACTATGGATTGGATTGAGAGTAGTCGGCAGAAGATCATTGGTGAAAACTAAAAAAAGAATTGGGGATAAAACAGAGCCTTGAGGGACGCCGGAATCTATTAGGAAAGAGGAAGAAGTAACGCCATCTAGTGCTACTCGTATAGTGCTTTCAGAAAGAAAACTCTTAATCCATTGAACAAGGGTAGCATTAAGACCTATAGCCCTAAGCTTAGCTATGAGACATTCATACCAAACTCTGTCAAAAGCTTTTGCAATGTCAAGTGCACGAACTTGACCTTCACCGTGTTTATGTATGCACGAGTTCCAACGTTCTGTCAAATAGACCAGAAGATCTCCCGTCGATCTTCCAGAACGGAACCCATACTGAAGATCATGAATTAGCTAATTATCCTCGAAATATTCAACAATTTTGCGATTGACAGCAGTTTCCATTACTTTCGAGAGCACTGAATTAATGGCTATTGGGCGGTAGATTGCGAAGAGGTTTAGCTAAAGAAGAGGAACACATTTTAAGGGTAATGAGGGAATACCATCCGGACCAACGGACTTGTGAATATTGAGCTCTTGAAGGATCCTAGAAATAAGTCTCGTGCGAAAATGCTATTTATGTATAAAGATCTTATAAGACGTACACAACAGAGATATTCTTTGATAGTTTTCGCAGCAGAGTTTGTCACCTTTTCTACTCTTCAGGAGTTGTTTCCTGTGTCCATATATTCGCGATTAATCTTTGTAGGAGATGCGCTATGCAGGTATCGCCGGCTTCCAGAAGTTGCAGGAATTTGATCAGTGCCTGGCGCTTTGTTGTTTAGTTGGTTCGTCAGGGCCGTTTTTACTTCTTCGGAAGTGGAAGGACTCAAAGAGGATCCTTCCCAGCTGTTGTTGCCTTCTGCATCCTTGCAGAGAGTCACATTTGATTGGTATCCCTCTTGCGACCTTTTAACTAGGGCATACGTGGCTCTTGTCTTGTGTAATTTAAAATTTGTCCATGTTTTGTCATTATTATATTATACATATTACATTTCGGTTACTTTATTTGATTTCTTGAAAAAAACTCTTCTATTCTAACACTCCCAACTTATCAGCTCGCTCCAGTACATACTTCATAACTTGTTCGAATCGTTGTGAGCTACAAGCTTGTCGATGTTTAGCAGCAGCTGTTTCTTTATCGATAAAAGCTTCCAACGTATTATCCGTTGATGACTTTCGATCCATGCAAATTACTGGCAAAATCCCGATAGCTGAAACAAGCCCATAGAACTCTTTCCTTCGAATCTCCTTTCTTATGTCGGCTAGAGTTGGAATTTTCTCGAAACCGATATCCACCAAACTGGACCGAAACGTCTTGTAATAGTACTCTTCGATCATAAATTCCCGACGATTCTTCAGTACTTCGAATTGAACGCTTGTATTTAGAAAATAATTAATATCTAGTCCAGGACTCGTATAAAAGCATAATTGATAGTCGTACTGCAATGAAATTGAAAATTTTAGTTTAAGATTTTTTTTTCACTCACTATTAACTTACGAACGAGACGTCTAGTGGATTTTCACAATCGTCGTGATATTGTACCATAAAATTGGTTACCCATAGGTCTCCATGATTCAAAACCTTAAGTTCATCATCTGATGGTTTTGCTGCGGCTAAACATCTTTCTGACATAGTTTTGTAAATATTTTTCAATTTTTCTGCATATTTTTCGTAACCCTTCCATTTTTCAACTACTGGAATTTGAGTTCTTAAACTTTCTACGAAGAAGGACTGTATTAGCGGTGAATTTATGGTGAATGAAGTAAAAAAACCATGTTGGAATGAGTCCATTAAATCCGGTTCCTAGTAAATTTAATAAATAATTTCAAGATTTTACGCTACCGTGATTTTCAAATACCTCTGCAGCGACTTTCATAGAGGCTGCGTGAAATTTTCCCAACTTTTCAAAGACGAGTTTGCATTGTTTTTCATCTAATCCTTTCTCTCGATCGGCCAGCGTAAAACCCGAAGCTCTGAGATCTTCTAAGACTATCGTCTTAAATGGTTCATCGACAGTATAGTAACATCTTAAATAGATAGTAGGTGTCAGTGTTCGAAAATTATCATTAAATAAAACTTAGTGTAAGGAAATTTAATTCCTTACTTTGGTGCAAATTTCGTATTTTCCAATAGTGCTTCCATTTTCGGTAAGACATTGAAAAGCATCGTTTCTTCTCGGGCATATCCTTCAAGGCTTTCCATTACTTCTCGGTATTTTCCTGTGAGTACACTCTTAACAATTAACGATAGAACTTGCGATTGACTTTTCTCTGCATTGTAAGTAACTATAACGCGGTAAATGCTACTTGAATAGTTGTCGCCAATTGCACTTCCCATAGTGAAATTTAAGCTCGCTATTTCAATATTTGTTATTTTCAAGCCATTTTCGAGAGCCGTTTTGAAAAATTCCTTATCCAGATAGTCTGGAATGTCTAAGCCGTTTTTGTCAATCGTCATTGTTGAAAAAATTTTTTATTCTGAAAACGATTTTAAAAAAGTGTTCTTTTGAGCTTCAAGAACAGTTTATTGAATTTTGTAAAATCTAAAAAAAAATATCGAGTTTATGAAAAATTTTGTACAATTATTTATTTATTTATTTCCATGGATAGTATCTATCCAATAATGGATGGAGAGGTAGTTATTGTCACTTTTTATTCTTGAAGTATTTTAGAAGACGCTGAATTTTCGTATTTTTTATTAAGTACTGATTGTGGCTCCATAGAATGAAACAAACAGAAATTTGTTTAATATTAAACTCCGAATCATTTTTCTCTCGAATTGTATTAGTCTTCTTTTTTCGTATGTGATTTGATAGTAATCAGTTTTTTTTTAACCATATTTTAAAATAAAATTAATTTGTTATCAACAATTCTTACTAAATTTCCCGTAATATTGTAGTGACCTATTTAAATTGAATTTAAAGTAATCCTTTTTTATTATTAATTATATTAAGGCTGCAATTCAAAATTAGATTAAACACTGAAAATAACTTGCAGTATTGTAATGAGTTTTAAAACAATCCACTTCACTTTTGGATTATTGCAGTTAAATGAAAAGTATGACACTAACTTGGACAAATCAAAATTTCTATTAAATGAAAGCTGTGCACAAATTTTCCAGTCTTTTACATTTATGCTTTCCGAGACCGTGCTAACATTCAAATGTGCGTATTGCTAAAAAAATCGTATTGCCTATAGTAGAGATAATTACTTTCGCAGGTAACTGATTTTGATATATTCGTAATCTATATTTATAACATGGTTGTTCGTTGATAACATATCTAATACTTGACAAAAAGAGTAGTGATATCTCAAACTTCAATTCAATGAAAATCAATACGATTTATAAATACCTATGAAACAGAACATTATTCTTCGCGTCTGTGATTTTACATACAAGCATAACAACAGAAAAATAAAAACTCTTAACAGTGTTACATGTCAGCCCTAGACGTTCGCCTATCAACTATTCTGCACACACATATTTAATAACTCCTCGAATCGACGATGGCGACGGCGGCCGAAAAAAACGATATAAAAAGGCGAGCGTTTGCTGTCAGTGAGTAAGTTGAGATTAAGAAATCGATCGATTCGTGTGACAGCGTAATTAGTGCGAGTGTTGAGGCGACATATTCGAGGCAGTAGAAGACGATTAATAATATTTTTGCATGACTATCAAAGATTTGTTCACATGTTCGTGAAGTAACGGGACGTCATTTAATTTAACATTCTTCACAGGTCCCAAAATTCTTCGTTCGAATGCTTTAACTGATTTTTCGTAATTTCTTAATGACCACGCTTCACTGCCATAACAGAGCACAGGTCTTACATTAGTTTTGTATATTCGCTGCTTATTGTTTTTGTGCCTTTTCCTGGATTTAATTATTGGAAGTATCGAATAATACGTCTTATTAGCTAGCATGATCCGTCGATAGATTTCGTCCGTTTCATTGCAGTTCTTCTTTGTTAGATTAGGTCCAAGATATACAGGAAGTTATCTCCAAATTATATTCCGTTATGGTTTGTCCAGTGGCGGCACGTGACTTGTCCAATAGGTGAAGTGCTCAGAAAATTGTTGGGAGCTGGGGGTATCGTTAATATAATAATAATTCATCAAATTATCAATCAATCAATCAAATTCCTGCTAAGACCCCCTATTGGGGCATAGAACAGAAACATTCCCTTCCACAAAGCGCGATCCTGAGCATCGACCTTAAGCTGTTACCAGGACATATTTATTCCTCTGGCCTCCTGCTCAACTGCTCGCTTCTAACGTTTTCCTTAAGGATTATAATCCAGAGCCTGTTTGGCGATGTTTCACTCTGGTTTCCTCAAAGTACGACCGATCCACTACCACTTCCGGCTTTGAATCTCAATACCTATTTTAGTCTGGCCAGTTGTACTCCAAAGTTCGTCGTTTGAGATAATTTCTGGCCAGAATATTCCTAAAATGCGTCGGAGGCATTGGTTCACGAGAGTCTGTAGTTTCTTGGTAAGTCGAACGGTCACTTTCCACGGAATACGACCATATCACAACATGGATTTGACATGGATGACTCGCAGCTTCTTGAGAAGAGAGATCACTCTTAATTTCTAGAAAAGGGAAAGAATACCGAACGCCTGACGAGTTTTATTTAGATGAGCCTCAATATCCTTTTCGGCTCCGCCGTTAATGCTGGCAATGCTTCCTAGATAACAAAAATCTTGCACCTCTTCCCCGTCTTGTCCATTAAGAACAATCGGTGTGCTTGCGTTCGAACCCATGTGCATGTACTTGGTTTTACGCACATTTACTTTCAGTCTCGCCTGTTTGCATTTAGAATGCAACGAGCGAACATTTGACTCTAAGTCCGAACGGTTAGTGCAAGCAAACACACATCATCAGCATAATCAAGGTTACTTAAGATGTTAAATAGTCTCCATTGAAGACCATTATCTTCGCCACCTTCAAAATTACCACCAGAAAAAGGGCTGGTGATAATTTATATTCTTGTCTGACACCCGTCCGCACATGAAAGCTCTCGGACAGCTCTTCTCTGTGTAAGACGTGACACCTTGCATCTACATAGGTTTCATTTATCATACCTATTACCTTATCTGGAATACCTCTCCTACGCAAAACATTCCATATGTAATCTCGCTGGACGCTGTCGAAAGCCTTCTCGAAGTCCACAAACATGAGATTTAGTGGCGAACCCATTTCGACGCACTGCTCCAATAAAATCCGTAGAGTATTTGTGTGGTCGATTCAAGACGACCCTTTACGGAACTCAGCTTTATCAAGCTTCGAGAGTGCTCTCTACGACATCACTAATCCTATTGAGAATTACCTTGCCCATGTACAGTAAGTAGACATATACCACGCCAATTGCGACAATCCCGAAGGTCGCCTTTCTTCGGAACTTTTACAATGAAACCCTCTTTCCATTCAGTTGGATATCTCCCTTCATTCCACACCTCAGGAGGAGGAATATATCGAATGTTTTTTCTGGATCCGCTTTGAGGAGTTCGGTTGGTAGTCGTCTATACCTGGGGCTTGCCTTCCCGCTGAGTGGAGAGGACGACACGGAGGCTAAAGTCATGGTTGTTTGTATCAATCAAACCTCTCACTCCTCCCCCTCCCATCACCCCCTCATAATTACGAAATGCAGCACAGTTCTTGACTTTTTGAAGATCCTTTTCAATTTTGTAAAATAGTTTTTGGTCAAATTTCTATCTGGTCTTATTTTTAAGAAAGCCGATGTTACGTAAATGTTTTCAAAAATTGTGCGTTTATATGGGAGTGGCTGGAAAGGGTGGGCGAATTCGATTTTTTTTTTTTCAGTAGTCGAATTTTCAAGTCGATAGCTTCGTTAGTATAAAAAAAAAAGTTTGTTTAATTTAGGAATTTAGTGAAACTAGTAAGATTTCTTTCTGCTTCAAATGATAAAGATGATGCAAACTTTTTCAGCTCGAAAGATCAAAGCGTTATTTAGTAGGCAGACAGCCACTAGATTTCTAGGCTTCTGAGGAATAAAAAATAGTTGTGTACCCTTGCCGATTCCAGTACATACCTTATTTCTTAGGTTGAAAAAGTTAGAGAAAATCACAATAAACTTTTAGATTATACCTAAATTAAACAAAATCGAAACTCTACCACGTTCTCAGAATCATACAAATACAAAGCTCCTTAACTATGCTTCATATTGGACGATATTACACAGCTACAAAAGAGTTTATCTACTATACGATAATTCAGACTTTTTCAAGATACCTGTCACTCAATTATACTTACATAATTTTATCTCATATCTCATATTAATTCAACTTAATAACTTAATGTTAAGTACTTGGTAATTACTATCAAATGAAAATTACGCTACTTCATACAACACATGACTTGCTAAATTAATAGGAAGAATTATATTCATTTGTTTAATTAATTGAAATTATTTCACTACGGTCACATTACTTGTATGTCTAGATGACATTCTTATTACAGTTCAAGATTATTCGTAACTATCGCGAGCGATAAAAATTTCAGTAACCATCAGTATAAAGTTGTATTTCTTATAAGACGGTATTAGAATAGTATGTTACTTAGTACTTCAGTTACAGAGTGTAGAAACTTTTCTGATTTTAGAGTAAATACAGTGACTATTTAATTAATTACTAAAGAAAAAATAAGTGAGTTTAGATCCATGCATGCACTCCATCTTGAAATAGAAGTGAAACAGTGATTGTGGGAATGAAGTGATGTTTTTGAAAGGGATGTTATTCCGAACTTATCTTGGAAAAATGTTTTTCAATTTAACCAGGTGGTACAGAATAATACTCCCACATCTAATAGAAGCCATCTATGCTGAGTTTTTATATGAATATTTTAAGTGTCGAGTGAAAAATATGGGCAAAATAACTTGATGGTAGTACAGATAATGCAATACTACTAAGCCATATCGTCGTCTGTTAATGCATAAAGCACTTGAATTAATTTTCGTATAAATATACACTCAAATTTTATATTGCCAAATATTACATCATGCCACCTTCTCGAATACCTACGTAGAATCAAAAATACATCAAAGATTACATCAATCTTATTTTCATAAACATTTCAATGCTCTATGTGAAAACTTAGAGATTTATAAGTTTGACCTGAACTTTTCTAAGCTACCAAATAAGTCTCGCAGAATAAAATGGATTACACAAATCTACACACTCAAAAATCTGACCACCGGATGTCCGACCATACATGTACTATTGCTTGCAAGAAACAAATTTTTTTTAGTAGCTTTCAAGCTTATGAAGCTCAAATTTGGAGTAAATTATTTTTGTAGTAAATAAAAAAAGCTGTGAAAAGATTAGATCAATTCCACCATTCCATCACCACAATTTTGCAACTATACAAAAAGTCGATTTTGCTAAAAACTATAAGAGCTACTAATTTCCAATTTGAAATATTTCATTTCCATGTAGTTTTTAGTTATCCCTGTTAAATCCTTTGAAATCTTTTTTCATCATCTAAAATTCAAATGCCCTTGATCATTTCCTGAATGCATATTTCTTCCAGAGTAATTGGGATTTACCCCAAATCATAATTATGCTTTGTTTTTCTTTTTAACTTATTTTTTTTCTATATAGGTTTCGATAATAATTCACTATGACGATCGAAAAGAACAACCTTGACATTCCCGATTATCTAAATGAGGAATTTTTCAAAACTTCACTTGAAAATGGCTTAAAAACAAACGATATCGAAATAATTCATTTAAATTTCACAATGGGAAGTGCATTGGGTGAAAACTATGCAAGTAACATTTATCGTGTAGTAGTTACTTATGAAGAAAAAAACCATAGACCTCAAACTCTATCGTTGATTATTAAAAGTATACCGAGAGATGAACATCGCGCGACTATGGAGAGAATGAATTTTCATGGAACAGAAATCAGGATGCTTTTCGATGTCATCCCAAAAATGGAAGCATTAATTAATACGAAAATGGCACCAAAGTAAATAATATTTGATTCTGTTCAGTATTAATTAATAATTTTCATTAATTTCAGAGGCTATTACTCTACTTACGAACCATTGAACACACTCGTTTTAGAGGATCTTCGAGTAAATAGTTTCACATTGGCGGATAGGGAGCAAGGATTAAATGAAAAACAGTGTAAACTTGTACTCGAAAAACTTGGAAAATTTCATGCGACGTCTATGAAAGTAGTTGAAAAGGTAGAATTTAAAATAAATAAATGATTTTTCGTAGCTAAATATTCCAACGGAATTATTAGTCCGGTTTGAGTCAAAGAAATTATTTGAGAGATCTAGCTAACAAATAAAAATTGCAATAATGAATTCTACAGGAACCAGCATTAATGGATTCCTTCACATCTGGTTTTTTCACATCAATTTCGATGAATACTAAAGCAATGGAATCAGTCTTCGTCAAGAGTTTAGAATCGGAGAGTAAAATTGTTGAAAAATGGCCCGGCTACGAAAAGTATGCAGCTAAAATGAAAAATATTCACAAAACCATGAAAGAAAGATGTGTGGCAGTAACAAAACCCATCAAAGATGAAATCAAAGTTTTAAATCATGGCGATTTGTGGGTGAATAACTTCATGTTCCAATATGCCAAGGATGATCCAGAAAAACCAATTGATATTCTATTTGTAAGTATATATATACATAGATTAGAAATTACCAGAATTATAAATCTTTTATTCTGCAGTTCGATTATCAAGGAACTTATTACATAAGCCCTGGAATTGATATCAATTACTTCATGAATACCAGCGTTGAATTCGAAGTTCTCAAAAATCGTCGCGACTTCATAATTGAAGAGTACTATTACAAGTCGTATCGGTCGACTTTAGAAAAAATCGGTTACGAAAACATTCCATCTCTGGATGATATAAAAAAGGAAATCTTAAGAAAGGAGTTCTATGGATTTGTTGCAGCCGTGGCTATCTTACCGATAGTCTGTATGGATCGAAAGGATTCAGTCGATAGTACTTTAGAAGCAATTTTAGATGAAAAAACCGGCGAAAGTAAACGTTTTGCGGGATGTTCAACTAAACGATTTCAAAAAGTTATGAAATATATGCTGGAGCGGGCTGATTCTTTAGGTGTATTAGATTAGAAGTTACATGTGGTTTACGATGAGATAACAATTTTTAATTAAGTTGAGTAAAATTATATATAAATTTTGCGCTGCTTGGCAGAGACATTGTTTTTCGTATGAATTTCCATTGACAGATTTTCAAAGTAAAATGAATTATATCGATATCCTTCACAAAACGTTTTTTATTCAACTCTAATTGAAAAATCTTTTATACAAAATTTGGTGACGAAAAATGCCTACCAAAAGTTATCCAGTTTTAAGAGTTGCAATGAAAATTGCGTCAAAAAATAATGCAAATTGTACTAACTCTTTTCTACAATAGCGCTACAGCCCAAATCAGACCTTGGCCTCCTGATATTCAGGTTCCTTAACATTTTTCATTACTTATTGTGGAAGGGTTGTTAGCCATTCGCACAACCCTCTTTCTACGAATTTTTAATTTTCTTAGATTGAGGTGACCAAGGTATATATCCAAGTAGGCAATGTGCCGGAAGTATATACTGGGCCGACCGGGATTTGAACTCACGACCTTCGCATTACAAGACCAACACACTACCTACTAGGCTATACCCTAGCTCTTTTGTGCAGTCATTAAAACCTGATATTCAATATTCCAGCTAAGGACTCGCCCTCTGCTCTGCCTAGAGTCACAAACACACCCAGTATACATTTTTACAACAATAAGGGGTATCCCATTAAGACCGCCTATTTTGAGTTATTTTGAATTTAGCCCCAATTTTCTTAAGTCGGTCAAGCAGCGTTTGTCGAATGTTCCATTCCATACATAACTTCCATTTTTACAGTCTTTATTAAAATAAAATCATCAGAGCTTTTCAAATAATCACTGCCTTTTTCAAATTTTAAAATATGAGGTCTTAATGGAACACCCCTTACAATGGACAATTTTATTTCAAATTCTCGTTTTACTCTTTTAATAGCAGCAAATTATCAATAATAAACAAATCGTATATATTTTTTATAACCACAAAAGCTTACCGAAAGCATTTATAATTATCTTTTAATTAAATTAAACATAACCATAAACATATGGTGAATGATTGTTTACGTAATACGCATACTGAACTAAGCATTGATTACAAATTTAGCTTCGAAATTGGAGTATATTTGTAAATTCCTAGACATAAATCGTGTTTAAATTTCGAACAGAACTACATATTTGGTATATCTGACTCTAATTATTCTTAGTGCTCAGTATGATGCTTTTCGCCAATCGCCTGGTATAACTTTCTCTGTCCAAATTTTGCATATCATGTTGTATAGTATTTCAGCGACACAGTTTCCACCGTTTTTCAGAAGTTCAACTGGTATTTCGTCAATTCCCGGCGCTTTGTTTCGTTTTTGGTCACATAGGGCTGCTTGATTTCAGCAAGCGTGGGTAGTATCGATGATGGTTCTTCTTCGTCAGTTGAGGTCTCCATTGAAATATTGTCTGTCGTTATAGATGCTAAAAGAGAGAGAGAAGATATTCAAAGTAGGACGCCCATCTCCTTTTGATTTCTTGTGCGTTGCTGATAATGTTGCGCTCTGCGTCTTTGCACAGACTGGTTTTTGGGTTATATCCATTTTTTAAGTCTTTTACTATTGCGTATGCGTCTCGCGTTTTGTTTTGTCTCATATCCTCGTCCATTTTATGTATCTTGTCCATTATGGTACTTCCTTCGTTTTCGCCTGCACATCTAACTTTTTTGGCTCGTGTTGGTCGCTCAGTAAAAACTTTTTAAGCCTCGTTCTTTCTGTCTATTGGATCGCGACAGTTCTGGCCGAACCAATCATTATTTTTCGCCATGCCTGATATCCTAATACCTCTTCTGCAGAAAATTTGATGCCGTCTCGTATTTCATCCATGTTCTCCACTGGTATATTTTGGATGTTTGCGTATATTGGTGTCAAGTGTTGATCAAGTGCTGACATATCGACATTGAATTTGTGAGCACATATGTATTTGGCCAATTGATATTTTAATGGCTGTACACTTCAAGATAATATGGTCACTATACACTCTCATGGGTTTCTTGTTTCAATTCATAAATCAGGGACTTCATTATTATTTTTTCTATCAAATACGAATTACATGTTTGCATTTAAAATATAAAATATATAAATTAAATTCATCGGTTTCATTTCGATATTGAATTCCTTGATGTCATCATCATCATCATCAATAGCACTACATCCCAAGTCGGGCCTTGGCCTCCTGTGTGCTTCGTATCCAATTTTTTTGGTCCAATGACCGCGCCCTCCATGTTAAAAATTTCAAAAGCGATTCGCAGTCTTCGTTGATTGAATCCTTGCAGCATTTTCTCGGTTTTTCGACTGGTCTTTTCACCTTTCCTTTTTGTGCACGTTTGGGTATTTTTCTGTCCTCCATTCGCTGTATCTGACCTGTTCACTGTAGCTTGCGAAGTTCGTTGAGATTAGAGACTTCTGGGTCCACAAAAATAGTATACAATTTCTGATTGTATCGAATTCTCCATTCGTCTTGTTCTCTCACCGGTCCGAGGACTCATCGTAATACGTTCCTCTCGAAGGCATTACTCATTTTTTTCAATGCCTATATTAACGTCCACGTTTCATTGCCATAGCTGAGTAACTTTCGTTTTGATTTGGCTTATGCGTAACCCCACTTCTCGTGCTGCCGTGTCAAGATTAACGAAGACTTCCTTGGCGCCCAGTAATGATCGCGTCATTATGTTTGTGTCGTATGTCGTAAGCTACTATCTGCGATGATTTAATTAGTAGTGCTCCTCTGGTGTTAACTGGGAGTTTTCTTACGACATATTCCAAGACCAGAGTAAAGAGTGTAGGCTCAAGGCCATCTCCTTACTTCAGCCCTGAGAGTATTTGGAAGCTTGTGTCAAGTCGTTCTGGATCCTTAATTGGCATGAAGAGTTCATCTTTGGAGCCAGCATTATGCTGTACAGTGCTATCGGTACTATCGTGTGCTTGCTTAAAGCTTACGAACATCTGGTGCACGTCGATGTTATATTCCCAGCATTTTCTAGCACCTATTTCACCGTGAATATTTGATCCATAGTTGATCGTCCGGCTCTGAATTCACCTTGGTATTGTCCAATTATGTTTTCGGCATAGGGTTTAATTCGGGACTCTATCATTTTTGTGAGGATTTTTTAAGACGTGCACAACAGCATCTATAGTTTTCGCCCTTTTTATAGATCGGACATACCTAGTCCTGCCATAAGTTCTGTCACATAATTTCTCACATTGGCAACAACTTTATTTTATGAGTGACATTTCAATATCGGCCAGTTTTATAAACGTCATAATGTTGTTGACAGTTGATGGTCATTTAAAGTGTGTTCGTTAACGTGTGAAGATGGAATGGGGTGTAATAGAAAACCGAACTGCAGTGATTGCACTACATAAGTGTGGAAAATCCGCGAGTGAAATTTTCAAGTTGTTGTGCCCGTTAAAAATAACGCAAAGATTTGTGTATCGTGCGATCCAGAGATATAACGCGATCCAGACTATTGAAGATCGACCTCGTTCTGGACGTCCGCGTGATGTACGTTCTTCTGCTGCCATCAAAGCGGTCGAGAGTCGAATTCGTCGAAATCCGCTTCGTAAACAACGAATCATGGCTCGAGAGATGAACATATCCACCCGAAGTATATCTCGCATCAAAAAATCTGACCTCGGGATGAGTGCCTTTCGACGATCAACGGGACATTTGCTGACTGAGCAGTTGAAGCAAATTAGGAGCACCAGATCGAAAGAGCTCCATCGGCGGTACGGCAACAACAAACATCGAGAAATTTTATTTACCGATGAAAAAATTTTTACGGTGGAGGAACATTTCAACCGCCAAAATGATAAGGTGTATGCCCACAGCTCCATAGAAGCCCGAGAAGTTGCCACTAGGGTACAGCGAGGACATCAACCAGCATCAGTCATGGTATGGTGGGGTGTCAGCTACGAAGGGGTCACCGAGCTTCATTTTTGCGAAAAAGGCGTAAAAACTGCAGCGAAAAATTATCAAACGGACATCCTGGAGGGATGTGTGAAGCCGCTGAACTCTACGCTATTCAACAATCGACATTGGGTTTTCCAGCAAGATTCTGCGCCAGCCCACAAAGCTCGAACCACACAAGCGTGGTTGGAAACCAATATTCCACAGTTTATAAGGGCGACGGAATGGCCTTCTGGGAGCCCAGATTTGAATCCCCTGGACTACAAACTGTGGGCGGAGTTAGAGTCCATGGTGTGCACGAGACGACACCCAAATATCGAGAGCCTTAAGCGATCTTTGACAGAAGCAGTAGCTAATTTTCCGCTAGAAACAGTGCGTACTGCTATCGATGACTGGCCCAACAGATTAAAGAGCTGTGTTAAGGCTAAAGGCGGCCACTTTGAATAATTTGTTGCTTATTTTACTTCCATTAGTATGCCAAAATAAAATATATTTTCCTTTGTCAAAAACTCTTTTTCATTTATACAAAAATTGCCCATATACGTGTGACAGAACTTATGGCACGACTAGGTATAATGTTTTTACGCCAATCATCAGGTAATGTTTTACTTGTCCAGATTTCCGACACCATAACGTGAATTTTCCTAGTAATGCAATCATCAGTGGTCAGAGTGGCAGTTAGCACCACTGAATGTTCTTACATCTAGGATGCTGGGGCTGCCCTTTTGTCAATGAGAACGTGGTGCATCTGATTAAGCGTCCTTCCATCGGGTGACGCCCAAGTTCTTTTGTGGATGCTCCGATGTGTGAAACATGTTGAGCTTACTACGATATTTCTACTGCAGGCGAAGTCAACTAGACATTGACCATTGTCATTACTAATGTCGCGGATACTATGGCCTCCGATTGTTCCTCTATGTGTCTCCTCCTTCCCAACCTTCGTATTGAAATCACCTAAAATTATCTTGTTGTCATTTGAGGGAAATGAGTCATAAGTTGTTTCAAGACGACTTTGAAACTCATCCTTAGTTGCCTCGTCCTTGTCTTCCGCTGGGGCGTGAACATTACTGAGCCAGATGAAAAAAAAGTTGTCTTGTGATTTTTTGAATTTGAAGTCGGTAATATGCTGTTTAATTGCTTTGCTGACAAACTCACGGCTTCCCGACAGCTTTCCACTTTTAAAGATTGTGTGCGGCCTCATATATCTGTTACTACTCTGCTAAGGCATTAAGATTCCTGTGATAACATTAATGTTGACTTTATTAACTTGTTTTAGGAGTGATTTAAGTGCTCCATGTTTAAACAAGGATTGTACATTCCAGGTTCCGAAAGAGTGTTCAATTTTTGTTTGTCGGGTCGTTTCCGCTGAATCCGTCCAATTCAAGGCGAAGCTTCAGGTTTCGTATTTTTGTGAGGACAGGTTATTAGCCCATCGCCCAGCCTTACCGTTTGTAAAAAATAATGCTCGCACAGAGCCGCTAAGGGTACAGAAATATTTGTTGTCGTTCAAAAACTTCGATTCCGAGTTGCTATCTGCCCGTCTGTGCGTATGTCTACAGCATAACTCTCGAAAACTTTGAGCTATAGTGCTAAAAAAATTGTTGTGTCATTTTAAGCAAAAAAGTAACTTTACGTTCATGAACAGGCCACATCCCTCCACTCCTTCTACCCCCCCCCCCTTCCCCTCCCCATACAAATTACCGAAATTTTCAGAAATTTATTTTTCTTTGAAACTATTTAAGCTATCGACTTGAAATTTGGGTCAAAGTATTACAATATAGATTTTATTAATATGACTGAATATTGATCCGATCCCGTTACTCCTTCTACCTCCTCCCATACAAAATGCATAATTTTGAAAAATGCATTTTTTCGATTTTCATTGAAACTAGCATAGTTATAGAAACGAATTTTTCCCAGAATTTATTTTATTATAATTGCAATCAGTATTGAAAAATAATCAACTTCACCTCACTCCTTCTACCCCCTCCCATACAAATTTCACGAAATTTTGAAATTTAAATTAAATTATTTTTCTTCGAAACTGTTGAAGCTATCAGCTTGATATTTTGCATAAAGTATAAAAATAGAAATATCTATATTGAGAAAAAATGTGTTTTGATACGTACACTCCTTCTACCCCCTCCCATGCAAATGCATAATTACTTTATTATTTTAATAATAAAGTATTGTGATCGACTTGGGAAAAAAAAAATTTGCTACCCTGAAATTTTTTTTTTTCGCGTTTCATGACTAAAATAGCCTAAAAATGCAAAAAAAAAAAATCCGTCTGTCTGTACGCCGACGTGTACGCTCAGCGCACATTAACTCCCAAACCCTTCAAGATAGAAATTTCATTTTTGGAGTGATTGTAGGTAGTTGCGGATCTCAGGCGGATACCAATTTTGGGGGGTGTACGAGTTCAGGGGGAGGCAGGGGGAGCGCTTAAACCGAAAAATACGAATTCAAATATCTCAACCATGGTTACAGCTAGGAAGCTAAAAATTAACACACATATACAAGAATTTGTGGGACAACTTTTAAAAATAACTTAATTTTTTTATCCATTGGCGTGCGAAAAGGGGGGGCTAAGAACCAATTGTCGGCCGAATTTTTTTTTCAAATGATTATTTCTTCGAAATTACTTCCCATAAAAAATTGATATTTTGAGATCATCAAGATAGTATATAGATCTACTAGAAGCAGTTTAGATAGAAGCTAATTAGTGAAAGGGGGAGGGTCAGGGGGGGTGCAAGGAAAAACACTTAAAAACTAATATCTCAACTGTCTCTTATGCTATGTAATTGAAACTCAAAATGTATACTAAGCTTTACTAGTGACATATGAAAAAAATATAATATGTGGACATTATAGTAGTGGGGGGAAATGGGGAGCATTTCAAAAATGGCGCACTTTCCAAAACTACAAATCATCAAATCTCAAAATTGAGTACAGATATCAAATCAAAAATTTGTCAGATTGTAGAGCTATATAATTTTTAATTTTGATAAAAAATTTGAGTTGGGGGGTATAAGGGGAGGCAGGTGGAAAGCGAAAATGTTGAAAATTTTGAGTGATTTTCTTATGGCTCTGGTAAAAGATACAAAGTTTAATTTTTGCATGTCGACACATCTATTTGATATAGATAGAAAAAAAATAGTAATTTGTTCCAAAATTGTTATGCTCCGAAGTGGGGGTCTAACGTGTTTCATGTGGAATGAGAAAAACACATAAACTGAAGATTTTTGAATGAAATTTTTAGGTAGAAACTTGAAAATTTGGGAAATGCATTTAAAAAAAATCACTAAAAGTTTGAAATATTAACAGGTCGAATATTTTTAAAACTTCTACTCCCTCCCATACAAAATTATTTTTTCGACCAATTTTAAGAAATCAATTATCACCTAACTATCAAAAGCCATCAATTTGAAATTTTGCACAAAAACTTAAGAAAATAGTTAAAATAAAATTACGGTAAAAGTTTTGAAATCATGCTTGCCCTTCTACCCCCTCCCATACAAAAGCATGATTTCGACCAATTTCATTAAATCAAATAATAACCAACAAATTAAAAGCAACGAACTTGAAATTTTGTACGAGCACCTTACAACAAAAATGAAAGAAAATTCCATCACAAATTTTACGATTCCTTTACCTCCTCTACCCCCTCCCATACAAAATTATTTTTTCGAGCATTTTTAAGAAATCAGTTATCAGCTATCTCTTAAAACCTATCAATTTCAAATTTTGCATGAAAACTTATAAAAGTAATTCAAATGAAGTTGCTTTAAAAGTTTTGAAATTGCGCTTACCGTTCTACCCCCTCTCATCCAAAACTATGATTTCGACCAATTTCATTAAATCAACTAATAACTAACAAACTAAAAGCTACGAACTTGAAATTTTATACAAGCACCTTACAAGAGAAGCGAAATAAAACTGCATATCAAATTTTACGATTCCCCTACCTTCTCTACCCCCTCCCAAACAAATTTTCGGTTTCGTGAAAGTAAAATACACCGAATTTTATGAAAATTTTATGCAATTTCGTCTATGAAACACATTCTATACAGAGAATATTGGCAATTATTAAAAAGCTGTTAACATCCACCCACCCTTGCTATTACCCCTCCTCCTCCCCTCATAAAAACCCAAACTTGCTGAAACGAATGAAATATTGTTAAATTGACAACAGCCCTGCCCAAGAAACCCCTTTGCACTTAGCTTTCCCTAACCACTTTAACCTGCATATTGACTTTCCACTCATCCGCAACTTGTCCCAAGAATAATAAAGTTTCGCCCGACTTGTTGGCAGTTTATTTTTATTAAGTGCATTATATCGATTTCCATTAAAACTAGAAAAAGTATAAACTTAAAATTTTGCCAGAATTTGTTTTTTAATAATTGCAATAAATACGAAAAAAATTATCAGCTCCTCTTCACTCCTTCCACCCTCTCCCATATAAATATCTGTTTTATAAATTCAAGGAAAGTATTTCTTCTTCGAACATATGAGAGCTATCGGCTTTGAAATTGAAACAAAGCCTGGTGATAATGATGTCGATAAGCAGTTTCAAAATCTTCTAAGCCCCTCCACTTCCTCTGCCACCTCTCATACAAATACTCACATTTCAGGAAAACTATGTCCAATTGAAAACAATGACAGCTACAAACCTTAAATTCAGCACGAAATATTTTGCATACCACATTAGGTGTCATATCCAAAAATTACAAACCTTCCTCCTCTGATTCTACCACCTACCATACAAAAGTCACTATTAATTATTTAAAAGAATTGGAGGTGACATATTTTCCGGTACATTGAACTCTTTCTCATTTCATCTAGAGTATCATATGATTGGGTTTTACGCTCAATCATAATTCTGTTATGTTTTTCTACTCCATCTTCACTCCGGGCTTGGGACCGTCTTAGGCGGAGTTAAATTCCTCGATATGGAAATATTCATTTGATCGAAAATTACCAGGATATTAGACTCAGTACTCGAAATATTCTAACTAAAGGATTTTCCGCGAAAAGATACTTTTGTCAAATTGTTTAGCAATATTTTTTAAGTTTTGGGAAATTAACATGGGAAATTAAATTATCATACTGATTGGATTCCGGATTTTTTATCTAGCAAAATTTTCGAATTCGAGGCAAATACAATCAACTTGATATTCAAGAAAAGATAAAGCATCCGCAAAAGGTCACAGTTTGATCTGGCATACCATCGAACCTAATTTGATGGGGATAATATAAGATCAAGAAAAAACAAGTCCTGGGAACAGCTTAAGGCCGATGCTTAGGATCGTGCCTTGTGGAAGAGAGTTGTTTCTGTCCTATGCTCCTACAGAGGGTCCTAAAGGAAATTCGATTTATTGAAGATAAGATCATAATTTGTATAAATAAACCCTAAACAATTGATACTTTAAAGGTATATCTAGATTTTCGTGCACTAATCCTTCTAAAATAAAAGCGCATGCCTTAAGTTGAATGACGCGCATAAAACATATGCGTAAATGAATATAAATAAACTGCCAAAAAGTCGGGCGAAACTTTATTATTCTTGGGACAAGTTGCGGATTGTTCGGAAGTCAATATGCAGGTTAGAGTGGTTAGGGAAGACTAAGTGAAAGGGGGTTCTTGGGCAGGGCAATTATCAATTTAACACTTTGCGGAAACGTTCAAAAGCTCCAGTATATATAATCAATATTTCATTCGTTTATTTATGCAAGTTTGAGTTTTTGTGAGGGGAGGGGTGAGAGGTGATAGTAAGGGTGGGTGGATGGTAATAGTTTTTTAATTGATTGCTTGAATCACGTCCAATATTCTCTGCATAGAATGTCAGTTTCATAGCCGAAGTTGCATAGAATTTTCATAGGATTCGGTGTATTTTACATTCACGAAACCAAACATTTATAGTGGGAGGGGGTAGAGGAGGTAGGGGAATCATAAAATTTGTGACGCAATTTTATTTCCTTTCTCTTGTAGTGTGCTCGTAGAAAATTTCAAGCTCGTAGCTTATAATTTGTGGGTTATTAGTTGATTCAATGAAATAAGTCGAAATGATACTTTCGTATGGGAGGGGTGATTGCAAAACTTTGAAAGGAATTTCATTTCAATTATTTATATAAGTTTTTGTGCAAAATTTGAAATTGATAGCTTTTAAGAGTTAGCTGATTTCTTGAAAATGCTCGAAAAAATAATTTTGTATGGGAGGGAGGGATCGCAAAATTTGTGACGCAATTTTATTTTCTTTCTCTTTTAAGGTGCTCGTACAAAATTTCAAGTTCGTAGCTTTTAATTTGTTGGTTAGCAGTTGTTTTATTGAAATTGGTCGAAATCATACTTTTGTATGGGAGAGGGTAGAACGGCAAGTGTGATCTCAAAAATTTTGACGCAAGTTCCTTTTCAACCATTTTCAAAAGATTTTGTGCAAAATTTCAAATTGATAGATTTTACTAATTAGGTGATAATTAATTTCTTAGAAATGGTCGAAAAAATAATTTTGTATGGGAGGGAGTAGAAGTTTTAAAAATATTCGACCAGTTAATATTTCAAACTTTTAGAGATTTTTTTTAAATGCATTTCGCAAATTTTTAAGCTTCTACCTTCAAATGTCATTCAAAAATGTTCAGTTCATGTGGTTTTTTCATTGCACATGAAACACCTTGTGCACGGTAGACCAGGGGGGTCAGTGCATAATAATTGTGGAATTTTTATTATTTTTGCTGTATGTACAACAAATAGATGTATCCACATGGAAAATTTTAATTTTGTATCTTTCACCAGAGCCCTTAAAAAATCACTCAAAATTTTCGACATTTTTGGTTACCACCTCCCAACGTAAAATTCATCAAATTTAAAAACTATTTAGTTCTACAATTTGACAAAATTTTAATTTGATATCTGTACTCAATTTTGAATTGTAACGGTTTGAAATTTTGAAAAGTCAAACCCCTCTATATGTATGTTGAGTTTTAGCTTCCTAGCTGTTGCCATGGTTGAGATATTTGAATTCGTATTTTTCGGTTTAAGCGCTCCCCCCGCCTCCCCCTGAACCCGCCTCCCCCTGAACCCGCCCACCACCCCAAAATAGGTATCCGCCTGAGATCCGCAACTATCTACAATCCCCCCAAAAATGAACTTTCTATCTTGAAGGGCTTGGGAGTTAATGAGCGCTGAGCTTACACACCGGCATACGGCGGACGGCGTACAGACGGATTTTTTTTTTGCATTTTTAGGCTAATTTAGTCATGAAAGGCGAAAAAACCAAATTTCAGGGTAGCAAGTTTTTTTTCCAAGTCGATCCCAATACTTTATTATTAAAATAATAAAGTAAAATGCGTTCACACGATATGCGTCAAGCGCATGTTGCATCGCAAGAGCATGCGTTTTTTCTTGAAATTTTATGATACATGCAATAGCGCAAGGTTCTCCGACTGATACGTATACCCCGTATACGTATTCAGGACGATTTGATGGTGCGCGGTAACACATCATCTGTCGTGAGTGTCGTTCATCTTAATGCTTCCGCTTATTCTAGAAAATATGCGCCTATCGCAAGTAAATAACGCGTTTGCGCTATGTTGTTCCATGTCTGTCATTCATCATAATGCTTCCACTTTTATTCTAGAAGGCATGCGCTTAGCGCACGAAAATGACGAACCGTGTGAGCATAGCAAAGCCGCTCTTCCACATAACATCAAATGTTCCATAATCTATGCATCTATACATATAAATATAATTATAGTGTCTGTCAGTTGTTTGCTTATAAATGGCTATAAGTTAGTTTTTTGCTATATTTTAACAATAACTAGGCATAAAAATGCGTTTTTGAAATTGTTATCTGCCTGTCTGTGCATCCGACCGTCTTTCACGCACAAACGGCCGATTGTAATGAAAATCGCACAGTTTGTTAAATATGCTTCGAGATGTAACCTACTTTTGGTCTTATTTCCATACCTTCATGCCTTCTACCTCCTCTCATACAAAATAACTCATTTTCAAAAATACATAGTAGTCAAAACTAGAATAGCCAACCAATTGAAATTTTGAATGTATAACTTTAATTATAAATATGATCTATTGTATACAAGCTATTTGAATTTCCCACTCCTTCCACCACCTCCCATGCAAACTGCACTGAAAACTCTAAAATAATTTTCTCCGTACGTATAACGTTTATAGAGCTCAACTTTTGTACTGAATCCTTAATTAGCATTATAATTAAAATCGGATAAAAATAAACCGATTAGCTACATGCGATGTGACATAATTTCACAACTTTTCAACAATTTCAAATATATCAATTGCATGGCGATTATAGTTGTTTCTCAAACAAATCACTAAAAACTCCCCACTACTTCTACCACCTCCATTGCAAACTGCACAATTTCACTAAATCCAATACCTATTCAATTTTTGAAGCTTAAACTTGGTAATTTTTTTTAGAAATAACACGAGCTACAACTATTTACATCTCCTTAACGCTCTTCAATATGTATGTGATTTCAAATCATCTCCGTGAGCATCGGCCTGTACCTTAAAAATGAGAGTATAATGCTTTCATTCTTAATAATTTTTGGTTCTGATTCCAACAAAGTACAAAACATTGTATTCAAAGAGCCATTAAAGTAAGCAGATTATAAATCCCACATAATGTATTGCTAACTACATTCTCAAAATTACTTTTTATTGTGAGTTTTATGCGGACGAATTCGCAGGAGATCGCTAGTTCTCAATAAAATTGAGAATGTTTTCTTTGCTTTTCATTACTTTATTTTTACTAGATAGCCACTTGATTCCAAAGAGTAAATACCGCATACGAGCAAATCGTTTTCAATAGTGCACGTGACCCCCATATCCATGCGCTATTGCATGAGTTATCAAATTTCAAAAAAAAGCGCTTGCGCTGGAGGCAAGATTCTCTTGCTTTGCTGGGCTGGTCCTAAGGACCAGTATTACCCATTTCATCAATGAAATCGAGCAAGAATTACACGTTCGTGTCATCGAAAATTGGACCTTCAACATGGAAACTGTCAAGCAAAGCGGCGGTGACCATTTGCCAGATGTTTTTCGTACATAATCTCATGATAGACTTTAAAAATAAAATATAAACTATGTCGATATCTCTAAGAAAACCCTTTTTATTTAACCACTTATTTGCTTGGAATCGCGTTAAACACATTGAATTTAATTCAAACGAAGTCTTAATTGCATTTCTATGTATCTATTAAACAAATACCTCAATCAATCAATTCAGTTTAGTATATTATTATAGATTTCTCTTGTCCGAATAATTTTCGCTCCAAACAAAGATAATCAGATTTCTGATAACACCTCAAACAATTTATTTTTCTTTAATAAATCGTATGGAGTATGCAATAATTTTTTTCTGATAAGAGTCTCTCCTTTACGAAAAGCCGATAAGAATAACTAAAAATATACCAGTGAGAATTACACAGCACTTTTTAAAGATTTACTTTATAGTTGCTCTTGAAGGAGTATAAAAGTAAAGTGAATTATTGTAAATTTTCCATTTACAAATAGACCAGCAACTTCTAAACACCGATTATTAATAGTTTTTAATAGTTCAAATAATTTTGACAATATTTTAGTGTTAATATTTTTCAAATTAGAACTACACGGTTAGTAAATTTTATATGACCTAATATCTCATTCACGTAGAGCGTGCTTTTAGTCTAGTGTACTTTTAAATCCGCCTGTTATATAAATGTTCAATTGGCGTCGTAGTGTAATGCAGTGGAATTGAAATTAATAGTTGAAGAATAACTGACAATAATTAATAAAGTGCTCGAAAGTCACGCAAACATTTAAATTGGTTTCTACAAAATCCCAGACATTTTTCGTGAATATACGAATCATAGGCATTAAAAATCTTAAAAAGGAAATCGTGAAAATATAAAACATAACTTCTCAAATTTTGGTTTATCGAAAGCGAGTGTTTATATTTTCGATTGAAATGTAAATGTTTTATGATGGTTTAAAAATTAAAGATGGATTCGTTAAAGGTAGCCCTCACCGAATCTGAAAAAATTGTTTCATCAAGAATAGTAAAAATGGCAATCCGAATAAAGTAATGGAAATTGTACAAGAACAATTTAAATAATGTTCCTCAAAAACTCATTACATCACCAAACAATATGGTCAGCCGATATTATTAAAACACTGAAAGTAGATTACGGAAAAGTATACACGAAACCAAAAGTAGTGACAAATTGTTGTTGGGACTACGATACGATTCACGTAAATGCGATAGTAGTTGCTATTTGCGCAAATATCATAATTCGGGTAATTTTATATTATAATAATTTAATCTCAATTTAATCTCTGGTAACAATCATCTCAACTAAAAGTGGTTAAAAAATAGTTCTTAACTATATTATTTTACGTCACTTTAAAATTAATTCTAAATTATACAAAACCCAAAATAGAAATTTCTTGAAGTAGTTAGATAAAATTATACTTATCGATCCGGAATTTAGAAATTCAATTTTTTCGGGTCACAGTAGTCTCTGGAATAAATAAGGCGCCTCAAAATTGTTCAGTATTTATGGTAAAAAAAACTATGCCAGGTATCGATAAGTACTCGATTATTGTGTGAAACATAACTTTCCAAAAAAAGCTGCCCATCGGTTCAGTTGTTACGGACATATTTTTGGTACCGATTTTGAAAACACTTTTTCGAGAAAAATGCGTTTAAAGTTTTTAGTACAGTTTGCACTGCAATAACTGATTTATTTCAAATTTACATGAAACCGTTTGTGGAGGTTCTGTGAATTTCAGATGCAAAGTACGTACACCTGAGCCTCACCAACATTTCAATACATGACTCTACTATACAGAATGCCAACAATACCGGAATTCAAATGAAACAAGAACACTCGGCCCATAGTTGTTAGTTACACACTGCTACAACTTCGTCATTACTACGAATTTTTTTGTGAAATTTTCAGGGTAGACACTTAAATGATAGTACTTTTCGAATGTGCACCTCTTTGAAAAATCGATTTTTTTTTCACTAGTCAGGTGTACGAAACCCCTTAAGATACCTACCCAGTGGGAAAAAGAAACGAATAGGAAGCAGTGCAAAGAGCAATTATGTAGGATGCAAGTCTTGTGTATCCTACATAATTGCTCCCGACTCGATTCTAAATTTTCTTAATTTTTACCCACGACGGGACTAGAGGTAATCGATCGGTTACTCGCTCGCTTCCTAGGAACTATTGATAGAAGAAATGATTTAGAACTTCTGAAAAAACGCACGCATAACCGCTGTGCAGTAATTGCTAATTTAAATTAGTAATATAAGCCATTCGTCGCAAGCAGTTCTTTCATATGCCCTTTATGTTAATTTTTTCGAATATTCTGCATCACTACTTCCCTCAATAAGGAATTGACAGGATACGCAACTGGTTACCACGAGTTTTATCATGAGGAATTGAGTATTACTTATTTAAGGATCTACTATGGCGGGTTGTTCTTCTTTACTGCTTCCTTTCTAATTGCTTACCTTTCAAAATGTATATAAATATTAGCTAAAAGGGCTGTTATCGTATCCAGCAAATTTTAAATGGATTTCTTTAATTGCGAAGCTTTCATGACTAACTGTGCAACATTAGAAACGAGTTGGCTTAATATTGGCCTTAACAATGAATTTAAACTTTGAAACATCGGCACCTAATTAATTGCATAATGGGTCTATAGTAGGTATAGTTGTAAATTCAGAACTATTATAGTGCATACATATATTTCATATTTTGTTTGGAATACAAAAATTTGATTAAAAATATTGGAAAAGGGAAACCTATTACTGCAAAGGATGCTTAAAGTCTTGAGTGCTGCGCCGGGTGCTCCTCAATCCTAACCGACAACTACGATCAGTCCTCGTGCACAACTCACCTGCTTAACACCCGGAATTACATATAAACGGATCGATCATCAGCGGTCTGTGTTTATACACTAGCTGAAATCTGAGAGCATTATAAGTTTGCCACAAAGTTTATAACGCTAAGAAATAAGACTCGGAGAAAATAATGAACGATACAATAATATTATCACTCAAAAATCTCAAAACCGGATGTCCATCCATCCGTCCGCTCATCTGTGCTTCCGTCTGTCCATATGTCCGTGTCTTCTCTAACCCACGTCGTTTTTTACGAAAAATTAAGATCAAGTTCGTGTACGGAGCAAATCGCTCACCCTCTTCTACTCCCTCCCATACAAAATGGCACATTTCGGAATTTTCATAATGATTTCAATCTACGCTATAAAAATGATTGGAGTCCCAAATATCTTCCACCACCTCCCACACAAACTTCACTTTTTCCTGGAATACTATAAACCAACTTTCTCAGTACGTGTAATAGTTGTCGCGCTCTAATTTTGTGAGTAAATACTTAATTATCATTATTATGAAGATCGGAAAAAAAATTACTGATTAGATTGACTGCTTCTACTCCCTCCCATACAATATGGCACCATTTTACAACTTCATAAAAAATCGTTTTTTTTTAAGTGTGAAAGTTACTAGTCTGAAATTTGAGGAAGATCAATTTCCTGACATTCGGCGTTATTTAAGGAAAAATTAATACACACTCCTTCCACCACCTCCCGTACAAACTGCACACTTCCACTAAATCTAATACACTAATTTTTTCAGTACCTATTCAATTTTTGAAGCTTCAATTTTGTATAAAACATTTTGAGAGCAACTCCAGAATGATGTGAAAAGATTAATTAATTAATTAATTCAATGCCGTCGCTACTTCTACCACTCCCATACAAAATTTATTAATATCAAAAAAAATTTTTTCATCTAGAATATTTATTTATTTAGCCTACCGAACAGAGTCCTTACAGGCCTGATGATAAATTTGTATACATTATATATTATAAATATTAAGAAAATTAAAAATTAAAAACGAAACTTAAAACTAATTAAACATAAGGATAATAAAAACATAAATCAACAATAAGATCGCTAACGATTGAAAGCTTCTAATACCATTTCTCTAAAGCAGTCCCTCGTACAGCTAATATCAATAACATTGGCAGCCGAATTAAAATTAGATATGCTACGAGTTAAGGGTTCATTTGATCCATAAACTGTTTTATGTGCAGGATGTTTTAAGAAATCACGAGTTCGCAAAGGTCTTTCAGGAACGTAAATGGATATTTTAGAAAGCAGCTCAGGAGAGCTAATTCTATTACAAAGAATATCACGCAGAAATATTATCGAATGTTGTTTTCTTCTAAGATCAAGAGAACGTAAGTCGATTAATTTACAACGGTTTTCATAACAAGGCAAATCATTTGCCCAGTCCAGCCTCCTCAAAGCAAAACGACTGAATCTTCTCTGAACACTCTCAATTCGTCTACTGTGAATGTCAAATGATGAATCCCAGACAACGGAACAGTATTCTAAAAGAGATCATACCAAAGAGCAGAACAGAGATTTCAAAGTATAAGGATCCTGAAAATCAACTGAATTTCTCCTAACAAAACCCAAGCGAGAACCAACCATACGGTCAATATGCGAAACGAAACTTAGCTTATGATCCAGCAATACACCTAGGTCATCGACTTCATGTGTACGAGATAGAACTGAATTATCCATATAATAGATATTCAAAATTGGTGAACGACAACGATAAAAAGACATAATCTTACATTTATGAAGACCTAGCTCTAAGAGATTGAATTTGCACCAATCAACAAATGCATCAATTTCTCTTTGTAAATTATGGCAGTCTTGGAGACTGCTCACTCTTGTGTAAATCTGTAAATCATCCGCATAGCCCAAACAAGAAGAATGTTGAAAAATTGAGAAAACATCATTTATGAACAATATAAACAGAATAGGTCCCAGGTGGCTCCCTTGAGGAACTCCAGAATGGACAAAAATGCTTTTAGATATGAAGGAATCAATCTTGACATGTTGAGTTCTATTGCACAGGTACGAAGTAAGCCAATCAAGCATCTTCGAATGAAAGCCAAGAGCATATAGCTTAGACAGAAGAAGGTTGATGTGCACTCTATCAAATGCTTTAACAAAGTCTGTATAGAGGACATCAACTTGAAACCAAGCTTCTAGTGAATTCATAGAAAAATTACTAAATAGAGTAAGATTAGTTAAAGTCGACCTTCCAGAGACAAAACCATGTTAACAGGTTGAAATATGTTCACGAACTAAGAAATATAGCTTGTCTTTGACAATACTTTCAAGAAGTTTAGGAATTGCGGACGGTTTAGAGATAGCTCTATAATTCTCCACTAAATGCCTAGGGCCTGATTTAAAAATGGCAGTGATGTAGGAATCTTTCCGATGGTCTAGAAATTCACCATTTGACAAGGAGAGATTAAAAATAGTTTTCAATGGAAATAGCAGAGAGTCTCGGCAATGCTTCAATAGAGATGCTGGAATATTATCTGGGCCTGGACAAGTATTACTTTTTAAGTTACAAAGCGCGACATAAACATCTTCATCAGATACTTCAATAAGGCCAATGTCAACAATAGGACTAATGCTAGCATATCGATTTGGGTTAAAAGAAATGTTGTTGTTATTATAAACTGATTGAAAAAAAGTTGCAAATAATTCACAAGACGAAGATGCATCCATTGAAGTTAGACCATTGTACTCCATACTAGATGGGAGACCATTGTGTGTACGCTTCGAGTTTACAAAATGCCAAAAATATCTGCTATCTGATTTAATTTTTGATTCGGCATTCATTAAGTAATTATGATATAAAAATTTATTCAGAACCTCATACTCCCTACGTAAACGAAAAAAGTTATTATGATGCGCAATGTTATTCGTGGCTATAAACAGTTTATGTGCTTTATTCCTTGCATTTTTCAACCTAAAAAGACGAGAGTTTTGCCAGGGAAGCTTGGTCGAACTCTTCTTGACTTTAGGAACATACCGATCGATACCCTCATTAATTATCAACGTGAAAGTAGCATTAATAGCTTTTAAATCTAAATTATTGAAAGAATGTGCCCAATCAATTGTGCCAAAGTATCTATTTAACTCAAAATAATCTGCTTTAGAGAAACAGTAGAATTTGTCAAAATCATTGTTAGGATCGTTACGAAATTTATAAAACTTAATTTTAAAATCAATAGCTTTATGATTGACCGAGTTGTTTAAAAGATTAACACTAGCCTCATTAACGTCAATAATATTAAAGGAGGAAAAATCATTATTTGCAAAAATTAAGTCCAAAATTTTTCCGTTACTATTAAAAATGTCATTCAATTGTTGCAGATTATTAGAAAACATGGAGTCAATAAAATTAAATTCAATATCTGATCTAACATTAAACGGAATCAATAAATTATCTTCACAACATCTTGTCCAACGAACATTCTTCAGATTAAAGTCTCCAACAACACAAATCTGTTGATCCTTTGTTAGATGATCGGCAACCCAATTAATATTGTCGATGTGTCGCTGGAACAACTGTAAGCTGCTGCGCGGCGGAATATAACTTATGATGAAGAAAATTCCGATAGATGACGGAAATTGCACGAAGATGCAGAGCTGATCCACAATTTCGGAAAGATAAACGTCGGTATACTGCGGAAAAATTATCTCCTTGCTACCAAAGCTTACATTGACAGCAAGAAGGACCCCACCACCTCTCTCCATATTGGTCTTCAATGACCTATCTTTACGATAGACAATATAAAAGGAATCAAGCAGCTCGGATGAATTGAAACAATCATTCAACCAGGTTTCAGTCAGAATAATGATATCATAATGATGATCCACAGCAGCAAGAAAAAAATTAAAAATTTTTGTTCGCATTCCACTGGTATTATGATAATAGCAAATAATCTCGTCTAAGTTCCGTCCAGTACTATTTCGGGCACCTCGTTTTTTGTTAGATTCCGAAATGGGCGTACATGCAGTCCCGAAGGCCAAAACTCCGACAAAAAACATTTATCGAACAGGTTCGACGGAATTCCAACTTTAAAGTTGACAAAACGTAAGGAGCTTGTGTCAGTAACATTTTTGACTAATTTCACACATTTTATATTATCAGGCGCTGAACCTAATTTATTGGCAACGAAGTCGATAATTTCGGTTTCACTGGTATTGGCATCAAAACGAGAAAGGTGCAGCCATTTGTGGCTCGACAACACTTTCAGTTTATCACAAGCATTTCCATTTCCGATGATTCTATTTTCGGTAGGCCGTTTCTTCCTGCTAAGCTTCCAAGCACTACTGTCGGATGGTGTTGTTTGATTACTAGATTCTGCATTCACACTAGCCAATAGATCAGTGCGTGAAACATCATCCTTTAACTCTGCGCTAATCGGCATAGGCAGAGACGGCGACAATGCATTGGAGTTAACCACTGGTACTTTAGGTGCAGTTGGCCTAGGGCGAAGTACTCTAGGCTGCAACGCGATGCCATTGCTATGATTCACAGTATCTGCAGGAATGTTCGCACAAACCTGTTCTAGCTCACTAAGTGTGGTTTGTAGCTTGATTTAAATACTAGCGAATTCATTGCTTAAGACATGCAGGGCTGTTTTAGCCGATAACAGTTTAGCCGCATATGTCGATGGGGAGGTTGGGCGGCACGCAAGACAAAAAAAGTGCAATCCACTAGCGGACTTCAAAACAGCATCTCCAACAGTACCGGAAAAACCGATGCACTTACAGTGGAAAAATATTGCACGATTGGACTTTACGCCCAATACAGATAATGCGAAACCACTGAGCCCTGTAGTCGTCTGTTCATGTTGGAGTTTTTAACTCGTGATATTACGTAAGATGTGATAAAGCACTTGAATTAAATTTCTTGTAAGTAAACGAAATATATACTCAAATTTGGCACTGCCAAATATTACATCATAGCACCTCCTCAAATCCCTACGTAGAATCAAAAATATATCAAATAAACTGCCAACAAGTCGGGCGAAACTTTATTATGCTTGGGACAAGTTGCGAATGGGTGGAAAGTCAATATGCAGGTTACAGTGATTAGGGAAGACTAAGTGAAAGGGGGTTCTTGGGCAGGGCAGTTATCAATTTAACACTTTGTGGAAACGTTCAAAAGCTCCAGTATATATAATCAATATTTCGTTCGTTTATTTATGCAAGTTTGAGTTTTGCGAGGGGAGGGGTGAGGGGAGATAGTGAGGGTCGGTGGATGTTAATAGTTTTTTAATTGATTGCTTGAATCACGTCCAATATTCCTTGTATAGAATGTCAGTTTCATAGACGAAGTTGCATAGAATTTTCATAGGATTCGGTGTATTTTACATTCACGAAACCAAACATTTGTATGGAAGGGGGTAGAGCAGGTACGGGAAACGTAAAAATTGTGACGCAATTCTATTTCCTTTCTCATGTCGTGTGCTCGTACAAAATTTCAAATTCGCAGCTTTTAATTTGTTGGTTATTAGTTGATTTAATAAAATAGGTCGAAATGATACTTTTGTATGGGAGGGGGTAGAAGGGCAAGCGCGATTGCAAAACTTTTAAGAGAATTTCATTTCAATTATTTTTGTAAGTTTTCATGCAAAATTTGAAATGGATAGCTTTTAAGAGTTAGCTGATAACTGATTTCTTAAAAATGATCGAAAAAATAATTTTGTATGGGAGGGAGTAGAAGAGGTGAGGGAATTGCAAAATTTGTGAAACAATTTTCTTTTTCTTCTCTTGTAAGGTACTCGTAAAAAATTTCAAGTCCGTAGCTTTTAATTTGTTGGTTATCAGTTGATTTAATGAAATTGGTCGAAATCATACTTTTGTATGGGAGGGGGTAGAAGAGCAAGTGCGATCTCAAAACTTTTAAAGTAATTTCATTTCAAATCTTTTTATAAGTTCTTATGCAAAATTTCAAATGGATAGCTTTTAATAGTTAGGTGATTATTAATTTCTTAAAAATGGTCGAAAAAATAATTTTGTATGGGAGGGGGTAGAAGTTTTGAAAGTATTCGACCAGTTAATATTTCATACTTTTAGGGATTTTTTTTAAATGTATTTCCCAAATTTTCAAGTTTCTACCTTAAAATGACATCCACAAATTTTCAGTTTTCGTGTTTTTTTCGCTGCACATGAAACACCTTGTGCCCATTAGACCCGGGTGGTCGGTTCGTAACAATTTTTTTCTATGTATATCAAATAGATGTATCCACATGCCAAATTTAAAGTTTTTATCTTTGACCAGAGTCCTAAATAAATCACTCAAAATTTTCGACATTTTTGCTTACCACCTCACTCTCTTTACACCCGCTAACTTAAAATTCTTATCAAAATTAACCATTATGTATGTAGTTCTACAATCTGACAAATTTTCGATTTGATATCTGTACTCTTTTTTGAGATATAAGGATTTCTAATTTTGGAAAGTGCGCCATTTTTGAAATGCTCCCCATTTCCCCCCACTACTATTATTTTGACATGTTATATTTTTTTTTTGTATTTTCCTAGTATAGCTTAATGGTCGTTTCAAGTTTCAATTACATAACTTAAGAGATAGTTGAGATATTCATTTTTAAGTGTTTTTCTTTGCACCCTCCCTGACCCTCCCCCTTACAATAATTAGTCACTCTCTAAGCTGATTCCAATGGAACTATAAGCCACATTAGTGGTCCCAAAATATGAATTTTTTACAATAAGTAATTTCGAAGATGTAGTCATTTGAAAAAACAATTCGGCTGACAATTTGTTTTTAGCCCCCCCCCCCCCCCCTTTTCGGACGCCAATGGATAAAAAAATTAAATTATTTTTGGAGTTCGTCCCACAACTTTCTCTATATGTGTACTGATTTTCAACTTTCTATCTGTATTCGTGAGGGAGATATTAGCAAGTGTAGTTTTCGACTTTTTCCCTCCCCCCGCCTCCCCCTTCCACCTAACACCACCCAAAATTTAGAAAATAGAGCTCATTCACCCAATTAATAATCTACCTAAAAACGAACATTCTACCTTTAACGGTCTCGGAGATATGAATCCATATGTACGGCGTACGGGTAGCAAACTTTTTTTTTTCTTGTGTCGATCACAATACTTTATTATTAGAATAATAAAGTAAAATTACTTCAATCTTATTTTCATAAACATTTCAATTCGCCAAAAGTTTTGTAAATTTGATCTCAAGTTTTCAATGTTACGAAATAAGTCTCGCAGAATAAAATGGATCACACAAAATAACAGTCAAATGATAACTACATACTACTACTCCGTGTACATTGCGTGAGAAAAAACTATTTTTTCTGTACCAATCAATCTTATCAAGCTTAAATTTGGTGTAAATTATTTTCGTGATACATAAAGAAAGATGTGGAAACCTCTTATATACAATTTTAGAACTTAACACTAAACCGATTAGGCTAGAAAATATAACAGCTACTAATGTCAAATTCGAAATATTTCTTCACGTAAATTATAGTTTTTTTTTTAACCATCTTTTATTTTCTACTTAGGCTTCAATAATTCACTATGACGATCGAAAAGAACAATCTTGACATTCCCGATTATCTAAATGAAGAGTTTTTTAAAACTTCACTTGAAAATGGCTTAAAAACAAACGATATCAAAATAGTTCATTTGAATTTTACAATGGGAAGTTCATTGGGTGACAACTATTCAAGTAACATTTATCGTGTAGTTGTTACTTATAAAGAAAAAAAGGATAAACCACAAACTGTATCATTGATTATTAAAAGTATACCGAAAGATGAACATCGCGCAATAATGGACACACTGAACTTTCACGGAAAAGAAATCAGGATGCTTTTCGATGTCGTCCCAAAAATGGAAGCATTAATTAATACTAAAATAGCACCAAAGTAAATAATATTTGATTCTGTTCCGGATTAATTAATAATTTTCATTAATTTCAGAGGCTATTACTCTACTTACGAACCATTGAACACACTCGTTTTAGAGGATCTCCGAGTTAATGGTTTCACATTGGCAGATCGGGAGCAAGGATTAAATGAAAAACAATGTAAAGTTGTCCTCGAGAAACTTGGAAAATTTCATGCGACGTCTATGAAAGTAGTTGAAAAGGTAGAATTTAAAATTTGCAACTGATTTTTTGTAGCTAACAATTCCAAGAGAATTAATTGTCTTGTTTGAATTTTATCGATTGCAAAACGATCGAAGAAATTATTCGAGAATTCTTATAAAAATTGCAATAATGAATTCTATAGGAACCACAATTAATAGATTGCTTTCCATTTGGTTACTTCACATCAGTGTCCATGAACACTGAAGCAATGGAGACATTCTTCATCAAGAGTTTAGAATTGGAGACTAAAATTGTTGAAAAATGGCCCGGCTACGAAAAGTATGCAGCTAAAATGAAAAATATTCACAAAAACATGAAAGAAAGATGTTTGGCCGTAACAAAACCCATCAAAGATGAAATCAAAGTTTTAAATCATGGCGATTTGTGGGTGAATAACTTCATGTTACAATATGCCAAAGATGATCCAGAAAATCCAATTGATATTCGATTTGTAAGTATACATATATATATTATAGATTAGAAATTACCAGAATTATAAATCTTTTATTCTACAGTTCGATTTTCAAGCACCCTTTTTTATAAGCCCCGGAATTGATATAAATTACTTCTTGAATAGTAGCGTTGAATTCGAAGTTCTGAAAAATCGTCGCGACTTCATGATTGAAGAGTACTATTACAAGTCGTATCGGTCGACTTTGGTGAAAATCGGTTACAAAAATATTCCATCTCTGGACGACATAAAGAAGGAAATCTTAAGAAAAGAGTTCTATGGATTTGTTACAGCCGTAGGCCTCTTACCGATAATCTGTATGGATAAAAAGGCCTCAGTCGATAGTACCTTAGAAGCAATTCTGGATGAAAAAACCGCCGAAATTAAGCGTTTTGCGGGATGTTCGACTAAACGATTTGAGAAAACCATGAAATATATGCTGGAAAGAGCAGACTCATTAGGTGTATTAGATTAAAATTTATATTTGTATACCATAAAATTTCAATTTGTATGCAAGTCAAATAAAATAAAATATATATTTCAAACCTTTGAAATCTGCAGGAAATTTTAATTAATATCAAGCCAAAAATAATGTTTTTGCTTAGAAATAAAGATACGATCACCACGTACGGTTCCCCTTACCTACTACCTTTTCCAAAAACTTTTGAGCTCTAACATATCTCCATATGAATTTACTTTAAAATTACTGAGCTAAAATTTTCATGATAAATTTTAACCACGCATTTTTTTTATGAAACACGAAATACATGATTGCTTTTAAAACTTAAGGCAGTCACAGCTGTTTTTCATTGAAAAAATCTGACTTTTAGGTACACTTTTCTAGAGAACCACTGGGCGGATTTCTCTGAAATTTTGCATACATGTTCTTACCTCAAAAATAAACATTTACGGTAGAGGAATTACAAAAATATTAATGGAATTCAGAATTATGACACATGAACATTTTTCGAGCTTCTTACATTAAAAAAAAAAAATAACCCGCTAATCACCATATGGAAATAATCTCAGCCATCATAGAATCATATCTCTCTCTAACCTCGTCATCATCCAATGGAACGTTCAGGGGTTTATCAATAAAAAACACGCCCTTGAACAACTTATTTGCCTCCACAATCCTGTCATCATTGGCCTACAAGAAACCAAAATCAAAAATGCCTCTATCCATCTCTTGAAACTTCCTCATTATAAATCCTTCCATCATAATCACCCCTACTCCAATGCCAGAGGTGGCATTGCCTTATTAGTGAAGAACAATATATCAATTGTTCCTGCTAGCATCCCATCCACTTTAGAACTCCTCCATTTAACAATCACTATCCCCACGCAACCACTTATCTTCATATCCAATATATATAATGAAACAACCTTGTCTCTCACTCCAACGATGCGTGATGAAATACCTAGGCATGCAGAAGCACATCAGCTAGTACTGGGTGATGTGGATGCGGCCAACCTACTGTGGGGTTCTGCATACATTTCATCTCGTGGCAGAATCTATGAGGACTTCATCGAAGATCGTAACCTATTTGTGCTGAATGATGGGTCTCCAACTCATTTCAGCACTAGAAACACTATGACGGCAATATACATATCTCTCACCACTCCTGACCTTGCCCCTCTGCTTGATTGGATGGTCTATCCCACCCCTCAGAGCAGTGACCATCTTTCTATCCTTATTCGCATTTCTCCAAACTCTACTCGTCCGCAACAAAAAAAACACATACCTCGATTCAAAGAGAACGTGGCCAATTGGGAACGCTTTAAATCAATTACTCAATTCCTCTCCAACGAATACCAACAATCCGATAATCCCAATCAAGAAGCAGCAAAATTGAAAAGGATTCTTCGTTCCGCCGCATCGCAATCTATCCCTGTATCTCATCCTACCCAAAGTTCGCGCAACCAACCTCACTGGTTCACACCCCGCATTCACAAACTAGTTCAATCTAAGAACGCATGCTGGAGAGGGAATTTAAGCGTTTTCCTTCTCTATTCAACTGTATTGCTTATCGTAAGTCCCAAGCTCTACTCCGCCGAGAATCCAAAGTTGTCAAACGCTCTTCTTGGACTACCTTTGTCAACTCCCTTGACCCAACTCTGGACTCGCGCGTCATCTGGAACAAGGTAAAATATCTCAGAGTTAACAAACCCAGTCCCACATTCCCCTACATAATTTCAGGCTCAACTATCATAGACGATCCACAACAAATATCCAACCTTCTCGCAAATAAATGGACCAATTACAGTTCCAACTCCTCATTTCCCTCCCAACTCATCCATGAAAAATCCAATTTCAATCCTGATTCCCTACCTCCTCAACCTCTGGTTTACGAATGCCTCCAGGCTCCTTTCACAATGCTCGAGTTGAGCTACCAGCTTAAAATTGCCAAAAACACTGCGCCTGGAGAAGACAAAGTGTCTTACGCCATGCTAAAGCATTTTTCCCTCGAATTCAAACACCGTCTCCTTAGTCTATATAATAATATTCTGCATACTGGCATTTTCCCCCAATCTTGGAAAACTGCCATCCTTAAACCTATTCCAAAAAATGGGAAAGATGCACATGTGCTGGACAGCTATCGCCCAATTTCACTCCTGCTAGTCCTGTCCAAAGTATTAGAAAAGATTTTAGCTAAAAGGATCACGAGACCGTCAGAGTTACATTTGGAGAATGAACAGCACGGTTTCCGTCCGGGCCGCGGAGTGCACACATGGCTACATCTACTTGAGTACCACATGGCTCAAAATCACAAAGCAAGCAAGCATAGTGTTCTTCTGTCAATCGATATAGAAAAATCATTCGAGCGTGTAATTTTGACGCCTACCCTAATTCAACTACACTCTTGGGTCTTACCAAAAAAATGTCTTGTGCTACTCCACTCCTTTCTCTCTTCAAGACAAATTAAAGTTCAAGTGGATGGCCACTACTCTTCTCCCCTCCCTATCGACAATGGAGCTCCACAAGGTTCTTCCTTGTCGGTTGTTCTATATAACACCTATGCTAACCTACTTCTTCACCACCTCGCCAGTTCACATACTAATGTAGACTTTGTTGGTGCCTACGCCGACAATTTTTACATCCTCTCATCAGGCAATCACGCTGCGGTCCAGAGCAAACTCCAGGCCACCTATCGCTCTCTGGATATCTGTGCTCAGCAAATAGGTGCAATCATTCCCTCCTCCACAATTGATGGGCTCCATATTTGCCGGAAAAATTCCTGCACCTGTCATACTATCGAAATTTCAGACTCCTTAATCCCCCTCCAACACGAACTTCGTATCCTTGGTGTCATATTTACATCCAAACTAACATGGACTCTACATGTAAACTCCCTTTCCGATCGCCTCAAAACTATTAATAACCTGCTGAAAATGCTGTGCTCCAAAAAGAAAGGCCCTCACTTGGATGTCGCACTTCATATCGCCAAAATCCTCACCGGAGGCATTCTACAGCACGGCATCACATCTTACTCCTGGACTTCCCAAAAAAATAAAAATAAGATAGATGTGGCAACCAATCAGTGCATCCGGACGACAACGGGAGTGCTTTGCGCCACCCCCCTCCCATCCCTCCGTATCGAGCTACAACTCAGCAACTTCGAAAATACCTCCCTTGCTAGATCTCTCACGTTTGCCAGCAAGGCACTATCATCCCCTTCACACCCACTCCATATTACTCTCCTTAATGAATACAACTCTCTTTTACCGCCTTCTCTCCATCCCAGACCACGTCAACTTGCTTCCTCCCTAACCCGAATTGCATCCTATCTTCACGAAATCACTACCCTATTCCACAATCTACACCTGACCTTTCCATAACCTTACCCCAAACTCTTCCCTATCTTCCCACATGCGACATATCGCTCTCTACTTACCGTAAAGAAACCACTCCAGCCTGTACATACCTTTCCCTACACATAAACTCCCTGGAATCCTCCGCCCATAAGCTAATACTCTACACCGATGGGTCCTTCTCCGACAGCATTCCATCATACGCAGTGGTGAAACACTGCGGCGTTAATCCTCCCTTCATTCTTCACCAAGGCATGCTTCCCGAGCACTCAGGTAGCTACGTAGCTGAGCTGGCGGCACTCTATACCGCCGTTAATACTTCAAGTCTCCAAAATTTGCCCGCAGTTATCTATAGTGATAACCTTAGTATCATTTGAGCCCTATCAAAACCCTTTAACAAATGTCCCTCTATCACCATACTACGAGGGGTCCTTTCCTTATACCCCTACATCTCAATCGGATGGGTTCCCGGACACGTTGGTATTCCTGGTAATGAAGCAGCTGATGCTGCTGCCAGAGAGACCCTAACTCTACCCTTGATTACTGAGTCCCCGAGCTTTCATCTTATCATTACAGCCATTCACAAACACCTTTCCCGCACTCGTCTCGAGAACTCCTGGTGTGACACTTCTTTCCTTCACTCACATAACCCTTCTATTACGCGCCCAAAATATCACTCTTCTTATTCTCGACAAGATTGTATACGTCTATTACGCACATGACTAGGACGTACCATATTTAGCTGCGAACACTATTACGGACACCCTCCTAAGCTCTGCTCTCACTGCAATGGACACACACTGTCGGTTAGACACTCATACAATACTGCCCTCTTTCATACATCACTACTAACGCAAACCAGAATCGTGACTTACAAACTGCTTCGGTTTTAAATCCTTCATCCTCATCCACAATCCAGAACGTGAAGAAGGCTCTAGTCCCACACGGATTATGGGAGCAAATATGATACTCCTCCAATCCACTAATAGCAAAAGTTCGATCTAAGTTAAAATTAGTTTTAAAATTAAGCAATGCAATAATAAATATAATACACGAAAAATATAAATAAACTAATAGGTAAAAGCTGATATGTATTAGTATGTAAATTAATGTATTCATAAATTTAAATAAGGAAAAAAAAATTATAATAATAATAATAAATTTATCTAATAACCATTAAGACTAGATATATAAGTTAAAATTAAGACATTATAACAAAGGCGGCGTCATATGGCCTGTGTTGCCCCGACGCCCTTAAACAAAAATTGTGTGAAGATTTATGTTCATACAATTTACAAAATAAATAAATAATCTCAGCCATTTCGGTAGGTATTGATACCACCTTTGAATAAAATAAATCGTGTTGATATCCTTCATAGTTCCGACGAAAAGTGTATCGAAACTTGAAAAAGTTAATTTTTCAGAAGAGCCAAAAAACTAAGAATTAGCTTTTTTTTTAGTTTGTTATGTTTCCTTCTTGCTATTACATTACAACCATCCAGATTGTAAATGGTAATTGTTACTTTCCATTATTTACGTTACGTTTGTTTTTATTTTTCAAGTTTATAGTGTTTTAGAAGTGTCAAATTTCAATTTAAAAAAAAAAAAAAAAAGTGTAATTAGTTTTAAAAATTTCGACCACTGCTAATAATCGCTTAAAGAATTTGAAAGCAATTAATACTCGAACTTTGAGATCGTGGCTTCTCATGGATCAACACAGGATTTTCGTTCAAAGAAAACATCTTAAATAATAATATCTCGACTATCTTTCAAGCTATGTAATTGAAACTTATAACCTATATTAAGCTGTACTAACAAAATATGGAAAAAAATGCATTTTGACATATCATTAGTGGGGAAAAATAGGGAACATTTCAAAAATGGCACACTTTTCAAAATTCCAAACCGTTATATCGCAAAATCTAATACAGATGTCGACTTAAAATTTTGTCAGATTGTAAAGCTATATGACCTAAAATTTTGGTAATTTTTTTAAGTTGAAGCGTGAAAGGGGAGAGTGAAAAGAAGCCAAAATGTCGAAAAGTTTGAGTATTTTTTTAAGACTCTAGGTAAAGATACAAAGTTCAAAATTTGCTGATGCATATACATCCATTTGATAGACATGAAGAAAAAAACAAAACAGAATTATGATTGGGCGTAAAGCCCAATGATGTAATACTCTAGATGGTATAGGAAAGAGTTTATTGTACCGGAAAATATGTCATCTCAAATTCTTTCGAATAGTGACTTTTGTATGGAAGGTGGTAAAAGCAGAGGGATGTTTGTAATTTTTGTATATAACAACGAAAGTAGTATGCAAAACGTTTCGTGCTGAATTCAAAATTTGTAGCTTCCATAATTTTCGAGGAAATTGAACAATTTTTCTCTGAATTTATGGCATTTGTATAGGAGGTGGCAGAGAAAGTGGAAGATTTTGAATGATTTTAAATCTGCTTATCAACATCCTAATCATATTGCTATGTTACAATTTTAAAGCCAATAGCTCTCTCATCTTCGTCGGAGAAATACTTTCCCTGATTTTCCAACACAAAAATTTGTACGGGAGGTGGTAGAAAAAGTGAAGTGAAGTTCATTCACTGCAATTATTGTGGCAAAATTTTGAGTTTAAAATTTTTCTAGTTTTAATGCAAATCGATTAACTGCATTTACCGAAATTATGCATTTGTATGGGAGGAGGTAGAAGGAGTATTCGAATCAAAACGGAATCGAGGTTTTTGAATGACAACAAATATGTTCGAGCATAATTTCTTAGCGTTACAATTGGTAAGGCAAACACAATATACTCTCAGATTTCATCTAGAGTATAATAATAATTTGAACCAGAACTGTTATCGACCGAAGCAGAGCCCTAACCTGTACAACCTGTGTATTAAAAAAAATACAAAAAACTCAAAATTTGTGATTGAAATTTTATGCTAGAAACTTAAAATTGTTGCGTTTATTTGAAAAAAAAATGAATAAAAATTTAAGGCACTAACTGGTTGATGCCCTTCAAAACCATTTCCAAGAAATCAACTCTTAAATGCTATCAGTCCCATACAGAAATATGATTTCGACCAATTTCAATAAATCAACTAATAGCCAAAAAAAAATGAAAGCTACGAACTTGAAATTTTGTACGAACACCTTTCAAGAGACGAAATAATACTGCATTACAAATTTCACGATTCCCTCACCTACTTAACGCCATATGTTTATTATTGTATAATGTTTAAATTCACTTCGAAAGAATCATTATTTTTTGCACAGAAAAATTCCCAGAAACTTACCGTCTTTACTGATAATATTTTGTACATAGAGTAGAAAAGTGTACTTTAGGACACCCTCCCATACAAATGTTCATTTTCGTGAATATAAAATGCACCGAATATCATAGAAATTCTATCAAACGTCGTTTATGAAACTAACATTCTACACAGAGACTTTTAAACATGATTCAAGCAAGTAATTAAATAGTTATTAACAACCTCGACCTCTTCTACCACCCCCTCCCCTCTTCCTTTCTACAAATCCAAGCTTGCATATATGTTAATGAACGAAAGAACACATTCACCAAACCGAAAGAAATATTGATTATAAAATACATATGCACTGGAGCTATTGATTGTATTCGCAGTTAAGTATTGAACAAGTGACAAAAGCTCTGCCCCTTCACTTAGTCTTTCCTATCCACCCTGACCTGCATATTGACTTCCCACGCATCCTCAAGAATAATAAAGTTGTGCCCGACTTGTTGGCATATATTTTGGACTAAGCCACGCAAATTTAAAAAAATGCCAGTGCTAGAATGCTCGAAAGTGTTGCGATCAAAGTAGGAATACTTGCAAAACAAGAGCATCATTAAAGCAAAAAGGCACCTTACCACCAAAAACTTCAACCCCGCTCATTAGCAACTACTCGCGTATCCATGTACAACAGTCCAGCAAATTAATCGGCGACTGCTGTGGGTGGGAGTACGAAAGCTTTTCGATCAATTTAAGTCTCAAAGTATCTCAACAGAGAGACTTGAGCAAAAAATGATTAAATTTTCAGTGTTGTCGTTTACTCCGATTGGAGTATTTAGGCTTTAATTTTTAAAGCAGTCTCCTATACTCCAGCATTTGCTAACGTACTGCCATTTTAAATTTATTGGAGATTTTGAAAGTTGAAATAACTTTTTGAATTTTCGAAATGAAACGATAGCACCACAACAAATTGTTAGAAGCAAATAACAAAACTGAAAACAACAACTTTCTGATACGTTTTCTTCGCTTGGATAGAATGTGGTTCTTTATTTGATTTTTTTTTTCTTAAATCCATTTTTAAAACCTTCCGACAAAAAATCGTTAAAACAACTGACGTAAAATTCACTTTGAATACGCCAAACTATACCACGCAGTGTATCACCCTATATAGTTTTTTATATTATGATTTGAATACCATGGTTTGTATACTAGCATGGTTTGTATACTAGGTACAAAATGCATTACTAACTCATAACTTAATTTTTGCTTACTCGACTGGGCAAGTACTGAAATTATTTCTAATGCACACGAACGATAATTTAGAGTTAAAAAAATCCAACCGAATATTATTCATTTGGCGTTGATAATCATTTCTTTCAAGTGCCTGCGGTATTAACATAATTGGTTTGAATCTCGGGAGTCTGATCGATTATGCGTTTGATAAGGAAGAATCAAAAATTAGTAATTTAAGCTAAAAAACAGAAAAAAAAATGAAATCTATGCTATGATGCAATGTTTACGTTGTTTTTCAAATATTAACAAATGCATTAAATTACATAACAAACATGATTTCCGATATTAAACGTTAGCGAGCGTACGAATATAAACTAATCACCAAATTTGTATACTGCATAATATCAATCAAATAAAAAATACAATTAAATTTAAACTTGAAAACTTTACAAACCCAATTCGAATTAAAACAATCGGACTTACAAATCATCGTTACTACCCTACAAGACATTATAATAACGAAATCTCATCTAATTGGCGGTTAATTGTCATAAGAACACAATCTCGGCATCGTTTTCAAGTATAAAAGCAACAGTTTAGAAATATTCATAGTTTAAAGCAAAATTCGCATAACAGTTTCGAAGTTTATAAGTTTTTATCGTGTAAAATGTTAGTGCAACAGATCGATATACCCGATTACCTAAACAAGGATTTCTTTCAAAAAGTCCTGAACAGTGGTTTGAAGAAAAGTGATGTTAAAATTGAAAATTTAACTTTTACCATGGGTAGTGGTGGTGGTGATAATTATTGTAGTTTTATTTATCGCGTAGAAATTAATTATTCGACTACAAATTGCAATATGAAGAATCTCGTACTGATCGTTAAGAGTATGCCAACCGATGGTGATCGAAAAGTTTTCGAGGAAATGAAAATTTTCGAAAAAGAGAAACAAGTTTATTTCAAACTTTTACCAGAGCTGGAAAATTTACTACAAATTAAACTATCAGCCAAGTATAAAATCATAATTATTTTTTTGTACTAGTTAAATATTTATTAAATACATTTTCTAGATGTTACTATGCTATACCGGAACCAATTCAAACTATAGTCTTCGAAGACTTAAAGCAATCAGGACATCGATTAGGCGATCGTGAAATTGGACTCGATGAAGAACATTGTGTAGTTTTGTTGAGAAAACTGGGACAATTTCATGCAGCTTCAATGGCCTTAGCAGAAAAGGTTTAGTTCAATTCTATACGTTTTACTTTTAAGCTTAATCAATTGATTCGATTAATACCAGGATCCAACAGTGATAGGCGAATTTTCCCATGGAATATTCAATCAAGACTTAGTCGACAATAAAATTATGGAAACGATGTTTCTCGGGAATTTAAAATCGACAACAAAAATGGCATCCGAATGGCCTGGATATGAAAATATTGCGATAAAATTGAAAATTCTGGAAAAAGATTTTTTAAGGAAAATTGGAGAAAATTCTCAACCGTCTTCGAATGAATTGAAAGTTTTAAGTCACGGTGATCTTTGGGTTAATAATTTCTTATTCAAATACAATACTGAATATTCGAAACATCCAACAGATGTTACATTTGTAAGATTTTGCATTTTATGCTGTTTTTTATATATATATACCTAGTCGTGCTATAAGTTCTGTCACACGTATATGGGCAATTTTTGTATAAATGAAAAAGAGTTTTTGACAAAGGAAAATATATTTTATTTTGGCATACTAATGGAAGTAAAATAAGCAACAAATTATTTAAAGTGGCCGCCTTTAGCCTTAACACAGCTCTTTAATCTGTTGGGCCAGTCATCGATAGCAGTACGCACTGTTTCTAGCGGAAAATTAGCTACTGCTTCTGTCAAAGATCGCTTAAGGCTCTCGATATTTGGGTGTCGTCTCGTGCACACCATGGACTCTAACTCCGCCCACAGTTTGTAGTCCAGGGGATTCAAATCTGGGCTCCCAGAAGGCCATTCCGTCGCCCTTATAAACTGTGGAATATTGGTTTCCAACCACGCTTGTGTGGTTCGAGCTTTGTGGGCTGGCGCAGAATCTTGCTGGAAAACCCAATGTCGATTGTTGAATAGCGTAGAGTTCAGCGGCTTCACACATCCCTCCAGGATGTCCGTTTGATAATTTTTCGCTGCAGTTTTTACGCCTTTTTCGCAAAAATGAAGCTCGGTGACCCCTTCGTAGCTGACACCCCACCATACCATGACTGATGCTGGATGATGTCCTCGCTGTACCCTAGTGGCAACTTCTCGGGCTTCTATGGAGCTGTGGGCATACACCTTATCATTTTGGCGGTTGAAATGTTCCTCCACCGTAAAAATTTTTTCATCGGTAAATAAAATTTCTCGATGTTTGTTGTTGCCGTACCGCCGAAGGAGCTCTTTCGATCTGGTGCTCCTAATTTGCTTCAACTGCTCAGTCAGCAAATGTCCCGTTGATCGTCGAAAGGCACTCATCCCGAGGTCAGATTTTATGATGCGAGACATACTTCGGGTGGAGATGTTCATCTCTCGAGCCATGATTCGTTGTTTACGAAGCGGATTTCGACGAATTCGACTCTCGACCGCTTTGATGGCAGCAGAAGAACGTACATCACGCGGACGTCCAGAACGAGGTCGATCTTCAATAGTCTGGATCGCGTTATATCTCTGGATCGCACGATACACAAATCTTTGCGTTATTTTTAACGGGCACAACAACTTGAAAATTTCACTCGCGGATTTTCCACACTTATGTAGTGCAATCACTGCAGTTCGGTTTTCTATTACACCCCATTCCATCTTCACACGTTAACGAACACACTTTAAATGACCATCAACTGTCAACAACATTATGACGTTTATAAAACTGGCCGATATTGAAATGTCACTCATAAAATAAAGTTGTTGCCAATGTGAGAAATTATGTGACAGAACTTATGGCAGGACTAGGTATATGTATAAATCCATTCAATGGATATTTTATTTACAGATTGATTTTCAAGGCAGCTATTATACCAGTCCCGGAATAGATATTAATTATTTTCTGAATACCAGTGTTGAACAGAGTCTGCTTGAAAACCGAAGAGAGTTTTTACTTCACGAGTATTACTACAAGTCGTTGAAAGGAACCCTGGAAAAACTCCGATATCGCAATATTCCTACTTTCGATGAGATAATGATTGAAATACGAAGAAAGGAGTACTATGGATTTTTTGCTGCAGTCGGTATTTTACCTATAATATGCATGGATAAGGACTTTTCGCAGGATAACAGTATCGAATCGTATGCTAATAAAGATACAGCTGACCAGAAGCATGCAATTGCATGTTCGTCGAAAAGATTTCAAAATATGATGAGATATGTTTTGAAACGTTGTGATAAATTGGGATTGTTTGATTGAGATTATGACCTTACGAAATAGTTTGTTATAAATAAATTGTTAAAGAAAATTATTAGCTTTATCTTTGGTATGTATGGTTCTGGATGAAATTGTTGTTAATTTTAAGCTGTTATTTTTCTTTTAATGGTCTCAGACTGTGAAATAAAGGCAAACGGTTATGATCGAGAAAAAAAATTTTAAATCCGGTTATTCAAGGATTTTCTATATTTGAGGCACTAAGATTCGACAATATTAGGTTTCTTTGGTATCCTCCGAGGGTGGTTTTTCTACCGCAGGCAGGAAACCGTTCCATTTATCAGTCTAAGTCATATCGCCCTATAAGCCGTACTTCCTTCTTCATCAAAACGATGGAAAAGTTAGTGGACATTCGCATAAGAACAGGGCCTAACAAGGTCTGTCGTAATAATAATCAACATGCCTACCAAAAAGGTAAATCAACAGAGTCAGCCCTTCATAGGTTGGTAAGACAAATCAAAAAGGCACAAGACTGTAAAGAAATTACCCTCTACGTGTTCCTAAATATAGAAGGAGCATTTAACAATACTCCCCATGAACCCATAATAGCGGCAGCTAGGAAAAAGTGTTTGGAAACGGCCATGATAAAATGGATACACGCCATGCTAAAGAGCCGAATGACAACCACGGATCTAGGTGATAGCACACTGATTGCACAGACCTATAGGGGCTGTCCCCAATGATTGGTCAATTGTAGTAGATTAGCTTCTGGACCGTCGAACAGAACAAGGATACGAGGTAATGCCGATGACCTCGTCATTATCATTAGAGGCAAATATGATTTAATAATATCAGAAAGGATACAATCAGCCTTAGAAGTGATAATCAACTGGTGTCAGTCTAAGAACTTTAACATCAACCCAAGTAAGACTAAGATAGTACCATTTACAAATAGAAGAAATATCCACATCATGTCTCCTTCAATAAATTGAACACCAATACCCTTTTCAGATGAGGTAAAATATCTAGGTGTTATACTGAAAAAAACATATAGAGTGGACTCATGCCAAACCACTAAAGGCATTTTGGGCAGAAAATAAGGATTTCAGAACAAGATGATCTACTGGTGCTGCAGAACAATCATCCTTCCAGTAGTCACATACGGATCAACGATATGGTGAACTTAAATTTTACAACGAAAAGCACAGCTTACGCTACAAAAAATCCAAAGGCTAGATTGTCTTGGTATCACAGGAGCAATGCAAACCTGTCCTACGGCAGCAATGAAAATGTTCCTAAACATCCATCCGATGCATCTTCAAATGAAAAAGGAGGCTATTAAAGGGATGTTATGCATACAGAGGGAAAACAATTACAAATCAGGGTATTTTAGAGGTCACATCAAAATCCTAAAAGACTCAAAAAACACTATCGGACGCTATGCCGATAAAACTCAACTTTGAAACCCCGTTCAAAGTTATAATCGGAGAACGCAAGAACTGGCAATCCATGTTACCTGAAATGGAAAAGAAATCAACTATCAGGTAAGCAGATAGCTCAAGCACCTCTAAAGAGACTGGAGCTGGAGTTCCAAAACCACTCGGCAAAAAAGCCACAATCTTCCAGGCTGAACTAATTGCAATAGAGCTATGCATCCAAGAGAATATAAGAAGAGCTCATCGCAACAAATCTATTTATATCCTATCGGATAGTCAGGCAGTTCTCAAAGCCCTAACAAAAAAATAAACATGGATCGAGGATAGTTTGGGACTGCCTTCAAAACCTAATCATCCTGGAAAGAAGGAACGATGTAACCTTAATGTGGGTACCCGGACATATGGGAATTGAGAGAAATGAAAAGGCTGATCGCCTTGCAAAAAACGGTGCAGAAAAAAATTTTATTGGTCCAGAGCGATTCTGCGAAAAACCAAAAGGGCACTACAACCCTATACTTAGAAAGTGGGTTGAACAAGAGCATAAAATCTGTTGAAATAGACTTCCAGGCTTATCAATCTCAAAAAAACTAATCCTACCACAAAAACATAAAAGAATTATGATTGCGCGTAAAGCCCAATCATATGATGCTCTAGATGAAATACTTACTTACCTTTTGTTTGGGAGGTGGTAGCAGAGGGGGAGATTTATAATTTTTGTATGTAACAGTGAACGTAGTATATAAAATATTTCATGCTGAATTTAAAGTTTCTTCCTTTCATAATTTTCGAGGAAATTGAACAATTTTTGTATGAATTTATGGTATTTGTATGGGAGGTGGTGGAGAAAGTGGGAGATTTTGGATGATTTTGAATCTGCTTATCAACATCTTAATCACATTGCTTTGTTACAATTTTAAAGTTGATAGCTTTCATATGTTCGAGGGAGGAAAACTTTTCTTGAACTTCCAATACAAAAATTTGTATGGAAGGTGGTAGAAGAAGGTGTAGGCGATTTTTTTAGCATTTATTATAATTATTAAGGGACAAAGTCTGGCAAAATTTTAAGTTTATACTTCTTCTAGTTTCTATGAAAATCGGTTAAATGCTTCTACCACAATTCTACATTTGTATGGGAGGGGGTAGAAGGAATATCCGAATCAAAACCAAAGTTTTTGACATCAATCATATTTAAAATAGTATACTTTTGTCAAATTTTAAAGTTTATAGCTTTGACGGTTTTGAAAAAAACTAATTTAATTGAAATTCTAAAATTTCAGAAAGTTTGTATGGGAGGGGGTAGAAGGAGTGAGGTGAAGTTGATAGTTTTTCCACAATTAGTTGCAATTATAATAAAATTGATTATGACAAAAATTGGTTCATTTAACTTTGCTAGTTGCAATGCAAACCGAATAAATGCATTTTTGAAAATTGTGCATTTGTATGGGAAGTGGTAGAAGGAGTAAAGAGATCAAATCAATATTTCTTGAGGTTAATGATATTTATATTATTATACTATGACCTAATTTTCAAGTCAGTAGCTGAAATGGCTTCGGAGAAAAATCAATTTCCATAAATTTCGAAATTTCATGAAATTTGTATGGGAGGGGGTAGAAGGAGTGGGGGGAAGTGGCCCGTTAACGAACTTAAAGTTACTTTTTTGCTAAAAATGATATGAAACAAATTTCAGCACGATAGGTCAAAGCTATCGAGAGACAGACGGACAGAAGGACAAACAGCAGGAATCGAGATTTTTTAATGACAACAAATATTTCTGTACCCTTGGCGGCTCTGTGCGAGCATTATTTCTTAGTGTTACAAACGGTAAGTCAAACACAATATACTCTCAGATTTCATCTAGAGTATAAAAACAAAGTGTAGGATATTCTAAAATTCATTAAGAGTGATATTAGTATTCTAATAGGCCTAATGACGGGCACAATGGAGAAAACCACGACCTCAAAAATAAGGGCTTAGCTGAAACCGATATCTGCCACCTCTGTCTCAAAGACTCAGAAACGTCAGAGCACATCCTATGACACTGTGAATCAGTCGCTAGGAAAATAACTTCTTCCAAGGAACTAGCCAACATGGCTTCCTTAAAGATAATTAGATTGGCCAAAGCTATTGAGTTATGGTAGGGTAAAGGGGCAATAAACGCAGAATAGGCCGAGAATGTCGCAGTGCTCTCACGTGTTCCCCAAATTATAAAAAAAGGAACAACCTTGGACATAAACATGACTGAATCCAGGGACTTAAAAACGGACTGGCAATCAGTGAAGATGAAAATACTCTCAGTAGATACCACAAGCTAGAGTGTAGCCTAGTGGTTAGCGTGTTGGTCTTGTAATGCGAAGGTCGTGAGTTCAAATCTCGGTCGACGCAATATATGATTCTAGCACATTGCCTGCTTCGATATACCTTGGTCACCTCAATCTACGAAAATAAAAAAAAAAATCGTAGATAGAGGGTTGCGCGAAGGGCTAACAACCCTTCCACAATAAGTAATGAAAAAAAAATGTTAAGGAACCTGAATCAGGAGGCCAAGGTCCAATTTGGGTTGTAGCGCCATTGTAGAAGTAGAAGATACCACATTACACTTCGGCCAGAGCAAGGGTTCTTCAATTATTAACAAAAACAGTTTAAACTTTACTAATTTGACTTCATTGGGGTAGCGTATTGGTCTGCAGTACGAAGGCGTGAGATCAAATCCCATTCGATGTATCATTTCAGCACACAACGTGGATACATTTTGGCCAGCTGAATCTATGAAAATGAGATTTCGCAGACAAACAGCTTTGCGGAGGGCCAACCACTCTTCTTAAATAACAAAACAAACACATATCAGAATTGTGATTGAGCGTAAGGCCCAACCATGCGATATTCTAGATGAAATAACAAGGAGTAGACACCGGAAAATACGTATTCTAAAATTTATTTAGAATGGTAAGCAGTGACTTTTGTACGGTAGGTGAGAGGAGGACTAGGGGGAGGCTTATGATTTTGGAATATGACACTGAACTTGGTATACAAACGCTTCGTGCTGATTTTAATGATTGTAGCTTTCATTCAACAAAATTGATGTATTGACTTTTTGAAATTATGGCATTTGCATGGGAGGTGGTAAAAGTAGTGGATAGCTCTGTAGTATGATTTTCCATATCAATATTCTTATCACCACGCAGTTTTCCCATTTTTAGTTCGATATCTCTCTTATTTTCAAAGGAACAATACTTTTCTTGAATTTCTTAAATAAAAGTTTGTTTTGAAGGGGATAGAGCGAGTGTTCAGGAAATTTCTATATGAACGGTGTAAGGACTGAGGCAGTGCCGATAAGTTTTTCAAAATTTATGGCAATTATTATAAAAAAAATTCTAACAATAACTCTCGTTTCTACCTTTTCTAGTTTCAACAAAAAAAAACATCAAATGTGTTTTTCAAAATTGAGCATTTGTATGAAAGGAGTAAACGGATCGGAATAAAATTTTAACGTCGATGGTTTTCACATCCTTATAATTTGGTAACAAATTCCCTTCGGGAAAAATAAATTTCTTGAAATTCATAAGGGTAGAAGTAAAAGGGGTGGAGGGGAGTGGCCCGTTCATGAACTTTGAGTATCTTTTTTGTTTTTTTCTAGAAAATACATGAACAAAAATGTAGCTGGATAATTCAAAGCGTTCAAGAGTTATTAGATGAACAGGTGGTCACTCGGCTCCAAGGTTTTTTCCTGCATCCTTGGCAGCTATGTGCGAACATAATTTCTCAGTGTTGCAAACTTTAGAGCAAAAGCAGAATGCCCTTAGATCTTATCTAGAGTATGAAAATATGTGCTAACGAAACTGAAAGCCAATAGATCAAAGTTTAATTCAGGCTGCTATGCCGTTAACGAAATTTTAAAACTAGCATAACAAAATGGTGGACTCTATTTCGCCAACAGTACCCCGCACCTCACAGTAGAATTGCCAGCAAGTCTGAGGAAGGCACCATCTTTGAAAAGCTGTGATGAAAGGGCCGAAAATATGGTAGACGGTAGGAGTTCACTTTGCCTAATACTGGTACAACCTTAAGCCCCACCTTGGGCGCCAACGTAATGAAATTAGACCCTATTTCGCCAGGAGATAATGAACTTCCTCCGGACGTCACAGCATGGTGAGTGCGCTAATAATGTCACAAATTTAGTCTCAAATGTCACACTTTTAAACTTTTTTGTCACACAATTTAATCGAAACAAATTTTTTCCTGGAATTTCTATCGGAATTTTGTGACGTCATTCAATATGAAAAAATCTGCTCCGATCAACTTTTGATTGCAAAGCATTCAACAAATCCCTGCTATTTGACTATTGCAGCAAACGAGTTATACAAATTTTCAGGCGCGAGTAACAATAAATGATTCACAACGTAGCTTGAAATTGCAAAGTAAAATATCACTAAATTGGATCGCGGCTATAAGAAAATTTATTTGGTTAGGCGTGCTATCAATGAACTGACTCGAGAAGCGGCAAGTTCAATTAAACCGACGCTGCTTACAATCTTCTTAGTAATTCGACAAATTTCTGGACCCCTTACGATTCCAGTAAACTAGATCAGATGCCAGTCTTTTAGCTTAAATCTAAGAATCGCTCCAGTTTTTCGCAAGAGATAATCAAACCCTTCTCTCATTCCAACTGTTGGACCATCATTCCATACGCTAAATAGCAACTAAACGAAATCATCTTAAGTAATACTCTCTTACAATATAAACATTATGTACACATGCATAAAATACACTCAATCTACTCGTACTTTAGCAAGTCACTTAATTTAACTTACTTGAGGACAGAATTGATAAACATTATTAACAACACTGAGCTTCATGAACACACTTAACTTCAATTGCTTGACGGGGCAAAATTGATAAACAAAAAATAATAATTAACAATAGGGATTTAAAGGCCTCTCATTGTGTTTTTAGAAGTTAGTCGTCGTAATCGAAATGAATTAGCAACAACCGCACAGGTCAAGAATAATAATTGTGTTTTGATTTTAGAATTTATAAATTAATTAAAATAAAGTTTAGAATTATTTTAAAAATACCTTTGTTTCGAAATATCATAAAATTTCAAAGTTCTAATTAATTGTGAAATATAATTAATAAGGTGTGTGAAAAATAATAAATTTATAATAACTAATTAAATATAAATTCTAAGATGTTCTTTACAAGTTATACCGTCTTAAAGCCCTTCTATACGTGTCTTCTTCCACTTTAGTGCTTTTACTAAGATTCAGAATAACAAAAAATTGATTTCGATTAGTCTCACGTATTCTTAAATTAGTTACTGAGGTTTTGGAATTGAATTCACAGCGAAAGCTGAATTAATTGTGCCGTAATTCGAAATCTAGAAAACGAACGGATTCAATTACTAAATTTCAAATTAAATCGTAAACATTTTTATTTCACGATGAGTTGAACTACAAAAGAACATTTGAGATTAGCCGAAAGAAAGTAAATACTTAAACATTAAAAATGTGAAATTTAGAAAAAAATCAATAATTTAGAAGACAAATGTAGGAAAGCCTTAAGGGGCAACAACAAAACGTAGAGTGTAGCCTAGTGGATAACATATTAGCTTAGAATGCGAAGGTCGTGAGCTCAATTCCCGATCAATGTTTGTGGTAGTATCCACATGAGGTGTAGGATTTGTTTCCAAGGCCCAATTAGAGAATGTACGGCGCTGCTGGTGGTCCCTCGGTGCACTTCTTGAGGCAATTGGATCTTGTAGGTATGCAGAGCCAAACCTTTTTTCAATATTCGCTACAGTATGGATGTGGAGAGGTCAAGTTTTTGAGCACGGTGACAAATTGAGGTGTTTTGATCGTTTTCAACACTGTCCTTCACTGCGGCGATATTTTCGGTCGATCGTCGGGGGCAAAGTCGTTTTGGTGTCTACACATCTTGTACTGAGAAAGTCTCTTGGAATTTTTCATACACGTCTCACATGGCACGTGATTACGATCAGAATTTGCTCGAAATTCCCGCTTCGTAGCTGCGATTGAGCGCGACTTTTCGTAATAAAATTGAATGCAATTCTAATTCTAAGAATTGAATCTATTTATTTCTTAAAATTCGAATTTTGACTTTATGAATTTTTTATTTGGAATTAATGCAACTTTAAATTGAATAAATATACCTAGAAATCATCTTACTACCTAAAAGTAAACATTTCAATTTTAAAAGTTGAAAATTTTGTAATAGTACAAAAAAGATCAGTGTTGGGGCTTCTTAAGTGAGTCTGAAAATTAATAATTTCTTTTTTTTTTCCAGCTACATTATATCAATTTAGATATTATCGGGCTGATTTTAAAACCAAATTAAAGAACAGCTAGAAACAACAATTATCTATTTATTAGTAACGTTGAAACTAGATGGATTATTCTTTTTTGGAGGCCCAAAGTACCATTGCGGAGGGCGGGAGGTTATAAGGGACAAGGAGGATTTAATTGAAAGTGGTGGTTAATGATGAGCTTAACATTTTCAATTTCGATGTGTTACAAGAAATATCTTTTTTTAATTCATTGCACTATATGGTAAGATTTATAATTACTTTTTTTATGGAAGCTTTCAAACAATTTCCTGATAAGACTCCCTTTAAGTGCATAGGACAGAAACATTTCTCTTCCACAGAGTTATAGTTCAGACCTTGTTTCGAGCTGATTTGCTTCAGCTTCTTTAAAGTGTTACCGATCCACTGCCACTTTCGCCTTTAAATCTTTATACCTATCTTAGTCTTAATTCTTCTGCAAAGTATGTCGTTGGCGATGAAATCCCTTTAGAAAATCCATAACAAGTGCCGAAGCCATTGATTCATGAAAAGTTGAAGTTTTTATTAAGCATAATCATTCAAATCAATTTAATTCCTGTTAAGACCCTCTATAGTGGCATAGGACAGAAACAGCTCTCCTCCACAAGGAGCGATTCTGAGCATCGGCCTGTAGCTGTTGACAGGACTTATTTATTCCTCTGGCCTACTGCTCAACTGCTCGCTTCCAACTCGACGTCTTCCTTGAGGATTATAATCCAGAGCCTTTTTGGCGATATTTTGCTCTGGTTTCCTCAAACTTATAAGCATAAACTTTAAATTTTTTTTTTACTTTTTCTTGAGTGTGCAAAACTTTGAAGTACCATAAATGTCGATTAGACAAGCTTATATCCACGTTCTTCAAATAGCATTCTTATGCTATAAATGTACAATAAATGCGCTACGATATGATTACACTACAGTAGTAAAACATAACAGAATTATGATTGGGCGTAAAGCTCAATCATATGATACTCTAGATGAAATACTTACTTACCTTTTGTTCGGGAGGTGGTAAAAGCAGAGAGGGGAGTTTTGTAATGTTCGTATATAACACCGAACGTACTATACAAAATGTTTCATGCTGAATTTAAAGTTTCTTCCTTTCATAATTTTCGAGGAAATTGAACAATTTTTGTATGAATTTATGGTATTTGTATGGGAGGTGGCAGAGAAAGTGGGAGATTTTGGATGATTTTGAAACTGGTTATCAACATTCTATTCACATAGCTTTGTTACAATTTTAATGTCCACAGCTCTCATATGTTCGAAAGAGAAAAACTTTTCTTGAACTTATAATATAAAAATTTGTATGGGAGGTGATAAAAGGAGTGGGGTGAAGGCGATATTTTTTAGCTTTTATTACAATTGTTAAGGGACATATTCTGGCAAAATTTCAAGTTTCTACTTCTTCCATTTTCTATGAAAATCGGCTAAATGCATTTACCACAATTCTGCATTTGTATGGGAGGGGGTAGAAGGAATATACGAATCAAAACTAAATTTTTTGATATCAATCATATTTAAAATAGTATACTTTTCTCAAATTTTAAAGTTAATAGCTTTGACGGTTTTGAAGAAAACTAATTTAATTGAAATTCCGAAATTTCGTAAAATTTGTATGGGAGGGGTAGAAGGAGTGAGGTAAAGTTGATAGTTTTTCCAAAATTAGTTGCACTTATAATAAAATTAATTATGACAAAAATTGATTCATTTGGCTTTGCTACATAGTTGCAATGCAAACCGAATAAATGCATTTTTGAAAACTGTGCATTTGTATGCGAGGTGGTAGAAGGAGTAAGGAGATCGGATCAATATTTCTTGAGATTAATGATATTTATATCATTATACTATGACCTAATTTTCAAGTCAACAGTTTCGGAGAAAAATTAATTTCTTTAAATTTTGAAATTTCATGAAATTTGTATGGGAGGGGGTAGAAGGAGTGGGGGGAAGTGGCCCGTTAACGAACTTAAAGTTACTTTTTTGCTAAAAAGGATATGAAACAAATTTCAGCACGATAGGTCAAAGCTATCGAGAGACAGACGGACAGAAGGACAGACAGCAGAAACCGAGATTTTTTAATGACAACAAATATTTCTGTACCCTTGGCGGCTCTGTGCGAGCGTTATTTCTTAGCGCTACAAACGGTAAGGCAAACACAATATACTCTCAGATTTCATCTAGAGTATAAACACAATTCAAATAACATAATGTTCACATCTTGGTAATCTAATAAATCATGCAGTATATAACCGATTAGATAGTGCTTAAAAAATGTCTTGTTGGGTACGACACAGAATAATAATTTTGTTGATAAGTGATAGCATTTAGGTAAACTTAACTTGAACAAAATATGTTTAAATAATTATATTACTATAGTTACAGTCCCCTCCCCAATTCAAAAAATTGTTTTTATTGTATCGCTCATCTGTGTATCTGGACAACTTCATTTAAAAACAATAATAGGACTACGATTGCCCGTAAGGCCTAATCATACGATACTCTAGATGAAATTGAAATTTTTGTAATCTGAAGTAATTTTGTGTGGGGATTGGTAGAAGGGGTGATAGCACTATACTAATTTTTTCACATCATGCCAGAGTATAGCTATAAAAGAGCTTTATACATAATTTCGACTTCAAAAATTGAAAAGTTACTGAGAAAATGAGTGCATTAAATTTAGTGAAATTGTGTAGTTTGAATGGGAGGTGGTAGAAGGAGCCGGGGCATGTAGTATTTATACTCTAGATGAAATCTGAGAGTATTATAAGTTTGCCACAAAGTTTGTAACGCCAAGAAATAAGGCTCGGAGAAAAAAATGAATGATACAGAAGTTCATATAATCACTCAAAAATCTCAAAACCGGATGTCCGTCCGTCCGTCCGTCCGTCTGTCTGTCTGTCTGTCTGTCTGTCTGTCTGTCCGTCCGTCCGTGTCCTCTCTAGCTTGAGAACGCGTTGAGCTAGAAAGTTCAAATTTTGTATACGTCGTTTTTAACAAAAAAGTAAGGTCAAGTTTGTGAACGGGCCAAATCGCTCCACCCCTTCTACCCCCTCCCATACAAAATGACACAATTGCGCAATTTCACAATAAACGGGTTTGCTCGAAAAGTATAAAAGCTATTGGAATGAAATTTGGAATATATTACTTATATGATAATACCAATCTACCGTATGAAAATTATGCGTGTCCTCTCCCTCCTTCTACCACCTCCCATACAAACTGTACTTGTCTTGAATTACTCTAAGCCAATTTACTCAGTGCGTATAAAATTTAGCAGGCTGAAATTGTGTACCAAATATTTGTTTCAAATTTTTAGTAAGACCAAAAAAAATTATACGATTAGCTTCACCCCTTCTACCCCCTCCCATACAAAATGACACAATTTTGCAAATTGATAATAAATGGATTTAATCGAAAACTATAAAAGCTATTAGCCTGAATTTTGGGATATATTACACTCATAATTATTTCAATCTACCGTAGAAAAATTATTTGCGTCGTCCCTCCCCTTCTACCCCCTCCCATACAAACTACACTTTTTCATGAAATGCTCTAAGTCGATTTTCTCAGAACATATAACATTTATCAAGCTCATATTTTGTAAGAAATACATAATTAGCATTTTCACTAAGATCAGAAAAAAATATTTGATTAGCTTCACTGCTTCTACCCCCTCCCATACAATATGACACAGTTTCACAACTTTACAAAAAAACGATTTTCTTAAAAAGTATGAATGGCACTAGTCTGAAATTTAAGGGACATATATTTTATAATATTCCTAGTTATTTTTGAAAAAATCACTAGAATCCCCCCACTCTTTCTACCACCTCCCATACAAACTGCACATTTTCACAAAATCTAACTCACTAATTTTCTCAGTTCCCATTCAGTTTTTGGAGTAAGCATTTTGTATAAATTTTTTCATAGTTACTTTAGCATGATGAGAAAAAAATTAGTTCAATGCTATCATCCCTTCTAATACTCCCCATACAAAATTTTTTGGGATCACTAAAAATTCTATCTCATCTAGAGTATTGTAAGATTGCGCTTTACGCGCAATCGTAGCCCTGTTATGTTTTTTTCTGAAATAAGCAAGAATATTATGCAGCTTACATCTCACAAATTTTAGATCAGTAACTTTCATACTTTTGAAGAAAATAGATTATAAAATTTTGAAATTGTGTCATTTTGTGCGGGAGTGGTTAGAAGAAGTTAGGCTAATCAGTTAATTTTTTCCGATCTTAATAACAATTCCAATTGAGCATTCAGGAAAAAATTTGAGATCGATAAATATTATACGTACTGAGAAATTCAGTTTAAGGTATTGCATGAAAAAGTGAAGTTTGTATGGGAGGTGGTGGAAGGATTGCGAGGATGCAAATAATTCTTATACCGTACATCACATTTATGATAAAAATTATATTATATATTATAAATTCCAATATATGAACTTTTACAGTTTACAAGACAGTTTTATTATTGAAAATTAGTCATTTCGAGAGTGGGTAGAAGGAATGGCCCAGTGAAGGGCTACTGCGTAGAAAACTATAAGAAACAAAAATTTCTTACTACCTAGTAGGCTTAATTGGCCTGAAAGGATTTGTCGGAGGTAATCTTTCAGTTCTACATTAGATTTCGGCAGGGTCAGCATTTCAAATAAACAGTTGCGTTTCTCTACTTTTTTTCACGATATTTTTATTCCAATTTATAAGAGGTAAATTTGAGAATAGATTTTTTTAAACTTTAAAATAATTGTATTTTGAAAAACAATTACGTTTTTTATAAATTTATTTCTTTTTATCTTGTCGCAGATAGATGGCCAATACTAGAATATAATTTTTGTAATGGCTTCAGTATTAAGCCATGGTGGCCCAATACTGGAGCAATGATAGGACTAGTCTTCCAGTATTGAGTTATGTTATACATAAATACATTGTGTGTAGAGATTAGGGATGGTTCTCAGTTTCAATTGTTTTGTAACTATTCTCTGTTCATTTTAAAATTATGGAACAAAACAGAAAAAAGTATACATATGAGCAAATCACAACTACCTTGAAGGACATTGCAGACGCAAATAGGAGAAAGGCATGGAATTTCAAGACGAAATTTGGAAAAAACGAAAACAAGTTCAAGTTCAAAATTCAACAACACGAATGTGCCCTACAACAATTTTTAGCATAAAAAAAAAAAATTTCTCACCCTTTGGGTTCAATCAATGACAACAGCAAGTTTTCCTGTTTCAAAAGAAACTTTTTTATTTAGCAAGCTAGCAAACGAGCTTAAACTTAGTTTTGGTCAGCATAATGCACCTGCAAGAAAAAGGTATGAGGCGTTTCATAGACGGCACTCTGAGATAGGCGACAGAACCAGCCAGAATTTTACCGCTCAACGGGGTTCCGGTGCTCAGAATAATCTAATTAAATGACTTGAAGAAGTGTGGGAGTACAAAAAGAACAAGAACTTAGACAGCGCGTTTGAAGACCCATCAAGAATCTATAATTGCGATGAGACCGTTTTTTTTCTCAACCCAATACCTAGAAAAGTATTGATCAAAAAGGAAGCAAAAATGCACGTCAGGGAGATGTGAAATCTTTTTCCACCAATAACAGTTTATATGTAAATTGCTTGGATTTCTGTGAAATTTTTATTGCATTATAAGGTAGACACATTGGGAACTATGTACGGAACACAATATCTGTCAAAATGCCGCTTCGGCTTCGCTTTCAGACCTTTATCCTTTTCGCGAAATTTTCGATCACTCTTTCGCATAATTGCGCCTCTACTTCGGCGATGACGGCTTCAGTATTTGCTTTGAGAGTTGGACTTGTTTTCAGATGGTTAACGTAGACCTTAGCTAGAGTGTAGCCTAGTGGGTAGCGTGTTGGTTCACAATGCGAAGACCGTGACTTCAAATCCCGGTCGACGCATAATTCCAGCAGACTGCTTGCTTGGGTATGCCTTGGTCACCTCAATCTACAAAAATGAAAAATTCGAAGATAAAGGGTTGTGCGAAGGTCTAACAACCCTTCCACAATAAATAATGAAAAATGTTAAGGAACCAGGAAGGTCAGTTGTTGATAAGCCCTACAAAATTTCTGAGATATTCGATGAAACAGATTTGGCAATTGGAAAAAGCGAGAACGGATGGATGACCTTTTTCGAATATATAAATAAAATATTCGAGCCGCGGCTTACTAAGCAAATACTAACGAGGCCAGTATTGCTTTTTATGGACGACCATAAGACTGATCTCTCCTTCTACCTAAACCAATTTTGTGGATCTTCGACAGTAAGCCTTTAGCAAATGGATGGTTTGCTGACACTTTACACTACCCTTGATTTCTTAATTCTTGACTTCATACAACTCGCTGCGGACTAAGGCCCAAGTAATAAATAGCACCGAGGTATAAGGATGGTACCTAGCACTGCAAATTATTTTAAAAACAATAACTTTTACAAAATTTAGGTTTAGGTTGTAGTAGGGTGGTTTCATAGAACCACAATACACTGGGGCCATCTAGTTCAGCCCATTGTACTCCCCCTATTTAATATGAGGTGAATTTTACTCCTCCTGTGCTAGCCACTTGGTTCGATTTGCGAACCAAAGCAGGCTTGAATGTTTGACGCCTCTGAAGTTGTCTAGTTTTGAGAAGAATCTAGAGCCTAAGCAAAGAAGTCGACTGTTGGAGATTTTTGGACGGTGACAAAGATAATGTTCGATAGATTCTTCGTCTTTCTCGCAACCTCTGCAAAAACTGTCGCTTGCGATCCGCAGCCTGAATGCAAGCAGCTTTAGCAAGCAATGACCTGTGGTCAGGCCGATAATAGTTCGGACGGTATAGCGACTACGTTGTAGCAGCTGGGCTATAATATTTTTATTTGGTTCTTCCCAAAAGAATTTGGCCGTTCTGTAACTGTCCAGCTGCCGCCACCGACAAGAAGGAATCCAAAATAGTTGGTTTGAAGCTAGTCGTCAGTAGTTTTGGTGCTGCCCTGAGTGTTTAGTATATTAAAAACATATGGTCTTCTTCTTCTGGAAAATAGGACCAGATCTTTTAATGAGGGTTGATAGCATCTAGTGCCCAACTATCTGCCAATTGTAAAGCGGACTGCATAAGGTCACCTAGAACTTATTCAAACTTACCAGTTAGCACGATGGCAAGATCGTGCTATTGTGGGGTAGCCGTTTCAATTTGAAATGGAAAGGAGCTCATTCGCGGTTAGCTCCCACAAGAGAGGCGATATCATACCGCTCTGTGGCATTCCTTTGCGGACAGAGCCTTTACAAAATTTATTTTGGACGCCGAAAAATTATTTCTTTTTCCTGTGCGAAGTACGGGCTTCTTCAAAAGGGTGAGGTATATTGCAAATTAACTAAAACCAAATGGAAAAAAATTAGTGAAAACCACTTCATCAAGACTTTGTTAAATTCATCAATACAATAACAGCAAGGACCAAGGAGCAATGGGTCCAAGGTACGTGATCACCCCCCTAATCTTCACCAATACCTTATTTTTATCTCTTTCAAATTAACCTCATTTAGCGTAATAGTAGGTATAGACATAATGTACATGTCAGCCCTAGTCGCTCCCCGAATATTTGCGTCTTCAGCTGTTCTTGCCTACAAGAACACCTGCAAGTTATTTTCCACGAAAGAAAGCAACAACATTTACACGAGCGCACAAATTCCGATCAAATTACATGCTGACACACATTGGATTACTAATCGACGGTCAACATGATTCAGCGAGCACGTCGTCAGTGTGGACGTCGAGTCGACATACATTAGATTACTCATCGACGGTCGGTTATAAAGGGTGTAAAAAGGGCGAGCGTTCGAAGAAACAGTGAGTCGAGATCGGTTCATCACGAAGTCGACAGAGAAGGAAGCCAAAGGGATAATCGAAGGATGGAAAGCAAAAGAATCGGACATAGGAAAGCGACAATTCGTGAACGGTAAAACGTGTAATGAATTAAAAGCAATTAAATAACGATGGTGGTTATTAAAAAATAAATTGATATAGTTCAAATCCAGCCACCCCTAGCACACTTCAATATTTATTTTAATATATTTAGTTCTTAATGGTTAAAAAAATCAATTTTCTGTTAATTTTTTTCAGAATCACTATGTCGCTCGATAAAAACAATATTGATGTTCCCGACTTTATAAATATCGATTTTTTTAAAGAAGCTCTTCGAATTGGCCTGAATCAAACCGAACTTGAAATCGAAAATGTCGTATTTACAATGCGAAGTAAACCTGGTGAAAACTACTGCAGCACGATATACCGAGCGGATGTAGAATATTCAGAATCAAATAAAATACCAAATACCATTTCGTTGATTGTTAAATCCTTACCGATTAATTTAGTAACAGAAAGGTTTCAAGCCTTAGACGTTTTCGGAAATGAAACTAAAGTATACATGCATGTTTTGCCTAAAATAGAGGCAGTTCTTCATGGCGAGCGACTTGCTCCTAAGTAATTCTCGAATTTGAAACCAATTCCGAAATCAGTACGAAAAATTTTATTATTACAGATTTTTCTACTACACCAAAGATCCCATCGATACAATTGTTTTTGAAGATATTACACCTTTAGGATACATTTTAGCGGATCGTGTTAAAGGTTTGGACGAGGAGCATTGTGCATTGATTTTTCAGAAACTTGCTAAATATCACGCTGCATCAATGGATCTTGCAGTAAAAGTATAAATTTTAAAAAATCCTTTAAATCTAAATAATTGATTTCGAATTTTACAATTTTCAGTCTCCCGAAATGGTTGGGATGTTTACGAGAGCTATTTTCGGTGAAAGTAATCAAAAATCTTCAGATATGTTTGATTCCTCATTTACAAGAGATTTCGTATATTTGGCAAAATTATGTGAAAAATGGAATGGTTATGAATCGATTTCGAAAAAATTATTAATATTCAAAGGATCTCTTAGGGAACATTTAACCAAATCGATTACACCGATCGATAATGAAATTAAAGTTCTCACACATAACGATTTATGGACCAATAACATTCTATTCCAATACGAAAACGATAAATTGAAGGATCTTTTACTTGTAAGTTTGTAACAGAAGAAAATAAATACATAAAAAAAATTACGCATAATTTTCAATTCCAGATTGATTTTCAAGCATCATATTTTTGCAGTCCTGGCATCGATATAACTCATTTTCTATACACCAGTCCACAATTACATTTATTGGAAAATAAGCGTGCTTACATGATCGAAGAATACTATTATAAACAGTTGAAAGCAACATTAGAAGATTTAAACTATTCACCAATACCAAGTTTAGATGAAATCTTTCAAGAAATTGAAAATAGAGAAATGGGCGGATTTCTTTGGTCCGTTTGTAAATTATATCTGATTTGTATGGATAAGGATAAATGCGGGGAAAATAATTTCGATAATATTGCCGATGCCAAAAAGGGAGCAGCTATTCGAGAGATTGGAATGTCATCAGAACGATATCAAAATATGATGAAATATATTTTAAAACGAATGGAAAAAATTGGAGTTATATGAAAGCGTTTAATAATTGTTAAAATTTAGAAAATTTTTAGCTCTTAATTTTATGTTTAATTTGTGAAAGTTAAATTCGTAAAAAATATCAAATATATATCTCAAATATTTAAAATGATGACATTTTTAGATTTTTTTTTTAAGGCACCGGGAATAACTTAGGGGGTCACCCCATAATGCTGTGCAGAGTGATGTCGGTAAAGGAATTGGAGAAGAACAATTAGAGTTGGTTTAATTTGGGTGACTGTGAAGTACTGGGGGTTGTACTCTTTGCGAAGCACTTTGGCTGGTAATGTGCTCCAAATTCTTAATGTTCGGGAAATGAATGACTGCTTGCATTTTACTGTGCGAAGAGCATGGACTTGATGGTGTACTCATGTGAGCATTCAGCTTGGCGAGTATCACGGGGAAAATTATAGATTGGACGAAGTAGTACTAAGCTAGAGTGTAGCCTAGTAGGTAGCGTATTGGTCTTGTAATGCCAAGGTCGTAGTTCAAATGCCGGTCGACGCAATGTATAATTCCAGCACATTGCCTGCTTGAATATACCTTGGTCACCTAAATCTACAAAAATGAAAAATTCGTAGATAGAGGGTTGTGCAAGGGCTAACAACCCTTCCACAATAAGTAATGAAAAATGTTGAAGAACCTGAATATCAGGAGGTCAAGGTCCGATTTGAGCTGTAGCGCCATTGTAGAAGAAAAAGAACTAGTACTCTTAGTTCTGTTGAATACTCCGACATTTCTGCGATGCTTGAGAGAATCAATGGAAGATGCGATGGTCTTGTCTCCAATCAGTCGGAATCCATGTTTTTTAAACGATCGTGAAATGCGATTTGTGTTTTGGTTGTCCCAGCCCAAACATGCGAGTTGTACTCAATAGACCACTTTTAATGTATGCCTTATAGTTGCGAGGTCGTTTGGCATGAAATATTTTTTGCACTTTCGGAGAACCCCTAGAAGTTTAGAGGGCTTCGCGATCAACATCAAAGATGTGCTGGACTCAATTCAGGTGATCATTGATTTTGACGTCTAGAAGTGTGAAATTCTCCGAAGTTCAAAGTTGTGCGCCACTAAAGATTATATTGTGAAACATCACGTTTGAGGGATAGATGGTAGGCCTGTGTTTTGGAAGCATTGAACTCTACTCTATTTTTTCGGCTCCATTCCAATATTATGTTGAGATCTGAGCTTAACGAACGGAATAACTCTATGCTATTGGAAGCAAAAGAATACTTGTTTGATTCCAAAAGGATCGATAGATTTCAAGTAAAAATAAAATAACTAGTTTAACAAGTTCGCTTTAATTTAACCGCAAGACTTTATTTAAATATTTTTCAAATAAATCGCTTTCCAGTTTTCACTTGAGACCGTTTCGCTCACAAAATTATCGCTTCCCCATTTGACTCTTTTGCTTTCCAAACATCGCCTGACTCTTCGACTGTTCAATCCAGACTGACTTCACACGATCACCTGATCTCGACTTCTCTATCGCGACTTTATCCCGCAATGCTCTGATTTCGTCTCCTCTATCCAGACTGACTATTCCTCAAAACGCTCGCTCTTTGTACTCTATATGAAATCTGAGAATATTTTAAGTTTGCTTTAAAGTTTGTAACGCTAAGAAATAAGACTGTGAGAAAAAAATGAATGATACGGAAGTTCATATAATCACACAAAAATGCCAAAACCGGATGTTCGTCAGTCCGTCTGACTGTCTGTCCGTCCATCCATCCGTCCGTGCGCTCTCTAGTTTGAGAACTGCACCGTATAAAAATTATTTGCGCTCCCCAAGAAATATTTGTCGTCGCTCAAAAACCACGATTCCGAGTGACTGTCTATCCGTCTACCCGTTTGTCTGTCCGTCTGTCTGTCCATCTGTTTGTCCGTCTGTCACACAACTCTCGAAAGCTTTGACCGATCATGATGAAATCATATGTCATTTTCAGCAAAAAAGTAACATTAAGTTCGTGAACGGACCACATTTTCCTAGTCCTTCTACCCACTCCCATACAAATTCCACGATATATCGAAATTTAAAGAAATTGATTTTTCTCCGAAACCATTTCAGGTATTGACTTGAAAATTAGGTAATAGTATAATGATTTGAATAACATTAACGTCAAAAAATATTCACCTGGTCCATTTACTCTTTCTACCTCCTCCCGTACAAGTGCACAATTTTAAAAAAAAAAAAAAATTTATTCGATTTTCATTGGAACTATCGAAGCTAAAAAAAAAATTTTTTGTCATAACTAATTTCATTACAATTGCAACCAATTTTGAAAAAATGATGAACTTCGCTTCACTTTTTCTACCCCCTCCCACACAAATTTCACGAAATTTCGGAATTTCAATTGAATTATTTTTCTCCAGAACCGTCAAAGCTACCAACTTTAAATTTTGAAAAAGTATACTTTTATAAATAAAATTGATGTCAAAAAATTTGGTTTTGATTCGAATACTCCTTCTACCCCCTCCCATAGAAATACACAATTTTGGTAAATGCATTTAACCGATTTTCATTGAAACTAGAAAAGGTACAAGGTTACAATTTTGCCAGAATTTTGTCACTTAATAATTGCAATAAATACTAAAAAAAAATATGAACTTCGCTTCACTCCTTCTACCACCTCCCATACAAATTTTTGTATTGGAAATTAAAAAAAAGTATTTCTCCTTCAAACACATGAGAGCTATCTACTCTAAAACTGTAGCAAAGCAATGTAATTGGAATGTTGATAAGCAGATTTAAAATCATCAGAAACTTCCCATACAAATACCATAAATTCTGACGAAAATTGCTCAATTTCCCCCAAAATTATTAAAGCTACAATGGCTACGATGGCACTACACCCCAAATCCGACTTTGACCTCCTGAATACTTTGCTTCCATCCATCTTGGCTCAGTGACCGCGTCCTCCAGTTAGAAAATCTTAGCAGTGATTTGCTGTCTGCGTCAATCGAATCCGCCCAGCGCTTCCGAGGTTTTCCGACCGGTCTTTGTCCGTTAACCTTCTCTTTTAGTGCGCGTTTGGGAATTCTTCCGTCATCCATCCGCTCCACATGACCAGCCCATTGTAACTTCTTAAATTTTATGAGAATTGACACTTCTGGGTTGACGAAGATGGCATACAATTCTCTATTTTATAGTATTCTCCAGATCGAGTCTTCCCTCACAGGTCCGAGTATTCTTCTGAGGACCTTTCTTTCAAAGGCGTTAAGTAGTTTCTCGGACGGCTGAGTTAATATCCACATTTCGCTGCCATAGCATAGCACATGTCTTATGTTTTATACAGCTTAAGTTTTGTTTTCCTGTGTACGTTCTAGTTTTTAATTATTGGAAGTACCGAATAATACGTCTTGTTTGCCATCACTATTCTTCTTTTGATTTCGATGGGCTCGCTTCCTTCCTTCAATAAATTGATCCAGTCCGAGGCGGTGCTTCAGGTTTCGAAACAAGTGTGCCTTTTCGGAGGATGAGTTGTTAACACATCGCCCAACCCCAACCTGGAGAGCCATGTTATAGTGCTAGAATTTTTTCGTTTCATTAGCTCTCGTGCCTATCAGCTCAGCAAGTCAAGTTCGGATGGACAAGACCAATACTAGCTGGCCACCACGTGCAAGTATGATGAGTACAATTGATCTGTATATGATAGTTACATCACTGGGTGTCGCCTTATGACGCCGATCAGATGCCTACCCGATCTATACACACTCAACCGCCACTACAAGCTTTTAATTCAGCACGAAACATATTGTTGCGAGCTAGAGGTTCGCCAATTTCAAGTAAAACACAATTCGCTTAAAAATAACGGATAATTTATTTATTCGCAGTCTTTTTACTTAATTTTCACGTTAACTTAATTCGCCTTAAGTCGCACATCGATATTTTGCTTTCTATCGCTTTCACTACCGTTCGCGTTCAGATGTCGCTGACTGACTGACTGCTGTAGCGTGGCAGTACTCTACTCGATCCATCGAACTACGAGATGTAAGGATCGTGCTAATGGACTATAAAAAGAAGGACAGAGAGAGAAGCTCTTGCTGTTCTCACATGGCTTGATGGCGACGCGCGTCTTTACTTATAGTTTAAATTTAAATCTTGTAATATTTGAATAGTATAATTAAAACTGTAATCTCGTGGAATTTATTAAAAGTGTTTGTTAAATTTATGAAGCATTTGTTTCGCTTTACTGCTGCTTGGAATATCCAAGTTCTCGGCTGGGATGTTTTCGGGTGTGTGTCTAGACTATTGTAGTTCCGTCGGGTGTTTGCTTGAACGTTCTAGATAGCGTTTTACACATTAGGGGATAATGTTCTTGTATTTTCCAGAAAGATCAATTACGTGGCTGCCAGATCTATAACAATATTTTATACTGCTTTCGGTGTTATATACAAAAATTACAAACCTCCCTCTCTGCTTTTACCACCTCCACTATTCACCATTCGAAAGAATTTGAGATGACATGTTTGCCGGTACAATAAACTCTTTCCGATTTCAACTAGCTATCATATGATTGGGCATAATTCTTTTATTTATTTTTTATTGTTTTTGTCGGCCGACCGCTTCTATAACTCATTTCCGTCTCCTCCGAATTATTTCTTCCTCGGTCGCTCGCTCTTAGTTGCTTCTCTCTCTCTCAGTACCTTGTCATACGAATCATTTCCTTCTCGCCCGAATTATTTCCTCTTCAGGATCGCTGTCGGCCGCTTCTTCACATCGCCCGTGTAATTGAAGTTGGTTTGTCGAATGTTCAAGGTCTTCAGACCTTGAACATTCGATAATCGCTCGAATATTTTTTTGTTGATAACATGAAACAATAAATACAACATCCAAGCTCAAGATCCATATATTCAAATCCTTTGAAATTTGAATTTAATCTAATTTACACTAAAGAACACAAAAAAACGATAAGTTGTTAAAAGTTTTGACAAAAAAAACAATTCTGTATCTATAAATATGTGTACCTATGTCAAAATAGCACAACCCTTACGGAAAACTACTTTGAAAAAGAACGATATAGTTTGGCATTACCAGAGCCAACAAAAATAATTTTTATCGCATACAATCTAATCTAATTACAAATAAATTCTGTTATCTGTCTACTAGTATATGTTTATCATTAATAAAATGCTTTTTCATTCATTTCAAAAATGCGTCACTTTAGAAGGGAGGAGAAAGGCGGCATAATCAAATGACAATAAACTCCTACTTTCGTTCTTAAGAGATTGTTTAAATTTATTGCGTAACCCATTTTATACGATAACAATTCATTGCAAAAAACAAACTGAAGATTACTTGCAAATTTAGTATCTCCGGTAATTATAGATTAGCTTCGAATAAAACGCATAAACATTTGCATTGAGAGCTCATTTAGAAAAAAAAATACTCGTAAAGAATATTCACCTAGTCACCAGATCATACAGTATAAAATATTGTGACCAAAAACAAAAATTTCGAAAAATTGAGTTCATTGAAAGTTAAGTGATTTCAAAATAAAACTCAAACTATATTACATAAAAATCAATAATGTCGCTTGATAAAAATGGTATTGAAGTTTCGGATTTTTTGGATGTTAAATTCTTCGAAAATGTTCTAAGAACTGGAATGAAAGACCCCAATATTAAAATTAATATTGTTAAATTTACAATGGGTCATACGCCTGGTGAAAACTATTGCAGTGTAATTTATCGTGCTGATGTTACCTACACGAAATCGGGCTCAAACTCGGAAACAATTCCATTGATAATTAAAACTCAATTGCAAAATATTGATTTCAACACCGACGAAATATTTGAAAAGGAAATTAACATGTACTCATATGCTCTACCAAAGATGCAAGCAGCGCTTCAAGATGAACAGATTGCCCCTGTGTATGTTATTACTCGTATCATTAAATTAACATTAACATTATATTCTTAACTTAATTTTCAGAGTCTATTTCTCATCAAATTCATTACCTTATACAATTATTCTGCAAGATATGACTCCTGCCGGTTATGTAGTTGGCGATCGAATTAATGGTTTAGATGAAGAACATTGTGCTATGGTTTTTCGAAAACTTGCAAAATATCATGCTGCTTCAATGGAACTTCAAGAAAAGGTAAATTAATAAGACAATAAAAATCCAATCAATAACTTAGCATTTTATAATTTAGAGTCCTAAAGCACTTGAGATGTTTAGAGAAGGCATGAAACCATCAGATGGTGCATCAAAAGAAGTCTTTCAAAACTTGTTAATGGACACTATTACCTCTTTACTTAAGGTTACAAAAGACTGGCCAGGATTCGAGACAATATCAAAAAAATTAGTTAACTTGAAAGATATTGCATATCAAAAGCTCGTTGAATCTATTGCACCTCAAGACGATGAAATTAAAGTCTTAACTCATAATGATCTTTGGGTGAATAATATTTTATTCAAATACGATAATGATAAATTAGTGGACGCTCTCCTGGTAAGTGAAAAAATTAAATTTAATTTAATCGTCAATTTATTTCTAATTTCCTTGAATTTCTGCAATAAATTTCCAGATCGATTTTCAAGCATCATACTTTTGCAGTCCTGGCATCGATATAACTCATTTTCTATACACCAGTCCACAATATCAGTTATTGGAGAGCAAGCGTGACTACATGATCGAAAAGTATTATTATAGAACATTTAAGGCAACGTTGGAAACAATTGGATTTTCTCCCATACCATCATTACAAGATATCTTCAATGAAATTGAAAAGAAGGAATTGGCGGGTTTTATGTGGGGAGCAATTTGTAAATTTCATCTAATTTGTATGGATAAGAAATTATGTGGTGAAAATAGTATTGCAAATCTCTCCGATGCAGAGAAAGGTGCTAGTATTCGTGCTATTGCAATGGCATCGGAACGATATCAAACTACAATGAAATATGTTTTGAAGAGAGTTGATAAACTTGGTCTTTTAGATGTTTAAGTATTTCTTTTTTTTTTAAATAAATAAATGAATAAAATTTAAGAAAACAGCAAAAAATACTGAAATAAAATTGTTTCTTTGTTTCACAGAATGATATGTGTTAAAGGTAATTTCAGCCTGTATGTGCAATGCACAAACACAGACTTGAAGGGAAGGAATAATGGGAAGGTAGGGAAAGCGGAGTGAGAACGATCGTAATGCGTGCTGAAGCTAGTATATATTTTCTTCAGTTGTACTGGCTGCTACTGACAAATATTATGGGGAATGAATTATAAAAGGCGAACAGCAACCATCTACTGAGTATATAGACCTTCTAGAAGTGGAACTGTTTCACTTTTACATCGTTAAACGAGCCGAATCTTTCGTTTGGGTGGTTATGTTGTCTAAATTGCACTTATGTTAAGAAACATGATGTTTCTTAACATAAGTGCAATTTTTTGCTTTTGACTTGGCAAAGAACTCGTTCCCGGAAACAGTATTACGTCGAAATAATCATTTTCGCTTCACGAACGGATGTCTCAAAATTGGATACTTCCCAAATATGTGAAAAGAAGCCATTATAATCTCTATTTAAAAACCTGGTAAAGATCCCGCCGAACCTATTAACTATAGACCAATTAGTTTTCTAACAATTTTAAGCAAAATCTTTGAAAAAATCTTGTTGGAAAGAATGCTAAATCATATAACCGAAAACCATATTTTACCTGACCATCAGTTTGGTTTCCACCACGAGTATTCTACTAATCATCAGCTCTTAAGAGTCTCTAACTACATTTGGAAATGTCTTACTCAAAAGCAATCAGTAGGATTGATGATCGTGAATATCAAAAAGGTGTTCGACTCGGTATGGCAGAATGGTTTACTTTTCAAACGAATTTACGAATTTACCCTTTCCTTACCAATAAACCAACGAATGATCCCCACAGGCGTTCCGCAAGGCTCTTGCATCAGACCCATACCTTACAACATCTATACCTCCGACATACCAACTACGAAAGACTGCAAATTTGCCACTTTTGCTGACGATACTGCTGTGTACTCATCTTTCCTAGACCCAAATATAATTGTCAACAATCTCCAAATTCTATTGGAAAAATTAGAAACATGTTTTAATAAATGGGAAATTCAAATCAGTATTAAGACGCAAGCTACCTTTTAACCAAAACCGCGCACACAAATACCTCCCAAATCCAACTATTAATATTTTAGATAAAAAGATTGCATGAAAGAGATATATCTAGTACCTAGGTATATTCCTCCACAAAAAGCTGCTGAAAAGAAACTACTAATTTATAAATCAGTTATAAGACCCATGCTAATATATGGCGCAACCATGTGGAAGAATTGTCCAAAGACGTTCAAAAGAAAATTGCAAATTTACAAAATAAATGCCTAAAACTTATACTAAATAAGCCTTGGTATTTTTCTACTGGAGAACTATACAGAAAAGCCAATATTCCACTAGTCAAGGATAAAAAAACAAAATTTGTACCAATGTCACATAAATGTAGAAATCGGATAACCCTCTTATTCTCTCAATTTTATGTATCACCTGGAAAATGCCACACTATTTTAGATAAAGGTAATTTTGAATTCATACTCATTATGATTTTCCGTGTCCTCCAGTTTAAAAATCTAACTGCTAATAATTTTTAAACTGACCATTATTTAGCGGAGCGAAGAATTCAGTCCTATTTAAAAATAAACTTCCAACAAGTCGGGCTAAACTTTATTATTCTTGGGACAAGTTGCGGATGAGTGGAAAGTCAATATGCAGGTTAGAGTGGTTAGGGAAGGCTAAGTGAAAGGGAGTTCTTGGGCAGGGCTGTTGTCAATTTAACAATATTTCATTCGTCTCTGCAAGTTTGGGTTTTTATGAGGGGAGGAGGACGGGTAATAGAAAGGGTGGGTGAATGTTAATAGCTTTTTAATTAATTGCTTGAATCACGTCCAATATTCTCTGCATAGAATGTGTTTCATAGACGAAGTTGCATAGAATTTTCATAAAATTCGGTGTATTTTACATTCACGAAACCGAACATTTGTATGGGAGGGGGTAGAGAAGGTAGGGGAATCGTAAAATTTGATATGATTCGCTTCTCTTGTAAGGTGCTTCTATAAAATTTCAAGTTCGTAGCTTTTAGTTTGTTGTTTATTAGTTGATTTATTGAAATTGGTCGAAATCATAGATTTGTATGAGAGGGGGTAGAAGGGCAAGCACGATTTCAAAACTTTTAAAGCAACTTCATTTGAATTACTTTTTTAAGTCTTTATGCAAAATTTGAAATTGATAGCTTTTAAGAGTTAGTTGACAACTTATTTCTTAAAAATGCTCGAATAAATAATTTTGTATGGGAGGGGGTAGAGGAGGTAGGGGAATCGTAAAACTTGTGATGCAATTTTCTTTTTTTTCTGTTGTAAGGTGCTCTTACAAAATTTCAAATTCGTGGATTTTAATTTGTTGATTATTAGTTGATTTAATGAAATTGGTCGAAATCATCCTTTTGTATGGGAGGGGGTAGAAGGGCAAGCGCGATTCCAAAACTTTTAACGTAATTTCATTTCACTTATTTTTGTAAGTTTTTGTACAAAAATGCAAATTGACAGCTTTTAATAGTTAGGTGATAATTGATTCTTAAAAATGGTCGAAAAAATAATATTGTATGGGAGGGGGTAGAAGTTTTGAAGATATTCAACCAGTTAATATTTCAAACTCTTTTTTTTAAATGCATTTCGCAAATTTTCAAGTTTCTACCTAAAAATTTCATTAAAAAATTTTCAGTTTATGTGTTTTTTTCAATGCACATGAAACACCTTGTACACGTTAGACCGGTTTATAACAATTATGGATCAAGTTATTACTATTTTTCTATGTACATCAAAAAGACGTATCCACATGCAAAATTTGAATATTGTATCTTTCACCAGTGCCCTAAAACAATTACTCAAAATTTTCGACATTTTTGCTTATCACCTCCCTCCCCTTACACCTCCCAACTTAAAATTTTTATCATAATTAAACATTTTTTAGTTCTACAATCTGACAAATTTTCTATTTGATATCTGTACTGTTTTTTGAGATATAAGGATTTGTAGTTTTGAAAAGTGCGCCATTTTTGAAATGCTCCTCATTTCCCCCCACTACTATTATTTCAACATGTTATATTTTTTGTGTATTTTCCTAGTATAGCTTAATATACGTTTCAAGTTTCAATTACATAGCTTAAGAGATAGTTGAGATATTCATTTTTAAGTGTTTTCTTTGCACCCCCCTGACCATCCCCTTACAATAATTAACCGCTCTCTAAGCTGATTCCAATGGAACTACATGACACCTTCATGGTCCCAAAATATGAATTTTTTACGATAAGTAATTTCGAAAATATAATTATTTGAAAAATCAATTCGGCAGACAATTTGTTTCTAGCCCCCCCCCCTTTTCGGACGCCAATGGATAAAAAAATTAAATTATTTTTAAAGTCTGTCCCATAGCCCTCTCTATATCTCTACTGATTTTCAATTTTCTATCTGCATTCGTGGTGGAGATATTAGCAAGTGTAGTTTTCGACTTTTTCCCCCAACCCGCCTCCCCCTTCCACCTAACCCCCCCAAAATTTAGAAAATAGAGCTCACTTACCCAATCAACAATCCACTGAAAAACGAACATTCTACCTTTAACGGTCTCGGAGATATGAGTCCATATGTACGGCGTACGGCGGGACAGATGTTTTTTTTTGCATTTTTAGGCTAATTTAGTCATGAAACGCGAAAAAAAAAATTTCAAGGTAGCAAATTTTTTTTTTTTTTCTTGTGTCGATCACAACACTTTATTATAAGAATAATAAAGTAAAAAAAAGAAAACTTCAATTGAAATTCAAAAATTTAAAAAGATACAACAAGTTGGAAATCCAAAATATAATTGTGTCCTTAAACTATGTCGGTAGAATATGAAAAACAATCATAATGACAAATATTAGTCTTCTTCGGAGTCAATAACAGTGGAGCTGTACTCCACATAAATGGTCCCAAAATATGAACTTTTTGCGGTTAGTAATTCCGAAGACATCTGAAAAAAAAACAATTCGGTCGACAGTTTGTTTTTGTTCACCCCTTTTCGGACCTAACTGGATACAAAAATCAATTTATTTTTTTTTTTTTCCCTCCATAAGCCAATATATCCGAAGTTCGAGTTTCAAGTTTCAACCATCTATCTGCATTTATAGTGCAGATATTAGCAAGTATAGTTTTTAAATGTATCTCTTCCCCTGGCTTCCTCCTCCACCTGACACTACCCAAAAATTAACTTACTATCTTTAAGGATTCGGAAATATAAGTCCTTCCAAATAACTTTTCTTATAGCCGAGAACCCATTTAGTGATATTTTCCCTTGCATTTTCAAACTATGCTGTGACTTGTTCGCTGCTACTCGCACCTAAAAACTTTTACCTCCGTTTTCTACAACTGCATAACAATAGGGACCTCAAGCACGATTTGCAATCGAAGGTTGATTCCTTTTTATCGCCAGAAAAAAAGCCAAAACCAAAAACTTCACACATATTGGCACAGAGTAGCTATTTGGTATATTTCTATCCGACGCATAATTTTTTTATTGAATGGCCACAACAAATGTCACAAAATTCTGACACCAATGATACAAAAAAAATTTGTTTTCCGACAGAATTATGTGACAAAAGACTTTAAATATGTGACTTTGAGATTATATTTATGGCATTTTTTTTTCGCCAATTGGCGAAAACAAGATGACAATACACCAAGGCACGTTTACTACAAATTTCTGTGACAAGAAGGAAATAGACATTTTTTAAACTTTTCCAATGAAATTTTCGCAATAAATTTTTGAACAATAAATTTCGAAACGCTATTGTGTGATTGAAGACGTAGCATTTGAAAGTCATGGCAAATTTTGAATACAGTTCGGACGATATTTTAATGGAAGTTCGACAGAAATTTGACAATTTTCTTTTCACCAATTACGACAGAGTTACAAAATTATTATGAAATGGTGAACGCAGGTTTGATGCGAACGTTTAGACCAAAATTGTATGGAAAGTTTGTGCTGAGGGCGTGGGGAGGTGGATTTTGTCGCTGGGGAATACAACATCCTTGAAGAGCTATAATGAAAGTGAGAAACAAAGAAAGATGGTAGGGTTCACGTTGCTTATCGGTACATTCGTATGCCTGCTTTGGGTAAATCATTACGAGAACGTCCAATAAATCAAATTAATGAGTGATGGCGAACACCCTCACCATGCTGTGAGTTCCGGAGGACGCCTATCACCTGTTGGTATAATGGAGTCCTTCATTTCGTTAAAGTGGCGCCCAACGTGGGGCTTTAGACCGGTAGACAACATGTACAGATACCGTCTTCCTTTTTTCGCTTTTTTCAATACGGCTATTCAAGGATGGTGTTTTTTTGCAACCATGGAGCAAGCCCATTTACCATTCACTCAATAGCGTCCTCCATTTTGTTACACTGGTCTTAACATTTTTGTCTTTTGATGATGGGAGCATATCGTAAGGCCTTCTCAGAGCAAAATTCATGATCCATTTTCTCAAGAACTACTCGCCCGATTTGAATGAAACTTTGCAAATTTATTTATCACTAGCAAACGCCCGCGACTTCTTTCGCGTAAAAATTAGTAATACATTATGTGGGATATATAATCTGCTTACTTTATTGGCTCTTTGAAGAAAATGGTTTGTATATTGTTGGAATCAGAACCATAAATTATTAAGAATGAAAGCATGATACTCCCATTTTTATGGGACAGGCTCGTGATCAAATCAAACCCGTGATTCGAGATCATATACGTGTTGAAGAGCGTTAAGGACATGTGAATAATTGTAGCTGGTGTTATTTAAAACAAATAAAATAACATTAAGCTTAAAAACATAACAGGACTACGATTGTGCGTAAAGCCCAACCATACGATACTAGGTATAGATGAAATCGAAATTTTTGCGGTGTTAAGAAATTTTGTATGGGGAGTGGTAGAAGGGGTGACAGTACTGAACTAATTTGTTTCACATCATGCTAGAGTAGCTATAAAAATGTTTTGTACCAAATTTAAGCTTCAAAAATTGAGTAAGTACTGAGAAACTTAGTGCATTGAATTTAATGAAATTGTGCAATTTGTATGGGAGGTGGTAGAAGGAGTGGGGGGTTTTTGATGATTTTTCGAGAAACAACTATAACTATCATGCAATTGGTATACTTTAAATTTCAGATCTGTATCATTCACGCTTTTCAAGAAAATCGAATTGTTATATAGTCGTGGAATGTGTCTCATTGTATGGGAGGAGGTGGAAGGAGTGAAGCTACTCGGTTAATTTTTTTCCCGATATTAATAATAATGCTAATTAAGGATTAAGTTCAAATTTTTACCACGATGAAATTTAAATGTACTGAGAAAATTCGTTTAGAGTGTTTCATGAAAAAGTGTGGTTTATATGGGAGGTGGTGTAAGGAGAAGGGGGTTTTTGGTGATTTTTTGAAAAACAACTATAATCGTCATGCAATTGATTTATTTTAAATTTCAGAACAGTAACATTCAGACTTTTCAAGAAAATCAAATTCTTGTGAAGTCGTGGAACTGTGTCACATTGTATGGGAGGATTAATTTCGGTTAATTTTTTTCCGATTTTAATAATAATGTTAATTAAGGATTTATACAACGTTTTAGCTTTACACGTACTGAGAAATTTGGTGTAAAGTGATTCATGAAAAAGTGTAGTTTGTATTGGAGGTGGTGAAAGGAGTGAGGAAACTCAAACAATTTGTATACCAAAAGACTCCATTTATAATAGAAATAATATATTCCGAATTTCAAATTAATAGCTTTTATAGTTTCCAAGAAAATTTGATTAATATATATTTTGAAAATGAGTCACTTTGTATGGGAGGGGGTAGAAGGCGTCAGGGGAGTGAAATGAAGCCAAAAGCAGATTTCATTTCGATGGACACCTAACAAACTGTGCAAGTTTCATTACAATCGGCTTAGCCGTTTGTGCGTGAAAAGCGGTCGGACAGACAAACAGACAGACAGACAGACAGACAGACAGACAGACAACAATTTTAAAAATGTGGTCTTATACTTAGTTAGTGCTAAAATAACTCAAAAAACTAACTTATAGTCATATATAAGCTAATGACAGACAGACACTACAATTATATTACTATGTATAGATTAAATCACATGAAAAAATGGTAGCGTAGAGTTAAACAATTTTTTGCGAAAGTTGTATATCCAGCACATATAGTTTGGACGAATAAAGATCTTCAAGTCAGTCTCAAATTACATTATTATAAAATTAGATATTTTGAATTTCACTTCACTCTATTTGCAAATAGTAGTGCAATCTATGAAACAAAAAATCACGCCGATCGGATGAGTAGTTTTAGACAAAATGAGCCAAAAATTGTGTCCAAGCTTAACTTGGCTTCAAACTTTTACAAAAAAAATACCATAATTTGTATTCTCTCTTGGTTGCTAATATTCAGTCAGCAATAAAATAATTTTCAGTAGAATGGAGCTTGCTGTTTTGTTTCAGAAATCTTTATTTTTTCAATTTTTATTGGTTTTTGGCTCGTGTCTAAGCTAAGCACTTTAGCAACGGACAATTTAACGTGGGACAGAGATAGCTGCATTGGTCCTAAGTATGCCAGACAAGAATAGCGAAACAATTCTTTCGAAAATTTGACAATGGTTTCGTACAATTTAACGTGGGAAAGAGTTAGTTGCAATATTTTGAAGTGTACCAGACAAAGATAGCGAAACGATTTTTTTCGAAAAATTTCGAGCATTTCGCCAGTAAGGGAGGGAAATACTTTCATTCCCATTTTCTTACACGGCAAATCATGCTCATAGTCACTCCTTATTATATATCCTCCTTGGTCTACACTAAGAATATCTAAAAAAGTATATATGTATGCATTTTTTTAACGAAACAATGATATGCTGCCCTTAAGCATACCGCTCGGTGCAACTGCTCCATTTGTACCTTCGTGGGACCGGCCCTGGACGGTTTTTCTTTGCATTTTTAGGCAAAGTTAGTAATAAAATCAGAGAAACAAAATTTCAGGAAAGAAAATTTTTTCTTGTGTCGATCACAATACTTTAGAATAATAAAGCAATTAATTCTCTTATCTGTCTACTAGCACGTGTATATCATTAATAAAATGCTTTTTCACTGACTTCAAAAATACTTCGCTTTAGAAGTAAATTGGACGGCAGCATCATCAAATGACAATAAACCCCTACTTTTAACATTACTACAATGATTTCATTTATTGCGTAACCCACACTTTAGGCTAATAGTTCATCGCGATAAAAACATTCACTATCTCTACTGATTACAGATTAGGTTCACATAAAAGACATAAACATTTACAATGATAGTCCATTTGTTTTTTAGAAACTCGTGAAGAATATTCATTTAGTCACCAGATAATACCATGTGAAATATTGTGCGAGCAAAAATTATTAAAAAAAAAAAATTAGGAAAATTTTGTTAATTGAATGTTAAGTGATTTCAAAAATTTAGTGCAAATTCTCTATTAATAAAACTCAAACTAATTTACATAAGAATCAATCATGTCACTTGATAATAATGGTATTGAAGTTTCGGATTTTTTGGATGTTAAATTCTTCGAAAATGTTCTAAGAACTGGATTGAAAGACCCCAATCTTAAAATTAATATTGTTAAATTTACAAAGGGTCATACGCCTGGTGAAAACTATTGCAGTGTAATTTATCGTGCTGATGTTACCTACACGAAATCAGGCTCAAACTCGGAAACGGTTCCATTGATAATTAAAACTCAATTGCAAAATATTGATTTCCAAACCGACGAAATGTTCGAAACAGAAATAAAAATGTACTCGTATGCTCTACCAAAGATACAAGCATCGCTTCAACATGAACAAATTGCACCTGTGTATGTACTTGATAAAATTATATCAAAAAATCTCTAAAATAATTTATTTAACTAAATTTTTAGGGTCTATTTCTCATCAAATTCATTACCTTATACAATTATTCTAAAAGATATGACTCCTGCCGGTTATTTAGTTGGCGATCGAACTAATGGTTTAGATGAAGAACATTGTGCTATCGTTTTCCGAAAACTTGCAAAATATCATGCTGCTTCAATGGATCTTAAAGAAAAGGTAAATTATGAAACATTAGAAAAATCCAATCAACAACTTAATATTTTACAGAGTCCTAAAATATTTGAAATGTTTAGAAATGGCATGAAACCACCAGATGATGCAACAAAAGAAATTTTTGAAAACTTGTTAAAAGACACCATTACTGCTTTACTTAAGATTGCAAAAGACTGGCCAGGATTCGAGGCAATATCAAAAAAGTTATTAAACTTGAAAGATATTGCACATCAAAAGCTCGTTGAATCTATTACACCTCAAGACGATGAAATTAAAGTCTTAACTCATATTGATCTTTGGGTAAATAATATTTTATTCAAATACGATAATGATAAATTAGTGGACACTCTCCTGGTAAGTGAAAAAATTAAATTTAATTTAATCATATTAATTTCTAATTTTCTTAATTTTCTGCAATAAATTTCCAGATCGATTTTCAAGCATCATACTTTTGCAGTCCTGGCATCGATATAACTCATTTCCTATACACCAGTCCACAATATCAGTTATTGGAGAGCAAGCGTGACTACATGATCGAAAAGTATTATTATAGAACATTTAAGGCAACTTTGGAAACAATTGGATTTTCCCCCATACCATCATTACAAGATATCTTCAATGAAATTGAAAAGAAGGAATTGGCCGGACTTATGTGGGGAGCAATTTGTAAATTGCATCTAATTTGTATGGATAAGAAATTATCTGTCGAAAATAGTATTGGAAATCTCTTCGATGCAGAAAAAGGTGCTAGTATTCGTGCTATAGCAATGGCATCGGAAAGATATCAAACCACAATGAAATATGTTTTGAAGAGAGCCGACAAACTTGGTCTTTTAGATGTTTAAGTATTTATTTTTTGTATAAATAAATGAATAAAAATTTAAGAAAACAGCAATTTTTTCATAAAAACTTACTAAAATTACATTTCAGACTCCCTGGACCTACTCTAATAAAAATTAGCAACTAATAAAATAAAAATTTTCAAATATCTTCTTTGTTCAAAAGCGATAATGTGAAGAAACATTCAATCGCGAGAATTTTTTTTTCTTTGGACTTAACAACAAATTCGCTCACGTCTGGAAGTAGGTATCTTCTACTTCTAGAATGGCACTACTGCCAAAATCGAGCCTTGGCTTTCTGACCTTCAGGTTCTTTAATATTATCATTACTTATTGTGGAAGGATTGTTAGCCCTTTGAAAAACCCTCTATCTACGAATCTTTCATTTTCGTAGGTTGAGGTAACCATGGTACATCAAAGTAGATAGTGTGCTGGAGCTATACGTCGACCGGGATTTGAGCTCACGACATTTGTATTATAGACCAAAAAGTTACTTACAAAACTGTTCCCTAGCTCAGTAAGTAGTGTGGAAGTAGATATGCCCAATACAATTGAATTCTGAAAGTATATTGCATTTACTCTGACGTTTCCCAGTAGGACGGGTAATGCTTTCAGAATCGATTCTTTAATCATTATCGGAAGCGATGATGGGTTTCTTTCGCTTTACAGAAATCGATAACTTTAACTTGGTGATGTCCCAGGCAGTAAGTAGTCTTACTTCTTCTTTACTCGGAATCAGTTCCGGAATTGATTATTAGGAATTGATGAATTATTTGAGGAGACTTAATTATAGCATTCAATATCTATTATAAAATGGAATCGCATCTATCCAAAATTACTACAGTCTCCTCTGGCGTTCCGCAAGGTAGCATATTGGGGCCCCTTTTATTTATATTTTTTAATAACGACGTGCCATTCCTTTTAAACGTATGCAGGTTATCCTTTTATGTTGATGACTTAAAAATCTTCAGAACTATCGAATCAAATCGAGATTGCATCATATTCCAGAGCAATATTGATGTTTTATCAAAATGGTGTTTGAATAACGCTATGCAATTGAATGTTTATAAATGTGCAGTAATAACCTTTTCTAGAAAAAAGTTTGACACTTTTCATTTCGTCTATAACATTAGCAATGAAAATTTAAACATGTCTCTCAAATCAAAGATCTTGGAGTAATATTTGACGCTAAGTTGTCTTTTAAATCCCATTTAGATAAAATTGTAAACAGTGGTATGACTATGCTAAGTTTCATTACGAGGAGAGTCAAGGAATTTAATGACCCACACCTATGTAAGTCTGTTTTCTGTGCGCTGTTGTTACCGCTGCTCGAATATGCAAGAGTTGTTTGGTCACCTTTTACTCAAATCGACTCGTACAGAGTTTAAAGAGTACTAGTTCAATTTCTTCTGTTTGCTTTGCGAAGTCTTCAGTTTAGAAGCTACCAGTTGGCCTCTTACAAATGTCGACTACTTCTGCTCAATATGACCACTCTCGAGAGAAGAAGACAGCTTGTTTCTGCTACCCTTGCTTTCGATTTGATTAAGTCTAACATGATTTCGAGCGAGCTCCTTTCCCGCTTTATATTTGTCGACCACAGGTTTAATTTTCGAGACAACATGATCTTGAAAAGTGAAACTCATCCTACCGATTTTTTGATGAATGATCCTATTGCTTGCTAAAAAACTTCAAATTGCATTCAGACTGCTTTAATAGTTCTGTAAGCAGAAATACTTACAAAGATAAAATAACGACTAAATTTAAAACATTATTTGAAAGATAATATTTAGGTCTTAGTTTTAATGTAGCCTTCTTTTGTTTTGATTTTAATTGTTTATATTTGTTGTAAGTAATGGTTAAAAAATTTTTTTATAAGTTTAGTATTAAGATTGTTTTTTTAATTATATTTTTGTAAAATAGACTTAACTTGTCTACCTATATAAATAAATGTTTTTATTAATTACAATATGGTAAAAAGATAAGGAAAATGAAAATAGCAAACAGTAGAAATGGAAGCAAGGTCAATTTGATTGTAAATACTTAAGCATTGATGAACGGAAACGAAGCATCATGGGTATTACGTCGTATACTTACTAAACATCACTCGGATAATTATTTATTATTTATTTATTTTATGAAATGTGCATGCATGAATGCATATACATTTTGTTTGATGGGCATCGGGACAGCGCAGGCCATATGATGCCTCATTTGTTGCAGTTCTTATTACTATTTTATTTATTAGTGCTAAACTCTTATACCTATTTATTTTATTTTATCATCTCGATAATTTTTGAATTATTTTAAAGTACTTATAGCCTAGCTGGATCTATGAAATATGCTTAAAAGTAGGATACAAACTTTTTATTTCTTATGCTTTACACATATACATACATATGCCATATATTATTTTTATTATTATTATTATTATATTTTTTTTTTAATTTACATAGAAATTATTGATTTTAGTTTATTATTACATAAATGGTATTGATTTTTTTTTTTTTTTTTGGTTTAATATTATATTTGTTCCCATAACCCATGAGGAACCATGGCAGATTTGATGTTATGGACGGTGGTAGGGGAACTTGGATCGAGGAGGAGAGACGTTTGGATTTCGATATTGGAGTCCTGTTCTGTAGTGATGCGTGAAATCGGGCAATGTTGTAATATGTGTCGCACCGTCAATGGTCTATTGCAACTCGAGCATATCTTTCTGGGATGCCCGTAGTAATGCTCGCAGGTGAACAGTGTACGTCCAAGTCGTGTTCGTACTGTCCGGATACAGTCGTGTCGTGAGTACGAGGGGTTGTATTTGGGGCGATTTATAGAAGGGTTATGGGAGTGCAGAAAAGATGCATTGCTGGACCAAGACTCTTGAAGATGGGCTAGGCTAAGGTGTTTGTGGATTATGTTTATTATGAGATGGAAGTTTGGTGATTCCGTGACTAGGGGTAATGTAGTGGCTTCCTTAGCAGCAGCATCGGCTACTTCGTTGCCAAGGATTCCGACGTGTCCAGGAACCCAGCCAAGAGAAATGGAAGGGAAAAGAGAGAGTGCATGTCGGACGGTGGCAACTGAAGGGCATTTGTTAAAGGGATTGGACAGGGCTTGAAGGATACTCAGGTTGTCGCTGTATATAACTGTGGTTAGGGTCTGCATACTGGAAAAGTGTATGGCACTTAAAATGGCTGCAACTTCAGCTACGTAACTACCTGAGTACTCAGGGAGAATAGCTTGGTGAAGAGTAATGGAGGTGCTGTCACTCGGATAATATTCTCGCAGTTTTCAAATGCTTCTCGAAAACATTCTCGGTGTTCCGCGATTGGATTGTTTCTAAACCATGCAATCTTCAAGTACCTAGACATTCCCAGAATTGCTTTCATCAAAAAATTTTAAGCTATTTATTCTGCTCCTTTTTTTAAATGACGTAAATGGCGATTGCTAATATCACGCGCACTCATAACTAAACTTACCTATGTAATCAAAATTTAATATAAGAAATTTCACTCGACACTCGCGAATTCATGGATCAATTTCGACTAATTAAAATTTTCATTGAAGCCTCGAATGGAAATACGAAAAAATTTCCGCCTAGAACCAAAACGTTCGATGTGCGTCCATCCGTCCACGCGCACTCTCGCTGGAGAGCGCGTTGAGCTAGAAAGTTCAAATTTTATACACGTCGTTTTTGACGAAAAGGTAAGGTCGAATTCGTGAACGAGTTAAATCGCTCCACTCCTTCTACCTCCTCCAATACAAAATGACTCATTTTCAATCATTTTTTCTATACAGCCCAAATCGGATCTTGGCCTCCTGGCATTCAGGTTCCTTAACATTTTTTTTAAGTTTTACTTATTGTGGAAGGATTTATAGCCCTTCGCACAACCCCCTTTCTACGAATTTTTCATTTTCGTAGATTAAGATGACCAAGGTATATCCAAGCAGGCAATGTGCTGGAATTATATTATATATTGCGCCGACCGGGATTTGAACTCACGACCTTCGCATTACAAAAACATAACAGAATTATAATTGGGCTTAAAGCCCAATCATATGATACTCTAGATGAGATGGAAATGACTATAATATACCGGAAAATATGTCATCTCAAATTCTTTCGAATAGTGAGTAGAGACTTTGCATGGGAGGTAGAAGTAGAGGGGGGGGTCTGTATTTCTCCTATGTGACACCGAAAATGGCATGTAAAATGTTTTGTGCTGAATTTAAAATTTTTAGTTTTCATTATTTTTAAAGAAATTGGTCATAGTTTTCCTGAAATTGGGGATTTTGTATGGGAGGTGGCAGAGGAAGTGGAGCGTTTAAGATGATTTTGAAGCTGCTTATCATCATCCTTATCACCATGCTTTGATTCAATTTCAAAGTCGGTAGCTCTCATATACTTGAAGGAGAAATGCTTTTCTTGAATATATAATACAGATATTTGTATGGGTGGTGGTAGAAGGAGTGAAGCGGAGCTGATAATTTTTTCCAACTCTTATTTCAATTATTAAGAAACAAATTCTGGCAAAATTTGAAGTTTGTACTTTTTCTAGTTTGAATGGAAATCGATAAAATGCATTTAACAAAAATTATGCATTTGTATGGGAGGGGGTAGAAGGAGTGTACGGATCAAAACACATTTTTTTCTCGTTATTGATATTTCTATTTGTATACTTTATACAAAATATCAAGTTGATAGCTTTAACAGTTTCGAAGAAAAATAATTTAATTAAAATTTCAAAATTTCGTCAAATTTGTATGGGAGGGGGTAGAAGAAGTGAGGTGAAGTTGATAATTATTTTTAAAATAAATTGCAATTATAGTAGAATTAATTCTGACAAAATTTCGTCTTTTCAGCTTTACTAGTTTCAATGAAAATCGGAAATATGTATTTTTCAAAATTGTCCATTTGTATGGGTGGGGGTAGAAGGAGTAATGGGATCGGGTCAATATTCTGTGATATTAATGACATCTATATCATAATACTTTGACCCAAATTTCAAGTCGATAGCTTAAATAGTTTCAGAGAAAAATCAATTTCTTAATATTCCGAAATTTCATGAAATTTGTATGGGAGGGGGTAGAAGGAGTGGGGGGATGTAGCCCATTCACGAAATTAAACTTACTTTTTTACTAAAAATGACACACAAAATTTTTTAGCACTATAGCTCAAAGCTTTCGAAAGTTATGCTGTAAACAGACAGACAGACAGACAGACAGACAGACAGACAGACAGACAGACGGACAGACGGTCACTCGGAATCGAGGTTTTTGAGCGACAACAAATATTTCTGTACCCTTGGCGGCTCTGTGCGAGCATTGTTTCTTAGCGTTACAAACGGTAAGGCAAACACAATATACTCTCAGATTTCATCTAGAGTATAAACATTACACTATCTACTAGGCTACATCCTAGCTTTTTCAATAATTTACATCAATCAAATTTTCTTGGAAACAATAAAAGCTAATGAAATTATATTGGATAGTATTATTTTTAATATAAATGTGATATATGGTATAAAAATTATTCGAATCTCTCCGCTTCTTCCACCACCTCCCATACAAACTGTACTTCTTCATGAAATACTACAAGCCAATTTTTTCAGTACGTAAAACATTGGTATTAAGATTGGAAAAATAATAACTGATTAGCTTCACTGCTTCTACCACCACCCAAACAATATGGCACTATTTCACAACTTTACAAAAAATCGATTTTGTATAAAATTATAAATGAAATTTAAGAAATGTTAATTTAATAATGTTCTTAGTTTCGGAAATCACTAAAAACTCCCCCCACTCCTTCTGCCACCTCCCATACAAACTGCACACCGGAGTTAAAAGTTCTGACTTTTCGGTTTCGAAACCACAAAAAATCCACAATCTTCCAAGCTGAACTAATTACAATGGAGCTATGCATCCGAGAGACAATAAGGAGAGCTCATCGCAACAAATCAATTTATATCCTATCGGATAGTCAGGCGGTTCTCAAAGCCCTAGCATCCAATAAACACGGATCGAGGTTAGTTTGGGACTGTCTTCAAGACCTAATCATCCTGGGGAAAAGGAACAACGTAACCTTAATGTGGGTACCAGGACATATGGGAATTGGGGGAAACGAAGAGGCTGATCGCCTTACAAAAAACGGCGCGGAACAAAACTTTATTGGTCCAGAGCCATTCTGTGGAAAATCAAAAGGGCATCATAACTCGATACTTAAGAAGTGGGTTGAACAAGAACACAGGCTTATCAACCTCAAAAAAGCTAATCCTACCACAAAAAAACAAAATGGAGGATATCCTGAAATTCAGAAAGAGCGATATTAGTACTCTAATAGGCCTAATGACTGGGCACAGTGGAGTGAACCACCACCTCAATAATATAGGCTTAGCTGAAACCGACATCTGCCGCCTCTGTCTTGAAGACTCAGAAACGACAATACATATCCTATGCCACTGTGAAGCAGTGGCAAGGAAAAGGCATAATCTTCTTGGGAAAGGTTTCCTTTCCACCGAGGAACTAGCCAACATGGCTCCCTTGCAGATACTCAGATTAGCCACAGCTATTGAGTTATGGTAGGGTAAAGGGGCAATAATCGCACAATAGGCCGGAAAGGCCGCAGTTTTTTTTTTTTTTTTACAGAATGACCTGTGTTATAGGCAATTTCGGCCTTTATGTGCAATGCACAAACACAGTCATGGAGGGAAGGAATGGGATTGGGAAGGTTGGCGAAGGGGAGTGAGAACGACCGTTGCGAGTGGAGAAAAGCTGCTATATTGCTCAGTTGTACTGGCTGCTTTACTGACAATTATTTGCAGATGTTATGGGGGACTGAATGATAGAAAGCGAACAGAAACCATCTACTGAGTATTTAGGCCTTCTTGAAATGGAACTGTTTCACTTTTACACCGTTTCCCCATTTTATTGCGAATAATTTTTTATCAGCAGTAGCAACTGAAAAATTTGCGCTTAAAAAAATCCCGTCTGGAGTGGGAATCGAACCCACGACCTATTGACTGAGAAGCAAGCACGCTGCCCGTTACGCCACGGAAGCCTCAATCGCAATGCCTTTATTACTGACGTTCCCATGGAATGTGCAAAATGTAAAAATTTAGGTATGTTTTTTGTTGATGCTTACGTACATATTGAGCATTTAATAATTTCGTATATTATTTCAGAAGCTGAAAATGCAAAACTTAAAGCTGCAAACGAAGACTACTTAAACAAAATAGACGAAATAAAAAATATTTTATTACGTCAAAATGAGTGTCTTGCAATGAACTCGGCTCCTCGAAACACTATCCAAAACTATGATCCAGCCCCAAATGGATTTGAAAATATTTCCAATTGGAAATCTTGAGGACATAGTTAGGGCCGAGGAGAAAATAAAGGATATTCCTTTTCGTGAATTCGTAAGTAAATTTATTATTAGGTATTATATAATAAATATGAATAACGACTTTACAGGTTGCCTACTTACGTTCTACTATTGGCAAGCAGCCGCTAAGAAAATGTATTTCCATATTCTTAACCGAGGAATTCCTTTTGACCGTAAATTGGGACGGTCAACAAAAGAAGATCCCATTGAAAAAAAAAAATTTTTTCGCAATATGTATACGGTAATATGATTTTAATTTTACTCAAAATGGAAATCAATATTTCTTTACACAGATGCATTAAAGGATTCCATGACATTTGAGGAATACGGAAAAGAGATTAAAGTTGGCATTCGAGCGCAAATAAAAAAAATTCCACTATGGGACACACGTTAAAAAAAATGATAAGTACTCTCAAGTGTTCCCCTAATATAAATAAATAAATAATTATTAAGAAACGAATTCTGGCAAAATTTTAAGTTTGTAGTTTTTCTAGTTTTAATGGAAATCGATATAATGCAAATTATGCATTTTTATGGGACGGGGTAGATGTACAGTATGCGGATCAAAACATATATTTTTTGTGTTAATGATATGTCTATTGTTATAACTTCCTTGCACAAAATTTCAAGTCGATAGCTTTGACAGTTTCAAAGAAAAATAGTTTAATTGAAATTTCAAAATTTCGTGAAATCTAGAGGTAGAAGGAGTGAGTTGATATTTTTTTAAAACTGATTGCAATTATAACAGAGTTAATTCTGGCAAAATGTTGCCTCTTCAGCTTTATTAGTTTCAATGAAAATCGAAAATATGTATTTTTCAAAATTCTGCATTTGTGTAGGGAGGGGATCGGATTCCGTGATGTTAATGACATCTACATCATAATACTTTAACCCAAATTTCAAGTCGATAGCTTAAGTAGTTTCAAGGAAAAATCAATTTCTTAAAATTTCGAAATTTCATGAAATTTGTATGAGAGGAGGGTAGAAGGAGTGGGGGATGTAGACCGTTCACTAACTTAAAGTTACTTTTTTGCTAAAAATGACACACAACAAATTCTAGAACAATAGCTCAAAGCTTTCGAGAGTTATGTTGTAGAAAGACGCACAGACAGACGGTCACTCGGAATCGAGGTTTTTGAGCGACAACAAATATTCCTGTACCCTTGGCGGCTCTGTGCGAGCGTTATTTCTTAGCGTTACAAACGGTAAGGCAAACACAACATACTCTCAGATTTCATCTAGAGTATAAACATAACAAGACTACGATTGGGAGTGAAGCCCATTCGTGCGATACTCTATATGATTGAGAATTTTTTTTTTTATTTTAAGAAATTTTGTAGGGGAAATGGTAGAGGGGATGACGACATTGAACTAATTTTTTCCACATCACGCTAGAATTACCACCAAAATGTTATACAAAATTTAGGATTCAAAAAAAATTTAACAGGTACTGAGAAAATAAGTGTATTGGATTTAGTGAAATTGTGCAGGTCGTGTAGGAGGTGGTAGTAGGAGGGCGAGTTCTTAATGACTTTTTCGGAAACAACTATAAGCATCATGCTTTCGATATGTTTAAATTGCAGATCAGTAGCATTCATACTTTTCAGGAAAATCTACTGTTTGTAAAATTGTGAAATTTTGTCAAATTGTATGGAAGGGGGTAGAAGGAGAGAAGCTAATCGTTTCTTTTTTGTTATCTTACTATGATTCTAAATAAATATATACTGCACAATTTCAGCTCCATAAATTTTATACGTACTGAGTAAATTTGTTTAGGGTATTTCATGAAAAAGTGCAGTTTGTATTGGAGGTGGTGGAAGGAAGAGGAGGACTAAAATAATTTGTATACACTAGATTGACATCTGATACAAAATGCGCGTCCATTCTTTTAATATTTTTTTTTTATTTTTATTTTCGTTCCTTCCGTACCTGTATTATTGCCATTTCTCTTTTCTTTTTAATTTAATTTCTTGTAAAATAATAATTTTCTTCGTAAATAATAATAATAAAAAAGCGACATCTAGTGTTTGACCAAAAAATAAAGAGAAAAATTAAAAACCATTTGTGCCAACTACCAGTCATTTGGCGCGAAGAATAATGAAAAATAACCGCTGAGAGAGAATAAAAAGCGGACATTATCGTGAATCGGGCGGTTTTGGATAATTTTTTTTGGTGCACAAAGGTGTTGCAACAAGTTGTCTCTGGCCCTAGGGTAAATAGTGAAGCTATAATATCTAAATGAAAGAAAAGATTTCCGGATTCTACACTGTTACGCTTTATTATTCGTGACGTTTCGGTCTCTGCTGAGACCTTTATCAGCAGTTTGATAAAGGTCTCAGCAGAGACCGAAACGTCACGAATAATAAAGCGTAACAGTGTAGAATCCGGAAATCTTTTCTTTCATTTCGAAATGCACTGTAAAAACATTCACCAAACCACTATAATATCTAATAATAATATGTAATAACTGGTGAAAAGGCTCGGGAATAACAAAGTGAATTGAATTAAATAATTAAACTGATAATTCGAAATAAATTGTGGAGAAACTTAAAACTAGTAGTGAGTTAAAATTATGACCCAATATAAATTGTGAAGAGCCTTAAGATGAAAAAAAATAATCATAATAATTGAAGTATTTAGGAGAAGAACTAATAATTGAATAATAATAGCAGTGAATCGAATTAAAGCTATGATCGGAGACCCACCAGCATCCCAAACAGCGCTACATTGCATCGAATCAATTTTGAACAACGAAATCACAGCTCCAGAGAAGTTTAAGGAGTTATCAGGACGAATCAAGTACCCAATGGAAGTTTTTAGCTAACGAGTTTTATATTAGGGAATTAGTGAAATATATTCTTATCAATACACAACTCCAACTCTTTCACTCATTAATTATTTTCCTAAATATTTTTTTTTTGTAAGACAAAGTGCGTAAGTTTTACTTTAATATTCTAATAATAAAGTATTTTTTCCTTTCTTCAATCTTTTTATAATAATTAGAGCAGAAAACAAAATATGAAGTGCTAAATTGCCCGAATGCGGCCTCGGCACTTACTATGGCCGAAGAAGCTCGCCTCCATCCACATACGCCCCTCTGCTTGTGCCGCACTGCCCTGGGGCCTCGAATATACTAGGTGGCCATATGCGGAGCCCCGGGCCAAAATGATCGGTGACGCCTTAGAGCACACACGTTAGTAGCGAGCGACAGCACCTTCTAGGATGAGGGACTCCCAGGTTGAATTCCGCACACCCACGCCCCTGAGAAGCCGGCGGGAAGTGCTGTCCCGACCTGGGGGACCTCATCAAAAATCTGTATGCGGAATGGACCGCGGAGGTTCATTTCATATCAGATCATTATAAAAGTAGTATATTCAAAATTTCAGAACAATAGCTCTAATTTCGAGCAAATCCTTTTTTTTGTCGAATTACGAAATTGTGTCATTTTGTGTGGGAAGGGGTAGAAGGAGTAAAGCCAATGGTCTAATTTTTTTTTGGTCTTACTAAGAATAGTTCCATAAATTTTATAAATATTATATGGGAGGTGGTGGAAGGAAGGGGACTCGAATAATTTGTTTACCGTAGATTGAAATCATCATGAAAGTAATATTTTCCAAATTTTAGATTAATAGATTGATAATTTTCGAGCAAATCTGTCTATTGTTGAATTGCGAAGTTGTCTTAATTTGTATGGGAGGAGGTAGAAGAGGTGGAGCGATTTGGCTCGTTCACGAACTTTACCTTACTTTTTTCTCGAAAACGACGTGTACGAAATTTAAACTTTCTATGTACCTAAGCGCGTTTTCAAGCTAGAGAGCGCACAGATGGATGGACGGACGGACGGATATCCGGTTTTGAGATTTTTGAGAGCCAACAAAATTTTTTTGTATTTCTTGGCGTTACAAACTTTAGAGCAAACTTATAATACTCTCAGATTTCATCTAGAATATAAAAATGTTATCGCTTAAAACCTCATTTGCGAGTTTCCGTCTACTACGTAATAGCGCTCGAGCGCGAAATAATAAAGCAGATCAAGTTAAAATCCGGAAGCCTTTCTTTTAATTCGAAATGCACTGTGAACATATTCACCAAACCAATTTCTGCCACTTTTCAGGCTTCAAAATATATATTTGTGCAGCTCAATTTATGGTACTTCCTGCCTGCGTCAAACTCTCATATAAATTATCTCATTTTCACAACAGATATATGTATGTATGTAACTAAAACTTGATAAAATCGTACGCAAAGCATCTTAGATACAATAATAACACTGAAATTTTTCGGTTCTCTTAAGTATTTTTGGCTTCTTCTCTTGTCCAGCTTTTTATACAATTATGTTATACTCGTGTAGCTTGAGCTTTTAACATAACAAACATATCGAGAGTATTATAGTTCCAAAAATTTGCTCTGTCACTTAATACCACACATATATGAGTACTTGTTGCTTATCATAAATGTTTGCGGCTTTAATATATTAAGTGAACGAACAATATAATTTTTGAAATTAATTGAAAAACTGGAATAACTCGTAGTTAAAACTTTTCGCAAAATTCAGTGAAATTTGGTTAATGTCAGTGACACCATCAGGTAAAATTATACGAATAAATTATTGAGCACATCAGTTCGAAGTTATTTCTGTATGACTTGCTATAAGTATAGAAAAGCTTTTTTATTTCGCGGGAACATGAAAATTAAGCTTGAAGCATAATGCTTCAAATCGTATCTCATTGTTATACGAAAAGTTACAGTTCTGAGTGAATGATGATATTGAGTTATGCGTCAAAAACTTTGTATTTATTCATATCAGAAAAGCTTAACAGAAATTTTAAAATTTGTAATAACAAATAGTGTACGGCAAATGTTGATCACGTTCTTTTTTCCATAATTATATAAACAAAATATACGAAGCTTATTGTAATCAAAAAGCTTTTACTGTGTTATCATTATCAAAAACTGCCCAAAAGCGATAAATATAATGATGTGAAAAAAAGTTTAATAATTTCAATAAATACATGATACGATTGTGCCAATAATCAGTTCTGTCTCGTGTCTTAAAGTGAAAAAATTTTTTAGATTGCAATTTTTTTCATAAATTAAATTAGTTACTCAAGCAAAATACGAAATAAACGTGAATTTCACCATTTTATGTAAACAGTACTGAAAGAAAAGTAAGATGTATTAAATTATTATGTTAAAATATTGATATAAGTATTACCAGTAATAAGTGTTTAATATTTGATGAATTTGATAATTAATTGCCGATACATAAGCTACACACTCATCGGTTGTTACAGAATGATCAAATAAATGCGATGCGTGCGGTCGGTGCGATATCGTCTTTTCACAACTCAAGTTTATTGAAATATTTCAACCACGTGTGTTTAATTTATATATTAAGAGTATTACAATTGGGCGTAAAGCCCAATCATACGATACTCTAGATGAAATAAGAACGAATTTAATGTACCGAAAAATAAATCATCTCAAATTTTTAAAATAGAGGATAGTAACTTTTGTATGGGAGGTGGTAGAAGCATGGGGCGGAGGTTTGTAATTATTATATATGACACCGAATATTGAATGCAAAATATTTGTCGCTTTGAATTTAAATTTTGTAGCTTCCATAATTTTTAAGGAAATTGGGCATTGTTTTTCTGAAATTTTGGATATTTATGGGAGGTGGTAGAGAAAGTTGAAGATTTCGGATGATTTTGAAACTGCTTATCAGTATCCGTATCGGCATTCTTATCAACTTGTTTTTTTAGAATTTTAAGGTCGATAGCTCTCATGTTTTGGAGGTAAAAATACTTTTCTTGAATTTCTAATATATGTATGTAAATATATTTATGGGAGGGAGTAGAAGAAGTGAAGCGAAGCTTAAATTTTATTTAGAATGCATAGCAATTATTAAGGCAAAATTTCAAGTTTCTACTTTTTGTAGTTTTATTGAAAATCGATATAATGCATTTAACAAAAACATAACAGGGCTACGATTGCGCGTAAAACGCAATCTTAAGATACTCTAGATGAAATAGAATTTTTAGCGATTCCAAGAAATTTTGTATGGGGACTGTTAGAAGGGGTGATAGCATTGAGCTAATTTTTCCCAATCATGCTAAAGTAGCTATACAAATATTTTTTACAAAATGCTTACTCCAAAAATTGAATAGGAGCTGAGAAAATTAGTGTGTTAGATTTAATGAAAATGTGCAGTTTGTATGGGAGGTGGTAGAAAGGGTGAGAGGATTTTAGTGGTTTTTTCAGAAATAACTAAGAATATCATAAAATTGACATCCCTTAAATTTCAGACTAGTGCCATTCATACTTTTCAAGAAAATAGATTTTTTGTGAAGTTGTGAAACTGTGTCATATTGTATGGGAGGGGGTAGAAGCAGTGAAGGTAATCAAATATTTTTTTCTGATCTTTGTGATAATGCTAAATAAGTATTTATTACAAAATGTGAGCTCGATAAATGTTATATGTTCTGAGAAAATCGGCTTTGAGCATTTCACGAAAAAGTGTAGTTTGTATGGGAGGGGGTGGAAGTAGAGGGAGGACGCAAATAATTTTTATGTTGTAGATTGAAATCATTATGACAGTAATATATCCCGAAATTCAGACTAATACATATTATACTTTTCGAGCAAATCCATTTATTGTCGAATTGCGAAATTGTGTCATTTTGTATGGGAGGGGGTAGAAGGAGTGAAGCTAATAGTCTAATTTTTTTTTGCCTTACTAACAATTTTAAATAAATATGCGACGAACAATTTCAGCCCGCTAAATTTTATACGCACTGAGTAAATTGGCTTAGAGTAATTCATGCCAAGTACAGTTTATATGGGAGGTGGTAGAAGGAGTGGGAGGACACGCATAATTTTTATACGGTAGATGTATATTGCCATAAAAGTAATATATTCCAAATTTCAGGCCAATAGCTTTTATATTTTTCGAGCAAATCCGTTTATTGTCAAATTGCGCAATTGTGTCATTTTGTATGGGAGGGGGTAGAAGGGGTGGAGCGATTTGGCCCGTTCACGAACTTGACCTTACTTTTTTGTCAAAAACAACGTGTACAAAATTTGAGCTTTCTACCTCAACGCGTTCTCAAGCTAGAGAGCGAACAGACGGACGGACAGACGGACGGATGGACAGACGGACGGACGGACAGACGGACGGACGGACAGACGGACGGACGGACATCCGGTTTTGAGATTTTTGAGTGATAATATTAACTTCTGTATCATTCATTTTTTTCTCCGAGCCTTATTTCTTGGCGTTACAAACCTTAGAGCAAACTTATAATACTCTCAGATTCCATCTAGAGTATAATTAGACATTTTTATGGGAGGGAGTAAAAGGAGTAAGGGGATTTGATCAATATTTTTTTACGTTACTGATATTTTTTTTGTAAAGTGTAAAGCCCAATCATATGATACTGTAGATGAAATGGGAAGGAGTTTATGAACCGGAAAATATGTCATCTCAAATTTGATCGAATAGTGAATAGAGACTTTTGTATGGGAGGTGGTAGAAGCAGAGGGGTGGTTTGTAATTCTTGTATATGCCACCGAATATTGTATGCAAAATATTTCGCGCTGATTTTAAAGTTAGTTGCTTTCATTATTTTCAGGAAATTGGACAGTGTTTTTTTCCTGAGAGCGGGGGATTTGTATGGAAGGTGGCAGAGGAAGTGGAAGGTTTTGACAAATTTTGAAACTGCTTACCAGTATCTTTATCGACATCCTCATTATCATTCTTTATTCCAATTTTAAAGTCGATAGCTCTCAAATGTTCGAAGGAGAAATACACTTCTTGCTTTTCATATGTAGCGCTTTGTATGGGAGGCGGTAGAAGAAGTCAATTTTTTTAAGCATTTACATATAGCAGCAATTAAGGAATAAGTTCCGGCAAAATTTTAATTTTCTAATTATTTTAGTTTTAATTTTAAATTGTTTTTTTTTTTAATTCAACATAATGCATTTACCAAAATTATGCACTTGTATGGGAGGAGGTAGAAGGAGTATACAGATCAAAACAAAAATTTTTGATATTGAAGATATTTACAGTATTATACTTTGCTCAAAATTACAAGTCGATAGCTTTTGAAGGAAAATGATTAAATTGAAATGGAAATTTCGTGAGATTTGTATAGGAGGGGTAGAAGAATTGGAGTGAATTTGATAGTATTTTCAAAATGCAAATTTAAACTTTTCCTTAATAGTGCTGGAACTCGTTTTTAAAAATGCCTCCAGTACTACTAGTGTCAGTAGTACAAGTTAATTGGATGCTTATGTTTCATACATACTTGCAGGCACTTTTAAAAATGGAATTCCAGCACTATCAAGGCAAATTTTGAATTTGCACTTGTACACCTTTGGTTCTCAGCACGTCGATTTTCTCTTCGCATAACAATATTGTATTAGGAGTACAAATAAGTTTCCGCCGTTCCCTATCAAAAATTAGGAAAGTATTGTGAAAGAACGATACATTACCTTTTATTCAAAGTATTGACCATCACTAGCCACTACTTTTTTCCATCTTTCTTGCAGCATTTGGATACCTCGTCGGATGATCTCTTCATCTTTTGTGGTTATCCACGAATCGACTTCACCATATATAGTATATAAATTAAGTAAACATGCATTCAAATAAACATAAATTATATAAAAGGGAAATATAAAAAATCAATTAAAAACATTTAAATAACTTAAAAAAAAAATTTTAAAACGAATAAATCAAACAATTTAGAATTCACTATAACTTAAAACAAAATGAATTAATATAAAAAACATAACATACTCTAGATGAAATAGAAATTTTTGTGATCCCAAGAATTTTTTGTATGGGGAGTGGTAGAAGGGATGATAGGCTTGAACTAATTTTTTTTCCATCATGCTGGAGTAGCTATAAACATTTTTTATACAAAATGTAAGCTCCAAAAATTTAATAGGTACTGGAAAAATTTGTGTATTATATTTAGTGAAATTGTGCAGTTTGTATGGGAGGTGGTGGAAGGAGTGGGAGTTTTTAATAGTTTTTTTCATAAATAATTTCGAATATCATTAAATTTTTTTAGAATTTCAGTAAAATTCATACTTTTCAAAAAATTCGATTTTTCGTGCGGTTGGGATATTTTGTCATATTTTATGGGAGGGGGTAGAGGCAGTTAATTTTTTCTGATCTTAATGATAATGCTAATTAAACGGTTAGTCAAAAATTTGAGCTGGATAAATCTTATATGTACTGAGAAAATCGGTTTAGGGTGTTTCATGAAAAAGTGCAGTTTATATGGGAGATGGTGGAAGGAGTCGGGGCATTTAAATAATTTTTATACTATATATCACATTTATATTAAAAATAATATATTCCAAATTGCAAGTTATTAGCTGCCAAGGAAATTTGATTATTGTGAATGATTGAAAATTAGTCATTTTTTATGGGAGGAGGTAGAAGGGGTGGAGTGATTTGGCCCGTTCACGAACTTGACCTTACTTTTCATCAAAAACGAGCTTTCTAGGTCGACGCTTTCTCGAGCTTGAGAGCGAACGGATCTCACTGATCTCAGTTGCTGCCTCGATCGTATCATTGATCATTTTAGTGAGTTTAAATCCTGTAGCGCGCGAAAGCTTAAAAGTCATATTGAAAGTGTGATGGGATCATTACACTTTATTAAACTGATCGGCTCAAATCAGTGTAGTAAACGTCTTAGCAGAGAATAATGTAAAATACGGAAATTTTTTCTTTAATTTAATAATTTTGCTCAACTTATTATTTGCTTATTTCAATTTCGATTTTCATTTTTTGTTTTTCAGATTCACTATGTCGCTCTTCGATAAAAACAACATCGATGCTCCCGAATTTCTCAACATGAAATTTTTCGAGGATGCCTTAAGAAATGGTTTCGAAGATTCAAATCTGAAAATAAATAAAGTAAAATTTACTAGAGGACATACACCTGGCGAAAACTTTTGTAGTTTAATTTATCTGGCCGATATTACTTATTCGAAAACAAATTCGAAATCGAAAACAATTGCAGTTCTTATAAAAACCCAAGAGATAGAAAATCCATTTGATTTTATTAATTTTTTCGGAATAGAAATCGATATGTACGAGATTGCCATACCGAAAATAGAATCCAGCCTTAAAGGAGTCAAAATAGCACCAAAGTATAATTGAAAAAATTTAATTTTTTTTCCTAATAAATTAAGATATTAATATAACAAATTTCAGAACGTATTTCACAACTAAAACTTTACCTCAGACGATCCTATTCCAGAATATGACTCCCTTAGGATTCGTAATTGCAGATCGAACTAAAGGATTGGATGAAGAACATTGTGCAATGGTTTTGCGAAAACTTGCACAGTACCATGCTGGTTCAATGGACCTTGCAGTTAAGGTAATTATATAAAACTAGGTGTCCAGCAGTCTGAATACCAACAATTCCCGATCTGTGCAGTCCCTTTTTGATTCAAGTAATTCATTTTTGGTCCGAATGTAAGATCTGATTCATCAGATCAAAATAGATTTTAATGAAAACTTCCTGCACTCTTGTTGACCATCCTTATTGTTAAGGAACACACTGAATTTTAAGCTTCACGGAATCAATCAAAGTAAAAAAACTCAATATTTAAAAAATAGCAAAAAAAACTTTGTGTTTGTCAATTCGTATAAATTCCCCTATGCGGAGTCCCAGAAGTACTCCCAACCTGAGTACTACCAAACAATGCACCACTTACCAATAACCGCAGAAATTCTAAAAAAGTAAATTTGACAAAAAAAAAATTAATTTTGGAAGCTCCACAAATATTGATAAAAAAAAAATTTTTATTCGATTGAAAATACGGCAAATCGGGGTCCAATAGACTCAAAAAGTCAAACAGTCATGTGAAAAAATGAAAAAACACATCAGTTTCAATAAAAAAAATCTGTTGTTCAATTTTACCATAAAAATTGTTTGATCAGATAAAATAAAAAAATTTAAGGCTGATAACATCTACTTCCGGCTGGCGATCATTCCCAAAAATAATACCGGTCTGTTCGGCGATATGCCCAATGTTTTGCTCCCACTCCCACTCTTTTCTGTTGAGTTTTACGCTGGTTATCGTCGAGACACACAGCCAAGCATCACAACGAATCCTTCTTTTTTTGATTCATAATATCTGGAATAGTAAAAATCTGTGAAAATCAAAATACGGAAATTTTTCATCATCACAATAGTTTTCTTTTAACAACTATAAATTTATAAAATTGAAATTGAATCAAGAAAAAAATAAAACACATCTATGACATTAGCTCTGTCGTATACAAAGGACATCATTAATCGAAAACTTAAAATTATCAAATTCTCAGCATCCGGAAGTATTAAAAAAATTCAACAAAAATATGATTACTGAAGAATCACGAAGCACCATGGCACCAATGAACGATAACTTCATTAACGACCTAATTAAATTAGTAAAAACATGGCCCGGCTACGAAACCATAGCAAACAAACTAACGATTGTACGAAAAGATCTGTATTCGCGAATTATGGAAGCGAATGCTCCGGTCGACAACGAAATTAAGGTTTTAAATCACAATGACCTGTGGGTTAATAACATTCTATTTCAATACGAAAATGATAAATTAAAGGATCTTTTACTGGTCAGTAGAATATAATTCAAAATTGACAGTGCAATTCACATAACTAACTTCAAATTTCAGATTGATTTTCAATGTTCGCTCTATATTAGTCCTGGCGTCGATCTAACTCATTTCTTATACACCAGTGTGCAATATCCTTTACTGGAAAAGAAACGTGACTTCTTGATCGAAGAGTACTATTACAAAACGTTCAAGGCAACATTGCAGGCAATCGGATATTCACCAATACCAACGCTGGCCGATATCTGCGAAGAAATTAAGAAACGCGAATTTACGGGTTTCGTTTGGGCTCTTATTAAACTGTATTTAATTTGTGTCGATAAAAATGCTTCTCTAGAAAATACTGGAGATAATATTATTGATATGGATCATGGTACACGGATTCGAGCTATTGGAATGTCAACGGAACGTTATCAACTTACTATGAAATATATTTTGAAGAGAATCGATGAAATTGGGCTACTGGATTAATTATTTGGAAAAAAAAATAATTTGAAATCAAGGCATTATAAAGAAATAAAAATTGCTCGCATAAAATATTTTTTTTTATTTTTCTTGAATTTGATAGGATCCTTATTTTTTTTTTGAAAAAGGTTCTGTGCCATAGATGTGCACAAACCAATAATCATTTTTGTATGTTGCCGTTAAAGCTGGAAAAATAAAGTGGGAATATGGAGGCGGAATTCCATCTCAGTACTATACGTGCCCCATGCTACTTGACTTCAGTGAACGAGTCCCGGTGGATCCAGTGCACTGCATTCAGCTTGCTTAAGCTCTATTAGGTAGTAAATGTGGAAATGTAAAAGTGTTTAATTAAACAATGCCTAATATTAGGCGTCGGCATACTGAAGGTACTCATCGAAGGTAAAAACCAGCATCAGGAATCACCAAATCTTTCAATTTTCTATTAGCGCCCATTGCTGCTTGACTTGTAACGTGAAAATCGAAAATTGTGGTAAATTTTTTTTGTATTTAAAGAAGGGCAACTTGTATGTAAGAATTAAGAATTTATATCCAACTAAATTTCAATTAATTTTGTCAAAAACAAGACGAATTTCGTTATTTTAGACACAGAATTGATCGAATTTTCACCTCAGCCGATAATAGTATCAATAATAATGCATTACTTCAGAATGCGTAGAAGCCGCTGACTCCAAACCAAAAATACAAAATTCGAAACGGGAAATTCAAGGTGTCAAATAAAATCGATGAATACGAATATTCGAGATTGCTGGTTTCGAAATTAATGTCGAAAAATCGAAATGGCCAATGATAAAATTTGGCTGATGTGTGTTTTATTAGTATGCCGAAATTCAGAACGGATCGAATTTATTAATTCTTTTCTCTTCAATGGCACTACAGCCCGATTCGGGCCTGACCTTCAGGTTCCTTAACATTTGAATTGTTATTGTGAGAGAATTTTTAGCCCTTCGCACAACCCTCTATCTACAAATTTTCATTTTCGCGAATTGAGGTGGCCACGATATTCCCACGCAAATAGTGTGTTGAAATTATACGTTGACCGGGATTTGAACTCACGACCTTCGCAACAACACGCTACTCACTAGGCTACACCCTAAGTTTGATTTATTAATTACATATTCATAATTCAAGCACTCTCAGTGTATCTTTGATAGTGAAATTTATGCGAATTAAAACCACATTAGCTACAGGCGTCGAGTAGTATAAATATACTATTGAAAAGCGCTGTTTTAGACTCTATCACGAATTTTCTTATCAAATTTAAATGTATTTCTAAATTTGCTTAAAAAATTATCATTTAAACAAATTTATTTTAATATCTTGGACGATTATGGTTGCTTGACGCTGGAAAATTTCTTTATCAACTAGCCTCTGCTAATTATAACAATCTTTGATAACTGAAAATAGAAAATGTGGGCTCTCAAGATACAATAACTGACGAATATTTATATGCTTATCGAAATTTTTATAAATGAAAAATTATATGAACAAATTGATAAGCAATCAATGCAAAGTGACAGTACATGTATTATTTAATACATCTGTTGCGAACAATTAAAAAATACATAAAAGCAAAGTCAGTACCGAGGTTTTTTTTTGGATTCTTAAATAAATGAAAGTACTAAGTACTTTTTTAAGTATCGGTTTTGAATGGTTTATGAAAGAAATTGCATGTTATTTTGGTTTCTTTTAGTAAGACTTTCTCTGAGAATATCGTGTTTACGAAATGCAGCTGTAAATAAAAATGTTGTGACTCTGTCCCATTCGATTACCTTTTACTTTATTATTTTAATAATAAAGTATTGTGATCGACTTGGGAAAAAAAAAAAATTTGCTACCCTGAAATTTTTTTTTTTCGCGTTTCATGACTAAATTAGCCTAAAAAAGCAAAAAAAAAAAATCCGTCTGTCTGTACGCCGTCCGCCGTACGCCGTACGCCGACGTGTACGCTCAGCGCACATTAACTCCCAAACCCTTCAAGATAGAAAGTTCATTTTTGGAGAGATTGTAGGTAGTTGCGGATCTCAGGCGGATACCCATTTTGGGGGGTGTATGGGTTCAGGGGGAGGCAGGGGGAGCGCTTAAACCGAAAAATACGAATTCAAATATCTCAACCATGGTTACAGCTAGGAAGCTAAAAATCAACACATATATAGAGGAGTTTGTGGGACAACTTTTAAAAATAATTTAATTTTTTTATCCATTGGGGTGCGAAAAGGGGGGGCTAAGAACCAATTGGCGGCCGAATTTTTTTTTCAAATGATTATATCTTCGAAATTACTACTCATAAAAAATTGATATTTTGAGACCATTAAGATGGCATCAAGATCTACTAGAATCAGTTTAGATAGAAGCTAATTCTTGTAAGGGGGAGGGTCAGGGGGGGTGCAAGGAAAAACACTTAAAAATTAATATCTCGACTGTCTCTTAAGCTATGTAATTGAAACTTGAAACGAATACTAAGCTTTACTAGTGGCATATGAAAAAAATATAACATATGGACATAATAGTAGTGGGGGGAAATGGGGAGCATTTAAAAAATGGCGCACTTTCCAAAACTACAAATCACCAAATCTCAAAATTGAGTACACATATCAAATTGAAAATTTGTCAGATTGTAGAGCTATATAGTCTTTAATTTTGGTAAAAAATTTAAGTTGGGGGGTGTAAGGGGAGGGAGGTGGAAAGCGAAAATGTTGAAAATTTTGAGTGATTTTTTTATGGCTCTGGTAAAAGATACAAAGTTGGAATTTTGCACGTCGACACATCTATTTAATATACATAGAAAAAAAATAATAATTTGTTCCAAAATTGTTATGCACCGAAGTGGGGGTCTAACGTGCACAAAGTGTTTCATGTGCAATGAAAAAAACACATAAACTGAAAATTTTTAGGTACAAACTTGAAAATTTGCGAAATGCATTTAAAAAAAATCCCCAAGAGTTTAAAATATTAACTGGTCGAATATCTTTAAAACTTCTACCCCCTCCCATACAAAAATTTTTTTCGACCATTTCTAAGAAATCAATTATCACTTAACTATTAAATGCTATCAATTTGAAATTTTGCACAAGAACTTACAAAAATAATTGAAATAAAATTACGTTAAAAGTTTTGAGATAGCACTTGCCCTTTTACCCCCTCCCACACAAAAGTATGATTTCGACCAATTTCATTAAATCAACTAATAACTAACAAATTAAAAGCTACAAACTTGAAATTTTGTACAAGCACCTCACAAAAAAAAAGAAATAAAACTGCATCACAAATTTTACGATTCCCTTACATCCTCTACCCCCTCCCATACAAATGTTTGGTTTCGTGAATTTAAAATTCACCGAATCCAATGAAAATTCTATGCAATTTCGTCTATGAAACTGACATTCTATACACAGAATATTGGATTTGGTTCAAGCAATCAATTAAGAAACTATTAACATCCACCCACCCTTACTATCACCCTCCCCCCTCCCTTCATGAAAACTCAAACTTGCATAAATAAACCAATGAAATATGGAGCTTTTGAACGTTTCCGGAAAGTGTTAAATTGAGAACTGCCCTGCCCAAGAAGCTCCTTTCACTTAGTCTTCCCTAACCCTTCTAACCTGCATATTGACTTTCTACGCATGCGCATTTTGTCCCAAAAATAATAAAGTTTCGCCCGACTTGTTGGCAGTTTATTTGGTATTAATTCAGAATATTTGGCTACCTATACATATTCTACATAGTAAAATATTATAAACTATGCATTCTGTCCCTGATTTAAGACAGTCTCAGCTATATCTCCATTTTTTCGAAAACATTATGTTTTGTGGGCTTTTGAAATATTTGGCAACCGAAACAGATTGGGTATGAATCTTAAGTTTTTTTATTTTTAGTGTATAAGCAAATAGCGACGATTGTATTGTATTTAAGGCTCGTCAATGAAAAATTAATCGAAATAAAATGTGCTAACGATGTAAAAATGAAACAGTTCCAATTCTAAAAGGCCTACATACTCAGTAGATGGTTTCTGTACGCTTTCTATCATTCAGTCTCCTCCATCGTACGAAAATTGAATGCATTTCCAAACTCTGTGTTTTCAAAAGGCTTTAACACTACTATACAGCAATTTTGAAGGACCATTCATAGCCAAGCAGTTGAGCAAGAAGCCAGAGGAATAAACAAGTCCTGGTAACAGCTTAAGGCCGATGCTCAGGATCGCGCCTTGTGGAAGAGAGCTGTTTCTATCCTATGCCCCTATAGGGTCTTAATCCTCTTTCTACTTTCTTCATGTATATTGTAACAATAACTCTTGTGAAACTTCATATATTTTGTTAACTTGAACGGTAATAACTTGGAGAGTATGTTTAACTTTCATAAAAATACTGTTATAGATCTGGCAACTGCGCACTATTGATCTTTCCCGAATATGCCAGAACAGTCCCCCAATATGTAAAATGCCATAATCAAAGATCTAGAACCTTCCAGTATAGTCTAGACATACACCGGAACAGTATACTCCAAAAGGTAGGCAATCAAAGATCTAGAACCTTCCAGTATAGTCTAGACATACACCCTACAGAACCGTATACTCCAAAATGTAGGATTTAGAACTCTCCAGTATAGTCGAGACATACACCCGAAAACATCCACGACAGAAGCTTCGAGAACAGGGGGAAAGTATATAAAAGCACGAAGCTTTCAGTCGGGAGTCAGTCATTTTAATGATCGAGACGCGAACCAGTGCAAGCGATAAAAGCGATACGCGGCGGTAGTGCCAAATAGGCGAATTAAGTTAAAGTGTGAATTAAGTTAAAGTGCGAATTAAGTAAAAGTGCGAATAAATAAATTATCCCTTATTTTTAAACGAATTGTGTTTTTCTTGAAATCCCGGCGAACCCCTAGCTCGCAACAATACTAAAAGCGAGGCTCTGGGCGCTAAAAGCCTTTAGTCCAAGCTCTATCTGAAAACCGCACGAGCCTTGATAGGTTAAATAATTACAAGATATTAATTTAAAATTTATAACAAACTAACTGTTTCTCCAGGTATTGCGGCTGCCTCCAGATAGATTTTAGAGTGATTCGTTTGCAATGTACATGTTTATTATTTTTAAGCTCTCTCGCTACCCCCACCTCCCCCCTCCCTCCTTATTTGTGAATTAGTTGGCTCACTCCTATCAAATGTTCAATTTAAAAATTATTAACCTATACAAATCCAAACTTGGTACATGTCGTTTTTAAAGCGCTAAAGATTGTTTTAAAACATTAGATCGTAACGCCCTTAAGGTGGCGTAAGCCCCAAAAAGCGTTTTTGTTGAAAATGAGATAATTTCGAATCGAAAAATTATGCGAATAACTGAAAATAGTTCTAATAGTTATAAACGAGCCGAAAAAATGTCATTCGATTAATTGGATGGCCAGGAGCTGACTGCAAAAAAAGTTTGAAAATTAAATGGCGATAAGATCTAATTTATTGCTTGAATTTATATCTGAGTATATTTTCAAGATGAAAAACACATGAAACGTTACTGTGCCAGAAACCAAAAAAAAAATCTAAAATCTACTAAATACAAAATTCATCAATGGCGCGACAGCCCAAATCGGGCTCTGACCTTCTGATTATTATACAAAATTAGCAACACAAAAATATGAAAAAAAAATCAATTTTCATTTAATATATTATTAACAAAACTTATGAAAATTGAAAATATGTCCATTGCAAACTCGTGACCTTTTGATATTGGTATAGCGACAAAAAGTAAGAAGTCATCGTTTGAAAATTGCCATTTTTACAGTTTTTAAAAAACTATAAGCGAATATTGATCATATTTCATTTCTGAGAGAAAAATTTGTTATTTTGTTCTATACAAGTCCTAGAGAATTTAATAAAAATCAAAAGGAAAAATAAAAAGTTTCATTATTTTGCAACATTCAGTTTGAAAATAAGCAATTTTTAAAGAAAATCGCCTCAACAGCTCAGCATTTATGGTAGTTCTGAAATATAAATGACTGACGATATTAATATTATTCTTTTACTAAATAATTTTTCTTGCTAGTTGCTGGGCTTATTATAAATAACGATAATCCAATATAGCAGAATTGAGTTATTGATTCTTACGATGTGATAGTTTATCAGCAAATTTGCCAAATCTTTTGGTTTTATCACGATATTTTATTTATGATGTGATTACAAATAATCGCATAAAACAATTATAAAATCGTTTTACTAAGTTTTAATAAAAGCAACTTCTACCTTGTCTATTGCAGTCAAATCTATAAGAAATTTGCAAGAAAATTAACTAAAGTAAATTGAAGATATTTCATAATATTAATCAATTATGGCGATACAGTTTATCAGTAAACATAAATAACGTTGCTGGGCGACCAAACCCCAATTTTATAATTATCTATAGCCGGTTGTTCTTTTATTGTTCTTTTATTGTTCAGCATTTAGGACCAATTTTTGAGCACGAGTATAAAAGAAATTTAATCCAGTCGAACACGTCTTTTAATCAAAAATAATCAGTTGTCCAGCACATACTAAGTCGACGGTATTGACAATTTTCTTTTATAAATTAATAAAGAAGTGTTTTTGTTTAAAGTGTGAAAAGTGATTTACGATTAATTAAATTCAACGAAACAGATCTGAAAATTTTTGATAAAAGATTAAATCTTGAAGTAAGAATGTTATTCGGTGATAGTTGATGTTTAGCTTTTTGAAAAAAAAAAATTCGACCTTCGACGTTCGCGCGTATTTACGAACATTTATTTATTTACTTCGAAATGTTTACAGTCTAGATTAAGTCTGAAAGAATTAGAGTGTTTGGCAGCGCTAAGAAATACGGCTCGCACAGAATCACCTTTTAATTACTGATTGTTTTCCTTGATATTTTCGCGAAAAGGCAACGAGTCACTAACCTTCAACCACGTCCTAGATAATTTTTTAAAATTTTGAAACATAAATAAATTTTTTTTATTTTAAAGCTATCGTCTTGAAAATGTTACCCAATTTATCTGATGTTATGTGCTCACATACCCCTGCGCGCACTGAAAACCAAGTAAATCTGAAGAATTACTATAAAGGTTATGTGGTGGAAAAATAATTAATTGTTGATTTCACATTTTGGCATGGATATATCTAATGGCTCAATTCAACCAAAAATTGTATGTTGCCGTACGTCTCTCTCTCTCTAATGGGAGTCCATAATCTTAACTGAATAGTAAGCAAATAAGATATTCAGTCCACTCACTGTGCATGCGCTCGCAGCCGGCCGTAAAATCCGCATTTTTTTTATACCGAAACATATCTAATACCAGGCACGTAGAATTATAGTCAGAGGGTTGTTCAGATTCAGTATGAAAATTGTGAGTGAAATTACAACGATGTTTAGCGCGCCGAGTGGCAGAATTGTTACCGACTTTTATGATTGCAACTAAACTATGTCCGCCTGGTATTTCAGGTCAGACTTTGTATGCAAAACGGCCGAATCGCCAGCCACATTTGAGCTCTGATTTTTCTCCGGGGAATGCGGTACTGATTTTTTTCTCTACTGCTGTCTACTGCTCGGTTGAGACTATGAGCACCTGTTGGTCGGAGCTCGTTTAGTAGGCTACCCGGGATTTGAATTTTATGTTGTTGCTGTTGGAGTCTGCATCGTCAACCGCATTACGAGAAGGAGATTAGAACACCAAAAGAATCATGGGTCACGCTGCTCAGGATCGAGCGCTTTGCGGGAGATTGAGAAAGGAAGGGGATAGTTTCAAATGTGAGTCTACCTGAGGCTTCCGTGGCGTAGTGGGCAGCGTGCTTGCTTTTCAGTCAATAGGTCGTGGGTTCGATTCCCATTCCAGACGAGATTTTTTAAGCACGAATTTTTCAGTTGCAGAAAAAATTATTCGAAATAAAATGGGCAAACGGTGTAAAAGTGAAGCAGTTCCACTTCAAGAAGGCCTAGATACTTGTGCATTGCACATAAAGGCCGAAAATGCCTATAACACAGGTCATTCCGTAAAAAAAAAAAAAAATTGTTTTTGTAGGTGACACCGATAAATACCTCATTCAACTTTGACCCAAATTTCAAGTCGATAGCTTAAAAGTTTCATAGAAAAATCAATTTCGTAAAATTTCGAAATTTGGTGAAATTTGTATGGGAGGTGGTAGAAGGAGTAGGAGGACATAGCCCATTCACAAGCTAAAAGTTAATTTTTTGCTAAAAAGTACATAAAACAAGTTTCAGCACTATAGCTCAAAGCGTTCGAGGGTTGTGTTGTAGACATATGGACAGGCAGGCGGTGACTGGGAATCGAGTTTTTTAAGCGACAACAAATATTGCTGTATCCGTTGCGACTCTGTGCGAGTATTATTTCTTAGCGTTACAAAGGGTAAGGCGAACCCAATATACGCTCCGATTTCATCTAGAGTATAAAAATATTATTTATTTTATTTTTAATATTAACATTATTTATTACGAGTATAAATATACTACTGATGAAAACCATGGCACCTCCTTGTCGACATCATAACTTCCCCAAATATTATTCAATGCGCAAAAACAAAAAAGAATCTTGTAAAATAATGTAGTAGTAATAATGTAATGGAGGGATTTTTTCCAAAATAAAGACATTACAGTAATTTAAACTTTAGCATGCAATTTAAAAAAATAAAAGTGTTTAATAATTTATAAAAAATTATCCATTCAAAAAATTAAAAAAATCTCTCGTCAAACTATAGAGAAAATAATTATCAAGATTAAAAAAAATTTTAAAAAAGATTGAAAATTGGCTGAGTTATCGTGCTAACACTGTCTAAAAAGTTTCTGGTGGGTACAACGTGAGCTCCCATTCTCTTGTATCTTCTTGTTTTCATAGTTTTCCGCAATATAGTTTTCTGTAAAAGAAACCCAGGTTTTGCGAACAAAACACATACGCAACGCAACTATTGGGAGGTGCGCGGCAGTTAGCCAAATGCCGTCGTAACTCGATGTCGGGTCACATTTATTGCTATAACTTTGTGACAGAGTGGAATTTTCTTACAATTTTTTTATCAATTCTTAAAAGTATAAAAAATAAAAATCTGTAAAAACAAAATATCGGTTTTTGGAAAATTTCAGGGATATGTGAGTCCTTAATACAATCAGTATCTTTCTTTGTTGAGATCTATTCGTTACTAGAACCACCTCCAATTACAAAAATAAAAATATTCTCAAAAAATATTTAATAAACTTTAAAAATAATTGATTGACCAAATTCTGTACAAATTTCGCATATGTTTTTTCGAAATTGAAAGTTGTTTCCCTTTGAACATATCGAACATTAAAGAGATCCAAAATCGACCCAATTCACCTACCATATCGCAAATACCACAATTTCAAAAAAGTGAATCTGTTGATTTCCATGAAAATGAAATAAAAACGTAACAGTACTATGATTGGACATAAGGCCCAATCATGCGATACTCTAGATAAAGAGAATTTTTTTTAACTTAAAAAATTTTGAATGAGGAATGGTAGGAGGGGTGACGACATTGAACCAATTTTTTCACATCCTGCTAGAGTTGCTATCGCAATGTTTTATTAAAATTCAAGTTTCAAAAATTTAAAAGGTACTGATAAAATTAGTGTATTGGATTTAGTGGAATTGTGCAGTTGTATGGGGGGTGGTAGATAGGAGTGAGGAGTTCTAAATGAGTTTTTCAGAAATAACTATAAACATCATGCATTTTACATGTTTTAAATCACAGATCAGTAGCTTTCAAACTTTTCAGGGAAATTAACTTTTTGAAAAGTTGTAAAATTGTGTTATATTGTATGGGAGGGGCTGGAAGGAGTGAAGCTAATCGTCGAACAACTTTTTTCTTTACTTTAGCGAATTTGATATGCAGATCAAGAGCATTTATACTTTTCATTCCCATACAAAAAGACACAATTTCACAACTTCACTAGAAGTGGATTTTCTTAATGGAGCGATTTGGTTCATTTACGACCTTGAACTTACGTTTTGCCAAAAACGACGTGCACAAAATTTAAATTAATAGCTCAACGCGTTCTCGAGCTCGAGAGCGCACGAATGGACAGACGGATAGACCGACATCCGGTTTTGAAATTTCTGAATGATAATATTGAAGTGTGCTAGGTGTCGCTGGATTTCAAGCAAAAATAAAACCAGGTACCGCTCTTTCAAACTAAAATAGCTACAAGCTTTATTTTACGCCTTCTCATAATCACTTTAACACTTTCCTTCTTCACTACATCGCCTTAATCTTCGCGCTGTCGATCACTCGATTTAATCGCTTTCTCAACTTCGGCTGCCTCCAATAACGTGCGCTGTCGATCACACTACTCGATCGGTTTCTCAAACCCGACAGACTCATTCATCGCAAACGCTCGCCTTCTTACATCGTTCTTTTCGGCCACCGTCGGCCACAGTCGGCCATCTCTGTTTCGGCCATTATCTTCTCTCTCCGAGTCTAGCGACTAGGGCTGGCATGTAACAATATCAACTTCTGTATCATTCGTTTTTTTCTCCTAGCCTTATTTTCTAGCGTTACAAACTTTGTGGCAAACTTATAATACTCAGATTTCATGTAGAGCATAAATATAAATTTTTGACATACAATTTTCTTACAATTATATATTGCAATACAGTGCAAGCCAAGTGGAACGCGTAGTGCGGCGGAGTTTAGAGTGATCACGAAAATTTAAGAAAAAATCTTTCGAGCAAATTTAATTGGCCATCAAACAGCGTTGGTTTCATCGAGTTTAGTCGAAAGTTAACCAGTGGGATCGATTACGTACGAAGGGAGGTTTAGAATTTCGCGGAATGATGGGGATAGATAAGGGAGGATGGAAATATTTTTACCTGGAGGTATTCTAACTCAAAATAAATAAAGGGCATTTTTTTAGAGGCGGAAAACTTTAAACTGGCAGCACCGACAACCGATTTCACAATTCCAAGTAGTTTTGGGGTTAGTTTGGTTTGGCAATTCATCAGGAATAGAGTAACGCCGGAGCAACGTTTGCAAATTGTTCAAATTTGAAAATCTTGAAAATTTTGTTCAGTGATGAAGCACACTTTTGGCTAAATTGCTATCTCAATAAGCAGAATTGCCGCATTTAGAGCGATGATAATCCACAAGCCATTGTCGAAACACCATTACATCGAGAAAAGTCACCGTTTGGTGCGCCTTATGGACCGGTGGAATCATTGGTCCATATGTCTTCAAAAATGATGATGGTCAGAACGTTGCAGTTAACGGTGAGTGGCGCAGAGATATTATTACTAACTTTTTCGTGCCTCAATTGGAAGGCATTAATGTCGCAGATATGTGCTTTCAACAGGACGGCACCACATGCCACTCAGCGCGCGATACAATTAATTTACTGACAGAAACATTTGATGATCGATTAATTTGGACCTGTTAACTGGCACCTCGTTCATGCTATTTGATGCCATTAGAATTTTTTCTCTGGGGATATGTAAAGTCCCATGTCTACGCCGATAAACCAGAAACTATTAAGCACTTGGAAGCCATCATTTTACGCGTTATTGCCGAAATACAGCTTGATTTGCTGCAAATAGTGTGTGAAAATTGAACTTTCAGATTACGCCATGTACGCGACAGTCGCAGCGGCCACATGCCCGAAATCATATTCAACATTAATGTTTGAAGAATAAAATTATCTTTCAAATAAAGCCAATTTCAAGTTTTTCGCCTCTAAAAAAAACACCCTATACAAAGTTTATGTCAAATCGAACCATAACATTTTAGTTATCGCCAAATCAACAAGTCAATCGGAAAGAAAACGCTAACTGTGGACAAAATTTAGTTTCGTACAGTCATAAAGTTCCTTACCAAGGAAGGAAAAAGGCCACAAATAATTTTAGAAGAAATGTTATCTGTTTACGGGGACTCTTACCCAGGATAACTAATGATTTGTATGTGGCAAGCAAGGAAGAGAGTCAATTTAGTATGATAAATACTCGGACCGCAGATTGATGCCACTTCCACAAAATTCGTCGAAAAGTGGAGAAACTTGTTCTCGAAGATGTTCGTTTAAAGAAAACACAAATCACAAAAATGGTTGGAGTATCAGATAAACCATTTTGAATATCCTCCACGATCATCTCAGCATGTCTGAAGTTAGCGCAAGATGGGTACCGAGAATGCAGCGGTTCAGAAAAAGTAGCGCGTCGATTGTTCACGTGAGATTTTGGATCTCTGTAGCGAGAACAGGGATGACATTTTGACCCGGAGTGTTACTGGAGACGAAACTTGCGTTCACCATTATGAACCTGAATCAAAGCAGGAGTCAATGCAGTGGTTCCGTAAAGGCGCTTCACCCCACAAGTTTAAAATCTCACAATCTGCCGGAAAAATCATGCCCACTATTTTTTGGGATTCAGGAGGGAATGATTGACTATAAAAAAATGACAAAATATCACAGGAAGATAATATGCCAAAGAAAAATAAAAAGGAAAGTGGACTCAAGGTGTACTGCTTTTGCACGACAACGCACCTGCTCACAAGGGCCATGTTGCAATGGCTGTCCATGCGGCTACGGAATATTGAAGTACCCCCTTATTCATAGTCCCTTCCGATTACTATTTGTTCCCAAAACTGAATAAAGAGCTACGGGGAAGAAAATTTACGAACGATGAAGAGGTGAAATTGGTAATTTCAGCCTATTTTGTAGGACTTGATAAAATATTTTTGTTAGAAAGAATTAATAATCTTTGTGAGAGACGTGATAAATGTATTAGACTTAAGGGAGAATATATTGAAAAAGGAAAAATAATAACTTGCTTAATTTGATCTCCCCTCGTACAAGAGAGAATCAAAATAAATGGGAAGACAAAATCATCCTTACAAGATTACTCGAAAAATGTGTACCAAGCTTTTGCTGGAGTCACTTCCTGGGAACAGTTCGCTCCAACACCTCACTTACAAATTACTCGAATTCTGTAATTTTTTCGACTACATTGAAACTATGGTTTTAATAATTCGCACAAATCATTTATAGGCACAAAAATAGTATTGGCCAAATGGTAGTAAAAGGTCTCGGGTCTGCATTGGTTTACTGGTTTCCTATAAAGTATTAAAAGCCGAGAAAAGCCTACTGTAAGAACATCGTCAGCTCTACTACCGAATCCTACCTACACCTGGGAACTCTCACTTGAGAGTTGCTAACGTAGGAGGGTGAAGGCGAGTTTTCCCCGCCTGATAACGGAAACAACAATAATAACCACTCCTCCAGAGCGGAGGTTGGGCGAAGGGTTAACTCCCCTTTCACCGTAAAAAATCTTCATTGTTTTGGAACCAAAGACGAAGCCTCGGATAGGATTGGACCAACGGAAACGACCGCTCAAACGTACAACGGACTATGCTTTTGGATCCTGGAATATCAGATCATTAAACAAACCCGGTGCTGTTAAAGAATTACTACAACAGGCCAGTCAGTACAAATTATATGAGTTGGCAGTCCAGGAAACGAAATGGACTGGTAGCGAGATTCAGGATATGAGATCGCACACAATTTTTAAAAGTGGGAAGCCCTCAGGAAGCCGTGAATTTGGAGTCGCCTTTATTGTGGATAGGGAATTCAAATCACACGTCATCGACTTCAAGCGAATTAATGAACGGATGTGTGCGATCCGCATCAAAGCGAAATTCTTCAAAATACGGCTAATAAATGTACATGCCCCGACGGAAGAAAAAGATGAGGAAACGAAAGATGCCTTTTTTACGAGCCTTGAAAGGCTATTCGACTCATTGCCCTCAAACGACGTTAAAATAATACTTGGCGACCTCAACGCTAAGGTCGGGAACGAAAAGACTCATCGTGGAACAACTGGAGGGCATAGCCTCCACGACGAAAGTAACGACAACGGCCAACGCCTAATAGACTTTGCATGCAGCAGAGACATAGTTATAAGTTCGACATGCTTCCCACATCGACGCATCCATAAAAGAACATGGGCATCACCAGATGGCAATACCTTTAACCAAATAGACCATGTCCTTATACAGCGGAGATGGGCCTCCAGCATCATTGACGTTCGAACATTCAGAGGAGCAAATTGTGACTCGGACCACTACTTGGTCAAATCCAAATATCGATGTCGTATGTCAAAGGCGTATCAAACAAGGACCAGCCCTCTTCGTAAGTTCGACATCGAAAAGCTCCAAACGGCGTCAGTTGCGGAAAATTACGCAGCAGCACTTGAAAGAGAGCTCACTCCGATTCTGCAGGATGACATACCGAAGCCTGTGAACCAAGTTTGGATGGATGTAAAGGCAACCATAAAGACCGTTGCGGAACAAGTGGTTGGGTATGAAGCTCGGCGCAAAAGAAATGACTGCTTCGACGGCGAATGCCAGGATGCGTTAGATAAGAAAAATCAGACGTACAGACAGTTTCTCGAAAGAAATACCAGAACGAAGAGAGAAAAATACGAAAATCTCCGACGAGTAGCAAATAAGGTCATTAGATGTAAGAAAAGAAAATATTATGACGACCAATTGAGAAATATCGATGACAATCTTGCGAGCAATAAAACAAGACAAGCCTACAAAGTAGTGAAAAGCCTAAGACGTGGATATCAGCCTAAGACAACCCTCTGTAAAGACAGAAATGGTACTATCATCGCCGAGGATAGTCAGATTAAGGAAAGATGGGCGTCATACTTTAAAGAACTCCTTAATCCCGCACACGGCTCCCGAACATCGGAGCTGATAGGTCTCCAAACCTCCGACGAATACCCACTGGATCCTCCAACGTTGGAAGAAGTCGAATTTGCCATCAGAAGCCAGAAAAGCAATAAAGCGCCGGGCATCGACGAAATTCCAGCGGAATTAATTAAATATGGCGGAAGCTGCACCCGAAATGCCATCCATAAAGTGATTCAGTACATCTGGAATCAGGAGCAAATACCGGAGGAGTGGTTCCAATGCATTATTTGCCCTATCCACAAAAAGGAAGACAAACTGCAGTGCGAAAACTACAGAGGTATCTCACTAATTTGCACGTCATATAAGATATTGACAGAAATATTAGAAAATAAGATTAAAATTTACGCTGACAATGTGATTGGGGAGTACCAAGGCGGTTTTAGAGCTGGTCGATCAACGACTGATCAACTTTTTACGGTCAAGCAAGTGCTTGAAAAATGCTGGGAATTCAACATCGACGTTCACCAGGTTTTTGTGGACTTTAAACAAGCATACGACAGTATTGATCGAAACGTACTGTACAAAATAATGCTGCATTTTGGCATCCCAGCAAAACTAGTCCGACTGACCAAAATGACGATGACATCAACAACATCACAAGTCAGAGTCAACAACCAACTAACTGATGCCTTTGACACAAATGTCGGACTAAAACAGGGTGATGGGCTAGCCCCTCTGCTTTTTAACCTAGCTTTAGAATACGTCATCAGAAAGTTACCCGTTGACACAAGAGGTACGCTGCTTTATAAATCCAGCCAGATAGTGGGTTATGCGGACGATATCAACATATTATCACGCTCTTTCACATCCGCAAAAGAAATTCTACTAAGCCTCGATCAAGCCGCAAAAGAAGTTGGAAAATCAATGAAACAAAAACGAAAATAATGACACAAACAAGGAAAAGGACCCCCAATAGACAAAACATTACAATTGACGAATATAATTTGGAAAATGTGGACGAATTCATATATTTAGGCACAAAATTGACAAAGAGTGGAAATGAAACGAACGAAATAAAAAGACGAATCCAGCTCGCAAATAAAACGTATTATTCAGTCTTAGCTATTCTTAAGGCCAGCTGCGTACACAGGAAGACCAAACTTCAAGTCTACAAATCAATAGTAAGACCTGTGCTTTGCTACGGATGCGAAACATGGACCCTTACACAAGCATCCGCAAATATGTTGAACGCTTTCGAAAGACGGGTCCTGAGACGAATAATTGGAGCGAAACGTGATGATGACCGATGGCGAACTAGATACAACAGTGAGCTGTATGATATATTTGATGAACCGGAGGATTCCACTATCATCAGACTGCGGAAGCTGTAATGGGCTGGCCATGTACAAAGGATGGACGAAACTCGAATACCTAAAAAGGTATTCCAGGGAAAAACGGAGGGCCGGAGGCCAGTGGGAAAACCCAGGAAACGGTGGTCCGACTCTGTTGACGAAGACTGTTCATCGCTGCTCGGATTTCAAAATTGAAGGACGCGGTCACTGGACCGAGATCGCTGGAGACTTTGGCTACGGGAAGCCAAGGCCCGAAAGTGGCTGTAGCGCTGCGACGACGACGACGACATTGAAACTATAGTTTTGATAATTCGCACAAATTCTTTATAGGCACAAAAATAGTATTCAATAACATGTATTCAATCGAGCAGTTTTAGGGCGGCCGAAGGAGTCCTGGCGATAACTAAAGGCCGATGCTCAGGACCGCGCCCTGTGGAGGAGAACTGTTTCTGTCCTATATATCTGTAGCGGTTCTTAACAGAAATTTTTTTGATCTCCTCCTACCACCTCCAATATTACATAACTCTTACCTTAAAAATAATTATACAATTTACATTTAACAGTGCGGTATTGACGTTCTGGGACATTTCCTTATTTCAGATAAATTTCAATCCCCTTACAAAATGAATATTGGAGAGGGAAACGTGCCTTCAACCGTCCCTGATTATCTCAATAAGAATTTCTTCATCGAATCCTTAAGAAATGGATTGAACAGGACTGATATTGAAATCGTAGATTTCAAAATAACGATGGGTACTAATGCTGGTGATAACTATACAAGTTCAATTTATCGTGTTAAAGTTACATACAAGGAATCGACTTCTCAAAATCAAACTCTATCCTTGATCGTAAAAAGCATGCCAATGGATGGCGATCGTGCATTTCTCGAAGAAATCGACGTTTATGAAAAAGAAAAAAAGATTTACTTCGAAATTTTACCGAAAATGCATCAAATTTTGAAAAGGGTCCAGTTAGCACCAACGTAAGTATTCAAAAGTTCAAAAATCATAAAAATTTCACGATGAAATTATCATTAATTGCATATTTTCCAATTCAAGGTGTTACTATGCAATCGCTGATCCCATACGTACAATAGTTTTCGATGATATGAAAGAGAGAGGTTTCAAAATGGGCGATCGACAAATCGGCTTAGATGAATTAAGTTTTGCCATAGTTCTGAATAAAATCGGTAAATTTCATGCAATATCAATGGATTTTTTACGAAAAGTATAACTCAAAGAATTTCTTATTATTTTGCTTATTTAAAAAAAAATCCGATTAACTTTCTCTCAAGGATCCAAAACTACAGCAGCAATACAAACAAGGAATGTTTGCTGAAAATGTATTTAATACCGCCATCTTTCAGTCATTTTTCCGAATGGATTTGAAAAAAGCGGCCCGAATGGTTTTAGAAATGCCAGGATACGAACATTTTGCCGATAAACTCATGACAATCTATGATAATTTCGTGCCAATTATCAGGGAAAGTATCGCAATTGGACCATTCGATTTAAAAGTACTTAATCATGGCGATCTATGGGTCAATAATATCATGTTCAAGTATGATGAAGCAACTCAAACACCAATTGATGCAGTTTTTGTAAGTAACTCTATGTAATAATTTTAATCTTTTTATTTCTAAATGGTTTTTTTTTGCATGGTTAGCTTGATTTTCAAGCAAGCAATATCAATAGTCCCGGCGTAGATTTGAACTATTTCTTTAATTCAAGCGCCCCGTTGGATGTGCTAGAACGAAAAATTGAATTAATCGAGAACTACTATTATCCAAGTCTCGCGGAAAATCTAGAAGCCATAGGATACGAACCGATTCCAACATTAGATATGATTCTGGACGAAGTAAGAAAACGTGAAATGTACGGTTTATTCATTGTGTTCGGAACGCTCCCTCTCACTTCAATGGATAAAGAAGAATCGAAAACAAATAATTATAATCAATTTACTGATGAGGATATTGCTGAAAGGAAACGAACAGTCGGAATGTCGAGTAAGCGTTTTATCGATGTCATGAAATATAGTTTAAAATATTTTGAAAAATTAAATACAATCGACGAAGCCATAAGAAAATTGAAAATATAAATTGACGAAATGACTTTTTACGTTTTTATATGAATAAATTGCCAGTAGTGATGGAGTTAGTAGTAAAGGATGACCATTTGTGGAAGAGAATTGAAGCTTTTTTGCAGGTTGAAAAAAAAATTTGAGAAGAAAAAAATTAGAAACCAGTTTAAATCCCAGTACCGCTGTTAAAATTTGAATATTCGATAGGGGGCCCTAGAATAAAATTATCCAAGGAATTTAACAATCCGCTTGTTAAAGTAAGTCTCTATAACACCTTCGTTAGATCTTACCTAAGTTTGGTCTCCTTATTATAATGAGTACATTGGCAGAATCGAATCGGTTCAGCGTAAATTTGTAAGAATTTCCTTATGTCCTTTAATTGGAATGACAGGGTTCGTCTTCCTCCTTATACTGATCGACTTCAGCTATTAAATATGTCATCGCTTTCGAATGTAATTTTTGCTCATAAACTTCTTACACGGTTAGTTGATTCCTCCACCCTTTTGGGTTTGATGTGCTTTGATGCTGGTCAATTTTTACCAAGGTATCCTAGATTGCTGCGGATTGGTTTTCACAGGACAAACTATGGTATGAATGAACCGATTTCGCGTCTCGCGAGAGAAGTTAATAAGAATGCTGATGTATTCGACTTCTCTATTGATAAGCAATGCTTAAGACGTAGACTTAACGCTAGTTGACACCGATGTATGTGAATTTTTTGCCAATTTCTTGTTTTTCTTATCTGTACTTGGTGTTGGGATGTTGATGTTTGTTTGTTCCCTTCACTAAATGACGAGCCAGAGGATAAATCGACTTTCAATTTTTAAATTTTGAATCGATTTATCGCAATTCCTTGCATTAAGGAATCCTGATAATGATATATTTAATTAATTTATTTATTTATTTATTTATTTAGCCATTGAACAAAATTTACATTTCAATTACACAATAGCAAGCGATAAGAAATATCACAAGAATTTCTTAAGTTTAGTTTTAAAAGCATTAATAGAAATAGACAAAGATCCAAGTTGTAGTTTGTCATGATTTCGCTGAAGTCTAACTACAGGAGAGTGAAAATAAACGTCTAGTAAAGCGCTTAAAGGATAAAAAATATTGGCATTTCTAGTACTAACAACTTCCATTCTGAAATTAAGTTCGTCAACAAGATTAGTCCTTATAATACCATTTACAACCTTGTAAAGAAAGTACTCATCAAAGTAACTTCTGCGTATGTCTAAAGGATGGAGATGAAGTACCATAAGCCTCGTAGAGTAGTTAGCATACGGTATTTTAGAACGAAAGAACAGAGAACGCGTAAACTTACGTTGAACTGATTCAATAGCAGCTGAGTAACACTTATGGTGAGGGCTCCAAACAACAGAGCAGTATTCAAGAATACTACGTACTGGAGAGATAAAAAACAGGACAGCAGTACTAGAACAAGCGAAAGTAGAAGAAATACGGAGGACGAATCCGGCAAGTCTATAGGCATGATTGATAATATTTTCAAAATGTGTAGTGAAACTCAACTTCACATCAAAATTCACACCGAGATCTTTCATAATCGTTACTTCCGAAAGCCTAGTGCCATCGATTAAATAAAATAACTCGGGAGGATCAGTTTTAAGTGAATATGACATTGAGAATCATTTTTTAATGCTTAAGTCTAGGTCATTCGACAAACACCACTGATATTGTCGATCAAAGTCCAATTTTAAAATATCACGATCCCAGGGAGAATTAATCACTCGAAAGATTTTGAGGTCATCCGCATACAGGAGACAAGAAGAAGATAAAAACTGGAGTAGGTTATTTATAAAAAATAAGAATAATAGTGGACCAAGAATCGACCCCTGTGGAACACCAGACCACGCAGGAAATACATAAGACTCATGCCCCTTAAAAGTTACACGCATACTACGAGTAGATAAATAGGAAGAAATTCAGTCAAGTAAATTTCCAGAGACGCCATATATTTAAAGTTTCCCAATTAGAATCTTGGGATTAACTGTGTCGAATGCCTTTGCAAAATCTGTGTAAGCAGTGTGAACAGACTGATGGAGTTCGAAAGATTTGGCTATAAAGTTTGTAAATTCGCACAAATTGGTATATGTAAATCAGTGTGTAATTCAGTAACACAACAATGAAAATTGAAATTAAAAATACATATCAGCCAACAAATCGGGCACAACTGTATTATTCTTCGGTGAAGTTGGGCGCATGGTGGAGGACAAACAAGCAGACGCAATTCTCTATTGCGCAAAAAAAGCTTCATCCCCTTATAAATAATTAAATATAATAGCATAATAGCATATGCAGACGATCTTGTCATCATGCTAACTGGCAAGTTTGAGCAAGTTCTAGGAGACCTCATGCAATCCGCTTTACAACTGTTAGATAGCTGGGCACTAGATAAAGGACTTACCATTAACCCACAAAAAACAGAACTGGTCCTCTTCTCCAGAAGAAGAAGACCATATGTTTTCAATCCACCAAACATTCAAGGAATCAATATGGTCCTCTCGAATCAAGTTAAATATTTAGGCCTAATTCTTGATAGCAAATTATCCTGGAAGGCCAATATTCAGGAACGAGCAAAAAAGGCTACAGTAGCCTTCTTCGCTTGCAAGAAGACATTCGGTTTGAGATGGGGCCTTAAGCCGCACCTCATCCACTGGATGTATACCAGTATTGTTAGACCAATTATTTACTATGATGCGCTGGTGTGGTGGCCGGCGGTGGTACTAAAAACCAACCTGGCACCTTTACAGCTGATCCAACGGATGGCATGTCTGTGCATAACAGGTGCCCTTAGAACCACACCGACTGCAGCTCTGGAGGTGATTCTCTCACTACCCCCACTTGATCTTTTTATAAAAGAAGCAGCGGGCCTGGCAGCCATTAGATTAAAAACCACTAAATCATGGTCAGCGCCACAAATTGGTCATGGACAAATTCTAAACGTCATTAGAAACGCAAACTCCCTTTTAGACCGCGAGTATGATTGCATGAACCAACCGCAGGTTGAGAAACGGAAGTTTCACATTAAGTTTCCTGAACGAAACGAATGGGCAACAAATACGATACTCAGCACCTGTATAGGTTCTCATCTCTATACGGACGGATCTAAAACTAGCCAGGGGACAGGTGCAGGGATTTATTCCCACGACCTCGACATCCAAACTTCATTTCATCTTCCAGAACACGCGACAGTGTTCCAAGCAGAAGTATTAGCCATTAACGAGTGTGCAAAAATTATTCTTGATAAGCAGAACAGTCTCGGAAATTGTTACATTTTCTCGGACAGCAGGGCTGCACTTCAGGCACTCCAATCCTACAGGACTACATCCAAACTAGTGTCCATCTGTAGACACAATTTAAATCGCCTAGCGGCCATAACGGAAGTTTTTCTAATATGGATACCGGGTCATAGTGACCTGCTAGGTAACGAGGCGGCAGATACGCTTGCACGGCAAGGATCTGCTAACATCAATTCCACTAGGAAGTCAGTCGATATAGCACCAACAGTACTGAAGACTAGCTTCAAACAGACTATTTTGGATTCTTTCTTGGCGGGGTGGCGGCAGCTGGAAAGCTGTAAAACGGCCAAATCCTTTTGGGAAGAACCGAACAAAAATATTACAGCTCAGCGGTTACAACGTAGTCGCTACAGTTTCCGAACTATTGTCGGCCTGACCACAGGCCATTGCTTGCTAAGGCTGCACGCATTTAGGATGCGAATCGCGAGCGATAGCTTGTGCAGAGGTTGCGAGGAAGACGAAGAATCTATCGAACATTATCTTTGTCACTGTCCGCAAATCTCCAACAGTCGTCTCCTTTGTTTAGGCTCTAGATTCTTCTCAGAACTAGACGACCTCAGAGGCGTCCAACATTCAAGCCTGTTAAGGTTCGCAAACCGAACCAAGTGGTTAGAGCAAGAGGAGTGACTTCCAACTCATTACTATAGGGGGAGTACAATGGGCCCAACTAGATGGCCTCAGTGCTTGTGGTTCTATGCAACCACCCTCCTGCAACCTAAACCTAAACCTATAAATAATTAATTTTGTAAGCTTATTTCTAATTGAACGTTTTTCAGACGCTGATTTTGTAACATAAAAACCTTACATTTAAGTATTTATCAATTATACATTGAACCAAGGAAATATATATATAGCTAGGGTGTAGCCTAGTGGATAGCGTGTTAGTCTTATAATGCGAAGGTCGTGAATTCAAATCCCGGTCGACGCAATATATAATTCCAGCACATTGCCTGCTTAGATATACCTTGGTCACATTGATCTACGAAAATTAAAAAAAAAAATTAAAAATTCGTAGAAAGAGGGTTGTGCGAAGGGCCAACAACCCTTCCACAATAAGTAATGAAAAAAATGTTAAAGAACCTGAATGTCAGGAGGCCAAGGTCCGATTTGGGCTGTAGTGCCATTGTAGAAGTAGAAATATAATGATTTCGTTCTATTCTATAATTATTCTAATAATAAAGTATTGTAATCGACACAGAAAAAAAAATTTTGTTTTTTCGAGTTTCATGACTAAATTAGCCTAAAAATGCAAAAAAAAAAAATCCGTCCCGCAGTACATCATCATCATCAATGGCGCGACAGCCCAAATCGGGACCTGGCCTCCTGAAGTCGTCGCCTCCAATCGTCTCGATCCAAAGACCGCGTCGTCCAGCTGCTAATTTTCAAGATGGCTTTGCTGTCTTCATCAACCGAGTCTTCACATCGCTTGCGTGGCTTTCCTACTGGCCGGTTACCACTCGCTTTGCCTTTAAGAGCACGTTTGGGGATTCCTCCGCCTTCCATTCGCCCTACATGGCCAGCCCACTGCAGTTTACGCAGCTTGATGAACGTTGAAGCTTCTGGCTCGTCGTAGAGTTGATACAACTCATGGTTGTATCTTATTCGCCATTCCGTTCCTTCCTTCACAGGTCCCAAAATTCTTCGGAGGACCTTTCTTTCAAATGCGTTAACTGCTTTTTCGGAAGTTCGCGTTAATGTCCACGTCTCGCTGCCATAACAGAGCACAGGTCGTAAAATAGTTTTATATATCCGCAGCTTATTTTTCCTGTGCACTTTCTTGGATTTCATTATTGGAAGTCGTTTGATTTCGTCTGTTTCATTACCGTCCTTTGCTAGATTAGCCCCAAGATATATGAAATTGTCCACACTCCAAATTATATTCCGCAATTGTTATGTGTTGTCTGATAGGCGCTCTCCTTCTTGTTTGCGTCATTACTTTTGTTTTATTTTCGTTAATGCGCAACCCCACTTCTTTTGCGGCGGAGTCAAGATTGACAAATGCCTCCTTAGCACTAGGGAAAGATCTTGCTAGGATGTTAATGTCGTCAGCGTATGCCACTAGTTGGGTGGACTTGAATAATAGTGTCCCGTTGGTGTCGATTGGGATTTTTGAAACGACATACTCTAGTGCCAAGTTGAAAAGCATGGGGCTAGAACATCTCCCTGCTTTAAACCACATTCCATTCGAAAGCTGTTTGTGGAACCGGTTTGTATTCTCACTTGGGATTCAGTGTTCGTCATTGTGAGTCTTGTTAGTCGGACTAGTTTTGGGGGAAATCCAAAGTCAAGCATGATTTGGTACAGTACGCTCCTGTTGATACTGTCGTATGCTTGTTAAAAACCTACGAAGATTTGGTGCATGTCTGTGTTATATTCACAGCATTTCTCAAGCACCTGTTTCACCGAGAATAGTTGGTCTGTTGTAGATCGTCCGGTTCTGAATCCACCTTGGTATTCGCCAATTATTTCATTAGTATAGGGCATAAGACGACGTTCAATTATTTTTGTTAGTATTTTATAGGACGTACACAACAATGATATTCATCTGTAATTCTCAGAGCAGAGTTTTCTCTCCTTTATTGTAAATTGGACATATAATTCTTTTTCGCCAATCGTCGGGTATGATTTCCTCTGTCCAAATTTTGCATATCATGTTATGCAATATTTCAACAACACAATTTCCACCGTTTTTCAGAAGTTCAACGGATATTTCGTCAATTCCCGGCGCTTTGTTTAGTTTTTGGTCACATAGGGCTGCTTTGATTTCAGCAAGCGTGGGTAGTGTCGATGATGGTTCATCTTCGTCAGTTGAGGCTTCAATTGAAGTGTTGTCTGTCGTGATCGGTGCTAATGGGGTGGGACTTTGCAGAGACTGGTTTTTGGCTTATATCCCTTTTTTAAGTCTTTTACTATTACGTATGCGTCCCGCGTTTTATTTTTTCTCATGTCGTCGTGCATTTTTGGTATTTTGTCATTATGGTACTTCCTTTGTTTTCGTCTACAGGTCTTTTTCGCATATCGCCTAAGCTCGTCATATCTTTCTTTTTTGGCTCCCGCAGTTCATATGGACTCATATCTCTGAGACCGTTAAAGGTAGAATGTTCGTTTTTGGGTGGATTGTTGATTGGGTAAGTGAGCTCCATTATCTGGAGAGTGTTAGGTGGAAGGGGGAGGCGGAGGGAGGGAAACAGTCAAAAACTACAGTTGCTAATATCTCCACCACGAATGCAGATAGGAAGCTGAAAATCAGCAGAGATATAGAGAGGGTTGTGGGACAAACTTCAAAAATAATTTAATTTTTTTTATCCATTGGCGTCCGAAAAGGGGATGGGGTTAAAAATGAATTGTTGGCCGAATTTTTTTTTCCAATGATTATTTCTTCGAAATTATTTTTCATTAAAAATTCATATTTTGGGACCAATAAAGTGGCGTGTAGATCCACCAGAATCAGCTTAGAATAAGGCTAATTACTGTAAGGGGAGGGTCAGGGAGGCTGCAATGAAAAACACTTAAAAATCAAAATCTCAACAATATCTTAAGCTATGTAATTGAAACTTGAAATTTATATTAACTATACTAGCGAAATATAAGAAAAATCATCAAAATTTGGTTATAGCAAGAGTGCGGGGAAATGGGTAGTATTTCAAAAATAGTGCACTTTTCAAAACTTTAAAACCGTTATATCTCAAAACTGTGTACAGATATCAAATCAAAAATTCGTCGAATTTTAGATCGAAGGAGGAGTGAGGTGGTAAGGGAAGTGAAATGGTAAGCAAATATGTCGAAAATTTTGAGTGATTTCTGGTGAAAGATACAAAGTTTAAATCTTGCATGTGGATACATCTATTTGATATGCATAGAAAAAAATAATAATTTGTTCCACAATTGTTATGCACCGACCCCACTGGTCTAACGTTCACAAGGTGCAAGATGTTTATGTGCAACGAAAAAAACACAAAAACTGAACATTTTCCACGATGATAATGCGCCATCGCAAAGAGCCTCAATTTTGAATGGATTTGAGGCCAAAAAAGCAACAAATTCCATCAATCAACCACCGTATTCACCAGATTTGGACCCGTGTGACTTTTTCCTATTAGCGAAACTGAAATTACCGCTCCGTGGAACCCGTTTTCGGGTCGAGGTCGATCGAGGACATAAAACAAAAATCGCCGAAGGAACTGAAGGCCATACCAAAAAGTGTTTCGAGGACTGGAAAAAACGTTGTCTGTTGCATCAATCGGGATTACTTTGAACACGACCAAATATTTATTGACAATTAATTAAATATTTTGCCTTTCATATACAAATTCCCGGTTCTTTATTGTCACAATGTATGTGGATGATTTAGGAAAATATTTTCGTCGCTCTCAATATTTATTTCAGTAGATGAAATCATATCTCTCATTGAGCTCCGAGTCACGCTTTCATTTATTTCTACGATAGGTGACTGCTTCTACCATCTCCCATACAGTAGCCACAATACACTATTCGAAAGAATTTAAGATGACATATTTTCCGGTACATTAAACTCTTTCCCATTTCATCTAGAGTATCATGTGATTGGGTTTTACGCCCACCAATGATCTTAAAACCTAACTGAGACGAGAGACGGATACATTACGGACGGTAACGAATTTTCGACATTCGAAATCGGACTATGATTAGCTTGTGGAACGTTCGAATGATGGTGGGAGGTTAATACACCGCCAATCAGTGATCGACCGTGAAATGGAGCATTATAACATGAAAATTTTGGGCTTGAGCGAGGTCAGGTGAACTGAATCAGCAAAAGAACGAATTCCGAGCGGAAAATGCCAAAAATGCCGTAGCAGTCGTCCTACACCAATAGCGAGAAACAGTCTCATCAGCTGGAAATCAATGTCGGATACGATTATTTTCCCCTGAGATTTTCACGTGATCGATGAAGGAGTTCAACATACCGGAAGATGGAGTTTCGAGAATGACTTTCTATCAAAGAATTGTAATGTTCAAGGCCTTAGAAATGATGCAGTAACTGAAGTAGAAAGTTGCAGACATTAACAAAGATCGAAGCGAATTAACGCAGCAAAAAATACAGATTCGGCATCTCTGTATACTTTGCTGTGTTAATTGCACGTAGATAGAAGATAGATTAGAATAAAAGAGTTGTTAGTAGCGCGTAAGAAAGCTATAGCCGATGGACAGAAACGCTGGAGGATTGTAGTGGATTTCAGGAAATAGAACGAAGTCCGCAGTCGGAGATCTTACCCGTTTCCATGAACTGAGGGCATTCTTAACCAACTCAGACATGCAAGGTATTTTTAAAGACTAGATGTAGTTTACCTCTTACGGGCATTACCAATTCAAAAGGATGCCGTTCAGCTTGAAGGGAGCACCTACTACCTCCAAATCACGATGTACCACACACAACTGGCTTGCAGGGAAGGAGATGTTCCGTCTACCTGGACGACAAAGTGATACACGGGAAAAAAAATTAGAAAACCTTAATAAGAAACTTGCAGATGTATTTAATAGGTACGGGAATCAATTTCGTAGGTTAAATTACGAACTCGGATTTGTGCCGCTTCCGCTAAGTAAATGTTTTTGACTGCCGGCGTTCCAAAAAAAAGATATCGAATGATGGAAGATGAGTTATGTAAAAGATTGGCACCGACTGAGTTTCGGCGATTCCGGATATCGTATATCAACAGTTAACTGTAACTATAGCCTCTGCTGAACCTATCCTGCCACCATAATTTCAACGTGCATTATAACCGACGTGTCAAGAATCTATTTAAGCTATAAAAAAATGAAAATTAAAACAATACTAACCTCGATAATCGATCAATCTCCACATAACATCAATATTGAAATTAAACTATTTTATTACTTTTTACAATCAAAAGAAAACTACAATTGTTCAGCGAAAAAAATAAACACATTAATTTAAATAAACTCGACGATTAATCCTCTCTTTGAATCAATTAAGCGCCATCAATTCATGTTCTAAAATATGATCTTCGAATAATTTCTTCGATAGAAAATGTTGATCGCATTGTTCACATTTCGCATCGATCACATCATGTACCGTTGCAATATGTTGATTTAAATCGCTAATTGATACAAACGGTATATGACATAAATCGCATTCATTCAAATCGGAAACTTTCTCTTTATGTTGATTGATTCGATGTAATTTTAAATCTCGTTTCGTATTAAATCCGATACTGCATTCATCGCATTTGTACATGATCATAGTGTTTTGATTATGATTTCTTAAATGTTGGAGGAGATTTCGTCTGAAAAAAAACCAGAAAAAAACACAAATTTAAATCGAATTATTCAATATTTAAAAAAAAAAAAAAAACTGTTGAAAATATTTCATCAAAATTACTTTATGGCAAAAGTTTTATAACATTTACCGCACTGAAACGATTTCGACGATTTATTTTTATGCGTTTGCATATGCGAGAAAAGCTGATGTTTTTGTACGAAACTTTTATCGCATTCGTCACATTTGAACGGTCGTTCGTCGAGATGTAATTTCTCGTGCGACATCAACGATCCCTTTCGACTGAACTCCTTGCCGCACGTATTGCATTTGAACGGTTTTTCGCCGGTATGCTGTCGATTATGAGTCTCGAGCGCCGCTTTCGATGAATATGTTTTATCGCAAATTTCACATTTAATTTCCGAATCGGATCCCGTATGCTTTTTCATATGCAACGCTAGCGAATATCTTGAATGCAGGATACGTTGACATATCGAACAGATATGAACTTCGGCTGCCGAACCCGAATGTTTCATATGAATGTGGCGCTACGAAATACAAAAGATTAGAATAAACTCAATTAAATTTATTTTCAAATTGTCGTTACCTTAAGGCCATCCTTTTGTCGAAATGTTAATCCGCATTTTTCGCAGGTAAACGGTTTTTCACCAGTGTGACGTCTCATATGAAAAACTAGTGATTTACTTTGTGTAAAGCCTCTTCCACACACCTCACACTTAAACGGCCTTTCGCCCGTGTGAATAAGCATATGCTGTTTAAGGGATCCGTTTTGTGTGAAACCGTTGCCACAAATATTACACTGAAACGGTTTAACGCCATCATGTGTTAACATATGACGCATAAGATTGGTTTTTGTACTGAAATCCTTGCTACACTTAATACAATAATGCGAACGAGTTTCATTTCCAACTTTCTCAAACGGATCACTCGATTTAGTCTCAATGTATTCTTCGTCTTCTTCATATTCTTCATCATGGACCATTTCTTGACTATCATCCGGATGATATTCTTCGTCGTTATCTTCGTCGCCCTCGTCCTCTGCTTCAGCATTTTCCAGCTCATCTTCAACGAACTGACTGTTCTCGGCCCCATCATCATCCTGTATGTAATCCAATTCAGCCAGGTACTCAACACCTTCGGTTTTAACTTCTTTTTCTTGTTTCGAAGTATTTTGTATTGGTGCCGGGACAAGCGTAGGTGAATCTTGAACCTGAACTTCGATAACTTCTTCGGGTTTGTATCCGGCCTCCAAAAGAAGTTTCATTTCGTCGTCGTTTACCGTCATCAAGTCTTTCGTTGAGGCTGATGTTGAGCTAGCGACTTCTTTAAATTCATTGTTCACCTTATTGATGAATGCTCGCAAATGACGATCGGAAATAATGCTCTGACGACGAAACTCATAGGCGATTTTCAATCGTGAAATGCAACGATCGCATAGAATATTAGGCATGCCATCGTCTATTAGAATCTGTAAAAAAATTAAGTGTTTAACGATTATCAGCAACTATATCGATTGGTTTTAGTAAAATAATTAAAGCGCCGAGGGTAAAACTTTCAGCAGTCTAAAAGCTGATAAGCAATCATTTTTCTGTATGCCAAAAAGGTGTAATGACCTCCGTTGCACGGAAGTACATAAGGAACATGGATATGTCTTTGTATACATAAATATTTGTTGGTTGCGCGTTTCACACTTACGCTGAGATGGAATTTTGAGCGTACGTAATAGTGGAAATTCTTAAAACTTTTCAATATCAGCAGTACTTAAACTGAATGGTATATCGTGAAGAAACTGCATAAGCTCATCGCTGATACGTAGTTCGTTTTCTCGGCTTTAGATTTTGGAGCTAAAGAACCGTTACAAACGAACTCGACAAATTTTGGTTAAATACTATCATTGAGCTCGACATGCTTCGTGACATTCATTAGAGAACGTGGGCATCACCCGACGGAAGAACATTCAAGCAAATAGACCACGTTCTAAGAACGAAAAGGACGGCCTCCTGCATTCTCGACGTGCGTACATGTCGAGGGGCTAATTACGACACAAATCACTATTTGGTAAAGACTAAGTTCCGATGTCGAATCGCAAACCGAGGACACTCAAGAACACTACCGGTTCCTAAATTTGACATTGGAAAACTAGAGAGGCAATTCGCGACAATGCTAACACCAACATCAAAGATGGCATTACATCTGTCGCAGAGGAGATGATAGGACAACAACCCCGGCGCAAAAACAAATGACTGGCTCGACAACGAATGGCAAAATGCCTTATAGCGAAAAAATTAAACTTACAAAATATTAACGGAACGGCCGACACGAGCCAAACGGGACAAATGCAAGGATCTTAGACGATTTGCAAACAAAATATGCAGACAAAAAAAACGGAAGTACAATAATGACGAAATTAAAAACATGGACGAACACTTTACACAACATAAGAGCCGCGTATTCTCTTGTAAAAAGAATGAAAGAAGGATACCAAGCGAAAGCGACCCTCTGCAAGGCTGTAGAAGGGAACATTCTAAGTAATACGGAAGATATAAAACTAGGATGGGCGCAATACTGTAAACAGCTCCTCAACCCGAGCCCATCACCTCAAAAAACAGCAGTTGTACATGTTAAAGCTGATGAAGGATCCGCTTTGATTCCTCCCACACTCGAAGAAGTAAAAACAGCCCTGAGGAACCACCTAAACAGCAAAGCACCAGGCACTGATCAAATTCCAGCTGAGCTTCTGAAAACCGGCGACACCTGCATAGTGCATCTTCTACATAGATTAGTTACGGACATATGGACGCAGGAAACACTTGCTGAAGATTGGCTCAAGAACATCATATGTCCAATTTATAAAAAAGGTGACAAACTCTGCTGCGAAAACTACCGAGGAATAAATCTGTTGTGTACGTCGTATAAGATCGTGACGAAAATTCTGGAAAAGAGAATTAAGCCCTATGCTGACAAAGTGGTTAATACCTAGGCGGATTTGGAGCTGGACGATCGACCACGGACCATATATTCTCAGTTAAACATTTGCTGGAAACAACACAGGAACACAAAACTTAAGTTATATAAAAAGATCATAATACCTGTACTATGCTATGGTTCCGATGTCGAATCGCAAACCGAGAACACCCAAAAACTCAACCGGTTCCTAAATTCAACGTAGGAAAATTCAAGGATGAGAAAATAGTTGCGAAGTACGTATCAGCCTTAGAGAGCCAATTCGCGACAATACTGAACAACAACGCAAACATGCCAATAGAAGAAATGTGGCAAAATATCAAAGATGGCATTCATCTGTCGCAGAGGAGGTGATAGGACAACAACCCCGGCCCAAAAGAAATGACTGGTTCGACAACGAATGCCAAGATGCCTTAGAACGAAAAAATAAAGCTTACAAAATATTAACAGAACGACCGACACGAGCCAATCGGGACAAATATAATGATCTTAGACGATTTGCAAATAAAATATGGCAGCGAAACGTGGACTTAAACTCAGGCGTCCGAAAAACTACTTAACGCCTTTGAAAGAAAGGTCCTCAGATGAATCCTCGGACCTGTGAGGAAAGACTCGATCTGGAGAATACGATACAATAGAGAATTGTATGCCATCTTCGACAATCCAGAAGTGCCAAACCTCATAAAATTTAAGAAGTAGCAATGGGCTGGTCATGTGGAACGGATGGATGACGGAAGAATTCCCAAACACACACTAAAAGGGAGAGTCAACGGACAAAGATCGGTCGGAAAGCCACGGAAGCGCTGGGAGGATTCGACTGACGCAGGCAGCAAATCACTGGTAAGATTTTCTAACTGGAGGACGCGGTCACTGAACCGAGATGGATGGAGATAAAGTATTCAGGAGGCCAAAGTTCGATTTGGGCTGTGGCATCGTAAGTAAGTAACTAAGATTTTCTTTGGGTCAATGTCATTTTTGTCTCTTCGAAGCTTTGTCCTTGCTCGCTACGCGGTCCAACATTCCGACGACGCAGAATCCAACAGTAACAACACAATACTCGGACAGCCCGTGAAAATCCCACAAAACGAGCTCTGATCATCAGGTGCCAATAAACTCTACCAAGTATAGAGAAAGGAATCTCGACCAATTCGGAGAAAAAAGCCCGCCAAAAATTTATTAATTTTCGCACGGAATGGAATCTGAGGAACCCGATGATCATAGTTCAGCTTGCCTTGGTTAAATGTATGTATAAACAGTATATAATGTATGTATATACAGTGCTGGAAAAAACATTTGCAACCGAAGTCAGAAACAAAAATTTTTGTTCAAAACTTTCTATATTTTGAATTCAGCTTAACAATTTTCTAACAGAATTATTTCCCGTAATGTACTAAACACAAAAGCTATAACAAATAATAATTTTCAACTCTCAGACAAATAAAAAAAATAAAAATGTCATCTGAGGCACACTTTTAGTTGGACAAAACATTTGCAACTTCTGAATATAACGGCATCATATGCGTAACAGTTTTACTGCTAAACTGCCTTTTTGCATTTTTTCATTTTGTTATGTGCTTTGCTATCAGTACGTATGTCGTACGCGTTGGTCGTTTTATCTACAAATCATTTATCAGTTAGTTGATATTGTCACTTGTCATTGTTGCAATATTCAGCGTGATTAGTGTGTTATTCTTTGGTAAATTTAAAACTAATAGAAAGATTTTATGAATAATGGCTGGGAACAAATATGGAAAAGAGCTAAAATCAATAATTCTAAGTAATTATAAAAGTGGATCACCACAAAAAAAAAACATTAGCAAAAAGTACAATATGTTAAAGTCCAGTTTGTAGAATAGTTAAACGTGAAAAAGTAGAAACAATCCACAAAGGAGGGACGACCTAGAAAAACTACCCAAAGAGATGATTTAAATATTAAAATAAAATAAAAAAGGATCCTGAAATACCATCCAAACAGCTAAAGAACGAACTAAATTTAAATATAACCACTAGAACCATTCGAAGAAGAGCTGTTGAATTTGGACTTGAAAGCTACCGACCAGCAGAGAAGCCATTAATTTCTAAAAAAAAATCTGAAGGCCAGACAAGAATTTGCCAGAAATCATATCGATTGGAATTTACAAAAGTGAAAGACCGCGCTTTTTTCGGACGAAAGTAAATTTAACTTAAGAGGTATGTACTGATGGGTTACGTCATGTAAGAAGGCCTAAGGATGAAAGACTTACGTACACAAATAAAACAGTGACATTTTGTGGAGATAATTCAATGTTCTGGGGATGTTTTTCTGGCCATGGCCTTGGACCTCTTTTTAAAATTGATGATATAATGGAATCAGCTAGTTATAAAGAAATTTTAGAGGAAACGATGCTGCCGTATTGTAACGAAATGCTTCCACATTGCTACGACTCCCAAGACGTTAACAGATAATGGGGCTCTTCCGGATCTGGGAAGCACAATTTGCCGGCGGTCAGAAGCGTGGGCATGAGGAAAAACGACCCAGAAGAGCACACCATCCTTGAAGATGCTCCAGGAAAAGGGAATATGCGGAAGAGGGAAAGGACCTGTGGAATCTTACAACTATTAAAGTGTGACCCAACTAAAAGTGTCGATTTAAAAATTAAATAAAAAAAAACCGTTTAATATTTTTTCCAAATTTTTTTTTTATTTGAAAGTACCCTTGATGCTTTTATTCATAATCCTCGATATTCTTTCCATGTTATGCATAGATGTATGGGTTCATATTACAATTCCATTCCGTTATACAAAATTTATTTTATTGGTGTTGATAGAAAATTGTTGCGCCGAAGGACTCCAGTGATGGGTGCTATTTTCTTGCGTACGTTATTAATGTGCGGAGTCCATGCTATTTTCTCATCGATCGTTAATCCTAAATACTTGGTTTGTTTTAATTTAGATAATTCAATTCCATATATGTTGAGCTTTAGATTAATATCATCTTTGTTCGATTGTTTAAATATCATGAAGATAGTTTTCGATGTATTTAGGGTTAACCAATTGTCCAACAGCCATTTCTTAAATAACTTGAGGTCAGTGTTGATAAGAAGATCCAATTCTTGCTGAATTTTTGCTTCGTAGAGCAGTGTGTCATCCGCATATACTACATATTTCGCTCTTAGACCTATGTACTGTATGTTATGGATATAAAGTAGATAAAGAGTAGGGCCAAGAATTAAACCCTGCGGTATTCCAATGTTAATGGTTTTAGGATCACTGAATTTGCCCACATTTTTTGTTATGTAAGTACGTCCTAGGAGATAATTTTTTATTAAATCATTAGCTTTTCCTCTTATACCTAGTTCATTTAGACCTTGAAGCAAAATTTTATGATCTACCGTGTCAAATGCCTTCTTAACATCTACAAAGACTGACGTAACATAGAAGCCTTTGTCAAGACCATCATTTATGAATTGCATCGCATCGATCAGTTCTGATGTAGTGTTGCTCTTTTCTTGAAATCCATATTGGTTCCGATCGAATCCACCATTTTTGCTTATAAATTTTGTGATTCTTTTGTTGATCACTTTTTCGAAGATTTTGCTGATAGAGCTTGTCAAAGCGATCGGCCTATAATTGTTGGGGTCTGTATTAGAACCACTTTTGAATACTGGGGTAATTAAAGAAGTCTTTAAGCAGGATGGAAATGTGCCATCAGCCATATGAACGTTAATCGCTTTAGAAAGTGGTGACGATATAATGCCAAAGTTTTTAAGTCATTTGTTGTTATTCCGTCAATACCTGGGGCTATGTTGTTCTTAAGCTCTGCTATTATTGTACTAATTTCTTTTGTACATGTAGGATATAGAAACATGGTATTGGCAGTTATAGGACAGCCGTGTTTCGGATGATACTCTCCATTAGAATTTTTTAAGTCTCTCGCCAGGATATCTGCTATCGAGACGAAGTAATCGTTGAGCCGATTTCCAATTACGGAATGGTCAGTCGTTATTCCTGGATTCATGTCCAATTCATTGATTCCCAGTTGGTAATAGGAGCTGTCGTTTTGACCGAGAGTCTCTTTGATAAGGGTCCATAGTTGTCTTGGACGCAAAGCGAAAATTATAAAACTTCTCTTTGGACTTCCGTATTATTTTGGTCGTCTCATTTTTGATTCGTGTGTATTCTGCTCTTAGGTTTTAATTTAAAGAGTCTTTCACCATTCTCTTGTATGATCTACGTTTCTTATCTATTTGGGATAACACCTCATCCGTTATCCAATTAGAATTGCGCGTTCGCCTCGTTTTGAGTCTGGTTGCTTTTTCCTTTACTATTGTAATAGAGTTGATTATCGTTTCTATTGATAAATCTTTTATTTTGTTGACATTCAAGTTTGCCTCAGTTTTGAGTTTCCTGTCTAACTTTCCTATTTCAATTTGTTTCCCTTACCCATGCCGATCTCACTGCATTACGCATTAAAGGGTTACCCTCTAAGTTATTTCTGTTACCATAAAAAAAAAAAAATTTGGAAGAAAATTTGATATGTAGTACTTAATATAATGTCTGTCTGCTTAGCTTCTTGCCCCAACCAAACTTCTCACGCCTCATCGAACTTCATCAAAAATCGGCGCCACTTTAATATTCTCGAAGTAACTCATCAATTGACAGATTATTATAAAAGCAGTACAAAACGTAAATTATCCCAGAATAGAACGAGGTAAGAAAAAGTAGTAAAAAAAATTTGACCGAATTTTGTAACAAAAAAGCCATAACAGTGGCCTCGTAAAAACGGAAAAGAGAAGTCTCCGCGGCGTGGAAGATCGTAGTAGATGAAAACTGTCGGTTTTACTTACCTTTAATTGCGTGATGTACTGGAATTTCCCGATAACGTTTGGCTCGTTAAAAATCGACGTGCCCACGTCCGATTTAAGACACACCCGGCAAACATTGATATCGACCTTTACGTTCATAATTTTCAATACAAAATTCTCGCGAAAACCGTCCTCAACAACGCTCTGTGACAGTTGAAATGTCAAATGCAAATTTCAAGTAACAGCACCGCCATCTTGATTTACGGGCCTGGAACTGTCCCGCCCACAGTTTAATTATACGTAAAACAGTTTACAAACTGGAGAGAACTTCTCGAATCGAACTCACTCATGCGAAAATTCTACGTGTAAAATATCAACATTTTAACGAGCGCTTATAAATTTATGATCGAAAAACGATCGTTTTGCATGCCCGAGCTGGAATATGCTTATAGCTAGGGTATAGCCTAGTAGGTAGTGTGTTGGTTTTGTATTGCGAAGCTCGTGAGTTCAAATCCCGGTCAGCGCAATATTTAATTCCGGCACATTACCTGCTTGGATATACCTTGGTCACCTCAATCTAAGAAAATGAAAAATTCGTAGAAAGAGGGTTGTGCGAAGGGCTAACAACCCTTCCACAATAAGTAATGAAAAATGTTAAGGCACCTGAATATCAGAAGGCCAAGGTCTGGTTTGAGCTGTAGCGCCATTGTAGTAGTAGAATCCAAACGTTGGAAAACCGAGCAGGAGGGTAAAATAAAATTTTGTAAACCAAACTCTGCAGAGTTTACATCACACGTGCGGTATACGAGTCCGAAAATGCATTTTCATTATAATGATGTCGAAATAGCTATGTCTATAGGCGCATATCGCGCATTACACTCTATAGAGTTTGCGTATGGTTATGGGTGTGTGTGGTTCAAAGCATAAACAATAGAAACAGAGTAGCAATCTTCGAATATATACTCGTTTATTGTAAGCGTTTTACAATTCATTAATGAATAGTTAAAAGTAATTCATTAATGAATGTACTTTTAGTCCGGTTGATAACTCGTTAATGTATTGTTATCGACGCTCGTTATTGATGAAAATACTCGTTAATATAATTCATTAACAAGTCTTTAATGAATTATTTTGTTTGTTGGGCTGTCTGTTGTTTTTAGAAGGCATAAACATGGAGCGAGCCAATCAAAATCATTTGAGAGGAAGACATTTTTTACGATACATTCTTGAGTCTATGGGCAATATAGATACATAATTGTGAATCGAAATATTTTTGCTTACTCATTCTTCATGGTTTTTAATTCAAAATTACCATAACAATAAATAAAATATCCCAGAAAACGAAGAAATGTGAAGATTCAATCAATCAAATTCCTGTTAAGACCCCCTATAGGGGCATAGGACAGAAACAACTCTCTTCCACAAGTCGCGATCCTAAGCATCGGCCTTAATGTGAAAATTGCTGGTCTAATTTTGAGCTGCAATAACTCGCGATGCAATTATTTTCCATTATTTTAATCGATAGCTCGTACTTTGTGCAAGGTGCTTTTTCGTCGCGTAAAATATTAACAATGTCGTCGGAAGGACATATTCAGCATTATCCGTAACTAAAAAATTTCGAATTGCATTGGTAACGTTAGCGAACACTACGACTCAGCGGCTTTGAATAGAATAGTTGCCATTGCATTGGTATAACGTCCGTAACAAATGAGTAGATAAAAAAAAAATTTCGTATATGAACACTATCCGTGTTTTATTAAAATTTTTACCTACTAAAGCAAAATGTAAGCGCCCAAACTAAGCACCGCCATTTTGTCTATGGCTACCAGGCCCGAATAGATGGAAAGCGATGCTGACAGTAGATACGTTTTTTTTTTGTACAAAGTGGATGCTTTTAAGAGTGCTAGAGCAAAATATTTCGTTTTTATTATGAGTGCAGTAGTAGAGGTTAATTTCCGTTATTTTAATGTAGCCGACGGGGAGTTTCCCTCTTTCATTTTGTTGTGTCATCAGATTAGTAAAATTGTCTGCTAATGTAACTGATCTGATGGCACATGCTAAAATTTTCTGTGCTACCAATGACTTGCTGAGCATTAAGTTGTAGCCGGAATTGATAGCACGATATTGTGCAATTAGTGCAATATTAAAGGAAGCGATTCTGGCGGAATAAACTAAATTCTCGTCCGGCCGGCAATGTTAGCACGCAAAATATTTTTTCTGACCTTTAGGCTTAAAATGTAAAAATCGAGTCAGTCGTTGTGTGAACTCCGACCACGAATTTAATAGTTTTCAAATAATAAGTAAAACGTCTGTACAAACTGTACATGAAGTCTAAGACAAACGGACAAATACCATACAAGACAATTTTCGTAGGTGTACTGTTGCACAGACATATCAACTAGCACGTCGGCGTAACAGTACACTTATGAAAATAACGCAAACCGAAATATTCAACAAGACGGTTTTCATGGGTGTACTGTTGCATAGACATATCAACTAGCACGTCAGCGTAACAGTACACATGAAAACAACGCCAAACCGAAAGATTTCGCATTTCCATCAGCAATTTAATTTAAGCTTAGCGTAAGCAATTTATTTTAAACTTAGCGTAAGCAATTTGTTAGAAGATAAGAGAAAATGTAAATACACGAATCATTAAAGTTTTAACCGTGAATCAAGACGGGTGTTTTATTTGCGGAAATTTTATTCAACGTCCGTACAAAACATTTGAAACTGTGTTGTTATTGTATATACTTAATTTATCTGTGTTGCTACTAAATTGTCATAAAATAGAAACTATTGGGTTTGAGAAAAAGTTCGTGGGGTTTTTTTTCCCGATTGATGACGTCAATTGCAAATAACTCATAGATCGCAGCGACACCACTAAACGCTCATTGAAAAGTTGATACTTCAAGCGTTACTTTGAGTGTATTAACATCGAAATTGGTGCAGTGGTTGGAAAGTTTTTTACATTTGAAAATGGAAAAAAGTAATGAAAAATTGCGCTATATTTTGCAATATTATTACAATAAAGGGAATAACGCTGCGCAAGTTTGTGCTGTGTATGGTGAAGGTACTTTATCAAAATCTGCTGCGCGGAAATGGTTCACTCGCTTTCGTTCTGGTAATTTTGATATGAAACATGAGAGCCCAATCTGCTTCCGATCTGCGTAGGCGAATTAATTAATGAAGAAAAAAGAAATAATGTGCTTCAAAACAGCGTCAAAGTTCTCTCTGTGATCTTAAAATTGTGCAATTTCGTGGAAAAACCCCGTGCAAATAGCCAGAAATAAGTCTGAGCAAATTTTCTCCCTACGCCCGGTTCCTTTACGTTCTTAGTTTACGACCCAGAAAACCTGCGTGAAGAGTGTTCCGTGACGAAAGACGTTCGGCAACGAAACGAAAAGTGAAGAAAATTCCGGGAAATAGTAAAGTGAACCTGAAAAATCGCTAACGCGGGAAAAAAAACCTAACCTCAAAGTGTCCAACATTTTTTGATTGGATTTTTTTTTTATTTAACTCGAATTTACATGTATCTAATAACAAATCAAGTTCGAAGTGAGCTCGATCCGATTACGTAGGAGCGAAACGCGTTGAAAGTAATTCAATTTGTGCGGATTTAAATAATTCATTGCTCGCAATTATTGTGCAGAAATGCAGCAAGCCGAATGTTTCCTTGAGCAGTAAACACAGCAGAATCTGATGCTGGGTGGTGATTGCAACAGCCCCGAACTGATCGTCTCGGCCTCCAGATTGTACTGCTTCCGAGCTTAAATCCTCTTCGTGTGTGTTCTCCGGCCTTGGCGGCATTTTACAGCCTCACTCAAATTTGGGAATGTGCACGTAAGAGCCAAGTGTCCTGATAGTGTACAACATTTTAAAGTTCTTCGAGACGCACAAGGTAAATTTCTTCATTTGGGCTGTAAGATTCAACTTTCTTAATGAATTAGGAGATTGCCGTCGTACGGCTATTGCATCGCGAGCACAAGACGTTAAGCTGCGCTAGATGGTTCCGGAAGAGGATTTGATTCAAGCATTCTACGATTTTGTCTCACAAGCAGCTGCGACCAAAGTTTATGCCCAAATAACTCGCGTTATATTCTCGGGACCTGCTATCTCGCGTATCAATGAGGCTTATTTCGAAGCGGCCGTTGTGACGAATACTATCCCGCAAGACGGTTATATGGGGGATTGTCCCAAAATACAGCGCATCGATATTTCTTTGATGTTCGCAGAGGCTGTGTGAAGGACACATAATGGTGAAAGTGTGACTTATCTATTAGCAAATGCTCCATATTAATGTTCTTTTAATCTTTATTTTTCGTTCTTTATTAATTTTTTTTTCTACATGTTATTAATTTTTTTTATACTTTGCTTCGGGAAAAATTTACTTTTGATATCATGAAGACTTTAAACGAATAATTGACCATATAATTGGGAAGTATAAGAAAGAAACCAAAAGTAGACTTTTTTTAAATTAAATTATCGAAATGAAAGAAGACAATTACGAAACAGCTGAACATAACATAATAAATATATTTTTTTTCTGGTACCAGACCTAGAGTAATGAAATGTAATACTAAATAACAAATCAAATTAAAGGGAGGGGCAAATTATGTATATATAGATCAACCCTATTAGCGCGTAATATTATTCACGTTACAGTTAGCTATACATGTAATTACTTTGGTAGTTTTCTTATATTATTTTTCTCTGTTTATTATTTTCATTTCCGTTAAAGACATTGAACCAAAGGTCTAATATTGAATTTAATAGTTTCTCTGTATAATACGGTCTAGATTAAGTCGTCGCATTAACAAAATGAAAAGCAATTATTTGGTTATAGTTTTGAAAGAAAAGGAAAGAAAAATTATATTTGAGTTAAAATGAAACACTAGAATTTCATTTAAAGAGCCCCTCTAACCTCCACAACTTCCTCCTCCTCCTTTCTCCATGGGGCCATACAATAAAAATTTATATTGGAGACTGTATGGCTAAGGCAGGTTGGGCAGGGAAAGGCGACATAACAGCCGTCGCCATCGTCGAGGCATCTGATCGGGTCAACTATCGCGATCAGAGGAAGTCCTAATTTATGTTGATGTATCCATTCTGGGGTAAGTCGACGTGACGAGTTCTAAAGCTCGTTTTGTTGTTATAGGCCATGGTTTTTATGGTCAGTATCGGAGCTACGAACCTCCCCACGACTCCCGTAGCTAGACCCGGTAACACGCTAGCATGTCGCTCCAGCCCGATACTGCCACCGAGATGGATGTTGGTGGATCTCGGACCAGTTGTTTCCCGAACCTTTGTTCCTTCATCCCTACTCCCTAATCCACTATTATTTTTTCGATTATTTCGTTATTTTTGAATATCGAAATTATCAGTTATGGCCGCCGAAAAAGTCCTATCAATAACAACAACTGTGAACAAATAGAGAGATTACGCCAGGCAATTGAAAGAAAACGGCCCGAATTGAATAAAAGGAAAGGTGTTGTCTTCCATCATGACAACGCCCGACAACACACTTCTCTGATGACCCGTCAAAAATCGCGAGAGCTTGGTTGGGAAGTTTTGATACATCCACCGTATAGTGTAGACATAGAACCCTCTGCCTATCACTGGTTAAGCTGGTTTCAAAAGGAGCCTGTGAAAACCACTTGATTCATTTTTTCAATCAGAAACCACAAAAGTTATTCACCGATGGCATCATGGTTCTACCCCAAAAATGGCGAAACATCGATAATTATGCATATTTGGTTTAAATAAATTCATTTACACTCTATAAGAAAACCAGTTGAAGTTTACTAAAAAAACGTCACGATTTTTCTTCCCAGACCCAATATTATCGACGTAAAGTTATATTACAAATATAACAGTTTCAACATTTTGTTGTGTTTGGTTTGAAGAATGTTTTTGCAGTTCATTTTGAATTATAAAGGAACCCAGCAACCAAAAGGTGTGCATAGATTTTAAGTCTGCCAAGCCACTTCTACTTCTACAATGGCGCTACAGCCCAAATCAGACCTTGGCCTCCTGATATTCAGGTTCCTTAACATTTTTTTTATTACTTATTGTGGAAGGGTTGTTAGCCCTTCGCACAACCCTCTTTCTACGAATTTTTCATTTCCTAAGATTAAGGTGACCAAGGTATACCCAAGCAGGCAATGTGCCGGAATTATATTTTGCACCGGCCGGGATTTGAACTCACGACCTTCGCATTACAAGACCAACACACTACCTACTAGGCTATACCCTAGCCACGGAGTTTATAAATACGGAGAATTTATTCCATGTGTAAAATGAAATACCAATATTTCGCATTATTGTTAACTCAACTCTTTTACAACCGAACTGTTAGTTTATGCCGTGCTGTTTAGCACTAGTATTACGTAGAGATACTCGATACACACTAACACTTCTCTCCTAATAGAGTTTGGACAATGCATGTACAGAAACAAATTTTGCCAATAATCTCTCTTAATATTGAGTTCATTAATTGCTGAAAAGCAGTGGGGGCATTTTTCAATCCGAAGGGCATGCGCAAAAATTCATAATGACCTGTATCTGTTGAGAAAGCGTTTTTATGAATATCTTCATTCTCGATTTGTATTTGATGAAACCCTTTAGCCAAATCTAAAGTGGTGAAATACAAAGCTCTACCGAGTTTATCTAATATATATCTTTTTTTTCCACTCACAAGTGTGAAGAATATGGCGAAGAACTATGCCTTATAATGCCTTGCTTTAACACGTCTCCCATTTATCTTTCAATTCCTTTTCTGTGAACTTCTGGAGCTAGGGTGTAGCCTAGTGGGTAACGTGTTGGTCTTGTAATGCGAAGGTCGTGAGTTCAAATCCCGGTCGCCGCATAATTCCAGCACACTGCCTGCTTGGATATACCTTGGTCAACTCAATCTAAGAAAATGAAAAATTCGTAGAAAGAGGGTTGTGCGAAGGGCTAACAACCCTTCCACAATAAGTAATGAAAAATGTTAAGGAACCTGAATGTCAGGAGGCCAAGTTCCAATTTGGGCTGTAGTGCCATTGTAGTAGAAGGACTTCTGGATATCTGCAAGTTTTCGAATATATAGGTTTTTCGTTAATAAGTCGTATTTTATGCCTAATAACATGTGTGAAAGTCAAATCATCTACTTCGTTTACGGTTATAATTTCTGTTAGGATTATAGTTCCTATTTTGATTTTGATTATAGTTTCCGTTATAATTTCTGTTGAAGTAATTATTTTGATAATTATTCTGATTATTATAATTATTGTTAAAATGACGAGACTATCTGAATTGTTCAGAAATATGTCGAAACTGATTCCGGTTGAACCGTTTTGTCTTTGATCTTGTCTATTAGTTATGTGAGGATTAAAATTATTGTTGGGTCTAGTGTTTTTATTTGTATACTTTTGATAATTGTGGTAACCTCCCTCACTTAATATACTAAGTGCAGACTCTAGATCTATTGGGTTTCTAGAAAAAAGTATATCCGTCATTGGTTCTGGAAGCTTGCATTTAAAAATATGCAATGCGGTTAATATATTTGCAGGGATTTGGTGTAAAAGACCTTTTTGGCGTGTTTTAATGTTTAATTCGCACAAGGCCAGCTGTAATTCGTTATGAAAATCTAACACACTTGTTTTGAAGCGCACGTTTCTAAGGTCATCGTAAAATTGCGCGGAATTTCGCGGGTTTGTAAAATGATTGATAAGTAAAGTTTTAAGTCCATCCCAACTACCTACATTATTATATGTCTCTAATATTTGTTGGGCTTTACCAATTATTTTAACTTTTATTGTTTTAAATATAATAATTTTACTGTTTTCATTATATCCTAATATAATTTCACTTATATAATCTACTGTTTGTATAAATGAGAACAGTTCTCTTCTGTTTCCATCGAAAGGTTTAATATTTTGAAGGTATTTCAAAGAGTTAATTACCAAATCACCATTACCTTGTTCTGTCATCTTGTCCGGTTTTTACTCTGCCTTCTGCTATTGATTTTTACTGCACTTTGCGTTTGTGTGAAACAAACACTAATTTATTATCTTTTTAGGGCCACTGTTTTTCATTAAGATTTAACTCTCAAAAGAATAACTTTTTATTGAATTAAGAGTGGACTTTCGTTCCTAGTCTATTACGGTTAAAAATTAACACACCGTGTTAGCTAAGAGCACTTATTTTATGTACCGAGTCTTTTGAAGATTCTTGGTATAAGTCCGTTGCAATAGGCTTGTTTTTTAAATTTATTAGTTCACTTTTTTATACGAGATTAGTATTTTCTCATAAAATTTCACCTTACACGTCTAAGATTTAAAATTGAAAGCTGCCAATATCTTCTAAGTCGGGATTTTTATATTTATCTATGTTGTTGATAAGTTTTAATTGAATTTAGTTTGAAATCACTGAGTATTTAAGTGATGCGCTTTGTTTGAATTTAATTAAATTATTCAATATTTGGCTTCTGATAAGCTTTGCCAAATACTAATACTTCGATTTGGAATGGCTTATAATTTGTATTATGATAAGCTTGGTTGAACACTGAAGTTTCAATTTGGGATGACTTATGATTTGTGTTATGATAGGCTTTGCTGAACAATGATGTCTCAATTTGGGATGACTCTGTCCAGGGTGTTTAGATGTCATTCGTGGTTGTTGGATTTGTTATGTACGTAACTGATATATGCTTAGTCGAATGAATTCAAGAATCGAATGATCATCGAAATGTCGATTATCTCGATTCGGTCGCTCTGCCCTGCTGTAGTGTGCTGTGAAGGGGAGCGAAAGCTATTGCGTGAGGGGAAAGGCCAAATGTCGTAACCTCGGTGTTATTACCATAGTATACCCAGTAGAATAAATCAGCCAAATATGCGGATTTCGTACTGCGTACATTTTGTCTTTTAGAGACTCAGAACAAGAGAATGCTCAACGATTCTGATACAAGAGGAAAGAAGATAGTAATGACAGAAGGACACGCGAGGCAAATGAAAGGCGACGGTTTGGATATCGGTATGGACGATGATCGGTTGTACTAAGCGTATGTAAATAAAAGCGAACATTCGTGAATCAGACAGTTGAGATCGAAATTCGAATGAGTCTAGATCAGGAGTTGTGAGTTAAGACTTGGACAGGAGAGTCCGAATTGAAAAGTGACCCCTTGTGCACTTCAGCACTTAAATATAAACGATATCAACGTTTTTAGTTCATTTGTTGTTATTCCTTCTATACCTGGAGCTATGTTATTCTTAAGATCTGATATTATTTTCTTTTCTACTTGTTGGGCACAGAAACATGGTCTTGATAGTTTCTGGACAGCATATTTTGCATACTCTCCATGAGGATTTTTTAAATCATTCGTAAGGGTTACTCCTATTGTTCGTTCAGTTATTTCTGACTTCATGTCATATTCATTGATTCCCGGTTTGGGTGCTGCGGTTTCGACTGAGAGTCTCTGAAAAGAGTCCATAGTTTCCGCAAAATCATAAAATTTCACCAGAAACCGAGTGTTAAGCTTTAAATGGCCAAAACTCCGTTAAATCGCGTTCTAGAAAATCATAAAATTGCAGAAACCGTACGTCGTTACTTATCACTGCTTGCAGCCATGAAGTTTGATTTAAGCATAAAGTTATGAGAGAAAAGAATAAATTATCTTGGAAATGTAAAAAATGGCGAAAAATTGCATGGCAAAGAAATTTTATTATAATCTACCGCGCTGGGCATGAGAATGTCTGAACATGAATTGTATCTAAATTTTGTCGATAATAGAAACTAGAAATAATTATGTAATACGATCTAACTTCATTTTAGGAAGCTAAGAAATCAGATGAACCTTCGTTTTAATCCCATACTTTGAATAAATCATGTTCTAAGCAATGTTTCTGATACAAAACCTTCGAAGTAAAATGCTTAGCACATCTCGTGCAATGCTCATCAATCGAATCATGAACCTCCAATATGTGTTGATTCAAATCGCTTGCCTTAACGAAAGGTATTGCACAAATCTCGCATGTATTCAAATCGGTAACAACTTCCTTATGAAAGTTGGCTAAATGTAGTTTTAAATTACGATTCGTATTGTATGAAATGTTACACTGGTTGCAAGTAAATGAACCGCTCGCTTTCGTGTGTTCCTCCAAATGTTGTAAAAAATTTAGCCTGAAAAAAACAAAACAGACATTTAGTTGTTTTTGATTACGAAGCAGTTTTTAAGGCATCGCGGACAGCTCTTCAATGCACAATTAAATCGGTATGAATAGCGATACTCGATACACACTAATACTTCTGCCTTAATTTGGACAATGCATGTACAGCGATTGCGCGGGAAATTTTGTCCAAAATTTTAATTTTCTCAATTCTTTTTCTTTTATGAAGTAAACACCAATCATAATGAATTGTTATTTATGAAAGTCATATTTATTTTCGATTGTACTGAGCATTCTATTCAAAAACTTGTAGTTGAACGCTAAGTTTGTGCTCGTGTCCGTACACTTAAAAACCGTCAAACTCAAGTTTGCCTGCTTTTCACATTTCTTATGTTGGCTCTTGCGCTTCGCAGCTTACGCTGAACTGTTGGTATTGTACAGGGTGCGCCATCTAAATGTGGTCGATGGAAATATTGAATAACTTTGACAGATTTAAACCGATTGACGTCGTCGAACACATTTCGGAAAGGTTATTGCATTACAATTTTAACCATGAATCGATTCACGCCCAAAGAACGCGCGGAAATAGTGACAATGTTCATTAAATGCAATCGTTCAGTTGTTGCAACACAGCGTGCGTATCGTCAAAAGTATCGCGGTCGTTCTGCGCCGATATTGACTGGCCACCGAGATCGCCCGATTTAACGGCACCGGACTTTTTTTTGTGGGGATTTTTAAAAAGCAAAGTGTATGCCAACAAACCGAAGACTTTAGACGAGCTTAAGGACAATATTCGAGCCGAAATCACTGCGATATCACCCGAGATGCTGGCAAATGTCATGGAAAATGCCAGAAAAAGAGCTGAATTTTGTATCCGCAATAAAGGTGGTCATTTGATCGACGTTGTTTTTGGAAACTGAATGGAAAAAATTGTAAAGCTTCAAATTTTATAAAAATAAATAGTTTTCCAAAATCGATTGAGAATTGTTCAAGTTATTCAATATTTCCATCGACCACATTTAGATGGCGCACCCTGTAGCATTGTCCAAACTCTATTAGGTGAGTAGTGTTAGTGTGCATCGAGTATCTCTAGATATGAGAAGTAGATAATGTTGATAAACATTAACGGTTTCGGGAGGATACAAATTAAAAATAAGCGAACGCTCCCAAGTCCTCGAAATTTAAGCCAATATTTCCGAGCGAAACGGAAGAAATGATTTGATTGTGCATTAAAGAAGTATTTTCTTAGGTTGAAATCAATGCAGGTATTAAACCTTACCTTAACGTAAACGTCTTATTACAATGTTTGCATTCAAAATTACTGTCGTCTTCATCTTCACGACTAACCAAACATAAATTTTCTTCGTTTTTCTGAACATTATCACTTTGAATCTCCTCTTCGTGTTCATGTTGCTTTAAATGTTCCTTTAAGTCGGCATTTGATTCGAACAATTGGAAACAGACATGACACGAAAATGTCCTATGACTTTGATGACTCTGCTCGTGATGTTCAGCACTGTATCTGGTCAGAAACGATTTATTGCAAAACTGGCACTTGAAACGTTCGCGTTTATTAAGTCCGTGCAATTTCATATGCATATTTAGCGTGTACTTCGAATGCAATTTCTTGCGACAAATGACGCAGGTGTGAATAGTTTTCGGTAAGCCCATGTGTTTACTCAGGTTGTGACGCTAAAAATGAAAGGTAGAATAAAAAAAAAACGTTTTTCCAAACAATATTACCCACCCTTAATCCTTCTTTTACGGTAAACGACAAATTACACTCGTCGCAATAGAACGGTTTTTCCCCGGTATGTGTCCGTACATGCATATCGAGCAACCGTTTCCGGGTAAATCGTTTTTCGCACATTTCACACTGATATGGTCTTTCGCCGGTGTGCTTCCTCATATGCTGGCGTAGCGAACCGTTTTGCGTAAATGTTCCATCACAAATGTTACACTTATATGGTTTAACTTTCGAATGACTGAGAACGTGACGCAGAAGATTCGATCGATTCGCAAACGATTTATTACATTCGATACAAATATTCGAATCTGAATTTATGTATTTCAATTCGATTTTTTCCTCTTCCGTTGGGATTTCATTGTTTCCGTGTGAAAGATGATCCTGCTCGGATTCGTCCACTTCATAGAGTTCGGTTTCGTCTTCTTCAAGTTCTTGCAGTTCCTCGATTTCCATTGTTGTAGTCTCAATATTGTTCGCACTTTGTGATTCGTCTTTGAACGGATTTTCAATTTCAACAGAGATTTCTGTGATGGAATTTTCCATGCTCTCACTATTATTTCCGTCAGTATCATTCTGAAGCGTTTCGTCAACTTTGAATGTAATTTCGGTAGGAATCCGGGTCGTTTTGCTTTCTTGCGAAACGTTTTGTTGACGACCTACTGTAGCTGCAAATTGTGTATTTATGGACGTGACGAAAGTACGCAATTGTTGATCGGATTCGATGCTTCGCTTCTGGAATTCGTAGGACGTTTTAAGATTCTCGTAACATGCTTCGCAGAGAGATGCAGGTAAGCCATCATCTTTCGATATCTGGAAAATTTTGAAAACCTTGGATAGAGTCGAGCTGTCTAGTTTTTTTAGTCTGAATGAAGGCTAAGGGCTAGCGGCAGAATGTTAAAACTGCTGAACCAATCCAAAAGTCGGTATTTTCATATGCTTCTTAGAGTATCGGATTTCTACCCGTGCGGAATTTGGAATGTTTCCGGTTGAATCAGCGATTTTTGTTTTGTTTCAGATTAACGTTTCTGGGTGAGTCGTCGGTTTCATTTGTTGTGAAATAACGGATTTCACTTCTGGTGAAATAGCTGAATGTCCGTGGATATGACTTGAGTAATACCACGACGGCAATCCCAAAATGTTTTATGGTGACTCTCCTGTGGAAAAGGGTTCCATCCGATGACTATTTGCCGAGTGCTACAAAACTCCACAAATAATTCACCGTTTTCTGGTCTCTTAATCCAAGGTCTCGACCCAAAGATCACCATCACGAGTTCTAGTCCAGTATTGTCAGAGCCAACCTGGGCGTTCATATCTCCGAGATGATAAAAGCTGAATCTGGCGACTCTAATCCTATCCGAGCTTGGTTCCCAGCTAATAAGACTGTTTCTCGCCATCACAGTCAAGACGAACGTATAGAATGGTGTTTCTTCACCTAATTCAGTCCACTTTACCGCACTCAAGCCTAGTATTTGGATATTCTAGTGCAGCGTTTCACGGCCGATCACTAATTGGCAGTGTATAGAACGAGTGATCCCAGTCCCTCCACCATCATGCAATGTTCAAACGATCCAGAAGCCAATCATTTCTCGTTTACGAATGCCAAAAGTATCCGTCCGTATCCAATGCACTGTATCCGTTTCTCGTATCATTCAGTGTGTTAAGATCAACAGTGATAAGCTTAGTGTCCAGTGAGTGCCCATTTGCAATTTTTAGGGTAAGCAGGACTGGTGTATTCTACTACCTTCATCACACAGATGCAGTAGACAGAAGGTCGTTCATAAAAATTAAGAAAAGTATAGGCAATGAAATAGAACACTTAGGGACGTCGGAATCGACTGAGAAGAAGGAAGAATACGAATAGTGCATTCAGCGAGAAAATTCTTAATCCAGTGAACGAGGGTTGCACTTAAGTCTTTTGTCTTAAGCTTTTGCAATGTCGAGTGCGAGAACTTGCACTTCACTGTATTTAAGTGTACCCAAGAGATCTTCTGTCGACTTTCGAGAACAAAATCCCAACTGACAATCAACAATGCATCCTCGAGATATTGAACGATTTTGCGATTGATAACAATTTTCGTTACTATCAGGAGCACATCTGGAATGGCTTCGGACATTAGTTGCCGGGAGTCGCTGTGCTTCCTTTAGTGCAGCTTGGCTGTCTGAGTAGAAACGAATCTGCTTCCCATTTACTTCTGCACGTAACGTTTCGCCCCTTTCGCAATACCCATTACCTTCGATTGGTAGCTGGGTGTGTATAGATAGGGTAAGCATCTGATCGGCGTCATAAGGCGACACCCAGTGTTGTAACTGTCATATACACATCAATTGTGCTCATCATACCTCCTCGTGGTAGCCACCGGATCCTGGTCTTGTCCATCTGGACTTGACTTGCTGAACTGACAGGCGCGAGTGCTAATGAAACAGAAAAATTCTAGCACTAAAATAATATGGCCCTCCAAATTGAGGGTTGGGCGATGTGTTAACAACTCATCCTCGGAAAAACCAAACCCGTTTCGAAACCGGAAGCAACGCCTCGGACTGGATTGATTCAACGGCAACAACCACGCAAACGAAAAATGGACTATTCCTTCGGATATTGGAACGTGCGATCTCTGTACAGAGCAGGAGCAGTGAGAGCGCTTCTGGAACAGGCAGCCAAATACAATATAAACATAATTGCACTCCAAGAAACTAAATTATTAGGCAGCGAGATTACTGACATTAGGTCGCACAGAATTTTCAAAAGTGGGAAATCATCGGGAAGCCGAGAGTTTTGAGTTGCGTTTGTCGTCGACAACAAGTTTAAACACCAGGTCACCAACTTCAAACTCATCAATGAACGATTGTGTGCAATCCGCATCAAGATAAAATTCTTTAATGTTTGGCTTATTAATGCTTAATGTTCATGCCCCAAAACAGACAGGGCTACTCGTATCCCTGACGTTGCAGGCCAAGGATTTTATCTTCTTGATCTTTTCTTAACTTCAAACCCAGCTAAATACTTGACTTCTGTTAATTCTCCACTCGGAAGCTCAGAACATTGCTTAATTTCGGCCTGTTTCGCAGTTTCCATCTCGACGCCGACACACCAACTCTAAAAGAGTTTATATGTCATTACCGAAGTGCCGATTGGTTGTCTTAAGCAATTTTATTTCATTTGATTGGTCAATATGATTCAACAGAGGTGTTGAGAATGGTTCTTCCGCAGTAAATGAGACCATCTTGTTGGGCATGAGACTTTTCATCCCCCAAAGCTACAAGTCAACCAAGCCCAGTTCTAAAGCTTGGTTTAATAAAAAAATGCAGTACTGCGATACGGGCTAAAGAGGCAGCTTACCGTGCTTATAAGCAGCTCCCATGAGAGGAATCTCTGTAAGTCTAGCCTACAACGTGAAAAATATTTGCATGGCCAGAAACTAAGGCAACAAATTTTAAGAAGTTCTAAGGGCAGCAAAAGTTTCTGGTATCTCGCTCGTTCCATCAGAGGTAGTTCTACATCATCGATTCCATATTTAATCTACAACAATGAGCTTATTACGGATCCTAACATGAAGGCAAACATCTTAGTGGGTAAATTTGTTGCCAACTCTTCTTTACCACCAACGAACTCTAGCCTTGCAACGTATACTGCGCTGAATTCCTCTTTAGGACAAATTAACATTCGTCCGCGAACGTATACCAAGTTCTTAAGAATCTAGATACTAACAAATCGTTCGGTCGACATGAAATCCCTGCCCAAACTTTACCTTCTCTCCTAATCTCTCTCTTTATGGAAGCTTACATATGTTCAGCCAGTCCCAAATTAAAGGGAACGAATCAATCCCGCTAATTATCTCCCAATAGCCATTACCTCAGTTCTGTCGAAGGTCGTGGAAACAATCATCAACAATAGAGTAATGTAATAGTCACATACCCTTCATCATACGGTCAGAAACCGACCACCCCGTGCAACGTGCCTGAGCCGGTAACACGTAAAGAAGATTGGCCTGAACATCAGAAGAATCCGAAGCCGATCGTGTGAGGTCAATCGTGTGAGGTCTCCTTAGACCTCCTTACAATAAGAGGTCATAAATTAGAATAATTTTGTAGATAGTGTCCGGTAAGGAAATGTATATAAACCCGAACCAGGCGCACAATTTTGTTAGCATTAATAGAGTAAGGTTAAATTTTAAATAAAGAATTTACTTTTAAATTGAGAATTCCTTTTATTTCCTTTCCTTGTGACCCGGTAAAACCGCGAAGTTAATTGATAAAAAATCAGGACTTACGAGTGAATAAGGTAGTTCCCGAACCCTGAAACTTAATTGGCGCAGTCGGTAGGATTTCAATAAACTGTTGAGATCCTTTAATTTCTTACGCTGCAAAAGTAAGTAAGGTGCACTAACCAAAATTAAGTGATAAAATCCAAATTAAAATTGAAAAGTGACTTTAACAAACTCTAGCATTGAGTACGAGCAGAATCTTCAAAGGAATCGCTCCCTGACAGTATTGATCAGGCTTAATAAAAACAAATTTGTTTATATCTTACGAATATTAAAAGTATTCATAGATCAAACTCGTTTAGTGTACAAAGAGGCAAGTAACATTGCTTAATCGACATTGAAAGTCGCCCGCCGTAATAAAAAAAATTGTGAAACAAAATAAATAAACTGCCAACAAGTCGGGCGAAACTTTATTATTCTTGGGATAAGTTGAGGATACGTGGAAAGTCAATATTTAGGTAAGGGAAAACTAAGTGAAAGGGGGTTCTTTGGCAGGACAGTTGTCAACACTTTGCGGAAACGTTCAAAAGCTTCAGTATATATAACCAATATTTCGTTCGTTTATTTAACTAAGTGAAAGGGGGTTCTTTGGCAGGACAGTTGTCAACACTTTGCGGAAACGTTCAAAAGCTTCAGTATATATAACCAATATTTCGTTCGTTTATTTATGCAAGTTTGAGTTTTGTGAGGGGGGGCGGGGGGTAAGGGTTGTTAGTAAGGGTCGGTGGGTGTTAATAGTTTTATAATTGATTGCTTGAATCATGTCCAATATTCTCTGTATAGAATGTCAGTTTCATAGACGAAGTTGCATAGAATTTTCATATTTTACATTCACGAAACCAACATTTGTATGGGAGGGGGTAGAGGAGGTAGGAGAATCGTAAAGATTGTGCCGCAATTTTATTTCCTTTCTATTGTAGTGTTCTCGTGCAAAATTTCAAGCTCGTAGCTTTTAATTTGTTGGTTATTAGTTGGTTCAATGAAATTGGTCGAAATCATACTTTTGTATGGGAGGGGGTAGAAGGGCAAGCGCGATTGCAAAACTTTTAACAAAATGTCATTTCAATTATTTTTGTAAGCTTTCCGGCAAAATTTGAAATGGATAGCTTTCAAGAGTTAGCTGATACCTGATCTCTTAAAAATGCTCGAAAAAATAATTTTGTATGGGAGGGGGTAGAAGAGGTAGGGAAATTGCAAAATTTGTGACGCAATTTTCTTTCCTTTCTCTTGTAAGGTGCTCGTACAAAATTTCAAGTTCGTAGCTTTTAATTTGGTGGTTAATAGTTGGTTTAATGGAATTGGTCGAAATCATACTTTTGTATGGGAGGGGGTAGAAGGCCAAGTGCGATTTTGAAACTTTTAAAATAATTTCATTTCAAATATTTTTATAAGTTTTTATGCAAAATTTCAAATTGATAGCTTTTAATAGTTCGGTGATAATTAATTTCTTAAAAATGGTCGAAAAAATAATTTTGTATGGGAGGGGGTAGAAGTTTTGAAGGTATTCGACTAGTTAGTATTTTATACTTTTAGGGATTTTTTTTAAATGTATTTCCCAAATTTTCAAGTTTCTACCTTAAAATTACATCCAAAAATTTTCAGTTTTCATGCTTTTTTCGCTGCATATGAAACAGCCTGTGCCCCTTAGACCGTGGTGGTCGGTTCGTAACAATTGTGGATCAAATTATTATTTTTTTTCTATGTATATCAAGTAGATGTATTCACATGCAAAATTTAAAGTTCCTATCTTTGACCAGAGTCCTGAAAAAATCACTCAAAATTTTCGACATTTTTGCTTACCACCTCCCTCCCTTTACACCCCCTGACTTAAAATTTTTATCAAAATTATAAATTATATAGTTCTATAATCTGACGAATTTTTGATTCGATATCTGTACTCAATTTTGAATTATAACGGTTTGAAATTTTGGAAAGTGCATCATTTTTGAAATGCTCCCCATTTCCCCCCACTACTATTTTGTCCAAATGTTATATTTTTCTCGTATTTATCTAGTATAGCTTAATATAAGTTCTAAAATTCAGTTACATAACTTAATAAATAGCCGAGATATTGATTTTTAAGTGTTTTTCTTTGCACCCCCCCTGAGCCTCCCTCTTAAAATAATTAGCTTTTATTTAAACTGATTCTAGTAGAACTATATGTCACCTTAATGGTCTCAAAATATCAATTTTTTACAGTAAGTAATTTTGAAGATATAATCATTTGAAAAAAAAATTCGGCTGACGATTGGTTCTTAGCCCCCCCTTTTCGCACCCCAATGGATAAAAAAATTAAATTATTTTTAAAAGTTGTCCCACAAACTCCTCTATATGTATGTTGAGTTTTAGCTTCCTAGCTATTACCATGGTTGAGATATTTGAATTCGTAATTTTCGGTTTAAGCGCTCCCCCCGCCTCCCCCTGAACCCGCACACCCTCCAAAATTGGTATCCGCCTGAGATCCGCAACTATCTACAATCCCTTCAAAAATGAACTTTGTATCTTGAAGGGTTTGGGAGTTAATGTGCGCTGAGCGTACACACCGGCGTACGGCGTACGGCGGACGGCGTACGGCGGACGGCGGACGGCGTACAGACAGACGGATTTTTTTTTTTTGCATTTTTAGGCTAATTTAGTTATGAAACGCGAAAAAACAAAATTTCAGGGTAGCAAATTTTTTTTTTTTCCAAGTCGATCACAATACTTTATTATTAAAATATTAAAGTAAAACTGACAATTTCTTAGAGAGAGTGCAACAACTCTAAACTCTCTTGAAACAACTCATGAGACTGTGAGGGATCTAAGAAAGAGTCTTTTATTAATAAAGATCCTCCAGAACCATAATCTGAACAGTGGATCCTAAAGAGATCCAAACAAAAAACATTAATTAAAAAACCAGTCGTAGAGTTTATGATGAACTTAAAGAAATAAAATGTGGTAATTCAATATTAGACTTTTATAATGCAATTTTAAATAAATTAAGTGAACTTAATGGAAAATGTAAGCAAGAAGGATCACTAAACAAAATCCCGGAAAACATAGAAACCGCGATAGATACCTTTAAATATCGAATCAGAGAACCCGCAAGAACTATCCTTTACTCTAGAAACCCTCTAACCCTCGAAACATGTTTACAAGTACTAAGTGAAGCAGGGTTATTATACGATAGATCAAACCAAATAAATAATCCGCAGCAAAATTAGTACAGACAAGGTAACTTACAAAGTCCTAACACGAAATAATTTGCGACAAAACTGTCAACCTAGAGACAATAACTATAAACAACCATATATCGGAAATGCCGAATACCAAACACCCAGAACCAATTACCCTAATTACCAAAATCGGAACTCCGGCCAGTTCAGACAGAACACCTCGAGAAACCCAAACTATCAAAATTACCACCAACAGAATAGCGATAGAGATCAAACTATGCAGACTAAACAGACAAATAGACCCAGAGACATGGACACTAATTTCCACGAAAAACAATATTATCAGGCAGAACATTTTTCTTTCACAAGCCTCGAAACCCCAAAATAAACAAAAACATATACATCAACTAAAAAATAAAATTGATATAAAAACAATTGTCGAAATAAACTATTTCGCACAACCACCTAAAATAAACGAACTTAACAAGGAAAAAGAGCCACAATTCCTACTATACAAATTCCACGACAAATTTGATGGATTAATTGACAACGATTTGTTATCCCTAATAGATTTAAAATCAATTATGAAGATAAATTCAAATTATCATTAAACGATAAAAGAGTGCCATTCTTTTTCAATAAAGATGAAGAATTACAAACCGAAAACTATACCATGGAATATATACAGGGAAAAGAAAATGTAGTAGCAGACGCTCTAAGCCGAGCTGAAATTAATAGTAATGAAAAGGATGCAGAAAACGAAAACGACGCACAGGCAAATGCGGCAACAATACATAATGCCACTGAAGATAGTACAGACTGTACAGGTTGTAACTTGTGTGAAGCGTCAAACGAAAATGGGAGATAGAGGAACTTGTCCTGAGTGGAAAATCGTTCCACACATACTCCCGTTTTTGCACCGTTAAGGAGAGAGCGCGATTGTAAGGACGAAGGATTTTCATCGTACCTGTGATCACTGTTTAATCTATAACTTCTGCCAGATCGTTCACATATAAACAACAACAAAGCACACCAAATTATTTTGACATTTCCACAGAAATCTGACAGAATACTTGCGTACGGGCCAAACTATTTGCAAAAATGTGCTAAATTAAACGTTCGATTTTAAAATTACCTCGAGTCGGGTGCAAGCTTTAAATTTTTCGTCATTTCCGCTGCTTTCGAACAGATCTACATCGGCATTTCCTCCCAAACAAACACGGCAAACGTTCGCAACAAATTTTAAAAACATTTTTATCTTTTCTTTCATCACTCTGTCACATCTCTGTCACAACTCTGTCTGCAACTACGAAATGTCCCGGCTGCAACATCAAAATGTCCCGTCTGCAGCAACTAAATTTCCCGTAAGATTCCCAATTTCAGTACTAGATTTTTGACTTTAAATTAGTTAAATATTTACCAAATAGATTGCTAGTTTTTGACTTTACCTAAACATTACAGCTCTAGGAATTGTGAATATTCTCATGTCGACATGACGGGATGATGAATGCCAAATGCCGAAATTTCAAAAAATTGTAAAAGCAGTCCAATTCAATGATTTCTGCAAAAAATGGTTTCATGCTAAGTGCGTAAAAATTAGTGATGGGGATTATGCCAGTGCTGTATGTCAGAGGCCAAGGAATGTTTATTTCGATACCGAAATATCGAAACAAACGGAAAGAATGAAAAGGTGCGGGATTCAAGCGAGCTGAGAACCACCAACGTCCATCTGTCAGTATCGGTGCTGGAGCGATGTGCAAGCTTGATGCCGGGTCTAGCTGCGGAAATTGTGAACAGGTTCCCAACATAAAAAAAGAACTTCCTCTGATCGCAGTGTTGACGTGATCAGATGCCTCGACGAGGGCGACGGATGGAATGTTGCCTTACCTTGCTTACCCTGAATAAGCCACATTTGTCCTTCATAAAACTTTTATGAGTCACATTCGATCCCAAAGAGAACGAATATCTACCACCTAAAAATGAAGCAATTGTTTCGCGAGACTATGCAAGTCACAAACCACATAAGTGCAAGTCGCTTAGAAGTCTAAAATATCATATCACACTTCTCAATTAAGAAATTAATGCATCGATTTTAAATATCAAATCACACATCTCAATCAAGAAGTTATTGTTTATATTAAAATGTGAGATCGCGATGAATTCTGATCCCACATTCATGGATGGTAATGAGACATGATCTATGGGTTTGACATGCAAACCAGTCAAAAATCATCGGCATGGCGGTAAAAAATGTGTCAAAGCCGAAAAATCCACGCCAAAGCTGTTAAAAAATCAAAACGATGCTCATTGTTTTTTTCGATGTTCGAGGTTTGATCCATCATGAATTCGTGTCGGAGGGACAGACGGTCAATAAGGAGTACTATTAGTTTGTTGCAAAGTTGGAAAGTGACCGTTCGACTTACCAAGAAACTACAGACTTTCGTAAACCAATGCCTCCGGCGCATTTTAGGAATATTCTGGCCAGAAGTAATCTCCAACGACGAACTTTGGAGTACAACTCGCCAGACTAAAATAGGTATTGAGATTCAACGGCGAAAGTGGCAGTGGATCGGTCATACTTTGAGGAAACCAGAGCGAAACATCGCAAAACAGGCTCTGGATTATAACCCTCAAGGAAGACGTCGGGTTGGTCGACCATGTAACACATGGAAGCGAGCAGTTGAGCTGGAGGCCAGAGGAATAAACAAGTCCTGGCAACAGCTTAAAGCCGATGCTCAGGATCGCGCCTTGCGGAAGAGAGTTGTTTCTGTCCTATGCCCCTATAGGGGGTCTTAACAGGAATTTGATTTGATTGATTGATTAGTTTGTTGCAGATGAAATGGCGACTTTTGCGACGAAGTGAAGTTGGTTGCGATTTTCATGTCTCAAACTGCCGCCAGGTGGCTCTAGTAATAATAAATATTGAAGTATAAATACTTCTACATTTGGTCATTGAATCATTTCAGTATTGGACTTCATTGAGATCTGAGAGAAAAAATAAAAAAAAGCATGGAATCGAGTCAAAAACGGTTACTTTTTCTTTAAGAGTTCAAGCTTGGCCACAATGCAAGAGAGACAACCAAAAATACCAACAGGTCATTTGGAGCTGACACAGTAAATGAACGAACCACACAGCGATGGTTGGAAAAATTCCGATCAGGAGATATAATTATGTAATTCGAACTTAAATTTCGATAAATAAAATAGAGTAGTCCCTCGTTAAGACGAACTCGACGGGGGAAAAAATACTCAGTTCGTGTTAATTAAATACGTGTTATTCGAATTCGTTTAACACGAACTGGGTTATCCGAACCCGAATATTACACACATACTGCATCCATCTCCACGCAGTTAAACACAGTTTATATCCATTCTGTCCAAAAAATTTCAATGAAAAAATAGATCATGTACAGAAAAAATATATTTTTTTGATAACACTTATACGATGACATACGAATTTATATTTCTACCTGTGTTTCAGAAAGTTGCGGTTTGTGGTTTGTTGGTAAGTTTTTGGAAATTGTCGAATGCACTCTCTTCTTATCTTGTCCAAATTGTCTTCAAAACTTACATCTAGGTTTTCGGTAGAAGTTTTCGCAAGCCTTTGTAAAATCTCCAATGCCGTTATGACTTCACTTCGATTGGGCTTCTTCTTGGTCTTCTCTTTCCTGTTCTTTTTCGTCGAAAAAACTACACACTGGTAAGTTTTCGTCCAGTGAAAGGAACTCTGAAAAAGTAAGAGCTACAGGTGGTTCAGATGCCACTACAAGTCTCTCCTAGTCATCTGGTCCGTCGATCATAATTTCCAGGTTTAGTAGAGGCGAAGATGTTGGTTCAACTTCCATGGGATTGTCCGAGTTCACGGTGGTCAAAGCTTTTTTGAAACAATTCGATATAGTTGTTGGCGAAACGTTGTTCCATGAAGCAGTCATATCTCTCATCGCTTGCAAGATGTTCCATTTTACAAGAGCCTGGTCGGATTCAATGGAAAGTATGGCGTTTCGCACAAGTCGCGTTTTAAAATGGCACTTGAAAGCAGCAATGATTCCCTGGTCCAATAGCTGGAGACGACTGGTGCAATTTGCTAGGAAAAATACGACTTTCTGATTAGGCAGCTCCAAGTCGTAGATACTATGAGCGCTGCAGTTTTCCATTGTTAGCAGGACGTGTCGACTTTCCCCTGCCATTTTTCTTTGAAATTTCATTAGCCATAAACGAAATGAGGTCGAATCAACCCAAGCATTTTTTTGGTTGGTGTATTCAAATGGCAAATTCTGACGATTTATTTTGTTCATACATCTTGGGTTTTGGTATTTTCCAATAATCCATAATTTCAGCTTTTCGGAGCCTGTAGCATTGCAACATATGACTACAGTTAATCGATCTTTGTTTTTTCCGCTACCGTGGCACTTGTTTCCCTTAAAATCGAGACTTCGATCTGGCAGCAAGTTTTAGTACACCCCTGTCTCATCGATGATCTTTGCCGTTGTAGTTTTTCTTTACTTCTTCAAATTCTTTTAGCCATTCGCTTACGGTTTTTTCACTGACCTTGTTCAGTTCTCCGCTCACCACAACATACCAAATTTTAAATCTTTTTAGGAATCTCCAGAGCCACCCATCGCTACATTTAAAATTTTCGAACCCGAGTGAATCACTTATCTCTTTAGGTTTTTCTTTAACTAGTGTTCCCGAAATCGGCACATTATTGTCTCTCACTGTTGTAAACCACTTCAAAAGTTCCTTTTCAATGTCCTCGTTCGTAGCTTTACGGAGCCGCTTTGATAAGCCGGATGATCCTGAAGCAATAGCAGCGTCTATTTATACTCTAGATGAAATCTGAGAGTATTATAAGTTTGCTCTAAAGTTTGTAACGCCAAGAAATAAGGCTCGGAGAAAAAAATGATGAATACAGAAATTAATATTATCACTCAAAAATCTCAAAACCGGATGTCCGTCCGTCCGTCCGTCCGTCCGTCTGTGCGCGCTCTAGCTTGAGAACGCGTTGAACTAGATAGTTCAAATTTTGTACACGTCGTTTTTGACAAAAAAAAGTAAGGTCAAGTTCGTGAACGGGCCAAATCGCTCCACCCCTTCTACCCCCTCCCATACAAAATGACACAATTGCGCAATTTGACAATAAACGGATTTGCACGAAAAGTATAAAAGCTATTGGCCTGAAATTTGGAATATGTTACTTTTATGATAATATCAATCTACCGTACGAAAATTATGCGTATCCTCCCCCTCCTTCTACCACCTCCCATACAAACTGTACTTGTCATGAATTACTCTAAGCAAATTTACTCATTGCGTATACAATTTAGAGAGCTGATATTGTGCACCAAATATTTATTTGAAATTGTTAGTAAGCCCAAAAAAATTTAGACTATTAGCTTCACCCCTTCTACCCCCTCCCATACAAAATGACACAATTTCGTAATTTGACAATAAACGGATTTACTCGAAAAGTATAAAAGCTATTAGTCTGAATTTTCGGATATGTTATTTTCATAGTAATTTTAATCTACAGTAGAAAAATCATTTGCTTCCTCCCTCTCCTTCCACCCCCTCCCATACAAACTACACTTTTTCATGAAATGCTCTAAGACGATTTTCTCAGAACATATAACATTTATTGAGCTCATATTTTGTAATAAATACTTAATTAGTATTAGCACTAAGATCAGAAAAAAATATTTGATTAGCTTCACTGCTTCTACTCCCTCCCATACAATATGACACAGTTTCACAACTTCACAAAAAATCGATTTTCTTGAAAAGTATAAATGGCACTAGTCTGAAATTTCAGGGATGTCAATTTTACAATATTCCTAGTTATTTCTAAAAAAAATCACTCTAATCGCCCCACTCTTTCTACCACCTCCCATACAAACTGCACATTTTCACTAAATCTAACTCACTAATTTTTTCAGTTCCCATTCAATTTTTGGAGTAAGCATTTTGTACAAAACATTTTTATAGCTACTTTAGCATGATGGGGAAAAATTAGTTCAATGCTGTCATCCCTTCTAATACTTCCCATGCGAAATTTCTTGGGATCACAAAAAATTCTATTTCATCTAGAGTATCGTAAGATTGCGCTTTACGCGCAATCGTAGCCCTGTTATGTTTTTTCTTTGTTTTTGATGATTGTCGAAAAAGTTGATTTTGGGATGCTGTATTTTTCTGCTATTTTCGTTTTCGGTATCAAACCACATTCCACTTCTTCCACGATTTTTCTCTTTATCGAAAGATCAATAGATCTTTGGACACTTTTCTTAGCACTCATTTTCCTGTCATAAACTCAAGAAATACGCGATAGAACTAGAGCGGATCGTCAAAGTAAACAGTAACGATAAAGGGCAGATCGCAAGTCTAAGCATAAAAGTATAAACAAAACTTCCCGGTAAACAAAGACTCCTTGGCTTTTCTTTTTTTTTTCGTTTCCATTGTCAATCATAAAATTCGTGTTAACCGACATTTTCGTATTGGCGTTACAAAATTGAGTTCGCAGTTCGTGTTACCCGAATAATTCGTGCTAGCTGGTGATTTTTGGTTTGAAACCATTGGATTTAATGGGGGAAAAGAAATGGCTCGCGTAAACCGAATGTTCGTGTTATCCGGGTTCATATTAACGAGGGATTACTGTATCTCTATAGTTCTAACGAGTAAAACTCTTCGTATTCGACTTCAATAAGTCTTTTTCGCAGTCTAACTTATGTTTTAGAAACTTTGAGCTCTGGAATTTAGTCGCTTCTTTCACCTTTAAAGACACTTTAAAAATTCAAATAAAATACTCGGTTTAAATATTTCTAAATTATTTATTGCTCTCGGTCTTAGGTGTAACTTAGAACTATTTTTGCTTTTCCTTTTATAATCATTCAAGACACATTCTGGATGGTATGTTTATGTGTCGGCGATATCCTTTGGAACAGTTGGTTCTCGTGATGTCGTCTTATCTTGTTGTGTGGTAAGTAGATTTTGTTTACGAAATGAAACAGGCAATCTCGGCTTAGGGTTTGTTTATTAAACCGATGATGCGGCTTACGTTGAAAGATTCTGGGTGGTATGTTCATGCTTTGGCGATATCCTTTGAAAATGAAAATATCGCGATGCTAGCATCGGCTGGTTCTTGTGATGTTGTATGTAGGTTGTAACCACCTTATACAAGATGATTCATTTATAATTCTTTAATATGTATGCGGCAATTGTCTGCGACCACCTGTCTTTGACTAGCTCAGTCAGAGTTGGGTCGTGTCGTCGCAACCCATACAATTAAAGAAATGATTCTCCGGATTTGGAGATGGAGAGGGGGGAACGAAGAAGAAACCAAATTACCAACCAAGTCTTTAATGACTTACAAAGTCATTATTTATATATAAAAAAAATTAAAATTCGTATAAATTTTTAATTTTAATTAAATACGTTAAAACACTTATTTATTTATAAAAATAATGTTTCCCTTTTTACAATAAATGAATATTTATATGTATACATACATATATTTTAATATATATTTTATATTATATGAATCAATATACAAGGAAGAGAGAAAACAAAAATAAAAACTCACCCGAAAAAAAAATCTTTATGTGATGTCACTGAGTGCGCACTCGTACTTTCACTGGAATAATAAAAAGTTAGTTTTATCCTTTTATTCCCTTTCTCCCCCCTTCTTACTTGATGTAAGTTAATTCCTAAAAAAAAATTAGATGTTTTTTTAAAATATACATATATGTATGTATATAAATTAACATAATAATAAAAAAAAAAATAATAATAATAATTTAACAATTTTCACCACTCTTCTATATTTTTTTAAAAAAAAAAAGACTCCCTTTCTTGACCTCAGCGTTAAGCCAAACAAGCTGCTGAATACCTTTTCTTTTCTTGAAAGATCAAACCTCTTTCTTGTCCTCAGCGTACAGCCAAACAAGTCGCTGAATACCTTTTCTTTTCTTTTCTTGAAAGATGAAAACTCTTTCTTGTTCTCAGCGTACAGCCAAACAAGTCGCTGAATACCTTTTCTTTTCTTGAAAGATGAAAACTCTTTCTTGTTCTCAGCGTACAGCCAAACAAGTCGCTGAATATCTTTTCTCTTCTTGAAAGATGAAAACTCTTTCTTGTTCTCAGCGTACAGCCAAACAAGTCGCTGAATATCTTTTCTCTTCTTGAAAGATGAAAACTCTTTCTTGTTCTCAGCGTACAGCCAAACAAGTCGCTGAATATCTTTTCTCTTCTTGAAAGATGAAAACTCTTTCTTGTTCTCAGCGTACAGCCAAACAAGTCGCTGAATATCTTTTCTCTTCTTGAAAGATGATATCCCTTTCTTTTTTCTTTTTTTTTTTTTAACAACCGGGATTGATCGAATCAAGAATCCGTACCTCCTTGGATAAAGGCGGAGGATTTTCTGGAAAACAGTTGCTGGATACTATCAACACAAGTCAATGAGCGCGCAAAAAAACTTCAAGTGGAATCTTAGAAGGTGCCGCTTGATTGATTTCACATAAGTTAATTTCTTTTTCTTCGATGAAGTGTAACTCTCGCCTCCACTCAAATCGTAGAATTATCGTAGATTTTTTTATAATTCAACCAGTATTCGATCCTTCTCGTTGATCTAACTCAAAACGAAAAAAAAAAAACTGACTCCCCCAAAAATTATAAATTTATAGAGTGATATTATAGAGTGATATTATAGAGTGATCGTTACAAAGCCCCCCACCAAGATTTCAAATACATCTACCAAAAGATGTATATGAAACCAAAAGAACAAAATTAAAACGATCGCTTACTAACCAAAAGCGCCCAATGTGGGGTTCACCACAAAAAGTTAGCCGGGCATTAAAATTTTAAATCTTTAGCATGATATTTCCCAAGAGTTTTTCCATTCATATCTGTAATTAAAAAGATGGAATTCCCTAATTGTTTCAATATCTTAGATTTGAGAAATTTCGGAGCTAATTTACTATTAAATTTTTTTTTTGTATCACTGATACAAAAATTTCTACGATAAACTATTTGTCCAGGAACTATTGAATCTAATTTTTTTGTTTTTTTATTATATTGTCTAGCAGATTTGTTAAATGCCTTATCTAATGATTTGCTAACTGAGTTATGAATAAGTTGCATTTTATCTGTCATCAGTAACTGATTAAGATCCTGAGAGTTTACATTTTGAAACTTCTTCAACAATGAGTAAGTACTGCCATGGGTTACCTTTTCATTGCCATACATAACAAAATAAGGAGAACAACCAATTGATTCATGGGTCGATGTACGAAGAGCACATGCTATTTCTGAAATATGCTCGTCCCAATTATTGTGTTGTTCACCTATATAAGCTCTAATTGCTGTCAAAATTGAGCGATTTACTCGTTCAGAGGCATTTGCTTGAGGTGAGTAAATTGCTAATCGAGTATGAGTCACACCATAATTTTTTAGGAAATTCTTAAAAATATTAGACACGAATTGAGATCCATTATCAGAAATTAAATTTTCCGGAACTCCATACACCAGAAATATTTCATTCTCTAAATATTGAACTATAGACTTTGTTGAGGCTATTCGAAGTGGTTTCAACAATACAAACTTTGAAAACTGATCTAGTACTATAAGTAAATATTTATTTCTTCTTTTTGAAGAAGGGTATGGTCCAAGTAAATCAATATATATTCGTTGCCATTTACGTTCTACCTTAAACTGTGTAACCATAGGTGGTTTTAATAAAGAATTCGGACATTTAATTTCCTTACATACCGAGCAATTTTTAACATACTCAGTAACTTGAGTAGTTAAATTAGGCCAAAAATATTTTTGACGTATTCTTTCTATAGTTTTTTTTATTCCTCCATGTGAAGCCAGTGGTAGGTCATGAGCCGATTTAATTATGTCCTGAGTCAATGTATCTGGTATCCATAATTTCCATGAATTAATTATATCGTCAAGAACGTTTGAACTGGAATTAGTTTTCTTGAAAACCAAGTTATCAATTATACATAAATCGGAAATAGTTTCTCCTTTTTGTTGAATTAATGTTATTAATTCTTTATATTGATCGGATTGGAAATGTTCAGACTTAAGATCTAATTCCGGTTTTGCTTCTGAATACGTAAGCACTTCATTATACATTCTAGATAATGCATCTGGTACTACATTTAAAGATCCACTTCGATGTTCAATATTGAAATTGAATCCTTGTAATTTTAAAGACCAACGAGCTAGTCTACCACTCAAATCTTTCTGATTCATTAGCCACTTTAAACTGGCATGATCAGTTATTATTGTGAAGGGTAGTCCTTCAACATACGGTCTAAATTTTTTTAAACAAATAACAGCAGATAAACACTCCAATTCAGTAACACTATAATTTTTTTGTGCAGAATTAAGTTTCTGAGAGACAAATGAAATAGGTAATTCTTCACCCTTTTCATTTAGTTGATAAAGAACTCCTCCAATTCCAGATTGGCTTGCATCACATTGAATTTTAAAAGGTTTCGAAAAATCAGGATTATGTAATATTGGTGATTTAATTAAAGCTTCCTTTAAAGAATCAAAAGCAACTTGTGCTTCCTCAGACCATTTAAATCCACCTTTTTTTTTCTTCAGACAATCTGATATTGGTGAAGCTAAAGACGCGAAATTTGGGACAAATCGTCTATACCAACCTGACATTCCCAAAAATCGTCTGACTTGTTTAATTGAATTTGGAGCAGGAAATTCAGCAATCGCTTTAATTTTTCCTGAATCTACGTTCAGTGTGCCATCACGTACTACATAACCTAAATATTTAACTTCTTTCATACAAAAATGACTTTTTTGTACGTTAATTGTCAAATTTGCCAAAGTTAAACACTTTGCAACTTCTTTTAATATCTTTAGATGATCTTCAAAATCTGGAGAAATAATTAAAAGATCATCCAGATATACAGAAACCCTTTCTCTCATGTCTACAGGTAATGGCTTCATAACTTTATCCATCAACCTACACATTCTTTGAGGAGCATTGCATAAGCCGAATGGCATAACCGTAAATTGATATAAAGGTCTACCAGGTACAGTAAAGGCGGTTTTTTCACGAGAAATTTTCTCAAGTGGTATTTGCCAAAATGCATCTTTTAAATCTAAAGCTGTAATAAATTTAGTATCTTGTAACCTACTAAGCAAACCATCAATATGAGGTAATGGGTAAGCATCCTTTTTTGTAACTTGATTTACTTTTCTGGAATCTATGCACAATCGATTTTTTCCTGGTTTTTGAATAAGAACCACTGGGGAACTCCAAGGACTAATGCTTTCTTCAATTACTCCTAACCTTAACATTCGATCTAACTCTTCAAACATAAGTTTTTGAATAGCCGGTGAAACAGGATAATGTCTTTGTTTAATAGGCGACGAATTTTCTACTTCTATAATATGTTCTTCTAGAGTAGTTTTTCCTAACCCTTTACTTTCAAATGATGGAAATTGAAGAATAATTTCATGCAATCTTTGCTGATCTTTTATATCTAACACATGAACATTTAATTCAGACGTAATAGAAAGTTCAGGAATGTGTTGAATATCTAAAGATTTTCTTTCCAATGAAGCTATGACTGATGGAGCTAATTTGAATAATTTCCAAAAATCCACCCCTAAATAAAGTGATTGTTCTAAACCTGGTATTACAAACAGCTTGATACGCTTAGTTACACCTTTATATTCTATAGAAGCATAAAAACTACCATGTACACAACAACTAGTACCATCTGCAGTCTGAATTTCTGATATACCTGGCTTAATTTTTATATTCAATTCTTTTAAAAGTTCCAAAGACCCTGCACCTAAACAACTAATATTTGCTCCACTATCTAGAAGACCAACTAAATTTTTCCCACCAATATTAATTTGAACATATGGTCTATTATCTCCAACTTTAGAAAAGATAGTAGATACTATTAGACGTCTACGAGATATTTGTTTTTTTTTTTAAAAGGACGAAGTTGGGTTAAAGATTTTTTTGGAGGAACTAATACTTCTGAATCTAATTGATTTTTAAATACTTTTTCTTTTAAGTTTGTCTGATCAGTATTAACATAGTTTACATCAATTAAATTTTCAGTTTGTGTTTCAACTGAAATTCCACCAGTATAAGAAATATTTAACGTTGTTTTTGATGTTCTTTTTGGTTTTTGCCAAAATGAGAAGTTTGTGTATCTCTTTTTTTGAGCTTGAGACGTAATTAGGCCGATCTGTGTCTTCTGAGATCGACCTCTTTCCTCGTTTTTTGACAACGAACACTTAGAACAATTTACACAAGTTACGTCCTTCTCCCCGCAATAGTAGCAGAATAAACGTCTACGTGACGAAGGGCAATCTCTGAATCCATGACCACGTGCATTGCAATTCCAACAATTTTCTGACAAATTTTGTTTGTACTTACTAGAAGTTGCATTCATCTCATACACTTGATTAACATTCATATTAAATTCATTGTCTTCCTGTATTTCGGATACTTGACGATTTCTAGTATATATATTTTGTGACTTTAAATAATTTTCAGCTTTACGTGATGACTCTCGAAATTTGTCTATCGTATTAAGATTCATTGCAAATATGAGTTGAGCAATTTGATGATTAATGTTTGATAGTAAAATTGAAATTACTTCTTCATCAGCCAAAGGTCGTAATCTCTGATTATTCAATGAAACTAATACAGATATAAATTCTTCTACTGATTCCTTAGAATCTTGTCGACGTCTTTCCATAGCATGGAGTATTTCAGCGTCAGACGTCCACAACTTAAAACGTTGAATTACAGACTGTTTCAGTTCATTCCACGTTGAAAATGGTTTTGCTCTCAAATATTGCCAAAACCATGACTCCGCCGCACCTGATAAAGTTCTAAAGAAATTATTAATCCAATAATTTTCTGAATAATTTTCTAAATTTTTCAAATGTTCGATCCTGAACATGAACTCATCCACAGGAATACTTTTTGTAGTACCATCAAACTTTGTATGCCATTTACTTAAAGGGCTATGAGACCGTATTTGTGTTGTGCAATTATCATCTGAAGAAGATAACGTTCTACGTACATTATTTGTTTCATGTCTCCTTTCTCTTATAGTATTTGGTTTATCTTTAAGTTTCAACTCTAAATAATTTACTCGATTTTTAAATTTTAACAATTCTGCTTCTAAAGTTTGAATATAATTTACATTTTCCGAATCAAAATCTTTTTGTAAATCATATCTTCTTTTCAATAAGGGTGTATCACCCATCCCATTATTTTGTTGAGGAGAGAATGGATTTGTAGAGTGTAAACTCACTCTTTCCAATTCAGGATTCACCTGGTCTATCTCTTCATATGCTTCAGACATCCCGTTTGTAAATTGAGCAGCAAGTTTTGCTGCTCTGGATCGAGTCATAGGCAAACTATACTGCTCCTCTACATCTTCTGGCAAAACCGACGGCGGTGTTCGAAGCATAATAAGTTCTAATATTTTAGTTTTATTATTATTAAATTAGTAATAGTATTGTTAATATTTTTAAATTCAATATTGTATATTAATTGGTTGGTTTTGGTCTCTCTCTCCTCAACTCTCCAAAAAAAAAATTAATTTATTGAAAACATCACGATTCAAAATTCCAAATGACAATTTTTGTCCATTGTCCTATTAGTTGGGCGCCATATAAATGTAACCACCTTATACAAGATGATTCATTTATAATTCTTTAATATGTATGCGGCAATTGTCTGCGACCACCTGTCTTTGACTAGCTCAGTCAGAGTTGGGTCGTGTCGTCGCAACCCATACAATTAAAGAAATGATTCTCCGGATTTGGAGATGGAGAGGGGGGAACGAAGAAGAAACCAAATTACCAACCAAGTCTTTAATGACTTACAAAGTCATTATTTATATATAAAAAAAATTAAAATTCGTATAAATTTTTAATTTTAATTAAATACGTTAAAACACTTATTTATTTATAAAAATAATGTTTCCCTTTTTACAATAAATGAATATTTATATGTATACATACATATATTTTAATATATATTTTATATTATATGAATCAATATACAAGGAAGAGAGAAAACAAAAATAAAAACTCACCCGAAAAAAAAATCTTTATGTGATGTCACTGAGTGCGCACTCGTACTTTCACTGGAATAATAAAAAGTTAGTTTTATCCTTTTATTCCCTTTCTCCCCCCTTCTTACTTGATGTAAGTTAATTCCTAAAAAAAAATTAGATGTTTTTTTAAAATATACATATATGTATGTATATAAATTAACATAATAATAAAAAAAAAAATAATAATAATAATTTAACAATTTTCACCACTCTTCTATATTTTTTTAAAAAAAAAAAGACTCCCTTTCTTGACCTCAGCGTTAAGCCAAACAAGCTGCTGAATACCTTTTCTTTTCTTGAAAGATCAAACCTCTTTCTTGTCCTCAGCGTACAGCCAAACAAGTCGCTGAATACCTTTTCTTTTCTTGAAAGATGAAAACTCTTTCTTGTTCTCAGCGTACAGCCAAACAAGTCGCTGAATACCTTTTCTTTTCTTGAAAGATGAAAACTCTTTCTTGTTCTCAGCGTACAGCCAAACAAGTCGCTGAATATCTTTTCTCTTCTTGAAAGATGAAAACTCTTTCTTGTTCTCAGCGTACAGCCAAACAAGTCGCTGAATATCTTTTCTCTTCTTGAAAGATGAAAACTCTTTCTTGTTCTCAGCGTACAGCCAAACAAGTCGCTGAATATCTTTTCTCTTCTTGAAAGATGATATCCCTTTCTTTTTTCTTTTTTTTTTTAAACAACCGGGATTGATCGAATCAAGAATCCGTACCTCCTTGGATAAAGGCGGAGGATTTTCTGGAAAACAGTTGCTGGATACTATCAACACAAGTCAATGAGCGCGCAAAAAAACTTCAAGTGGAATCTTAGAAGGTGCCGCTTGATTGATTTCACATAAGTTAATTTCTTTTTCTTCGATGAAGTGTAACTCTCGCCTCCACTCAAATCGTAGAATTATCGTAGATTTTTTTATAATTCAACCAGTATTCGATCCTTCTCGTTGATCTAACTCAAAACGAAAAAAAAAAAACTGACTCCCCCAAAAATTATATTTTTTTTTTTTCCTTTTTCTTCCCTACTCGATCAAAAAAAAAAAAAAAAAAAATATTTTCCACCGCCCTAAAATAAATTTATAGAGTGATATTATAGAGTGATATTATAGAGTGATATTATAGAGTGATCGTTACAAGGTATGTAACTATATGACCTATCAAAGTGAGCTATGTGGAGTGTGACTCACGCCAAACTGTAAGGGACATTGCGGACTAATTCATGGAGCGCATCATAACTGGTGATAAGAGAGACAACTGTTTTCTTGTTTACAAAACATGGCGGTTTTTGCGAAAGCTCGAAGAAGGTTTTTGAATTTTTGCGAAAGAAGAAAAAGTTCGAAGAAGCTGAAAATAAAGAAATATTTATATGTACGTAAAAACAGAGCACAATTAATTAACTTTTGAAACAGTTTGGGTCTACGAGTTTGACATACAAACCAGTCAACAATCATCGGATTGAAAGAGAAAAATCAGCCGAAACCGAAAAAATCACGCCAAAGCCGCTCAAAAATCAAGACGATCCACATTATTTGTTTTTTTTTGCGATATTCGAGGTTATTTTGCGACAATTATCAGGGTAAACAACTGTTTGAAACGCAATAAGGTTAGCTGAATAAACTTATAACTTATTCGGAATTCCTCAGGGTTCAATCCTGGGCCCTACTCTCTATCTACTTTATATACATAATTTGCAGCACATAGGCCTTCGAGCTAAATATATAATATACGCGGATTATACACTGCTGCTTTATAGAGGAAGAAGTCAGCAGGAATTGGAAACATTGATCAACACTGACCTCAAGTTATTTAAGAATTGGCTGTTGGGCAACAGGTTAACATTAAATGCAGGGAAGACCAGCTTCATGATATTCAAGCAAAGAAATAAAGCTTATATCGATGCAAAAATTAACATAGATGGAATTGAATTGTGTAGAACAAAACAAGTCAAGTATTTAGGACTAACGATCGATGAAAATCTATCATGGTCACAACATATTAATAACATCCGCAAGAAAATAGCACCCATCACAGGACTATTACGACGGAATTACTTTCTACCTACACCAATAAAAGAAATTTTGTATAACGCGTTTATACTTTCAAACATAACATATGGACTTATAATATGGAGCCAAACATCTATGTATAACCAAGAGAGAATATCAAGACTCATGAACAAAAGCATTAAAGCTGTATATAATTTACCACATCTTAAACCATCGGCTGACCTGTATGAAAACTACAGCAATCTAAACCTACAACAAACCTTAAGTCTTGAGCGGTCAAAATTAATGTACAATATAATAAACCAAGGATTAAAATCATCAATACTAATAACGTATAGTACATTCGCAATTATAATACAAGAAATGCTAGTGCGATAAGAAACAGAAACTGTAGGACAAATAGACTAAGAAAGGATCCCATTTATGAATCATAATGTTAATATAATAATTATTAATTAATAATAATAATGTATTAAACATTATTTCATATCGGTGGATATGTATTAAACGGTGGAAATGTTTAATAATAATTAATATATATATAATTATTAACATTATAATATTATATATTATATTATTAATTTTATTATGTTATTGAAACATTTCCACCGTTTAATACATATCCACCGTTTAATACATATCCACCGTTTAATACATATCCACCGATTGAAACATTTCCACCGTTTAATACATATCCACCGTTTAATACATATGGTGAAATATATATTAAATGTTAAACATTATAATAATAATTAATTATATTGAAATTAAAAATTAATTATGTAATTATTAACATTTTAATACATTTCATTTTCTACAACTCCTTGCCAAACGAAATTCGACAAGCGAAGGATATCAGATGCTTCAAGATATGCAGCAAAAAATACATAAAAAACACATAGAACTACTAAACAAACAAATATCAGCTATTAAAACCCATTAATGGTCTAAAAAAGAAACCACGATCCGTTTCCCTTATACCAGCACGCGGCTGTCTGGGGAACAATAAAAAAAAAATAATAATAATAATACTCTCAGATTTCATATCGAGTGTATAAAAACAATTTACTGCAATTTAGGGTTTATTCCCATAATCCAACAATCGCATCGGGCAGCCCGCACATCATTACGACATGCAACACCAGCCGGCCATTTCTCCTTTCCAATTCTGCACGCACACCAATAAACGGGCCGTTGCAATTTCTGACAGCAACGTCAATTCTTGGATTTTCGCTGTGAGCCGGAGACGAATTTTTTCTGTTTCTGATTTTTTTTGCGAAATTGCTTGGCCGCATTTGTACACTTTCTCCTCGTAGTTAAGTTAATCGTTGAGTTTTCCCGACGAAATAGAAATGTCGGATGATTTCAAATTGCCGCATCGGTCGCGAAAACGCGTCCGTGAAGTCAAACGGAAAGCCCGACCAGGTAAGGAGAGAAAAAAAATTGAATTCCGTCGAACCGAGAAGAAAACGTCCTTGATCATAACCTAATTCTCGTAACTGTCAAATTTTCTTCCTTGTTTCTTTCCCGGTTTGCTCTGGTGAACCCAGAACTTAGCGATAAAGGCGCGTGGACGGCACAGCATTACATCGAGAGATTCGATGACTTCAAAAATTTCCACGACAATGTTGAGCGTATTCACGTCGATTTGGTCGATTGCAAGGACTTTATTGAGCGCTACGAGAAGCCGTACAAGCCGGTCGTGATTCACGGCATCGTGAGCGACTGGAGCGCACAGCAGAAATGGACGCTCGATCGGCTCGCGAAAAAATATCGTAATCAGAAGTTCAAGTGCGGCGAGGATAACGAGGGCTACAGCGTGAAAATGAAGATGAAATATTATGTGGATTATATGCGATCGACCAAGGACGATAGCCCTTTGTACATATTCGATAGCAGCTACGGAGAGGTGAGTGTTTTGTGTAATTGTGTTGTGGTCCTTGCCGAAATAGCTCTTAGATCTAGCGAAACATCGGAAGAAGTGCGTGAACTTTGTTCTCAAACTTTTCGGCTTTTGTTTCGACTCGCTACCGTTCTTCCTGATGCACAAAAAATCAGATAGCGTCGGTGCAGAACCAGCGCCTATTACACTTTTGAAAGAATTGCACTAGCAGCTTCTCTATCTTCTTTTCATATCCCGTTGTCTGTGAGCGATAGCTCGTGAATTCCTTACGTGCTAGAGCCGGTCTTTTGCGCGTTCGCTTCCTTCAAAGACGGTCGTTTATCAACACTAGTGGCTCGAGAGTCAAGGACGGTTGACTTTGAAGGTTTGAAGTCTCCTCGTCAATTAACAAGTCATCTCCAATCAGAGTGATGTCTTCCAGCGATACATCGCTAGCAAAGATGCCGTCAAGGAGCGGACGGCCGTCCTCGCCATCAACCGAAGCAGTAGTATTGGGAGTGCGAATTGAAAACAGCTTTTTTTTTTTTAAATTCGAGCCTTTATTTTGCAAAAATGGTTAAATATTTATTATTCAAAGAAATTCCCATCGCAGCATTCCGCGTCGAAAAAACTGCTCTCCTTTTGAGCCGATCCAAGAGTTGAATCAATTTTAGCCTTCTTCGTAAGAATGGAAGTGCTGCTCAGTCTGGCCAGGGGAGAGTAAGATGTCTCATTTCAGTGTTTCCAGGTAGGGTTTTCAAGCTAAGCAACATGTGGCCGAGCGTTGCCGAGCAGCAAAATCACTTTGTCGTGTTTCTCTTACTGTGGTCGTTTCTCCTTCAACGCTCGGCTCAAACGCATCAATTTCAGTCGATAGTGATCTCCAGTGATGGTTTCACTCGTTTTCAACAGCTCATAAGATACCAAAACAATTTTCTCTCTTCCACCACCATGCCGGTCCTCGACGTCATCGCCGCTCTTAAATCTTTAAAACCACCCACGACATGTTCTTCCACTAGGAGCAGCCTCGACGTAAGTGCTTGAGAGTATTTGACGCGCCTCAGCTGTAGATTTTTTTAAATTGAAAACAAAAGGTAAAACTTCCCGCAAATGAGCAGTTGTTGACAGCTGTCTAAACTTAACACGTGACATTTCTGATCCGCCATTGTTGGTTATCATATACTGCTAGCGCCATCTATTGGGAAACGGCGGGTTTCAATTTGAAATCCCGATTGTTTCCATTGCAATAGCCTGCTCGATTACTGCTGAACACTTCTACGATCTGGAATAAACGTCGTAGAAGCTGTTCTACTGGTTTTATCTCTCGAGTCTTTGCCGGTAGTCGCAGCTCCTACCGACACTTGGATAGACATCTCTACCCGTGTTTTGACATGGATATGTCTAATAGCTGAACTCAATCAAAAATTTTGTACATCATGAAATTCGTTGCCGTGAGTTATGTCTTTAACAGGCGCCCATAATTTCAACTGAGCAGTAGCCAAAAAAATGTCGACCAACTCAAAATGTCGTTCGAAAAAAAAATCCGGTCAGAAATTTCACAATTTACATACTGAATGGAGTCTGAGCAACCCGGTGACCATAACTCAGCAGCAAACATCCGTAGCTCAAGTCCTTGTCCTCTCGAAAAATGCGCTCGCACTCGGCCGGAGAATCCGCATTTTTTATAATACCGAATTAAATCTGAAACACCAGGCACGCCGAGTTGCCCAGATTCCAATTGGTGTGAAAATTGTGTAATTTCTGGCCGGAATATTTCCCGAGTTGGTCGAATTTTTTTTCCCTACTGCTCGGTTAGGGTTATGGGCGCTTGTTGGTCGGAGCTCGTTTTGTCGGATTTTCACATGTTGGTTGCCCGGGTTTTGAATTTTTTGTTGTTGCTGTTGGATTCTGCGTCGTCGAACAGAAAACCAGAGGAATCGTGGAGCCGCGTTGCTCAGGTTCGCGCGCCATGCAGAAAGATTGAGTATGTGGCATCTAACCATTATACCGGGCAACGTACCGCTGAACAGGTCAGTGCTCGCGCAAATTTTCATAAACTCAAACCTGACGAGACTTGCAGTCTTCCGTACATTCTTCGTCTTTACAACCATTTATGGTTCGATCGTATATAAACGTGATCGACGGTCCCGCCAACACCGCAATTGACACTTTACGCTACATCGAACGAGACGTAGCAGCGAACGTGATAAAACGATTGTGGCTCTCATTTAGCGACCCGAAAATTGGTCGTTTAATGCGGACGAAAGCCAAGGCGCATATACTCGCTAACCCGGATGTGGGTACGAGGAAAATCATCGCTTGTAAGCACCTGCAATTTCCGCTCGAAGCCTGTGCGATAACAATCCATTAATCATAAAGCGATACCTATGACGAGTACAGTAAGAGTCACGAACAACGGCTCGTTTATGTAGCTCTTTCGTGCGCTACCTTAAATGGTTTATTCTGCAGTGCGCAAGGGATCGCTGGATTTCAAGTAAAAATAAAAGAATCCGCTTTTGAAATAAAATTACTGCAAAACTTTATTATCACAAACACTTTCGCTTTCCAAAACTCATAGACTCCTTCGTTTCCGCCGTCGACTTCACTACGTTATGCTCAGATTTCCACTGCCCTTTTACACGAACGCCCTCTTTTTTTATACCTACTACCAAAGACTATGAATAATATAGACATTCCAACCCTATGGAAAAAATGATAACCATTTCTATTGCGTTGAGAACGACGAAAAGGTTTTAAACACCCAAAGCATATGATCTTCGCTCATTCGCTTCTACCCGCGCGCCCATATCCAAGAGCCAATCGATTCAATCGGCGGCTGTGGGTGTCTAAAACCTGTTCGTCGCTCTCAACGCAAAAGAAATGGTTATAATGTTTTCCATAGTGTCAGGATTGTTTTTTTAGTAACTAAACAAACGTTTCATTTTTAATCTTTTTATTTTCGGTTTAAAGAGTACAACCGCTTGGCTCCGCGTCTATCGATCGAGTCCCCTATGCCTTCCTCTTCGTCGGTGCTGTTTCGTCTGTCGTCAGTGGTGTCCGTCGGGGTCGTCATGGCAGTGGTGTCGGTTGCTAATCGGGTCGTTGCTTTCTTGGTGAAAAACTCGCTGGTGTTCAGAATTATTTCTTTCTCATCCGAATTATTCCCTTGTCGTGCAATCGCTGTCGACCGCTTCTCCACATCACACGTGTAATTTGTTGTTGGTTTGTTGAATGTTCAAGGTCTTCAGAACTTGAACATTCGATGATCATGGTTTCTGTTGAGACCATGAACATTCCGATTGAGTCGCAAAGCGTTGAAGCAGATGTTCTTTATAGTGTTTGTACGCGCGCATAATGCGCTCCAGTGTTCAATGGTACATGATAAGCAAGTAGGTCTGACATGTAACAATACATATCCATGTTCTTTATGTACTTCCGTGCAGCGGAAGCCATTTTTTACTTTGCATCCTCCTTGGCGATATTGGCCGAGTCAGTTTTCCCTTTTGCCTGCCAACCTGCGAATAAAGAATTTGTTTGGGATTGGTTTTTAAGGAGGATTAGGGAAATGGACTACTAGGATTAGGGAATGATTTTTGGGAAGAAACGGCACTGTTTTGATGAAAAACATTATTTTTGTCCGCGGCTGCTTATTCACAAAATAGCTTGTTCGGCTGCTAGCCGACTCCTGGTCCTGTGGACGCGTTGTAGCATACAGCTTTGCAATCTTCAGGAGGGGAAAATCTGACGAGTACCACGATAACATTTTACTTTTAAAATGGAATGCAAATTACAATTTTTTTCAGGTCTTACACTTTATAAGTGCAATGGTTGATGAGTTAAAGTTTTTTTTTTTTGGGGTTTCCCACTCTTCAAACATAATGATGTAACAGTCAGCCCAAATCGCTTGCCTAATGTTCGAGATCCTCAACCATTCTAAAAGAACACCTGCAAGTTCTTTTCCACCAACGAAAGCAGCAACAATTACGGTCATGTATATTCCCACACTATGCCGCTCATCGTATGTTCAAGGTCTTCAACCATCAACAATTTGCAATAATTAAAAAAAACAATTCACGCTCTTTACCTCGAACGAAAGCAAGAACAATTACGCGTCGCTATTCAGCGAATACGTCGGTTGTGATGGGTATAAAAAGGGCGAGCGTTTGTGATGAAGAGTTAGTTGACGGTTAATATTTGAGTAGAAGAGTCGGCAGGCGAGTGTGATTGACGACTGAGATGAGTAAGCGAGTGTCTTATGTGTTCGACAATCGGTGTGGGTAAGCTGCTAAGTCTGAGCGACAGGCAGAGTTCAGCAGTAAGCGAGTAAGTCCTGTGATCCGATAGGCGGAGTTTAACAGTAAACGACAGCAAGCGCGTCCTGTGATCGACAGGTGGGAGTAAGTCCTCTGATCGCCAGACAGAACTCAGTAAGCGAGGACGTCATGTGATCGATAGTGGAGATTGGTAAGCGAATACGTCGTGTGGTCGACGTTGAAGATTCAAAAAGCAAGTAAGTCCTGCGATCGACAGGCGGAACTCAGTAAGCGAATACGTCGTGTGTTCGACGGTGGAAATTAGAAGTCAAAATCAGAGCATCTCGTGATAAAATCGCGTTAGTGTGATCGGTAGGTGGAAAGCGATAGAGTCGGAGATAGAAAAGCGAAATCAGTGAACGGAAAAAAGTATTTGTGATATTTAAATGAAGCGATTAATAAAGATAAATTTAACGAAACTAGTTTCATTTTCGCTTGAAATCCAGCGACTCCTAGCGCACTTCAACAATAAACATAAAGGGTAAAATTATTGGGTTGGCAACTAAGGAATTGCCGATTTTTTCATATAAATAAAACACATTTTTTTAAATACAAAGAATGAACTTTAATTCAAGATATATTTTCTATTTTGTTCGATGACCTTTTGGTATCTTTCTGACAATTTCATAGTCCCACGTTCGTAGTACTTCTGATCTTTATCGGCAAAAATATAAAAAGCAGCGGGCCTAACTCCCATTAGATTAAGAACCACTAATTCGTGGTCAGCGTTACAAATTGGTCATGGCAAAATTTTAAACGTCATTAGAGACACAAACTCCCTTTTAGACTGCGAGTATGATTGCATGAACCAACCGCAGGTTGAGAAACGGAACTTTCACATTAAATTACCTGAACGAAACGAATGGGCAACAAACACGATACTCAGCACCTGTACAGGTCCGCATCTCTATACGGACGGATCTAAAACTAACCAGGGAACAAGGGCAGGTATTTATTCCCACGACCTCGACATCCACACTTCATTTCATCTTCCAGAACACGCGACAGTGTGCGGAAGTATTAGCAATTAACGAGTGTACAAAAATTGTTCTGGATATGCAGAACAGTCTCAGGAATTGTTACATTTTCTCGGACAGCAGGACTGCGCTTCTGGCACTCTAATCCTACAGGACTACGTCCAAACTATTGTCCATTTGTGGACACAATTTTAATCGCCTAGCGGCCATAACGGAGTTTTTTCTAATTTGGATACCGGTTCATAGCGACCTGCTAGGTAACGAGGCAGCAGACACTCTTGTACGGCAAGGATCTGCAAACATCAATTCCACTAGGAAGTCAGTAGCACAGTGCTGCAGACTAGCTTCAAAAAAACTATTTTGGATTCTTTCTTGGCGGGGTGGCAGCAGCTGGACAGCTGCAGAACAGCCAAATCCTTTAGGAAAAAACCGAATAAAAATATTACAGCTCAGCTGTTACAACGTAGTCGCATCCGAACTATTGTTGGCCTGATCACACGTCATTACTTGCTAAAGCTGCACGCATTTAGGATGCTGATCGCGAGCGACAACCTTTGCAGAGGTTGCGAGGAAGACGTGCCTGCAAATATCCCACAGTCGTCTCCATTGCTTAGACTCTAGATTCCTCTCTGAACTAAACGACCTCAGAGGCGTTCAACATTCGAGCCTGCTACGGTTCGCAAACCGAACCAAGTGGTTAAAACAAAAGGAGTGACTTCCATCTTATAATCAATAGGGGAGTACAATGGGCCCAACTAGATGGCCCCAGTACATTGTGGTTCTATGGAACCACCCTCCTACAACCCAAACCCTATCGGTAAAAAACTGAACCAAGTGCGATTTCACAGCGCTATCATCATTGAAAGTTTTACCATCCAAGGAGTTTTGCAAAGATCGAAATAATTTTTTTTTTACGGCCGTCGAAAATAACTTAGGGGATCACCCTTTAATGCGCGATGCACAGTTAAGTCGACACGGGTACGGGGAAACAAGTGGATAGGGGAAAATTAGTAGAGAAACTATTACACCGAACGTTTAATTATATAAAACTCACGGAGTAATATTTAAATTAATTTTATTTATAATTATTGTTTCTAATTTAATTTTTATTTAAATTAACATTTTTAAATATTTATTATTATATCATTATTAAAACAATGTGGAATTATTTTTTATAATAATTTTCAATTATATCATTATCTATTTTTATTTTTATATCTATTATTTTCAACACGTCGCTTACTACTAATAATTACTAGTGCAAAAAGTATTTTTAATATAAACGATAGAAATTTTAAGTAGTAGGTCGATTTAATACTGAATAAACTAAGTGTCGATATCGCTACAAAACACAGGAGGGGAGATTTTGAGGTGGCGGTGAACGTTGTTCTTAAATTGCTCGAGGTTGTATCCCGTTGGAAAGAGATTGCCTGGTAATGAATTCCACAACACTGTCGTCCGAGGGATGAAGGACTGCCTAAACTTCACTGCTCTCCACGGCAAGGGCTTCACGGTGTACTCGTGTGAGCGTGCAGCTTGGCGAGTATTTCGGGGGGCATTGAATGTAGGTGATATAAGGGCTTTTAGTTCCTTGCTGCATTTACCATAGAAGTATCTATAGTAAATGCAGAGTGCACCGATATTTCGACGATGATCGATGGATTCAATTGAGGCCGATATAGCTTCATCTCCAATTAATCGGAATGCATATTTCTGGATACGGTCAAGAAGGGCCAGATGTGATTTTTGGTAATCTGATGGAGAAAGGTCAAGGCTATATGGTGGATGTAACATCAATCCCAACCAAATATGTATGTGGCCTAGCGTTGCCCTGATGAGAAATGATACCTTTTCGATGGTCCAATTCTGGCCGTTTCTCGTTGATCGCTGTATTTAATTTATCCAGTTGTTGTCAGTACACATCCGAATTGATCGTTTGGTTCCTTGAAAGCAGCTCAAAATACACCACACCTTTCCAATCCCACAAAATTGAGTGCGAAATCTTCTTTTGGTTGACATCAGCTTTCGAAGTGGATTAAGCTCGCTCATCAAGCCTGGACCATGATCGTTTTCGATTGACGTTATTGTAATCAATGCATTTTTCATCGTCAGTGATGATTTATTTTAAAAAAGGGCCGGATTCATTGCGTCTAGGATGCAAATCGCAAGCGTTGATGCGCTTTGTTAAATGATTTTTTTTTCAATTCATGTGGAACCAAAATATCAAGCTTTTTAACGAGATTCATACGTTTTAAATGTTTCTCAATCGCTGTATGTGACACATTTAACTTTTCTGCTATCTCTCGTACAGTTAAATAATCCGACTCGATTGTGGCTTTAATTTGATCATCATCAAACTCATCTGGTCGACCTAATCGTTGTTCATCTTTGAGTGAATCCGGTACTGTCTTTCTTTTAATGCTTCCTCATCATACACATCACGTAACTTTTTAGCAGCTTGCGCTGCGTTCTTTCCTTTACGGAAATAAAAAAGTGAAATATGACGAAAATGCTCGTTTTTGTACTTCATATCAAAACTGACGCCAAAGTAATACCTTTTAACAAAAATACGCGCAATTTGCTTTTAAAGTAAAGTAAGACTGACAGCTTATAAATGTCAAAAGGAAAAAAATATATCATTGACAGAAGCCATCAAAAAATATGGCCAAACAAATCTATGTGTGAAATCGGCAATTACTTAGTTGCCAACCCAATATTTTTACTTTTGAGTCGAACGAAAAACATTTCAAATGTCTTTTCTGAAAGTTATGTATTCGGTAATGTTACGCGAAGGTCAGGTTAATAATTCAATTTAACGAAAATGCGAACATTTATGTTTTACATACAGTGCTGTGAATAATTATAAACTCAAACACATTTTTCGATTTTTTTCCAAAACATTTCTAGGAAATGAATGTTTTTGCCTGGAAATGTTATTTTGGGATGATTAGAAAACCCTTTCAATTATCTACCTATATCTTTCTTTCAACCACGATAAGTACCAGGTAGAAATCTCAAAAAACTCCTTTTTCAGCTGTGAATAATTATAAACTCACTTGCTGTTTGGAGTTTGCCAAGAGAGGTTAAAGCGCGGATTTGAGATTTTATCAAGTAGATTTTATCAAGTATATTTTTTAAAAGTTGAAAAATTTTGTTGACGTCTGAAATGCCACGTGGAAAAAAATTAAGTGATGTCGAAAAACATCGAATTATTGATTTAAGGAACTGCGGCAAAACCCAGAGAGAGATCGCAAATGAAATTAAAAGATCGCAGACTGTAGTAAAAAACTTTTTGAAACTTGGAACCGAGAATTATGGGAAAAAGAAGTCATCTGGACGTCCTTAAAAATATTCGTCTAGTGTGAAACGAGCAGTTTTAAGAGAACTATCGAATACTGGAGCTTCCTCATCGAAAATTGTTAGCCGGTTAAACTTGAAATGTGATCCTAGCTTAGTTAGAAAATGGGCGGCATCATCAAAAAATTTTAAATATCAAAAATGTTTGCAAAAACCCAAATTGACAAAACGTCACATCGATGCTAGACTTAAATTCGCCGAAAATTATAAACAAAAAGGAACCATTTGGGGTCATGTGATCTTCAGTGACGAGAAGAAGTTCAATCTTGATGGACCAGATGGATTTCATTACTACTGGCACGATTTACGGAAGGATAGAAGAATTATGCCACGAAGAGCACATGGTGGTGGATCTGTGATGATTTGTGCTGCTTTCAAAAACAATGCTAGGAGCGAAATAGCGTTCGTCAACGGTAGAATTAATGCTGTTGGGTTATCAGGAGTTACTAGAGGAACATCTACTGCCTTTTGTGACACTAGCGGAGGACAAAAACGTAATTTTCCAGCAGGATAATGCACCCATCCATACAGCTACCTCCACCAAAAAATGGTTCCAGGACTTTGGAATCCAAGTATTGCCATGCCCGATCTGAAACCTATAGACCTATATTTATGGGGAATCTTAGCGAGGAAAGTCTACGACCAGGAGAAACCATCCATTGAAAATGTTGCAGAGCTGAAGGAAAGGATAATAGTAGCCTGGAACGAGATATCAGATAGCGTAATAAATAGTCTTATTAATAGCGTTCCGAGTCGATTATTAGATGTTATAAAAAATAAAGGCAAATGGACTAAGTATTAAATAAAAAACTTAACAAACATTACACTGAGTTTATATTTTTTCACAGATTTTACAACGAGTTTTTATGTTTTTCTTTTTTATTTTTTTTTTTGGAAAGGGATATGATCAACCTTTCACCCCTAATACATTTACTTAAAGGCATATGATCGAAGTAAATAAACAGTTATTTGAAATATTATCCTGTTTTTAAAAAAGACCTAAACATATGGTTGAGTCTATAATTATTCACAGCACTGTAATTATTCTAATAATAAAGTATTGTGATCGGCTTGGAAAGATAAATTTGCTGCCATGAATTTGGATTGAAAATAAATGGGCGTAGACCAAAGAACATGCACATGAATTCGAACACAAGCCCACCAATTGTTCTTAACGGACATTGTCAGCATGGACGCCGTAACCGAAAAGGATATTGAGGCTCGTATAAATAAAGCTAGTTAGGCCTTTCTGGAGGTCAATAGAAATCTCCGTTTGTACGAAACTGCAAGTGTTTGACGCATGCGTCAAATCCGTGTTGTTATATGGTTGTACTACGAAAGTGGAAAGTGACCGTTAGCCTTACAAAGAAACGCCAAACTTTCGTCAACCAATGCCTCTGACGCATTTTAGGGATATTTTGGCCAGATTTGATCTCCACCGTCGAACTTCGTAGTACAACTGGATAGACTAAAATAGGCACTGAGATTCAAGGGCGGGAGTGGCAGTGGATTGGTTACACTTCGAGGAAACCAGAGCGAAACAACGCCAAACAGGCTCGGGATTATAATCCTCAAAGAAGATGATAGGTTGGTCGACCGTGTAAATGGAAGCGAGCAGTTGAGCAGGAGGCCAGATGAATAAACAAGTCATGGCAATAGCTTAAGGCTCAGGGATCGCGCTTTGTTAAAGAGAACTGTTACCTATGCCTCTATAGGGCGTCTGGAAATTGCATTGAATTGAACAGTTTCCAAGCAAATTTGATTATTGTAAATTTATGGGAGGGGCTAGAAGGGATGGAGCGATTTGGCCCGTTCACGAACTTTACCTTACTTTTTCGTCAAAAACGACATGCACAAAATTTGAACGTTCTAGCTCAACGCGTTCTCAAGCTTGAGACCGAACGAACATTCGATTTTGAGATATTTGAGTGATGATAGTTTTACATATTTGTCCTGGCCGCACGCCGTCCGTTCTCGTTTTCGGATGTTTCCACAAAATGTCAAATCTAGCTCCGTATTTACGTTTTCATTGACAGTTGACAGATGAATAATGCGAGTGCTGGATGGGTTACTTCCAAGGAGGATATATAAAAAGGAGTGACTATGAGCATGCTTTGCCTTGTAAGCAAAATGGGAATGAATGTATTTCCCTCCCTTACTACCGAAATGCTCGAAATTTTTCGAAAAAAATCGTTTCGCTATCTTTGTCTGCCACACTTAAAAATATTGCAACTAACTCTTTCCCACGATAAATTGTTCGAAACAGTTGTCAAATTTTCGAAAAAATTGTTTCGCTATCCTTGTTTGACATACTTAAACCCAAAGTGAGTCTCTGTCCCGCGTTAAATTGTCCGTTGCTAAAGTACTTAGCTTAAACACAAACCTAAACTAATAAAAATTGAATAAATAAAAATTTCTGAAATGAAACAGCAAACACCATTGTATTGAAAATTACTTTATTGCTGACTGAATATTAGCAACCAAGAAAGAATACAAATTATTGTATTTTTTTTGTAAAAGTTTGAAGCCAAGTTAAGCTTGGACACAATTTTCGAAAATTTCCGAATCAAAAAATATTCCCACATGAGACAGACTATCAGGTACTCCTTTTATATATCCTCCTTGGTTACTTCACAAAAGGAAATCGAAGCCACGAAAATTGTTACTAGCGCTAACGGGAATATTATGAATTAACGCAGCATAGCTACAACTGATCACCTACACTACTATACATTTTAATAGACGAAAGGCAGAAAGGCAAAATGCTTACATAATGCTTAAGACATACGAAATGGAGACGAAACGAAAGGCTCACGAAACACAGGCGAAACGCAGACGATATAACAAGGCGAGCATTTTGGACGAAGGAGTGAGTCTAAATTTGGTAACGAAAAAATCAAGCTTGGGTGATCGCGAGTCGCGATCGGAGATAGAAAAAGTGATCGAAAGAACTTTCTAGCGTTTGTGAGAGTTAATAATAAGCGACAAATAAAGTTTGTAGATATTTGAAATTAAAGTGAACTTGTAGTTTGATTTTTATTTGAAATCCAGTGACCTCTTGCGCATTTCAATATTAACATCTGTGTCATTCAGTTTTTTCTTTCAATATGATTTCTAAGCGTTACAAACTTTAGAGCAAACTGATAATACTCTCAGATTTCATCTGGAGGATAAAAATTCCCATAAACTTTTAGAGAACCATTAAAGCCTTAAATGATAAAAATCATTTTATTTTTATTTTTCTCCTAATCAGCATCATCGGCGAAAAAAACTTTTAGACGATTATACCGTACCGATTTACTTTCAAGATGATTTATTCAAATATGCCGGTGAAGATCGCCGTCCACCTTACCGATGGTTCGTAATGGGTCCGAGCCGTTCTGGTACCGGCATTCACATTGATCCGCTCGGTACGAGCGCCTGGAATGCTTTAGTTTTTGGACACAAACGATGGTGCTTATTTCCCACCAATACACCAAAGGAATTGCTAAAAGTTACTGGCGGAATCGGCGGTAAACAACGAGATGAGGCCATTACGTGGTTTAATGCTATTTATCCAAGAACGAAACTAACATCATGGCCAGAAGCTTTCAAACCGGTAAATAAATGTTTTTTTTTTTTTGAAATAAAATAAAATGAAAAAAAAAATTAAAACTGAAATTACAGCTTGAAATTCTTCAAAAACCTGGCGAAACAGTATTTGTCCCCGGTGGTTGGTGGCACGTTGTATTAAATTTAGACGACACGGTCGCCGTAACACAAAATTTCTGTAGTAAAACGAATTTCCCGATAGTTTGGCATAAAACGGTTCGGGGACGACCGAAATTATCGCGTAAATGGTTACGTGTATTACAGGTATAGTTTTTTTTTTTTTTTAAATACACTTTTGGAAAATACCGATCAATTGTTTTTTAAACATTTGTTTAGGAGAAGGAACCGGACGTAGGAAAAATGGCCGAAGATATAAATATCGAACAGAGTACCGGTGTCGCTTCGGACAGTTCGAGCAATTCAAGTTCATCCTCGTCGTCGTCGAGTTCGAGCGATGAAGATAGTTGCTCGAATACGGATAGCGGTCAGGAAAGTCTGACTGCCAAAAAGAAGAAACGGAAAAGGATGGTTGGTGGCGGCGGCGGTGGTAGTAACGGTAGCGGAAGTATGATGTCCTAAAATTCATTATTCACTAATTTCATCGATACGAAATCGACGTAATTGAACATGAAAAGAGGAAATAGGCCAAAACTATATTTAATCAATTTTTAAGAAAAAAATTAAACAATTTATTTTCTCTTTTGCTTTTATTTATGTAGAGAATCATTTGATTTGATTCATTTTTAATTTATGTAATAATTAGAAACTAAAATTAATTTCCTCTTTCTTTCAGTTCCTCGAATGAGTAACCGTTTTTTTTTCTTTTTCTTATTTAATTCTATTTTTTATTTAAAATGAAAACCACTAAAGTAAAAATTCGTTAAAACGAAAAGAAAAGTATTTGATTATTAATTTTTATTTAATTTAATTTTATAATTTTTTTTTCTTTCGTTAATATTTTTCTTTGATTTAGGTGCCAAATTCGGATGCAAATGTCTTTTATCTTAGTGTGTATATCAAATGGGCCAAATTTTTTCTTTTTTCTTTAAAAAAAAGCAATCCTTCTCTTTTTGTTGCGATAGCATTAAGCGATTCATAACATTCAACAAATTGAAAATGAATGTTTTTTTTTTAGTTACATTCCATTCTTGACTAATCGATTTGATGCGATTTTTTTTTACGTATTTTGTACTCTAAATTTTTTTTTTACTAAACGAAGAGAAAAGAAAATCATTCATGCTCATGTTCAAGCATTTGTGCCTTTAATAAGTAATAATAATAAAAAAAAAACACAAAACCGATAAAATAAATATTTGTTAAGGTGTTTTTTTTATGATCAACAGTTAAAACAAATTTAATAATTTCTACGTTGTTTATACTTTGTCCGAAATAAAATTGAAAATAAAAAATTTCCTTGAATAAGAGAAACGAAAATTATAATCGAAAAAATTACACATTTATTTTTTTTTAAGGGTTTTTAACATCTACATTTTAGTAATGTTTCTTTTAAAATTTTCGTTGGGATAATAGGAGAGTTTGTAACCACCTCAAGAGTGTACATCTATAAATCCACATCTGTATGGGTCAATTGTTTGTGACCACTCAACTCTGGTGAGCTCAGTCGGAGTTGGGTTGTGTCGTCACAATTAGAGATGATATGCTATTTTACATACCTGCGATTTTTTCATTGCTCTTTTAAAATAGCAATCGCATATTGAGATTGAAAATTTAAAAGAGCTGCGATTAGAAGAGTAGAGCAAATATCGCCAATAAAATTGCCGCAATGATCATAGCTACAAATTGCAGAGTTTTTGTTTGCACTCGCACATTAATCGCGCAACACACATATCCCGCCTCACGAGATCTGCAGAGGCTTCTCGATAATCAGCTAAACAGGAGACGGCTCGATTCTTTCTTGAAATGAGCAATTGGTAATTCGCTTTTCTATTTCGCAATTCCGGTTAACTCTTCGTTTCATTTTACAGGAACTTCCAAACGGCTGTTTGTTGCTATTTAGATTTTTGAAAATAAACCAGTCTATTTACTTTAGCTGCTGAATGTTGACAAAATATGTTAGTACAAGAGCAATGCACTGACTGCATTCCGAGATGTATCAGCAATAGCGATTACAATACAATATGTCTCGAAAATATTTATTAGATAAATCCTTTTTCAAGAAATCCGAATACATACGAATTCAAGCTCTGCCTTCTTGATATACTGGCCTGGCCGGTAGATGTGGAAATCGGTTGATGTGGAAATCGGTAGATGTGGAAATCGGTAGATGTGGAAATCGGTTGATGTGGTCGTACATGTGAAAAGGGTTTGATGTGGAAATAGGTAGTTGGTTTGAGTGGTAAATGTGGCATGTGGTACACCATCTACCATTCACGGTCATTTTCAAATTTTTCTTGGACCCTATTGACGAATCCACGACGTTTAATATGTTTCGCGTTGGATAGCTTGTTCCAAGGCCTCTAAGTCATCTAACCACATTTGTCCAATCGACGTTTCCTGCAGTTTTATCAATTCATTACAAACACGTGCGGTTTCGTTAGTGTCACCGACGCAAGACGCGATTTCGGCCTCTGTTTGTAATTCCGTTATTTGATGCCTCTTTCGATCGCGGTAGCCCTGGAGTCGCGGCGCTACGAAATCTTCCAGCATTTTCTCCACAGTTTCGTATTTGCACGGCATATTTTCGTTATCCAGCGGATACATACATTTGGTGCGCAGTTTCAGTTGGGTAAAAACTCGATTTCTTGGAAGCTTCTGCAGTTTGCCTGGAGGAAATTGTACATATATTGCAACGTCTTTTTCGCTGGAAAGCCGCTCCTCATAAGACGATATGACATTTTTCTTCTTAGCTTCGTCCAGGACTTCTTTTGTGTATTGCGATTTGATTTTGCCAATAGGCAAAACAGAAATGTGCACTTCGTCCTTTCCGGTTACCTGGAAAATTCCCTCAGCTGCGATGACGCCACGCTGCAGGAAACGAACTACACGACCAAAGCCTCGGAACCACGGTATGTGGGTCGACTGCCGCTGACCCGCCAATAGCTCGCGATTGTTCCTTTTATAAATACAGTGGATTATAGCTTGGTGTATACATCGACCATCCCACTGGGACAGAGCGACACCCATTTATGGGGAGGAGGGGGATAACCGGGATGAGAAGTTTCGGCCCAATAATGCATCCGTTGCCATCCCTCTCTAAGTCAAGCGGATGAAACAGGAAACGGGCGACAGCTGATCTACCAACGCGCACATATTTCGACGATGCGTTACCGACCTCGCCTGGCCTGTCAATAAGATTTAGGTTGTTGCATCCCACACATCTCTGCGCAATTTTCATAATGGTGCGCTCCATTGCTTGTCTACTCCCGTGGATACCATGCACACGCTCGCAGAGCTCACGCACAGTTGGTGTTTCGATATCTGTTAACTGTAGGACTTGCCATTTTTGAAAGACCATCCACAACGGAAGGCGTATGTCGTCTCATTTCGACTAACCAAAATGACGTCAGCTCCTGCTTAATGAAATCTGCATAAGTTGTTGTATGCGTTCTCTCTGGCAGAATGGCACCAAATCGCTTGGTGTCTTCGACGTATGCCATAATTGCATTTCTTCTACCCGCCGCAGATCCTCTTGAAAATGCCATCTCCATGGATTCATCGTCTGGTTGTCCACTGTACGTGAACTCCACGCGATATCTCTCTATACTTCTCATGAATTCAGCGGCTTCCGAACGGCTGGCATTGCACATGTTAGAGATGACTCTTGTTTGATACTCATGATAATTTGGCGTTGCAGCCCTCCACCGAGCCAACTCCACATCGCAGTAAAAAATCAATTTCTCACATCCCTTTGTCGCTATTCCGTGTGGAGTTCTCATGAATCCTAGAAATGATTCCAATTTGAAAATACCAGGCCAGTTAATTCGGAACAAATTGGCGATGAGCCCTCTTATATGGGCCCCATCTCTGTCACTGTCCACCCAAACCAGAACCTTCCCGTACCTCCTCCGTTGATATTGTTGGTTTGGGGACAGGTTCTGATTTTCAACCAAACCAACGACGATCTCTATGTTCTCAACTACCTTGTGCTTCTTGTTTCGAGAGTCGGCACGCATTAAATTTGGCGGATTTCCCTCCAGGGCAAGAATTCCAAATGTTTTGGGGCCTAGTGTTTCGTCTATAGCCGTTGAAGCAAAAAACATTCCAGATTTTCAATCCGTATTAGGGTGCATAGAGGGGAACTCTCCGTTCCCTGAAATACGGTATTGATCTTAGCTGGACTTCTTGCGCCTCCCCTGTAACAGACTCGGTGATCTCCGTCGAACTTGTGTCATTTGCTTGTAAAGTTCGGGCTACGTCATCAAAGTAGAGGTGTTCTTCTTGCGGAACCCAACCAGTAATTTCTATTGCGCCCATTATTGTATTGTCCACCACTAGCTGCGTTTCCAATTCCGGTGACTCATTGTTTGGCTGCGTTACCTCTATCATTTGATTCGAAACTTTGAAGTCTCGTCTCGCGGAACCCCATCTGTTTCCTCGGTGACGTCCATCCCAGTGTTGTCCATTTCTGGCTGCGTTTGGAATTCCGGCCCCTTTTTTTTGATTGCCTTCTCCTTTCGTTTATCAACCAGTGGGTAATCTTGGGAAGGAAAAAAAAGAGGAATTTAAACCTTTACCGTGTTGGCGCAATATTAAAAACCTGGTCGGTGGTCAGTCCTTCCTCCCGCGCAGCTTTGTGTTTCACCGCAAACAAGGGGTATTGTTCGGTGTTAAAAGCCCTTCTCAAAGCTGCCACTGCCTTCGGAGGTAAGGGCGGTTTGGCTCGGTTTGGTCCCCGCCGTTCAACGGTGGTTCGCACAGTTGTGGAAGAAGCTTTCCCCGCTGATGGGCAAAATGGTTTTTGTTTTTTTTCTTCTTTCCTGCGGTTGCAGAGCCAATTCGATACCTACAAAAAGTAGAATGAAGTTTCCCATCTCTGACCATAACATACGTTTCCTCTGCCAATTTTTGTTTGACTGCGGGCGATGGATAGTGGCTGTTGGAGGAAGCCTCCTTCAGCGCCGCACCAGCATTTGGAGGTAAGGGTGGATTCGAGCGCCGCCGCTGCCGTGTTGCTATATCAATGATAACCGCGTCCTCGACATCATCCCATGTGACTGTGCTCGGTCCCAGCAGATGTTCACTGCTTCCATATTTTTCCATTATTGTTTCTGAAAATAATTTGTTTTGTATTTATTGCAGCGCCGTACACGTTGCATTAATTGCATAACGTGAAAAATTTCCATATTTCACAACCGATAACAGATGATGTGTTAAAAATTTCGCATTCAAAGGACTTTGAAAGTGGAATACTGGAAAAATTTTGTTTTTACTGACATTTAGCTCAGCGTGGGGGGGGGGGAAGTTGTGGTGAAAACAAATTTCCTGGCGGGGAGTCACGTTTGCCATATATTTACGTTTTACACTTCCTAAAAAAATTTATTTGAACCAGGAACTGTGGCGACTGTGCACTCCAAACGGATGGTATTTTGGGGGTATGTAAAATTGTTTTTATTTTCATTTTATTCTGTAGTTGCAATACATTTACCATAAAGGTGAATGCAATAGCAATTCCGTTTCAAAGTTTTACGTGAAAGGCACACCAAAAAAAGATGACTTGGGATAGGGGCTGACTTTTTCATGCTGTGTGTTTTTACTTATTTCCGTATTTCTCCTGAAAATCTTATGGTCGCAGATCTTGCCCTATTTGTTTTGCATTGCTTATTTACTGTCTACACGCAAAACTTTATTGGGAATTTGTGGTTCAACTCAAAAAATACCAGAATCGCAGGATATTGTGAAAAATAAAATATCGCGATAACACCACGAGATCGTAGCTCAGAACCAAGCTCGCCAAACTAATCGCCACTTTCTTACGAAAGCGCACCTCACTGACCACTTCGCACATACCACCTCACTATGATGATACGAAATCAAAGTTCAATGTTATCGCGCTCAGTAAGCGCCATTACCTGCTCCAGTTGATAATTGAAATCTCCGATTTCCATATAATCGACTCAGGCTTTGTGATGCTTATGTTTGCAAAATGAACCTAGGAAGAAAAGCGCCAGCGCAACATGTGTGCAGCACTGACTCATATCTTGAGGCACATGGGGGATTCCAATATACCTGTAGGTATAAGGAAGCACGGTGGTTACGATGACTTAAAATGCAATGACAGAATTGGACAGGTGTCAATTTTTTTTGTTGTTGTGTTTTCTTCTTGTCAAATCACGTTTTTGAATAAAGTTGAGTTTATATTGAATCCGTTTGTTTCGTTGAACATCTGCGCAAGAAAACAACATGTTATGGGCCCAGGATCAGCCGTGGGAATAAAATCAAAGTGTCATTTACATTTTTCAACGATACAAATGTCAAAAAACATTGACTTCGTAAAACTCAAGGGCCGTGAGAATTATGGCGAATGGCGTCGCTCGATGCTGGCCTTCTTGCGTACCAAGAATTTGGCCCGATGCATCGCGGAAAGCGAGACTGAAAAGAATGCAGAAAAACTCGACGAGGCTATGGGATGGCTGTTCCTCGCGACCGAGAGCAACGTGGCAAGCCATTTTGATGACAAAATGACTCCGCTGGAGGTGTGGCAATTGCTACAGAAATCGTTCGCCGAATCTGGAATCGACCGCAAAATGTCAGCGTTGATGGAGCTGACAGGCGTCAAGTTGTGCGATTGTCCATCGATGGACGATTACATAGGTCGTACGCTAGAAGCGTGGAAACGCTGCACAGACGTAAAAGTGGAAATTTCCGATCGCGTTGTGGCGTTGTTACTGCTGGGAAAACTCGGCCCAGAGTACCAACCATTCGTCATGGGATTGACGGCCAGCGGACAAGCAGTGTCAATCGAGAATGTAAAATCGTCGTTGCTCAGTTTAATGCCAACGACGAGCTAGCCAACGGAAAAAGCATTCTTCGGCAATGGCGGTGAAACCAAACGTACGTCTTCGGTGAAGAAAAAGCAAATTAAATGTTTCAAGTGCGATCAGATCGGACACTACGTGAGACAATGTCCGAGAACAACTAAGGGAGGTGCAGTGAAAGTTGGGGCCAGCAAGCCAACTGAAGCCAAGTTCGCGAACGCATTCATTACGGCGACAGGATCGCCGGGGAGTGACGTGTGGTATATTGACTCCGGTGCTTCCCGACATCTCACCCCTTTTCGCGAAATACTCGTGGAGCCGAAATTTCAATCGCGAGTAACGAGCGACTGAAGGGAATTGGCAGCGGAACTGCCTACGTGAATATTGATGGTGTCGACATAGAATTCAAGAATGTTTTGCATGTGCCCGGGCTCGGCACAAATTTGCTGTCAGTCAGAGAAATAATCAAATCCGGTAATAGAATCAAATTCGGTCCAAATGGTTGTTGCGTATTCAACAAAAGGAACGAGTTGCTAGTCGAAACTAGCAAAGAAGATGGCGTCTACAAAATCGAGGCGAAACGGATTCGATGCATGCTGGCGAGGGACGATGGCGGCATCGTACACTGGCACCGGCGTTTGGGCCATCTCAGTTACAATGGAATGTGCAGACTGAAGGCGACAGACAACAACATTACTTTCAACGGATCGAAAGAGTTGCTGAATGGCTGTTTACCTTGCGCAAAGGGTAAACAAACAAGGAACGCGTTTGCTAAAGAAAATGCTGTCATCGATACGAATGGCATTTTGGACCTGGTGCACATGGATGTGTGCGGTCCGATGTCGAAATCACTTGGCAGAGCGAGATATTTCGTAAGTATGATTGATGATTACTCAAGAAAGGTTTTCATCTCTTTCTTAGCGGAGAAGTCAGCAGTTCCCGAGGTTTTCCGGTCATTCAAGCAGATGGCAGAAACGCAGACCGGCCGCAAGATAAAGCGCATTCGCTCCGACAATGGAACCGAGTTCGTGAACAATGCGATGCTGAAGATTTACACAGACGCTGGAATTACACATCAACAGACACCACCGTATACGCCGCAGCTCAACGGAGTGGCCGAACGCATGAATCGGACTCTAGTTGAGCGGGCCCGCTGCTTGCTGGACGATGCGGGGCTCGGAAATGAATTCTGGGCAGAAGCGATTCACCACGCGAGCTACTTAGTAAATCGATCAGTGAATCGGACAGTCGGCAGGACCCCCGAGAAGGTTTGGTCCGGAAAGCGACCGAATCTCGCTAAATTGAGAACCTTTGGAAACGCTTTAACAGTTCACGTCCCGAAGGAAAAGCGAACCAATTGGGACAAGAAGGCTGCGGAGATGATCTTCGTCGGCTACGCGGAAGCTGAGCTGGGTTTTCGGTGCTACGATTCAAACACTGGAAAGATCCACATTAGCAGGGACGTCAGATTCCTGCCATTTAAAACAACACGAATGGACTCTCGAATCACAGTCGATTTGTATGAAGACGAAGACGGCGGCGATGGACAACAGGACTCAGTTGGGGCTGAGGCTGAGGAAGTCGCGATCGGGGAAGTGGATGCGGAAAACCAGTCGGTTACAGAGACTCCAAAAAGCGACTCAAATTCTTCGCTCGACGATTTTGAAGATGCTGCCTAAGACTTGGACTACGAGCCACCTGAAATAGCTTCGCAGGAGGATCCGGGAGTAGAACCCAGAAGATCGAAACGACAGCGGAAGCCGGTAAATCGGCCTGACTTTACGTCATACTTGGCGTGTGATCGTGGATCAAACGACCCGTCCACTTTAAATGAGGCGATGGACAGTCACAATTCGGAAAAGTGGAAACGGGCATTGCAAGAGGAGCTGTCATCGCTCAAGGAGAACGAAACGTGGGATCTCATGGAACTGCCTGCTGACAGGAAAGCGATCCACACCAAATGGGTCTTCAAGACGAAAAGAGCTGATGATGGTTCAGTCGTACGGCATAAGGCCCGGCTGGTCGCAATAGGTTGAGCCCAGAAGTACGGTTTTGACTACATGGAGACCTTCTCACCGGTCGTCCGTTACACGTCAATACGGCTGTTGATTGCGCTGGCAGCGCAAAGGAAGTTAAACATTGACCAAATGAATGCGGTCACCGCGTATCTTCACGGAGACATTGAGGAGGACATTTACATCCGACAGGCGGATGGCTTTGACGATGGCAGCGGCCGAGTCTGAAAGCTGAAGAAGGCCATGAACGGTCTTAAACAGAGCGGTAGACAGGGGAACAAGTGTCTTGACGCGGCTCTGAGGTCTTTCGGGCTGATCAAATCGAAGCTGGATCCTTGTGTGTACTACACAAGGAAATTGACGCTGGTCGTTGCTATCTACGTAGACGATTTTTTGATCTTATGGGAGAATGTCAAGGAGCGCGACAAGTTAAAGGCTAATCTCAGCAAGCGATTTCACATGAAGGACATGGGGCGAGCCAAGAATGTTGTGGGCCTCACTATTTGTTACGACGATGACGGAATTTCGATCGGCCAAGAGATGTACGCCAAAGAAGTGCTGGCGCGCTTCGGAATGGCCAAGTGTAAGCCAGCTGTCACCCCAATGGACTTGTCACTGAGGCCTTCGGCGGTTGTATCAGATGCGGATTTGGTAACAGACGTGCCGTATCAGGAGGCGGTTGGAAGCCTACTGTACTTAGTCCAAGGAAGTCGGCCGGATTTAGCCTTTGCCGTCAGCAATGTCAGTCGATACAATTCTCGCCATGGGGCGGTACATTGGACGATGGTTAAACGGATCCTTCGATACTTAGCCAGTACAACAAATTATCGCATAAAATATCTAACCAACGGCGGACCGCTGGAAGGATTTGTCGTCGCCGACTGGGCGACGAGCGTTGACGACAGACGCTCGCACACGGGATGGGTTTTCCGTCTTGGTAAGGGTGCGATTTCGTGGCTTCCAAAACGCCAGAAGACGGTGGCTCTTTCATCCACGGAGGCTGAATACACGGCGATGTGTTCGGTAGCACGAGAAGTTGATTGGCTGATCCAATTCATGGAACAGCTCGGAATTAGTGGAAGAGTACCGCTGCACGGAGATAACCAAGGTGCTTTGAAGATCGCTCGCGAGGATGCATTCCGTCAGGGAACGAAACACATCGGAATCCAGTATCACTTTGTTCGAGAACGGGTCCAGAGCGGGGCCATAGAACTGGTGTACGTCCCCACGGAGGAGAACGTAGCGGATGCATTAACTAAAGCAGTACCGTCGACGAAGCTGCGGTTCTGCGTCTGTGGTATGGGGATATGTGCTCCACCATAATAGTTATCGGTGGATCAAGTTGGGGTGTTGGAAACCACCATACCCACCACGGACGCCACTTGCGACTAACTTCATTTTTAATCTAAAAACTTCTCTTGTCCATTTTTTTTGTTGTTGTGTTTTCATCTTGTCAAATCACGTTTTTGAATAAAGTTGAGTTTATATTGAATCCGTTTGTTTCGTTGAACATCTGCGCAAGAAAACAACAAAACTTTCAATAGTTATTTGAATAAGAACTTGCGGATTTTAGTTTCTGTCAATTAAAAGGCAATGCTATCGATTGTTTCTACCCGATTGATTGAGCAATATCTATACTACAAGGGAATTAAATGAAGAATTATTATATGGGGAGTACAAATTGAAAGCCGCCGTTTCCCAATAGATGTCGCCAACAGTAAATGCTGATTAACAATGGTGGATCAGAAACGTCACATGATAAACTTACGCATCTGTCAACATCTCATCATTAGATTTGTGTAGTTTTATCGTCGGCGTCGAATACTTTTTTGTGCGCGAAAATGTCGAAATTGAGCGTCATTCGCGGAAGTTTTGGCTTCATTTAAAAAAATCTGCGGCTGAGGCGCGTCGAATGATTGTTGATGTGGTGTATTGTGTGCTGTTTAAGCCGAGTGAGACCATCACGGGAGACATTCTACGTTCACAAATAATTGCTAGACAATAAATATATTTATCAAGTAACTCACCAAAAAAACTTCTATATTTATAAGTTTCTTTCATTCTTGGAAATATTTTGAGACTCATTCAATTATTCAACAGCGAAAGTTTTGAAATTCAACAAGAATGCATCCAGATGCGCTGCGAGGTAGTCGCCCGGGCAGCGGATTCGTAGGACTCATGCAGCCTGGAGCTAGCACGACTGAATTACTTGAGAAGCAGGTCAGTTCGTCTTTTTTATTCGTTTCTTCGATCACTGGTTTCGTAACGTTGCTGCCAAACGTAAGAGGTTTCGCAACGGAAAAGCTGAAGAAACCTTATAGCTGTAAGCTGTAACTCCTCTTTATAACGTGCGAAGAAATATCTGCAAATCTATCTTCAACATGAAAAAAACTTTTAAAATAAATTCAATTCAACATTGTTTATCACAAATTCACAAAATTATAAATTATAAATAAAAATAAATTAATAATATCGGGTTTTCCAATAGGGACTTGACAACTTTGAATTCAATTTGTGAACGCACCCTTTCACTAATCATCAAACTGTCACTGTCAATTTATTCAGTAAACTTAACATTTTTATCATGGTAAATAATAAAGTTTTTGAAATATCTCAAATGGTTTGCATTTTATTTTGAAAAAAAGTTGTCAAGTCCTTATTGGAAAACCCTTTACATAAAATAAATGAAATAATTTAAAATTGTAAATAATTCAGTTCGAGCCTCGGAGCTTAAATAAGAGTTCATACAATCTCGGCATTGCGCCGGATTTTACCTAAACCAGGTACAAGTACCGCAGTTTTAGGCTCAGATGAGTCAATGAGTGTCCGTCGATGAGATCCAGAATGAAAGATTACTGGCTTCCGAAAAAAATCATACAAAGAAAAAAAAAAAAAAAAAGAGTATTAATTGAAATTACATAAATAATAATAGTAGACAAAGAGTAATTAATATAATAAGTATTTAATGAAAAATTAAATAACTAAAAGCATTAAATAATAAATAGCTGTAATAATAGAAATAAATATAAAAATTAATTCTTTTTTTTTTTTTTCTTTTCTTCTTTTTCTTTTTCTTCTTTTCTTTTTTCTTCCTTTTTCCTTTTCTTTTCCTCTTTTTTTTTTTTTTCTCGCTTTCTCTTTTTTTTTTTTTTTTTGTCTTATCTTTTTCTTTCATTCTGTTTTTTTTTTTTTTTTATCCCTTTTGTATATAGAAACAGTGATTGTTTCCCAGACAGCCGCGTGCTGGTATAAGGGAAACGGATCGTGGTTTCTTTTTTAGATCATTCGCGGGTTGTAATAGGTAGATATTTGTTTGTTTCGTAGGTTCTATGTGTTTTTTATGTATTTTTTTGCTGCAATCTTGAAGCCTCTGATATCCTTCGCTTGTCGAATTTCGTTTGGCAAGGAGTTGTAGTACAGTATAGATTCATAAATGGGATCCTTTCTTATTCTATTTGTCCTACAGGTTCTGTTTCTTATCGCACTAGCATTTCTTGTATTATAGTTGTGAATATCCTTACTGTACGTAATTAGTATTGATGATTTTAATCCTTGGTTTATTATATTGTACATTAATTTTGACCGCTCAAGATTTAAGGTTTGTTGTAGATTTAGATAGGTGTAGTTTTCATATAGGTCAGTCGATGGAGTCAGATGTGGTAAATTATATACTGCTTTAATGCTTTTGTTCATGAGTCTTGATATTCTCTCTTGGTTATACATAGATGTTTGGCTCCATATTATAAGACCATATGTTATGTTTGAAAGTATAAACGCGTTATACAAAATTTCTTTTATTGGTGTAGGTAGGAAGTAATTCCGTCGTAATAATCCTGTGATGGGTGCTATTTTCTTGCGGATGTTAATAATGTGTTGAGACCATGATAGGTTTTATTCGATCGTTAGTCCTAGATACTTGACTTGTTTTGTTCTACACAATTCAATTCCATCTATGTTAATTTTTGGATCAATATGAGCTTTATTTCTTTGCTTGAATATCATGAAGCTGGTCTTCCCTGCATTTAATGTTAACCTGTTGCCCAACAACCAATTCTTAAATAGCTCGAGGTCCGTGTTGATCAATGTTTCCAATTCCTGCTGACTTCTTCCTCTGTAAAGCAGTAGTGTGTCATCCGCGTATACTATATATTTAGCTCGAAGACCTATGTGCTGCAAATTATGTATATAAAGTAGATAGAGAGTGGGGCCCAGGATTGAACCCTGAGGAATTCCGATATTAATTGGTTTTGAATCGCTGAGTTTATCTAGGTTTCTTGTAATGTAAGTGCGCCCTAGGAGATAGTTTTTTATTAAATCATTAATTTTTCCTCTTAAGCCGATTTCATTTAGACCTTGGAGCAGTATTTCGTGATCTACAGTGTCAAATGCCTTTTTTAAATCTATGAAGACTGATGCTACATAGCAGCCTTTGTCCAGGCCATCATTTATAAATTGCATCGCATCCATCAATGCTGCTGTAGTGTTGCTCTTTTCTTGAAATCCATACTGGTTTCTGTCAAATCCCATATTTTTGTTTATAAAGTTTGAGATTCTTTTGCTGATGACTTTTTCAAAGATTTTGCTAATGGAGCTTATCAAGGCAATCGGTCTGTAATTGTTTGGATCTGAGATAGATCCACTTTTGAATACTGGAGTAATCAGTGATGTTTTTAAGCATGAAGGGAATGTGCCATCCGCCAAATGTGCGTTAATCGCTTTGGATAGTGGGGCGGATATAATCGTTGATAGTGTTTTTAGGTCGTTTGTTGTAATTCCATCAATCCCTGGTGCTATGCTGGATTTTAGTTCAGCAATTAATCTACTTATTTCTTTACTACATGTGGGGTACAGATACATGGTAATTTTTGACACAGGAGAGACATATTTGGGATAATGCTCTCCGTTAAGATTTTTTAGCTCTTTTGCAAGGTTTTCTCCTATTGAGACGAAGTGATCGTTAAGCAGATTCCCAATTACTGCTTGATCTGTCGTTGTCCCTGTTTGCGTGTTTAATTCATGGATTCCTGATTTATTTTGACCGCTACCTTTTTGACCGAGAGTCTCCTTTATCAGAGTCCAAAGTTTCCGAGGATTACCCGCTGTTGTTGCGTACCGGGTATTATAATATTTCTCTTTGGTTCCCCGTATCAGTTTGGTCGTTTCATTCTTAATTCTAATGTATTCTGATCTCAACGTTTGATTGGTTTTGTTCTTTCAGCATCTTTTTGTATGTTTTACGCTTTTTATCAATTTGGGTTAGAACATCATTCGTTATCCATATAGAGCTGCGCGTTCTCATGGTTTTCACTCTGGTTGCCTTTTCCTTCGCTTCTGATATGGTGTTGATAATTGTTTTTATTGATATATTATCTGCTTTGTTAAAAATCAGCTTCGCCTCACTCTTAAAGGTTTCCAAGTCTAATATTTTAATGGTTTTTCTCTCCATCTTAACCTTCTCAATTTTGATGCGCTTTAAACTCAGCGTCAGTACTTTATGGTCAAGTTCCGGCCAGTCATCATATTCTATTTTGAAAGAATTAGTATTTTGTGGGATGTTTGTGGAGACATGGTCTAGTAATGAGCGTGTTTGTGTAGTGCATCTCGTCGAAGAGTCTCGATTTAGAATCTACACGTTTTTGGTTTTCAACATTTCATGGTAGTTCTGTGAAGTCTGGTTCTCTTTTAATATGTCGATATTGATGTCTGCCACTGATAGAATCTTCGGGTATTTTGAATAAATTGCGTCCAAGTATTCAATAAAAGGATCTTTTGGGGCCGATGGTGGATTATAAAAAGTCGCTATTGTTAATGAGGAATCTTTATTTTTTAATTCGACTATTATTGTGTGGTATGCATCGTCAATTAGAACAGTTCGAAATTTTATATCATTCCTAAAGTAAATTGCAGTGCTTCCTCCTTGACCAGCGTCGCGACAGTTATGTACTGCGCTGAACCCCCTTAGGTTGAAATATTGCTGTTCTGCGCTGAATAACCACGTTTCAGCAAATATTAAGACTTGGACGTCCGGGTTTTGCAATAGGTGTGCTTCTAGCTCTGACATTTTATTTCTAATACTTCGTAGGTTGGCATATAATATTTTCAAAGATGTATCCATGTTCATAATTTTATGCAAAAATAGTCTGTTGTGTTTTGCACTGCCTTCACACCTTTTTCGTATTCTGGACAGCTTTCGCTGTCTGCACTGTGGTGACAGTTATCTAGCCTTTTCGAGGAACAGTTGCTGCATTTGACATCCTGTTGATCGCAGTTTAGAGTTCTATGCGATCCTGAACATCTCGCACAGGTATCGTGTACTTGGGTACAATTCTTAGAGGAGTGACCGTATTTTTGGCACTTGAAACACCGCAGTAGATTAAAGTCTTCTTTGCAATATTGACTACTAAAGTCAATATTTATATGCTTATTTAATAAACGTTTATATAGACATCCATTTACTTCCACAAATGTAATATTTTTTTTTGTTTTTGCGCTCGTTTTAGTATGGACTATTTTGATTTCCGAAGTCGGATCTATGTCGTGATTAAGGGACTTAATCTGTATCAATAGTTCTTCACTGGAGTACTCTTTTTCGAGGCCGTAAATTACTAGACGTGGGGTTCTCTGCTTGGTAGGTTCGACAATGCAGGCATGTTCCAGTTTTGCTTCCATTTCCTTCAGGAGAATCTCATTATTAATTTTGTTATCAGTCTTTATTAAGATTGCTCCACCAGGCAGTGGCTTCTTAAAAACAATTGGAGTTTTCAAGCTGGAAGGTCTTATCTCCTTCTTGATCAGAGACATAGTGCAGTCAGAGTTTTGTTGAGATTTTGGTTTTACAATAATTCCTCCGTTGTAATGTTTAGAACTTTGCTCCACCACTGGCACTGCTTTCGCCACCGTTGCATATGATAGCTTGGTAATCTTTTCTCTGTTTTCAATCTTGGCCTCCAAATTGCATACCTTATCATGTAGTTTTTCTGTATGTGGAGATAAAAAAAAAAGACTAAAACGCGTTGAGCTAATCCCGGGTGTGATATTAACTGGGAGTTCTTCGTTAAAAGTGTAGGTGTCCATTGTCGCGCGCCAAACTCGCGACACACAACACTATCGATAGTAGAAACGAATAACTGTAGTTATGCGATAGTGCCCATCACAACTTTCAAGTAATATTTAACCTCACCGCCAAAAAAAAAAAAATACACTTAATCACCCTGTTTCCAGAAATTTAAACTTCTTTCGAACTGAGTAAAAAATAAATCAAATCTATCAAACTACGGTTGGCAGCTCTGCCATTTGACATTTCACGCGATTTGAAACCGTTCCACGAGCGAAACTGCTCCTTTCTTGTTTAGCATTTTGTTTCTCGTTTAAAATCTTTAAAACTCACAAAAACGTGATTTTGTGATTCCTTTTTAGTTAACAATTTCCGGTAAGTTTTCCACCAATTTGTTCGGACGTAAATTTCGTTTTATTCGGGACAGAATCGAACATCGATTTGCCGGCTCGTTTAATCTTGTTAACGTTTTTTTTGCTCTCCTTTTCGAGGAGGGCGTTCATTTAAAGCGCCAAATTCTCGTTGAATTAATAATTTTACATTTAATTCCGGACCAACTCTCAATAAATTATTAAATGGAGAAAAAAAATTCAAATCGCATCTGGCCCTCGGATAACTGTCAAATTGAATATTTTTGACCTGCATTATCGACGCGCAGGGGAAGTAAAACAAAAAATCTTCCAATTTGATTCCCATCAGCGCGCCATCGTCATCGGACGTCGTTGTGTGCGTGCATTTTCGAAAACTTTTCTTCTATCACCGCGGCTGTCGTCGGTTTTTTCGAAGTCTAAATTTTTTCAAACAAGAGAATCGTCGCCAGCGCAAGCACGGCAGAGCGAAGCAAAAAATTCGACAGAATTTCGGTTTTTGTGACACGAAAAAAACGCGATATTCGCATCGGGACGAGAATTCCGGAGGATCTGAAACGGTGCGTTGGAAAATCGAGAAAATCTTTTCGATTTTAGTTTTCGCGATTGAGAAAAATCGACGCGAATCGTCGGAAGAACAAGAAAAAGTGTCGTAGGTTTTTTTTTTGTTGTTGTTGTGCGACTCCCAGGACATACATTGCCGATCAATTTTTCGTGTCGTGTTTTTTTTTGTTGTTGTTCCTACCCGGATTGTTGGACGGATTTCACGTTCCACAAGAGCGCTGCGCTACAAATAATTTCGGGTTTTTAATGAGTTTCGATCATCGATTTCAGCGTTGCTGTTGTTTTTCGGGCAAATAACCAGGGAAAACGGCAAAATTCGAGGCAACATACGACGAGCCTAGCCAGCAGAGTAATAAAAGTAGGGAAAATTTCTCGCTGCCGGATTTTTGCGGAGGAAACTCGTGTGGAAAATTTGAGCGTTGTTTTTTTCGTTTTCAGTTTTGGGGAGTCTTGCAGTGATTTTACCTTTTTTTTCCGAACTTCATCCGTTGCGGTGTCGCTCCAAAACAAAGCGAAAATTCTGCGCCACCCGGAAAAACCGACGACGAAGCGTTCCGGCCTGAAAATGGATCTCATCGAAATTGGGCAGAGTGTGAACATAAAGCGGACTGATGGTGAGTTTCGTTTTATTTCCTTTTGTGTTTTTACGATTTTATGAATCATTTTTGTCCGGTTCCGGTTTGCAATTCGGTCGATTCGCTGGTAGCGAAGCACTCGAACCGATTGGACCGAAGACGTTGAGCAATAATTTGCCAGGTGGTCAAAAAATTGGCGATAATTCCGCCGTTATAAAGTGGGAAATTTTATTCGCACGGCACTTTAAGAAGAATTAGGTTTTTTTTTTTGTTAGATCATGTGTGAACCACTACAGCGAAATGTTTTCAGTTTTTGACTTTTAGCGGGAATGTGTGCGAGCTGCCTACGTATAAAAATCGTGCGGAGTGACATAAAATCACCAACACCGATGGCCGGCGACCGTTAAGCGGACGTGTGTGCAGTTTTCGCGCATTGCACATTTCGAAAATGACAGTGACTCACTCGAAACGTGTGACGGTTTGAAAAATCGTCTTTTTTTTGCTCACGGTAGAGTGCAGAAATCCGTTGAGTAGGCGGTTTTGAAAATATTTTTTTCTTTAAAGCACAAGCTTTAAGGGTGTACAAAGTAGAATTTTGAATTTAATTAAAAAAAAAAAAAAAAAAAGGATTTCAGTTCAAGAGATCATTCTCATAAAAAACTAACTAACCGCCTGGTTGGAAACAAAACGACCTTTTGAATAAATAAAATAAAAAAAAAAACATTTTGCACCTTGGATGTAGGCGTACTTGACTCTCCATAATTTTTCTTGCCTTATTTCTGTTCTGTCCCGACCGGAATGGTCTTCGGTGATGCGATATATGTTTTTTTTCTCAACAGACTTTTGGACAAAATCATTCGCTTAGTCGATCAGAGTTTGCCTTTATTTAGCAAGTGGGTTAACGTTTTATTTAAATCATCGTTGCAGGTGTCATTGGCATGAAAAGTCGAAATGCTAAAGTACTCTTAATGACTGAGTCAGTAATTTATTATAAATATTTTAAATATTTTCATGGTAAATGCACTGTGAAGAACCTGCCGTGGAGAGCAGTCAAATTTAGACATTTTCCCAAAATGTATTGCCCAAGGAGGATATATAAAAGGAGTACCTGATAGTCTGTCTCATGTGGGAATATTTTTTGATTCGGAAATTTTCGAAAATTGTGTCCAAGCTTAACTTGGCTTCAAACTTTTACAAAAAAAATACAATAATTTGTATTCTTTCTTGGTTGCTAATATTCAGTCAGCAATAAAGTAATTTTCAATACAATGGTGTTTGCTGTTTCATTTCAGAAATTTTTATTTTTTAAATTTTTATTAGTTTTGGTTTGTGTTTAAGCTAAGTACTTTAGCAACGGACAATTTAACGCGGGACAGAGATAGTTACTTTGGGTTTAAGTATGTCAAACAAGGATAGCGAAACAATTTTTTCGAAAATTTGACAACTGTTTCGAACAATTTATCGTGGGAAAGAGTTCGTTGCAATATTTTTAAGTGCGGTAGACAAAGATAGCGAAACGATTTTTTTCGAAAAATTTCGAGCATTTCGGTAGTAAGGGAGGGAAATACATTCATTCCCATTTTGCTTACAAGGCAAAGCATGCTCATAGTCACTCCTTTTTATATATCCTCCTTGGTATTGCCAAGCTATCTATTTTCAGCTGAGTGCAATCCCACTATTCAAAATTATGAAACAGTTGACGAACAGGAATTTCACCGCCAACCACCTGGTGAGAGATGTCAACAGGACTCTCCTTAAAAAAAATGCGAATATACCACTATTCTACGCGAAAAGTCATCCACATTGGGTGAATATGAAATGCGCACACTGGACGCCAATTGGGAGGCAACCAGAAACACTTTTCTAACTAGTGCTGAAAAATCTGAGGGATATGTGCAAAGCGGTGAGAAACCTTGGATGTCGCAAGACTTATGGGACAAGGTTGGCAATCGGAAAAAAGCCAAATTGGCAATCATCTCTCAACCCGATGTCTGGACCTGAGGCAGAACTACCGCGATGCTCATATACAGCTTAAAAAGGCTGTTAGACACGACAAGAGAAAGGCCAGTGAAGATTTTTTTTTTTTAAGGCACCGATTATAACTTAGGGGGTCACCCTTTAATGCATTGCACAGTTATGTCGGTATAGGAAGAGGATGAAACTTGGTAGAGTTATGGGAATTTTGGGGGAGAGAGACGGAAGTGGCGATGGACATTATTTTTGAAATGCTGAAGTTTCTACTTGCTTGGAAACATACTAGCAGGCAATGCGTTCCAAAGTCTGGACGTTCGGGGGATGAATGACTGCCTATATTTCACTGCACGAGTAGGAATAGGGTTAACAGTAAACTCGTGCGCGCGTTCAGCTTGACGAGTATTACGGGGAAATGTGTAAAGTGGAGGATTGAGTGATCTAAGTTCCGCGCTACATTTAACATGAAAATAGCGATAGAAAATGCTGAGTACTGCAACGTTCTGACGATGCTCGAGGGAATCAATAGAAATCGTGATGTTGTCATCTCCGATTAGTCGGAACGCGTGTTTTTGGATTCGATCGAGCAGCGCAAGGTATGTTTTGGGAGCCCCAGCCCACAAATGCGAATTGTACTCTAAGCGAGGTCTAATGTAAGCCTTGTAGATGGTAGCTAAGTCGTGAGGCGTAAAATATTTTTTGCATTTTCGAAGAATACCTAGGCGTTTGGAGGTATCTAGTGCAACATCATAGATGTGTTTGCTCCAATCAAGATGGTTATTTAACTTTACGCCTGAAACGATAAATTCCTCTAAAGGGCTAATTTAGACGACGACGCTGGAACATCACGTTTAAGAGAAAGATGACAGGCGACTTTCCACAATCGTGTAAAGCATCTAGAAGAGTAAGATAGATAAAAGAGATTGCGAAGAGGTTTAGCCAGAGAAGAGGAGCACATTTTAAGGGTAATGGGGGGAATGCCGTCAGAGCCAGCGGACTTGTGAACATTGAGCTTTTGCAGTATCCTAGATATGAGACCCGTGCGGAAATGTAGCGGCGGTAGCGAAAAACCTGATGGTGATGATATAGGAGGGGTTTGGTTTGAAGGTGGTAGCGTTGAGTTTCTTGCGAAACTTACTGCCAATAGGTCGGCTTTCTCAACTGGATCAATAACGGTACGGTCGCCATCGACGAATGGTGGTGTTGATGAAGAGATGAAATTATTATTGACCGTTTTGACAAAAGACCAGGAAGATCTTGAGCCTTTTGGACTCTGAAGGATCTTCCGCCGAAGTTTTTGGTCGTGATCAAATTTAACACGTTTAAGGATGGATTTGCAGGTATTTCTTGATGCATTAAAAAGCTCTCTGTTAGCTGGAGTTGGAGTATTGAGAAAATTTTCAAACGATTGTTTCTTAGCCTCAATTGCCGTGAGACACTCATTTGTGACGGCCGGATTCTCTTTTGACTAGAAGGTATGTAGAGCTTCATACCTTTCAGGATGGTCTCGGTGACAAGTTTGCAGGCTTCATCGCAGTCATTAGAGTCAAAGCACAATTTCCAATTAAAGGCATTGAAGAACTCGTTCAGCGCCCCCCAATTCGCTCTTTTGAAATGCCAAAAAGTTCTGCGAGGTGCCTTAACTGGCAGCGGTTTTAGTGCTGCAACAGGAAATTGTGCACGAATCAAGAAGTGATCCGTATTTCCAATTGGCGATGGGGATATTACAGAGAGAGAGAGTATTTCTCAGGTTGGCTAGTGAGAAATAGGTCAAGAAGATTGGAAAATTGACCTGCAATTTCAGGTAAACGAGTGGGTTCATTTACCAGCTGTGTTAGACCGTTTAATGAGGCAAAGAGCTCAGTATCATGTCCCTCTTGGTCCTTGCAGGAGGAATACTGAAGCCAGGCAGTGTTGTGAACATTGAAATCGCCCGCGATAACGATTTCAGCGTCAGGGTGTGCAGTGTAAATGGACTGGATGGATTCAGACAAATCATCCAGCTCACAAGCTGTCTTAGCTGCATTCCATGCTGGGCTTCTATAAACGTAACAAAGATCTGGAAAACAAGGCAGAATCTGGGGCTTACCTTGGGGATATGGGTTCACTATTCAAAATCATGAAACAGTTGACGAACAGGAATTTCACCGCCAACCACCTGGTGGGAGGTGTCAACGGAACTCTCCTTAATATGAGTGAACACCAGTTGCGGCGATGGAAGGAATACTTCTCTGATATTTCAAACATCTTGTCAGAGGAAGATATTCCTGAAACAGAATAACTACCAAATATCCAACCGCAACAATCCTCTATTAAGGACGATTCCCCAGATAAGGAAGAGATAGTGTCCGCCATTCGGTCAATGGCGGGAAGGAAAGCCCCAGGTATAGACGGACTACCAACCGAACTCCTCAAAGAGGACTCGGAAATAACAGCCGATATACTTGGCTCCCACTCTTTACTGTGGTGTGGAATGAAGGAAGATATCCGACTGGATGGAAGAAGGACCTCATTGTGAAATTTTCAACAAGGGCGATCTTTCGGGGTTGTGGCAATTAGCGTGGTATATGTCTACTGATTGCTGTATCAAAAATTATGGCTAAGGTAATTCTGAATAGGATTAGTAATGTGGAGAGCACTGTCGAAGTTTATCAGGCTGGATTCCGTAAAGGGTCGTCTTCTACCGACCACACAAATATTCTACGGATAATATTGTAGCAGTCCGCCGAAATGGGTTCGCCACTACATCTCATGTTTGTGGACTTCGAGAAGGCTTTCGACAGCTTTAAGCGAGACATATGGAATGCTTTGCGTAGGAGAGGTAATCCAGATAAGGTCATAGCTATGATTAAAGAATCCTACGAAGATGCAAGGTGTCGCGTCTTGCATAGAGGAGAGCTGTCCGAGAGCTTTCCTGTGCGAACGGGTTTCAGATAAGGCTGCATATTATCACCAGCCCTGTTTCTGGTGGTAATAAATGACATCTTGAAAGCTGTACTGGAAGGAGGGGAAGGTAAAGGTCTTCAATGGAGACTATTTAACATCTTAAGTCACCTTGATTATGCTGATGTCATATCTTTCCTTGCACATTACTGTTCGGACTTAGAGTCAAATGTTCGCTCGTTGCATTAACCAAGTATATGCACATGGGTTCGAACACAAGCACACCGATTGTTCTTAATGGAAAAGATGTGGAAGAGGTGCACGATTTTCGTTATCTCGGAAACATTGTCAGCATGGACGGCGGAGACGAAAAGAATTTTGAGGCTCGTCTAAATAAAGCTCATCGGACCTTTGGTATCCTTAAGAGAGAGGTCTCCCTTCGCATGTAGCTGCAAGTTTTTGACGCATGCATCAAATCCGTGTTGTTATATGGTTGTACTACTTGGAAAGTGACCGTTCGACTTAACAAGAAACTGGAAACTTTCGTGAACCAATACCTTTGACACATTTTAGGATTATTCTGGCCAGAAGTGATCTCCAACGACGAACTTTGAAGTACAACTGACCAGACTAAAATAGGCATTGAGATTCAAAGGCGGAAGTGGCTGTGGATCGGGCACACTTTGAGGAAACCAGAGCGAATCATCGCCAAACAGGCTCTGGATTATAATCTTCAAGGAAGACACCGAGTTGATCGACCATGTATAGCACATGTAAGCTAGCAGTTGAGCAGGAGGCCAGAGGAATAAACAAGTCCTGGCAACAGCTAAAGGCCGACGCTCAGGATCGCGCCTTGTGGAAAAGAGTTGTTTCTGTCCTACGCCCCTATAAGGGGACCTTAACAGAAATTTGATTGATTGAAAATCCTTACGCAACTCAAAAACAACGACCACCACTTTAGACTTTTCTCTCTTTCGTTTACCCTTTAACTTACCTATTTTCACTTATTTCCTCAATCTATTCCGACATCACCTCTGCATCACGCATTAAATGAATACCTCCTAAATTATTTCAATAACCGTGAAAAAATAAAAGAAACTTGTAAACTCCGATTTGAGTTTCCATTTTACAAAGTATCTAAATTTGCTATACATTGTGATCAAAAAGTACCGGTAATTTGTAAATAAAACGCAAATTATTTTATTAATTGTTAATATTTATTTTGTTTGACTTCAAAGTCATCCCCATTAGATGTTTTTTCCAATCCTCGAAACATTTTTCCTTTTACTCAGTAAGCTCATGCGGAACCCACTTCTCAAGATTTTTGACTTTTCCAAGCTGTTACAAGTGCCGGGAAACTGTTTAATAGTGTACGCCCAGTTTCTCTGCAATGTCCCTTACATTTTGGCGTGATTCAGACTCCACTAGTAAACGCAGCTCGTCGTTGTCTATCGATGGTCCTGGGTGACCACATGGCTTACTTTGAAGGGTCATATCACCTGGTCGGAATTTTTCGAACCATTGCTGTTCGGTTCGTTCGCTTAATGTGTCATCTCCACATTCACTGTTGATGTTTTTGGTTGTGTTGTGGCCAAGTTTGAACTCTTAAAGAAAAAGTAACCGTTTTTGACTCGATTCCATGCTTTTTTTTATTTTTTTTTCTCTCCGATCTCAATGAAGTCCAAAACTGAAATGATTCCATGACCATGTAGGAGTATTTATACTTCAATATTCAGTTTGAGACATGAAAATCGCAACCAACTTCACTTCATCGCAAAAGTCGCCATTTCATCTGCAACAAGCTAATAGTACTCCTTATTGACCGTCTGTCCCTCCGACACGAATTCATGATAGATCAAACCTCGAACATCGAAAAAAACAATGAGCATCGTTGTGATTTTTAACGGCTTTGGCGTGGATTTTTCGGTTTTGGCACATTTTTTCTGCCATGCCGATGATTTTTGACTGGTTTGCATGTCAAACTCATAGACCCATGTCTCATTACCATCCATGAATGTGGGATCGGAATTCGCACGATCAAGCATGTCCAAAGAGATCTGTTCTCGGTTTTTTTAAATAAAATTCAGCTTTATCGGAACGAGTCGAGCAAGGACGCGTTTCATGACCAAATTATCCACCAAAATCAAACGAACGGATTCGCAAGAGATGTCGAGCTCTCCTGCTATCTCCCTAACTCTGGCATAACAATTTTTGAGCATAACTTCCCTCACTTTCTGAATGTTTTCGCCAGTTGAAGAGGTCGAAGGTCGTCCAGAACGAGGCATGTCTTCAAAGATCTCTCCACCATCCTTAAAGCCATTGTACCACTCGTAGGCTCGTGTTTTTAATATCACTGAATCATCGTAAGCCTTTTACAACATTCGTAACGATTCCGTACAATAAATTTGGTTGGCAACACAAAATTTCAGACAAATTCTTTGTTCCATATTTTTATCCATGGTAAAAATCGCAGTGGACTACTGAGGTGTATCGATTCAACCAACTGCTGTAAACAAACTAATTAACAGACCACGCTAATTTTTGGGATAATAATTAAAAACAGTCCTGCCTGTTTACCAAATAAAATTTTTTTTTAAATATTTCCGAGGGTAATTTATTAATAATTAATTATTATAATTAATTACAAATTCCCGATACTTTATGGTCACAATGTATATACAATTTAAATTTCCCCTTAGTTCTCTCTTGCTCTAGATGACGTTACTTCTTTTTGCAACAGCTGCGTCATATCCCATTGTATCATATCCCATTAACGACTACAACTCTGCGGTAACCAGATTTACCACAGAGTTGTATTCGTTAATGAAGGGAAATAAACAAGTCCTGGCATCTTGTGAAAGAGAATTTAGGGGGTTTTAGCAGTAAATTGAGATTGATATTATTTCAAGTTCCATTTCTCTTACTCTTCCTGCAATGATCGCTAGACCTTGATTTTGGCAGATCAACATTCGAAGTAGAAATGCGAACTGAGGTCTCTCAAGCCTCGATACAAGCAAAACGTCGGAATCTGGTGAAATTTCTGCTCTTGCCCTTAAAAACTAAATTTAAACTTTTTTTTTTTGAATGACGCTTTTTGTAGTTTCTCTTTTTGGAAGGTTGTGAATGTTCAGCGTAATCCGAAGAAAGAATCATTAAATAATTCCGCTTACTACCGCCGAATAGCGATGGTATGTTATTTTACATAACTGCGATTTTTTCACTGCCATTTTAAAAGAGCAATCCCATATTGTGATTGAAAATTTAAAAGAGCTGCGATTAGAACTCTGCAAATGCACATTGCTTACGGTCTATTGCCAATAAAATTGCCGCAATGATCATCGCTACGAATCCCAAAGTTTTTGTTCGCACTCGCTTATTAATCCCGCAACTCACACATCCCACGTAATCCCGACGAGCTCAGAACACAGCTCGCCAAACAAACCGTCGCTTACCCATCGCATGTACACAAACCAAATAAAAAAAAACATGGTCATAGAAAACCGAACCAAAAGAGTCTATTGTTTTCTTTATTTCACTTTTAAATTTTTTTTCAATTTCATCATGAACAACGTAAAGCTCTTATCAGATCCCAAAACCCATCGAACCCAACAAATCTCAAACGCACTTTGCTCAGCCCCCGCGCTAAGCTCATCAAACGCGCAATGAAAGAGCTTTCATATGAACGACGAAGCTCTTTCGTTGCTCGATTGCCGATTGGGACATCTGATTTATTCTATTGTCTTCGTATCTGTTATATCGGTCGCGCTCAGCGATATCTGCGATATCTGTTCACTGGTCAGCTCAGTGATATCAAAGACTATCAATCATATAAGCTATCCCAAACCTAGTTAATAGTCTTTGGGGATATGGACAACATCTACGCACTGCTCGTGCTCTCAGTAATATTGCTTTACACTGAAGAAGTATAGTAATGGTCATAACGCCCCCGAACATGAAGCAACCGAATACATTAGTCGTCTCAGTTTACACTGCTTTATCCAGACACAGTGTACGGACTGGTTAATGCAAGACCCATCCAAGCCTCTGCCTGTCTCTGGGTCAAGATATCTGGTTGTATTCACGCAACTCGGCGTTAAGAATCCAGATACCGAAGCAACCCGGTTTATTTCTCTGCCTGCGATGTGGGCATCAACCACAGCCCCCACGTGTACTCCAAAGGACCTCACCCTCACAACTGTCCTGCTTCCACACGTACTCTGTAGTAGTCCACATGCCTAAGGCGACAAGCGCACTGTTTTTGTTACGAAAATATCTGCCAACAAGTCGGGCGCAACTTTATTATTCTTGGGACAAAATGAGGATGCTTGGGAAGTCAATAAGCAGGTTAGGGTGGACAGGGAAGACTCATTAAATGGCGGTTCTAGGAGGACTGCTGTTAATTATTTAACAATTAACTGCGATTACAATGAATAACTCCAGTACATGAAATATAGATTAAAAAAAGACATTTTGAGACTTTCTTTAAGGGTTGGAAAAGGGTTGCAACTTCTAAAATTACAATTTTGAGGTTTTGATTGGTTCTTATATATATTTTAATTTTTTTTTTGCGGAATGATATGTGTTTTAGGCGATTTCGGCCTTTATGTGCAATGCACAAACACAGTCATGGAGGGAAGGAATGGGGTTATGAAGGTAGGGGAAGAGGAGTGAGAACGACCGTAACGAGTGGAGCAGCTGGTATATTTTTCAGTTGTACTGCCTGCGACCGACAAACAGAAACCATCTACTGAGTATCTAGGCCTTCTTGAAGTGGAACTGTTTCACTTTTACACCGTTTGCTTATTTTATTTCGAATAATTTTTCATCGCCAGTAACAACTGAAAAATTCGTGCTTAAAGAATCCCCTGTCTGGAGTGGGAATCCAACCCACGACCTATTGACTGAAAAGCAAGCACGCTGCCCACTACGCCACGGAAGCAGTAGAACATTGCCGCAACTCCCATAAATTGCCGTTCAGGGTTTTAGCCAACGTTTTATATTTCGTCATATTTCATTCAACAATTACAATCTTGAATGTCAATTATGCCAAAACATAATTTTGGAAGTTACGACACTTGTCGTAATTATGTGCAATAAATTGCCTCCTTGTGATCACGATATTCTGTTGCTCAAAAAATTCTGCTACAAAAACAAAGCTATTCATATGTTCCACGAACCCGATATCTTCCTTGAGGATTTTAATCAAGAGTTTGTTTAGCGCGATGCATTGCTCTGATTTCCTCAAAGTCTGACCGATCCACTGCCACTTGGGCCTTTGAATTTCAATGCCTATTATAGTCTGCCCAGTGGTACTCCAAAGTTCGTCGTTGCGGATCACTTCTGGCCAGAATATCCCTTAAATGCATCACGAAAGTTTGCAGTTTCGTGAAACGGTCACTTTCCACATAGTGAAACCACATAACAACACGGGTTTGACGTATTCGTCAAATACTCGCAGCTTCGTGCGAATAAAGATCTGTCTTAACCTCCAGAAAGGTGAACGGATACCGAAGGCCTGACGAGCTTTATTTATATAAGCCTCAAAATCCTTTTCTACCCTGCCGTCCAGTACGATGTTCAAATTAAATTTTCGTTTGGAAAATCATATTAAGCGGAATGAAATTTGTCAGATTATGCATACAACAATTTCATTTCACTTATACAGCATACTAGAATTAAAATACAACGCCGTTTGGTTAGTTCAGATCCTGTTTTTCACCCTATCTTTTTTTTTGTATTATGTCCAATAAGGAAAAGCATGTTGAACAGAATCAATTTGTTAGTATAAGTGTTATAGAAAATATTCTACGAAAATCTTGAAGAATATAAATCGCCGCTATAGTCATCCCCTGGGCTTACGGCTCCAGTCAATAGGTTTGTCCCTGCACGCGCAACTGTTTTGTTTTCCGCATTAAGGACTATGCTGGTAATTTAATAGGTTGACATTGAAACCTTTAAAGATACTCGAGCCAAATCGTTTCGCTTGTTATTTGATTGTGTCCAGTGCAAACTTTATCCAAACAAAAAAAAAAAAAATATTCATACATAATTATCCTTGCTTAAGAGGAATTAAAAAATGTATACCATAAAATAGAAGAATTTACATAACACAGTTTACTGTGCCCAAAGAAATTCGAAGCGAAGTCATACGGATCCAATTTCAGCAAGCGACAGAATTAGCATATTTTTGCACCTATCTATGAAAATTGAACTTAGCATGTCAACGATAGCATGAGTACGACATAAGTTTATTTTTATCACAAACTGTCTGAAGGTCAGTAATTAATTCCATTTTTGAATTGAAATGTAGGTATAACGAATTTTATTGTTTATTACGGAATGATGTAGGTCATTGCGTATTTTTTCTGTCTCGATCAAATGTTTGACTGTCCTTATTCTTTCGACACACGATCATATTATTTGGAGACTCTAAAAATTTAATTTGTATTTGAAACTGGTATAAAAACTAACAGAACTATGATTTGGGCGTAAGGCCCAATTATGCGATGCTCTAGATGGATGAGATTTTTTTTTATTTTAAGAAATTTTGTAGGGGGGGGGGGTAGAAGTAGTGACGTCTTGAACAAATTTGTTAACATCATACTAAAGCTGCTATCAAGATGTAAGCTTCAAAAATGTAAGCTTGAAAAATTTAAATTTAAACTGTGCAGTTTGTATGGGAGGTGGTAAAAGGAGTGGGGAGTTCCTAATGAATTTTTCAGAAATAACTTCAAACCTCATTCAATCGTCATGTTTTAAATTGCAGATCAGTTATTCATATTGGGGTGGAGTAAAAATTCTTTTCGTATTTTGCAGACAGATGTGTTTGAAGTCGATTATCTCTGGTTAATACCAAACAAAATTTTAAAAAAATAAATACTAACATGTATTTATGAGATATTGCAGAGAACATTTTTTGTAAAGAAAGACCGCAATATCAATCAACCACTTAAAAGTTATTCAAGTTTGAAAATGCAAGTTTCTATTGAAGAAATTCTTACCATTTTGATGTTTTACTTTCACAAAAGCAAGCATCGCACGCTCATGAAAAAATGTGTGCAGTTTATGGAGACGATGCTCTATCAATTCGTGTAGCACAACAATGGTTCAGGTGATTTTGTTCCGGGAATTTTGAAGTGTGGCTGGATTTGTCAAGAATTACGATGCGAGGCTTTCGCATGAATTGAGTGCGAAATATGTAATCTATCGCATTTGTGCATGCAATCAGTAATCCGGGGAAAACTGGATGAGCTTGGTTAAGAAGTTTTAATTCATCCACCTTATAGCCATGGCCTTCTACATACATATTGTTATAAATCTGGCCAAAACGCAATATTGATCTTCTCCAATATGCCAGAACAAACCACGCAATATGAACTTTCTCTACTTTAAAGAAAGTTCTCGAATAATCTTCTAATATTGTTATAGATCTGGCAATGATCTCTCTAAAATCTGCCAGAACTATATAGAATATTCTTCCAACATGTAGAGGGCCACAGCCAATGACACCCGACGCCATCTAGTAACTTCTAGAATAGTCCAGACCCAGCAGAAAAACATACACCAGAGAAGGTTCGAGAATTGGATAAATCAAGTATAAATAGCCAGAGTTTTGCGACAAGTTATTCATTCACTCAGTGACAGTTTTATGGAAAACACCTATCGGTGTAAGTAAGCGATAGATCGGCGGTGTTACTGTGTTGTGCGAATTAAGTTTTTAGAGCGAATTAAGTGAAGTGATCGGGAAATTGTGTAAAAGTGCAATAAATAAATTATCCTTATATTTTAAAACGAATTGTGTTTCTCTTGGAATCCGACGAACCCCTAGCTCGCAACAATATATTCAGACTACCATTTATTCCGGTCTGTTCAAAACTCCCTACGGGGGAAAATTGAATTCAAGGAATGACTGCAAAAACCGCTTGTCGCCGTTTTTCGGTCAGAAACTACAGAAGTTTTACGAATAAGGAATCATGGTTCTACCAGAAAAATGGCGGAATATCATCGGTAAAAAATGGACAATACTTGGACTAATTATGTTTATTTCAAGCAAAGAAAAAATACAGTTGAATTTAATTGAAAAATACTCCACCCAATATTTTTCAAGAAAAAAACATTTTTTGTAAAGTTGTGAAATTGTGTCATATTGCATGGGCGGGGTAGAAGGAGTGAACATACTTGTCCAGTTTTTCCAATAATTTTTGTATACCCTAGATTGAAATCCTCATAAAAATGATATATTCTAAATTTCAGATCAATAGATTTTCGATAAAATGCGTTTATTATCACATTCCGAAATTCTGTCATTTTGTATGGGAGGGGGCAGAAGGGGTGGAGTGATTTGGCTCGTTAACGAACTTAACCGTACTTTTTTTTCAAAAACGACGTGTACAAAATTTTATTTTTCTAGCTCAATGCGTTCCCGAGCTAGAGAGGCGACGGACGGACATCCGGTTCTACATCTTTTGAGTGGTAATATGAACTTCTACATCATTAATTTTTTTCTCTGAGCCTTATTTCTTAGCCCTATACATTTTGTGGAAAGCTTATATGTAATCCTCGCAGATTTCATCTAGAGCATAACTGAAGAGGAGACCATGAAAAGGAATGGTCAGGATTGCGCCTTGTGGAAGGGAACTGTTTCTGTCCTATGCCCCTGTGGAGGTTCTTAACAGGGATTCGATTGACACCAATCAAAACCTTTAAATGTAACATCATTTTTTACTCAAGATGAATCAGAATTCACAATCTGATACGAATGAAAACTTTGATTCGTCACTTTCTTGAACATTATCTGATAGACGTGATAAGATAAAGGTGCAGGGACCGACTGTAATACAATAGTTCCAACACTTAAATCTTTCATAATAAAATGAAAACTTTTATAGATTGAGCTTAATGTTAAACATAACAAATAAATTAATTTAAACTTCAAAATTTCGTGAAATTTGTATGGGAGGTGGTAGAAGGAGTGAGGGGATCGGATCAATATTTTGTGATGCTAATGATATTTACATCAGTAAACTTTAACCCAAATTTCGAATTTTAATGAAATTTTTATGGGCGTAGGTAGAAGGAGTGGGGGGATGTGAAAAGTTGCAAATGTTCAGTCAATTCCCAAAAAAGGAAGCAAAGCGAACCCCGCCAACTATCGCCCAATAGCCATTACTTCAGTGCTCTCGAAAGTGATGGAAACTGCTGTCAATCGCAAAATCGTTAAATATCTCGAGTATAAACAGCTTATTCACGATTGCCAATACGGTTTCCGTTCTGGAAGATCGACGGGAGATCTCTTGGTTTATCTAACGGAATGCTGGAGCTCTTGCTTGCATAAATACGGCGAAGGTCAAGTTCTTGCGCTTGACATTGCAAAAGCTTTTGACAGAGTTTGGCATGAATGCCTTTTTGTTAAGCTCTAGACCATTGGCCTGGATGATACCCTCATTCAATGGATTGAGAATTTCTTGTCCAAACGCACAATACGAGTAGTACTAGATGGCGTTACTTCTTCTTCCTTCCCAATCAATTCCGGTGTCCCTCAGGGTTCTGTCTTATTGCCGACCCTGTTCTTAGTATTTATTAACGATCTCTTGTCTTCTACTCTCAATCCAATCCACAGCTTTGCGGATGACAGTACCTTAGATAACACCTATGAATTTGACTCTGTTGCGGAATCAAACAAGCATTCTATTGCTTCCAATCGCAGAGAGTTATTCCGTTCGCTGAACTCAGATCTCGATTTAATCCTGGAATGGGGCAGGAAAAATAGAGTAGAGTTCAATGCCGCTAAGACACAGGCCTGTCATCTATCCCTCAAACGTGATGTTCCAGCGTCGTCTTCTAATGTAGCCTTTAATGGCGTACAACTTTGCTCTTCCGAATATTTTATCCTTATAGGCGTAAAGCTCAATAACCATCTCAACTGGAGTTAACACATCTTTGAAGTTGCCCTTGACGCTTCCAAACGCCTAGGTATTCTTCGAAAATGCAAAAAATACTTTACGCCTCACGACTTAGCTAGCATCTACAAGGCCTACATTCGACCTCGCTTAGAGTACAACTCGCATCTTTGGGCTGGGGCTCCCAAAACTCACCTTGCGCTGCTCGACCGAATCCAAAAACATGCGTTCCGATTAATTGGAGATGAAACCATTACGGCTTCTATTAACTCTTTCGAGCATCGCAGAAATGTCGGAGTACTCAGCACTTACTATCGCTACTTCCATAGTAAATGCAGATCGGAACTATGCGCACTTATTCCTCCACTTTACACTTTTCCACGACATATTCGACAAGCGGAACATGCGCACCAGTATACAGTCAAACTTTTATCTATCCATACAGTGAAATTTAGGCGGTCATTCATTTCCCGAACATCCAGACTCTGGAACGTATTGCCGGCTAGCGTTTTTTCGAACGGGTATAACTTCCAGTGCTTCAAGAATAATATTCACCGCCATTTACTTCTTTCTCCATCCAAATTTCCATAATACTCCAAATTTCAATCCACTTCCTTTACCGACTTAATTGTGCAATGCATTAAAGGGTGACCCCCTAACTTATACTCGGTGCCTTAAAAAAAAAGACGGGCAGACGGTCACTCGGAATCGAAGTTTTTGAGCGACAACAAATATTTTCTGTACCTTTAGCGGCTCTGTCCGAGCATTATTTCTTAGCGTTACAAACGGTAAGGAAAACACTCAGATTTCATTTACAATATAAAAATGCGAATAAACAAACAAACAAGTCGAACGAACAAAAAATATTTGTCTACACTTTCATTTTTTATTAAGCACATACTTATAGAATTTCTTTCGAGTAAGCTAATTACGAAAAATTCCGTGTGTCACACTTTTTAGGTAGAAGAAAAATCGATGGTCCAATTAAACTGTGTTAAGTTGCAAGTGTTGTCGTATTCTTTTTGCTGCCATAGTATCGAATTAACTACTGGCGTCCGAAAACTCTTGCAACATATTTCAGCTCATTAAACTGATAGGAAATTGATATGTATTATAGATTTTTCTATTTTAATACTTGTGGTATGTCGCTATTGTAATACATAGCAGAGACTACGAGGACTTCCGCCCACATTATTTCGCAATGGATAATGTCTTTATCGACATACTGCAGGATATTATGACATTGAAACTTTTCTATTTTATCTTGATTTTGGGAGCAATTCATGTTTCATGACAGGCTATTTCTGTTTGTGTGTTGGAATTTTCTGATGTCTCCGCATAAATGCTTGTTTAGTTGAAGCATAATGAACGTATTAAAGTTATTTTTGGAGATAGGCATGTAGGAAGAAAAGTATTTAATATTTCTTCCATCGATTTTTTTTAAAGAAAAATTGCTTTATGAATAAGACTGTATAGGACAGAAACAGCTCTTTTCAACAAATATTATCGGCATTTGATTAGGACTTGTTTATTGCTTTGGCCACCTTTTAAATGCTCGTTTTTAGGTGGTATGTGGTCGACCAAACCGAAGTCATCTTTAGTGGTTATAAATCCAAAGCTTGTTTAGATACGTTTTGCTTTGGCTTATTCAGTGGATGACCGATCCACTGCAACTTACGCCTTGAATTGCAATGCCTATCTTAGGCGCCGAATACACGATGCTACTTGTGTGAACTACTTGTAATTATACTTATCGAAGTATGCACAATTCACAGCATACTTGCATGCCACACATTCGATGACATTGAAGGCAAAGACCCCAATAGGAACGGTAATGGTTACCACATAACACATAATTGAGGCTATAGTCTCACTATGTTTTCGGACGTATCAATTGTCAACATAATTCTGACAAATAAAGTTTTCCCCATAATTTTTTTTACTCCTCCCCTTTCTCTTCCCTCATAATCTCCAACCCCCAACAACCATCATCGATCCCAACAACCATCATCGGTCCCAACAACCATCATCGATCCCAACGACTATCGTCGATGTGATCGCGCATTGCTATTGTTACTTATTGATGGATTTCCCATTTGGATGGCGTACGGACGAAAAAAAACAACGACAAGTGTGATGCGATCACGTTGAATGCTGTTTTGATACTGAGCAATTATATTAAAGTATGAGATGCCGCAACACAAACTGCTACATCTCCCCGCAATTTAACCCCGCCCTCAAGTTTTTGAAAACCTTTACACAAGTATGATGAAACTGAAAACTGCACTATAGATCGACATACATGTATGGCGACATGGAAAGTATGTCACACATGTAGCGTCGTGTATTCGGTGCTTTAGTCATATAACAACACGGATGTGTCGCATGCATCAAACACTTGCAGCTTCGTGCGAAGGAAGATCTCTCTTAACCTCCAGAAAGGGGTAAGGATACCGAAGGTTTGACGAGTTTTAATTATACAACCTTCAAAATGTATCTCTTACGGCTACGCCGTTCATGCGGACAGTGCTTCCGAGGTAACAAAAACGAGGTATGCAAATATGTATGTTGCTGTTCAGTAGAAGTATTAAATATTAAATTATTTTTTTCTTCTTTTAGTTTCTTTATAGTTAACCTAAGAGCAGTCTATACAAATTAGAGATCAGAGCTGCGCGAATTGTTTTTTTTTTAAAGACTGAACTGTAATAGTGGAGAGTTCGAAAAACAAAAGGAGATTACACAATGCGGTTCTTAATCCCTTCAAACCGCATTCCGATTTTAAATCTTTGTTCAACCACAATGCTATGATTCATTTTTTGAGATAACAAAGAAAGTATTTACGATTTGTTAAGATTATTCATAGTTGTAAGATTTAAAAAGAAGGCAAAACATGCTTCTTGTTTAATATGGCAATCGCCCATAAAATGAAGTATAACGGTGAGCGGGTCCGATTTCAGTAAATGTATTTTGTGGTATCGTCTTTTCTTCACGAAGACGAGAACCAATTTCAACTAAGGATTCTAATTTGCAAGTCAAATAGTAAATTAGGCTCGCGAGATCTTTGAAAATGAATAAAACTCTCGAGAGCTGCAAAATATATGTATCGTAGGCGGACGATGCTTATTTATCTCATTGAGGCAATAAACGTTTGTGATTATTACGAAGCTCAATGACCGTTGAATCTCTTGTCACAATCACTTAGGATTTTATAAGAAAACATTAACGAACCTATCATTTCAATTTTCTTTACTTCTACTCGTATTCACTTACAAATTGCCATAAAATTCTAATCGAGATCATTATGAACTTTAATTTTGATTAACGATCTTTCTTATTAAAATTTAAGAAAATTTCCGTGAAATCGGAGAATTAAAAATGATAAATTTAATTTTTGAAAAACTAAGCGATGACACAATTGCGTTTCGCATTACTGAGCTCAAGAAAGACGATTGTTCCGCTCGATCGAAAATGATTAAAATTGTATGAAACTTCTATTTTTCGTAATGATTTCCACAAAAAAAAAAAAAAACAATAGTCAAGTTTAGTAGAGAGGTGTAGGCTGTTTTAAATGTAGTTTTTGTTTTTATATTTCTAGAGCGCGTTTATCTTCAGCGATCTTTAATTGCTTCTTTTGTCCACTTGAATGGACAAGATCTATTCTCGAATGGCATTTCAAACTAGAAAGACTACTGGGTTCCCAAAATGAGGTAATAATTGCAGGGCACTCGGTAGTAAATCACAGCTGAATGAACACACGCGGTCTTTTAAACTAGTGTAATAAGTTTGGTATACTAAATTTAAATAAAATAGTTTATTCCTTCGGTTTAATTTTTTTTTATATGTTCTTTATTTCGGTGTCGCGCTCTTAGCATTGTGTAGAAATACCTAGAGACGAAGAGTTTTCGAATGATTGAGTTTGTTGTATTGCTCTATTTTTGGATCTGTTGGAAGCATTATTGTGGTGAGAAATAGTTTTTTTTTGGCCTAAGCTTAAGTGCCTTTTTTCCCTTTTTTTCTGCTAGATTTTTTCTTCAACATTAAGTAGCGGAATGATGGTTTAGAAATTTTTCGAAATTCTTTTAACTTTAATTTTTAATCAATTTAATACCATACTGTTTCACTATTCTACCTTTTTATTTATATTTTTAGCTATTGAATAAGAAACGAAATAGGAAAACTTGTTTGCCTATGCGTAGGTCGGAATGATCTCTTCGGTGTGTATTAAAGTGTGACTTGAAACGGTGTTGTATTCAACTTGGCTCAACTATCCTCTCGGATGTGGAGCTACATTTGTTATAAATTTTTACTTGTGCAGAACGAAGCGCAAATCATTTTTTAATGTAATTTCCGGACCAAAAATGTAATATGTAGCCTCTCATTACCTTGAATATTGTATAGAGAGTACCTATGGTTTTTTGTCTCCATGTCTGGCTCATAGGGAGCAGACAAGGTAAACTTAAATTTTCTTATGCAATATTCGAGAGTCTGCACAATTTTATTTTGTTTCGTTTATTTCTGGAAGGAAACACTAACAAATATCACCCAATAAGGTGCCAAGACGCCCATACTATCTCTGTCCATGGATACCGACGTGATATCACGATGTAAGTGGATTTCTTGCAATTTTTGCTTCGTTTTTTTTTCGCTTTGTACTTAAAGTTTTTATTGATCTGGAGTGTTCGTATTTATTTCAATGTCGTATGAAATGTATGAAAAAGTTGCTGCTTGTTAAAAAGAAAATGAAACGTCATCGATGAAAGAATGAGAAAAAGTTTGGCATTGAAAAGTTACAAATTTATTTAGGTTGTACTTTTTTTTTCTCAACTGCACTACAGAGCAGATAGTTGGGAAGCATCAATTCTTTCTTATTTTTATTTTGTTAATTTTACTATATTTTTAGATTACCTCGAAATTATAGGGTTTACTCTTTTATGCCAATATACAATATAGGTCAAGTTCACGCACTTGATATTTCAAAACCTTTTGACAGAGTTTGTCATGAATCTCTCTTAGTTAAGCTTATGGCCATAGGTCGTGATGCTACCATTGTTCAGTAGATTGAGAGTTTCCTCTCTGGATGCATTATACGAAAAGGCGTCCTTCAAGGCTCGGTTTTATTTCCAACTCTTTTCTTAGTTTTTATTAACGACCTTCTGTCGTCTACTCGTTTAATACATTATTCTGCGGATGACAGTACTTTAGATAACACCTATGAATTTGACTCTGCTGCGGAATCAGACAAGCAGTCTATTGGTTCCAATCGCAGGTAGTTATTCAGTTTACTGAACTCTGATCTCAACTTAATTCTGGAATGGGGCAGGAAAAATAGAGTAGGGTTTAACGCCTCCAAAACACAGGCCTTTCATCTAGCCCTCAAACGTGATGTTCCAGTGTTGTAGTTATGTAGTTATTCAGTTTACTGAACTCTGATCTCAACTTAATTCTGGAATGGGGCAGGAAAAATAGAGTAGGGCTTAACGCCTCCAAAACACAGGCCTTTCATCTATCCCTCAAACGTGATGTTCCAGTGTTGTCTCATAATGTGACCTTTGATGGCGTACACGTTCGCATTTTGGACAATTTCTCACTTCTAGGTATCAAAATCAATGAACAACTGAATTGAGCCCAGTACGTCTTTTATGTCGCCTTCGACGGCTCCAAATGTCTAGGTGTTCTCCGAAACTCAAAAAAATATTTCACGCCGAACGATCTAGCAACCACCTATAAGGCATATGTACCACATGGTTCAAAAAGTCCCGGAAAAAATGATGAAAACACAAACTTTTTGATACAAATCGATTTTATTCTTCAACATAGTTCCCTTCATCCAACGATCCTCCAACATTTCGATACCTTTTTTTTTATAGTAGTCGACGTCGAGGCTCTCAAAATAGGCATCAGTTTCGAACTCGACCTCCTCATTTGAGTAAAATCTTTTTCCTTTGGAGCCATCTTTTCATGTTTGGAAACAGATAATAGTTGCTGGGGGCCAAGTCTGGAGAATACGGTGGGTGGGGCAGCAATTCATATCGCAATTCGTTAAATTTTGCCATTGCTTTGAGCGATGAATGAGCCGGTGCATTGTCGTGGTGAAACAGCACTTTTTTCTTTGCCATATGCGGCCGTTTTGTCTTCATTTCATTGTTCAAATGGTCCAATAACGCTACGTAATAGCCGCCTGTGATGGTTCTGCCTTTTTCAAGATAGTCGATGAGAATTACGCCATGTGCATCCCAAAATATGCTGGCCATCACCTTCCCAGCCGACGTTTGCGTTTTTGGGCTCTTCGGACGACTCTCACCCGGTTGTAACTATGTTGCCGACTGTTTATTGGACTCCGGTGTGTATTGGTGAATCCATGTTTCACCCATTGTGACGAATCGACGCAAAACCTCTTTCGGATTACGCCGAAAAAGCACCAAATTGACCTCCGAATCACCGACACGATGTTGCTTTTGATCAATTGTCAATAACCGCGGCACCCATCGCGCGCACAGCTTTTTCTGGAGTGGTAGCCTCATTTGGCCGGCCCGAACGAGGTGCATCGCTGGTGCTCTTACGACCCATTTTAAATTCAGCAAACCATCTGTAAACAGTTGTTTTCGACGGAGCAGATGTGCTGTGATGTTTTTGGAGCCATTCGAATGTTTGCTTCTCGTTTTTTGTCGATCACAAATCAATGTTTTATCAAAATGCGAAATTCACTTTTTCCCATTGCTTACGAAATACCAAAAATAGCGTCACTCATACAGCGATAGCTTCCAAACTACTGTATGAAATGTCATGAAAGTTTGACATTCTTCATTAAAAAGTTGGAACTTCCGAAAAATGATATCGATTTGAGAGTGGTGGCGCCATCTCACCAAAATTCCCGGGACTTTTTGAACCATGTGGTAGAGTACAACTCGCATGTTTGGGCTGGCGCACCCAAAACATACCTCGCGTTGCTCGATCGTATTCAAAAATATACGTTCCGACTTGTTGAAGACGAAACTATTACGTCTTCTATCGATTCTGTCAAGCATAGCAGAAATGTCGGAGTATTCAGCATTTACTAGTGCAGTAAATGTAACTAAGTACACTCATTCTTCCACTTTATTTTTATCTCTGGGATATCCGACAAGCTGAACACGCACACCAGTACACCGTCAAACTACTGCCTTCCCCCAACACAAGACTTTGGAACATATTGCCAACTTGTTTATTTCCCAACGATTACAACCTCTGGTGCTTCAAAATCAGTGCCCATTGTTACTAACCATTTAATAACACGGATTTGACAAACAATCGCACTTCGTGCGAACGGATATATCTCTCAACCTCTAAAAAGGGAAAAGGATACCGAAGGCCAGACGAGTTTCAATATCCTTTTCGGCTCCGCCGTCCATGCTAACAATGATTCCGAAGTAACAAAAATCTTTCACCTCTTTCACATCTTATCCGTTAAGAACAATCGGTCCGCTTCTATTGGAACCCATGTGCATGAACTTGGTTTTACGCACATTTATTTTCAGTTCTACCTCTGCATTTATTTACACACGCATTTCTTTTCTTTTTTTTTACAGAATGACCTGGGTTATAGGCAATTTCGACCTTTATGTGCAATGCACAAACACAGTCATGGAGGGAAGGAATGGGATTGGAAAGGGGATTGGGAACGACCGTGACGAGTGGAGGAGCTGGTATATTTTTCAGTTGTACAGGCTGCTGTTCAGTTGTACTGGCTGCTGTTCTATCCATCTAGATAGCTCGCGATCAAAAAATTGAATTGGGGGAGTTTCATAAGCTTCATATGGAAGGTAAACAAGGTTCGAAGTGAATTAGGAAAGCACAAACGTTGTAACAGAACAGTACCAGGTATATTCCACAACTTCCAGTGATATCATTATTACCATGTGATAATATGCAGCCTTGTCTGAAACCCGTTCGCATAGGAAAGCTCCGGTCGGCACCTCTATGTAAGATGCGATACCTTACCTCTTAGTAGGATTTTTTAATCATGGCTATGATCTTACCTGGAAATACCCCCTTCGGTCTTTTCACAATGACTTCCTTTGATAAAATGTTTCAAATATCAGAAAAGTATTGCTTTCATCGCCGCAACTGGTGTTCACTCATTTTAAGAAGAGTTCCGTTGTAATTTTTCACCAGGTGGTTGGCGGTGAAAGTTGTTGTAAAGTTGAGAGTAAATACTGAAATGCGCAAGGGGTCGCTTCAAATAAAGAAATAAAACCACCAGTTTAATAAGTTCACTTTTATTTAACTGCAAAACTTTATTTAATTTAACTAAATCGCTTTTCATTTATCAATCTTTACTCTTTTGCTTTCTAAACTTCGACGAACTCGTCGACGGCTCCAAACCAGACTAACTGTTAACCAAAATCGCTCGCCTATTTATATTGCTTTATCGGCCGAATCATTCCCCTTGTTGTGTGAATCTTTTTCTTCTCGCATTTTACCATCGCCCGAATTTTTTTTTCAATACGAGCCCATACGTGTGTTTTTTATTGCTTTCTATAAAGTATAGGGTTATCCAATAAGAGGCGTTATTTTGCCGCTATTTCGGTAGATGTCACTTTTGAAGCTGTCATTTTTTGACATTTGACAAGTAGAAACTACGCCATTAATAAAAATGGAACGATACACGCTTCAACAATGCATTGAAATTATTAAAATTCACATTAATAAAATTCACTATACTTGACTGATGAGGCCCATTTCCACCTCGGTGGCTACGTCAACAAGCAAAACTGTCGCATCTGGGGCTCGAAAAACTCAAGAGTTATTGTTGAAAAGCCTCTCCATCCTCAACGTGTGACTGTTTGGTGCGGTTTATTGTCCGGCGTAGTCATTGGACCTTACTTTTTCGAAAATGAGGCTGGAGCAACAGTTACGGTGAATGGAGCGCTATCGAGAGATGATTAATGATTTTTTATGGCCGGAATTGGATGATATTGATCTGGACAACGTTTACTTTCAACAAGACGGCGCTACGTGCCACACAAGCACCGAAACCATTGATCTTTTACGGGAACAACACCTCTTATTGGATAACCCTATATTTCATCATCGCCCGAATATTTTTCTTTTCGTACGATCGCAGTCGGCCGCTTCTCTGCATTGGACGTACTATTTTTGTTTGAGACCTTCGATGATCGTGCGTGCTAGGGTGCACGTGTTCATAATGCAGTCGCCTGAGTTTCCTATAGGTCGAAAGTAGTTGTTGCTCTTTTTTGGTAATTCAATGATGGCGCGTATATTTGTTTTTGGTTGAAGACCTTGACATTCTAATCAAGTCGCATAGCGTTGCTTATAGTTTTCGTACGCGCACATTCATTTAATGATAAGCAAGTAGAGCTGAGTAATGCAAAATTACTTTCGAGTACAGTGGAAGACCGTGGACATTCGATGAACGACTAGGGCTAAGATGCAACAATACATATTTCAGAACTTATTGGTCTTAATTACCTGTGTGGCACCGGGTTACTGATAATTGTAAGTGGTGTAGTGAACTTGCAGATATTTGTTGCATGTTTAGGGTAACATCGAAATATGTACGGCAAAAAATGGATTTAAGGACATACTCGTGCTCGAATATAGAGTTAAGTGGATGGAAAAATCAAAGAGAAAAGGAGGTTAGCGGAGAGCAGTATTCATTGAAATTGGCGGTAAACTAGGAAGGGTGCTAATCACAGTAAATAATCAGTTGAATTACTTATAGTTCTTGTGTTAGCATTTTACGTGAGAGACCTCCGAATTTTGACGTCATTAACCTCAAATTTTTAGAAAACAACTGAAAGTAAGAGAGAGACAACAACACTGATTGTTGAAGCTAATCCACAGTTGAAGTAGCTTTAGAATTTCTTCTCAGTTTTATAGTCCGAGATTGAACACTATCTAGATAGGAGTGGTTTGTTGATCATCTAAAGGATCTAAAATACCTGGAAGCTTTATTAGCAATGTAAATATTTTCGTTCCAAGCTAAGTTTTTCGTTGGTGCGCAACTTATGCGAGTTTTTGATGAAACTTATGCAATTGATGCATACTTGATGAAAGCAAAATTGATGCATGTGCCTAGATTGATATGGTAGGTGGGTAATGGATATTAATCTCTCATGCAAGGAGATCGCGCGTCATTTGTGCCACGGACATCCTACAAAGTATTTTTTTTTAGATAGTTTTTGGCCGGCATTCTCTCTAAAAAGGACGGAAGAATATATTGAACAGGTTTGAATCAAATCTCCAGTAATGATCAGGATTTAGAGCAATAGTACCGGAAACATTGTTTTTTGCTATAAAATATCCATATCAATTCTGTCCTACATGGTACATAGCTTAAGTAGTAGTATGCTAACTAATTTTTGTTCTTTTCTATCTTGGGATAGGATTGATTTGCTCGTTACAATTCTTAAGGAAGGAAGCTCTTTATTTCGTTTCTATTCAACATTAACATTTCATTTCTGTTAAAAAATCGTTAGACCTTCATACAACCACCTTTTTTTCATTTTCATAGAGGGGAAGGAATTTTACTGAAATCATACGCCGATCGGAACTAAAACTCACGTCCTTCCGCATTGTAGACGTACACGCTACCCGTTAGGCTTTACCCAGGTTATTCAGTTTAAAGAAAAATAAATATGTGGACCATTTAAAGCAATACAATTTTTTTTAATCTGTAAACAATGATAGCATACATTTCCATTAATTGAAAACCAAATCAATACGACATATGAACCCAAATTAATAATTTTATAAAATCGTCAACCTTCCAACCAACAGATAACCTTAAGAGCGGTTCTTTCGTCATAAGAACTTCCGATCAAAGATGCGCATGAAAACTGATAAATATTCCTCATTTAAAAATATCGATCGTTATTCATATTCATTCATACATATATCTCTATTGGTGCTATCGCTCTTACTTTCTTCATTACCTTCTGGTGTTTTTTTTGTATGACGCTAAGGTCGCAAACACTGTGTGTCTGCCGTGTGGCATTTCTTCAAGCCACGAATAAAATGAGTCATTTTTATAAGTCACTGACAAGCCGACGACCACGATTAAAAGAATTAAAAAAAAAACGCCGACAGTATTCACAAACAAGTTTACTTATATGGAAAAGTGCTCTGACTTGATATAAAACAAAAAGAGTTTTATATGCTCTTATGGTCGATGTATTTAAGAAGTATTTGTTGATTGTATTTATTTGTAGTCAATGAGAGTATTGATCGTTTAGATTTGTATTTGTTTAATTTGTTGTAGGAAGGAATTTTTTTTGTTCATATATAAAATACTTGATATACTCATATGGAAATAATCAATTTTGAAGCAATTAAGGAAGTTACGTCATTAGATGTGATCGAATATGATCGTGACAGAATATCATTGATCTTAAACGAGGAATTACTGTTTGAATAACATAAAAATAAAGATCAAAAATAATTGAAGGGATGGCCTTGCATCAACATCGACGGCCAAGCCCAACATCCATCTTACCAGACAATATAATTCGTTAATGAAATCGAGCGTTTTGATCGTTGAAGAGCGTCGTTAACGATGTATTAATGATTCATCAAGCGGACTAAATGGACATTCGTTAATGAATTACTTTTAATGATTCATTAATGAATTATAGAACGCTTACAACAAACGAGTATATAAGCAAGCATATAATCGTTATCAATGAATCATTAATGATTTTTATTCTAATCCATTAACGATTCATAAATGATGTTATTTATGAAAAATTACCGATTTATTAACGAAATTTAAAGCCAAACAAGAGAAGATCGCAAATGCCTTTTCTATTTCTGTTGTTGATGCCGTTGAATTTCTCGGATGCGCTTACACACAAGTACTCGATTACGATCCTCTGCAAACTAAATTTCACCAAATAATTTTTGGCACCGTCAATGTGCATGGTGAGATGAAAACTGCTTGTATGTAACAATATCGAAGTCGTGTGACCCTTCTTGCTTATACTACCCAGCAAACAAATTAATTTGTTGACGAATCTTTAATGAATTATATTACCGAATTACTTTTTAATAAATTACTTTTAACAATTCATTAATGAATTTTAAAACGCTTAAAAAAAACGAGAATATAAGCGAGTATATAATACTTATCAATGAATCATTAATGTGTCGTTAATGATTTTTTTTTGATTCATTAATGAATATCGTTAACGATTCATAAACGGTGTTTATTATGAAAGATTAACGATGATGGTTTGGTGACTGTTTTCACAGTGCATTTTGAATTGAAAGAAAATATTTCCGGATTCTACACTGTTACGCTTTATTATTCGTGACGTTTCGGTCTCTGCTGACATGTTTGATAAATGTCTCAGCAGAGACCGAAACGTCACGAATAATAAAGCGTAACAGTGTAGAATCCGGAAATCTTTTCTTTCGATTAACGATGAATTAAAGAATTTGACACACAAGCACACGCGGTCTCCTCTGCAAACTCCAGATTTTTCACCGTTTGCACGAAATAATTTGTGGCTATATTCATGCGCATGGTGAAATGAAAACTATAACAAGATCAACGTTGACCGATCCTTTTTGTTCGACTTGCTTAAGATCATCACGCAGTTTATTTATTTCATGCTCGTTTTTAGATCGTTATTTGCGAGCGCTCGTTAAATTGTTTGCAGGGTAATTGGTTTAGTTTGCCTAATATCATCGCGCAGTTTATTTGTCTTATGTCATTTCATGCTCGCTTTAAGATCGTTATTTGCGAGCACTCAGTTTGTTTCAATTGTCAATTGTTTGCTGGAATGGCTCGAAAATCTTGCTGTGTATTTGGCGGGAGCAGCTCGTCGTGATGTAGTATGAGCTGCTGCAACCGGGTGAAACCATCACGGAAGATCGCTACAAAAAACAATTAATGCGTTTGAGTTGAGCATTGAAGGAGAAACGCCCGCAATACAAGGAGAGACACGACAAAGTGATTTTGCTGCACGACAACGCTCGGCCACATGTTGCTCACGTTGTGAAAACCTACCTGGAAACAGTGAAATAAGACGTCCTATCCCACCCGCCGTATTCTCCAGACATTGCCGCAATCTAAAAGTTGCGCAAGTCGTCGTGTAAACGGACTTTCAATATAAAAAATATACAGTGAACAGCTTTACGCCATTTTAATGTTACATGGTTTCTCACCTGGGCATTGTCATATGGAAATACAACTTCATATGTGTGGACTCTCTGAGGATAATTTAAGAATTTGTCATAAGGAAAAGGAAGCATATTCTCTGGATTGTCAACCACTCGTGAACATGAGAGTTCTAATTGATCAACGATTCATGAGCCCAAAGCAGCCTAAGCCTAAGCTTTGTCTATAGCACGGGACTCGATAAGAAACTCTTGAGCTATTTACCGGCGGGTATTACAATAGGCCGATCAGAGGTCGCAAAAACTGAAGGACGACACAACAAAAGTGGAATATATGACCACAATCAAAGCACATATTGAGGCATTACCTCAGGCTGAGCCTGAGGAAAGTATTGACCAAATGTGGCAGAACATTATGGATAGTATTCACCGCGCAGCAGAATACACTTTAGGACATTTAGAGCGGAGAAAACGAAATGACTGGTTCGATGAGGAATGCCAAGAAGCCATCACCAAGAAAAACGAAGCCTATCGACTGTTTCTCGAAAGACGAACACGAGCTAGAGAGGACAACTATCAACGACTCAGGCGAAACGCCAAGAAGATCTGCAGACGAAAACAACGCAAAATAAACAATGACAAAATTTTATCACTGGACAAAAACCTGAAGAAAAATGACGTGTGAGCAGCATTTAATACCGTGAAACAAATGAGACAAGGTTACAAACCGCAAACTACCCACTGTAAGGACGAAGAAGGCAACATCATAAGCGACGCTACCGAAATCAATGCACGGCGGGTTCAGTACTTCCGAACACTGTTAAATAGAACGACATCACAGACTGAACCTTTTATAATTCCGGAAGATCCAGATGGAGATCATCTGCCTATTGCACCAACTTAGACAGCCTTACATAATTTAAGATCAAACAAGGCGCTCGGAATTGACGGAGTCCCTGCAGAGCTCTTGAAAGAAGGTGGAACAGAGATTACCAGTCGAATATTTAGATTAATTGTTAAAATCTGGACAACTGAAAAATTACCCGACGACTGGCGTAAAAGCATTATATGTCCGGTATACAAAAAGGGTGACCGTTTGCGTTGCGAAAATTACAGAGGAATTTCATTGCTATGTACGTGATACAAAATTTTTACTAAAATTATCGAACGAAGACTCAGTGAATACGCTAACAACATCATCGGCGAATATCAAGGTGGCTTCAGATCTGGACGATCGACAACGGACCAGCTATTCTCAGTAAAACAGGTGCTAGCAAAATGCTGAGAATATGATATTAATGTGCACCAACTGTTTGTTGATTTTTGTCAAGCATACGATAGTGTCGACCGTAATGCTCTGTACAGAATAACAATTGAACTAGGTGTCCCACCGAAACTAGTTCGGTTAATAAAAGCCACGATGGAGTGCCAAGTAAAAATCCAAAACGAGTTGACTCACAGCTTTCCAATGGAGTCAGGTCTTAAACAAGGAGATGGTCTCGCCCCCACGCTCTTTAACCTGGTGCTCGAGTATGTCGTCAGGAAAGCAACTTCAGTAACCTCAGTGGACACCAGAGGTACGCTACTCGTAAAATCCGCACAGTTGGTGGCGTATGCAGACGACGTGGATATTCTGGCCCGATAAATACTTGGCGTTAAGGAGGTATTCTAGGAGTTGGTGTCGGCAGCAGGTGAAGTAGGGCTCAGGGTCAATGAAGCGAAAACTAAATACATGACCCAGACACGAAAGACTGTTCCAGAGAGGCAGAACATTACAATAGGCGAATACAACTTCGAGCAGGTGGATGAATTCGTATACCTGGGAGCCCTTCTCACAAAGGACGGCAATGAGTGACATGAAATTCAAAGAAGAATCACGGAGCTAACAAAGCATTTTATGCGGTCCTCCCCATAATGAAATCAAGGAAGGTCCATCGAAACTATAAACTACGCATCTACAAGATATTAATTCGTCCTGTGCTGCTATATGGATGCGAAACGTGGACCTTGACGCGGTTTTCGGAGAAGTTAATCGACACTTTTGAGCGAAAAATTCTTCGGAAGGTATACGGAGCAGTTAAGGAAGGAGATGATTGGCGAATTCGATACAACCATGAGCTGTATCAACTATTTAACGACCCACCAGCATCTATAGTGATCAAGCTGCAATGGGCTGGCCACGTGGAACGAATGCACGGGGAACGAATCCCAAAACGAGTGCTCAAGGTAACCGATCGCAGGGGAAGCCACGAAAGCGATGGGAGGACTCAGTCGACGTAGACTGCAGATCGCTTCTCAATTTTTCAAACTGGAGGACGCGGTCGTTGGACCGAGACAACTGGAGGAGGTGCATCCGGGAGGCCAAGGCTCGGTATGGGCTGTAGCGCCATTGCATCATCATCAGAGGTCGTAGTGATAGAAGAAACCAAACTAACTCCAATGTATACAATCTAATCTGATCGTTATACACTCGGCTACGTGTGTATAGTAAAATTTTGCGCAATACAACAAAATCAATTCGTTTATCATATCAACCCTTCTATAAACGTAGAGATATTTATCATCTATACAATTTCGTACAAACGGCAGCGCTATTTTTATAATCCACTCTCAGATCAAATCTAAAAATTTAAATCTCGATGATAATTAGTTAAAATTAGAAATAGACTTCAATTGAATTCGATGCTACCACGATCAGATCAGTTTTTACCCTTGACGGTAATTTACTCGTAAACTGGATTTCTGAAGATTGCTTCACCTCAATGAATTTTTAATCTCATTGACAGACTCTTTCACGAAATCCAAACCAATGCTACAAATAAACGTGTTATTTCGTATTTTTTTTTTCTAATTCTTTTCAACCATTCATCAGCTTCCTGTCTTTGTTCATTCTAACAAACATATACCTCAAGTTCAAATGCAATTTCAACAATAATCTAGTCCAGTTCAATACACTGCAAAAAAAAAAAAAACTCGATTCGTCATTTACTTTTAACAAATTGATGACAATCATCTGGACAAATATTGAAGAATTCCTGCAAAAATATCTCTTACTCATTCACATATCACAAGTGCTAAATCAACAATTTTATCTCGGAATTAGTCAACATTACGGCTAATCATGATTTTCTTGTTTGCGTATGTACATGGTCTCTTGAAAACTTTATCAAAAAATTATTTATTTCCGATATGGAAGTTTAAATGGATATTGAAGTGTAATTAATTTATTTCACATTGACCTGAAAAAGAAAATCATATTAATAGTTATGAATAAATTTTTATTTTTCAAAATAAATTATTACAAAATGATTTATAAATTTAGTATGAAATTTTAAAGAAAGAACTTAATTTAGAGTATCTATTAATCGGAATATTTTTTTTAAAAGTAGAGCAAAACGAAATTATTGAGCTTTCACGTAACCGCAAAGTTTTATTTTCAGCACTTGAAATTGTTGTTTTCATTGATGCTATTAAATTTTTAAAAATTTTTTCTGCTTCTGCTGAAAATTCAATTTGAAATGAAATTTACGATCACTTGTGTCAAATTTTGCACTTCATTCATTCGTTGGCGGGCTTTCAAATTTATTAAAGCAATTAAAAATCTTGTGAAGATATCAAATGGAACTTTCATTTTTATTATGAACTTGATTAAAACATTGAAGATGTTTTACGGTTTGTTGTGTTATGAGAATTGAGATAGATCGAAAGATCTGCTTCTTTTTCAGTGGGGCTTAGCACGAATTGAAGTTTTTCCGTCAAGTTTCGAAAGATATTGGCCTTATGCAGAGTTTTTTTAATTTTTCAAATTGAGGTCGTCCAGATTTTTCCTGTATTGAAATTATGCACCGACTTGGATTTGAACTCACGACCTTCGCAACAAAAAGCTACCCACTAGGTTGCATACATGGTTCTTTGCCTAAGATTTGCTCAATAAAATAGAGGAGACCGGGGCAAGTGTATTCAAATGTTTTTTTTTATAAGTTTGTGTTAACGCTCCTCTATGCATGTATTTTTTTTTTTTTTTAATTTTACACTTTTTAAGTTTAAATGTACATTTTCGGCCAGTCTTACGCGTTCTTACATTACTATAGTTACTAAGTTTTTGCAATTTTATTCACGATGAAAGCCGAAATAATTGCGCTGTGATGTGAGATTTAGAAAAAGAAGGGATTCATTCATAAATTTCAATATTTCTACTTTCGCGATGCGTAAAACTACAAAGGTTAGGTTAGGTTCGTGGAGGGGTTGGACACCAATGTACGTAGACCACCAGTGGGTCCATTGTACGCCTCCGTGTTTTTACCATGTGGGCCTAGCAAGGAGGATATATAAAATGGAGTGCCTGATAGACTGTCTCATGTAGGAATACTTTTTGATTCGGAAATTTTCGAAAATTGTGTCCAAGCTTAAATTGGCTTCGAAAACTTTTACAAAAAAAAACATAATTGGTTGCTAATATTCAGTCAGTAATAAAGTAATTTTCAGTACAATGGAGTTTGCAGTTTTATTTCAGAAATCTTTATTTTTTCAATTTTTATTAGCTTTTGGTTTGTGTCTAAGCGAAGAACTTTAGCAACGGACAATTTAACGCGGGACAGAGATAGTTACTTTGGGTTTAAGTATACCAAACAAGGATAGCGAAACAATTTTTTCGAAAATTTGACAACTGTTTCGAACAATTTATCGTGGGAAAGTGTTAGTTGCAATATTTTTAAGTGTGCCAGACAAAGATAGCGAAACGATTGTTTCGAAAAATTTCGAGCATTTCGCAAGCAAGGGAGGGAAATGCTTTCATTTCTATTTTCTTACAAGGCAAAGCATGCTCATAGTCTCTCCTTATTATATATATATCATCCTGGGGGCCTACTAATCATTCAGCCAGCCCGCTCTACCGATGAAACTAAGGAGCCTCATCGGTTCAAGGGACCGGAGATCAAGAAGTACTCTCTGAGAGTTTGTCTTCGAATTGTTCGGAGGCATGAGCAGAGGAAATACTTTACAGTCTCATCCTCCTTACCGCAGCCTCTTCAAATGTCCTCGGTTGTAAGGCAAGCGTGTTTTCTAAAAAGACAGTAGCCTGTGCCTATACCTACTAGTGTCCTTAGGAAGTGGCGAATCTCAATATTTTTATTGATTTCCTACCACCCCATAGCATCTTAGCGGTATTACACGACTACCAAACCTCGGTAGCTAATAAAAGAACACGCGAAAGTATGTACACTGGAACACTTTGAAAGTATAAAATTTAACAAAAAACACCAAAAAAGAAGACGACAGATATGGAAGTGCCGATTTAAATTGAAATATCATATTTTTTCTTTCACGCCATAAAATACCGAAAATTGCTTTTAAGGATTTCCCTAACATTAAAATGTTATAGAGATTTTCGTTTGAAAAAAAAAACAACAACAGATCGCACCTTAACCCTTTCCGTCATGAATTTTCAATCATTTGATATGAATTTTTATTGTACACATAGGAGGTATTGAAACGAAAATCAAAAAAAAAAAAAAATGCAGCGATTTAATCACCAAACAGGTGGCTGTTTCTATGTTACTTCCACGTGAGCTTTGAATGTGCATGCCTCTTGCTATATTCGATTCATTGCACATTGAATAACACAACGCTTAAAATAAGATATGAATTTGCTATATAATTTTGCAATGTCCATATTTATTTACTTATGTTCATAATCAATTGATATGAAATTTAATATTACTTCAAAGCTACATCTAATTATTTTCTATGTTTTTAGAAAGAAACCTTTGCAGGTGTTAAATTACTATTGCAAAACCTGCTATGTTATTGGCTACGTTCGCTTTGCAGTCCATTTCACCGAAGATCCAATTTTTTACATCATCTTAAATTTTTTTTTGTCACCATAAAATTAAATTTACCGAAGCCACCAACATTATCTACCTAGCAGATAGCGTGTTGGTCTACAATGCGAAGGTCGTGAGTTCAAGTCCCGGTCGACGCATAATTCCAGCACATTGCCTGCTTGGGTATACGTTGATCACCTCAATCTACGAAAATGAAAAATTCATAGAGGGTCTGGAGGGGTCTAACAACCCTTCCACAATAAATAATGAAAAAATGTTAAGGAACCTGAAGGTCAGGAGGCCAAGACCCGATTTGGGCTGTAGCGCCATTGTAGAAGAAGATCAATGTTCGTAGTGGAGATCTTAGGAAGTGTAGTTTTTGACTCATTCCCTCCCCTCGCCTCCGCCTTCCACCTGACACACCCCAAAATTTAGATAATGGAGCCTACTTACCCAATTAAAAATCCAGCCAAAAACGAACATTCAACCTTTAACAGTCTCGGAGATATGAGTCCATATGTATGGCGGACGGCGGAACGGGTTTTTTTTGTTGCATTTTTGGGCTAATTTAGTCATGAAACTTAACAAAAAAAAATGTTCAGGGTAGGATTATTCCGGTCAGAGGTGATCTCCAACGACGTACTTCGGAATACAACTGGCCAGACTAAAATAGGCATTGAGATTCAAAGGCGGAAGTGGCAGTGGATCGGTCACACTTTGAGGAAACCAGAGCGAATCACCGCCAAACAGGCTCTCGATTATAATCCTCAAGGAAGACGTCGAGTTGATTGACCATGTAGCACATGTAAGCGAGCAGTTGAGCAGGAGGCCAGAGGAATAAACAAGTCCTGGCAACAGCTAAAGGCGGATGCTCAGGATCGCGTTTTGTGGAATAGATTTGTTTCTGTCCTATGCCCCTATAAAGGGGCCTTAACAGAAATTTGACTGATTGAAAATTCTTAGTAACTCAAAAACAACGACCACCACCACCACTACCACTTCAGACTTTTCTCTCTTTCGTTTACCCTTTAACGTACATATTTCCTCAATCCATTCCGATATAACTGTGCATCACGCATTAAAGGAATACCCCCTAAATTGTTTCGATGACCGTGAAAAAATAAAAGAAACTTGTCAACTCCGATTTGTCCGATTTGAGTTTCCATTTTACAAAGTATCTAACTTTGTCATACATTGTGACCAAAAAGTACCAGGAATTTGTAAATAAAACACAAAATATTTAATTGTCAATATTTATTTTGTCGCCTTCAAAGTCATCCCCATTAGAGGTTTTTTTCCAATCCTAGAAAAACTTTTCATAAGCACTTTTTGGTATGGCCTTCAGCTCTTTCGTCAAATTTTGCTTTAACACATCGGTCAATAAGTCCGTAGGATAACAAAGAAAATACAGTTTTTTCGGTCTAATTTTGCTTTATTCTTCGACATAGTTTCCTTCAAGAGTGATACAATCCGTCCAACGCCTATCTAGCTTTTCGATACCATTTTTGTAGAACAACTTGTCTTCCGACTCAAAATGTGCCTCAGTTGCGGAAATTATCTCTTCATTTGAGCCATATCTTTTGCCAGCGAGCATTTTTTTCAGGTCTGCGAAGAGCCAGTAGTCGCTGGGGGCTAGATCTGGGGAATACGGTGGGTGCGGAAGCAATGCGGAGCCCAATTTATGCAATTTTGCCATTGTTTTGATCGACTTGTAACACGGAGCATTGTCTTGATGAAACAGTATTTTTTTTCTCTGCATGTATGGCCGTTTCGCAGCAATTTCTCGCTTCAAACCTTCGAGTAAAGGTATATAATAATCGGTATTGATGCTCTTTCCCTTCTCAAGGTAGTCTATGAATAAAATACCATGTGCATCCCAAAAAACTGAAGCCATTACATTGCCAGCCGATGTTTGAGTTTTTGGTCGCTTTGGTCGCGGTTCTCCCGCTGCTGTCCACTCGGATGACTGCCGATTTGACTCTGGTGTGAAATGATGGATCCAAGTTTCATCCATTGTCACATGCCGCCGCAAAAAATCTTTTTTATTGCGTCGAAACAGCTTCTTACAGGCCTTCGAATTGACGACACGTTGTTGTTTTTGGTCCACTGTGAGCAAACGCGGCACCCACTTAGAAAAGAGCTTCCGCATCGACAAATGCCCATGCAAAATTGTGTGCACACTGCCTTTCGATATCTTTAGAGTGTCTGCTAACTCTCTTGCAACTTCACTTTACGATCGGCCAAAACGATTTTGTGGACTCTTTTAATGTTTTCTGGAGTAACAGCTTCATTTGGCCTTCCACTGCGGGACAAGTCCTCAGTCGAGCTACGACCACATTTAAACTCGGCAAACCACTTCTCAACCATATATCTCGACGGAGCAGATTCCAAATAACACTTTTCAAGCCATGCTCTTGTTTCAACGGTGTTTTTTCTCATCAAGAAGCAATGTTTTATCAATACACGAAATTCGGATTTTTCCATGTTTTTAAAAATAATAAAAGTAGCGTTATTCGAGCACTGTAGCTTGTAAACCAAGAATCAGAATGTCATGAAATTTTGACGCGTCGCTTCTGAAATTTGGTACTCCCTGCCAATACATTTGGTTCGGCCACAGAGGTGCCATCTGTGGGTCATCCTACGGACTTATTGACCGATGTGGTATGTCCTCGATCGACTGAAATCGGCTTCCACGGAGCGGTAATTTCAGTTTCAGGAATAGGAAAAAGTCATCCGGGGTCAAATCTGGTAAATACGGTGGTTGATCGATGGATTTTTTTGTTTTTTTGGCCTTAAAATTCGATTACAATTGAGGTTTTATGCGATGGGGCATTATCATCGTGGAAAATCCATGAATCTTCCTTCCATAATTCCGGTCGTTTTTTACGGTCAAATATTAGGTTGTTGCAGATGAAATGGCGACTTTTGCTAGTGAAATTTTAAACAACTTTAACTCTTATAAAATTTCATTTTATTAATTAAAATGGGTACCAGCAAATGCAATACACTTCTCCCAACGAGATACAAGTGCATTTATGCCAGATTCGTAGAAGTCCGACTTTCTAGACTGAAGAAATTCCTCGAAAGCATTTTTGATGGCTGCTTCATTGTTAAATTGTTTCTCCGCCAAAAAATGATCCAAATGTTTAAAAAAGTGGCAATCGGTTGGCGAGAGGTCTGGTGAATATGGTGGATGAGGAAGATACTGCAACTCGTTTAATTTTACTTTATTATTCTAATAATAAAGTATTGTGATCGACACAAGAAAAAAAAAATTTGCTCATTTTTTTTTTTCGCGTTTCATGACTAAATTAGCCTAAAAATGCATAAAAAAAAATCCGTCCCGCCGTACGCCGTACATATGGACTCATCTCTCCGAGACCGTTAAAGGTAGAATGTTCGTTTTTGGGTGGATTGTTAATTGGGTAAGTGAGCTCTATTTTCTAAATTTTGTGGGGTGTAAGGTGAAAGGGGGTGGCGGGGGGAGGGAAAAAGTCAAAAACTACACGTGCTAATATCTCCACCACGAATGCAGATAGGAAGTTGAAAATTAGTAGACATATAGAGAGGGTTGTGGGACAAACTTTAAAAATAATTTAATTTTTTTATCCATTGGCGTCCGAAAAGGGGGCTAAAAACAAATTGACGGCCGAATTGTTTTTTTAAATGATTATATCTTCGAAATTACTTATCGCAAAAAATTCATATTTTGAGACCGTCAAGGTGGCATATAGTTCCATCGGAATCAGCTTAGAGAGTGGCTAAATATTGTAAGGGGGAGGGTCAGGGGTGTGCAAAGAAAAACACTTAAAAATTAATATCTCAACTATCTCTTAAGCTATGTAATTGAAACTTAAAACGTATATTAAGCTATACTAGGAAAATACAAATGGGGAGCATTTCCAAAATGGCGCACTTTTCAAAATTACAAATCCTTATATCTCAAAAAATAGTACAGATATCAAATCGAAAATTTGTCAGATTGTAGAACTATGGTTAATTTTGGTAAAAATTTTAAGTTGGTAGGTGTAAGGGGAGGGAGGTGATAAGAAAAAATGTCGAAAACTTTGAGTGATTTTTTTAGCGCTCTGGTGAAAGATACAAAGTTGAAATTTTGCATGTGAATACCTCTATTTGATGTACATACAAAAATAATAATAACTTGATCCATAATTGTTATAAACCGACCCGCCCGGTCTAACGTGCACAAGGTGTTTTATGTGCATTGAAAAAAACACATAAACTGAAAACTTTTGAGTGAAATTTTAAGGTAGAAACTTGAAAATTTGGCAAAGGCATTTAAAAAAATCTCTAAATATACGAAATATTAACTGGTCGAAAACCTTTAAAACTTCTATCCCCTCCAATACAAAATTATTTTTTCGACCATTTTTAAGATATCAATTATCACCTAACTAGTAAAAGCTATCGATTTAAAAGGACTTTTAAAAATAGTTGAAATAAAATTGCTTCAAAAGTTTTGAAATCGCGCATGACCTTCTACCACCTCCCATACAAAAGTATGATTTCGACAAATTTTACTAAATCAACTAATAACAAACAAATTAAAAGCTACGAAATTGAAATTTCGTACGAGCATCTTACAACAGAAAAGAAAGAAAATTGCATCACAAGTCTTACGATTCCCCTCCCTCCTCTACCCCCTCCCATACAAAATTATTTTTTCGAGCATTTTTAAGAAATAAGTTGTCAGCTAACTCTTAAAAGCTATCACTTTCAAGTTTTGCGTAGAATCTTTTAAAAATAATTTAAATGAAGTTGCTTTGAAAGTTTTGAAATCGCGCTTGCCCTTCTACCCCCTCCCATACAAAACTATGATCTCGACCAATTTCATTAAATCAACTAATAACCAACAAACTAAAAGCTACGAACTTGAAATTTTATACAAGCATCTTACAAGAGAATCGAAATAAAACTACATATCAAATTTTACGATTCCCCTACCTTCTCTACCCCCTCCCATACAAATGTTCGGTTTCGTGAATGTAGAATACACCGAATTTTATGAAAATTCTATGCAACTTCGTCTATGAAACACATTCTATACAGAGAATATTGGACGTGATTCAAGCAATTAATTAAAAAGCTATTAACATCCACCCACCCTTACTATTACCCCTCCTCCTCCCCTCATGGAAACCGAAACTTGCAGAAACGAATGAAATATTGTTAAATTAACAACAGCCCTGCCCAAGAACTCCCTTTCACTTAGCCTTCCCTAACCACTCTAACCTGCATATTGACTTTCCACTCATCCGCAACTTGCCCCAAGAATAATAAAGTTTCGCCCGACTTGTTGGCAGTTTATTTATTATTCGCGTCATGTTTTGCTCAGTAAGCTCATGCGGAACCCACTTCTCAAGGTTTTTGATTTTTTCCTAGCTGTTGCAAGTGCCGAGAAACTGTCGAATATTGTACGCCCAGTTTCTCTCCCTTACAGTTTGGCGTGAGTCAGACTCCACTAGTACGCAGCTCGTCGTTGTCTATCGATGATCCTGGATGACCGCATAGCTCACTTTTTGAAGGGTCATATCTCCTGATCGGAATTTTTCGAACCATCGCTGTGTGGTTCGTTCGCTTACTGTGTCAGCTGTTTTTGGTTGCCTCCCTTGCGTTGTGGCCAAGTTTGAACTCGTAAAGAAATAAACTGCCAACAAGTCGGGCGAAACTTTATTATTCTTGGGACAAGTTGCGGATGTGTGGAAAGTCAATATGCAGGTTAGAGTGGTTAGGGAAGGCTAAGTGAAGGGGAGTTCTTGGGCAGGGCTGTTGTCAATTTAACAATATTTCATTCATTTCTGCAAGTTTGGGTTTTTATGAGGGGAGGAGGAAGGGTAAGGGTGGGTGGATGTTAATAGCTTTTTAATTAATTGCTTGAATCGCGTCCAATATCCTCTGTATAGAATGTGTTTCATAGACGAAGTTGCATAGAATTTTCATAGGATTCGGTGCATTTTACATTCACGAAACCAAACATTTGTATGGGAAGGAGTAGAGGAGGTAGGGGAATCGTAAAATTTGTGACGCAATTTTATTCCCTTTCTCTTGTAGTGTGCTTGTACAAAATTTCAAGTTCGTAGCTTTTAATTTGATGGTTATTAGTTGATTCAATGAAATAGGTAGAAATGATACTTTTGTATGGGAGGGGGTAGAAGGGCAAGCGCGATTTCAAAACTTTTAAAGGAATTTCATTTCAATTATTTTTATAAGTTTTTAGGCAAAATTTGAAATGGATAGCTTTTAAGAGTTAGCTGATAACTGATTTCTTAAAAATGGTCGAAAAAATAATTTTGTATGGGAGGGGGTAGAAGTTTTGAAGGTATTCGACCAGTTAATATTTTATACTTTTAGGGATTTTTTTTAAATGTATTTCCCAAATTTTCAAGTTTCTACCCTAAAATTACATCCAAAAATTTTCAGTTTTCGTGTTTTTTTCGTTGCACATGAAACAGCTTGTGCCCATTAGACCGGGGTGGTCGGTTCATAACAATTGTGGATCAAATTATTATTTTTTTTCTATGTATATCAAATAGATGTATTCACATGCAAAATTTAAAGTTTCTATCTTTGAGCAGAGTCCTAAAAAATTCACTTAAAATTTCCGACATTTTTGCTTACCACCTCCCTCCCTTTGCACCCCCTAACTTAAAATTTTTATCAAAATTATAAATTACGTAGTTCTATAATCTGCGAATTTTCAATTCGATATCTGTACTCAATTTTGAGATATAATGATTTCTAATTTTGAAAAGTGCACCATTTTTCAAATGCTCCCCATTTCACCCCACTACTATTATGACCAAATTTTATATTTTTTTTTGTATTTCGCTAGTATAGCTTAGTATATGTTTTAAATTTCAATTACATAGCTTAAGAGATAGTTGAGATATTAATTCTTAAGTGTTTTTCCTTGCACCCCCCCCCGACCCTTCCCCTTACAATAATAAGCCTATTTCTAAGCTGATTCTGATGGATCTATACGCCATCTTAATTTTCCCAAAATATGAATTTTTTATGGTAAGTAGTTTCGAAGATATAACCATTTCAAAAAAAGATTCGGCCGACAATTTGTTTTTAGCCCCCCCTTTACGGACGCCAATGGATAAAAAAATTAAATTATTTTTGGAATATGTCCCACAGCTCTCTCTATACGTGTGCTGATTTTCATCTTTCTATCTGCATTCGTGGTGAAGATATTAGCAAGTGTATATTTCGACTTTTTCCATCCCCCCGCCTCCCCCTTCCACCCCACACTCCCCAAAATTTGGATAATGGAGCTCACTTACCAAGTTAATAACCCACCCAAAAATCAACATTCTACCTTTAACGGTCTTGGAGGTACGAGTCCATATGTACGGCGTACTGCGGACGGCGGGACGGATTTTTTTTTTTGCTTTTTTAGGCTAATTTAGTCATGAAACGCGAAAAAACAAAATTTCAGGGTAGCAAATTTTTTTTTTTTTTCTGTGTCGATCACAATACTTTATTATTAAAATAATAAAGTAAAAGTAACCGTTTTTAAATCGATTCCATGGTTTTTTTTATTTTTTTTTTCTCTCCGATCTCAATGAAGTCCAAAACTGAAATGATTCCATGACCAAATGTAGGAGTATTTATACTTCAATATTCATTACTACCAGAGCGACGTGGCTGCAGTTTGAGACATGAAATTCGCAACTAACTTCACTTTATCGCGAAAGTCGCCATTTCATCTGGAACAACCTAATAGATTTTGGGACGCTGCAAAGGTATCTGAAAGTTCCGATGTAAATTTAATTGCGATTCAGTATTGACAATTTAGTTTTTCAGAAATTATTTTTATAGTCATTTTTTCAGGTCCTATCTCAATTGTACAATTTCGTATTTCCTGTTCAACTTATCTTGAGCAAAAATTTGTATTTGGTAGTCATGGCCCCTTAAGTTTGATGACCAGAATTCAACCGGAATAAGAGAGTTACTTTAGTTTCTTGTCCGATAGAGGACTCCGCCAACCTAGAGAAATTTCCGTTGAATTAACGAAAAAATGATGTTAACATTTTTATGATCATCGATTAAATGCCGCCATAAAATTAATTCCTTCTGATTATTATTGTGATAAATACGTTAACTAATTGTTCGATAATTTGCTGTTAGCTCACTCGAAAATATTCTAAATTAATCAGTAATTTAATACGCTCTATTTTTGACCTAGACCACGCGAATGTTCAACATTGAACATGAAATTGATGTCTCCAGCAATTTTCCAACTCTGCTTGTAACAAATGTATTGTAAAGTGTGCACAATCCACCGTTGCACTTCAATTTCGTATTGCCCCCTTTATTCTAGCAATCCGCAATCATTGCGCTTTTTATCATTCAGATCCAATCAAATCGTTACGATCACTCTTTGCTTTTTATGCTTTTATTGCCCCTCATTATCTCTAATAAGTTGATATACCATTTTGACTTCCGTTACCAATTTTTTTTCAATCAATTTACTCTTTCAACAAAAACACAAATTCGTGTATCAGATCATAAAATGCAATTATTCTGTGGCTATTGAACTGAAGTTTGATTCAGCTCAGTTGTACGACGCACTATCATAATTCATTTTAATTAATGACCGTTTAAGATTATCACAAAAAAAAATGTGTAGAGATAGAAATGAATTCAAATTAATGAAAACATTTTTGGTCAGTCATAGAATAATAATCTATCAAGACAAGATGTTTGTTTGTTTTTCCATTCGGTGAAAATTAATTGGAGCTGATAATGAAAACTAGCGAAGATATGTTATGTCAGAAATAATTATTGTAATTTATTGAATAAAAATCTTGTCGGAAGTATTACGCAATCTTTACTGGATCGTGATGTGAAACAGAATTTGCCGAGCAGACGTTCTATAGTAATCTGGAAAGTATTTCTTAAAAGTTTTGTGTGTATCTCGCTGATATCTCTGAAGATACGTTGAAAATTCCAATAATATGGGCTTAGTACAGGCTTTGGATAAAATATTTTTAAATCTTATACCTTTGGGATAAGGTTGATATTTTCGTTGATACTGAAATACGTTTTTATTTTTAAACAAACAGGATTAATGTTACTGTATTTTTTTTTGTGTTTCGTTTTAAGTTCAGCTATAACGACACCGAAGGAATAATCCGAAATGAGATCGTTTGTTAGACTAAATGGTTGATTTTTCTCCAAGCTGGACCAATCAGCTACTTTTTTAATAAATTCTGAACAAAATTAAAGCATAAAATACTTTCAACTATAAAATGAAAGTATTTGTAATTTGGTGTACCATTTAATGCTATAGTACCTATAAGCCCGCCAATCCGCTTCTATAGAGTATTTGAGCAAGAGGTGTAGGGTTGGAAATGCCTATTATGACAACTGATCGCTTGACAGTTGTCAAATGTTGACATTTTTTGTCTAGAAATGCGGGAAATTTACCATGAAACGCTACACAGTCGTTGAATTTTATTAAGAAAATTCGCGTTTAATCGCAGCTACGATGCGCAAATTTGAGCAAATTTTTATTGTAATCATGTGTTTTTTGAGACGCGTGTGCGCAACCTACTCAAAAGATTCAAAGAGACTGACACAGTGCAAGATGTGAAAACACCGAAACGACTTCGCTCCCGGACGTTCGACCGAAAATATATTTTCGACAGTTGGAAATGACCCAAACACCTCAAGTCGTCACCGTGCTCAAGAACACGACCTCTCTACATTCACTCTGCAGCGAACATTGACGAAAGAATTAGCTCTGCATGTCTACGATTGACTCAAGAACTGCAGCCGGCGGACCACCAGCATCGCCGTACGTTCTCTGATTGGGTCTTGGAAACAAGTTCTACACCTCTTGTTGATACCGTCAAAAACTTTATTTAAAATATGCATTAAATCGATTTTCTTCGTGATAGTTTGGTTTGGTGAATATTTTCACAGTGCATTTGGAATTAAAAGAAAAAATTCCGAATTGCAGACTGTTCTGCTTTATTATTCATGATACTTCGGTTTCTGATAAGACCTTTATAACAACTGGTCCTATGATCAGTTTAATGAAGCAGAGCAGTGTTAAATTTTGAAAATTTTCCTCTAATGTTTAAGTTTGTTTATGACCTGCCGATACTTCCGCAATCTCCCATACAAAAGTCACTACATTTTTTTATAAATTTCAAATAAATCGTTTTTCTTTGCAAGAACCAAAACAGGTCAAAAATTAATATAAATATTTCACGTTTTAAAAATCACATTGGTTTGGATCCAAGCTTCGCCAAGTTTGTTGATAAACCAAATCCCTATCCTTTTTATCATCTCCTGCATACTTTGCATGATATTGCTACATGTCAGCCCTAGTTGCTCATCGCATATTCGCAATCTTCTGTTCTACTATCCAGCGATAACTATTGAAACCCCGACGTTAGTTGAACAGATCGACTTTCAGCGAGTACGTTATAGTGCTGGGTATAAAAAGGGCGAGCGCTTGCGATGTAAGGTAGCTGTGAGTTGATAGTTGTGAGTCGAAAAATTTTGAGTCGAGATTCTTTCCATGAAGTTTTGGATATTTCGGTGATCAAATGATATAAAAATTGAAAATTTTTACATTAAATTTTGAGATATTATTTAAGAGTGGTATCGATATATTTTTAAGAACTTCACAATGATCGGAACACGTTTTTGTTCAACTGAACAACATTAATTTCCCATTCAATTAGTAGAAAATTTACTAAATACTCCTCGACCCAAAACTATCAATGACAATTTTATTATCCATTTCAATTGACGAAGCAGTGAATGCTTTTAAAAGGTGAACATGCTTACTTAAGTTTGCTCTCATTTTAACAAACAAGATTAAAAACGAACCTCCCTTTCCTTATATATGACCCCCGATGCATTTTGTATGCATTTTTCTATTTTTCTATCGCCCTTTCTACAAATTAATTTCTAAAGTGGCATATGATTATTTTTTTTTTTTCGTTTTTACTTATTCTCTCTCTCATTGCTTCCAGCAGTTCTGTGTTGAAAAAAAACACGAATTCAACAAAAAACAAAGTTATTATTTTACATTAAAACTTTTACTGCTCCGACGATCTTTTCCGTTAAGTGCCCTCATAAAACTGTTGAAAAATTGAGATGGAAGTCGGAAAAAAAATAATATGAAAGATAATAGAACTATGAAAATAATCTTTTTCTTTTTCTGCGCTTCTCTCTCATTTCCAGCTGTTAACGACAGTCTTTTCCGTTTATTTAGCTTAAAATTAGAAATACCCATAAGCTCTTTTGCTTTTCGTAAGTATAGTTTAGTAGTTTCCAGCAAGTTTGTGAGTATTTTGAGATACTCGTACGTAAGTATGAATGATGGATAGACTGGTCATTTTTTTGTTGTAAACTTATTATGTGAATTTAATATCTGACCGTTTTTTTTGAGTTGGGTCAATTTCAGTGTATGTAGTTGAGAGTTTTAATCATTAGCAAAAAATATGCCTTAGTGTAACAAGAACGTTCATTAGAAAGACAATGGAGAGGAATTTCGGCAAGTAAAAACCTAATGTTTCTCTTTGGGATTCCGAATCTGTATCAGTTAGTGTTTCAAAAAGCCCATTATGGTCCAGTGAGATTTCTCTCCAAATAGATATAAATTGGCCATTAGTCGCCTTTTGCGAAAAGCAGGCCTGCTATGAAATAATTGTTTCCCAGGGTTGAGGAGTATAAGTACTTAGAACCAAGTTTAATTCAATTTACTCCAAAAAATACGTCCTTTAAACATACCAAGACTTTCACAAATCATTTTATCTGACTCATCTTGATGGCAACGAAGAACTTGGAAGTAATTGGCGAACTGAAAATGGAAACATTGAGATCAGAAAAGGAAAGTGGCAGTGAACCGGTCATACATTGAAGAATTTTAAAACAAAAAAAAAACAACATAATTATGTTGCCTTTTTAACAGGGCGATTTGCTTTGTATAGATTTGGAATTTTGGAAGTGGTATATGTGGCAAATTTTGAACCAATCTTTATATATTGTATATTAAAGTGTATATTAAAGCTAGAGTGTAGTCTAGTGGGTAGCGTGTTTGGTTTACAATGCGAAGGTCGTGAGTTCAAATCCCGGTCGACGCATAATTCCAAGCACACTATCTGCTTGAATATACCTTGGTTACCTCAATCTACGAAAATGAAAAATTCGTAGATAGAAGGTTGTGCGAAGAGCTAACAACTCGTCCGCAATAAATAATGAAAATGTTAAGGAACCTGAAGTTCAGGAGGCCAAGGCCCGATTTGGGCTGTAGCGCCATTGAAGAAGAAGAAGATATTAAAGTGTGCAAAGAGTCGCTGGACTTCAAATAAAAATAAAACAAGTTCGATTTTTAATTTAAAAATAACCACAAAATTTATTTAACGTTTTAGCTGATCACTTTAACACAAAAACTCTTCGCCTTTATCGCGCTCTGTCGCTTTTCGAACTTCGACTCTTTCGCTGCTGAACATCGACTGACCCGTCGACTGCTCTTTCGCTCTCTTGACTGCCTCTATCACGAAGGCTCACCCTTTTTATACCCAGCACAACCGATGTGCTCGCTGACTGTCGACGAGTATTTGTTGTTGCTTTCATTCGAGGAAAAGAGTGCAGGTGTTCAGTAATGAAAACTGTAGAATTATTTTTGGTTGAAGACCTCGAACATTTCAAGGGCGACATATACTTGATCGGAATTCGCGTCGGCGTGTATTTGTTGTTACTTTCATTAGAGAAAAATGGTGCAGGTTTCTTTTATTACTGCAAAAGTGTTATTGGTTGAAGACCTCGAACATTTGATGAGCGAAATAGTGTTGGAATGTTCATGATGGGATTTCGGGTGCGCATATTTGTTGTTGGCTGAGAATAGTGAAAGATTGCGAACATGCGATGAACGACTAGGGTTAATATGTAACAATATTGTTAACATCTACCACTTTTGTTGAAGTTAGTAAGAAAAAGGGCGTCTGAACGCACTAGAAAACGTTAGAATAATCGCTTTGCAGTTTACAGACACATTGATTTGGATCCAAGTAACTCAAAACTCGTTGAAGGACCAAACTATCAAACTCCTTTTCTCACCTCCTCTATTAATAAATCTATTCGTTAAAAATTCAACAAAAGCCGTAATTAGTTTTTCTCGTTTTTATTGCTGAACAAACTGAAAATATTTTTATGTCTTAAATGCAGTAATTTAATTATTATTAACATTTTACTATCAGTACTTAAAATTAGTAGATATTTTCTAGTCGTATAATTTATTTATTACTAATTTATAGCATCGTTTAACGAATGCATTAACCTATTATAAATAAAAAAATGCATCAACCAGCCTGGGTGTAACCTAGTGGGTGCGCCGTTTTTTGGTGTAATTACAAATCCCGAACGACGCATGTTTGCATAAACTTCAGTTTGCGATGAACAAGGGCGAAAAAAAACTTTTTCAAATCTAAGAAGTTAAGAAATATAGATCCAGAATTGTGATGGAACCCTTGACCTGTTTTCCTGGCGATACGCTTGTGCTGCGCTAAGAAAAAGTAAATTGTTAGTTACGTGTTAAACTTTTTTTTTTCTTAATTGCAATACAGGGCCAAACTACATTAGGAAAAGAGCACGCCACCTGCTCCACGACTGGAAGGCGTCGGAGTTTATCACAAGAAACATACTCAAGCTCACCCCTCTCTTGGCACGCTCATGCATTGTGTTGTTGATGTTTCAAAATTTATCGAATTTGTTCAGACTAGTGTTTACTGTAAGTCCATTGTGTGTATATGTAGAATTTGGCCACTGGGTTTCACAACTAGGCGGAAAATTTTCAAATCAAAAATTATTATCACCTTTTTTTTTCGATTTATCTTCTTTTTCAGTGAATTTGTAGGTCAATTATATAGGGTGTTGCAGCAAGAAGTGTAGGGTTGGGCAGGCCTATTATTTGACAGCTGACCGCTTGACAGTTGTCAAATGTTGACATTTGTCATCTATAAACGCGGGAATTTACCATAAAACGCTACACATTTGATGAATTTTATTAAGAAAATTAGCGTTCAATCTCAGTTACGATGCGCAAAATTCGACCAAACCTTGATTGTAATTATGTGCTTCCTCAGACGTGTGTGCGCAATCTACTCAAAAAATTCCAAGAGACTGGGTCAGTGCAAGATGGGGACATCGAAACGATCGAAAATATCACCGCAGTGAAGAACAGTTGAAAACGATCCAAACACTTCAATTCGTCATCGTGCTAAAGAACTTGACCTCTTCACGTCGACACTGCAGTGAATATTGACGAAAGATGTGGCTTTGCATGCCTACAAGATCTAATTGACTCAAGAACTGCAGCTGGCAGACCACCAGCAGTGCCGTACGTTCTCTGATTGGGTCTTGGCAACAAATCCCCCCCCCATACAATTGAATTCTCGTTATTTACGTTTTAAATTGATTTTTAATGAAATTGCAAGTTATTATCATCTTTTCAGTATCAACCGTCACTCGTTGAATTTTAAGTCTTCCCGAGTTACAGCTAGGGTGTAGCCATGTAGGTAGTGCGTTGGTTTTCAATGCGAAGGTCGTGAGGTCAAATCCCGGTCAACGCATAATTCCAGCGCACTGCCTGCTTGGATATACCTTGGTTACCACAATCTCTGAAAATGAAAAATTCGCAGATAGAGGGCTGTGCGAAGGGCTGACAACCCTTCCACAATAAGTAATGAAAATGTTAAAGATCCTGAAAATCAGGAGGCCAAGACCCGATTTGGGCTGTAGTGCTATTGAAGAAGAGTTGCAGCTCCATTAACGGATCGGCGGCCAAACTCGAGATGAGCAGGAGAATGTTAAATGATGCGTTAAATCAGTGTTCTTATATGGATGTGGAAGGAGATCTATAGGTTAGTTTAGGTTTGTGGAGGGGTTGGGTATCAGTGTACGTAGGCCACCAGTTGTACGCCTCCTTACTTTTTGCCGGTGTGTAAAGGCACATAAGTCAAAAAATGTGTTTTTTTTGCCAACCCAAGTCAGAAAGGTACAGGAAGTTTTTTTTAGAGGCGGAGAACTTTAAATGCAAATAGAACACAAAAAAATATTTTTACTATCCATGAAATTGACTTTATTTTAAAGATAATTTTATGAAATTAATGTTTAGATATGATTTCGGGCATGTAGCCACCGCGGCTGACACGTACATGGCGTAATTTGGAAGCCCAATTTTCGCACGCTCTTCGCAGTAAATCAGGCTGTATTTCGGCAATAACGCGTCGAATGTTGGCTCAATAGTTTCTGGTTTATTGGCGTAGACATGGGACTTTTAGAGAAAAAATCTAATGGCGTCAAATCGCACGAACGAGGTGGACAATTTACAGGTCCATTTCGTGAAATTAATCGACCATCAAATGTTTCTTTCAGTAAATTAATTGTATCGCGCGGGCTGTGTGGCATGTGCCGCCGTTCCGTTAAAACCTAATGTCTGCGTCATTTATACCTTCTAATTAAGCTAGTAATCATGTCTCTGTATCGCTCACCGTTGACTGTAACGTTCTGACCATCATAATTTTTGAAGGCATTTGGACTAATGATTCTACCGACCCATGAAGCGCACTAAACGGTGACTTTTTCTGGATGTAATGGTGTTTCGACAATGGCTTGTAGATTATCATCGCTTCAAATGCGGCAATTCTGCTCACTGAACAAAATTTTCAAATGAAATTGTGGACTTCCAGATTACGCCAGCCGCGCCGACCACATGCCCGAAACCATATTCAAACATTAATGGCGTAAAGTTATCTTTCAATTAAAGCCAATTTCATGGATATTAAGAACATTCTTCTGTATTTTATTTCAATTAAAAGTTCTCCGGCTCTAAAAAACATCCTGTGCAATGAATTAACCGTTGGTCATATTTTGAAGTTTTTGACGTAAATAATGTGTTTCTGAAGGAAAAATAGAGCTTCTAGTACATATTGCATATTTTTTTTTTAAATTCTCCCCTGAAAAACAAAATTGACTTAAGTGCCTTTACACACCGGCTAAAGATTTGTACCATGTGGACCTGCATATCAATTAGTTAGCCTACTCTACCGTTGAAAATAATGAGCTTCATCGGCTCATGGGACTGGAGATCATTAAGCTCGGCGAAGAAGTTCTCTCCGAAAATTTGTTAACGAATTTTTGGAGAATGCTCTACAGTCTCATCCTGCTTACCACAGCCTTTGCACATGTCATCGAGCGAATTTTCTAAGAAGACTGTGGCCGGTGACTATACCTACTAGTGTCCATAGGGAGTTTCTGTCGAGTCTCAATATTCTTTTATTCTTCTAATTTAACTCTTAGCAAACCCATCCCATAGCATCTTCGTGTTCGTGGTGTTACACGCGTCGCTTTGTAACCATTTCAGATTTTACCTTTTCACGCTTTCTTACCGTAGATTGTCTTAATGACACTCAAGACAATGGCAACAGTTTCCGTTTCCCCAACGGTGGCATCGGCAGATCCGTATCTATCCAGCCTGTCCGCCATTTCGTTTCCAGGTATATCTCGATGACCCGGAACCTAACAAAGTCACAACGAGTCAGTTTTTCCCCAATTCTTCCAACATGTCCTTACAATGGGTCAAGCATCTTGAATTATAACTGTAAGCGGAGAAGGCCTTTAGTATAGCGTGGCTGTCCGAATAAAAATTAAATCGCTAAATATTTACTTCTGCACGGAATGCCAGTGCCGCACCTTCCGATTGCCAAACCGTGGCATATACTGGTAGATACCTGGAAATTTACAGATCATGTTTTACAGAAAAAATGCCATAACATACTCCCTTTTCCATTTTCGAGCCATATCGCAATCTCGTCATTCTGCATTGTAAATCCATTACTGTCAGGTGAAGTGACTTTATAGTGCTTCACAAAGTGCATATATCTATAAGCTTAACAAAAAACTGCAATCTTTCGGGAACCAATGCCCCCGATTCATTTTAGGGATGTACTAAGATATAAGATAAGCATTGAGATTCAAAAGCGAAAGTGGCGGTGGATCGGTCGCACGTTAAGGAAGCTAGAGCTCCAAGCAAGCTCTGGGCTATAACCCTAAGAAAACGTCGGGTTTGTCAAACATGTATAAAATGGAAGCAAGCAGTTGAAGGGGAGACCGAAGAAATAAGGAAGTCCTGCTAACAAGTAAAAGCCGATGCTCAGGATCGCTCCTTGTGGAAGAGCACTGTTTCCATCTTAACAGAAAATTGAAAATTAATTTGATATGGGATGAGTTATTTTGTATTTTAAGCGAATAGAACTACTAGATCGCTAGTTTGAATTTCCCAAATCAAATCTTTTCTGCTTTGGCTAGAAGTCACGCGATGCTCTATTGTATCGGTCGCAAGCAAGACAGTATTCCCACCCTTATACACCAAAATCAGTCTTACTAAAAATTTCGACCTAAATTCACTTCACTAGTTCACTGAACCATCAAACTTTTCCCATATTCTCCAAACCATTCATTTATCGATTTCCCGATATATTGACCAATTTTCCTTGTCATGAACTGCAATCCAGTCAAGCATCAAATAAATATTAACGCCGTATGTAATTCCCTTTTCCTCGAGTTTCCGACTATTCGTGTAACTTTTCCCGCCACGTTCAACGACTTATGATATCCAAGAATTAAAGTGGATGAAAAACGTTGTTTATGTGACGGGCTGTTATTATTTTATGAATGAAAGCTACCCCTAATTTTCGGTCGAATTGTTTAATTACATTTTTTTGTTGTTTTTGTTTTTTGTTCGCTCAATCCGCATTTCGTTCCATATACGGGACGATCAATTTAACAGTGAACTAGCCGGTGGTCGGTCACCCCAAACGAATTTAATTTCATAAAATTCGACGTCTAACCCAGTTACACTTACGGAGTATTCAGTCACCATCTATTGATCAAACAGTATAGTGCTCAAACTTAGAGATACACGATACATATTACATAAATTCTTTTTTTTTTAGCTCTATTGACGATTTGAATTTGGAGGATTTTTTTTTTTAAATAATTTTTCATTTCATTCTCGGATTAGTGTTGTGTTTGAATAGTCACATAATTTTGCATCCGTTTAATTATATTTTTCCTGTTTCGTTTATTCACAATGCCATCGTGGTTTAAAAAACATCTCAGCTGTTTGAATCGTGAACTAAGTGATGTTGTTGTAAATTCGAATCGAACAGTATTAAAATCGAAAAATTGCAGTGCAAAAAACAAACAAAATTCTTGTGATAAGATTAAAAATAAGATAAAACAACAAAATTCGTTTATTGAATATTCGAAAAATTGTGAAAACCGTATTGCAGCGAAAAATTCGTTGAGAATTAAAAACAGTGGCAAACATTTTATACGAAGGAATCATGGAGATGAGAGTAACGGAGGTACATGAGTTTTTTCCCTGTTTTGTGAATTAAAGTTAATAAAATGGGCTTTGTAATTCTTTTTTTAGTTTAGTAATAAGTAGAGTTTGAAATGAGAGATTATTGTTCTTTGAGCTCTGAATGCATCCAGAAAATAGCCATAGGTTAGCAGGTAGTTAACACAGAAAATGTGCGTAGATATGTGAAGAAAGTTAAAACATTTTGATTCGGGGCTCTGTCAATTGTCACATTTGCATTTGTCCTACTCGATCTTTCATTACTTCCCAGACTACAGTTACCAGACTTCATAAGCCTGACTTCGATTTCACAGACTTTAAAAAGCCAGGATTACGTTTGCCAGACTTTCATAATATTGACTTCGGTTTCACAGACTTTAAAAAGCCAGGCTTATACTATTGACACATAGCGCAGCTAAATTATTATTAAGGCCTAAATTATCATTAAGCGGCTGTGTGTCATACGCTAATTTAGCTAAATTACCAAAATAGTGATCATTTATCAGCTAAATCATCTCATCACGCTCTCAGCTAAATCATCTCATTTAACTAATACAGCTAAATTATAATTAAGGCCTAAATTATCATTAAGGGGCTGTGTGTCATCCGCTAATTTAGCTAAATTACCAAAATAGTGATCATTTATCAGCTAAATCATCTCATCATGCTCTCAGCTAAATCATCTCATTTAGCTAAATCCTCTCATTTTTCTCATAATTTAGGCAATAACGATGAAGAATGTAGTACTAGAGTTGGAGCTTTCATAAAATCTTCGTCGTGCAAGAGAGAAGAAAAGTCATTTTCTGATAGCTCTGAATTATACAAAATCTTGGAATCGTGATTTAAACGCCTAGCTATGAAAGATGACTCGCAAACGATTCTAAAACAGGACAAAGGATCGTTTTTCTTCTTTTGTCGCCTTCCTTGTACAATTTTATTGCCTATTGGCTATGCAATTCAACTTTTTAAAAATATGACAGATGAGTGAGTGGCTCTTCTTAATTAGCAAAGTGCTGTGTGTCACCAATCTACTAACGATGAAGACGAGCTAAATTACGAATTAGCTAAATTATAATTAGGACCGCTATGTGTCAATGGTATTACGTTTGTTACACTTTCATAAGCCAGATTTGCAGAAACCTGACGAAATAATAAAAAAGAAACAAAAGAGAACAAAAATAGTTTTTATTGCATATTCAATTTATAAGATTTAAATTTTAAGCCAAATATCTACAGCTAGCTATTTAGATGAGTCAGATTTGCATTTAGCGGATTAAGGTTGTGTATTGGAAAAACAAAATACGCGGTTCGTTTTCTTCCGCCAATATACAACCTTAATCTGTCAAACTTATTTATATGTATCAAATGGGAGTAATGAATTTTATCAAAGAGAAGTCTGGCAATCGTAAGTTTGACTTATGAAAGTCTGGAAAACGAAAGTCTGGCAAATGTGGAGAAAATCTAAGTCTGGGAATCACACTGGACCCCGTTGACCATCGTGGTACAAAATTATAATATCAAAAATTGTTAATAATATTTCAGTTATGTAAAGTCATATGGTTGGTTGGTTAAATTTTAAAAGCTGCAATTGAGCCATGCAAAATCTAAATGTAAAGAAAATTCTTTATTATATTTATAACGAACTAAAGTTCGCACATTATTAAAACTAGTAATTATTAGTACAGCGCGTAACTGTTGAACCGAATATAGGGTAATCGAAATCGTTATGGACGTACTTGTATGAAATTCAAATCGTCCGTAATAGTCATTGTTAAATTGATGTCGATGACCACTAGTTTAGTTAGGTTTATGTTCTTTCGACATTTCTATTATGGTCATTATATTAATTTATTATTTTTATCGGCTGCTATAAATCACCCATTTCAAAGTAGAAAACTGCGAACATGAAGTAAGAAATTAATTGGCAACTCGATAAATCGTAGAATATAAGTATGTAATTAGTTTTTCGTTAAAATTGTGAAAATTTTAACGGGGGATGCAGATGACCACAATCGAAAGAAAAATTTAAAAAATGTCTGTCATGAGAGACCACTTTATCATTTGATTTGCTTAAACACGGCACGGACAGATTGGATGTGGTTTGTTATAAATTGGCATTGTTTTTTTTATGGAAATCGTTCTCGCGAAGTATTATGTATGCACGGGTCACACGATGCTGGTTTACCAGCCGCTGTTACGGAGGAAAACAATACTGCTGTGAGGGAAATGATTGACGAAAACAGACGAATGACCTAACAGCAGTCACACGAGCGATTTTAGCAGCGGCTGGTGAAATAGAGACCGCTCCACTATCCAGCAGCTGGTAACCAGCGTCGTGTGACCGCCACTATAAGGCCAGTCTGCAATCGATGTGGCAGCTTCGAAAGCATTTATATGTAACTTATCTTATCGCACTAGGTTAGAGTTAAATATCAGTAGTTATATCCGATTGCATCCTCATAATTCATAGTTTTCACTCTCATTATACCGGTACTGTGCTTCTGTACAAAAAAGTAGTCACCGAGACTAATTTGAAGCTGTGCATACTCTTCAGTCCTAAAAGTCATCGTCAAGCGCGATCTAGCCTTATACCAGTGACACTAATTATTAATTAACTAATTAGTAATTAAGCTCGTCTTTATCGTTAGTCGAAAGACGATACATAGCACTTTCATAATTAAGAAGATCCACTCACTTATCTGTCAAATTTGAAAAGTGAAATTGAAAAGCCAATGTGCAATAAAATTTTGCAAAGAAGGACGAAAAGAAGAAAAATAATTCTAGTCCTGTATTGGTGTTGTTTGCAAGCCACCATTCATAGCTGGTCCATTAAATCACGCTTCAAAGTTTTAATTTAAATCTGAGTCAGAAAATGCTCTTCTTCTTTTTAGTATGAAAAAACTTTTTTGAAATGGGCAGCTACATTCTTCATCATTAAAACCCGGATTATGTAAAAATGAGATCATTAGCTGAGATCGTTATGATCAATATTTTGATCAATAGATGGGCCCAGTGCATTGTGGTTCTACGAAACCACCCTTCCACAATCTAAACATAAACCTTGGTCATTTTCATTAGGCTAAATTAGTCTACGACACACAGCCTGTTAATGATAATTTAGGCCTAATGAATAATTTAGATGTGCTACGTGTCACTGGTATTTCCAGACTAATATGCTATACAAATTCCAACTGCTTTTTTTAATGCCACCATATATACATATCCCGTGTTAACACATATTTCATGAGTGAACTTTGGCGTAATTAGCTCCGAATTTCAAGGACTGGGTGGGACTAGGGTGTAGCCTAGTAGATAGCGAATTGGTCTTGTAATGCGAAGGTCGGGAGTTCAAATCCCGGTCGGTCAATATATAATTCCAGAACTTTGCCTTCTTGGATATACCTTGGTGACCTCATTCTACGAAAATGAAAAAAATTCGTAGAAATAGGGTTGTACGAAGGACTAACAACCCTTCCATAATAAGTAATGAAAAAATTGTAAGGAACCTGAATATCAGGAGGCCAAGGTCCGATTTGGGCTGTAGCGCCATTGTAGAAGAAGTGATTCGAGATTCGATTTTTCGTAGCTAAAAAAATCTTTAAAAATGTTAATATTCAATTTCTACTTTAAAATTGGGTCAAAACATGAGCAGTATATTCATCCTACACATATGTTACTCGTAATTTAGAGTTATCTAAAAATTTTGATATTTTGCGGATCATTGACTTGTCCGTGCTTTTTTTGAGTAATGTTTACTATTTTTTTATCTCTTTAAACTGTTTTCATATGTTTGCAAGTTATAAATGGATTCTAGGCATATTTTTAGCTTTCTATTGTTGTTTTTATTACTGTTTAAGAGACTATAAAATTATCAAATGATGAACTATGATATTACTGAAAAAAAAAAGTGTTTGTAGTGCCCAGAAAAAGCAAAAACAAAAATATGTGTTCCAAATATCGAAATTATAGGAATCCCTCCTGCTATCTTCTTCTATATAATAAATTGTGACATGTCAACTCTATTTGCTTATCATCTACCACTCAATACTGAAGCAAATTAATGCGCACGTACGAACACTATAAGGAACACTTGGATGAATTAGATCGGAATGTTCAAGGTCTAAATATTCGGTAATGAAAGAACACGTGCACTCGGTAAGCAAATAGAACGCGCGATCATTGAATGTTGAAGGCCTTGAACAAATTACACGGACAATGCAGAGGAGCAACATCAATCACAAGTATGGGCTCGTACGAAAGGGAAAATACTCGGGCGACGCTGTAATGCTTTATATATGCAATTAACAGCGGTCGGCCGAGAAGGAAAAAATTCTTCCAAGAAGAGTGATATAAAAAAAGGCGAGCGTTTTTGATGAGCAGTCAGTCTGGTTTGGAGCAGTCAAGAAGTCAGTCAATGTTAAGAAAGCGAAACAGTTAAGATTGGCAAGTGGTAATTTGTGAGCGAAAAGTGGAAAAAAATGTTTTTCGGTTGAATTAAAGTGAACTGGTGGTTTTATTTTTTACTTGAAATCCAGCGACTCCTTGTGCACTTCAATATGTTATAATTTTCATAATTTTTTGTTAACTCAAAGATGTTGAGTTGATTCATAGTACATAATATAAATAAGTAGCTTAACATTTTTCGTATATGCTAATTTTTTTTTCTTTTTATTCTTACAGGTCGCGTGCATTCAGCAGTTGTATCAAAAATTAATGAGAATGCACGATCAGTTACGGTCGAGTGGTACGAAAGAGGTGAAACAAAGGGAAAGGAGGTCGAATTGGATGCTATTTTACAATTGAACACGAATTTATTTCAAGAACAACATGTAGCACCCGAACCAAAAAAACAAGCAACCGCCCCTATCAATTTATCACGGGTAATTAATTAGTTAATTAATTGTTACAACCATTTTTCAGAATTTCGTTTTATCCTTTTACATATATTTTTTTTTAAAAGGGGTATGCTACAGTATTGTTGAACAAATTGAAACATTTATTGATTTTTGTAAAATTTCGTGGTTTATATTTCTTTTTATGCCGCTTTTAAAATATGCCCTAATTATTAAAAATCACACACAAATATTAAACTGATATAAACTGATATTACGTTAGTACGAAAATATAACTATTTATAATTAAAATTTAAGAAGTACAAGCATGGTTAAATGAAGTCGGTAGATATTTGTTTGTTCCAGGTTGTATATGACTGCTGGTAGTGTATTCCACACTTGTTCAGGGTAAAAACTATTTTATGTCACTGTAGCCATTTGTCTCAGCGAGAGATGAGACCAATGATTTCATCATTAAAGTGACCAATCTCTACTAAGCACTCCGAATAAGTTTAAGGGAGTCTATAGATGCAATTTCTCCCTGTGGGATGGGGCAGTGGAATTCACTCACAGCCAGTTCTGCTTGCCCTAAAAATGGCAAATGGACACTGACTGGATTATGGGCTTATCACCCGTACTCTTAAAACCTAACTGATTCGAGAAACGGATACAACGTCTCGGATACGGACGGATTCTACGGTAACAACTTTTGGCATTCGAAAACGGAATATGATTGGCTTAACAAGTCCTGGCAACAGCTAAAGGCCGATGCTGAGGATCGCGCCTTGTGGAAGAGAGCTGTTTCTGTCGAGGCTTGGTAAGTGATTTCGATAGCTAGACAAGGATTAGTTCGTTGAGGGACTATAAACTTTATATCAATATGTGTGCAAATTTTAAAATTTTATGTCATCAATTAAACAGTTATAAATTTGTGTCTTTTGTACCTTCGCTGTAGCATACCTCCAAAATTATATATCATTAAAGAGCTGGTGAATATAAATTTTGATTTACATTTCAAACGAGTATCAATCAATAAAATGCATTTCGTCCAGAATTGGTCAGTGTCATTACATGATTTAGCGCATTTTTCGACTTAGATTTTCAGCGAAACGTTATCAATTTTGCTTTTATATCGATTATGGGTTAGTGGCGTTAAGTTTCGTTACTTTTCGGTACCAGTAATTATTCGTTACTTTAAGGGAAAGTAATTGTTACATTTTATTCGTTACTAGGTACTCGTTAATTTCAAATGACCGCCAAGTCATGTTAGAGGGATGGGTAAGCCAGTTTTGCAAATCATAAATTCAAATAGAAATCGCCTCTAGTGCCCCATGCAGTAACCACATGCAATAAGAAATCGCTTGTGAATCGGGCTTGATTTCGTTGGCCTAGTACGTATATCAACACAATGATGTCTAGTCCGATTTTTTACTTATCCCTCTTCTACGTAGAAAATGCCTTTAAACACTAACGTAAATAAAACGTCAGTGAAGGAAACGATTTCTATTAAACCGAAATTTTCTTCAACAAAATCCCTCAGATTGACAAAAAAAAATTCATGTTTCATTCCAAACAATACAAAATTTTACAATGTGGTATCACTGATCGCAGTAACTAAACGTTACTTAATACTTGAGTAACGAAACATTTTGACAGTTCAGTTACTTTTTCGGAAGCTCATTTCGTTACTTAAGTAACGAATATAAATCCGCGTCGGTACTCGTTACTTCGGATTCCAGTTGGTAACGAGTACTCGTGTAACGAATAGTTATTTTTTTAATATCACCAATATGGGTGTGTAAAATTTCCTAACTCGTAGTTTAAGCCCGATTTTGAAATTTCACGACAACATATTGAGAGTACAAATTGAAAACGGCCGTTTTTTTTTTTTTAAATTCGAGCCCTTATTGTGCTGAAATGGTAAAATATTTATTATTCAAATAAATGCCTATTATTAGCCACAACTGTTCCCATCTTTCTGGCAGCATACGGATTCCGCGTTGAAAATCTTTTTTAAGCCGATCCACGAATTGACCCAATTTTTGGCTTCTTCGTAAGACTCGAAGTGCTGCTTCGCCAGGCCATGCGTCATCGATCGGGATAGGTGGTAGTCGGAAGGGACGATGTCTAGATGATACGGTGGGTGGAGTAGGACGTCCCATTTCTGTGTTTCCAGGTAGGCTTTCACGGAGTGAGCAACATGTGGCCGAGCGTTGTCGTACAGCAAAATCAGTTTGTCGTGTCTCTCTTGGTACTGTGGCCGTTTCTCCTTCAATGCTCGGCTCAAATGCATTAGTTTTTTATAGCGATCACCCGTGATGGTTTCACCCGGTTTCAGTAGCTCGTAATAAACCACGCCGAGCTGGTCCCACCAAAAACACAGCATGATTTTCGAGCCATGGATTTTGGCCTTGACCGTCGATGTTGATGCAAGACCGCGGTATCTCCACGATTTTTTTCGCTTTGGATAATCGTAATGGATCCACTTCTTATCCGCAGTTACGATGTGATGCAAAAAACCTTTCCTTTTTGCTGTTGGAGCAGCTGTTCGTATGTGAAGAAACGCCGTTCGAAGTTTCTTGTCTCCGACTTGTGTGGCATTTAAGTTCTTTGCTTTTGCATCATTCCCAAGCTTTTCAAACGATCTGAAATGGCTTGTTCAGTCACGCCCAAAGAATCTGCAAGTTGTTGCGTTTAGCATGAATCTTCGTACAGTAATGCCTCCAATTCTGCGTCTTTAAACTTTGTAACCGCTCCGGGACGCTCCTTGTCTTCCACGCTAAAATCACCAATTTTATAGCGTTGAAATCATTCACGTTCTTTGACTAAAAGCATGCGCTTAGCCACAGATTTTTTTGAATTCAAGGCAAAGAGCAAAGCTTCTCGCAAATTACGCTTATTTCGCTCAAAACTTCGACATATTCGCACACAAAAAAGTACATGACACCGATAAAACTTCACAAATATAATAATGAGGAGTTGTTGACAGATGCCTAAGTTTACCATGTGACGTTTCTGATCCGTCATTGTTAATCAGGATTTACTGCTGGCGTCATCTATTGGGAAACGGCGGGTTTCAATTTGTACTCCCGATAACTTAAGAGTTGTTATATTTGAATTTGCCTACTAGTCCTAATGATATGCAATTGCCAAAATTGAGCCGTGGGAAGGGATGGAATAGTTTCCTCAAACAGGATTAGAACAGGATCTTATAGCATTTCTTAATTTCCTTTATGTGATATATGATTGTTAAATTTGTACATAACTTTCCCCTGCTGTGCGCGGGCTTCCTTGTTTTACAGAAGACAAATTTATAGGTACGTACACATGTAGTCAACATGGAGTTGTGTAACTTGAATTCCTTAAAATTGATGGAGTTTTATAGATGAACCTAGTGTTTGTGGAACCCTATTTATAATTATTATAAAAAGAAAATAAAGAAAAATGATTTGTGATGATGATAGTCTACCGCATAAACGCGCGAACACAAAAGAATGACAATGAACGTATTCGTTTGTTGTAATGTAGACATTAACAAATTTTTTAACGACTGTCGCACAGATTCGGCCATATCCATTCGGCCACATGCGTTCGTCTAGTGTTTCCATACCTTATAATGCCGCTTATGCAGATGTGGGACGAAAAGCCCAATTTAAACAGTGAATGGATCATATCGATGGCTCCGAAGCGGAATACCATAGTAAGTCGAAGCACGGTTACCCCCTTTAATTCTAAAAAATGATGGGAAATTGTAGCCACCTATTGTAATTATTATTTTCCTTGATTTCATAAATAAAGCTGGAAATAAAGTAATAGTTACTATCATATCTGATTTGAAGAGTTAGAGCAATATTGTAACTGTAGAAACGAAAATCCTTTTATACGTTGATCATCTTAAATTGGCATGAGCCCCTAACTTTGAAAATGCGATGTTTCTTTAACTGGTCACAAAATCTAATTGATTACATGAATTTTTCTCTTTGAAAAAAAAAATGATATACAATTTTTTTTTTAAGAAAAAAACAACAGAATTATAATTGGGCTTAAGGCCCAATTATATGATACTCTAGATGGAGATGGAAATGACTTTAATATACCGGAAAATATGTCATCTCAAATTCTTTCGAATAGTGAATAGAGACTTTTGCATGGGAGGTGGTAGAAGTAGAAGGGGAGGTTTATATTTTTCGCATATGACATCGAACATGGCATGCAAAATGTTTTTTTGCTGAATTTAAAGTTTTTAGTTTTCATTATTTTTAAAGAAATTAGTCATAGTTTTCCTGAAATTGGGGCATTTGTATGGGAGGTGGTAGAAGGAGTGGAGTGTTTAAGATGATTTTGAAACTACTTATCATCATGCTTATCACCATGCTTTGATTCAATTTCAAAGTCGATAGCTCTCATATGTATACTTGAAGGAGAAATGCTTTTCTTGAATTTATAATACAAATATTTGTATGGGAGGTAGTAGAAGGAGTGAAGTGCAGCTTATAATTTTCTCTAACACTTATTTCAATTATTAAGAAACAAATTCTGGCAAAATTTGAAGTTTGTACTTTTTCTAGTTTGAATGGAAATTGATAAAATGCATTTAACAGAAATTATGCATTTGTATGGGAGGGGGTAGAAGCAGTGTACGGATCAAAATAATTTTTTTTCCACTATTAATATTTCTATTTGTATACTTTATACAAAACATCAATTTGCTAGCTTTAACAGCTTCGAAGAAAAATAATTTAATTTAAATTTCAAAATATCCTGAAATTTGTATGGGAGGGGGTAGAAGGAGTGAGGTGAAGTTGATAATTATTTTTGAAATGCAATTATAGTAGAATTAATTCTGACAAAATTTCGTCTTTTCAGCTTTACTAGTTTCAATGAAAATCGAAAATATGTATTTTTCAAAATTGTCCATTTGTATGGAAGGTGGTAGAAGGAGTGGGTGGATGTTGCCCATTCACGAACTTAAAGTTACTTTTTTGCTAAAAATGACACAAAAATTTTTAGCACTATAGCTCAAAGCTTTCGAGAGTTATGCTGTAGACAGACGCACAGACAGACAGACGGATAGACGGTCACTCGGAATCGAGGTTTTTGAGCGACAATAAATATTTCTGTACCCTTGGCGGCTCTGTGCGAGCGTTATTTCTTAGCGTTACAAACGGTAAGGCAAACACAATATATTCTCAGATTTCATCTAGAGTATAAACATCATAGAAGAAAAAATTTCAAAAATTCAATAAAATATAGAAAGTTAGCAATGTGAAAAGCCATAATATGTTAAAACGTCTTTTTTATAGCAACAAAAAGTAAGTAGTCATCTTTTGAAAGATGGTAATAAATTCGTCTGAAAATTTCAATTTTTTGCAGTTTTTAAAAATTATAAGCGGATTGGTGATCATATTTCATTTTCGAAATACGATTTTGTTCAACCCAAACCCTAGTAAAGTGAAAAAATCGTCTTTTGCGACACATGAAGACACGACACCAAGAATTATGACAGATCGTATTGATATACTATTGAAACTGACTGATTTTTTTTACAGTTTTTCTAGTAGTTACGATCATTTTAGCCGATGTAAAATAAATTGTGTAACATCGTAAATGGTGTTTATCTTTAGTTAATATTCTATACTATCCCAAATTATGACTGGTCAAAAGTGACATCGAATAAATTTGATAAGATGCTGTTTGAAACTGAAATGGTATTCCGAGTCATCGATATTATTTTCGACTGTATATTTGAAACAGACCGATCGACGTATAATTCTTACACGTTGCCAGCTTGGGTATATCTCGGTCACCTCAATCTACGAAAATGAAAAATTCGTAAATAGAGGGTTGCGTAAAGGGCTATCAATCCTTCCACAATAAATAATGAAAATGTTGAGGAACCTAAAGATCGGGAGGCCAAGCCCGTCTTGGGCTGTATTGCCATTGTAGATAGAGATAGGTATTATTTAGCGCAATTTCAATCTGCATGAACTGCTACGACCTAGATTATTGCTTACAGGTTGAGAACAGTTAATTATCAAACCTCCCAACCCTAATCAAGTGATTTGCAAGGTCGTTATCATTGGTTCAGTGAAGATGAAGACCAAAACGTAGAAAATAAATATAAATACCAAATTTGTAAAATTTGCGCACAGTCATGGAAGCTACTTTAAAAGGAGTGCGTTTATAGACAGTAACTGTAGTCGTAACAAGTGGTTATAATAAAATTACTCATTTTCAAATGCTACACAATATAAGGCGATGAAAAGCAAATTACATTTGGCCGTAAACGTGCAATTTTCGATTAATAACAGATTAAAATCGGTATACCCCAATTTATTTGAAATATGTGTTTCATAAAAGTTTTCACCAGCTCTTCATATCTATCATATTCTAATGAAAAGTTCAAGAACTGTAATAGAAGATCGAAAATTTTAGATTTTATTGTTTGATTATACAAATTAATGTGGAAATGAAAAATAAAACTAGAGGGCTTATAACTTATAAATAATTAATTTTTAAATAAGCTAGAATAATCGTTTGTTTTTCTTGGGAGCTCCATTTGGTTTTTTTTTTTAATTCACTTTCGTATTGAGCATTTTGTTTCCTCATTTTCTGGCTAGATATAGTGAAAGAAAAGCTCGAGAAGATTGATTTCGCCAAACATGAATCTTGTAGATGATGTCATCATTTTTTATACAAATAATCCTTTTCAATTTGATAAGTATTAATGCCATCCATTTTTAAATGCATATCTGCTTTGTATATTACGTCTGTGTCATTACCCATATTAATAAAATAAAATTCAAACAAACAATTTGGTTACATCATACGAGCAGTCTCTCTTTGGCGTGATTTTTGCTGCAAATTTAATAAATGATCGATCTAGAGGATCATGTGATTCATAGTGTAACGAAATGAACTTCCGCCGTTTTAGAGGGTGTCCCATTAAGACCGCCTATTTTGAAATTTGAGAAAAAAATGCTGTGATTATTTGAAAAGCTCGAATGCTTTTATTTTAATAAAGAGTGCAGACATGAAGGTTATGTATGGAACAGAATATTGGACAAACGCTGTACGACCGACACAAAAAATATGGGGCTATCCTGAAATTATTTTTTCGCGTTTCATAACTAAAATAGCCTGAAAATGCAAAAAAAAAAATTCGTCTACATGTACCCTCAACGCACATTAACTCTCAAACCCTTCAAGATAAACAGTTCATTTTTGGGTGGATTGTAGATGGTAGCGGATCTCAGGCGGACACCCATTTTGGTGGGTGTTGTGCGGGTAAGGGGAAACGGGGTGCTCTAAAACCGAAAACGAAGAATTTGAATATGTCTATCATAGTTATAGATAGGAAGCTGAAAATCAACATATATTAAAGGATTCATATTTTGGACCATTAAGGTGGCATTTAGATCCATTAGAATCAGCTTAGAGATGGGCTAATTATTGTAAGGGGGAGGGTCAGGGGGATGCAAAGAAAAACAATTAAAAATAAATATCTCGGCTATTCTTAAGGGGGTAGTCAAAGAAATTGGCCTCTCATATATTCTTGTGGGAAAACACGGTAAACTTTGGTACAATTTTCTTCAAAACATTTGGAAAAAAAAACAATAAAAAAAGTTTTTGACAAGAATAAAAAAAATTCTTTAAATAGACATTTTTTTAGTTCTTTTATTTACAATTTGCCGGAAAGAGAAGGTTGCATTGCTAAAAGATTAATTTCACAACCTAGACAGTGCTGCCAAAAGCTCGTAGAAAAAACAAATTAACTCGAAATCTTCTGTAGTTATTTTTTAAAGTGTACCGAAAGTTGAAAATATGCAATTTTTCAGGAAAAGCATGTTTCATGTTTCAATGTTTTTCTTCCTAATTTTTGTAATATATTTATCGATTATCATATAATAATCGATAATGTTTTTGTTTTGAGGTTTCAAGTTAGTAATCGAAATAGAACAGAAGGTGGTAGGTGTTGGCATTGGCGGTTTGAGCGGCACTAGGGTGAACGTGTACCTGAAACCTCACCTTTGAAGCATTTTTTAGGGCACTTCCCGACATCACAGAAACGTGGCGTTTTTTTGCATCCAGTGTAGATTTGAGTTTACTTTAATAAATTCTAAAAAAAAAAAAATCGATTTTTTTTAAATTTTTTCTTTGACTACGCCCTTCAGCTATGTAATTGAAACTTCTAACATATATTAAGCTATACTAGCGAATTGTGAGAATATATAAAATTTGAACAAAATAGTAGTAGTAGGGGAAAATGGGGAGCATTTAAAAAATGGTGCACAAAATTTCAAACCGTTATATCTTAAAATTGAGTACAGATATCAAATTGAAATTTTCAGATTGTAGAACTACATATTCTTTAATTTTGGTAAAAATTTAAAGTTGGAGGGTGTCGAAAATTTTGAGTGATTTTCTAGGGCTCTAGTGAAAGATACAAAGTTTAAATTTTGCATGTGGATACTTCTATTTAATATACATAGAGAAAAAATAATAATTCGTTCCACAATTGTTATGCACCGAAGTGGTGGTCTAACGTGCACAATATGTTTCATGTGCATTGAAAAAAACACATAAACTGAAATTTTTTGAATGAAATTGTAGGTTAGGAACTTGAAAATTTGCGAAATTTGCATTTAAAAAAACACTAAATGTATGAAACGTTAACTGGTCGAATACCTTCAAAACTTTTACCCCCTCCCATACAAAATTATTTTTTCGACCATATTTGAGAAATCAATTATCACCTAACTATTAAAATTTTGCATAAAAACTTCTAAAAATAGTTGAAACAAAATTGCGTCAAAAGTTTTGAGATCGCGCTTGCCCATAAAAAAAGTATGATTTCGACCAATTTCAATAAATCAACTACTAAACAGCAAATTCAAATCTGCAAACTTAAAATTTTGTACGAGCACATTATAAGAGAAATGAAATAGAACTGCATCACAAATTTTACGATTCCCTTACATCCTCTACCCCTTCCATACAAATGATTGGTTTCGTGAATGAAATTTTATGAAAATTCTATGCAACTTCGTCTATGAGACTGACATTCTATACAGAGAATATTGGACGTGATTCAAGAAATCAATTAAAAAACTATTAACATCCTCCCACCGTAACTATCACCCTGCCTCCTCCCCTCATAACCCAAATTTGCATAAACGAATGAAATATTGATTGCTATCGATCGTATTCGCAATTAAGTGTTAAATTGACAGCAGCCCTACCCTGACGGGGGTTCCACTTGGTCTTCCTTAACCACTCTAACCTGCATATGGACTTTCCATGCATCCTCAACTTGTCCCAAAAATAATAAAGTTGCGCCCGACTTGTTGGCAGTTTATTATTATTGTTATTATTATTTTTTTTTTCAAATGACTATAGTTTCGGAACTACTTAACAGAATGAGTTCATATTTCGAAACTCAATAGGTGCTTCATAGGTCAATCATAATCAAATTAAAGGGAGGCCAATGCAAAGAAAAACGTTTACATAAATATTAATATCTCGACTATCTCTTAAACTATGTAATTGAAACTTCAAACATATGTATATTAAACTATACTAGCGAATTATATAAAAGAAAAAAACAAATAAATAATATTTGGATATAAATCTAGTGGGAAAATGGGAAGCATTTTAAAAATGGTGAGAACTTTATTAAATAGTTTGATAAAGTCTCAGCAGAGACCGAAACACATTTAATAAAGCTTAACTGTGTAAAATCCGAAAATCTTTTCTTTTAATTCGAAATGCACTGTGAAAACATTCATTAAACCAACAGATACATAATTGTTTTTCTTGAAGACTTACATACAAGAAAGGAACGCATTATGTGTATTTTTGGCTTGAATGGCATATAAGGTACTTCTAAAGCTACAAAGCTGGCCCTGACGTCATTCCCCCCATTACCCTTAAAATGTGCTTCTCTTCTCTGGCTAAACCCCTACGCAATCTTTTCTATCTATCTTATTCTACCGGATACTTTCCACAATTGTGGAAAGTTGCGAATGTTCTGCCAATTCCCAAGAAAGAAATCAAAGCGATCCCCGCTAACTACCGCCCAATAGCCATTATTTCAGTGCTCTCGAAAGTAATGGAAACTACTGTCAATCGTAAAATCGTTCATTATCTCGAGGATAAACAGCTTATGGTTTCCATTCTGGAAGGTCGACGGGAGATCCCATAGTCTATCTGACGGAACTTTGGAAGTCCTGCTTGCACAAATACGACGAAGGTCAAGTTCTTGCACTTGACATTGCAAAAGCTTTTGACAGAGTTTGGCATGAATGTCAGCCATTGGCCTCGATACTACCCTTATTCGATGGATTGAGAGTTTCTTATCCCATCGCACTAGACGAGTCGTATTATATGGTGTTACGTCCTCCTCCTTCCCAATCAACTCCGGTGTCCCTCAGTGTTCTGTCTTATCGCCCACTCTGTTCTTGGCATTTATTAATGACCTTTTGCTTTCTACTCTCAATCCAATCCATAGTTTTGCAGATGACAGTAGTTTAAATAACACCTTTGAATTTGACTCCGCTGTGGAATCTCACAAGCAATCTGTTCCTTCCAAATACGGAGAGTTATTCGCTGAACACCGACCTCGACTTAATCCTGGAATGGGACAGGAAAAATAGAGTAGAGTTCAACGCCGCCAAAATATAGACGTGTTATATTTCTCATAAACGTGATATTCCAGCGGCGTCGTTGAATTTAGCCTTTAATGGCGTACCACTTTGCTCTTCAGATGAGTTTATTCCATTAGGCGTAAAGTTAAATAACCACCTTAATTGGAGCAAACACATCTTTGATGTAGAAAATCTAAACTGAAATCAGCACGGATATGAAAATTTATTTAAAAATTTCTTTAAAAGAAAGCGTGCATTATTTTCATCTACCACTGTTTAGAGCATTTACATGATCAGGACAGCTTTTTTTGACCAACGAAAGTTGAATGCATTCCGCATGGAGAAAGATGAGATTTTAAAAACGCATTTACAAGACCGCCGGCCAATACGAACGAAATTTTCTACAAGCTCGACTTCAATATGAAGAGGAGATGCGTCGCATTAAAATGCTTCCACCCTTACTCTCATTGCTTTTAGTTGCATATTCAAGAGAACAAGACCTCTAGCCAATACGAGTAAAATTTTCGCTCGCATCGCGCAATTTCCACTTCTGTACGAAGGAGAGATGCGTTAATGCAATTGTTTCCAGTCGGTGCTTTCAATCGCAAGCTCTAGCTCTCGATCAAAGTAAATTATCAGGAAGAAAAGTGTGAAGAGGTAGATCTGACAATATTGCCCATATTTGTCGTGCTTTGAGTGAAAAGAATCGGTTTCAGATGAGCACTACCTAAAAAATTAAAAAAAAAATCGATTTTTATTATTTCCGATTAATAATGTAGAAAGGATTCCCCCCCCCCCCCTCGTATGAGTAAAAATCTTTCAAATAATGATGTAAACTCGTCCAGTCATGCATATTGACGCAGCGCTTGTAGCTTGGCGCAAAATAATTGCTTCCCCCAGCTATAAAATCACGCTACGCCACTGGTATACATTCGACCTCGTTTAGAGTACAATTCGCATTTATGGGTTGGGGCTCACAAAACACACCTTGCCCTGTTCGATCGAATTCAAACACATGCGTTCCGACTAATTGAAGATGAAACTGTTACGGTTTCTATTGACTTCCTCGGGTATCGCAGAAACATCGTAGTACTCAGCATTTACTATCGTTACTGTCATGGTAAATGTAGTGTGGAACTTAGATCACTCGTTCCTCCACTTTACACCTTTTCCTCGTCAAGCCAAACGAGTGCACGAGTATGCCATCAACTCTATTCCTACTCGTACAGTGAAATATAGACAGTCATTCATCTTCCGAACGTTCAGACTTTGGAATGCATTGCCGACGAACGTTTTCCGAAATACAGTGACGTGCAAAACTGAACCACCCTGAAGTATTTTTCAACACAAAGTCATTTCTTTAATCAGCGAAAGAAAATTTTATTTCAAAACTTAGCAAAAATTGAACTTCAAACAGTCTTTTATTGAAAAGTAACAAAAATATTATATACACTTCATTTTCATAATAAAAAAATTAAAAATCTTAAGACTCAGTTTTGCTCGATAAAAAGTTAGAAAGTAACTATTTCGGGGCAGTTAATATTTTGTCCATAGACCCTTAGCTTTCAAAACCTCATTGATACGTTTTGGCATACTTTCTACTAATCTTTAACATAATCGGGATTAATACTTTCCCATTGTTCTTTCAATCTGTGCCACAAAATGTCAACTGAAGACGGGGGTTGGTCATACCCATTGTGTATTTGAGTTTTTAAGTAGGCCCACAAATTTTCAATTGGGTTGAGGTCGGGGCTTTCTGCCGGCCACTCTAGCTGCGAGTGGTAATCCAATTTTGTATCAACTTGGAGGTGTGCTTGGGGTCCCGATCTTGTTGAAAAACAATATCCGTCTCAGGTAGTGGTAAATTTTCTATGGTTTCCCATAAATACTCTTCTAAAATATTTAAATAGTAATGCCGGTCCATGATTCCACTAATTCTGTGCATTGAACCGACTCCCCAAGCGGTCATACAACCCCAAACCATGACCGATCCTCCACCATGCTTCACAGTTTCTTTAACGTGTTTCGGTTGCAGCTTTTCATTTGGACGTAACCATGTCCAGGAACGCCCATCCGATAAAAATCTATTTACTTTGACTGTATTTGGCCAAATAACATTTTTCCATTCATCTATTGTCCAATTTTTATATTTTTTTGCAAATTGTAGTCTTGCAGCAATATTTTTTTTTTTTGAAAGTGCGGGCTTTTTTGGCTTCTCTATTGATGTAAAACCAGTTCCTTTTAGAGATCGACGGGCAGTCCATTCACTTACTTTGATCCCAGTGCGTTCGGCCAATATTTTAGTAGCCATTGTAACAGATTTGGCTTCACCGCTTGAAACGCAACGTCCTAAAGATCTCACATCTTGCGGAGAAAGTTTTTTAGGACGTCTACCCAACAATATTGGGGTATCAACAGATAACTTTTTTTTAATTCTCACAACTGTACTTTGACTTACTTCGCATTTAGTACCAATATGACGAGTTGAGAGTCCTTCTTGTACAAGAATTTTAACTTCGTCTCTGATATTTTTGCCTATTTTCACCATTTTATATTAAATTTACAGTCGAGTATGATTACAAACGTAAATTAATACAAAAAGTATCTTTATTATGTCCACTAAGTATATAAAAAAATTAACTTGAATTCCCGTTACCGAATTATTCATAAACACACCTTCACTATCACATTTAATTGACGAATAAATGTGATCCGATCTGAGCGAGCAAAACTGAGTCATTGTAACGGTATAATCTCCAGTCCTACAAGAATAATCGTCAGCGTCATTTCCGTCTCTCTCCACCTAATTTCCATAATACACCCGAATTTTATCCACTTCCTCGACCGAATTAATTGTGCAATGCATTAAAGGGTGACCCCTAAATTAAACTTGGTACCTTAAAAAAAAAACACCCGCACGATGCGTCATTTTCGAGCATGTATTAAGTTGGAATGATGAACATGCAATACAGCGTAAGTGTCCATACGTTACTTCTTTAAAACAATCGTTTCAAAGATGAAGGTAAACCTGGTTTTTTGTGTTGCAGTTTCTGCAGCTTACATGATTTTAAAGAACCTAGACAGGAAAAACGAAATTGTGAACGAAAATCTGAAGCAATTCGGAACGAGAACCAATTCAATTCAACTGTTTCATACTATTTGCAAAAATATGACCGTAGGAGGCATTTGATTTTATTTGTAACGGTCACTTCAATAAATCCGTACCTCGAAACAAGTCGTTCGAGTGCATCCTTTCTCAATTCGCTCCTGCATAGAGAGAACATGAAATGTTTTGTAGTCCTCAATAAAATTGAGAGTGCCTTCTTTGCTTTCCATTCTATTTTATTTATTGTTAAACAGATTTTTAATAGACACCCAATTGCGAGGAACTAATGCCACGTACAAGAAAATTGTGATCACTAGCTCACATGACTCCTATATCAATCGAGTAACTTTGCATAATTACATTAGTGTTGGGTTACTCATACAAGAAGTGGTACAAATGTCCCATTCATGCACGTCAAAATGTCCCATCACTACAAAAAATATTGTTGTCCCACTTCAAAGTTTTTGTCCCACTTCAGAGCTTTTGTCGCATCTGAATTAAAAACATGCATTTGTATGGCTGCTGTACCAATACATTTGTAACACTCAAATCACACTCACTTCACCGGGTTTTGTCCCATGCATTTGTATGGCTGAAAGCAAAGCTCTCAGCACGGAAATATTACGAACCGGAGAACTCTGCACATGAATGACAGATTCTCTTCGATGGGAGAAACCGAGATTTAACTTTCATCGCACTTTTTTCGATTAAAAATCTATTGCACTGATATCAACGTGTAGTAATTACATGCTGAGCACTATTAATAAAGTATTTTGGAAAACTGAACTATTTTTAATACTGAATTTAAGAATAAACGCGATTCTTACGAAGCCCGCCGTGTCCGCTACATACAAAAGCTGGCGAACGGAACTGTCATTTTTATTGTGACTACAACTTGTTGTTGTTGGATTGACTTACATGGCTAGTATAGTGTTTTAACCCTAGTGAAACCGAATAAGTGTAAATAAGAATAACTGAAATAAATAAGAATGTATTTTTTTGTGATATTAATTAAGGAGATTTTGTATTTTAATTTTTAAAATTGAATAAGAATAAATAAAATAAAAAAGAATGTATATTATAAACACAACCCACAAATGCCACACCTAATAATACGTCATTTTACTACCGCATCTCAATAAGAAACGGTGTTAGTAGGGTTAAAATACTCTACGCGCACACATAAAAGCGCAATATACGTCATTTTTCGCTCATTTGCTACCATTGCTCCTCAAAAAGGCAAATTGTATGAATGGGACGGACATTGTATGTATGAATGGGACATGGAGCTTTTGAATGGGACATTTGAGGTGGGACATTGTACCACCTCAAATTTCAAATGAGCCCCTCATACAAACATTAAAATGCTTCCACCCTTACTCTCATTGCTTTTAGTTGCATATTCAAGAGAACAAGACCTCTAGCCAATACGAGTAAAATTTTCGCTCGCATCGCGCAATTTCCACTTCTGTACGAAGGAGAGATGCGTTAATGCAATTGTTTCCAGTCGGTGCTTTCAATCGCAAGCTCTAGCTCTCGATCAAAGTAAATTATCAGGAAGAAAAGTGTGAAGAGGTAGATCTGACAATATTGCCCATATTTGTCGTGCTTTGAGTGAAAAGAATCGGTTTCAGATGAGCACTACCTAAAAAATTAAAAAAAAAATCGATTTTTATTATTTCCGATTAATAATGTAGAAAGGATTCCCCCCCCCCCTCGTATGAGTAAAAATCTTTCAAATAATGATGTAAACTCGTCCAGTCATGCATATTGACGCAGCGCTTGTAGCTTGGCGCAAAATAATTGCTTCCCCCAGCTATAAAATCACGCTACGCCACTGGTATACATTCGACCTCGTTTAGAGTACAATTCGCATTTATGGGTTGGGGCTCACAAAACACACCTTGCCCTGTTCGATCGAATTCAAACACATGCGTTCCGACTAATTGAAGATGAAACTGTTACGGTTTCTATTGACTTCCTCGGGTATCGCAGAAACATCGTAGTACTCAGCATTTACTATCGTTACTGTCATGGTAAATGTAGTGTGGAACTTAGATCACTCGTTCCTCCACTTTACACCTTTTCCTCGTCAAGCCAAACGAGTGCACGAGTATGCCATCAACTCTATTCCTACTCGTACAGTGAAATATAGACAGTCATTCATCTTCCGAACGTTCAGACTTTGGAATGCATTGCCGACGAACGTTTTCCGAAATACAGTGACGTGCAAAACTGAACCACCCTGAGGTATTTTTCAACACAAAGTCATTTCTTTAATCAGCGAAAGAAAATTTTATTTCAAAACTTAGCAAAAATTGAACTTCAAACAGTCTTTTATTGAAAAGTAACAAAAATATTATATACACTTCATTTTCATAATAAAAAAATTAAAAATCTTAAGACTCAGTTTTGCTCGATAAAAAGTTAGAAAGTAACTATTTCGGGGCAGTTAATATTTTGTCCATAGACCCTTAGCTTTCAAAACCTCATTGATACGTTTTGGCATACTTTCTACTAATCTTTAACATAATCGGGATTAATACTTTCCCATTGTTCTTTCAATCTGTGCCACAAAATGTCAACTGAAGACGGGGGTTGGTCATACCCATTGTGTATTTGAGTTTTTAAGTAGGCCCACAAATTTTCAATTGGGTTGAGGTCGGGGCTTTCTGCCGGCCACTCTAGCTGCGAGTGGTAATCCAATTTTGTATCAACTTGGAGGTGTGCTTGGGGTCCCGATCTTGTTGAAAAACAATATCCGTCTCAGGTAGTGGTAAATTTTCTATGGTTTCCCATAAATACTCTTCTAAAATATTTAAATAGTAATGCCGGTCCATGATTCCACTAATTCTGTGCATTGAACCGACTCCCCAAGCGGTCATACAACCCCAAACCATGACCGATCCTCCACCATGCTTCACAGTTTCTTTAACGTGTTTCGGTTGCAGCTTTTCATTTGGACGTAACCATGTCCAGGAACGCCCATCCGATAAAAATCTATTTACTTTGACTGTATTTGGCCAAATAACATTTTTCCATTCATCTATTGTCCAATTTTTATATTTTTTTGCAAATTGTAGTCTTGCAGCAATATTTTTTTTTTTTGAAAGTGCGGGCTTTTTTGGCTTCTCTATTGATGTAAAACCAGTTCCTTTTAGAGATCGACGGGCAGTCCATTCACTTACTTTGATCCCAGTGCGTTCGGCCAATATTTTAGTAGCCATTGTAACAGATTTGGCTTCACCGCTTGAAACGCAACGTCCTAAAGATCTCACATCTTGCGGAGAAAGTTTTTTAGGACGTCTACCCAACAATATTGGGGTATCAACAGATAACTTTTTTTTAATTCTCACAACTGTACTTTGACTTACTTCGCATTTAGTACCAATATGACGAGTTGAGAGTCCTTCTTGTACAAGAATTTTAACTTCGTCTCTGATATTTTTGCCTATTTTCACCATTTTATATTAAATTTACAGTCGAGTATGATTACAAACGTAAATTAATACAAAAAGTATCTTTATTATGTCCACTAAGTATATAAAAAAATTAACTTGAATTCCCGTTACCGAATTATTCATAAACACACCTTCACTATCACATTTAATTGACGAATAAATGTGATCCGATCTGAGCGAGCAAAACTGAGTCATTGTAACGGTATAATCTCCAGTCCTACAAGAATAATCGTCAGCGTCATTTCCGTCTCTCTCCACCTAATTTCCATAATACACCCGAATTTTATCCACTTCCTCGACCGAATTAATTGTGCAATGCATTAAAGGGTGACCCCTAAATTAAACTTGGTACCTTAAAAAAAAAACACCCGCACGATGCGTCATTTTCGAGCATGTATTAAGTTGGAATGATGAACATGCAATACAGCGTAAGTGTCCATACGTTACTTCTTTAAAACAATCGTTTCAAAGATGAAGGTAAACCTGGTTTTTTGTGTTGCAGTTTCTGCAGCTTACATGATTTTAAAGAACCTAGACAGGAAAAACGAAATTGTGAACGAAAATCTGAAGCAATTCGGAACGAGAACCAATTCAATTCAACTGTTTCATACTATTTGCAAAAATATGACCGTAGGAGGCATTTGATTTTATTTGTAACGGTCACTTCAATAAATCCGTACCTCGAAACAAGTCGTTCGAGTGCATCCTTTCTCAATTCGCTCCTGCATAGAGAGAACATGAAATGTTTTGTAGTCCTCAATAAAATTGAGAGTGCCTTCTTTGCTTTCCATTCTATTTTATTTATTGTTAAACAGATTTTTAATAGACACCCAATTGCGAGGAACTAATGCCACGTACAAGAAAATTGTGATCACTAGCTCACATGACTCCTATATCAATCGAGTAACTTTGCATAATTACATTAGTGTTGGGTTACTCATACAAGAAGTGGTACAAATGTCCCATTCATGCACGTCAAAATGTCCCATCACTACAAAAAATATTGTTGTCCCACTTCAAAGTTTTTGTCCCACTTCAGAGCTTTTGTCGCATCTGAATTAAAAACATGCATTTGTATGGCTGCTGTACCAATACATTTGTAACACTCAAATCACACTCACTTCACCGGGTTTTGTCCCATGCATTTGTATGGCTGAAAGCAAAGCTCTCAGCACGGAAATATTACGAACCGGAGAACTCTGCACATGAATGACAGATTCTCTTCGATGGGAGAAACCGAGATTTAACTTTCATCGCACTTTTTTCGATTAAAAATCTATTGCACTGATATCAACGTGTAGTAATTACATGCTGAGCACTATTAATAAAGTATTTTGGAAAACTGAACTATTTTTAATACTGAATTTAAGAATAAACGCGATTCTTACGAAGCCCGCCGTGTCCGCTACATACAAAAGCTGGCGAACGGAACTGTCATTTTTATTGTGACTACAACTTGTTGTTGTTGGATTGACTTACATGGCTAGTATAGTGTTTTAACCCTAGTGAAACCGAATAAGTGTAAATAAGAATAACTGAAATAAATAAGAATGTATTTTTTTGTGATATTAATTAAGGAGATTTTGTATTTTAATTTTTAAAATTGAATAAGAATAAATAAAATAAAAAAGAATGTATATTATAAACACAACCCACAAATGCCACACCTAATAATACGTCATTTTACTACCGCATCTCAATAAGAAACGGTGTTAGTAGGGTTAAAATACTCTACGCGCACACATAAAAGCGCAATATACGTCATTTTTCGCTCATTTGCTACCATTGCTCCTCAAAAAGGCAAATTGTATGAATGGGACGGACATTGTATGTATGAATGGGACATGGAGCTTTTGAATGGGACATTTGAGGTGGGACATTGTACCACCTCAAATTTCAAATGAGCCCCTCATACAAACATGGGACAAAAATTCTTGTCCTACCCAACACTAAATTACATGCGTCCTGAAGTTTCAGGAAAAAAGCGAATGCGCACGAAGCACTATTCACTTGCATTCCTGCATACACTTGAGCATGCGCAAAATTGTACGAAAAAGCGCATCGTATGGACGTGGTAGGTTCGAAAAAAATAACTTTTTTTAAGTTAAGTAATTTAGTGCAATTTGTATGAGAGTTGGAGAAGGGGGGGGGGGGGGGGGGGGGAGAGGGAGGAGATAGAAACAGCGGGGAGATGTAACCCCTCACGAATTTAAAGTTACTTTTTTTCCTAAAAATTACATGAACTCAATTTCAGCTCGATAGCTAAAAGCGTTCGAGCGTATTTAGTGGACAAACAGACTGAGTTCTAATAAAAAACCTTCTAGAGAAAACTTATGTTTTTTTTTAAGGAAACAACAAAGTTAAAAGTTATTAGTCCGATTAATTGTAATTCCAACGTTTCTTAAATCTTTACAATAATAAACAATAAATAATACAAAAATAGCGTACAATCTTTGTTTAATATTTACATCATATTATTAAATCACCAATCATCAGTTAGCAAATAGAAAACAATTGTGAAATCATGACATCATCACTGACAGATTAATTTATAAAATAGAAATGATCTCTTCGAAAACTACGAATATAATCATCTTCAAATTATTGATCTGTCAAAAAAGTAACCGAAAAACTTAAAAAAAAATTCATAAATTTATACGATGATGTAAACAAAAAATACGACATAGCGCAACATCAATAGATCAATAATGAATTAAATAATTGCACTGCTCTTAATAAACCATTACGAATCAATTTTTTTTAAATTTGACTAAAAATGGTATAATGATGCTCGTAGTCCTCCTACTAGAATGACTCGATTTTTATTTTATTTATTTACGTTTTTCTTGTTTCATTGATAGAACACTGAATTTTAGAAGATTAAACTTCTCTTAATTAATTAATTAGCTCTTCAGCACCATCAGATAGAACAATTATTTTTATATTAATTAGAGAAAAATGTACACGAATTATGCCAATTTTAGAAAAAAAAATTGATAGCTTAATTATTATTTTTTTTTTAAATTTTACTTTTTTATTCAACGTTCACTAGAAATTTTATGACACTCGTTCTAGCCTAGGATCACCACCACTCACTTTAAATTATTGGTTAAACAAATTCGGTTGCTAGGCGTTTTATACCAAATACCTTAGATATGAAACGCGTCCGTTGTCATAGAAAATAATGCTAAAATAAACGACCGATTAAGACCGTGAGTGTGTTCGATTTATAAGGGGAAGATATTTTTCCCGGCTTTTTTCGGTTAAAATTATGTTAAATAGAAATAATTAATATTATAATAGAGTAAAGCTCGTCTGATTCAAAAATAGTTTATAGTAAAGTTTCTTTTTTTTACTTATTTAGACTGAATATAAATTAAGACTGTCTATAAATGTTTTCCATATTTATTGCTTTGGAGGAGGTAAGTTACGGTTTATGTGCTTTAAAATATGAAGCTAGCCCCCGACTTATCCACCCCTTTTTCGTGTTAAATGTTATAAACAACTCATTTTAATATAATAATAGTTTTCATATTCAAATATGTAAACATAAATTGTTGAATTAAATTAAAAACCAAACACCACCGTTCATATCGTGTATAAAATTTAGGAAACTTCGCATTCATCGATTGAAGAAGAGGACGAAGCCGATGATGATGATGACGATGATGGTCTACTGCTCGATGACGCTGATGATGGTGAGATCAGTGCACAAATGGTTTGCAGTAGTGGATCAACAACATCGGGAATTGTTGGAGGAAATCAAGTGTCCAATGGCGGTGGAACATTGCCCATTCGTCAAACGGTTGGCTCAAGAATCGGATCGGTACAAAGAAATTTATTTTCTTTCTTATACAAACAAAATTTGCTGTTGTTGAGTTGTTTTTTCCTTAAAATAAATCTCCTTTTTGGTTATTTCAAAATTCAAAAAAGAAAAAATGTCAAATTTCATTAATTCATGGCACATTGCTTGTATGGGATATTTTTCGTTTTCTTTAAATTGATTCAGAATGTATTTCTTATTTATTTAAGTATTTTTTTTTTGGTGCTTTTTGTACTATCGGAATTTTACATTGTAATTTTGCAATCGATGGATATTTTTTTTAGGATTATTGTCACAATTTTTCTACTTTCTGTTGTTTTTTTTTGTTCTATCGATAATCTGCACTGTTTTATTGTTGTAATAATTTATTGTAAATATCACGAAAAACACATTCTATACCACACACACACAGAGACATCGTGTCAGAAGAATATTTTTATTCGTAATTGAACTATGAAATTATTATTATTATGCCTGCTTTAATTTTTTTTTGAACTATGCTGAGTTTTATTACCCAGTTGCAAATTTCGGGATGTTATCGTTTTCATATTGATGTTGTTTCTTTATTTTATTGTTTTAATGCAATGTATATAAATATACATACACTGTGGCTATTTTTTTCATGTGTTATTTCTATCGGTTAAGAAGATTTGTTGTAGAGTGTTTTGGTGTTTATTAAAATAATTTTTGTATGATTTTTCAGAATGCAACACAAGGTGCAATCCGGGTGATGAATAAAATAAACAGCACAAATTCTCAAAATGGTAAGTTGAGTAAGTAAATATTATGTTATTAATTTAGTTTTTATGTTAGGTCTGTATGTTTGATTTGTCTGAGTAGAGAAGAATAACTTTCATCGTTTTTTTACCGTTGCGTCCTAAAATTATCCTCGAATCTCCATTTTTACTTTATTATTCTAATAATAAGGTACTAGAGACCAGCAGTCCCTACCTGAGTGAATCAATACCTTATTATGCATTAGTCACGAATCCTCTATTTTACAAAAAGCAGGACACGTGCTTCAAGATCGCTTCTGAAGATGTTAGGGAAAATTACTTTAATAGCGACTTGAACGTTGGGTGAAGATGGCTACTGAGCTGGTTAACGTGTCTGCTTTGCGATCTAGCATTCCAGGATGAAATCTACTTCTCCACCTGAAAAAAAAATCACTTGCTTATTCCTTATACACTTATGAGCTCGAAATCGCACACTTTGCTCCATACAAAAAATACGCTTCAAAATGGCATCGAAAAAGTGCTTTAAAATGGCTTCTATTGAAGCTGAAGCGGAGAGCTTACTTCAGCAGACATGCAATGTTAAAATGTATATGAAAGATTAGCAAGTTCGAAGCACTACCTCGCGACAAATTAAGCACATTTAAAGTACTACGTCAGCGTTTTTTTCCCGCTGGGATAGTTAAAGAGTGAAATGCGCTGGAAAATTATTTTCGCTAGTAAGACCCGCCCGCATATACTTTGACAGAGTGTTTTATTTTTCATATATCCAATCCAGAGGACAAAATTAGAAATATTTGAAAGTAAGGAAAAAATATTTCAGTATGGCTAAATTTAAAATCTTATTTGCGCTTAAAAATTTAAAATCAAGACGCTCTCCAACTAATAGTTGGAAAAAAACAAATGGTGCAATTTTAAAATGGAATCAATAAAAAATTGGAACAGATGAATAAACGATTAGGATCATACAAAAGAAAGCAATTAATACTACTACAGCCGTATTTCATTGATGATTTTGAAGCGCTTTATTTGTAGTTGGGTAGATACTTATATACAGTGGAACTCGGCTATAACGAATCCCGGCTATAGCGAACACTCGGCTATAACGAACAATTCAACAAATCCCGTTTCAAATCTCAAAATATGCATACATTCGTGTTCGGTTATAACAAACCCGGCTATAATGAACACTCGGCTATAACGAACCAATTCCAAGTCTTTAGCACTCGTTTCTGCCTGGATATAACGAAGTATCGACATGGATTGAGGCAAACTGTGTGGATTTTTTATCATTTTCTAAGTTCGAAGACTTTCTTGTGTTCGGCTATAACGCAAACGTACACAAAATTCCATTATCCTGGGAAGGAGAATTTACTGACTGCAGTTGATAAATTAGGAGACATGTTAAGCGACGATTTATTAAAGAAAAGACGAACCCAAAATCAAATTACCGATTTTTTCTCATAATTTTTTTTATAATCTATATACGTATGTATGTACCTGAATTCGCAAAAATAAACAGAAGACTGTTAAATATTGTTGCGAGATAGGGGTTCGCCGAGATTTCAAGTAAAACGCAATTCGGTTAAAAATAAAGGATAATTTATTTATTCGCACTTTCACTTTAATTCGCACTTTTAACTTAATTCGCACTATATGGCACCACCGATATTGTACTTTCGCTTTCTTATACCGGTTCGCGTTCTTCCACAGATGAAAAACTGCTGCTGTCTGAAAGCTGCGTGTATTTATACTGGTTTTTCCAATTCTCGAACCTTCTGTGGTGTATTCGTCGGGTGGGTGTGTGTCTCAACTAGAATGTTATAGATCTTTGGTTATAGCTTTTTACATATTGGGGGACTGTTCTATATAGTTCTGGCACTTTCGGGAAGATCAATATTGCGTGGTTGCCAGATCTATAGCATTACCCTCTCCTTAGTCCCTGTTCGTCCCGAACAGAGTCGTTCGCTTCCTCAATGGCACCATGGTACTTTGTTAGCCGGTCGAGATGTACCACTTTCATTTTAGTGCGAGGTTTTCACTGATTCCATCCATCCTTTGGTTCGGTCGTTATCCTCTGAATGGTTTTTCCGGCTTCTTTTTCCTTCTCACGTTCGCGTTCTTTCTCCACGTCCTTTTCGTGCTCCTTCTCCTCCTTAGCAGCACGTTTACTTTCCTTTTCACGTTCCGCATTCTTCCTTTCACGATCTTCTCGATCACATCGCTTCCCATGTTCGGCCTTGTCACAATTATTCGCATGAAGTAATTGATCGTCACGACTTCTACCCGTTCGTTCGTTTGGTTGAGGTCGTCCCTTGAGGTCTGATCTAATTTTTCATTGAGGTCCGCTGACAGCTGACTTTGTTGGTCCAGTTTCTGATTCATGTCCGCAGATTGTTGATCTAATTTGTTCATCATTTGTTGCATTAACTGTGTTAGAGCATCCGATGTACCAGAATACTCCTCTCCACGAGCTTCTTTGATTTGGAACTCGAAACTATCTGCATCCTCACCCTCAGCCTCAAGTGTCTCGATCATACGGCTGAAAAGTTCAGACTTGCTCCCTGTCGTTGATAACTCGCGTCTACTGAGCTCTTCCTTCAGCTCCGTTAATTTCAAGTCCTTTAGATAACGCGGCATTTTCACTACCGATTATTTCCAGTTTTTCCGCGATTCGAATTCACTTAAATTTACGTCACTAATTAAAGTCACTGCTCACTAAATCACTCGAGAATATTCGATTTCACAAAATTCTCACTCCGTTCGAGAACTTTAGTTTCACTTTTTCGTTTTCACAAAATTATCCGTTCGAGAATTTTTAATTTCACTCGCGATTTTTAACCCGAATTTATCCTTGAAATCCCACTTCTGACACCAAGTAAGAGCAGTACTGAAAAAGATTATAAATACTCTTAAAAGAGTATGGTTGGTCACCCTATTTTATACTTTTTTTGATATGGCAATAAAAGAATTGAATAGAATATTCATACCCGACTTGCGAGCTAGGGGTTCGCCGACATTTCAAGTAAAACGCAATTCGTTTAAAAATAAAGGATAATTTATTTATTCGCACTTTCACTTTAATTCGCACTATATGGCACCACCGATATTGTACTTTCGCTCTCTTATACCGGTTCGCGTTCTTCCACAGATGTCGCTGAAAGACTGCTGCTGTCTGAAAGCTGCGTGTATTTATACTGGTTTTTCCAATTCTCGAACCTTCTGTGGTGTATTCGTCGGGTGTGTGTGTGTCTCAACTAGAATGTTCTAGATCTTTGGTTATAGCTTTTTACATATTGGGGGACTGTTCTATATAGTTCTGGTACTTTCGGGAAGATCAATATTGCGTGGTTGCCACATCTATAACAATATATAATAAAACTTAGCTTTATTATTTTTTTTTTTAATTAATTCGGCTAGAACGAACAATTTTGAAAGTCCCCTGGAAGTTCGTTATATCCGAGTTTCACTGTACTTTTTTTTTTCATAGTTTCATATATCTACGACATACATTTATAACAAAAAAAAGTGGTGAACAACTGGACAGTGCGCGTTACAAAATGTTGGACAGATACTAATCGGTAGATTCGAAACAGATTTGTAGCACAAAATTGTGCCGAACGACGCGTGAGAACATGGGCCATAGTAAAGTTTTTTTTTTAATAAAAAAAAAGACGCGAAACCATACGTACAAAACGTATAACGATCGCATGCCTGATCTGACCAACAAAGTGAGAACTATAAATGTACAATGCTTTCTCTGTATATATGTATAATTAAAAATGTTCGTACAGTACGCATGAAAATTATTGCGTTTTGTCCTGCTCCTCTTCAAGCTCTTGTTGCTTATCGAATGTATGGATATCACGCTCTTGAATGAAAGATCAGTAGATGGTACCACTGAATGGCGTTTGTCCTTTGTGTTTTTGTCTCGTTATGGCTTAAGGTTCTTGTATGCATGTCGGATGTTGTGATCTGATTGGAGTACGGGATGAGTTTACAATTTCCGTTTCACTATGTTGCCGTATTTCAGCGGAAATCCAGAACCGAAACAGGTAGAGACCTGGCATCCAGAACAGACATACTTTGATGAAAATACCTTTCCAATGGTATTTAAATAGTTTTTTTTTTTTGGATCATTGTCTAAGGCTGTAATGCAATTACAAAATAAACTGCCAACAAGTCGGGCGAAACTTTATTATTCTTGGGACAAGTTGCGGATAAGTGGAAAGTCAATATGCAGGTTAGAGTGGTTAGGGAAGGCTAAGTGAAAGGAAGTTCTTGGGCAGGACTGTTAACAATATTTCATTCGTTTCTGTAAGTTTGGTTTTTATGAGGGGAGGAGTAGGGGTAATAGTAAGGGTAGGTGGATGTTAATAGCTTTTTAATTAATTGCTTGAATCACGTCCAATATTCTCTGTATAGAATGTGTTTCATAGACGAAGTTGCATAGAATTTTCATAAAATTCGGTGTATTTTACATTCATGAAACCGAACATTTGTATGGGAGGGGGTAGAGAATATAGGGGAATCGTAAAATTTGATACGCAGTTTTATTTCGAGTCTCTTGTAAGGTGCTTGTATAGAATTTCAAGTTCGTAGCTTTTAGTTTGTTGGTTATTAGTTGATTTAATGAAATTGGTCGAAATCATAGTTTTGTATGGGAGGGGGTAGAAGCGCAAGCGCGATTTAAAAACTTTTAAAGCAACTTCATTTGAATTATTTTTTTAAGTTTTTATGCTAAATTTGAAATTGATAGCTTATACGAGTTAGCTGATAACTGATTTTTTAAAAATGCTCGAAAAAATAATTTTGTATGGGAGGGGGTAGAGGAGGTAGGGGAATCGTAAAACTTGTGATGCAATTTTCTTTCATTTTTAATGTAAGGTGCTCGTACGAAATTTCAAGTTCGTAGCTTTTAATTTGTTGGTTATTAGTTGATTTAATGAAATTAGTCGAAATCATACTTTTGTATGGGAGGGGGTAGAAAGTCAAGCGCGATTTTAAAACTTTTAACGCAATTTCATTTTAATTATTTTTGTTAGTTGTTATGCAAAATTTCAAATTGATAGCTTTTAAGAGTTAGGTGATAATTGATTTCTTGAAAATGGTCGAAAAAATAATTTTGTATGGGAGGGGGTAGAAGTGTTAAAGGTTTTCGACCAGTTAATATTTCGTATATTTAGGGATTTTTTTTAAATGCATTTCGCAAATTTTCAAATTTCTACCTTAAAATTTCACTCAAAAATTTTCAGTTTATGTGTTTTTTTCAATGCACATGAAACACCTTGTGCACGTTAGACCGGGGGGGTCGGTTTATAACAAATATGGATCAAGTTATTATTATTTTTCTATGTGTATTAAATATAGGTATTCACATGCAAAATTTTAGCTTTGTATCTTTTACCAGAGCTCTAAAAAAATCACTCAAAGTTTTCGATATTTTTGCTTATTACCTCTCTCCCCTTACACCTCCCAACTTAAAATTTTTACCAAAATTAAGTATTATGTAGTTCTACAATCTGACAAATTTTTGATTTGATATCTGTACTATTTTTGGAGATATAAGGATTTGTAATTTTGAAAAGTGCGCCATTTTTGAAATGCTCCCCATTTCCCCCCACTACTATTATTTCAACATGTTATATTTTTTTTGTATTTGCCTAGTATAGTTTAATATAAGTTTTAAGTTTCAATTACATAGCTTAAGAGATAGTTGAGATATTATTTTTTAAGTGTTTTTCTTTGCACCCCCCCTGACCCTCCCCCTTACAATAATTAGCAGCTTTCTAAGCTGGTTCCGATGAAACTATATGCCACCTTGACGGTCTCTAAATATGATTTTGTTATGATAAGTAATTTCGAAGATATAATCATTTGAAAAAAAAATTCGGCCGACAATTGGTTCTAAGCCCCCCCTTTTCGCACCCCAATGGATAAAAAAATTAAATTATTTTTAAAAGTTGTCCCACAAACCCTTCTATATTAATGTTGAGTTTCAACTTCCTAGCTGTTACCATAGTTGAGATATTTGAATTCGTATTTTTCGGTTTAAGCGCTCCCCCCGCCTCCCCCTGAACCCGTATACCTTCGAAAATGGGTATCCGCCTGAGATCCGCAACTATCTACAATCCCCCCAAAAATGAACTTTCTATCTTGAAGGGTTTGGGAGTTAATGTGCGCTGAGCGTACACGTCGGCGTACGGCGTACGGCGGACGGCGTACAGACAGACGGATTTTTTTTTTTTGCTTTTTTAGGCTAATTTAGTCATGAAACGCGAAAAAAAAAAATTTCAGGGTAGCAAACTTTTTTTTTTTTTTTGTGTCGATCACAATACTTTATTATTATAATAATAAAGTATAATGCGTAAGCATTTTTCCAGTGTAAATCGGTCCTTGGCCTTGGACATTATTCCAGGTGTCCTATAACGGAAAAGGTGATTCTGAGTAACCGTAGTAATTTATGTGTGAAATCCTGAATTTTACAGTGAAGTTGCTTACAAAGACACTTACTTTTTTTTTCTTCACTTTTATATCAGTTTTTTTTTGATTTAGTGTTGTGAATAAATTTATAATGTTTGATTAATAAAATTTCATATATATTATTTGATGGGGGTAGGACAGCGGCGTGGCCTCCATTGATACAAGGCAAACAATGCTTCCCTTACGTTTTTCCCTTTATTCAGTTTAGATTTTGCTTTCACCTTTCCTCTCATTGCTTTTAGTCGCATATATAAGAGAACGAGTTCGCCGGCCAATACCAGTAAAATTTCGCTCGCAACGAGCGCAAGTTTCACTTCTATACGAAGGAGAGATGCGTTAATGGAATTGCTTCCAGTCGGTGCTTTCAGTCGCAAGCTCTGGCTCTCGATCAAAGTATTGCCAGTATTGAAGTTTCTGTACTAGCCGAAATATGATCAGGAAGAAAAATGTGAAGAGGTAGATCTGGCAATATGGCCCATATTTGTCGTGCTTTGAGTGAAAAAAAAAACGGTTTCATGGGAGCATTACCTAAAAAATTGAAAAAAATAGATATTTTTTATTTCTTATTAATAATGTAGACTGGATTCTAATTCTGCCGAAAAGCGCACTCCTCTCGGATGAGTAGAAGTGTTTCAAATAATGATGCAAACTTGTGGAGTTATGGATATTGACGCAGCGCTTGTAGCTTGGTGCAAAATAATTGCTTCCCGTAGCTATAAAGTCACGCCACGCCACTGGGGTAGGACCTCCCAATTAAGTGTTTCCAAATAGGTTTTGACCGGCGCCGCAACATGCGGACGAGCATTATCATACAAAAAAATAATTTTGTCGTGTCTGGAGTAGTAATGGGCGCGTTTTTCCTTGAGTGCTCGGCTCAATCGCATTAATTGTGTTCGGTAGAGAGCTCCAGTAATGGTTTCGCCCGGTTTGAGCAACTCATAATACACATTTCCACTAAGTACACAGAATGCGTTTTTTTCATGAATATTCGGTTTGGCTGTCGATGATTTTCTCTTTTTTGGGTTATCGTAGTAGTGGATCCATTTTTCATCACCAGTGACTATACGATACAAAAATCTCTTTCTTTTATACCTGGCAAGCAGCATTTCACACATGCAAAATTTGCGTTTAACGTCTCTCGGCTTCAATTCATATGGAATCCACTTTCCTTGTTTTTGAATCATTTGCAACGATTTTATACGATGTGAAATTGCTTGTTGAGTCACTTCTACTGTAAGTGCAAGATCTTCTTGTGTTTGGCACGAATTTTCCTCCAATAATACTTCCAATTCCGTGCCTTCATACACTTTTGACCTTCCACTACGTTCTTTGTCTTCCACATCAAACTCACCGTTTTTAAACTTTTGAAACCACTCACGATAACTTCTCTCACTTAAAGTAGTCTCACTATATGCTTCTACAACCAATCCATGCACCTCAACTGCAGATTTCTTCAATTTGAAATACTGAGTTAATATTTCAAAATCTGTTGCTGTTACTTAGCCAATTTTGTTGCTAGAAAATTACATTAGATATTTTTCTCGCGTAACGTGCTTTCGCAACGAACAACTTAAATTTCCCAGGAATACTAGAAAATACGACGGGATATGACATTTATGTATGTTTTCTTTTATTCTTTTGCTTTGTGCACGACATGTTTTGACAATGATTATTTACTTTATACAATCTCCTCACATTACCTTGCAATGTATATCAAATTCCCTAAATGGACTCCTACTTTATGCAAAGCCTTTACATTACTTTAGAAAGCATTGCTTATTTCTTATGTCGAAATAAATGATTTCTTGTATTGAAAATGGAATGGATTGCAAAAATTCCTATTCGTCTATGAATCTAGCATTCTACCTACCAGGGATGTAAATATGAAACCGGAATTTGATCATAGAGGGCCTCACTGGTCAATGTGGTTATTGTGAACACGCGTCAGTGGTGCCATTTTCTTGTTTTGACATCGGACAAAGATTGTCAACTCATAACACTTCAAGTTTCATACGACAGAATAGTTTTTAATAACAGTGAACATGTCGAACTTTGTACCGCGAAACTACGATTTGCGGCCAGCTTTAATTTTCTGTTACCATTTGAAGAAAACTGCTGCTGAATCGCATCGAATGCTTGTCGATGCTTACGGTGATCATGCTCTTGGTAAATCACAGTCCTTTGAGTGGTATAAAAAATTAAAAAGTGAAAATTTTGACGTGAGAAACGAAGAACGTGGAAAATCACCGAAAAAGTTTGAAGACAGCAGATTGCAAGCATTGTTGGATGAGGACGACGCTCAAACGCAACAACTACTGGCAGATCATTTAAACGTAACACGAGCAGACGTCGCTATACGTTTGAAAGCCATGGGAAAGATCCACAAGATGGGAAAATGGGTCCCACATGATCTCAACGAAAGACAGCAGGAAAACAGAAAAACCACTTCCGAAATGCTGCTCGCCAGATACAAAAGAAAGTCATTTCTCCATCAAATTGTGACTGGCGATGAAAAGTGTATTTATTTTGAGAATCCGAAGCGGAAAAAATCATGGGTAACTCCAGGCCAACCACCGACATCAACTGCAAGACCAAATAGCTATGGCTGGAAAACAATGCACTGCGTTTGGTGGGATCAGAAGGGTGTAATTTATTATGAGCTGCTGAAACCGTTAACACTGAACGCTACCGACAACAAATGATTGCATTGAATCAAGCTTTGAGTGAAAAACGCCCAGAATACCAGCAGAGAAAAACAAAGTGATTTTGCTTTATGACAATGTACCATCACACACAGCAAGACTGGACAAGGAAATGATAGAGTCGTTCAGTTTGGAAATTCCTTCCCATGCCGCTTACTCACCAGACTAGGCTCCGTCTGATTACCATTTGTTTTCATCGATGGGACACGCACTTGCTGAGCAGCGCTTCACTTCCTACGAAAATGTACGAATATGGCTCTATGACTGGTTTTCATTAAAAGACTAACTGTTTTTTTGGCGAGGCATTCACACATTACTAAGGAGATGGGGAAAATGTATAGCTAGCGAAGGGCTATACTTTGAATAAAATACTCCTTTTCATTTCCAACCAATAAGTGTTTGTTTTTGCAAAAAAATTCCGGTTTCATATTTACACCCCTGGTATACAGTGTGTTCAATAAGAACGTGTCGCAAGTAATTCCTTCCTACCTTCTCAAACATATATGGGTTATGGAAAATTATGTATGACATGCCACTGCCGATTTCGCGTTAGATTCATTTGGTCAGTACAGTTTGATCTTTCGTAAAGATGACAAGTTAAGAAATGTGCTCTTTATAAAAAACATTTTGAAATTGCTTTTCTGGTTACCCATCCTAAAGGATTCAGAATGAGTGTGAGGTAGACCGTAAAATATACCAAAACCAGTGCTTCATATGTAAAGAAGTGGATTACGAGGTATGAAGAGTATGGTGATGTCGATGATGAGCCAGGTAGAAGCCTTAAAAGAAGTACATCAAAAAGGGACGATAAATTGATCGCACAGCTATTCAGGAAAAACTCGACATTAACTATGCGACAGGCGAAGGAAAAACAATCAAAAAGGGAGTTCGGGAGTCCATAAATACAATTAGAAGCAGGCTTGAAAGAATCAGGCATCAATAACAGGAGCACGAACCCCAAACCGCTACTAACAGAAAGCCATGTACAAAAGAGATTTAGTTGGTCACGAGAGAATTTGAAACGCGATTGGAACAACTTAGTATTTACCGATGAGTCATCTTTCGACTGGAAGACTTGGACAAAAAACGGTGAGAGATTGTTGCAACGTACCGTCAAACATCCAGCAAAGGTTCATGTTTATCGGTGCTTCTTTGAAAAAGGATTCGGAAAGTTGATTGCATTCAGTAGAAATCTGAATGCTGAATTTATGTATACAAGAAGGGATTATTAAAGTCTGCTGAGTTGCTGTATGGATCCAAAACGATGACTGGATTCTCCAAGAAGACAACGACCCCAAACATCGAAGTCGCCTCTGCACATTGTGGAAGGCAGAAAATTGGATAAAAACATTGGACTTGCCATCACTGAAAAATTGAGCCGAAGTTGTCAAAGAAGATGCCAGGCAATTATAGATAACACCGGTGGCTGGACGTAATATTAACATATTTGCGAAATTTCGTAATACTTATTGCTTTTTTTGAGACACCCAATCAATTTAAAAAGTATTAACATCCACTCACTTCTTTTGTACTGGAGCTATGATCGGAATCGCAGTTAAGTGTTAAATAATTGACAACAGCCCTGTTCTTGAACCCCCATTCACTTAGTCTTCCCTCTCCACCATAATCTGCATATTGGACTTTCCATGTATTCTGATTATGTTCCAAGAATAATAAAGTTGCCCCAGATATTTTTCGTTCGATATCGACTTGACGTTCAAATTGCATTAAACGCTCCGAAATTCAGTTCTGTAGCAATTTTCGCATTTAATATCTCGGAACCGCATGCATATTTAAACGGTAGAATCAATAATGGAGGAAATCTTGGCGATTAAAAGAAAACAAAGCCACACAAAATGAGAGGATTATGAGCTGGCGATAATATCAGGAGTAGAAGCGAATACAATTTCAAGCATAATTACAATTTCAAGATTATTTCATTCTTATACAACCAATTGTCTTATTTAAATGCAGCCCTCAAGACTTGTTCACAATTTACTCGAAACTTTGCGAACCATTTGCAACTATCTAGGACACCGTTTGCCATACTTAAGGTGTACATCTTTTAATTTCCATAAAATTGCCATTAAAAGTTGCATACGTACATGTATGCTAGCTGGATTGCATGCTCATGTCAGTACCACGTTGAACTAAATTCATGACTGACGCGCACTAGTTTCAAACTCGATAATTTACTAAACAGTGATTTTCAATTGTGTTTATCGAGGGGTGCGAATTTTTCTTTTTTCTTTGTTGTTGATTGAGAAAGAATTGTAAATGTTTTTCAATTTGATAATGATCGTTCAGTACAATACCTGTTGTTTTTTTTGTTTTTTTGTAAAATACAACTGAAATTGCTCAGGACATGTTCAAACAAATTTAAATATAATTTTCAAATAAACGTTCCGTGTGATTTGTTCCGATACGGTAGAATTTCAAATTGCTTTGAACATTTTTCATTACCTCCAGGCCTAAATGACCGAAAGCTACAATTTTTTTTAGTATAGTCATATATGTACCTGTAAACATGAAATACCTTTGATACCATATTTGTTTGGAGTGTGGTGTTACCACGGTCACCCGTCCGGAATGGATGGTCATTATCGGTATAGTTGGCGTATGTACAAGTCTGTTGCTTTAGTATTTTCGTATTGAGCTTGATATTCACTTTTTTTTTATTAATTGCTCCAATCTGTTGGCATAAGGACAAGGTTTTATTATTCTATAGAATAAAGTGGAAATATCGGTTCTTTTTTAATGTGAGTGCAATTTCTGGTTAAATTCAAGTTCACTGGTGCCCGCAGTACATTTGACTGCCAATTTTTTTTTTCTAGCTTAATGATGTAGGTCAGTTGATATGATAAACGGATTAGATTAACGATTGGAACAAAGGAGAAACCCACGAAATTTTATGTAGGGAATTCCAGTCGGAAAATCGATAGTAATTAATGACCTAAATGTGTTTTTTTTTTCGTTCTTTTTGAATGAAACTTTCACTCATAATTATCATCATCGTGTAACTAATTTTTGTTTTATTTCGAACTTTCCAGGACATCGTACAAATCGTACGTCAGTTAATACAGTTAGTAGTTCTCAAAACGGTCAAGGTGATCACGCTGAAAATATTCCACCGCATCAACCAACTGGAATACCGAAAGCGGCACGTCTACAGCAGCCGACTGCAAAAATGTCAATTACAACACCGGCCGTACCAACGCCGGCTTTACAAGCTCCAGCATCGAATGCTGGACCTCGACGATCCTATGTTGTCAAAGAAGTCGAACGATTAAAAGAAAATCGTGAAAAGCGACGTGCTCGGCAAGCTGAACTCAAAGAAGAGAAAAACGCTCTCATGAATATGGACCCTGGCAATCCTAATTGGGAAACTGCTGCAATGATTAGGTCAGTTGATTGATTTATTTTGAATGAAAAAGAAAAACATTTATTTTTTGTATTTAGAGATTTTCAAAGCACAATCGATTTTCGACCCTTGATCGATGGCCTACCAATCGAAGATCATCAAATAACCGTCTGTGTTCGTAAGAGGCCGGTTAGTCGAAAGGAAGTGATGCGTAAAGAAATTGATGTGATATCTGTGCCTAGTAAAGATCAGCTTATTGTACACGAACCGAAAAGTAAAGTTGATTTAACGAAATTCCTGGAAAATCATCGATTCCGTTTCGATTATGCCTTTGATGATAATTGCAATAATCAAATTGTTTATAAGTAAGTTGAGAAAAAAGAACTAGAGTATTGCATTGAAAGAAAACATTGCCGGATTCTATACTGTTGCGCTTTATTATTCGTGACGTTTCGGTCTCTGCTGAGACCTTTATCAAATTGATCTCAGCAGAGACCGAAACGTCACGAATAATAAAGCGTAACGGTGTAGAATCCGGAAATCTTGTCTTTCAATTCGAAATGCATTTTATTTCTAATTCCCTTTTTTTTTTGCCTTTGGGTAGATATACAGCTAAGCCTTTAGTTCAGACAATATTTGAAGGTGGCATGGCAACATGCTTTGCCTACGGTCAGACTGGAGCTGGTAAAACGCATACAATGGGAGGCGAATTTAATGGGAAAATTCAAGACTGTAAAAATGGTATTTACGCGATGGCCGCAAAAGATGTTTTCAATTTCTTACATAGTCCGCGTTACAGTCATTTGAAGTTGGTAGTGTCGGCTAGTTTTTTTGAAATTTATAGTGGAAAGGTACGATTGAACTTAACTCTCGTATTTTATAAGAACAAAACTTTAATTTGAACAAATTTTAGGTTTTCGATTTATTAGCCGATAAACAAAAGCTACGAGTCCTTGAAGATGGTAAACAGCAAGTACAGGTTGTTGGCTTAACCGAAAAAGTCGTTGACAGTGTCGAAGAAGTATTAAAATTAATTCAACATGGCAATAGTGCTCGAACATCCGGACAAACGTCAGCCAATTCGAATTCATCGCGATCACATGCTGTCTTTCAAATTGTCTTACGGCCGCCCGGTTCGTCACGAATTCACGGCAAATTCTCTTTTATCGATTTGGCCGGTAATGAACGGGGTGCCGATACGTCGTCAGCAAATCGCCAGACACGAATGGAAGGTGCCGAAATTAATAAATCTTTATTAGCACTTAAGGAATGTATACGAGCACTTGGCAAACAAAGTGCCCATCTGCCATTCCGTGTATCGAAACTGACGCAAGTTTTACGCGATTCGTTTATCGGTGAGAAAAGTAGGACATGTATGATTGCCATGATATCGCCCGGTTTAAGCTCATGCGAGCATACTTTGAATACGTTACGTTATGCCGATCGTGTTAAAGAATTGGTTGTAAAGGATAATATTGATATGCGTAATGACGATATCGAACAAATGGAAAGTGATGATCATAAAAATGGACAATTAAATGAAAATGAATTGGCACATTTGAGATCGTTAAGTGTACGTATATATTTTTATTTAAGGCGTATAATTTTCAGAAAGATATTTTAATATGAATAAATTTTTCAGGAACACGATATGTCAGACGAACTTTACAATCAACATGCAGCAATTTCGGATCTTCAACAAGCCGAAGAAGTTGTTGTCGATCAGCATAAGGCGATAAATGAGTTCTTAATGCGTTTCGTTCCAGAAAGTCGAGAGCTTTACAATTTAACGAATTATGTAGACTACGATCAAGATGGTGAGTATATTTATAAATACATATTTGAATTCTGGACCAACAATTCATGTTAGGGAGATTTCGAGATTTAGGTTTTATAAAAATTTCATTTGTGTGTAAATTATAGTAAGTCCCTGAAAAATTTGTAAGATGGAATCGTTAACCCCTTCAGTCGATTTTTCATTAGACCCATTAATTGAATTTTCACAAAATTAAAAACATTTTGAAATAAATGGGCCCCTGAGTTGCTTAGTATTCAGGATAACTGACTAAAATGAGGTAAAAGTTTTAATTGATCGGGATGAATTCAAAATGATTAAACCAGTAGAGTAAGTATTTGCAGCAGTACCACTCGGCGGAACTCTAACTTTAAACTAAAATATCAAGGTTTTGCTAATAATGTTAAATATGACCTGTGTAGAAATTGTTTGTAATGAACTTTTGGCTTTCGCGAGAATTACACTGACGTTATCATACAAAAGCAGCAACCGAATTTCATAAGCGTCAACGATAATTATGCTTATACAGTAATGGTCGGATAGAATACACTACAGTGCATGTAAAAATGTTATATGAAGGATTTCCCATTAAGACCGCCTATTTTGAATTTATCCCCATTTATTTTGTGTCGGTCGTGCAGCGTTCTTGTTTGACAGTTGTATTGTGTGAACATTGAGGCTTAGTGGTTGAGAATTACGCGGACTCACAACATATGGAAATTAAGAAAATCCTCTAACGAAATGGTGAGAGTTTTGTGGAGACGGTTAGCAAATGTCGTGGCTTTTTCGGTCACCATAATGCACCTTATTGCCGTACAGCAGTCCGATTAATCCAGAAATTTAAGGCGAATGGGTCAGTTCAAAACCAGGAATGTCCAGTCCGTGTTCGTGATGATCGGTCTAATGAAAATATTGCAGCTTTTCGTGAGAGTGAGAGTGTTGACCAAAATCCTTCCACATCTATTCGCCATCGTTCTCAGCAATTGAGACTTTTACGAAGCAGTTTCCAGCGAATTTTAAGTGAAGATCTGCATTTGCATACTTACAACATTCAGTTGAAACGGTTGAAGTCAGCAGACCATGCGCAGCGCCGAACGTTCACACATTGGATCTTAGAGCAACAACAAGTGAATGGTGTTTTTCGAAAACAATCATCTTCTCTGATGAGGCGCATTTCGAACTTCATGGCTATGTCAACAAGCAGAATTGTCGCATTTGGGGAGCTGAGAATCCAAGAGTGATTCTTGAACGTCCCATGAATTCACCGCGAGTTACTGTTTGGTGCGCATTTTAGGCTGAGGGAGTGATTGGACCGTTCTTCTTTGAGAATGTGGATGGCAATGCAGTCACCGTCAACGGTGTTCGTTACGTGAGATGATAAACAGCTTCTTCTGGCCTCAGATTGCTGAAATGGATCTCGAAGACATGACGCTTTCAACAGAACGGAGCAGCCTGCCACACAGCGAACGAAACGATGGAATTGTTGGAGACGAAATTTCAAGGGAGAATTATCGCGCGCCGCACAGAGGGGCCGAATGGCCAAAAAGCGGAAAAAATTCAATATCTCGAGAACGGATTAAAATTGTAAACCTGGGGCCGGTCTCATTCGACTCAGAACAAAAAAATACATCAAGTTAACTGTTTTTATTGAAATTTTGAAGAAAATTAAAGAACTAATGAGGAAATGAAAGCTTATTGGCAAGATACAAATTTCTGAAATTTTCGGAATAGGTTGTACTCATCAAAACAAGTAGCAACAAGTATTTTGAATGTATATTTAAATTAAATAATGCTTACAATTAAAAATTCAAGGAAGCTTAAAAGACTGGAGAATTTGGTAAATAATAAAACTAGGAATTCAAAGTCAAAGGTAGTTCAAATTGAAAAGATACTTACGATTTCATATTCAAGGAAATTAGATTAACAGTTCCTTAGCTGCATCACTAATTTCCAGATGCTTTTTCTTTGGTTTGGGTCTCATGTTCATGATAAAAGGATCCGAAGTCTCCAGTAGCTTGTGGAACACGTCTTCGTTGGTAGATAAACGAGACATTTTCCGCGAGTTTCTGATCCTGAAAGTCTTGTAATTCTTATTTCTACTTTCTTGTGCCTCTTCCGACAATATTCTGACTGGAAGAATCGACTTCTGCACTATTTCAGCACCATACAACAAAATCTTATGTACCGTGGATGGCGTGTAGTACCATGAATACTTCTCAATGTCCATCTCTGCTGTTTCTTTTGAGAAGAGCCGGAATTTTTCTGGTTCGATCATTGCATTGCTATTTATGACTTCCAGTATGCTAGCGATCCGGTGGATTAGAGTTTCGTCGACTCCCGTTATTGCACTTGTGACCTTGCAATCATTGAAAAAACGTCTGGCAGTGTTGCCATTACTTGAAGATCCGTAACCCTGCTTAACGAAGTCTACTTTGATGCCGACTTTCTCAAGAAACTCTTGTTGAATACGTTTCTTTTCGTTTTCGTGCATGACTCGCGTGTCTTTTGTAGTCCTCCATTTTTTAAAATTTTGGAACTGTTTCACTTTCCACTTCAAGAAGGCCTAGATACTCAGTAGATGGTTACTGTTCGCTTTCTATTATTCAGTCCCCCATAAAATCTACAAATATTTGTCAGTAGCAGCCAGTAAAGCTGAAAAATATACCAGCTTCTCCACTCGTTACGGTCGTTCTCACTTCCCTTCCCCTCCCTTCCTAATTCCATTGTTTCCCTCCATGAATGTGTTTGTGCATTGCACATAAAGGCCGAAATTGCCTATAGCACAGATCATTCTGAAAAAAAACAATAATTTTCCAAAGCACTCGCGACGGATAATTCGAGAATTTTTTGACCAAACTGACACGAAAAATTAAGGCAACCCAAAAAAACGCGACGAATTTCGCAAATCAGAAAGCCAACGAGCTCGGGAAAAAATTTTCTTCAGTTTTTCGAACGAGATCGAAGGCGACAAAAATACGCGTTTTACAGAAGACGGTAGCGGCGGCGACGAGGACTTTCCAGTCGAGAAAATTTCGTACCGGGCGCACATTCCTGACGATCGCGACGAGCGTTTTAAGATGGCGCTCCACTTACGATTTCTGCATTTTCTTTTTCTTTTTTTGCACTTTTTAACACGATTTACGTTCGACATTTGATATATTTTTTTGCTCTTGTGATGTTGTGGCAGACTTTTAGATGTCGAGCTCGAGATGTCAAGCTCCGCGCAAGTTTTCTTTTTTCCCTTCTCCCACGCTCTTCCACTCGCACGTCACGAACCCATCACCATGTCGCCCCTGACGTTGGCTGCATTTTGAAAAATGTTTCCGGTTGCCAGTGACGCAAAGAACTTCGTTGATTGCCGACAAATTGCAATTAACCAAAATTCGGGTTCGCCTTCGGTGAGGTGACTCATCCCACTTAACAACATGCACATGGGTTCCTAACACAAGCACACCGATTATTCTTAACGGACAAGATGTGCAAGATTTTTGTTACCTCGGAAGCATTGTCAGCATGGACGGCAGAGCCGAAAAGGATATTGAAGCTCGTAAAATAAAGTCAGGTCTTCGGTATCCTTTTCCCTCTCTGTGAAGATTAAGAGAGATCTCCCTTCGCGTGAAGCTGTGATTATTTGACGCATGCGTCAAATTCGTGTTATTATGTGGTTGTATCACATGGAAAATGACCGTTCGATCTACCAAGAAATTGCAAACTTTCGTGAACCAAGGCCTCGGACGCATTTTATGGATATTCTGGCCAGAAGCTATCTCCAACCGCGGACTTTGGAGGACAACAGGACGGACTAAAATAGGCATTGAGATTCAAAGGCAGAAGTGGCAGTGTATCGGTCTCACTTTGAGGAAAACACAGCGAAACATCGCCAAACCAGCTCTAGATTATAATTCTCAAGGAAGACGTCGGGCTGGGCGACCATGTAGCACATTGAAGCGAGCAGTAGAGCAGGAGGCAAGTGGAATAAACAAGTACTGGCGACAACTAAAGGCCGATGCTTAGGATCAAGCCTTGTGCAAGAGAACTGTTTCTGTCCTATGCCTCAATATCTTAACAGGAAATTGATTGATTGAGTCTGGTTTTTACCGAGGATGGTCGCCCTACCCTCAATCTAGAGGATCAGCCGTACATTTGATGGTAGACCCAGTTAACGGCTTAAAGCCCAATCATATGATACTCTAGATGAGATGGAAATGACTTTAATATACCGGAAAATATGTCATCTCAAATTCTTTCGAATAGTGAATAGAGACTTTTGCATGGGAGGTGGTAGAAGTAGAGGGGGAAGTTTGTAATTTTCGTATATGACACCGAACATGGCATACAAAATGTTTTTTGCTGAATTTAAAGTTTTTAAAAAAAAATTGGTCATAATTTTCCTGAAATTGGGGCATTTGTATGGGAGGTGGCAGAGGAAGTGGAGCGTTTAAGATGTTTTGAAACTGCTTATCATCATCCTTATCACCATGCTTTGATTCAATTTCAATGTCGATAGCTCTCATATATTCGAAGGAGAAATGCGTTTCTTGAATTTATAATACAGATATTTGTATGGGAAGTGGTGGAAGGAGTGAAGCGGAGCTTATAATTTTTTCTAACACTTATTTCAATTATTAAGAAACAAATTCTGGCAAAATTTGAAGTTTGTACTTTTTCTACTTTGAATGGAAATCGATAAAATGCATTTAACAGAAATTATGCATTTGTATGGGAGGGGGTAGAAGGAGTGTACGGATCAAAACAATTTTTTTTTGTATTATTAATATTTCTATTTGTATACTTTATACAAAATATCAAGTTGATAGCTTTAACAGTTTCGAAGAAAAATAATTTAATTTAAATTTCAAAATTTCGTGAAATTTGTATGGGAGGGAGTAGAAGGAGTGAGGTGAAGTTGATAGTTATTTTTAAAATAAATTGCAATTATAGTAAAATTAATTCTGACAAAATTTCGTCTTTTCAGCTTTACTAGTTTCAATGAAAATCGAACATATGTATTTTTCAAAATAGTCCATTTGTATGGGAGGGGGTAGAAGGAGTAAAGGGATCGGGTCAATATTCCGTCATATTATTGACATCTATATCGTAATATTTTGACCCAAATTTCAAGTGGATAGCTTAAATAGTTTCAAAGAATAATCAATTTCTTTTTATTTCGAAATTTCATAAAATTTGTATGGGAGGGGGTAGGAGGAGTGGGGGGATGTAGCCCATTCATGAGCTTAAAGTTACTTTTTTGCTAAAAATGACACAGAAAATTTTTTAGCACTATAGCTCAAAGCTTTCAACAACAAATATTTCTGTACCCTTGGCGGCTCTGTGCGAGCGTTATTTCTTAGCGGTACAAACGGTAAGCCAAACACAATATACTCTCAGATTTCATCTAGAGTATAAAAACAATCGTCAGCAGAAAAAAAATTCTATAAGACTATAGAAAAATAAAACAACTGATCAAAAAAAGAAAAAGAAATAATAATAAAGTAAAAGTAAAGTCAAAATTAGAAAGAAATAGAAACTAAAAAGAATTTAAAATGTCGCTTTTGAAAGTTGCTCGAGTATCGGTAAAGTCGATTTTGTTACATATAGAATTATAATAAGTAATGCATCTGGATATTGGTTCATTCTGTCCATAATTAGTTGCATGCGGGTATTTACTAAATAGGATCCTTCGACGAAGCGGACGTTCAGGAGCATATATCGGAATGAAAGAAAGCAACTCCGGACAGTTAATACGATAAGACATAATGTCTTTTATTAACATTATGCCAATCATTTTCCTTCTGTCAGATAAGAATTGTAAATCAATAGATGGAATGTCATAATACCAGTTCAACTTACGAAGAGCAAATCTCGTAAAGTTACGCTGGATGCGTTCAATTCGATTGATGTGTACTAAATACACCGGATCCCATATAACACAACAGTACTCCAAAAGGGGTCGGACCAGAGATGTGAAAAGAGCCTTCAAACTATAAAGATCTTTAAACTTCGCCGAGTTCCGTTTAATGAAACCAAGCATTGAATTAGCTTTAGCAACTGTATAATCGATATGAGGCACAAAACTGAATTTAGTATCAATTGTAAGGCCGAGATCTTTGATTTCAGCCACTCGCTGCAGATCCTCAGCTCCAAATTTATATTTGAATACAACAGGATTGAGACATCTATAAGCGGAGAAAATCAATCATTTACTGATATTAAGTTTGAATAAGTTTACCTCACACCAAACCTCAAAATTATTCAGATCATTCTGAATTTTATACAAAAGCATGTTGTACGAGAGAAAATCTTAACATCATTCGCGTATAATAAACACGAACCGAAATCAAGTACAGATGAAATGTCATTAATAAAGAGAATAAATAGTAAAGGGCCGAGATGACTGCCCTGAGGAACACCAGATTCTACAACAAATATCTCTGAGCTATAACCGTTAATTTTAACGAACTGTTTTCTGTTAGATAAATACGTGGTTGTCACTGAAGGAGGTTCGAATGGAAACCGAGAGCCTGTAGTTTAGCAATAAGAAGTCCACGGCGGACTCTGTCAAAAACCTTTGGAAATTTGTGTAGATAACGTCGACTTGGAAACCGTTCTCAATAGAATCCACGCAAAATTTAGTGAATAGAGTTAATTGCGAAGCTGTAGATCGACCCTGGACAAAGCCATGTTGACAATAGCAAATTGATTCTTTAATTGAGAAATATATTTTATCCTTGACAATCGCTTCGAATAATTTCGATAAAGACGAAAGCATAGAGATAGGTCTATAATTTTCAACATATCCAAAAATTCTCCAAACGACAGTGATTTATTAAAAATTAGGACTAACCAGTGACATAAAGAAGATAAGCAATTTTGTAAGAACATCGCAGGAATCAAATCGAAGCATGCGTTTTTTTGGCTGTCAAGATTATCAAAAGCTGATCGAACATCTTCGTTGGACCGAGTGATATCCCCTAGGTCTGTAATAGAGTTCAAAGATTTATAATTGTCATCTGACACCTCACTCCGATCTGAATTGTATACTTACTAAAGTCCGACGCAAAAAGATCACAAGTTTCTCCGATGTCATTGGATGAAATGCCTGAGTATTCCATCGACTTCGGGAGCTGAGATGGTTTGCGCTTAGAGTTAAATCAAATTTGATATAAGTATGATAGGCACTGGTGGAAGGTTCAAACGGGGTGTTGTGGACCTTATAAGTCTCAGCTTACTTATTGGAGGTGTATAGTGTTCGCTGAATTTGTTAAATACTCTACAGCATCTTTAATATGCTCATTTTGTCCGTAATCTGTACGATGTGGATATTCCTTAAGCCCTTTAAATATTTATTGCTTAAGAAAATAGGTACGTACGCACATTAAATTCTTGTGTAATTCAAGACGTTGCTTTGATGAAAATAAAATTAAGTTTGTATCATTTTTGATCTGTTTTCCTTTTTTTGATTTATATTTTGTCAAAATTTAGTAAAAGTAAAAGGACTAAGACTTAATTCAAACAAAAAAAAAAAAATCTTGGAATTGCTTTCTAAATTTTACCGATTTATTTAAATGCAAGTTATTACGAGATACGAGATCGACAAAAAAATCATTACTCTTCGTTCGCATTACATTACATTCCTTTAGTCAATAATGATTCTGGTAATTTATAAATATATTTCAAATTTAAATTTTAATAATAGAGTTAGACATAATCACACAAAATTATACTTAAGTGTCCTTCGCTTTCAATTAAATGGATGAATGATGCAATCAGTGAGGAAGATATCTTGGTGCCTGCATTCCTCTTGTAGAATAGGGCATTTGATAATCGCACAATCGTTATAAGGAAACTAGCCGTAGAATCTCCAATTTAAGACGATACAATTCGTGATGAAACGTCGACTCAACCCTCGGTCGGTGTTAATGATTCTTGAATTTTCCGGCCGCTGAAATATCCGTTCAATTTACTTTTTTATGAAGTCGCGCAAGCTCTTTCAAAGGCTGAAACGTTATGCGTTCCTAAAACTCGGTGTGAACAGTATTCTTTTCAAGCTGAGCGCACTAGCCAGCCAAAATTTAACGCATTTCAAAACAACCCTTTTTGCCAGTTGGCTTGAATTATCGCATAGAAATTGTCGATTATTTCGAAAAACGCGAAAATAATTTACCCGACACAAATGATGAAGTCTTCCGAACAGCGATTTTTCATTTACTTGTTCACACAACGGAGCGGTAGTACGCGGAAAACCCACTCGAAGGAACATCCAATTGGCCCTCGGAGAAAGGATTTCGATTTTTCGGGGAAGTAGTGGCAGAAGCCGCGCGCGTGTTCTCAAAAGGTCCACAATGACTGGCACGAGTATCGAAAAAAACAACTAAATAAACGAAAAGGCAATGCAAATGCGGAATCCTTAGACGCTGAAACTGTCAAGTCCGGAAAATTATTTGTTCATCGGTCGTTTTTTTGGGTTTACGAGACGCCACTTAGCCTTCGAGATCCGCTGCTTATGTCCATTAAGCACACATTGCACCGAGAAACCGAGGTAAAGTCTCAGCGATTTTGACGTACGAGACAGAACAGCTGTTTTATGCTCGGAAAACCGAAACAAGTTTTGACTCGATTTAATCCTTTTGCTTTTAAAATCACCAATAGCATACTTTACGGCGCAAGCCCCGTATGAATGCCACACTACAAAATTAACCCACAAAAGTCTTTCCAGGAATTTCCACTGTCTACTTGTTCTCACGACTTGCTTCGCGGCTTTTTAATACTTTTACCGACAAGCAAAGCGATTTTTGTTTGGGGGAAAAAGATTCCGAGAAAAAATGTAAAAAAAACCCATGAGATCGACCGCCGTAAATTCCATTCGCCCGTTTCGCACAAAAATATACGCCCAACCGCTCGAACTTGAACGTAATTCGCACGCCGGCATTTTTATCTCACGTTTTGTTGAAATTTTTTCCAGGAATTTGTCGGGAATTACGCAAAAAAATTATCGCCAACGCGATTGCGAAGCTTCTCCTTTGGCGAGTTCTCCCCGCGTTTTTTTATACTCTAGATAAAATCTGTGAGAGTATTATAAGTTTGCTCTAAAGTTTGTAACGCCAAGAAATAAGGCTTGGAGAAAAAAAATGAATGATACAGAAGTTAATATTATCACTCAAAAATCTCAAAGCCGGATGTCCGTCCGTTCGTTCGCTCTCTAGCTTGAGAACGCGTTGAGCTAGAAAGCTCAAATTTCATACACGTCGTTTTTGACAAAAAAGTAAGATCAAGTTCGTGAACGGGCCAAATCGCTCCACGCCTTCTATCCCCTCCCATACAAAATGACACTATTACGCAGTTTGACAATAAACGGATTTGCTCGAAAAGGATAAAAGCTATTGGCCTGAAATTGGAATTGGAATATATTACTTTTGTGATAATATCAATCTACCGTATAATAATTATGCGTGTCCTCCCCCTCCTTCCACCACCTCCCATACAAACTGCACTTTTTAAAGAAATACTCTAAACCAATTTACTCAGTGCGTATAAAGTTCAGCGAGCTGAAATTGTGCATTAAATATTTATTTAGAATTATTAGTCAGACCAAAAAATATTAGATGATTAACTTCACCCCTTCTACCCCCTCCCATACAAAACGGTGGAAATTGTGCACTAAATATTTATTTCAAATTGTTAGTAAGGCCAAAAAAAATAAGACGATTAGCTTCACCCCTTCTACCCCCTCCCATACAAAATGAGACAATTTCACAATTCGACAATAAATGGATTTGCTCGAAAAGTATAAAAGCTATTAGTCTGAATTTCGGGATATATTACTTCCATAACGATTTCAATCTACAGTATAAACATTATTTGCGTCCTCTCTCCTTCCACCCCCTCCCATATAAACTACACTTTTTCATGAAATGCTCGAAGACGATTTCCTCAGAACATATAACATTCATTGAGCTCATATTTTGTAATACATACTTAATTAGTATTATCACTAAGATCAGAAAAAGTATTTGATTAGCTTCACTGCTTTTACCCCCTCGCATACAATGTGACACAGTTTCATAGCTTCACAAAAAATCTATTTTCTTGAAAAGTATGAATGTTACTGGTCTAAAATTTAAGAGATGTCAATTTTATGATATTCTTAGTTATTTCTGAAAAACTCAACTGCTATCACCCCTTCTAACACTCCCCACACAAAATTTCTTGGGATCACAAGCCCTGACATGTTTTTTTTTTTCTTCCGCCATGCGGCTTGCGACCCGTCAAAAAAAATCTGCCAGCTTTTTTTTTTTTTTACAGAATGACCTGTGTTATAGGCAATTGCGGCCTTTATGCGCAATGCACAAACACAGTCATGGAGGGAAGGAATGGGATTGGGAAGGTTGGGGAAGGGGAGTGAGAACGACCGTAGCGAGCGGAGAAGCTGGTATACAGGGTGTTTGGTACTCCGTACATAACCTTGTAAGGGGTTATTCCTGGATATATTTTGAGCAAAAAATTGTTCTACGGAGATGGCCAATTTTCAATATCCACGGAGATACAGGGTGATCAAGAAAAGTCCTTCGGACCTGTACCCTCACTCACTCAAAACGCTATATCTTGAAAACCAATAATCGCATTTCAAAGTGTTATAGCTTGTTTTTTAGGGAATCAAATTATCTTTCATTTAGTGTAATAGTCCGTATTGTACCTGTACCCAATCCTCAGGTATTTCCTTCAGACCACAAATTTTTGATACTTTGACCCTCAAAATTCTGTGATCAATGTAGTTTTTCTCAAGAAAACGCATTATAAAAATGTCATTTTAATGTTGTTTTTTTATGTGCCATATTATTGCCTACAAAAGATGCACACATACTTATGACTTAGGTTTTCCCGTTTTCCAGGTAATAAGCGAAAATACATATGGCTTAAAAATAAAATATGCCATAAACCAACCCTCGTTCTAAAAAAACTACCTGAAATGTTGTTAAACTGAAATATTCTTTGTGTCCTTTAATTACTATTTAAATTATCAATGAATGTCCTTTAGGTAGTATTAAAATTATCGAGAAAATGAATTAAATTAAAATGAGTTTCAACACAACTAGGTGCAGCACTTTGCTCTTTTTAATGGGTTACCTAACAAAATGAAAAGCCTATAAAAGCAAACCATACTTCATATTTTTATCAGTTTTAGTTAAATTTGTAAAAGAACAAGGTGTCACTAAAATTTAGAAAAGAATTTCGAAATGCCTGAGTTCACGAACGAAGAATATGCAGACATAATTTTTCTCTATGGAGAGTGTCAGGGAAATGAGCAAGCGGCGCGATCTTTGTATCATCACAGATTTCCCAATCGTCGAATACCTTACGCGAGAGTATTCCAAGACGTTTACAGAAGGATTAGGGAAACAGGCAGTGTTAGGACAAGCAGAGTGAATGCAAATCCTGCGCCGGTAATCGCTTTTTCAATTGATCAACGATTCCTAGCTGCAGTTCAAAATGATCCATCAACTAGTATACGACGCTTGGCATTGCGGTTTAACGTCTCTACGTGGAAAGTTTTGAGTGTCCTGAAAGCAGAACGTTTGCATCCCTACCACCACACACCAGTGCAGGAGCTGTTACCCATTGATTTACCCAAAAGGATGGAGTTTTGCAATTGGCTCCTTGAACGACAAATAAGTGACGAGAATTTTATCAGCAACATTCTTTGGACGGATGAGTCCCAATTCACCAGGGACGGTATCACAAACTTCCACAACTTACACACATGGGCTGAGAGCAATCCACATACAAGAAGAGAGGCATCATTTCAGCACAGATTCAGTGTCAATTTATGGGCAGGTGTGATTGGCAACGATTTTATTGGTCCTATTAGGCTTCCGCCTACCTTAAATAGTTCCAATTACTTCCATTTTTTGACAAATGATCTACAGGAGTTATTGGATGATATGCCACTGCAACGATTGGCTTCCATGTTTTACCAACACGATGGTGCTCCAGCTCATTACGGCCGACAAATCAGAGATTGGTTAAATTCCAATTATAGCAGTCGCTGGATCGGTAGAAATGGACCGATACACTGGCCTGCAAGATCTCCTGATTTAACTATTATGGATTTCTTTGTATGGGGACGGATGAAGGACCTTGTCTACGCAACGGAAGTAGTAACGTTGCAGGATCTAAACACCAGAATCGATGCGGCAGCAACAGAAGTAAGGCAGCAGTTGAGGAGTATGAACACAAAGAGAACACTGGCAAAACGAGCTTTAGCGTGCATTCAAAATGAAGGTAGCCATTTTGAACATTTATTGTAATTAAGGAAATTTGAAATAAACCGTAAAAACCATTCTTAAGTTCTTTTAGTTCAAGCGGAGAGTGTTGATCAACCTATTCTTGCTTTTTTGACAAAAGTGCTAAATTATTGGAATGATAATTTCTTCTAAACTATAAAACTTATGCAATGCAAGTGTATGCGTCTTTTGTAGGCAATAATATGTCACAAAAGAAAACAACAATAAAATGACATTTTTATAATGGGTTTTTTAGAGAAAAACTACATTGATCTTAGAATTTTGACGGTCAAACTGTCAAAAATTTGTGTTCTGAAGCAAATATCTCAGAATTGGATACAGTTACAATGCCGACTATTACAGCAAATGAAAGATAATTTGATTCCCTAAAAAACAAGCTATAACACTTTGAAATGCGATTATTGGTTTTCAAGATATAGCGTTTTGAGTGAGTGAGGGTACAGGTCCGAAGGACTTTTCTTGATCACCCTGTATCTCCGTGGATATTGAAAATTGACCATCTCCGTAGAACAATTTTTTGCTCAAAATATATCCAGGAATAACCCCTTACAAGGTTATGTACGGAGTACCAAACACCCTGTATATTGCTCAGTTGTGCTGGCTGCTTACTGACAAATATTTGCAGATGTTATGGGGGACTGAATGATAGAAAGCGAACAGAAACCGTCTACTGAGTATCTAGGCCTTCTTGAAGTGAAACTGTTTCACTTTTACACCGTTTCCCCATTTTATTGCGAATAATTACCTCCAAAGTTTTCGAACATCGTCGATCCCTTCTCTGCGGCTAGATGGCGCGCAACTCGTCCCACATAACAATAATTTAGATGTGTTGAAAGTTGATTGGCACACTTTGATAAGAATAGGGAAGAAATCAGATCAGGACCAATAGTTGTGAAAGCATGAAGCACCTCCTCAATGGACAATAAGATATTGTCAACTAGTTGAGGAACCAAAATGTTGGGTTCACTGTGGGTTGAATCTGACTGGGCACCAAAAACTTCATGAAAACGGTCAGCAAACATATCGCAGATATTACGTCGGCAGGAAGATTACGTGATTCCATTGGATATGGTTACGGAATAACTCGAACTTTTTCGTTTTGTATTAACAAATTCGAAAAATCTTTTTGGTTCCGTTATGATTTATTGACCAATTTTTTTTAATTACACTCATACGCAATCAGGGACTTAAAAGAGAAATCTGAATCCATAATACGCTTGAAGATTAGGAGTAATCGCGTCCGTTCTCTCTAAACAGCTTATTTCTTCTATTCCGCAGTGATCTGAGGTTTTTAGGATAAATTCTCTTTTTGCTTTATTTATAATTATCGATAATTTTAAAGATCACATTATAAAACGATGTTATGGAATTGTCAAGATCATTACATGAGAAAAGGGATGTCCAGTCTGTTGAAGATAGTTCATTATTAATGCAATTGAAATCAGCATTACGCAAGTCAAATACAATGTTAGTATTGTAAGAGTGAACAAAATTAGTGTAGTCGCATGGTAGTTCTACTATGATAGTAGACTGATCTTGTGTATTAGAGAAAAGATTCTACGCGCCAGAGGCAGGGCTAACAATCACTTCATCATATGCATTGGTAAAGATCATATCAAGCCATCTCCCATTTTTATTGGGAAAATTCACTACCTGATTTAAGTCGTTATTACACAGTGTGTCGACAATAGTTGTGTCAATATCAGACGTAAGATTTCCCGGTATAATAGTGTTATCGGAATGATTAGTCTGAAAAGAGATACTTGGGCGATTAAAATTGCCTAGTAGGAAGATATTGTCATTCTCTGTTAAGAAGCAATTAACACTATGAAAAACGTCAAGAATGTCTTGGTATTTCTGATCTTCGAAATAAGGCTGTACAGATACAACACCGATTTAAACATATCAATTAATCAGCATTATTTAGATATTTTTATAATTTCATTTTCGATAAGATTTAACATTAAAATATTATTTTTAAAAAATTAGTTCTAATGTTTTGGGAAATTTCGAAAAATACTTAGTGCAAAATCTTGATTTTGTAACATTTTGTACGAGAAGTAAAAGAGGTTGAACAATATTTATTTATTTTTTTGTTAAATAGAGGTCTCTGGATTCTTTTTCACTCACAATACAGAATTAGCATTAACCAACAAATTAATTTTTCTTTTTCTCTCTTTCACAGCATACTGTTCACGCGGAGAAGAAATGTTCACACAACTTGCAGATCTTGCAAATAACTGTCGCGAATCAATGGCTGAATTCCGAGCAAAATTAGCTAATGAAGAAATGTTATCGCATACAATTAAGCCTGGAAAGCGTTAAACATCATCACACCAACACCACCCTCTCTTCTAACACAGAAATCCAGTTATTAAATTTAATCTTATTTTTTGCGTGTGCGCCTAACCAAAAAAAAAAAAAAAAACAATTTATTAAAACAAAAATTTAAAACTAAAGCAAAGCAAAAAATAAAAACAATGAAATTTATATAAACGAAAACAGAAATTAAAATAAATTATTTAATAACTAAAAAAAAAAAAATAATATATATTTAATTTTTGAAATAATTTTTAAATAACAAAAAAACACACATATACCTACAAACAAATAACAATAGAAAAATAGAAGAAGAAAACTTATTAAAACAAAAATCTATATTTAGTATTTTAATAATCGTCTTGGAAAACGAAATAAAAAAGGAATAAATTGTTCAATAATTACTTGAAGGAAAACAAATCAACGGAGAAAACCAGTTATTGATTTTTTTTTTAGATTAATTTTAAAATAATATAAATAAAATTTTAAAGCAAGAAAAAGACATTTTTCCTGTTATATTACTCATCATAATATGATTGAAGATTTAAATAAAATGAAATAAAACTGTTGCTATACTACTAATAAAAATGAAAGAAACAAAATTACTACGCTATTATGCTCATACTATTTAAATTAATATTATAAAAAAAAACAACACACACAATTAATTATTTTAATAAATTTAAAAAACCAGCTATAAATGACAAGGTAGTAATTTAAAGTAAAAATGAAAAATGTTATAACACAATAATGAAAAAAAAAAGTATATAAAAAATCGGTAGTAGAAATATTTGTAAAATATCGGATTGAGAAATAATATGATGCGGTGTGATATTGATGTTTTTATAGTAGCACAGTTAACTAGGAAAAGCTGTATGCGCGCGAGTTACAAATCTTATTTTCTTCTTCTTTTTATTAAAACAAAACCAACAAAAAGACACGATGAAAATAAAATGAAATCTTTTATCATCTTCTGTTTCACATTCATTTTATATAGAAACAATGTTGAAACAGATTTTTTAAATATTTAATGAGTTTTTTTTTTTAATTTTTTCATATATAAATAAAATAATTACGTATACACTTTTTGTATTATGGTAGATAGGTAAAATAGCTTTTTGTGCTAAGTAACTCATATTTCCTTCACCCGAAATGTTTTATTTGTTTCTTTTCTTTTTAAATCATCGAATAATCATATCTCTCACTATTTTTTTTTTATTTCCTTTTTTACCTATTTTTTTAATTTTTATTTATTAATTATATATTTGTCAAGTGTCTTCACTATGGAAATAATGTTTCTTTAAAATTGAATTTTGCAAAAAAAAAAAAAAAAGACATTAAATATGACTATGACAATGCCTATAAGGCATTAAATACGACAGAAGATCTTTTTTTTTATTATTTATTCTGTTTATGAAATGAAACGAGATATCATTAAAAACTATCGAAATGAAAATCACATTTATTATGAAATATATACGAGTAGAGTCATACGACTTGGAATGTTGTTCTAAGATCAGCATAGAAACATTCTGTTTGAAATTATGATCAAAACATATTTTGATATGGAAATTATAAATAAAGCTTTGTTGAGATTTTTTTTTATAATATGTAAAGAAACAATATAATAATATTGAGAAAAAAAAAAGTAAATAGCATTTTTCTATAATTTTATTGTTTGATTATAAAAATTTTAATTTCGAATTGAAGAATTGCTCCAGTGCAGAGGAGTCATAATGTATCTCGATTCGAGTATTAAATTCAAATTTCAAGACCGAATGGCATAACGTATCCCGTTACGAGAGGTTGATGTGCATTAAGTGAAAAAGGGTACTAGTTTCATAGTTTTGTGGCATCACGTATCTCGATATCAAATAGTTTGCAAGATTTTCAGTCACGTACCAATTAGCGTTCGAGTTGAAAGGCCTCAGTAAAAAATGTAAGTAATTTTTTATTTATCAGTCGTTTTTCTATAAAGAAAGTGGATAAAATTCGCTTAATTTTTTTTTTCTTATTTGGAGCTCAACGATTTCGGTTTTGCATATTTTGAAATAACTTAGTAATTCTTGTTTTTTTAAAGAATAGCGAAAAAACAAAAATATGTCAATCTATCTGTTGTGTCTTAATTTCAATTAGGAATGCAAAACGCAATGTGGAATTCGATATTTGTTAAGTGTCGCCCGAAAAAAAAAAAAAAAATTTTTATTGATTAAAAATTTTTGCGAGGAGTGTAAATTGATTTGCTGTCGAAAAAGGTTCGCAAGCCCTGGATCGACCGAGATAGCAACCGAAAAATTTACAGAAAGTACCGTTAGCATTAGTTGCCGGCTGAAGGGAACGATAGCGAAAAATGTGGAGTTGTCGTGTGGTCGCCTGCCGGTGTGCTAGTCGGAAAGAAAACAAAAAGGAAAGTTGGTTCAATTTTTCGGGACAAAGTGGAAATTTCTTGACTCGCTGTTAAATAGTGTCGTGCGCTTTTTGAAATTGTGTTGCAAACAGGAGTCTATTGGAAAATGTCCCATCAACTGTACTAGCCCGTTTCGCTAACGATAATGTGTTATTTATATCGCCACGAGTGGTAAATTGCTTTTTAACTCCAAACCCAAGCCTTTTCGCGCGATTAGGTCGGGGATAATTTAATATTGTGAAGCTCGGAAATTCTGCGTAATATTCGTCCCACGCAGGTTTTCTTACGGTTAAAATTTTCACGATCACAGGGTGTGTCGTGTTGCATGTTCCTACAAGACCTGTACACCAGCGCATGCGTGCGAGCAGAACGAAAGACGGTCAACTCGGAAACGAAAAGAATCCGACACGTTTTTTTTTTAAAACATCCCGAGGAAATAAACGTGCGCGTTACCCGCGACAATTCCATCGTGCTTAAACGGCAAATTAATTAATTTAAACGCTTCGAAATTTCCCCGAGCAATTAAATACGAGTGCTGTGAAAAAAATCATCCATAGCGCGGTCATCTTCGAGATTCTTCGTTCGAAGCGAAAATTGCAAGTCCGTCGAGAAAAGTCGGTGGAAAGGTGTTTTGGGGTGTTGATACGGATTTTCTTCGCGCATAACCTGTAAATTTTTTTTTGCTTCGGCCGCCGGCACGGCTCAAACGATCGTACGATCCGCGAAAGTTAGGCAGAGAGAGACAGAGCGAACAAGGAAATATCCGCAGAATTTCTCCTTCGTCGCCTCACTGAGGAACATGTTTGTGTGCGTTAAAAGAATGGCGTGCAGAAAATTCGTGAAAATTACGTTCGGTGTGAGACACGCGCGCAATTACTTAAAGTTTAATTAAAAAAAACACGAATTCCAGAAAAGTATTCAAAAATTTTGATAATGAGCTAAGTTCGTGTCTTCATTTAACTCATTTTATACGAATCTCGAGATAAATTCGGTCGTTATTGAATTTTCTGATATGGTGTTTGTGTGTAAACTAACCGTAACTGTGCTTCAACCCGCGGGCTACTTTATTTAGTAAATAAAAAAAAAAAAGGGCGCGCACGTGAAATTCAATCAAAAACGTCGATTTTTTTTTTGCACCCGGAAATCGCTTTCGGAGAATTAAAATTAAATAAAAATAGAATGAAATAAATAAGAATAAATAGAATTAAAATTAAATGAAAATAAACTGCCAACAAGTCGGGCGAAACTTTATTATTCTTGGGACATGTTGCGGATGTGTGGAAAGTCAATATGCAAGTAAGAGTGGTTAGGGAAGACTAAGTGAAAGGGAGTTCTTGAGCAGGGCTGTTGTCTATTTAACAATATTTCATTCGTTTCTACAAGTTTGGGTTTTTATGGAGGGAAGGAGGAGGGGTAATAGTAAGGGTGGGTGGATGTTAATAGCTTTTTAATTAATTGCTTGAATCACGTCCAATATTCTCTGTGTAGAATGTGTTTCATAGACGAAGTTGCATAGAATTTTCATAAAATTCGGTGTATTTTACATTCACGAAACCGAACATTTGTATGGGAGGGGGTAGAGTAGGTAGGGGAATCGTAAATTTTGATATGCAGTTTTATTTCGCTTCTCTTTTAAGGTGCTTTTATAAAATTTCAAGTTCATAGCTTTTAGTTTGTTGGCTATTAGATGATTTATGAAATTGGTCGAAATCATAGTTTTGTATGGGAGGGGGTAGAAGGGCAAGCGCGATTTGAAAATTTTGAAAGCAATTTCATTTGAATTATTTTTATAAGTTTCAATGCAAAATTTGAAATTGATAACTTTTAAGAGTTAGCTGATAACTTATTTCATAAAAATGCTCGAAAAAATAATTTTGTATGGGAGGGGGTAGAGGAGGTAGGGGAATCGTAAGACTTGTGATGCAATTTTCTTTCTTTTTAGTTGTAAGGTGCTCGTACAAAATTTCAAGTTCATAGCTTGCAAATTGTTTGTTATTAGTTGATTTAATGAAATTGGTCGAAATCATACTTTTGTATGGGAGGGGGTAGAAGGGTAAGCGCGATTTCAAAACTTTTAACGTAATTTCATTTCAATTATTTTTGTAAGTTCTTATGCAAAATTTCAAATTGATAGCTTTTAATAGTTAGGTGGTAATTGATTTCTTGAAAATGGTCGAAAAAATAATTTTGTATGGGAGGTGGTAGAAGTTTTAAAGATTTTCGACCAGTTAATAATTCATTCTTTTAGGGATTTTTTTTAAATGCATTTCGCAAATTTTCAAGTTTCTACCTTAAAATTTCATTCAAAAATTTTCAGCTTATGTGTTTTTTCATTTCACATGAAACACCTTGTGCACGTTAGACCAGGGGGGTCGGTGCATAACAATTGTAGAATTTTTATTATTTTTTATGTATGTACAATAAATTGATATATTGACCTGCAAAATTTAGACTCTGTATCTTTTAGCAGAGCCCTAAAAAAATTACTCAAAATTTTCAACATTTTTGCTTTCCACCTCCCTCCCCTTACACCCCCTTACTTAATTTTTTTACCAAAATTAAAAACTATATAGTTCTATGATCTGACAAATTTTTGATGTGATATCTGCGCTGAATTTTGAGATATAATGGTTTAAAATTTTGGAAAGTTCAATGCTCCCCATTTTCCCCCACTACTATTTAGTCCAAATATTATATTTTTTTTGTATTTCTTTAGTATAGCTTAATATAAGTACCAAGTTTCAATTGCATAGCTCAACAAATAGCCGAGATATTGATTTTTAAGTGTTTTTCTTTGCACCCCCCCTGACTCTCCCCCTTACAATAATTAGCCTCTACGTAAGCTGATTCCAGTGAATCTGTATGCCACCTTGATGGTCTAAAATTATAAATTTTTTATGCTAATTAATTTCGAAGATATAATCATTTGAAAAAAAAATTCGGCCGACAATTGGTTTTTAGCCCCCCCTTTTTGCACCCCAATGGATAAAAAAATTAGATTAATTTTAAAAGTTGTCCCATAAACCCTTTTATATGTATATTGATTTTTAGCTTCCTAGCTGTAACCATGTTTGAGATATTTGAATTCTTAGTTTTCGGTTTAAGTGCTCCCCCCGCCTCCGCCTGAACCCTTACACCTCCAAAAATGAGTGTCCTTCTGAGATCCGCAACTACCTACAATCCCTCCAAAAATGAGCTTTCTATGTCGAAGGGTTTGGGAGTTAATGTGCTCTGAGCGTACACACCGGCGTACGGCGGACGGCGTACAGACAGACGGATTTTTTTTTTTTTGCATTTTTAGGCTAATTTAGTCACGAAACGCGAAAAAACAAAATTTCAGGGTAGCAAATTTTTTTTTTTCCCAAGTCGATCACAATACTTTATTATTAAAATAATAAAGTAATAGAATGAGATGAAAATTAATAAAATAAAATAAATAAATCGCATGAGTAAAAAAAACAACAAACAATTTAGAATAATTAAATAATGATAAATAAAAAAAGACACAGACAGGACATGACAGGACCAACGGACGAAACTTTTTTTAAAAAAAAAAGGGAAATAATAATACAAGTGAATAGAAAAAGAAAACATTTCATTATTTTGTAAATTTTTTTTTTGCATTTTTTTTTATTTTATTTCGATTTTGTTTTGATTGTTTTTTTTTTAAATATTCAAAATTTTTTTGGAAGATGATTCAAGGCTAAAAGAGCCTTATTAAAGTGAACCCGAGCGCTTAGCTCATATTCCCCGAACCTCGACATGGGGCCACGACATATTGATTTTTAGAGGAAGGTCGTGGCTGAGGTAGGGTGGGCAGACAGGGCGCCAAATCGCGAAGTCGGCAACTCCACCGCTTTCCTGGTCTTTCACGACCTGTTGGGGAAAATAATCCCAATTTTCACCCAACCCGGAGTCCGGAGCCGACACGAAATTTTGTTGTCCAGGCCATGGGTTTAATGGTCTGATTATGGAACAAGTACCCCCCCCACACTGCCGTAGCTAGTCCCGGCCGCCAGCAAGCGTGTCGCTTCCGTTCCATTTTCAGCCACCAATTCAGACGTAGGTGGAATTGGCCCTTCTTTTCCGCGAACCCTGACGTGTTTTCGTTTCCCTTTTGAATTATTTTGACCTTTTTAAGTCAAGATAATTCTCTCCTCGACCTCAAACACAACATATTCTTTATTAAAACTAAATACGATAACCACTCTGGTCGGACGGTACAGCGAAACTGGCCTCGGTTTTCTATTTTCGGTGGCAGTGCTGCCGGCATTCTGCGGATGCAACACCTCCCCCTTGAAAGAATAATAGCGCGTACCGAACTACTGCTTGAAATACGGTAGCGCTGACGTTGATCCTCGATCATCTTGAGCCTTTGCGGTGGTTGGCGCTCCCGGGAGGGGTACCTTCTTTCCACGACGCCTGTTGATGACGTAATCGTCGCTGGTGTATCATCTGCAATCGGTTCTGCCGCAGACGGTACCTGAACATCGAAGGCTTCGACCAACATTTCAAATGGAAGGGTAGGCGAAATCGACGCTATATCGCTTTTGTCATTGATGAAACGGTACCGTAATTGATTGGCGTGACGGCGCTGCACATGCCCGCCAATTTCGACGTTGTAAAGTAGGGACCCGCAACGTTTGATGATAGTTCCAGGAGTCCATGATCGCTTCCTGGAGGAGAGTAGTCCATGACATAAACCTTGTCTTAGGGTTCATATTCTTTTAATACGGCGGCATGGTGATTGTTATAATCTTGCTCCATCTTTTCATTCCGCAGACGTGGTGTGATTGTTAGCGGGCGTAGTAAATCCAACGGAATTCGGATTTTCCTACCAAACATCATTTCTGCTGGTGTTGAAGAGTTTGGTAATGCCGCATTTTTGTAGTCGTTCGTTCCCTTGATTTAAGTAGCGCGCGCTTGAAACTATCGACGAACCGTTCCGCTTGACCATTACTTTGGGGATGATATGGCGGTGAACGTATGTGCTGCACTCCATTTGCTTCACAAAAAGTTTGGAATCGACTTGACGTAAATTGCGTTCCGTCATCGGATACATTTATTTCCGGTGACCCAAAACGAGCGAACAACGCCTTTAGGGTCTCAATTGTAGCTGATGCGGTTGTTGTAGATTGTGTATATATCTCCGGCCATTTGGAGAAAGAGTCTGCCACAACTAAGAAATTGTGTCCTTGAAATGGACCTGCATAGTCCACGTGAATGCGGCTCCATCGCTTGGTAGTAGTGGGCCAGGAAGCAAGTGTCTTAGGCGGTGCTTTGGCCGCTGAAACACAGCGACTGAGACCAAGGTCTCGATTTTTGGTGTCTATGTTTGGCCAATAAACATAGCTGCGGGCCAATGCTTTCATGCGCACGATCCCCGGATGTCCAGTAAGTAGCTGACGTAAGACTTGGGACTGTAATACAGAAGGAATTACTACTCGTTCCGACATTAATAAGCACCCATCTATTTTGGATAGCGATTCTCTGCGATTGTAGAAAAGTTTGAGTTGCTGGTCGGTGATATTCGTTGGCCAGGATGAACTAATGTACTGCGATACCTTTTGTAGTAACTGGTATATTTTTTTTTTTAAATATAAGCTTTAAAAATGTTGAATTATTAATGAATTCAAGCATTAGTTTAAGCTTCTAATTTTTATTTTCTTAATAAAAAAAGTAAAGTCGTCCAAAAAAGATGTCGCCCGATCTGTCGTAGTTTAAACCGATTCATTTCCAATCAAAGTACGACAAATATGGGCAATATTGCCAGATCTATCTCTTCACATTTTTCTTCCTGATCATATTTCGGCTAGTACAGAAATTTCAATACTGGCAATACTTTGATCGAGAGCCAGAGCTTGCGACTGAAAGGACTGGCAGGAAGCAATTGCATTAACGCATCTATCCTTTCTATAGAAGTCGAACTTGCGCTCGCCGCGAGCGGAAATTTTACTCGTATTGGCCGGCAATCTCGTTCTCTTATGTATGCGACTAAAAGCAATGAAAGGAAAGGTGGAAGCATTTTAATGCGACTCATCTCCCCTTCCTGTTGAATTCGAACTTGTGCGAGAAAATTTTGTTCGTATTGGCCAGCGGTCTTGTACATACACTCCGCGCTACGTGAATAGCAAAACCTTTATGATCTCAATGCAACTGGCAAAAACTCAAAAATCACTATCAGATACTGGTTAATTTTTTTTTATAGTTTTTCTATGTTTATTTTAACTCTCTTTGATACAAAATTTGTACACTGGAAATGTACTGTTATTCATTTGTTGCTTTTTGTTTTGTTGTTGATATAAAATAATCGAAAAATGTTGCGCCACATGAATAGAACACCAAATGAAGTCAATAGTTTTCTGTTAGCATTGGACATGTGCGGTTGGTTAATCGCGTAAGTAAGAGAAATCGTGCTATTTTAATTGGGAAAAGCAATAATGGGGCGAGAAAAAGCATTAACAGAGGAGGAGAAGAGAAAAATGAAAGCCTACAAGGATATGGGCCTATCTATTGCGAAAATATAAAAAAAATAAAATCGAAAGAAGCAGAAAATTCATATCCGTGTTTTTGCCTACTGAGCCCAATTATGGGAAAAAACGTGAAAGGCCGTACTGTAGTGTGCTTTCTAGTGCGGACAGCCGACATATTTTGAAAAAAGCTTCAAATTCGCGCGATTCAATAGCGAAGATATGGGATAAAGCTGGTGTTAAAGCAAGTGTAAGCACTGTTCGTCGTGTTATTTCGAAAGCTGAACATATAAGGAGATTAAAATTAAAGAAAAAAACACCACTCAATTCTGTACGTAAGGCGCAACGCCTCAGTTTTTGTCGCACTATCATGACCTGGACCACGGAGTGGCATCGTGTTGTCTTCTCAGATGAGAAAAATCAATTTGGAAGGCCCCTATGGCTACAGCTATTATTTTCACGATTTACGAAAGGAGAACCATCATTTGGATCGCTTACATAGTCGAGTGGAAGGTATCATCAACAATATTCCCACATTCTTGAACTTACTCAAGCCATCAAACTTGCTTGGAGCTCCATCCGACTTAATTATATTGGAAAATTGTATGAATCAATCCCAAATAGGATTTGTGAAGTGGTTTGGTGAATGTTTTCACAGTGCATTTCGAATTGAAAGAAAAAATCGTGGGCACATGGGACAACCATCGTAGCAAGTTTTTTTTTGAAGAAAGCGAGTCAGCAGCTCTTGAGGAATGACATCAAAGTCAAGAGAACTAAGCTGGACTACCTCAAGAAAGAAGTCCTATGGCTTTATTTTCTCCTCGGTAGCTTTCTACCGAGGGATACCTTTAATTATTTTGATTCTTTCATTTCAGAATGCAGAGACGCAGAATTCATCAAGAAGAAAACGATACAGGAACGGAAATTCAGGAGTTTAGAATCAGCATTAGAAGCAGCGCAACCGATGCCTTTCATCAATGCAGTTAACCAGGGAACAAGAGGATGTGTTAAGCAAAGGAGTCAACTTCGCGCTTACTCCAACAAGTATTCCAATCGAAGAAATCATTCAGCAAATAGAGCCAGCAATCAGAGGTCTTCATCAAGCGAGCAGTGCCACTTGCGACGAATATCCCCCCCAAAGAACGGAAAGCTTTAAAAGAGCTTAAACAAACGAAGGAAGTAGCGATTATGCGAGAGCGGACAAAGGAAACGCAACGGTAGTCATGGACAAGGAACAATACGAGGAGAAGATACGAGATATTCTTCAAACAGGACCATATACAGAAATGAAGAGAGATCCAACCGCTGCCCTCCACCGGAAATTAACCCTATACATCAAGAAAAATCCCATATTAGTGAAAAAATATGCCAAATTAATCCCTTCAGACCCTCATACACCAAAAATGTACGGACTTCCGAAAATTCATAAGGAGAATACCCCATTTCGACCCATCGTTAGTTCGGTACAATCACTTACCCAAAAACTGGCTAAGGCTCTCGCGACTGAGTTACGCCCACTAGTAGGTAACACATCACGCTGTGTTAAAAATTCTGCTCATCTAGTAGAGATTCTTCAAAAAATCAACTTGGAACCAACGGATATTTTAGTCAGCCTAGACGTGGAATCACTGTTCACCAACATCCCGATTAAGGACACCTTATCATCAGGAAACTCATTCCGGACAACAGGTATGACTTAATAAAATTTTGTTTAAATAATACTTTCTTTTCAGCTCTAGGGAAACTCTTCAAGCAAACGGAAGGAGCGGCTATGGGATCTCCAATTTCACCGGTGGTAGCGGAAATTTTCATGGAGGAATTCGAAAAGAACGCACTGGACTCAGCTCCATTAACATCGAAATTATATCTACTGTATGTGGATGACACCTTCATTATTTGGCAACATGGGAAAGAAGAGCTCGACAAATTTTTAGCACACCTGAACTCACACCACGAAAAAATTAAGTTCACCATGGAAACAGAAAGCAACGGGAAACTGCCATTCTTGGATGTACTCGTCGAAAGGAATGATACGTCGCTAAGCTTTGGGGTACATAGGAAACCAACTCACACCAACAGATATCTCCACGCTCATTGACATCACCACCCAATCCAGAAAACAGACGTACTGAAGACCCTAATACACGGAGCTCGACGTATAACTGATGGAAATCCGGGCAGTCTACGAAAAGAAAAGGAACAGTTGAATCGGGCATTCACAGCAAATGGATACAAAGCGAGCGAAATTAAAACGGCGTGGAAATCGAAGCATCCAAGGACAACAGAACGAGAAGACACTGAAGAAGGAAATACAGACAAACGATGGGTAAAACTACCTTACATCCAGGGCACGACGGATAAGATAGGAAAAATCCTTCGAAAATCCATCAAGACAACATTCACTACCCCGACTACTATCCGAGGAATTTTAGGAAACCAGAATGACAAATAACCATTGGAGACTGAAGGAGTATACTAAGTACCGTGCAGCTCATGCGATAAAGTATACATAGGAGAAACGAAACGCACAGTCCAAACAAGGATTAACGAGCACCAACGATGCACACGGAAAAACCAGATACAGTCATCAGCGATCGCGGAACATGAAACGACAGAGGACCATACAATCGATTTCGACAACGTGCAAATTCTGGCCGGGACAAATCAATATTATCAACGAATAGTACGAGAAGCAATAGAAATTTCTAAACATCCACAGAACTTCAACCGAGATACCGGATACAAGTTATCAGCAGTTTGGCTACCTGCCTTAAAATTTAGTAAGAACAAAATCCGTACCCACTGTTACAGATCTGGCAACCACGCAATTCGATCTCTCTTTCGAATCGTCGAGGATGACGTAGAACATTATCCCCTACTGTGTAAAACGCCATCTAGAACGTTCAAGTTAAACCTGGAATAGTCTAGACACACACACATACCCACCCGAAGAATACACCACAAGGTTCGAGAATTGGGAAAAACCCAATATAAATACCGCAGCTTTCAGACAAGTCTTTAGTCATTGAGCGACACCTATCAGTGGAAGAACCGGTACAAGAAAGCGATAGTAAAACACGCGACAGTGTTGTGAAAAAGTGAAGTGATCGGGAAATTGTGTATAAAGTGCAATAAATAAATTATCCTTATATTTTAAAACGAATTGTGTTTTACTTGAAATCGGCGAACCTCTAGCTCGCAACACCACAAATCCTTAACTAATTTAACTACCTGTTACTAATGAATTAACCTTAATTAACTAATTTAACCTGAATTACCCTTCCTTCTATATAATAATTGTGTTTTGTAATTGTCGATCAGTTTGATAAAGCTCTCAGCAGAGACCGAAACGTCACGAATAATAAAGCGTAACAGTGTAGAATCCGGAAATCTTTTCTTTCAGGATTTATGAAGTTCTGGTCAACAAAGGGGGTGCACAACTAATGTATTTTTTTTTTACTTAAAATGTTCAAACTAACGTGAAATAAAATTAAAAATAATATTTGAGACACAAACGTTTTTATAATTTTTTTGAGGGGTGCTCTATTCAAGTCGATTTACATAAAAATTAATATAAAATCAACTGCCACAGATATTAGAACCTGTATTGCTGCATTGGATTTAAAATTAAAAAAGCTTAACTTTAAAAACAAAGTTTAAGTTTCTAAGGCTCCAGGTTCGATGTACACTGGCGGTCACGAAAACCGCACCACCTACCTAGTCGTGAAATCTACCTAAATATGTTCGGGATCGGGGATGGCAATAAGATATACTACTTGTATCTGAAAAGTTCATTAGATTTTAAGTATAAAAGGGTGCCAATCGGAATATTTAGTTCAGTGTTTTTAAATCCACAGGGCTTAATCAGTGAAAAGTGCAGTATGAGTGCTAATTATAAGCAGCGACGAAAAAGTAAAATTTTTTGGCGGAGGAAGGACTATCTTCTCGCGCTATGGCTCATAAAATAGGATGTAATCATTCTACAATTGTACGCCTTTTGCAGAAAAAAGAAAATTTGGACCCTCTGGAACGGTCCAAAGAGTCTGGTCCCAAGAGGAAGACTACCAGCAGAGTAGATGCGACGATTCGACGGATAAGCCTGATGGACCACTTCAAAAGTGCTCCAATGATTAGAAACGACCTTATTACACATCACGGCGTACAATTGAGCGTGGAAACCGTACGTAGAAGGCTCAGAGAAGTCGGCTTGTACGGACGTCGACCTGCGAAAAAGCCACTTATCACCCAAAGAATGAAGCTTGCTCACTTGGAATGGGCAAAACGGCATGAAACCTGGACGACTGATGACTGGCGAAACATTGTTTGGTTTGACGAAAGCAAGTTTAGCTTGCTGTGTGCAGATAATCGGCCGTATGTTCGAAGAAAAAGTAGAGAACGATACAGCGGTGGCTGCACTATCGCGACGCAGAAGAATGCGCCAAGCCAGATGGTCTGGGGATGCTTCTCCTTTTTCACAAAAGGAAGGCACAATGAATGCCAAAAAGTATGCGGATGTGTTAAACACATTTTCGTTGCCAGCAGTTGAGGAGCATCTAGGCTACACTGCATCTTCCAGGATGACTCTGCGCCTTGCCACAGAGCTAAATCGGTAAGTTTAGAGTCAAAAACGGATTAAAATTTGAGGATTCACCGTTTCTCTTTAAGAACAAATTAAATTTATTAACCTTCTGTTTTTTCTTTTTTTACAGTTGGTTGAAGTCTTTGCGGATTAAAGCGGTTAGAATGGCCAGGAAATTCTCCGGATTTAAATCCGATTGAACACCTGTGGCACTTTTTAAAGCGGAAAGTGGCAGACCAGAAGCCAGCAAATAAGGCGGAATTAATTAGGACGTTGGATCGAGTATGGACTGAAGACATTTCAGTCGAAATTCTCGAAGTCGTGACGCGGTATTAAAAATTACCAAAACATTTTTTATGACTATAAGATCATTATGAAATCAGTTTTAAATAAAATAAGTCAATAAAACCTGAATTAGAATTTTTTACTTCTTACTGTAAGAAATCCCAAATTGCATGCAAATTGACCTTGTTTTGGAAAACATTCAATATATTCTGAAAAAATGCACACAGGCAGGAAATATTTTTCTCAAAAGGGTGATAAGTAAAGGAACTGAACCTACAGGCTTTGCACAAAACTAAATATCTTCAAATTTCATAAAATAGTTATATTTTAATTTCTCATTAAATATACATCCGAATTATGGCTAATTTCTTTTTCTTCTTGCTTTCACATAAAATTTTAATTACAAAAAATAAAAGTCCATGCATTTTTTTTCAAATCAACACTTACAAAATCAACTAAATTGCATTTTTTTATTAAAATCATTGCAATTGTAACTTATCATGAAAAATAAATACAAAAATAAAATGGCAAAAAATACTTTCTTAGGTACAATACGATTACATTTACATTCTTATGCTTCATTCTTATTTTAATTGTTATTTACACACATGCATTTAAATATATTTTTTCTCCTTTATTAATAATTTTTATAGCTGTATGATTTATATATATATTTTTTATTTTGTATTTTTGAAATTAACCTGTAATATGAGTTTAATTTAAAAAAAAATAAAAATAAAGAGTCATGCATGTAAGTACAAAATTATTTTTTTTTTATTTATTTGGAAAATATACAATTCGATCTAGTGAATAATATCAATCGGTATGATGTTTTTTTTTTAATTTGCCTAATTTTATATTATATTCGAATTTTCATATCTGCTCTTAAATTTTATTAATTGCACTTAACGATTAAAATATACAACAATTTCGAATGGGGTTTCATTTTTTTTTTCTTTGTTTCATTATGTAATTAATTTAATTTAATTAGAAATAATTTCAATATCGCGTCGAAAGTTGCGTGTTCGTTTTGTTTTCTTATTCTTCTGTTTATAGGCCGATATGGAGTTAAGAAATACCTTTTGTATTCGATTTTTTAAATAATAAGTGTAATTAATTACTTATACCTTATTTGCACATTTTTTTCTCCACATATAAAATTTATGAATGGATTCGATTTCTTGATGTTGCGGCTAGTTATAGTGGCGGCCAGCGTTTTTGAGTTATCTTCTACAATATTTATATTTGTACTCGAGCGGTTTTAAGAACGGGGTCTACTAGGGGAGGTCAAGAATTTCGCGGAATGAAGGGAATGGACAAGGGAGAGGGGAAACATTTGTTTCTGGAAGTATTATAACACTCAATGCGGGTATAAATACAAGTCATTAGGAAAGAAAACGCTAACTATGGACAATAATGAGTTTCGTGCTGTCATAAAGCTTCTTACTTAGAAAGGAAATACGCACCAATCATTTTGGAAGAAATTTTTACGGGGACTCTTGCCCTGGAAAAACGATAATTTATAAGTGGCATAGTTTATTCAGGCAAGGCAGAGAGTCAATCGAAGATGATAAACACTCGGGCCAGGCGATTGAGGCCACTTCCTTAAAAATCGTCGAAAAATTGGAGAAACTTGTCCTCGAAGATGTTCGTTTAAAGACGAAACAAATCGCAAAAATGTTTAGAGTACCAGATATAACCAGCTAGGGTATAGCTGGTGGGTAGCGTATTGGTCTACAATGCCCAGGTCGTGAATTCAAATCCCTTGGTCGCCTCAAACTACGAAAATGAAAAATTTGAAGATAGAGGGTTGTGCGAAGGTCTAACAATCCTTCCACAACACATAATGAAAAATGTTAAGGAACCTGAAGGTCAGGAGGCCAAGGACCGATTTGGGCTGTAGTGCCAATGTAGAAGTAGATCAGATATAACCATTTTATTTATATGTTTATTTCATCTATAGATGATATCTCAACGGACTAAAGAATTGTAATAAAAAATCTGTACATATTAAAATTTAAAAAACGAAAACAATAATTTAAACAATAATAAAAAATAAATAAAAGTAATTACATAGTAAAATTATAAATTTTCTACATTATAAGCTTTGAACTGCGGTCGACTATCAGTAAAATCAATTTTGTCGCATATCATATTAAAGTAGGAGATGCATCTAGAAATAGATACATTAAGTCCATAATTTGTGCGGTGCGTGATGGGATGAAAAATCGTCCTCTGCCTCAATGACCTTTCTGGAGCAAAAATTTGAAGATAAATGAGCAATTCATACGTGGGAAATTCAGCCCTCCAGTTAAACTTATGAAGAGCATATCTAGAGAAAATACGTTGAATTCGCTCGATTCGCAACATATGAATCTGATATACAGGATCCCAAACCACACAGCAATATTCCAAAATAAGTCTCACAAGAGAAACAAAGAGTGCTTTGATAAAGTATGGGTCAATGAAATCTTTAGCATTACGACTTATGAATTTGAGATTAGAATTAGCTTTCGAGATTATGTAGTCGATATGCGAATTAAAGTTAAAATTAGAATCGATCAACACGTCGAGATCCTTTACCTCCGAGGACCTCTGAAGAGATCTGTTGTTCAAAAGTTGTGTCAATAACTGGCCTCATATTCGAGCAGCTGTAGACACTACAATTTTTAAGCCAGTCTTTGCCACATACCGAAACTATGGCAAGAGGTTAATTTGGTTTGCATACCTAAACCAGACCGAGCCTCCCATAACATCCCGAAGGTCCAGCAGCCTAACTTCTTTTCTTCTTAAAGGCTGGTGGACAGCTACCTATCTCGGGATACCAAATAGAATACGATATTCGCAGCCGCCGATGATTTTGCCGAGCTATCAGAGGAAAGCAGCAAAGATAAGCGACATGGTACATCGAAAGAAATTTTCAACACAAATAAATCATCAGAGGAACTATTGAAATGGGAAGATAAGCGATGACAGAAAGAAAGAAAGAAATTTCAAGAACAAAAATAAATTTAAGTCATTTGGAAAAAAAGGTCAGTAAGAATAAAGTCATGCCGAACCCCGTGCGAAAAAAAAAAAAACGAAAACGGAATCATCCATCCCGTATTTTTTAAAAAAAGCCGGAAATTCGTAACAGGAACGCATCGTGGACATTTTTTTTTTATTTATTCCAACATACATTTTTTTTTGTTCTTAGATATAAAATAGTTATTCCAATTTGTACCTAACGTGTGATTGTAAGGTTATTGTGCGCATATTCCATGAATATTTTTTCTTTTCTTTTCTCAATTTAATTTTCAAATTCTTATTGTTGGACATTTGATATATTGTAGTTTCGCTCCATACATTATCCCAGTATATAAATTATAATATGGTTGGTGACAAAGAAAAAACCAACAATACAGAAGTAAATGCTTCTCTTAATCAAACAATTACTTCTGATAACAGTAAATTTAATGCTTCTACTAATAATAGCGAAAATTTAAGTACTAGCGAATTAAGTCCAATGAACGTACGGTTGCCTACATTCTGGCCGAATAGCGTCACTACTTGGTTTATCCAAATTGAGTCGCAATTTGCCATAAGTAGAGTTAGTACCGACGCATCGAAGTATAATTACGTCGTTTCATCCTTGCCGCAGGATGTGGCTGAATCCCTGATCGACATATTGGAGAATCCTCCAGCGAATAATCGATATAGTTACTTTAAAAAAGCTTTAATCGATCGTAATTCGTTAAGCATCGAAACACGAATAAAAAAACTCGTGTCTGATGAGGAAATCGGGGATAAAAAACCCTCCGAGTTCTACAGAAAGATGAGATCACTTGCAGGTACATCTGGAACTGTTGGGGAAGATCTTATTAAACAATTATGGTTAAGCAGATTACCACATTTAATAAACATTGCCCTTATTTCTCAGATGGACAAAGATATCCATAGCATACTGGACACAGCAGATAAGATATGGGAGGCCATGCAAAATAGCCATAACGTGTCAGCTGTGGTCGAAGTGCCAATACAGAAGAATAAAAACTCTCTTTCATCACAAAATTCTCAATTCGAAATTTTGGAACAAGAGATCAAAGAATTGAAGAGAATGATTACCAAGCAACAGAATTTTAGCAGAAACTCACGGTCCACTTCTGGAGGAAGAACTCCTTCTGGCAATCGATCTAATTCTAGAAGAAGAGGATTCGACAGCCGAGGACCATTATGCTGGTATCATTTCAAGTAGGGGAATCAAGCTCGAAAATGTACAGCACCTTGCAAATTCGATAAGGATTCCACCCCGTCCTGTTCTTTTTCGACAAACTAATTCATCCCATCGTCATTGCGGCAGACAGTGGGATGCTTACAAAAAGCCGCCGTCTTTTCATCAAAGATACGAAATAAATTGAATTTTCTAATAGACACTGGCGCAGATCGCTCAGTATTACCACATAGAGATTTCTTTAAACATTCTCGTACAAACTCTGAATGTTGTCTTTCAGCCGCAAATGGCACAATTATAAATACTTTTGGTACCAAACTACTTGAAGTAGATTTTGGTTTAAATCACACTTTCTGACATGAATTTAACATAGCTTCAGTGAACAAGCCCATTATAGGCGCAGATTTTTTAGAAAAAAACGCATTAATCGTTGATATAAAAAACAAGCGCTTAATTGACAGCAAAACAACATTTTTCACGCATGCTAAATCTATTAACACAAATACACCTATTCCAGTCAACAACACAATAGATAACGTCTATGGAGATATATTACGGAAATACCCTTCGCTTACCGCAGCACCAAATTTTAAAAACTCAACCAAACACAGCGATGTGCACCATATCCCAACTAAAGGCCCATTGCCATTCTCCAAGCCACGTAGGTTGGATCCGACGAAATATGAGGCAGCCAAGCTAGAATTCAAGCTCATGACCGAATTGGGAATTTGTCGTCCTTCATCATCTTCGGTGTCTTCACCTCTTCATTTGGTAACGAAAAAAGACACTGGAGAATTTCGGCCATGCGGCGACTACCGTAGATTAAACGCTGTCACCATACCAGATCGTTATCCTATTCCTCATATACAGGACTTTACAATGAAGTTGGCTGGCTGCACTATATTCTCAAAAATCGACTTATTCCGTGCGTATAATCAAATCCCAGTGGCAGCGGAAGACGTGTACAAAACAGCTATCACAACTCCGTTCGGTCTCTTTTGAGTTCCCCGTAATGAATTTTGGATTTCGAAATGCTGGACAAACGTTTCAGCGTTTCATGAACGAAGTCCTAATCGATCTAGATTTTGTATTCGTCTATATAGACGACATATTAATAGCCAGCAAGGACGAATCAGCACACAAAATGCATTTAGATCTTGTTTTTGGAAGACTAACTAAATACGGCTTAAGCATAAAACTCAGTAAATGCATTTTCGGAGTTCCAACTCTTGACTTCCTGAGTCATACTATTTCTAAAGATGGCATAACTCCATCAAAGAATAGAACAGAAGCCATAGCTAATTATCCGGCTCCTGGATCTATTCAGCAAACGCAACGGTTCATAGGTATGGTAAACTATTATCACAGGTTCATACCACACTTAGCTGAGCTGTTAGCACCTATACATTGACATCTTACATCGATTCAAAATGAAAAGAAAACAAAGTCAAAGCTAACATTTTCGTTGCTCGAATGCTGTAATGATGCATTTCAAAAATCAAACACTCTTTTAGTGATGCAGTACTTGTAGTCTATCCTGACAATACAGCCACACAACAGATGCATCCGATAAAACAGTAGGTGCTGTTCTTCAACAATATCACGAAAGCTATCGACAGCAGAAATTAAATATTCTACGTTTGATCGTGAGCTCCTCGCAATATACCTAGCTATCAATCACTTTAGGTATTTCGTTGAGGGAAAACTATTTGTGATATTTACAAACCACAAACCATTAACAATACGCTATTAATTCAAAAACCGAGAGGAGTCCAAGGCAGACTCGACATTTAGAATATATAGCTCAATTTTCGACGGACATTCAGCATATTAAAGGTAAAGACAACATTGTAGCCGATTGCCTTTCAAGATGTCATCCCGAAATTTCTATGACAAACCAAAATTTCAACCATTCGTCTTTCGTAAAGCATCAACAATCTGACACCGAATTACAGACTCTTATATCCGGCAATAAACTCCCTAACTCTAAAGTAGAAATGACACTATTAAAAATCCCCTTTTACAATGATAAAGTCTGGTGTGAAACTGGACCAGGAGAAAATCGACCATCTACGGCATGAAGTCTACAAGAAATTACATTCACTTTCGCATCCAGGAATTAGAGCTACAAGAAAACTCATTACTTCCCGTTATTTTTGGCCAAACATGGCCAAGGACATAAATAATTGGGTAAAATCGTGCATTTCCTGCCAGAAAGCAAAAGTGCATAGGCACACCAAATCTGCTCCAGGCCGTTTCGCGATACCTGCGGGCAGATTCGAGCACATTCACCTAGACTTAGTCGGACGCCTTCCACCGTCAGATGGCCACTCATCCATTTTAACGATTATCGACCGATTCACACGTTGGCCAGAGGCCTACGCAATAAAAGACATGACAGCTGTAACTGTCGCAAAGGCTTTCGTATGCCAGTATATTCCAAGATTTGGAGTCCCCACCACAATTACAACTGTACAACGGTTCACAATTTGAATCAAAGCTTTTCACTGAACTTCAAAATCTCCTTGGAACGAATAGAATAAGAACAAATTCCTACCATCCACAATCCAATGGAATGGTAGAGCGATTATATAGACAAATAAAAGCATCTTTAATGGCCAGGTGCAACACCATTCATTGGAGCGAAGAGTTAGCTTTTGTCATGTTAGGACTTCGAGTATCGGTTAAAGAAGATCTGAAATGCTCGCCAGCCGAAATGGTATATGGCGAAACACTCAAAATTCCTGGTGAATTTTTGTGCAATAGTACACTCTCCAATGAATCAACATCTAATAATTTCATTGAGAGGTTGAGAAACCATATGAGAACCATTAGACCCACCGAGCCACGTTGTTTAAAAGGTTCAAATCAATTTGTTCCGAAGTCTTTAGACAACTGCACCCACGTATTCGTCAGAATTGATAAAGTGAAACCTCCGCTCAATGCTCCATATGATGGACCATTTTCCGTTGTCAGGCGATTCAGAAAACATTTTGTAGTAGAGATGAAAGGACGACTCAAATCTATTTCAATTGATCGCTTGAAACCAGCTTTCGGTATACTAAGCAAAGAACGAAATAAAAACGAAGTTCCAAAAAGAGTCAGTTTTGACGACAATTTAAGTTCAAATATTTTCTAAAGAGTATAAAAATAATAAAAATATCAATTATCACCATGAAAAATATATTATGTTATAAATGCTCGACCTGTGGACGTCATAAATAGAAAAAGTTAATGTATTTTAATTTTCCCCTTGTGCTGATCCTTCAACAACTCCACCTAACCAATAATATGACAAAGGAGATCATTAAATTTTACTTCGTAATTATGGAATTCTTAGAAAAATTGGGTTGGTCATAAACAATTGTCGTGGAGTGTAGTAGCGTCAGTAGTCTTCGCACTAAAGGTACCACATAAAACTTTGGAAAAAACAATTAAAGTCTTAATATTGTTTACCGAGACTTACTGAGAGCGATAATTCACATCGTTAAGAAACAGAAAACAGCTGGTATCCGGTTTAAGAGTTATTTTCGAGAAATTTAGAAATAAACTGCCAACAAGTCGAGCGAAACTTTATTCTTCTTGGAACAAGTTGCGGATGGGTGGAAAGTCAATATGCAGGTTAGAGTGGTTAGGGTGGTTGTTGTAGTGTTCTTGTACAAAATTTCAAGTTCGTAGCTTTTAATTTTTTGGTTATTAGTTGGTTCAAAGAAATAAGTCGAAACGATACTTTTGTATGGGAGGGGTAGAAGGGCAAGCGCGATTGCAAAACTTTTAAAGGAATTTCATTTCAATTATTTTTGTAAGTTTTCGTGCAAAATTTAAAATGGATAGCTTTTAAGAGTTGGATGATAACTGATTTCTTGAAAATGCTCAGAAAATAAATTTTGTATGGGAGGGGGTATATTTATTTATTTGTGACGCAGTTTTCTTTCCTTTCTTTTGTAAGGTGCTCGTACAAAATTTCAAGTTCGTAGCTTTTAATTTGTTGGTTATTAATTGGTTCAATGAAATAGGTCGAAATGATACTTTTGTATGGGAGGGGGTAGAAGGCCAAGCGCGATTGCAAAAACTTTTAACAAAATTTCATTTCAATTATTTTTATAAGTTTTTAGACAAAATTTGAAATGGATAGCTTTTAAGAGTTAGATGATAACTGATTTCTTAAAAATGCTCGAAAAAATAATTTTGTACGGGAGGGGGTAGAAGATGTAGGAGAATTGCAAAATTTGTGACGCAATTTTATTTCCTTTCTCTTGTAAGCTGCTCGTACAAAATTTCAAGTTCGTAGCTTTTAATTTGTTGGTTATTAGTTGATTTAATGAAATTGGTCGAAATCATACTTTTGTATGGGAGGGGGTAGAAGGGCAAGTGTGATTTTGAAACTTTTAAAATAATTTCTTTGCAAATATTTTTATAAGTTCTTATGCAAAATTTCAAATGGCTAGCTTTTAATAGTTAGGTGATAATTAATTTCTTAAAAATGGTCGAAAAAATAATTTTGTATGGGAGGGGGTAGAAGTTTTGAAGGACCAGTTAATATTTTTTACTTTTAGAGATTTTTTTTAAATGTATTTCCCAAATTTTCAAGTTTCTACCCTAAAATTACATCCAAAAATTTTCAGTTTTCGTGTTTTTTTCGTTGCACATGAAACAGCTTGTGCCCATTAGACCGGGGTGGTCGGTTCATAACAATTGTGGATCAAATTATTATTTTTTTTCTATGTATATCAAATAGATGTATTCACATGCAAAATTTAAAGTTTCTATCTTTGAGCAGAGTCGTAAAAAATTCACTCAAAATTTTCGACATTTTTGCTTACCACCTCCCTCCCTTTACACCCCCTAACTTAAAATTTTTATCAAAATTATAAATTATGTAGTTCTATAATCTGACGAATTTTCAATTCGATATCTGTACTCAATTTTGAGATATAATGATTTCTAATTTTGAAAAGTGCACCATTTTTCAAATGCTCCCCATTTCACCCCACTACTATTATGACCAAATTTTATATTTTTTTTGTATTTCGCTAGTATAGCTTAGTATATGTTTTAAATTTCAATTACATAGCTTAAGAGATAGTTGAGATATTAATTCTTAAGTGTTTTTCCTTGCACCCCCCCGACCCTTCCCCTTACAATAATAAGCCTATTTCTAAGCTGATTCTGGTGGATCTATACGCCATCTTATCTGTCCCAAAATATGAATTTTTTATGGTAAGTAGTTTCGAAGATATAACCATTTCAAAAAAAGATTCGGCCGACAATTTGTTTTTAGCCCCCCCTTTACGGACGCCAATGGATAAAAAAATTAAATTATTTTTGGAATATGTCCCACAGCTCTCTCTATACGTGTGCTGATTTTCATCTTTCTATCTGCATTCGTGGTGAAGATATTAGCAAGTGTATATTTCGACTTTTTCCATCCCCCCGCCTCCCCCTTCCACCCCAAGCTCACTTACCAAGTTAATAACCCACCCAAAAATCAACATTCTACCTTTAACGGTCTTGGAGGTACGAGTCCATATGTACGGCGTACGACGTACGGCGGGACGGATTTTTTTTTTTGCTTTTTTAGGCTAATTTAGTCATGAAACGCGAAAAAACAAAATTTCAGGGTAGCAAATTTTTTTTTTTTTCTGTGTCGATCACAATACTTTATTATTAAAATAATAAAGTAAAATAAAATGAAAAGACAAAATATTTTAGCACCATTTGTAATTATTTTCATAATTTTCTTTTCATATTTTTTCTTTCTTCTTTTAATACAAAACATTTTCTTTTTAATTTTTTAAATACAACAAAAAAATTATTAAATGAAAATTTCATAAATATAATAAAGATTTTAATTAACTCAAAAATAAAAGAAACAAGCAGTTTTTTTTTTTAAAACTTAATATTGAATTGTGGACGAACAAATAAAAAAGAAATCATACATAAATTGAGCATTATCTTCTTAAAAAAATTAAGAAAAAGGAAAAAATAAAGCACAATATACACAAGTCTTTAATAAATACAATAACAAAAAAAAGTGGTTCATTAAAATTATTATTAACCATAAAAATAAATAATTACATAAATAGATTAAATAAAAGAACGAGAAAAAAAAATGAATCTCAATTATAAATACAATATTATGAAAATGTAAATAAATTAGGAAACAAAATGATAAAAATATTGCATTTTATTTTAATTGTGACAAATTTTTTGTTGTTGTCTCTTTTTTTTTTTTTAATTATAATACGAATACCAAAATATAAATATTACTGAATAGAAAATAATACCAAGTAATGAATTTAGTAAAAAACTAACACTAGTCATAGGTATTGCTGTTTTTATTGTTGATAGAGTAGTAGCAGAATTTATCGTAGAACGTTTAGAATAGAACGTTTGCATTTTAGTAGTGAAATAAATCGGTGTACGTTGTTGTTGTTGTTGTGGTGGTGGTTGATGATGATCATTATTATTATGAAATTGAGAATTTTGATGACTTTGATTTAATCGAGATTTAAAGTTGTTTTGACTTCTTAATACAATGTTGGATGAGTTGCCGCTGTTAGTGGCTAGAGAAATAGTGGTATCAATAGATTTTAGTGATACGAAAATTTTTGTTTTTTCTTTAATTTTTCATAAAAGATTTGCGAAATAATAGTTTAGCTTCGAATGTTAGTTGTCAAGTTGTGTTTTTTTTTGTTTTTTTCATTATTCATTATTATTATAAAAGATAGTAAAACGAAAATTTTAAAGAATCTGTAAACCTAAAAGCTATCAATTTTAATTTTCCGAGGTTCTGGTTCTGTTCGTAAGTAATTTTTCATTCATTTTTACGAATATAACTGAAATGGATATTATTATAAAATTTGACGCTTCAGGCTTCCTATACCAACGCTCGAATTATTTCAAGATTTTGTTCAGGTACATGAATATTGCATGTTTTTAAGGAGATTGAGATTTTTTTTTTCATCTCACTTCTTGATCTAATCACAGCCAATTAGTTTGATTTCATACCTACATTGACTTTGCGAAAACCATCGTAAATTTGAATAAGTGAATTGAAGTATTGAACAAAATTAAAACTGAAGGAATTTTCGTACACCTGCTAGACTGGAAAAACATTAGGCTTGCTATTTCCTTGATTTCGTACAACTCAGACTAGTTTGAAGCTGTAAGCCTAAGCTCGTTTTCCTATCTTAATAAAATGTTTTTTTTTCATTGACTTATTTCTTAAATAATATGTTTAACACATTAACACAAACACAACAACCTTACGAACACGATTCTGAAAAGTTACTCTTGTCTTTTATCTATTTTTTTTTAATCGAAAAATATTGAATAATCATTTTTTACCTTATTAAATGTTGTATATATACAAAAACAAATAACATTTACATATTTTCTTTTTCAATAATAGAAATTTTATATGTAATGATAATAAAAAGAGAAAAATTTACAAAAAAAAAAAATATAAACAAAAAGAAATCTTATTTTTTTATATATAAATATAAATATAAATAATTTGTGATTTTGTGTCGTTATCGAATGAATTGAATTGAAAAAAAAAAAAAATTTTCACGTTTAATAATTAATTAGATAACTTTTTCTTTGCTCTAACGAGGCCGTTTTGCGTATTAGTTCATTTCTCTTGGTTGTTGTTTTGTATCTAAATTTGAAAATTTTAATTTTTCACGAAATAATTGTGCCTAATTTCATTTTCAAGTTGTTTTCTCAACTAAATTTTTTCGTTTAATTTGCATTAATTGGTTTTCTTTTTGTCATTTTCCGTTTCTTTTTTTTTATTTATAACCCTTAAACTAAATTTCGTGTTTTCAATAATTTGTTAATTTGTTTTTGGATTTTCTTATCTACAATTTGTTTTAGTGTGTTTTAGTTTTTATAGTTCATTATCTTCTTTGTTTTTTTTTTATGTTTTTACTTAGACATTGTGTAATTCTTACGCTCGTTCGTAGAACAGAATATAGGCACTAGATGAAACCAAAACACTATCCGATAAATCGTCACTGACTCTGAAAAGATAAAAATATAGAGAATTTCAGTATGTTTAATTCGGGTGGGATTTTGAATATTATTTTCGAATTACTACATGGTTCAAAAAGTCCCGGGGAAAATGATGAAAACACAAACTTTTTGATACAAATCGATTTTATTCTTCAACATAGTTCCCTTCGAGGGAGATACACTTCATCCAACGGTCCTCCAACATTTCGGTACTTTTTTTATAGTAGTCGACGTCGAGGATCTCAAAATAGGCATCAGTTTCGAACTCGACCTCCTCATTTGAGTAGAATCTCTTTCCCCGGAGCCATCTTTTCAAGTTTGGAAGCAGATAATAGTCGCTGGGGGCCAAGTCTGGAGAATACGGTGGGTGGGGCAGCAATTTGTATCGCAATTCGTTCAATTTTGCCATTGCTTTGAGCGATGAATGATCCGGTGCATTGTTGTGGTGAAACAGCACTTTTTTCTTTGCCATATGCGGCCGTTTTGTCTTCATTTCATTGTTCAAATGGTCCAATAACGCTACGTAATAGCCGCCCGTGATGGTTCTGCCTTTTTCAAGATACGTAGGCCGCTATTTAAGTTTTGAGCCTAACCTATACGCAGTGTTGATAGGCGCCATCTGACGTTTCAAATGAAAAGTATGATCTTTTCAATCATAACGTACTTCAGAGCGTTTTGACATTGGAGCATATCTTCTGTTGTTTACAGTCTGTTCAAAATTTTGTCTCAGCGAAAAAATGGAATTATCTCGGGAACATTTTCGTGCGATGATTTTTTACGATTTTCGACGTGGATTATCACGACGGGAGTGCATTGATCAACTCAATTCAACTTTTGGTGATGAAGCCCCATCCGTGGCCACTGTGAAACGCTGGTACAACGAATTTGATCGTGGCCGTAGTTCGATCAGGGACGAAAATCGTGCAGGTCGTCCAAAATCAGCAGTTGTGCCAGAAAACATTGCTGCTGTTCGCGAACTAATATTGGAAGATCGTCATGTGACCTATCGGGAGATTGAGGCATCCGTGGGCATCAGTATGACGACCATCAACAAGATTTTGCATAAACATTTAGCTGTGAAGAAGATTTGTTCACGTTGGATCCCACATAAATTGACACAAGATCAAAAAGATGCTCGTGTCAAGTGGTGCAAGGAAATGATCAAAAAATACAATCGCGGTGCGTCAACAGCTGTTTATAACATCTACACAGGTGACGAATCTTGGATCTATGCATATGAGCCTGAAACAAAACGCCAATCCACCGTATGGGTCTTCCACGACGAGCCAAATCCGACAAAAGTTGTTCGTGCGCGGAGCACTTCGAAGCAAATGATCACCTGTTTCTTCAGAATAACTGGACATGTGGCAACCGTACCGTTAGAGGAACGAAGAACGGTTAATTCTGAATGGTACACAACCATTTGTTTGCCAAAAGTGTTTGGCGAAATACGAGAAAGGAAGCGGCAACGAAGGATCATTCTTCATCATGACAATGCGAGCTCTCACACATCGGCTGCAACAACCGCCTATTTGACTGGTCAAAACGTCGAATTGATGGGTCATCCTCCGTATAGCCCTGATTTGTCACCTAATGACTTCTTTTTATTCCCGAATATCAAGAATAAATTGCGCGGTCAACGTTTTTCGAGGCCTGAACAAGCCGTTGATGCAAACCATATTTTGGAGGTACCTCAATCGGAGTGGAAAAAGTGTTACGAAGATTGGTTTAAGCGAATGCAAAAATGTATCGATCATCATGGAGACTACTTTGAAAAACAATAAAGTCATTTCCAATAAGAAATTACTGTCGTTTCATTATTAGGCTCAAAACTTAAATAGCGGCCTACGTAGTCGATGAGAATTACGCCATGTGCATCCCAAAATATTCTGGCCATCACCTTCCCAGCCGACGTTTGCGTTTTTGGCCGCTTCGGACGACTCTCACCCGGTTGTAACCATGTTGCCGACTGTTTATTGGACTCCGGTGTGTAGTGGGGGATCCATGTTTCATCCATTGTGACGAATCGACGCGAAAACTCTTTCGGATTACGCCAAAACAGCTCCAAATTGACCTCCGAATCACCGATACGATGTTGCTTTTGATCAATCATTAATAACCGTGGCACCCATCGCGCGCACAGGTTTTTCATTTCCAAATGCTCATGCAAAATAAGGACTGGACACGAAAGTTCTGCACGGTTTTTGATCAATGATAAATAAAGGTAGAATAAAGTTTTTTTCATTTTATTTTTTTTTTTACAATAAAGCACAACATATATTACAAAAAATCAAGTTAACTTTTTTAATTAATAGCTTGTCGACTAAATTTTCGCAATTTTTTCTTGATCCGCTACTTTCTTGCTTGCTATGGACCACAAACGGGAAAAATTCCGCAGTGAAGTTGCACTTCTTCCGTCTTTCCGTAAAACACTTTTCACTAGAGCCCAATATCTTTCTATTGGCCTGAGCTCCGGGACGTTGGGTGGATTCATCTCTTTTCCCACAAAATTAATGTTTTTTTCCTTAAGCCAATCCTGCGTCTCTTTTGCGTAATGGAATGTTGCTAGATCAGGCCAAAAGATAATATTGCCGTCATGACGTTTAATAAAAGGCATCAATCTCTTTTTCAGACATTCCTCAACATAAACATCAGTGTTAACGGTCCCTTCTATGAAAAAAGGATTGCTTCTCATCCCACATTGGCAGATAGCTTGCCACACCAGCACCTTTTTACCAAATTTTTCAACCTGGATGTGTTTATCGATATCACAAACATCCCTTTTGTCTTTTGCACTGTAGTATTGAGGTCCAGGTAGTGTACTGAAATCATATTTAAAATATGATTCGTCATCCATTACAATGCAAGCGTCTTCATCGCAAATTTTTTTTACAACTTTCTTGACCTTCTAATAGCCTCTTGTTTTTGCTTGACGGTTCGTTTTGCACATTTTTGTTTTTCAAATGTTTTTATATTATTCCTTTTTTTTATTTTATTTATTAAAGAATGACTCACACCGAACTTTTTTGCCAAGTCACGAATTGACATCGATCTGTTCTTTCAATGAAGCCAACTACCTTTTTTTCCAAATTTGGATCACTCGCACCTTTTGGCCTTCCACTTCTGGGATTGTCTTTCACTGAGAACCCTTCGTTGAACTTGTCCATAGCGCGCTTGACCGTCCATCGCGAACATTTCACTTTTTTTGCAATCGCGGAATACGAAAAACACTTATTTTCCGAAAAAATTCGCAAAATTTCTTTACGCACGTCTTCTCTATTCGAACTCATGACTAGTAATACGTCAAAGGAACCATATTTCATAATTGCCTCAATAAACCACATGAATCACTGAAACAACCCAGTGCACAGTTAGGGTTGCCAGACTTTGCTTCATTTTATAACTAGCAGGTAAAACATGTGCAAAACTTTCGTGTCCAGTCCTTATTCAAAATACTGCCGATCGACAACTTCGTTATGTCTGCTAGTTCTCTCACTTTCACTTTGCGCTCTTTCAAAACGATCAGATAGCCTCATTTGGCCGGCCCGAACGTGGTGCATCGCTGGTGCTCTTACGACCCATTTTAAATTCAGCAAACCATTTGTAAACAGTTTTTTTCGACGGAGCAGATGTGCTGTAATGTTTTTGGAGCCATTCGAACGTTTGCTTCTCGTTTTTTTTTTCCGATCACAAAGGAATGTTTTATCAAAATGCGAAATTCACTTTTTTCCATTGCTTACGAAATACCAAAAGTAGCGTTACTCATACAGCGATAGCTTCCAAACTACTATATGAAATGTCATGAAAATTTGACATTCTTCATTAAAAAGTTGGTACTTCCGAAAAATGATATCGATTTGAGAGTGATGGCGCCATCACACCAAAATTCCCAGGACTTTTTGAACCATGTGGTAGAACAAGAAAAAAAAATACAAAAGGAAGGTACACAGACGTTAACTATACATAAAAAGATTGAACAATATGTGGATTATAATACAAAAGAACGTGGACAACACTGTATGTGACGCACACTGACAAAAGGGACCTTATCTTGCGAGAGGTTAGAATTGAGTTTTTGCAATCATGGGATAAAGGGAGAAAATTCTGAAGAGAACGCCGCAACAATTGCACTAAAATCTCGGAAATTGATGAAGTCATGGCGTTTTGAATTTTAAAGTCCAAAAAAGGTAGTTTTGAGATAAACGAGGTAAAAGTTTGATTATAATTTTGACAAGTTAAGAACTTTACGCTTCCCCTTATTTCTGTTGCATATCCTATACACAAAAGGCGGCCTTTCCCAATTTATTAAAGTATTTTAAATTTCACTTAAATATCCTGCTTTTGTTTTAGGCAGTATTACTATACGAGGGGAGATCAAAAATTTCGCGGAATTACAGGGAAGAGGGGTAAAATTAAACAAGTTATTATTTTTCCTCTTCAATATACCTAGTCTAGCCATAAATACTGTTACAAACTTTTTGAAGCACTGTTCAATAAAAGAGGTGTTATATGTTAAGAAATCATTGTTTATTTATTAAATGCATTGTCAACAACGGAAATTGCAACAAGTTATTCGAAGTGATTGCCTTTTGCCTTTACACAAGCCTTTAATCGAGCTGGCCACTTATCTATGGAAGCACGCACGACTTCAATCGGAAAGTTGGCGACTGCATGTGTAAGAGACTTCTTTAAGGATTCGATATTAGGATGTCTTTTAGAGCACGTCATTTGCTCTAAGACAGACCATAATTCGTAATCCAGCGGATTCAGGTCTGGGCTAGAGGAAGGCCAATCTTCAGCTTTAATAAAATCTGGAACATTTTCTTCAAGCCATTTTTGGGTTGACTTCGCCTTATGACCTGGTGCAGAATCTTGCTGGAAACTCCAAGGCTGATTTTTGAATAATGACGTGTTGAGAGGTTTCACTACACTTTCAAGGACATTTTCTTGATAAATTTTGGCAGACGTTTTGACGCCCTTCTCACAAAAATGCAACTTTGTCACCCCGTTGTAGCTAACACCCCACCAAACCATTACTGAGGCTGGATGATGACCTCTTTGAACCTTTTGGGCAACTTGAGAAGCTTCTCTGGCACTGCGAGCATAAGCCCTATCGTTTTGTTTATTAAATGTTTCTTCGACAGTAAAATTTTTTTCGTCCGTAAACAAAATTTTACGGTGTTCTTGGTTTGCGTACTGGCAAAGTAATCGTTTTGATTTTTCCACTCTATTTTTTTTAACGAATCTGTTAGTAAATGCCCGGTAGATCTACGATAAGCACCCAACCCCAAGTCACTTTTGATGATACGTGAAATTGTTCTTTGGGGTATTTTCATCTCACGCGATAACATTTTTTGTTTCCGAAGAGGATTACGGCGAATTCTCTCGCGCACGGCTTTAACCGCTTGAGGTGTTCGAGTAGTTCGCGGACGGCCACTTCTTTCACGGTCACTTACTCGAGACGTATCATTAAATCTTTCAATAGCCCGATATACAAACATTCGGCTTATACCAAGGGTATGCAGAGTCTTAAAAATATCACTTGGTTGCATTCCTACTTTATGAAGTGTAATCACAGCAATTCTATTTTCTTTGTCACCCCAATCCATGTTCACTACACTAAAAATTCAACTCAAATGATGACAAATGCATCAAGCACAAGCGTACTATAGCGATTAGCTCAATTTTTAAGAAATGCAATATAACGGTTCCTTTCTGCAGGGTTGCCAAACCTTGTAACAATATTTATGGCTAGACTAGGTACATCTCTGATACTTTAAGAATCTTCTCAGAGGAATATATTCCAAAAACAGAACAATTGCAAAACATCCAATCGCAACAATCATCTATTAAGGACGATCCACCAGATAATTAAGAAATAGTTTCCGCCATTTGGTCAATGGAAAAGAACGCCTAGTGATGGTATATAGAGCTTTCTCATCAGGCTGGATTCCGTAAAGGGTCGACCATTTTATTCCCCACTACTATAGTAGGATTCTACTTTTGAGACCAAGAATTATTTTTTTTACAATAATCTTTTTAAGCAATTATTTTTCCAACAATATGCGGAAGACGGAGAGACAAAAAGCAAGTGTGGTAGGTATTTGCACCAGGAATCTGTGGGTGAATTTACCATTTGACCGGCAAATGGCAAAAAATGATACGACGAAAAAATTAAATCGCCGCGATCTGCTCCATAAGAATTTTCTCCCAATGACAGGCCGTTTGCATGTCAGTCATAAATTGTACTATCATTTTATGTAATTCAATTTCGTGTTGCTTGCCATTGTATAGCTCGTGAATTATGTTAAAGATTTTTTATTAATCTATCACTATCAGGATTCCTTAATGCAAGGAATTGCCATAAATCGATTCCAAATTTAAAAAATTGAAAATCGATTTAACCTCTGGCTCATCATTTAGTGATGGGACGAAACAAACATTAACATCCCACACCAAATACAGAAAATAAAAACAAGAAATTGACAAATAATTCACATACATCGGTGTCAACTAGCGTTAAGTCTACGTCTCAAGCACTGTTTAGCAATAGAGAAGTCGAATACATCAGCATTCTTATTAACTTCTCTCGCGAGTCTCGAAATCGGTTCATTCATACCATAGTTTGTCCGATGAAATCCAATCCGCAGCAATCTAGGGCACCTTGGCAAAAATTTACCAGTATCAAAGCACATCAAACCCAAAAGGGTGGAGGAATCAACTAACCCTGTAAGAAGGTTATGAGCAAAAATTACATCAGCTACTTCTCGTCGTTTCGAAAGCGACGACATATTTAGTAGCTGAAGTCGATCAGTATAAGGAGGAAGACGAACTCTGTCATTCCAATTAAGGTGACATAAGGCTGTTCTTACAAATTTACGCTGAATCGATTCGATTCTGCCAATGTGCTCATTATAATAAGGAGACCAAACTTGAGAAGCATATTCAAGGTGAGATCTAACGAAGGTGTTATAGAGACTAAGTCTAACAAGCGAATTGTTAAATTCCTTGGATAAGCGAGTAGTAAGACCCAACATAGAATTACCTTTCTGTGCGATCTTATTAATATGCAAACCAAAATCAATTTTTTGGTCAAATGGAGCTGACTCGATCCAAAATACAGCCATTAAGACTATAAATTATCACAAACGGAGAGATTTTTCTAGTAAATGACATAACATGACATTTATCCAAATTCAGTCTAAGACCATTATGGCGACACCAATTACTAAAATTAATCAAATCCGCATGAAGAAAATTGTCAGAGTTGGAATTGAGAGATTTAAAGATTTTAATGTCATCAGCATAAATAAGAACTTCCGAATATTTAAAAACAGATGCAACATCATTAATGGCTAGGATGAAAAGAAGTGGCCCCAAATGACTTCCTTGAGGAACACCAGAATGCGCAACAAATGGTTTAGAAGTATAACCCCGAAAAAGAACTTGGTAAGTTCTATCACTTAGATATGATTTAATCCAATTGATAAACCAAGTAGGAAAACCCAACAAGTCCAATTTCAACAATATAATGGAGTGAGGTAATTTATCAAAAGCCTTACTCAAATCAGTATATATACAATTAACTTGCTTCCCCTCTTCAATAGCTAAAATGGATTAATTTGTAAACTCCATCAGGTTAGTGACAGTGGATCTACTCCTGACAAAACCATGTTGTTTACTCGAAATTAAGGATTTACAGTGAAATGACATGCTCTCATACACTATAGACTCAAAAAGTTTAGGAATAGCTGACAGTTTAGCTATTGGTCGATAGTTTACAATGGCCGATTTAGCTCCATTTTTGTGGGTCGGTATGATAAAGGATGCCTTCCACACAGCTGGGAAAATCCCAGTCTTAAGAGATCTCTGGAATAGTAGAGAGAGTGGTTCAGCGATAGAGAGACAGCAGTGTTTAAGGACAACTGCTGGAACTCCGTCAGGGCCAGGTGTATTAAAACATTTTTGTTTTTGAAAACGAGCGAATTTCGTGGACACGCGCCTGACTCAAAAGATTACCAAAATTTTACTTACACGTTATCATTGAATTCGTGCCATTTTTTGGTTGTCGGATGTTTACATAACGCCACATAATGCCCGCCTGCAGTTGAGCCTAAAATTAAAAACATTTATTTACTTTGTTGAAAAAACTTTAAAATTAAAACTTTTACCCATATGATTTGAAATACCATACAGTGAATAAGTTGCAGATCCATTCGAATTTGATGCGTATGGTGCCATATTTAATTCACGCTCGCCCGTAGGAAATTCAACAACATTTGACAATTTACTCCATCGTGTCTCTGAAAATCGCTTTAAATCTAGATTTCATTTTTTTTTAGAGTTAAGAATTCAATTACCAAGAAATGTTTTTAATTTTGTTATTCAAAAAAAAAATGATTTATTATTTTGAAAAAGGATACGAATAACCAAATATTTTGGAAATCGTTGAATTGTAAAACTTTTCGTGCATTTCCGTCGTGTTTGGCATTTTGAGCACGTTGGCATTTCATCGCCATCCAAAACTTCTTCACGTATAAATAATTCTAAGCAGGCATCTAATTTACAGCGCGATGACGACGGTAGCGGTACACTTAAATCCCAAAATGGATCGAATGTAACACTCGTATTACCACACACCGTACATTTCAATGTGCTTTTTAATTGACCGACAAATAAATCGCGTACAACAGAATTTTCAATTTTTGCATACCATTCCCATGTTAAATCGGCCTTTTTATTGTCGCTGTAATTGAAATTGGATTGTTTCGTTTTATTGTAGAATTGCATTAATTTTTTGTAATGCTATAAATATACAATACCTAAGGCTATCGTCAATTTTAAGCTGTTCGCCTTTAACACCCGAATTCAGGGAACTATGCAATGAATCTAAGAAGAATCGTAAAAACTCCTGGGCATCTTGTTGATTGTATCCGCTATACATTCGATGTTTTGTGGAGAATGCACTTTTTAATTCGAGCGGCGTTACACTTCGTACATTTGGTGACCACATTTCACGGATAAGTTTTGAAAACTCTATGGAAGAAGGCGAATTAATTTATAAAGAAAATCTTAGTAATAAAAATCAAAAGCGTACCAATTAATATTTGATGATCTTTTGAGGATGATTTGATGCCCATATGAGTTTTTAGGAATTTCGTCAACTCTCGTGTATGACTTAAGCATTGAATCACCGAATTCATATAACATGTATTACCTATGTTTCTGAGTCCACATAATCCTGAAATTGAATAAAAAAAAATCGCAATTAGAATTAAGCAACCACCATTGCATCATTGAACTGAGTGTTAACAAAGACCTGCGCGAGGTTGTAGCATTGAGTCATTTTTTAGGTATTTAAATGTATTTACGGTACAAAAAAAAAACTTCTTACAATTTAATTGACATTACAAAGTAGACAGGCTTGATGGAAATGACGATGCCTGCTAAAATTCTGAGCCCCTAGCCAGATTGAAATGTCAAACCAGCATTTTATTTTGATGAAGCTATGGCCTTATTCCGATCTACACTGAAAGCACTATAAACACGCTAGCGAGTGTTACGAATTGTGTAATAGTACGATGACGCTTACATTCCCACGGTCTAGAGAAAGAAAATCGGATCATAGCCTATGTAGAAAGGACCACCAGTATTAATTTATTTCTGGTAAAATTTATCCCCAACTAAAGTGGGTCAACTACATACTTCATTTCCCATACAAAAATATGAGTTTTGCGGTACCATTTTCTTTGAAACTACTTGAAGAATTTGGGTGAAATTTTGCTCACATGTTCCATGGATACAAGCTAAAGACTTCGAATAGACAGCTTTGCAAAATTCAAAATGGAAACCTTATATATCTACACATATTTTAAAATATCCCCTATTTCGAAGAACTCCTAATCTGTGCTCTGCGTTTAAAAAAAAGAAACAAATCAGTCAAAAATGTTAAGAAGAACTGGAGAAAAATGTACAGTACGTTTTTTTGCAAAAAAAAAAACCGAATTTTTCAGAAAAACTGAAACACGAAAATTGGAGCCATTACGAATTACATTTTTTTTCTGCATTACTCATGGTCAGAAATTTGTAAGACATAATAAAGTTCTCAGCAGAGATCGAAACGTCACGCATAATAAGTGTAAAATCCGGAAATCTTTTCATTCAACAATATAACAATAAAAATAAAAGTTTACATACCTTCTGTCGCTGTTTTATCATAAGAATTTGATGTGCTTAACGATGATTTAGTCGTGGTACTGTCATCACTATCATTTTGATTTCGACTAGCAAGCGATGATCGTCCTTCGCGGTCCCAGTATCGAGAAGGCGTCGGTGATGGCGGAAGGGCACTTCGAATTGAGGCATTACGAACCTACAGAATATGTGGATTTGTAGAAGTAACGAATTAAAAAAAAAAAAGAAAATAAAAAACTAAATTTAATTTAGAAAATTTTTTTTAAAATAAGTTCGAATGAAAAAATAAAACACAAGAATAATGAAATAGTTGGTGCCTTATTTGTTTTAGTTTTACACTGATTTGTGATTTGCGTATATTTTCTTTAATGGTGTAAGCAACTGGTGATGTATTTGCAATGAGTTTCTATACAACGGACAAACTAATTTATCAATAAAAATAAGCGGATATTGAAATTTGTAAATAAGTTGTGCGTAATACTTGAATGATATATGTATGTAGCCCATAATTTATTTTACGACCTATCCCTTAACTGAGCAGCAGTCACATTATAATGTAGTTGTTGTCTCTATTTATGTGAAGATATGTATGTGTTCTACGGTGTGCGCGATCAGTTTTACGGAAGAATTGTGGGAATCTATAGTGAGAATGAACTAAGTGCAATCTTTTGTTGTCCGATTTTGGCAAATGTATACTATGGTCTGATGCGACATCGGAACTAGAGGACTAAAAGGTTTGCCGTCGAAAGTGGCAAAGCACTTTTATTTTAAATTTTTGCATGTAATGTGTTTTTCAATAGGGACATAACAATTACACAATACCCCCAGTGTCAGTCAAGGTTTACATTTTTTATCACGGTGAGGTTGACGAACGAGCAACGTTTGGAAATTATTAAAAATTGCTACCGAAATTCTGAGTCGGTGATCGCAACTTTAAGAGCGCTTACTCCCAATTTTCGGTCGTAATAATCGGCCCATCAGACAGCCTGTTCGTGCTATAGTGAGATTCGAGTCAACATGCCAGTGAGACAACGCACCGGTCGAAATACCAAAAATATCGAAGCTGTAAGTGCTTGAGTTGAAAATGAGCCAAATTAGTCGATTACACGTCGTTCGCAGGAATTGGGAACTTCTCAGTCCACATTGTGGCGAATTTTGCGTCTTGACCTACACCCTTACAAAATCAAATACTGAAGCCTCTTGATCATTTGAAGCGTCGACACTTCTCCGATTGGGATCTGCAAAAGTACGCATTAAGGGAATATTATGAACCTAATTTTCAAAAAATGGTTCAATTAACCGAACGTGCCAGGAAGCTTTTTAACCAGGTTAATTCCAGCAAACGTGACATGAACTGGAACATCATATCAAGCAGCGCTTACACTGTATAGAAAACAGTTAACAGTCATCAAACGAAATTCATAGAAGAGATTCTGTGAAGACATCGATAACGTAAACCATACTGCTAGGATAAAGAGGACCCTATCCAGCATGCCTCAATTACGGCGAGTTGCGGCAAGTTCCTCGAAATTTTAATTCAAATTCATTTCCCCGGATGCTTTGAGCCTTCGCCACAAAGTTCAGATGTCGATCGCGTTTTAGCTAACTCAGAACTAGTTGATACAGTCGTGACGCCAGAAAACATAGGAATCGCGTTCAATTCTTTCAAACCCTATTAGCCACCAGGGACTGGACGAGGTCTATTCCGATTTATGATCTAAAATGAGGATGAAACGATAATTCAGTACCTGGTTGACATATACAAAGTATGTATCAGTCTTTTCCACATACCGAAGTTCAAGTGATTTCATACTTAAACCAGGTAAAGTATAGGACAGCTACCTAGCACATCGGTCAAAAAATACCGAAGCTAACAAAGAAAAACATTTTTTTGATAAACCCTTATAATTGTCAAGGAGTACCAACCTTCGCATGATACATGTCAAAATTTTATGACATTTCGGTTATTACTTTACAAGTTACAGTAGTTTTAGTGACGTAACTTTTAATATTCACAAAACAATGAAATAAAAATCGTATGTTGATTTAACATTGATTTTTGATGAAAGTACATATCGTTCAAGAAAAAGTTTGGCTTGATAAGTGTTATGGGGCCTCTGCTTCATCGTTAGCAACAGTCAAACGTTGGTTTGGAATTTAAACGCGGTTGTACAGATTCCGATATGATGAACGCTCTGGACGTCACAACGAGGCTGTTATTCCAGGAAACATAAAAAAAAGTGCACAAAATTGTTTCGGAAGATCGTAAAGTGAAGTTTGTGGAGATAGCTGACATCCTAAAGATATTAAAAGGCAATATGGTTCACCATCGTGCATGAACATTTGTCCATGAAAAAGCTGTGTGCATAGGGGGTGCCGCGTTTGGTCACAATGGACCAAAAACAGGAATGTGTCGATGATTCAGGGCGCTGTTTGGAAGGGAAAAATCATCAACACCGAACATTACATAGCGTTGTTGCAGCGATTGAATGTCGAAATTGCAAAAAAAATCGGCACCATATGAAGAAGAAAACAGTGCTCTTTCACCAAGACAATGCACCATGTCACAAATCGATGCTAACGATGGCCAAATTGCACGAATTGAAATTCGAATTGCTTCCATACCCACTGTATTCTCCACATCTGACACTGCCAGTTCGCAGACCTTAAAATGGTGGTCCAGGAAAAGAGGTTTGCGTCAAATGCTGAAGCCGAAAAAATGATTATTTTGAGGGTCAAGACAAATCGTTCTATAAAAAGGCACCGAAATGTTAGAGCGGCACTGGAATGATTGTATCATTCTAGCAGGAGACTATGTTGATAAATAAATTCGAATTTTGCCAAAAAAAAATCTTTTTCGTAGTTAGCCTCGGGACTTTTTGACCGATGTGGTACGTGCAAATTCTCTCGATCAGGTGCCCCCACCCACACGCCTAAATGAAAGGGAGGCTCTCTGATACCGTCTCACATGTGACAGTAGCCTTTGTAGAGAAAGCTTTCCATCATAAAGAGGTTGCACTGCGCATTTAACCACGTCAAGTTTGATTCCTTGGATGGATAAGTAAGCTTCTTCGCTCACGAAATATCGTAGCATGGATGGGTAACGAGATAAGAAAGGGCTCGGTTCACAAAGGTACGACACAACGAGACATAATAGCGCCTCTCCTGTGGGTCAATTTTTCATTTCAAATCGGAATGGAACGGCTATCCCACAATAGCATATGCAGATGATATTGTCTTGTAAGTTTGAGCAAGATCTTGATGACCTTATGCAGTCCGCTCTACAACTGTTAGATATGGACCTACTTACATATTTGGCTTGGGGTTTTAAAGCCGCACCTCATTCATTGGATGTATACCAGTATAGTTCGACCAATTGCACGTGCTTCAACTCCAGCCCTGGAAGTAGTTCTCTCACTACCTCCACTTGATCCTGTCATTAGATTAAAAACCTCTTATTCATAATCAGCACCACTAATTGGTCATGGCAAAATTATAAACGTGGTTAGAGGCGCATTTTCTCTTTTCGACTAAGCGTAAGATATCATGAACCAACTAAAGGTTGAGAAACGGAGGTTTCATATTAAGTTTCCTGAACGAAACCAAGGGCAATAAACGCGATACTCAGCTCCTGCGAAAGTCTTAATCTTCATACGGACGGATCTAAAATCAGAGATCTATTCCCACAACATCCACACTTCTTTCCATTTTCCAAAACATGCGACTCTGTTCCAATCAAAAGTATTAGCCATTAACGAGTGAACGAAAATTCTTTTAGATATGCAGAACAGTCTCGGAATTTATGACATTTTCTCAAACACTTCCGGCACTCCAATCCTACAGGACCACGTCCAAAGTAGTGTCCATTTGCAGGCACAACTTAAATCGCCTAGCGGCTAGAATCGAAGTACACATTTTTTGAACAGAAAGTTTGCAATTTCAATCAACTGCTTAAGAGTTATTCAAGTTTACAAATGAAAGTCGCTGACTACGAAATTTGTGCCATTTTCAAGTTTTACCTCCACAAAGGCAAGAATGCGTCGTAGCTCGTGAAAACATTTGTATGGAGACGATGTTCTAGCGATACATGTAGCACAAGAATAATTTAAGCGAATTCGTTCTGGAAATTTTGATGTCAAAGACGCACCTCGCTGTGGCAACAACGAAATTTTTCAAAAAGTCGATGAAAATCCATATGCGACAACTTATGAGATCGATGCGGAGCCAAAAATTGCGCAGAAAACTGTTTTGAGTCATTTGCGTGTGGCTGAATTTGTCAAGTAGCTCGATGAGTGGGTGCCGCATGAATTGAGTGCGAAAATTTTACTCGATCGAATTTGCGCATGAAATCAATTGCTGAAACGGTTCCAAAACAGGAAACTTCTAAAATTACTGGCGATGAGAAATGGATCACGTACTAAAATGACCAGCGAAAACGGTCGTGAAAGAAGCGATCGGAAGCGCTAGAAACAGTAACAAAGCTAGGATTGACGAATAGGAAGGTGATGATCTGTTGCTGGTGGAACTAGAAAGGAATCGTCTAATATGAACTGCTTCATCCAGGCGAAACGATTGTTTTCGAGCTCTACTGTCAGCAACTATTGATTTCGAGTGAAGCAATCAAGAAAAAGCGACCAGAACCGGCCAAATTCTGAGGTATCATTTTCCAGCAGAACACATCTTTGGTGACCCGGGGAAAACTGCACCTTTCGGCTACTACAATTTATTCTGATCTCTTCAAAACTGCCTACATGGAAAAAAATTAATTCAAAAAATGACTACGAAAACCACTTGTCGGCATTTTTGGGCCAGAAACCACAGAAGTTCTACTAGGATGGATTCATGGAACGGACAATATTTTACCGTCCACAAACCTAAAACAGTCGTCTCTTTTCTTTAGGATCTAGATTCTTCTCAAAACTAGACGATATAAGAGGCGTCAACCCTCGAGCCTGCTTCGATTCGCAAACCTTACCAAGTGGATAGTACAAAAGAAGTAACATCCATCTCATAATCTGCAATAGAGGGAGTACAAATCGGTTCTCTTTCTGAGACCACCCTCCGACAACCTAAACCGATCTCGGATTAGGTCGTTTATTTTCCAGCCTTTTCACTATACCGCACCGCTACAATATTTTCAAATATCTACTTAAGTAAATCTAATGAAGCAAACTAAAGCAATAGTTAATAAAAAAATAAAAATAAACAAACTCATAACAAATACAAAAAGTAAATAAAAAAAAGTTGTTGAGAAAAATAAGAGCCGCTACAGCCATACTACGCGTACACATATAGATGAAAATGTTTTTTTTTCGAAACCGTTTATGTTGACGTTTGTTTTGTTGTTCTTGTACGAAATAAATCAATAGATTACAAAAAAAAAAAGAAAGTTATTAAACTTACACTTTCATCATTATCACATAATTTATTGGACAATTTTTTATCGTTTATAGTAACTGGTGAATATGAGGACTGTTGTTGCTGCTGCGGTTGCAATACTGATGTAGATTTCAACGATGACGATGATGTGGACAAGCCTTCATTTGAATTTTGTAACAAATTGCTGCTATTGCTTAATGCATTCCGACGACGTAATGTTTGCGGCGAATTGGACGGTGTCGATTCGCGACTGGCCGTCCCATTATGATGAATCATTGTGACCGTTGATTTTGTTAAATTATTCGAAATAATTGTTTTGATCGGTGTCGTTGTGGACGATGACGGTGAAGATGATGACGACGATAATACATCATTGGTTTTATAATGACTACTTTTAAAATTATTACTTAGACTCGATGGTATTCGTTTAAAATCATTTAAAGTATTGTATTTATTATTTGTAGCATTTTTATTAGGACTACTATCACTATGTATTAGATCACGATGATGTTTCGATGTTAATGGCAATGTTGATGTCTTATTATTCGTTACGTAGCTTAAATCCTTACGATTGGCAATCAATTTTGATGGTGACGGGCATACAACAGTTGTCGTTCCGGCTGCTGTCGCTGATGAACTGGCCGATTTCGATTGGCTGTTGTTGTGATGATGACTATGATGGTGGTGGTGTTGGTGGTTGTTGTGGTGATGATGATGGTGATGATTATGATGATTTTGTTGCCGTTCCGAATCATCACTATCAATATACTTTATGTCGTCAAGAAGATCGGGACTATTTTGTAAACAATTCATATTGTTATTGGAAAGTGTCCGGGATAATTGTTGAAGTTTATTGTTTGTTGGTTTATGTACGAGCGGTTTTATTATGTTCTTCTCGTACTTGTTCAGTTTCTCTTGGCCATTATTTAAAATAATGTTGTTATTTTCGTAGGAATGATTGCTAGAATTTTGATCCGATCGTACGACTTGCGATCGGGCCAATTCGCATTCAGTTTTCAAAAAGTTTGGTTCACGATACGTTAAACCGATGAATTGATTATTATTGTTATTATTAGTGTTATTGCCTCCTTTTGCGGCTACCGATCCGTTTATTGCAGACAAACTACCAGCCGTTGTGTTTTCACCACTTTGCAATTTATTCTTGTAAAATTCCAAACGAAAATCTAAAATGTTTGTTTTGTTGGTTTTCAGCGATTTGGATTTATCGCCGCCGCCAGTCGATAGAATTGTCGGTGAACTCGGTGACGACGAGGATGATGATGGTGCGATATTATTAACTAGAGTTACTGGAGTTGTTGTACTATTACTGCAATCACTGTTTGGATTATTTATATTACCGTTGCTTGCACAATAATAACTTGACATAGTTTTATCATCAATTTTATTGCTTAAGAACTGTTTTGTCGGTTTAAGATTCGATTTGGCTGCTTTTAATAGTGCATTTGCATTGATTATCGACGATTTAGTATTAAGATCATTACAAAATACTTGACTAGAACAATTTGTTGAACCGGATGGAACGGCTGAGAAGGATGATAGTTGCGTTGCTTGTTCCTTACTAAATGTTGCAGAAGCAGGAATAGATGTGGTGGTGATTGTGGTATAATTATTTCTTAATTTTCTATCAAATTTATTGCATGAAGTGATTGAATTTGGGGGCGAATTATTATTATACGTCGAATAAAGTATTGATGAAGTATTTATCTGATGTGATTGTACAGTTGTAGCGGTCTTAATTACGTTGCTGTGTTTACTATCGTGCTCACTAGGATTTTGTATATGATTAGTAACAATATTAACAACACTACAGATAGGTTTAACGCTTGTTATTGAATTTGTAGTGTTTGTAATATTATCATGGATATAATGATTATTGTAATGTTTTGCATTCAAATTCAAACCAGCCAAATATTGTGGTGTTGTTGATTTGTTTAGCTGTTTAACTGGGTACTTAAGGTAAGAAGTAGAAGAATTAGAAGCATTATTAGAATAATTATTTTCGTTTGTGATGGTGGTACTGTTATTATTAATTGCGACAACACTACTAGCAGATTTCGATTGATTATTAGTAGCAATAGTAGATACAGCACACAATTTTTTTACCTTGCTTGCCAATTGCGCAGTACTAATATCCTTTGATGATGATGATGATGATGTTGTTTGGTGTGATGGTGATGATGATTTTTGATTTTGAGTATCGTTTTCTTGTTTTTCCTGCTTATTATTGATCTCTTTTGTTTGTAGCAATTGATGTACATTACTACTACTATTACTTAGACCGTTATCGTTAATATATTTATTCGATGTTGCTTCAGAAAGTGATCTGGAACGTGATAATTCACATTTTGGTATATAATGTGCCGGACTATATTTTTCATATAAATCCAAACCAGATGTAGCTACTTGTCGTGCTAATGATGATGATGATAATGATGATGAAATTTTATTTTTAGATTCAATTGATTCGCTGTTATTATTATTTATGCAATTGCTATTCGGATCACTTTTTGAAGTAACTCTCGTTAGGCTATTGTCACGTGATCGACTTTCCGACGATGGTCTCTGATTCCGTATGGACGATGAGGATCCGACAATTGGTGGTTTTGTTTGTAGTGTTTTTGATCGATTTGTATTTATGTTATTGTTATGTTGTGTTTTTCCTGTTATTCTTCTTGTTGTTTCTCTGTCTGAACTTGATCTTGTATATCTATTGCTACTTACTCCAAATCGACTTGTTGCTGTTGTATCATTATTTCCACCCGATAAGTATGAGCTAGGGCGATATGATAGCGGCGATATTGCACTAGTGCCACTTAACGACGACGATGAATTATATAAGCTCGATCGATATGCTGAATTGCGCGATAAATATGATGATGCTGGTGATGTTCCGCTTGAATATCCGCCAGATGAATACGATGACGATGAATTACTTAAACTGCTACTACGATAGCTTGAGCCGTAGCCGCTTGAACCGTAACTACTCGAGGCTTTTGCCAAACTACTTGTCGTTCCTCCAACAGAAGGCGGTAAATATGAACTACTGCCGGTTGTCGTTGAATATCGTCTGGGCGAAATTACAGGCATATTATATTAGTGAGGTTAATTTTGGTTTCGATATTTTCTTTTCTTTTCCGATTGCCTATATTTCTCAATTTTGATAAAATTCCAGCAATGATATTCGTATATAAAGTATTCGTATTTTGTTTTAGTGTAGTGGCGTTGATTGAATTTTGTAAAATTTTGAATTTTGTAATGTGATCAATGATATTATCGAATTCTGTCCGTAATGGTTTTTGGTTTTTTGGATCGCCTCGGTTTTTATGTAGAAAAATGGTGTTCCGTCCTGTCTTAACTAAAATATAAGTTGTTCCTGGTATGTAGTTGAAATCTGAAAATAAGAAATTTTTTTTAAGGATATAGAAAAACATGGAAAGTTTAATGGGAAATAAATCCGCAAAAAAATGTCGAAATAAATTCCAATTGAATTGGAACAATATTCTTAAGTTAAACGAGAATTAGGGAAGTTGCATTTTTGTGCGCAGGAAAAATTAAGAATAAAGATGATTCAGTAAAAATAACACATTTAATTTTTGTGAGGATTCAGGGCTGTTCAATATGTATCTTGAGGAGGGATGATACTCGACAGGGAAAAAAATTGTGTTTTTTAAGGCATTAATGGGTCTATCTTTAATGCATTGCACAGTTTCGCAGTAAACGAAGGGAATACAAATTAAGTACAGGGTGCGCCATCTTAATGTGGTCGATGGAAATATTGAATATCTTTGACAGATTTAAACCGATTGACGTCGTCGAACACATTTCGGAAAGGTTATTGCATTACAATTTTAACCATGAATCGATTCACGCCCAAAGAACGCGCGGAAATAGTGACAATGTTCATTAAATGCAATCGTTCAGTTGTTGCAACACAGCGTGCGTATCGTCAAAAGTATCGCGGTCGTTCTGCGCCTAAAAGTGACACTATTCGTCGCTTAGCTTCGAATTTCGAGAATCACGGGTCGGTAGCGGACCGTCCACATTCAAATCGACCACGTCCTCGACGATCAAATGAAAATATTGAAGCTGTTCAACGGAGTGTTGCAGAGAATCCTTCTGTCTCGTACCGCCGCCGATCTCAGCAACTAAACATCAGTGGAACAACTTTGAGGAGGATTCTGAAAGATGATCTGGATATGTTTCCATATAAAGTACAGTTTGCCCAAAGATTATTGGAAACAGACAATCCGCGACGCGTGGCTACGCCAATAACGTTATTCGAGTGAGTGAATCGGAGCCCAATTTTTGGGAGCGAATTTTAATGACTGATGAGGCCCATTTCACGCTATCTGGCACTGTAAATAAACAAAACTGTCGCATTTGGGGGAAAGAAACACCTCATGCTATACATCAAACTCCACTGCATGATCAGAAAGTGACTGTTTGGGCCGGTGTCTGCTCAAAAACCATCATTGGTCCGATCTTCTTCAGAGTTGGGGAAACTGTCAATGGGGATCGGTATCGATGGATGTTGGCACACTCTGTTTTACCAGAAATGCGTGAAAAAGGTCTTAAAGGCTTTTGGTTTCAACAAGACGGCGCGACATGTCACACCGCGAAATCAACGATGAACTTCTTGCGTCAAAAGTTCCCAGGACGTGTGGTATCCAAAGGGGGGGATATTGACTGGCCACCGAGATCGCCCGATTTAACGGCACCGGACTTTTTTTTGTGGGGATTTTTAAAAAGCAAAGTGTATGCCAACAAACCGAAGACTTTAGACGAGCTTAAGGACAATATTCGAGCCGAAATCACTGCGATATCACCCGAGATGCTGGCAAATGTCATGGAAAATGCCAGAAAAAGAGCTGAATTTTGTATCCGCAATAAAGGTGGTCATTTGATCGACGTTGTTTTTGGAATCTGAATGGAAAGAATTGTAAAGCTTCAAATTTTATAAAAATAAATAGTTTTCCAAAATCGATTGAGAATTGTTCAAGCTATTCAATATTTCCATCGGCCACATTTAGATGGCGCACCCTGTATTTACAGAAATGACGGTTGACATTATTCTTGACGAACTGAAGGTTATATAGGGTGTTTGAGCAAGAGGTGTAGGGTTGGAAAGGCTTATTATTTCACAGCTGGTCGCTTGACAGTTGGCAAATGTTGACATTTGTCATCTATAAACGGGGGAAATTTATCATGGAACTCTACAAAGTCGTTGAATTTTATTATGAAAATTCGCGTTCAATCACAGTTACGATCCGCAAAATTATAGCATATTTTGATCGTAACCATGTATGTACGTCCTGAGACATGTGTGCGTAACATACTCAAAAAATTTCAAGAGACTGGCTCAGTGCAAGATGTGAAGACACCGAAACGACATCATCGTCCTGGACGTTCGACCGAAAATATCGCCGCAGTGAAGGACAGTGTTGAAAACGATACAAACATCTCAATATGTTACCGTGCTCAAGAGCTTGCCCTCTCCACGTCTACACTGCAGTGAACATTGACGAATGATTTGGCTCTGCATGCCTACAAGGTCCAATTGCCTCAAGAAATGCAGCCGGCGGACCACCAGCAGCGCCGTACGTTTTCTGATTGGGTCTTGGAAAACATCAATGATGATGGTGATTTTTGCAAAAAAAAAATCGTGTTTTCTGAACAATTCGGTTCGGGCCGTATTACCAAATTTCATCCGCTTCGGTAGTGAGTTCCGTTTCGCTTTACCGTATCCCGAAATCCATCGTTTTCACTTAAAGTTGCATTTTTTCCTATTTTAGGTACGAAATTTCCAATGTTTTTGTAGTGTGAATTGTTCGAAACACAAAATATGCCTTCGAAACCAAAGTGTTACCTGGTAGCGAACGATTCCATACCGTCCCTGAATACCATCTTATCTCGACATATTTTTCGATAGCGGGGAATCGCAAATTATATACACGATGAAGTTGCCTTCCAATTATTTCCTCAATTCGAAACCTGCTCCAACCCGGAGTTTAATTACTCCTGGGAAAAACTAAGCGTCCGAAGGCAAATCATTTTACTTTATTATTATAATAATAAAGTATTGTGATCGACACAAGAAAAAAAAAAAGTTTGCTACCCTGAAATTTTTTTTTTCGCGTTTCATGACTAAATTAGCTTAAAAATGCAAAAAAAAAAAATCCGTCTGTCTGTACGCCTTCCGCCGTACGCCGACGTGTACGCTCAGCGCACATTAACTCCCAAACCCTTCAAGATAGAAAGTTCATTTTTGGGGGGATTGTAGATAGTTGCGGATCTCAGGCGGATACCCATTTTCGGGGGTATACGGGTTCAGGGGGAGGCGGGGGGAGCGCTTAAACCGAAAAATACGAATTCAAATATCTCAACCATGGTAACAGCTAGGAAGCTAAAACTCTACATTAATATAGAAGGGTTTGTGGGACAACTTTTAAAAATAATTTAATTTTTTTATCCATTGGGGTGCGGAAAGGGGGGGCTTAGAACCAATTGTCGGCCGAATTTTTTTTTCAAATGATTATATCTTCGAAATTACTTATCGTAACAAAATCATATTTAGAGACCGTCAAGGTGGCATATAGTTTCATCGGAACCAGTTTAGAAAGCGGCTAATTATTGTAAGGGGGAGGGTCAGGAAGGGTGCAAAGAAAAACACTTAAAAATTAATATCTCAACTATCTCTTAAGCTATGTAATTGAAACTTAAAATGTATATTAAGCTATACTAGGCAAATACAAAAAAAATATAACATGTTGAAATAATAGTAGTGGGGGGAAATGGGGAGCATTTCAAAAATGGCGCACTTTTCAAAATTACAAATCCTTATATCTCCAAAAATAGTACAGATATCAAATCAAAAATTTGTCAGATTGTAGAACTACATAATAGTTAATTTTGGTAAAAATTTTAAGTTGGGAGGTGTAAGGGGAGGGAGGTAATAAGCAAAAATATCGAAAACTTTGAGTGATTTTTTTAGGGCTCTGGTAAAAGAAACAAAGCTAAAATTTTGCATGTGAATACCTATATTTAACCCACATAGAAAAATAATAATAACTTGATCCATATTTGTTATAAACCGACCCCCCCGGTCTAAAGTGCACAAGGTGTTTCATGTGCATTGAAAAAAACACATAAACTGAAAATTGTTGAGTGAAATTTTAAGGTAGAAATTTGAAAATTTGCGAAATGCATTTAAAAAAAATCCCCAAATATACGAAATATTAACTGGTCGAAAACCTTTAACACTTCTACCCCCTCCCATACAAAATTATTTTTTCGACCATTTTCAAGAAATCAATTATCACCTAACTATTAAAAGCTATCAATTTGAAATTTTGCATAACAACTAACAAAAATAATTAAAATGAAATTGCGTTAAAAGTTTTAAAATCGCGCTTGACCTTCTACCCCCTCCCATACAAAAGTATGATTTCGACTAATTTCATTAAATCAACTAATAACCAACAAATTAAAAGCTACGAACTTGAAATTTCGTACGAGCACGTTACAATAAAAATGAAAGAAAATTGCATCACAAGTTTTACGATTCCCTTACCTCCTCTACCCCCTCCCATACAAAATTATTTTTTCGAGCATTTTTAAGAAATCAGTTATCAGCTAACTCTTAAAAGCTATCAATTTCAAATTTAGCATAAAAACTTATAAAAATAATTCAAATGAAGTTGCTTTAAAAGTTTTGAAATCGCGCTTGCGCTTCTACCCCCTCCCATACAAAACTATGATTTCGACCAATTTCATTAAATCAACTAATAACCAAAAAACTAAAAGCTACGAATTTGAAATTCTATACAAGCACCTTACAAGAGACGCGAAATAAAACTGCGTATCAAATTTTACGATTCCCCTATATTCTCTACCCCCTCCCATACAAATGTTCGGTTTCATGAATGTAAAATACACCGAATTTTATGAAAATTCTATGCAACTTCGTCTATGAAACACATTCTATACAGAGAATATTGGACGTGATTCAAGCAATTAATTAAAAAGCTATTAACATCCACCCACCCTTACTATTACCTCTACTCCTCCCCTCATAAAAACCAAACTTACAGAAACGAATGAAATGTTGTTAACAGTCCTGCCCAAGAACTCCCTTTCACTTAGCCTTCCCTAACCACTCTAACCTGCATATTGACTTTCCACTCATCCGCAACTTGTCCCAAGAATAATAAAGTTTCGCCCGACTTGTTGGCAGTTTATTTTTCTATTACGTTTACCGAAGCCTGGCTTTGAATGCGACGAACATAGCAAATGAATTGGATAAGGTATCTAACTCTATTCGGTCTATATATGCTGCAAACCTTGATGTTGAAATCGTTTTCGCGGGCGAATTCAATGTTCATAACATTGCCTGTACTTTGAATTTAACGATTGTGATACAGGCTTCCGTGACGTTGTGGGGAACGTGCTTGCTTCACAGTCAATAGGTCGTGGGTTTGATTTCCACTCGACAGTGGGATTTTTTTAAGCACGAATTTTCGGTTGCTATTGGCGATGAAAAATTATTCGAAAAAAAATGGGCAAACGGTGTAAAAGTGAAACAGTTCCACTTCAAGAAGTAGATGGTTTCTGTTCGATTTTTATCATTCAGTCCCCATAACATCTGAAAATATTTGTCAGTTAAATCTCAAAAGGCTTAAGATCTTTTTGGTTAAAACAGTCAACCGAAACTTCATGAAATCTTTCACAACTCCTTTTACAGATGTTGACCGAATTGTTACGAATTCCGTTGAGAAAGCTAATCTTCTGGCTGCCACCTTCGCACGAAATTTTCGTCTCCCCCAAAACCATGACATTCTGGTTTTTCACGTTCGCCTATTCACTTTATCTCCAGGATATTCAAGAAGCTCAATATTCACAAATTTGCTGGTCCTAATGGCATTCCCCCATTACTCTTAATAAATGTTTTTTCTCTTTGGCCTTCGAAATCTATTTTACCTGTCATTCTATCGGGACACAATCCAACCATGGCGAATGTCGAGCCAATTCCTAAAAAAGGATTCCCTCGAACTACCGCCCTATAGCTATCACTTTAAAGAAAGTGATGGAAACGGCTATCAATCGCAAACTGGTTAGTTACCTTGAGAATAACAGAATTATTCATGATCGATAAAACGGGTTCCATTACGGTCGTTACACTGGATGTGCCTTAATCGACCTGACTGAAAGTTGGAACTCGTGCATTCATGAATTCGGTGAAGGACAGATATCAGCTCCAGACTTTTCGAAAGCCTTTGACAGAGTTTGGCACAAAGGTCTAATAATAAAATTCATAGTCGTAGGTTGTGACGCGACCCTTGTCAATTGGAGAGTTTCCTTTTTTAATTCTCGATACGGGTCGTAAAGGATGGCGTACCATCACAATCGTTTCACATCGATTCCAGCGTAATTGAAGGTTCTGTTTTATCCCCACTCTCATTTTAAACATCGATTTCTGTCAACTACATTCAATTCATAGCCTTGCAGACGACAGTACTCTGGATAACACCTTTCATTCGACTCCGTTACTGAAGTTTATGATACTTTGGTGAATTCTAAACGCGACGAATTGTACGGTACATTGAAATCAGATCTCAACTTAATCCTGGAATGGGGCAGAAAAATAGAGTAGAGTTCAATGCCTCAAAAATGCAAGCTTGTCATCTATCCCTTAAAAAGGATGTTTCAGCGGGCTCCTCGAATGTAGCTTCCGGTATTTCACTAAGACCAATACACTCATTTTCTCAGAACCTATTAAATTTTTAAAGCTTAAATATGGTACAAAACATTTGTATAGCTACTCTAGCATGATGTGAAACAAATTAGTCCACCCCTGCTGGCACCCCCTCTACCACTCCCCATACAAAATTTCAGCATATCGAGTGCATCTTTAAAGGCTTGGAAGACGACCATTGTTGTATTTTACTATTATTTTTATTTTATAAAAAAAAAACCATATACGATCAGAGCCAGTTCACTAACCGAGTAATTTATTTCGCAAGAAAAAAAATACTTGTGCCACATTAATGTTTTATACATATACATTTTTTTCCTGCGCTATATCCCGGTTCTATTTTTAGATTTAACTGAAAAATCAAAAGATATATTCATCTTCCACTTGTTTAAATATCGTATTTACACTTGTGTTTACTGTGTGTATCAAGGCATGAAAATATACATCGCGTCGCACAAATACACCAAATTTTCATTAACACTTTCGTTATTCATCAATTTCTCTTAATATTTTACATTCGACATTTAAATTAGCAATTAGCGTATCAGGTACAAGGCTCTATTTACGTATAGGTGTTAAAAAAACTACAGGAAAAAGTATACAGAAAGAATAAAATCTAACCGCTTCATTAAAACGTTTGTTTACCGTCAAAATTTGCTGAACGATTGATCTGTTTTCTTTTTGCGAAACTTCCTCGATAAACAGTTCTCACATTGCTAGTTTATACGTTAATAGAGAAATATCTTAGAACGATGAGACGATACTAAGCATTGTAATACACATAAACAATTGTTATAAAACATATGAGGCCCTTGAAAATCGGCCGCTAACAAGATTATTATGTTGGAAAATGTCTACGAAGCATGTTGTGTGATATAATCATTATTAAAATATCTATTGCATCACACACGTTCCTTTTTGTTATGATTGTGCACTTGAGCTTGAGAGTACAGTTAATCGATTTGGCTCCTTGTTACATGTCGGAATTTATGCTTGGATATCAGATTATAGCGAAGTTGTATAACTTTTGCTTGAATACGCGCAAGAAACATTGTGATGGATTGATACCATGACAGAATATTCAATTGGTAATGGATTATCTGTATTCGCAAAATTTTCAAATCGAATATGTATCGTCATCACTTCAAACGAAAATCCTACAAATTTTCCATGTCCTAAGCATTACGGAAAAATGATAAATGTCTTATGTCTGGGAGCTTAACATTAACAGACATTCTGGCAACTGCTGTTACGTGCATTCAGGTGGATAATAGAGAATTATTTTCGTTCAATAAATATCGAAGTTCTCTTTCTATAATAGCGTAATTTAATCAAGAAGCGTTTTGAAACACGATAGTTACGGAATGCTATTTATTTTGCACTAGCGATCGCCCGCGACTTCGTCTGCCCAAGAATCGTAATAATAATGGTAATTTTATTTTTTGTGTTTCGTTGGAATCAGAAGTACAAATTATTAAATTATTGGAATCACTAGCTCGTAAGCATGCTAACATATAGCTGTCCATGAGTAAAACAATATTTGTTTTTAAATTGGAAGTGATGATTGCTGGGTATAATCAAGAACAAGATCTGTTGATCCCGATCAATGGTCCAGGAGTTTGGATTTTTGGGCACGATAAAGAAGGGAATCATTTTACATTGGTTGTTCCGAATTGAGAAAAAGCAATTTATCTCACTTTTAACGTCCCTACTAGTGCTCAAGTACATGAAGAATTTTCTTTTCCTAAAGATTCCTACTTGAAAGGATTGGGATTTTTGAGATGATAAATGTATTGAGAAAGTTGTTTACATTATTTTTCGTTTCTGTTTGCATTCAATTTTAACTACTCCTGTATAAAATTTCAAGTCCAAGGGCATATTATTTTCTGTTTGTTATGTTAACAGAAATCCGACATTGACTGTAGCAAGCACAAAACAGAATTAGATAAGTATCAACAGGATCTGGACATTGAGCTCTTCGCTCCACTAAATGGACTAGTGCAGTTGGTAGCCCAATCAACTCGATTACCTAAAATAGTAAACCATGCTCCAAACTTGCTTGGCATTTTTCTCACGAATCATCCCGAAAAATATTCTGTTTCCGTAATATCTCCATCTATATTAGAGAATACTGCCCACTTCCTGATTCGTCAATAAACCGTCTAAAAAAAAAAGAAGAGAACAAAAATTGGGGAGCATTAAACCAGTTTTCCAGTGCCTTTAATTGGAAATTGTGTTTCGAGTCTAATAATTGTGATACAGCTTGTCAGCTTATACCCAAACTATCCTTAAGAGTATAAAGCTCTTCATTCCCTTCAGTTGTAAACAAATCAAACCGGTGAACAATTCGTGGTTCACTAACGATTGTCAAGGCCATCCGGAACAAGAAAAATGCTTTCCAAATCTTTAAGAGCGACCCAACTTCTCTCTACAACACGTCAAGAAACCACTTCTAGATGAGGACCGAATGTAGTCCATCCTGTTGAAAAAGCCAATCTTCTTGCTGCAGTTTCGCCCGAAACTCCAGACTGCCAGCGACAAACCAGTCTCCCTGCATATAACACCATCTGGATTTCGGGATTTCCTCTACCTGCGATTTATTTTATCTCCAAAATTCTTCGTGAGGTCAATGTTCAAGAATCTGCAGATCCCGACAGTATTCCCCCATAGTCGTCAAAAATTGTTTTTCATTTCTGGCTAAACCGATTCCATCTCTCTTACTCATTTGGGCACTTTTCGCGAACGTGGAAAGTGGCGAATGTTCAGCCGATTCACAAGAAAGAAAACAAAACATTACCTGCTAACTACCGCAATATTGCCATTACTTCGGTTCTTTCGAAGGTGATGGAGACGGCTGTCAATCGCAAAATAATTATAAAAACTTCAAGATAAAAGACTTCCGTCCGTTCTACAAGTGACCTCTGGGTATATCTGACTAAACATTGGAACTCTTACCTGCATAAATTTGGCGAAGGTTAACTTCTTGCACTTGACATTGCTAAAACGTTTAACAGAGTTCAGCATAAATGTCTCCTGGTGAAGCTCAAAGCAATCGGCTTTAATAATAACCTCGTAAAATGGATTAAGAGTTTCTTATATGTATGAACGAGCCATACAAGTCGTAACGTATGGGGTGCCATCTTCCTCCTTCGCCAAAGTTTCCGGCGTCCCTCAAGGCTCCGTTTTATCACTCACACTCTTTCTTACTTTTATTAATGACCGACTGTCGTGAACTCTCAATCCGATCCATTATTTTGCAGATGAGAGTACCTCGAACATGTATTGTATTCGACACGATTAATGACGCTCACCCGGTTGCATCTAAACGAGCAGAATTACGTGGATCCTTGAACTCTGACCTGAATATAATCTTAGAATGAGGCAGGATAAATAGAGCCTCGAAAACGTGATGATCCAGCGACAGTCTCTAATAAAGTCTTCGGTGGTGTGCAACTAAATTCTTCCGGATACATCTCACTCATTGGTATTAAAATAAATAACCATATTAATTGGTACCAGCATATACCCGACGTAGAACTTGACGCTTCCAAACGCCTATGAGTTCTCCAAAGATGTAAAAATATTTTAACCTAGCCAATATCTTTAAAGCCTACATTAGACCATATTATTTTGTATATTACCGTGTCCAGAGACAGGCACTCCGGAAATGAAGCCAACACCGCTTCTAAGTACTCCCTAGATGATCGCAAAGCACTCAGCATTTACTACCGCTACTTTTATGGTAAAAGCAGTGAACTTTCTAACCGCATTCCACTCCTTTTCATATCTTCGATAAATAGTCGTCTAGTTTCAAGCGCACATGAATTTACTGTTAAGCTTCCAACTTCTCGTACAGTAAAATATAGGCAAACCTCGAACTTCAAAGCTGTGAAAATGCATTGCCAGACACGTATTATTCGCATTTTCATGCGACCTTCGACGTTTCAAACTCAGCGTCCACCAGCATTTTAGGCTTTTCCCTTCTGTTAATCCCGTTTAAAGTCCAATTTTTTTTTTCTTCCATTGCATTAAAGGGTGAACCCTAAGTTAATTTCGGCGACGTAATAAAAACAGACTCATTAGCTGGGAAGCGTTCTTGGGTGGGATTATCGTCGTCACACCCAGGATCAAGTTCAGAAACATCACTATTCTGCAGTGCTGCACACCAACCAACACCTAGTGACAAAAAGAAGTTTTATAGGCAACTGAGTGTCAATTTGGAGCGTGTTCTGCGAGGTGATATTATTATCGTTCCAGGAGATATGAACGTCCTGGTTGGCTCTGACAACACTAAACTAACACGTGATGTGTAAGCAGTCACGCTTGGGTCAAGAAAACAGTAAATCATTTGTGAAATTTTGTAATGCTCGGCAAGCAATTATCGGCGGGTCTTTTTACCCACACTGGTGTCACCATAAACATCTTATAGTGTAGTGTTACTCAGAACCAAATCGAGCATTAGGCCATAAGAAACCAAGAAGCAGGCTCGAATATTTGACGCCTCTGAAGTCGTCTAGTTCTGAGAAGAATCTAAAGCCTAAATAAAGAAAACGACTGTTGGAGGTTTACCACTAAATCTCATGTTTGTGGACTTTGAGAGGGCTCGCCACTGCGCTGAACGAGATTAAATGTGGAATATTTTGTGTAGGAGACGTATTTCAAAATAAGTCATAGCTATGTTGATGAGAGTGTCTTACATAAAGTACAGTTGACGGAGAGCTTTCCTGTGCGAACGGGTGCCAGATAAGGCACTACTCCTGTTTTTGATGGCAATAAATGACATCTTGCAAGCTGTACTGGAATTTGGGGAGATGTTACAGGTTTTGAGCGGAGACTTTTAATATCGTAAGTCACATTGTTTTTGATGGTGACGCGTGTTCACTTGCGCATGACCGTTCACACGCATTTTTGTTATCTCGGAAGCATTGTCAGCATGAACGGCGGAGCCGAAAAGGATATTGATGCTCGTATAAATAAAGCTTGTCAGGCCTTCGGCATTCTGTCCCCTTTCTGGAGGTTAAGCGAGCTCTCCCTTCGAGTTTTTGACGCATGCATCAAATCTGTGTTGGTATATGGTTGTACTACGTGGAAAGTGACCGTTCGACTTACCAAGAAACTACAAACTTTCGTGAACTAATACCTCCGACGTATTTTAGGAATATTCTGGCCAGAATTGATCTCCAACGACGAACTTTGGAGTACAACTGGACAGACTAAAATAGGTATTGAGATTCAAAGACGGAAGTGGCAGTGAATAGGTCACACTTTGAGGAAACCAGAGCGAAACATCGCCAAAGAGGCTCTGGATTATAATCCATGTAGCACATGGAAGCGAGCAGTTGAACAGGGCCAGAGGAATAAACAACTTCTGGCAACAGCTTAAGGCCGATGCTCAGGATCGCGCCTAATGGAAGATAGTTGTTTCTGTCCTATGCCCCTATAGGGGGTCTTAACACAAATTTAATTGATTGATTGAAACCCAAGTACATGTGTGCTAGCAGAAGCAGATCGATTGTTCTGAACATACAAAATGTAGGGGTCCCAATTGGTTGAAAGATTTTTTTTTTACTTTAAAAGTGCGGCACCAAGGATGCGAGCAGTACGTTAGTAGTTACAAATTTCTTTCGATGGTGGCGTTGTACCAACCGAATTGAATTATAAAACGACGTGGAATTTATTTTCTACTTTAATCACTTTAGATTATAGACCAGTCAAATGATTATGTTGTTACTAAGTGATTTATCTTTATGTTCCTTACGATAGTATGCTTTTCAATTGCTCGTTACTGGAAAACACCGCAAAATATCGAACGGCAAAAGACATTGATCGGTCATACTTAATCGTAAATTTATATAGCTATAACGGAAAGTTGTAAGATAATTTTTTATTATAATAATAATTTAATTATTATGAAAATGTTTTTGTAATCTTGAAAGTAACCGATTCCGTTTATGATATGAAAGACAAAAAATATGTTTCCTCAATTCTGGTCTCCAAATTACTATAATCGATTTTTTGTTTCACTTATTATACTCTAGATGAAATCTGAGATTATATTGTACTTGCCTTACCGTTTGTAACGCTTAAAAATAATGCTCGCACAGAATCGCCAATGGTACAGAAATATTTGTTGTCGCTTAAAAACCTCGATTTCGAGTTACCGTCTGTCTACAACATAGCTCTCGGAAGTCTTGACCTATCGTGCTGAAATTTGTCATATGTAATTTTTAGCAAAAAGTAACTTTAAGTTCGTGAACGGGCCACATCCCCCCCACCTCCCATACAAATTTCATGATATTTCGAAATTTGAAGAAATTTATTTTTTGTCCGAAACTATTTCAGCTATTGTCTTGAAAATTAGGTCATAGTATAATGATGTGAATATCATTAACGTCAAAAAATATTGATCTGATCCCCTCTTTTTACCCCCTCCCATACTAATGCACTATTTTCAAAAATACATTTATTCGGTTTACATTGCACTATCAACTTTACCTCACTCTTTCTGCCCTCTCTCGTACAAATTTCACGAAATTTCGGAATTTCAATTAAATTATTTTTCTCCAAAACCGTCAAAACTATCAACTTTAAATTTTGAGAAAAGTATACACCCCTCGGCATAAGTATTTTGACATACGCCACTATATAATGGTATCGTTGTTTATTACACTCCCGCTTGATGTAACGGAACTTGTGTTTTGCTCCACACTTTTATCTTCTTTTCAGCAGTAAGTGTGAACAAGTTCTCGGCAATTGCTTTATGCATTCTCTTTCTAAAGAGCGAAATGGAGTCTGAGAGTAAAATTTAGAACGGCATAAGTATTTTGACATCACGTGATCTAGCTTATTTTTGCACTTCTAATCAGTTTGGCGTTTCCTGCTGCCATTGTGATTACTCTTCTATCCTTTCTTTATCTTCAATTGCAGAAACTTGACACTTTTACTTAAAAAAATTGGGAAAAATATCTGAATTAAGTGACTTTATAAAAACTCAAATTGTGACAAAATATAATTTGGGTATTTCAGTATTAAATATCGCTAAAGAATATAATTTGTCGCGTCAAACGGCTTACTATCAAGTGAATAAATATAAAAAAAAACTGAAAGTGTGAGTAACTTACGCCGATCAGGTAGAAATCGGAAAACTACTGACCTTGAGGATCGACTGATTGTTCGAAAATTTCGAATCGATCCGCTAAAAACACCTAAAGCCGCGGCTTTAGAATGGGATAAATGTAAGCATTAGTGAAAGAACAATTCGCCGTCGTTTGCAAGATGCCAAAATTAAAGCGTACGTAGCAAAGTCGATCCCGTTTATATCTCCTAAAAACAAAATTAAACGTTTGGAATTCACCAAGAAATTTGTAAATAAGCCAATATCTTTTTGGCGAAATATATTGTGGACAGATGAGAGTACTTTTGAGTACCATTCCTCGCCAAAGAAAGTTTATACGAGAATTTCACAAACGATGCGTAAGTGGCACCTGTCTGTGAAAAAATTAGCCATGGAGGCGGTAGTGTTATGTTCTGGGGATCCATTGCGTACAATGGCTTGGAAGACTTCGTGCCCATAGATGGTTCCATGAACCAAAAACAATATTTAAGGGTGTTGAATGAAAACGAATTTCCATATGGAGATAATCTAATCGGTGAGGCATTCGTACTGCAGCAAGATAATGCGCCTTGCCATAAGAGCAAAATGATAACGAAGTTCCTGAAGGATGTTGGAGTCGAAACCTTGGATTGGCCACCACAAAGTCCAGATTTAAATGTAATTGAAAATGTTTGGTCATTCATAAAAGGAAAGAGAAGTGCTGACTTAACTAGGTCAAAAGAAGGAACCATCGCAGAAGTAAAACAGGCGTGAAACGAAATCCCAACAGACTTCCTGCAATCGCTGGAGGATTTCGTCCCACGACGACTTCAAAAAGTAATTCAGAGGATACATATTCTATTGATTAAGATACTTCTTCAAAAAAACAAAAAAAAAAAAATTTTCCTTAAAAATGTCTAAATGTCAAAAATATCAAAATACTTATGCCATACTGAAAATTGAAATCCTACTTTAAAATATTGTAAAGGTACAGTTGAAATGAATGATTTAACTTTTTTTTTTAAATAAAACAGATTTGCTTTACCCACAATTTTTTTCAGAATTTTCCGTTGCATAGATTTTAAATGAAAACAGAATAAAAGTGTTTTGTTGCATGACAAAATACTTATGCCGAGGGGTGTACTATTACAAATATTACACCGCCTAATAGATTGTCGGGTGCAGAGATTATTTTATTTTATTTTTATATAATTTTCTACTGTTGTTGAATGATGAAGTACTACTCTGAATACTCCAGCAAAAATCGGCCATCATGTGTGCAATTCCATCGACCTTGGAATCGTTCCTCCACAGTCCGAATATAATGGTGGAGTCGTTCGCTCTGTTCTTCACTCAAGTCACCTAGATTTTCAGAAAAACGATCTAAATGATTGTGTGTATTTTGATGCTCATGTTGCATCCAAGTCGCTGGAAGTGAGACAACATCTCTTCAACGCGCTCAACGTAATCATCATACTTTTTATTGCCTAAGAAATTTTGAATAACCTAAACAAACGAATCAAATGCATTTTTCTCAATATCTGACATTGAACTGCTGACATCAGGATCGTATACCAATTTGCGAATTTTTGAGCCGTTAAATATGCTTGCTTTCAGATTTTCTGAACTCAGATTCGGAAATTTTCTTAAAATATACTGGAAACATTCACCGTCTTTGTTTAGTGCTTTAACATACTGTTTCATTAGACCAAGTTTAATATGCAGAGGTGGCAATATGATACGATCTCGTGACACAAGAGGTAGATTTATAACATTTAATCTACCTGGAATTACTGCTTCCCTAGAAGGCCATTCTTTTCTTGTCCAATGTTCTGATTTAGCTCTGCTATCTCATAAACATATGAAACAAGGATATTTGGTATAGCCGCCTTTTGTCCTAAAAGAAAATTAACCATCTTAAGATCATCACAAATTATCCATTTATGACCAATGCTAGGGTGTAGCCTAGTGGGTAGCGTGTTGGTCTGCAATGCAAAGGTCGTGAGTTCAAATCCCGGTCGACGCATAATTCTAGCACACTACCTGCTTGGGTATACCTCAGTTACCTTAATCTACGAAAATTTGTAAATAGAGGGTTGTGCGAGGGGTTAACAACCCTTCCACAATAAGTAATGAAAAATGTTAAGGAACCTGAAGATCAGGAGGCCAAGGTCCGATTTGGGCTGTAGTGCCATTGTAAAATAGAATGACCAATGCTATTGTAACGTATTCTTCCTTAACTTTAGTTGAATATGCGATCGGTAAGGAGTCTAGTTTATTTCCGTTATGCAATAGTACACACTTCAAACTGCGTTTTGACGAGTCGATAAATAAACGCCATTCGTTTGAATCATACACTCCGCGAAATAAATATAAAGGCACAACAATCATTGAATTGTTTTTGACAGTACATAATATACTAAGACAAGAATATTTTTATTGGTTTCATTGGAAGTATAAACCCAATCACCCATGCTTATTGTTGTTGTTATTTGAGAATTAAAAAAGATCTGTCAAATGTTCTGTTATTTGATACGAAATAAGTATAAAGGCACGTTGTAAAAGTTATTGATATTGGTTATATTCTCCACGAAAAACGCAATAAAGTTTAAGTATTTTTTTTTAAAAAAGTTTTATAATCTTTTTAATGTGATTTGAAAATAATACACCTACGTATATTAGAATGCCGCGCGGAAAAGTGCTCAATGAGGTAGAAAAGGGTAAAATTGCAGCTTATCACGACGGGGGCTTATCAAATCGCCAAATAGCTATTAAGCTAAACAGATCGAGCTGTGTCATTGACAATTACATTAAAATGAGGAAAATATACGGCACCAAAAAGCGACCAGGAAGTACACCAACGGTCTCTAAAAGAGAGAAAAGGGAAATGAGGAGAATTGCCGTTAATGGAAACCTTAGCGCAAACGAAATTCGAGGCCAGTTGGATCTAGAAGTAGGTGTACGTAGAGTACAACAAATTATGAAGACCGAATTAAATCTTCTATATGACAGCAAATGTGGTAAACCGTAAAACCCAAATCGGACTTTGGCCTCCTGAATGCTTTGCCTCCATCCATCTCGGTTCAGTGACCGCGTCCTCCAGTTTGAAAATCTTAGCAGTGATTTACTGTCTACGTCAATCGAATCCTCCCAGCGCTTTCGTGGTTTTGCGACCGGTCTTTGTCCGTTGACTTTCCCTTTTAGTGTGCGTTTGGGAATTCTTCAGTCATCCATCCGCTCCACATGACCAGCCCATTGTAACTTTTTAAATTTTATGAGGGTTGACACTTCTGGATTGTCGAAGATGGCATACAATTCTCTATTGTATCGTATTCTCCAGATCGAGTCTTCCCTCACAGGTCCGAGGATTCTTCTGAGGACCTTTCTTTCAAAGGCGTTAAGTAGTTTTTCGCCTGAGTTAATGTCCACGTTTCGCTGCCATAGCATAACACAGGTCGTATAATCGTTTTATATAACTTAAGTTTTGTTTTCCTGTGTACGTTCTTTTGCCATAATTATTCTTCTTTTAATTTCGATGGGTTCGCTTCCATCGTTCGATAGGTTCGCCCCTAGGTATATAAAGTTGTCTACGTTTTCTAGGTTATAGTCTCCTACTGTGATATTTTGTCTGATTGGCGTCTTTTTCCTAGTTTGCGTCATAATTTTTTTTTATTTTCATTAATACGTAGTCCAACTTCCTTTGCTACCGAGTCCAGGTTTACAAATACTTCCTTAGCACTCTCCAGAGATCTTGCAAGGATATCTATGTCGTCGGCATATGCTACGAGTTGTGTGGATTTGAAGCAGTGTTCCCTTGGTGTCAACGGGAAGTTTCAGAACAACATATTCGAGTGTTAAGTTGAAAAGCATTGGTGCGAGGCCGTCACCTTGTTTAAAGTCAGATCATTTTCTACTCTGACTTGTGACAAAGACTCAGTCATTGTCATTCTTGTCAGTCGGACCAGTTTCGGTGGGACTCCAAACTCCAACATGATTTTATACAGTACGCGCCTGTCGATACTGTCGTATGCTTGCTTGAAGTCAACAAATATCTGGTGCAAATCAATATTATATTCCCAGCACTTTTCCAGCACCTGTTTAACTGAGAATATCTGGTCCGTGGTCGAGCGTCCAGCTCTAAATCCGCCTTGGTATTCACCAATTACTTTGTCAGCATAGGGCTTAATTCTCTTTTCTAGAATTTTCGTCAAGATCTTATAAGACGTACACAACAGAGATATTCCTCGGTAGTTTTCGCAGCAGAGTTTGTCACCTTTTTTATAAATTGGACATATGATGCTCTTGCGCCAATCTTCAGGAAGTATTTCCTGCGTCCATATATCCGTGACTAATCTATGTAGGAGATGCGCTATGCAGGTGTCGCCGGCTTTCAGAAGTTGTGAAATAGTTGTGAAATATGCCTGCTTTAAGCTTTTCTGAACTGAGATTCGGAAACTTTATTAAAAAATACTTGAAACATGCATCGTCTTTGTTTAGTGCTTTAACATATTGTTTCATCAGACCAAGTTTAATATGCAGAGGTGGCAAATATGATACGATCTCGTGGGACAAGAGGTACATTTATAACATTTAAGGTACCTGGAACTAGTGCTTCCCCAGAAGGTCATTCTTTTCTTGTCCAATGTTGTGATTTAGCTCTGCTATACAATAAACATATAAAACAAGGATATTTGGTATAGCCAAGTTCGGTAATACGAAACTTTAGTTTATTTAGTTATGAGATTTCTCTTTTTCAACCAAAGAAGTTTTCGATAGTTCAAGATCTCTAATTAAATCACTAAGCTTATTTTGATTGAATGGCTCGAAATGGTTTTCTGGGACGAACTCGTCATTGCTCGCGTAGCTTAGCTCATCAGCTCGTCAGAGCTTTAGTTTAGTTTTAGTTTTAAAGCGCTTTATTTTTCGCCAAAAAGTTATTAATTGTACATTAATCCAATAAAGCTAAGATTATATTTTAAATTTTATAAAATACTTAATGGCCTCTGTGGGCTCTCTAAGTTTATAATTGTATTAGATTTTGTTATGTGCTTCTTGCATTTTCTTTGTTTTTGTATTATTAGTTTTAAATGTCGCTGGTTTTTATTTAATTGGGAAACTTGGCATTAAAAACCCAGAGCTTTCTTTAGCTGTAGATGGTAGTGATAAAAATGGATAATTCGAACTCCTTACATGTCTAACAGCTGATGTTGATATCGGGTAAATCCAATTAGCCAATTAGAGCGGTTATTCTTGTTGATTGCTGATATATTCACAACACAAAAATAGCAGTTATCATGATAATTTAAAGGTTCACGCCAGATCATTGGAGACCGGAACTTGAAAGAGGTTCTCTCCTTTGTGGCCCGTAAACGTAATTCCTCAACTCAGATTTTGCATTCAATATTGGGCACCCAGTACTTGTTTTTTGTCTCCAATGGAAAACCAAGACACTCGAAATATGCTTGTTTTACGAAATCTGAGACACTCAAAGAAATTTTTTAAAAAGATATTCAGATATTAAAACGCGACCCTAATAGACAAAAGTTGATGTAAGCAGACTCAAAAACTGAAGGTGCTCGAAAAAAACTGAGGCTAGATTCGAAATCAGCGATCTCGAATTAGTAAACAACAGTTAAAATATTTCATAAAACAGAAAAAATAGTGTGAGTTTGTTGTGCTGTGTTATTGATGTTAAAAAATTTGGTTTTGATTCGAATACTCCTTCTACCCCCCTCCCATACAAATGTTCAATTTTGGTAAATGAGAGATTTTCATTGAAAATAGAAAAAGTACAAACTTAAAATTTGTCCCTTGATAATTGATTAATAAAAATTTTTTTTATTGCTAATTTAAGAGAAATATATCTTCTTCGAACATATGAGTAACAAAACAATGTGATGAGCATGTTGATAAGCAGATTCAAAATCATCCAAAGCGTCCCACTTTCTCTGCCCCCTCGCAAAGAAATGTTAAAAATTATTCAATTTCTTCGAAAATTATGAAAGCTACAAAACTTTAAATTCAGAATGAAACATTTTGCATACTACGTTCGGTGTTATACACAAAAATTACAAACCTCTCCCCTCTGCTTTTACCACCTCCCATACAACAGTCACTATTCATTATTCGAAAGAATTTGAGATGACATATTTTCCACAATAAACTCTTTCCTATTTCATCTAGAGTATCATATGATTGGTCTTTACGACCAATCAGAATTCTGTTAAAATTCTAAATCAGTTCTCCTTCTCCTCTGCTGCTGCAGATTCAGCAAAACAAACCCTCGAACATAACTTAAATCATCCCTTCATAATTTTTTTTCCGCAATTCTAACGAGAAAACCAACCAACTCTGAGCCAATTTTTTTTGCAATTCCCAAGCCAAGAGAACATAATTAAAATGCCAACTACGTGTTCAAATTAGGAACGGCCTTGCTTTCTCCGAACATTCAATGCCAATCAAACGAGATAATGCAATTTGGGGAATTTATATTCCATGAAATTATTGTTTACATATCGGTAATCATGTAGTACGCAAGCGAGCGTAAAACAAAAAAAAACAGTCCAAGAATGGCAAACGTAAATAAACAGAAGCTTATCTGAAGACGGCGGGGTGCGGTGCCCCGAGGGTGACGTGGATAAATTGCATCGTACCGGAAGTTTGTAGTTTATCGTCATTGCACCTTACTCTCATCGTCGATTTTCTAGCATACATGACGAAACAGAAAGCAAAGCACATTGTGCGACCGACTCTCGTCGCAGTGCTAGAGAAATTCTCCTGGCCGCGATTATGAGTCATCCGAAATCCAATTCACCCACATAACTTTGTCGGGGGAAAGCTTTTCAATTCCGGGTATAGCCCGAGCGCACGTTCCGATTGTAACGTAGCTCAGAGGGCGGCGAAGCAGCGGGGCCGAACGACCACAACACTACTGATAGCGTTCGTTATCGTGTGAGCTGAGAGTATCGTGCGTTATGTAACGCACGCGACTCCCCCGGGGGTAAGCCCATTTAACCTTAAAATGATAATAGAAAATAAATTGTGGTGTTATAAGACAATGAAATAAAGTTGAAAAGTTGTTCGATTTTTTTTTTATGGCGACCTTTAGATCATTTTTTTTTTTTTGCTTTATTGATTCGCTCCGATGGCCGAGAATTTTTTTTTATTCCATAATCACATTGTGACAGCGCAATGTTTTGTTAAATCAAGGTCATGGGAGAGAATTGCTGGCGTGATGAGGGGCGCTCCGCTGGCAAATCGCCTGGAATATACAGATGTATCTTTTATTCTGTTGTTTCACTTGAATCAGGTGCAAGATGCTAAGACGACGGCATTGAAAAATTATTTTTATCGAAAGTTTTTCGCATTGCTCTAATATTTCATTGCGTGCTGGCCGCGAAATGAATGAAAATCACCCAAAGAAGAATTCGTCGTGGACTGTTCGGCAGCGCTAATTTTAGAGTTTTTTCTTTTCATCGGAGCAAGCGCGACGGAATTGTTCGGTTGACGGTTTTGCTAATGCTGCCGTTCTTCTCGGTATGCTAACAAAAACAAATCGATCAAACTTTTGCGCGACAATAAAATGGAATTTCTTTTGGGGTGCAACCCCCGACGATGTTGAATTTCGGGGGTGAAATTTGCACAATAGAAAAACGAGAAGAGGCGGCGACGTATTCAATTTTTTTTTTCGAACGCATTGCAAATATCGGTGAAGGCTTAAGTCGCAGCTCATTTCTCGCCATCATCATCGACAAATTTAGAATCCGTTCGGCCCCGATGCCGAAGCAAATCAGAGTTTTCTGTGGTGTCATTTTCACATCAACACGAACGGAAAAGAAAATTCTCCCAATTTTTTTCTCGCATCAATCACTTTTTGAATTGAATTTTTTCAACACTAATTGGAATTGTACTTACGTAGTTTTCGGCTTTAGTGGTTGTCTGTGTTTCGTTTTCGGTTCTTTGTGGAGTTTATTCCTCGATTTTACGACAGGCACAACACACAAATTGAAATTTTAGAACGGAGGCCTCCATTTTAGTACCATCACTGAATTTGACGTTTTCGCGTTACGATGTATCGATGATAGTGCTGCCAGATGTCGGGCGGGAAAACGATATTAAATTTGAGCGTCGCCAAGATTGAGCGCCATCAAATTTAATTCTTACGATAAACTTTGAGGCAGTGCTTCTCAAAGAGCAGCAGAATGGAAATTGGCGCCAAAAATGGCATTGACCCAATTTTATTTTATTGTTTATCGAATTATTCAGAGGCATTTACTGTAGAATTCGGGTGATGGCCTTTTTCAATCAATTATTAAATTTTTTGAAAATTATGATTTATAATTTTTTTTGACTTTATTTAAAACTAATTGAATAAGTAATAAAAAAAGCCGCAGCAGCGAGGGTTTAAGTGGCATTCTCAGTTATATAAGGTTACATAATTGCTTAGCGATTGTGCTATCAAAGTGAGATTAATTAAAAATAATAGAAATAAATGAAAATTCGTTGATAGAGGGTTGTTCGAAGGGCTAACAACCCGTCCACATACAATAAGCGATGAAAATATTAAGGAACAACAAAAATATTCTATTAATAAGAAATGATTATTATTTATTGAAAATATATTCCTTAAGCACCAGGTAAGATAAAAGGGAACGGCATAGCGAAATGAAAATAAGCTAATCAAGAATTTTAATCAGCTAGGGTGTAGCCTAGTGGGTAGCATGTTTGGTTTACAATGCGAAGGTCATGAGTTCAAATCCCGGTCGACGCATAATTCCAGCTCACTGTCTGCTTGAATATACCTTGGTCGCCTCAATCTACGAAAAGAAAAATTCATAGATAGAGGGTTGTGCGAAGAGCTAACAACTCTTCCGCAATAAAAAACGGAAAATGTTAAAGAACCTGAAGGTCAGGAGGCCAAGGCCCGATTTGGGCTGTAGCGCCAAGAAAAAGAAGAATTTTAATACACAGACACATATAGCCGCCCTTACTAGTTTGTGGTTATACTCCTCTGCATCGTTAGTAAAATGGTGACAAGCAAAAGTTTTATAATAAAGACTCAGGCTCAGAAGGAAAATCTGAACGGTAGAAACAGAATACGTGCATCGGTATCGACAGTTAAATCGGCTTCTACGGTAACGACTTTTGGCTGTGAAAACACTGGACTAGAACACGGCATGGGGAAGCATGGGCCAACGCGTCACGGCCTTGGATTAAGAGACCCGAAAACGGCGAATTATTTGTGGAGTTTTGTAGTACTCGGCAAATGATCATTGGAGGGACCCTTTTTCCACACAAAAGTCACCATAAAACGTATTGGAGTTCCCCCGATAGTGTTACTCAGAACCAGATCGACCATTATGAGTCGCCGATGGAGAAGATATCTTCTCGATATGCGAGTGAAGCGTGAAGCTGACGTGGAGAGCGATCCCCACTTGATGGTTGCTTGAGATTGTGCACAGCAGCTATCTGACGACCGCTTGGCTATAAGTCGCCGATGGAGAAGATATCTCCTCGATGTGCGAGTGAAGCGTGGAGCTGACGTGGGGAGCGATCAAAATTTGATGGTTGCCTACTTGAGATTGTACACAGCAGTTATCTGACGGCCACCAATTCTTCAAATGAAGCGCAAGCTTAATGTGGATAAACTTAGAGATCCCAACAAAAAACGCGAATACACCACTATGCTACGCGGAAAGTCATCCACATTGGGCGGATATGAAATGCGCTCAATAGACGCCAATTGGGAGGAACCAGAAACACATTTCTAACTAGTGCTGAAGAGTCTGTGAGATATATGCAAAGCGGTGAGAACCTTGGATGTCGCAAGACACGTGGGACAAGGTTGGCGATCGGAAAAGAGCCAAATTGGCAACCATCTCTCAACCCGATGTCAACCAAAGAACGCATGGCTTGAGACAGAACATATACAGTTTAAAAAGGGTGTTAGACGCGACAAGAGAAAGGCCATTGAAGACGTGGCCAATAAGGCAGAATCTGCGGCGCTCCTTGGGGATATGGGTTCACTATTTAAAATTATGAAACAATTGACGAACAGAAATTTCACCACCTGGTGAGACATGTCAACGGAACTCTTCTTAATATGAATGAACGCCAGTTACGGCGATGGAAGGAATACTTCTCTGATATTTTAAACATCTTGTCAGAGGAAGATATCACAGAAACAGAACAATTACCAAACATCCAACCGCAACAATCCTCTATTAGGGACGATCCTCCAGATAAGGAAGAGTTAGTTTCCGCCATTCGGTCAATGGCGGGAGCGAAAGCTCCAGGTATAGACGGACTACTAACCGAACTCCTCAAAGCGGACCCGGAAATAACAGCCAATATACACCTCCCACTCTTTACTGAGGTGTGGAATGAAGGAAAATATCCGACTAAATGGAAAGAGGACGTCATTGTGAAAATTCTGAAGAAAAGCGACCTTCGGGATTGTGGCAATTGGCGTGGTATATGTCTACTTACTGCCGTATCGAAAATTATGGCTAAGGTAATTCTCAATAGGATTAGTGCTGTCGTGGCGAGCACTCTCGAAATTTTTTAGGCTGGATTCTTTAAAGGGTCATCTTGTATCGACCATACAAATATAGAATGCTTTGCGTAGGAGAGGTATTCCAGACAAGATCATAGCTATGATTAAAGAATCCTACGATGATGCAAAGTGTCGCGCCTTACATAGAGGAGAGCTGTCCGGGAGCTTTCCTGTGCGAATGGGTGTCAGGCAAGGCTGCATATTATAACCGGCCCTGTCTTTGGTGGTAATAAATGACATCTTGAAAGCTGCACTGGAAGATGGGGGAGGTAAATGTCTTCAATGGAGACTATTTAACATCTTAAGCCACCTGAATTATGCTGATGACGTGTGCTTGCTTGCACATAACCGTTGCATTCTAAATGCACAGAGGAGGGACTGAAAATAAATGTGCGTAAAGCCAAGTACATGCACATGGGTTCGAACACAACACACCGATTGTTTCTAATGGACAAGATGTGGAAGAGATGCAAGATTTTTGTTATCTCGGAAGCATTGTCAGCGTAGACGGCGGAGCCGAAAAGGATATTGAGGCTCGTCTAAATAAAGCTCGTCAGGCCTTCGGTATCCTTTCTCCTTTCTGGAGGTTAAGAGAGATCTCCCTTCACACGAAGCTGCGAGTTTTGGACGCATGCGTCAAATCCGTGTTGTTATATGGTTGTACTACGTGGAAAATGACCATTCGACTTACCAAGAAACTACAAACTTTCGTGAACATGCCTCCGACGCATTTTAGGAATATTCTGGCCAGAAATTATCTTCAACGACGAACTTTGGAGAGCAACTGGACAAACTAAACTAGGCATTGAAATTCAAAGGCGGAAGTGGCAGTGGATCGGTCACACTTTGAGGAAAACAGAGCGAAACATCGCCAAACAGGGTCTGGATTATTATCCTCAAGGAAGACGTCGCGTTGGTGGACCATGTAGCACACGAGAGCGAGTAAATGAGCAGAAGGCCAGAGGAATAAACAGATAAAGGCCGATGCTCAGGATCGCGCCTGCTGGAAGAGAGATGTTTCTGTCGTATACCCCTATAGGGTGTCTTAACAGGAATTTGATTGCAGTTTATATAAATTTCACGTTTAATAGAGCTTCCAACACTTATTGTATCAAAACGGACAAGTTTCGTGAAAAAATTTATACCAAACCTAAAAAAAACCGACAAATTACAAATCTCCACACGAACTTTGAATTTCTGTATCGAGAAATTCGAACCAGAATGGAAAACTAAACGGTTTAAATAATTAATAATATTTGAAATATAAATAATTCTCGGTATCCATTGAAATACGTTCTTTAACGATTGCAGCGCTTATTATTGGTTAGTGAATCGGCGGCTATTGCAAATATTCGGTTGGTTGAGTCCCACACAGAAGTAAGTTTCGTAGTGAAAAAACATAACAGGGCTACGATTGCGCGTAAAGCGCAATCTTACGATACTCTAGATGAAATAGAATTTTTTGTGATCCCAAGAAATTTCGCATGGGAAGTATTAGAAGGGATGACAGCATTGAATTAATTTTTCACCATCATGCTAAAGTAGCTATAAAAATGTTTTGTACAAAATGCTTACCTCAAAAATTAAATGGGAACTGAAAAAATTAGAGAGTTAGATTTAGTGAAAATGTGCAGTTTGTATGGGAGGTGGTAGAAAGAGTGGGGCGATTAGAGTGATTTTTTTCAGAAATAACTAGGAATATTGTAAAATTGATATCCCTGAAATTTCAGACTAGTGCCATTTATACTTTTCAAGAAAATCGATTTTTTGTGAAGTTGTGAAACTGTGTCATATTGTATGGGAGGGGGTAGAAGCAGTGAAGCTAATCAAATAATTTTTTCTGATCTTAGTGCTAATACTAATTAAGTATTTATTACAAAATATGAGCTCAATAAATGTTATATGTTCTGAGAAAATCGTCTTAGAGCATTTCATGAAAAAGTGTAGTTTGTATGGGAGGGGGTGGAAGGAGAGGGAGGAAGCAAATAATTTTTCTACTGTAGATTAAAATTACTATGAAAATAACATATCCGAAAATTCAGACTAATAGCTTTTATACTTTTCGAGTAAATCCGTTTAATGTCAAATTACGAAATTGTGTCATTTTGTATGGGAGGGGGTAGAAGGGGTGAAGCTAATATTCTAAATTTTTTTGGGCTTACTAACAATTTCAAATAAATATTTGGTGCACAATTTCAGTTCTCTAAATTGTATACGCAATGAGTAAATTGGCTTAGAGTAATTCATGACAAGTACAGTTTGTATGGGAGGTGGTAGAAGGAGGGGGATGATACGCATAATTTTTGTACGGTAGATTGATATTATCATAAAAGTAACATATTCCAAATTTCAGGCCAATAGCTTTTATACTTTTCGTGCAAATCCGTTTATTGTCAAATTGCGCAATTGTGTCATTTTGTATGGGAGGGGGTAGAAGGGGTGGAGCGATTTGGCCCGTTCACGAACTTGACCTTACTTTTTTGTCAAAAAAGACGTGTACAAAATTTGAACTATCTAGCTCAACGCGTTCTCAAGCTAGAGCGCGCACAGACGGACGGACGGACGGACATCCGGTTTTGAGATTTTTGAGTGATAATATTAACTTCTGTATCATTCATTTTTTTCTCCGAGCCTTATTTCTTGGCGTTACAAACTTTAGAGCAAACTTATAATACTCTCAGATTTCATCTAGAGTATAAATACGCACATCGCTAACGAATTGTTTATTTATCATAATTTTCCATAATTGTAAATGATGTGAACAGTAGGTGCGCGTATTTCTACGGAATTAAGAAAATCTCAACAAATTTTAAAATGTTCGTGCACAGAAATGTAAAACCCTGAGTACGGCGTGTTCTGCTTAGCTTATATAGAAACCAGGAGGGACTGGAAATACTGTATAGAAATACGCCTCCTTCAGCTACTGTTGAGTTTGGCCTCGGATCCGTTAATCGAGCTGTCACTCTGTCGATATTTAAAAAGGCAACGAGAGACAGTCGTACTAAAAAGATGATAAAAGATTGCCTTTTCGCTAAAACTTCTTCTGCAATGGCGCTACAGCCCAAATCGGGCCTTGGTCTCGTGATCTTAAGGTTCCTTAACATTTTTTCATTATTTCACTCTTTTAATAATTCATACATAATGACGTCAGAAACACAGCTATAGATATCTCCAAAAATTTTACATCTATTCTACTCACTAGCATTTTCGCAAAATTTTGAACAAGTTAAATTATTTATAATTTTCTCGATGAAAACCGTGGAAGCCAGGACAAGAAAACAAGCTTCCACTCACTTTACGATATTTTTTCCACAAAACTCTGACAACCCTAAAAAATTTAAAATCTCACGACTCTAAACAAATTTACTCCCCTGTTTCATCGTTTTTGAAAGGAAAAATCAATAGAATACCTAAAAATAGATTAAAAAATTAAAAAAGAATCAATGGAAAATCCCTTTTCGCCATTTGATTTTTCATATCGCCCTAGCAAAATTGTGGGTCGCGCGTTTTACTCCACGAAACTTGTCACGGAATTTTATACGGCATTGGGTTGAGAGCGGAGAAAAAAAAACCTGAGGAATTTCACGAATTTGAAGTTTAATGAAAAATCCTGACTGAAAATCGAATCGGAAACGCGATTTTATCGATTTTTTTGCACTCAACTGACGCAACAATCGGAACAGGGAAGAACTCAAGGCTAGAATTTTTGCCAAACACACACGACACGGGGTGGATTTTTCTTAATTTTCACGGCAGAGTGAAAAATCGCTTTTTACCTTTTTCAACGCAAATAAAAACCATCATTCGCCAGATCACTGCGCACAATTCATGGATTTCGAGGTCTATTTTCTGATTTTTTCTTTGGCGAAAACTTTTCCGAGTCTGCCGTACAGAAACGCGGAGCAAATAAAAATTGAAAATAAAAAACTTGGCGTCCGAAACAAAAACCGTCCGAAACGAAACCGCCGCGATTTCTGAAAGTCAGGCTCTGACATTCGCGAAAGAATGGAAAAACCAACCAGTTTGACAGCAAGCAAGTTCGCATTTTGACAGAAAAAAAAGCTCCAAGTTTGACAGGAAAAACGCAAATGTTGCGGAAACATTATGCCGAGTTAGCAACATTTATGCCGAGTTAGCAACATTTATGCCGAGTTAGCAACATTTACTGATCTTGCAACACTTAAAGCTTAGCAAATTTTTAAATGCTGTCTCGACCTCGATGGCTCGATGAAGACTTGCGGTGTAGCGTTGCGGAAGAACAAGATCGCTGGCAGTTTTTGAGGTTAAGTGTACATTTGTTTGTTTACTGGAATTTTTCGCGGATTTTCAAAAGGAAAAGACGATGGATTTTCACTCGTTGAGCTATCGGGAAGTCATCGCGGATCTCTCGAATCGGGACAATTGGAATGAGATTGCTTTGAATACAGGTAGTAGAGTTGATTTTGAATGACCGGCCTTGTCAGCGTTTTAACACGAGTGATTTGTTTTCGTTTCAGGAGGCACGCAGAGCACTTTGGACATCAAAGTTGCAGAAAAGGCGGGTGGCTATTGCTTCAATGATGTTACGAAAAATTACACCAGGAACCGGTTCATTTATTGGTAAGGCTCAAGATTGCTGGACGTTTTTTTTCGGTTGAATGATTGGATTGAGTTCAAAAAAATACCGCCTGGCATTTCGGCCGTAAGACACCCATGATTGTGGATGTCTCAATTCATCGATTTTTTTTTAAATAACGTTCTTTCGAAAAATTGACTTTTTTGACGATACGATTTCCCGCCATTAACCGAATGGCGGCAACCATTTCTTCCTTATCTGGGGAATCATCCCAAATAAAGGATTGTTGCGGTTGGATGTTTCGCAGTTGCTCTGTTTCAGGAATACGTTCCTTTGACAAGATGTATAAAATATCAGTGAAGTATTCTTTCCATCGCCGCAACTGGTCTTCACTCATATTAAGGAGAGTTCCGTTGACATCTCTCACCAGGTGGTTGGCGGTAAAATTCCTGTTCGTCAACTGTTTCATGATTTTGAATAGTAAACCCATATCCCCAAGGTAAGCCCTAGATTCTGCCTTGTTGGCCAGATCTTCAATGGCCTTTTTTTTGTCGCATCTAACAGCTTTGTTATGCTGTATAAGAGCATCGCGGTAGTTCGGTCTCAACTCCGGAGTTCTTAGGTTGAGATAGGGTTAAGAGATGATTGCCAATTTGGTTTTTTCCGGTCGCCAACCTTGTGGCATTTGTTTTGTGACATCCAGGGTTTCTTACTGCACAGATTCTTCGGCCCTTCTTAGTAATGTGTCTTTGGTTGCCTCCTAATTGGCGTTCATTGTGCGCATTCCATATCCTCCAATGTGTATGACTTTTCGCGTAGAATGGTGGTATACTAGCGTTTTTCGTTGTGGTCTCCACGTTTATCCACATTAAGCTTGCGCAACATTTAAAGAATTAGTGGTCGCCGGTCGGATAGGTGCTGTATAGAATCTCGAGGGTTTTCATGCAATAAATAAATATAGAAATAATCAATAAACTAAACTTTACTTAAAACAAAATAAATTAAAAATAAAGTAAAAACATAACAGAATTATGATTGGGCGTAAAGCGATAGCTCTCATATGTTCAAAGAAGAAATGCTTTCCTTGAATTTATAATACAAATATTTATATGGGAGGGGGTAGAAGGAGTGAAGAGGAGCTGATAATTTATTGCAATTATTAAAAAAGAAATTCTGGCAAAATTTTAAGTTTGTACTTTTTCTAGTTTGAATGGAATTCGATAAAATGCACTTAGCAAAAATTATGCATTTGTATGGGAGGGGGTAGAAGGAGTGTACGGATCAAAACAAGTTTTTTTCTCGCTATTGATATTTCTATTTTTATACTTTATGCAAAATATCAAGCTGATAGCTTAAACAGTTTCGAAGAAAAATAATTTAATTTAAATTTCAATATTTTGTGAAATTTGTATGGGAGAGGGTAGAAGGAGTGAGGTGAACTTGATAATTTTTTCAATACTGATTGCAATTATAATAAAATTAATTCTGGCAAAAATTTTTTCTTATAAATTTGTTAGTTTCAATGAAAATCGAAAAAATGCATTTTTCAAAATTATGCATTTGTATGGGAGGGGGTAGAAGGAGTAAAGAGATCGGATCAATATGTCAGATTAATGACATCTACATAATAATAATTTGGCCCAAAATTCAAGTCGATGGCTTAAATACTTTCAAAGAAAAATCAATTTCTGAAAATTTCGGAATTTCGTGAAATTTGTATGGGAGGGGGTAGAAGGAGTGGGTGGATGTGGCCCGTTCACGAACTTTAAGTTACTTTTTTGCTAAAAATGACACACAAAATTTTTTAGCACTGTAGCTCAAAACTTTCGAGAGTTATGCTGTAGACAGACGCACAGACGGACAGACAGACAGACGGTCACTCGGAATCGAGGTTTTTGAGCAACAACAAATATTTCTGTACCCTTGACGGCTCCGTGCGAGCGTTATTTCTTAGCGTTACAAACGGTAAGGCAAACACAATATACTCTCAGATTTCATCTAGAGTATTGTTGCGAGCTAGGGGTTCGCAGATTTCAAAGGAAACTCAATTCGTTTAAAAAAATAATAGATAATTTATTTATTGCACTTTTACACAATTCCCCGATCACTTCACTTAATTCGCTCTAAAAACTTAATTCGCACAACCCAGTAACACCGCCGATCTATCGCTTTCGCTTACTTACACCGGTTGGTGTCTTCCATGAACTTCGTTCAAAGACTGACTGCTATCTGGTAGTTGCATTCTTTTTATAGTAAACATCCGTCAGGCGATTTTAGGCGTGTGTCTTAACTAGAATGTTTGGGACTATTCGAGGCAATTCTGGGTGTGTGTCTATACTAGAATGTTCCGGGTTTTACTCGAACGTTCTAGATGGCGTTTTACACAGTAGGGGATAATGTTCTACGTCATTCTCGGCCATTCGAAAAGAGAGATCGAATTGCGTGGTTGCCAGATTCATAACATTACCCTCTCCTTAGTCCCTGTTCGTCCCGAACAGAATCGTTCACTTCCTCAATGGCACCATGGTACTTGGTTAATCGGTCGAGATGTACCACTTTCATTTTGGTACGAGGTTTTCGCTGATTCCATCCATTCTCTGGTTCGATCGTTAACCTCCGAATGGTTTTTCCGGCTTCTTTTTCCTTCTTACGTTCGCGTTCTTTCTCCGTTTCCTTTTCGCGCTCATTCTCCTCCTTAGCGGCACGTTTACTTCCCTTTTCTCGTTCCGCATTCTTCCTTTCGCGATCTTCTCGATCATATCGCTTCCCATGTTTGGTCTTGTCACGACTATTCGCATGAAGTACTTGACCGTCACGACTTCTACCCGTTCGTTGCGATCCTTATTCGATTGTCCATCTTTGCTTCCATGATCTTTCCCGATGTATTGTTCTTGTTGCAATCGAGCTTGCCGACTCGGGGTTTTCGATCGACTCCGGCGTCTTTTATCAAAACCGTGTGTAAGATTTGAACTCTGACGACTAGTTCTTGACCACGAACTACCTGCCCGATTTCCATCTTCGCATTGGTTAGTAGCGCAGCCGGAACAATAGTTGGTCGCTTTTCGGCAGTTGAGTCTCAAGTGTCCTGCCTGTCCACAATTCCAGCATCGGGGGGCACCAAATCTTTCGCTCCGTTTGGTGTACTCTGCTTTCTGACACATACACTCTTTTGCTCTTTCTCGGACTCGATAATTACTCCGTGAGCTTTGCTTGGCAGCTTCGAACGTCAGCCCATATACCAAGGCTTCGCCTATCGTTTTCTTGCCTGCCAATTTCAACGCCTGTTGCAGCTCTCTGTCCTGTACAGCATTGTTAAATGCGAAAACAGCTGTATCGTTGCGTTGCTCTGTTTGCGCATTGGGCAGCGATAATAATGTGAGTCGTTCAATATCGCGTGCCAGCTCTTGAAGTGTTTCACCATTCTTTTGAGTTCGGTTGTACAGCTTTATTTTGTAGATCTCTTTCATGCGGTCACTGCCGTAATGAAGATCCAATGTTTGGACTAACGTTGAAAAATCTTGTTGTTGCTCCTGCGGAATCGTTTGAAGAACCTCCGCTGGTGGACCTCTTAACGCCAATATAAGAGCCGTTCCTCGTTCGAGATCATTCCAATGGTTGTTTCTGGCGGCAGCCTCAAATTGGATCTTATAAATAGCCCACGGTGTCTGTCCATCGAAGATTGGAGCTTTGAAACCCTTATGCGTAACGTGCTCTGCTTTCATGACTCCGACTGCTTTCACGTTATCCAAGTCCCTTTTTAGGCGATCGACTTCTTGTACAATCCCGGATATCCTTTCCGTAATTTGCTCTTCGAAGATTCGAAGTTTCTTCTCTACGCTTTCTTCTATTACCTTACCCATGGTGTCTATTTTATTATTTTGCTGCTCCAATTTTTGGTTGAGGTCTTTTGAGGTCTGATCTAATTTCTCTAGTTTCTGATTAATGTCCGCAGATTGTTGATCTAATTTTTGATTCATGTCCGCAGATTGTTGATCTAATTTCCGATTCATGTCCGTTGTCACAGCTGATTGTTGATCTAATTTGTTCATCATTTGCTGCATTAACTGTGTTAGAGCATCCGTTGCACCAGAACACTCCTCTACACGAGCTTCTTTGATTTGGAATTCGAAACTATCTGCATCCTCACCCTCAGCCTGGAGTGTCTCGATCATACGGCTGACAAGTTCAGACTTGCTCCCTGTCGTAGATAACTCGCGTCTACTGAGCTCTTCCTTCAGCCCCGTTAATTTTAAGTCCTTTAAATAACGCGGCATTTTCACTACCGATTATTTCCAGTTTTTCCGCGATTCGAATTCACTTCAATTTACGTCACTAATTAAAGTCACTGCTCACTCGAGAATATTCGTTTTCACAAAATTCTCACTGTCCGTTCGAGAATTTTAGTTCCGCGATTTTACTTCGCTAATTAAAGTCACTGTTCACTAGAGCACTCGAGAATATTCGATTTCAGAAAATTCTCACTGTCCGTTCGAGAATTTTAGTTTCACTTTTTCGCTCTCACAAAATTATCCGTTCGAGAATTTTAATTTCACTCGCGATTTTTAACCCGAATTTATCCTTGAAATCCCACTCTTCTGACAGCAATTGTTGCGAGCTAGGGGTTCGCAGATTTCAAAGGAAACTCAATTCGTTTAAAAAAATAATAGATAATTTATTTATTGCACTTTTACACAATTCCCCGATCACTTCACTTAATTCGCTCTAAAAACTTAATTCGCACAACCCAGTAACACCGCCGATCTATCGCTTTCGCTTACTTACACCGGTTGGTGTCTTCCATGAACTTCGTTCAAAGACTGACTGCTATCTGGTAGTTGCATTCTTTTTATAGTAAACATCCGTCAGGCGATTTTAGGCGTGTGTCTTAACTAGAATGTTTGGGACTATTCGAGGCAATTCTGGGTGTGTGTCTATACTAGAATGTTCCGGGTTTTACTCGAACGTTCTAGATGGCGTTTTACACAGTAGGGGATAATGTTCTACGTCATTCTCGGCCATTCGAAAAGAGAGATCGAATTGCGTGGTTGCCAGATTCATAACAGTATAATAATAATATGATATATGCAACAACAGATGAAATGGCGACTTTCGCGATGAAGTGAAGTTAGTTGCGATTTTCATGTCTCAAACTGCCGCCACGTCGCTCTGGTAGTAATGAATATTGAAGTATAAATACTTCTACATTTGGTCATGGAATCATTTCAGTTTTGGACTTCATTGACATCGGAGAGAGAAAAAAAAAATGGAATCGAGTCAAAAACGGTTATTTTTTCTTTACGAATTCAAACTTGGCCACAACGCAAGGGAGGCAACCAAAAACATCAACAGGGCATTTGGAGCTGACACAGTGGGCGAACGAACCACACGGCAATGGTTCGAAAAATTCCGATCAGCTGATAGTCACCCAGGACTATCGATAGTCAACGGCGAGCTGCGTTTACTAGTGGAGTCTGACTCACGCCAAACTGTAAGGGACATTACAGAGAAACTGGGCGTACACTATTCGACAGTTTCCCGGTACTTGCAACAGTTTGGAAAAGTCAAAAAGCTTGATAAGTGGATTCCGCATGAGCTTACTGAGCAAAACATGACGCGAATAATAAGAATAATCGCTTTAGAAATTGACGACGATATAAACGATGCCCAAGTTTTTAAGTCATTTGTTGTTATTCCGTCAATACCTGGAGCTATGTTGTTCTTAAGCTCTGCTATAATTGTACTTATTTCTTTTGTACAGGTGGGATATAGAAAAATGGTGGTAGCAGTTACAGGACAGCCGTATTTCGGATAATACTCTCCATTACAATTTTTCAAGTCTTTCGCAAGGGTTTCCGCTATTGAGACGAAGTGATCGTTGAGCAGGTTTCCAATTACGATATGTTCAGTCATTAATCCTGAATTCGTGTCCAATTCATGGATTCCCAGTTGGTAATGGGAGCTGTCGTTTTGACCGAGAGCCTCTTTGATAAGGGTCTGTAGTTTCCTTAGATTACCGGCTGTCGACGCAAAGCGAAAAATATAAAACTTCTCTTTGGTTGTCTCATTCTTGATTCGTATGTATTCTGCTCTTAAGATTTGATTTAAAGGATCTTTCACCATTCTCTTGTATGATCTACGTTTCTTATCTATTTGGGATAACACCTCATCCTTTATCCACATAGAATTGCGCGTTCGCCTCGTTTTGAGCCTGGTTCCTTTTTCCTTTGCTATTGTAATAGAGCTGATTATCGCTTTACAACATCCGTCCCAACCGGACGATTCGAAATCAAATGCAAAGCCACAGAAAGAAAAAAAAAACAAAAAAGGGAGAAGCCCGCCGCTTCTGCAGATTCAAGTAAGCAGCTGCAGCTGCCGAAGCATCAATCGATATCGGTCGTCTCAATTTTCGTGTATGAAAAATAGTCGATGGGAATGTCTATGATAGCTGGCCATACTGTTTCCTGGCTGCCGCAGCAACTATTTTGTTCCGCTATGAGTACCTATCTCATGCAGGGAAGAACACAATGAGTAATGTCAACCTACAACGCACAATAGGCCAAGTAGGTCGCAGTGCTCTCACGCGTTCCCCTAATAGTAATAATAAATGTCAACCTACGCTACTAATCCAGGCCAGGCCGTAGTGAATTTACTGGTATATAGATGATAATTCTTGAGAGTTGTGTTGCCTGATAGTGCAGCACTAATTGGTTGGTAATTTGGTTTTCTCCTTCGTTCCCCCTCTCCATCTCCAATCCGGAGAAAATTTTCTTCAAATTTACGAGGTGTGACGACACGACCCAACTTCGACTGAGCTGGCCAGAGTTCACGGACAATTGTCTCGTAAATTTTGGAGGATTTATAAATTAACCACCTTGTATGAGGTGGTTACAAATGTTTGTGGATACATGGTCTAGTAATGTGCCAGATTGTACCGTGCATGGTATTTGTTATAGTTAATAATAGTTTAAAAATTTTAATAATAATTGTAAATATTAATTTTCCGTTGCCAGTGCCAAAAAAAAAATGTGCTTAAAAAAAGCCTTAGTGCCTGGATGGATTCGAACTCCGGCGTCACCAGACGTGTGGAGCAAGCACGCTGCCCACTATGCCACGTTACCTTGTTGCGCGTGGCTTACTCGTAAGCTGTTTATATTTTCGCCCTGCTGATAATTTTTTTCCAGCCAGAGAAAATCCGTCATTTGATAGGTTTAAGTCCGTCACCAGATTTTCACCTCCGTCACCAGATTTTCACCTCCGTCACCAGATAGGTTATTACGGAAAATAATAAGTTTTGGTGAGGCTAATGGCAATGTAGTTAGATTACACGGTGGAGTAAACTTTACCTCACACTTGTTGGAAAGACTCTTCAGCATTTCGTGATAGTTTTGTGATGTCTGGTTCTCTTTTAGTATGTCAATATTAATGCCAGCCACTGATAAAACCTTTGGACATTTTGAGTAGATGGCATCAAGGTATTCAACAAATGGATCCTTTGAGGCAGAAGGATCATAAAAAGCCGCTGGTGTTAATGGTGAGTTGTCATTAATTAACTCGACTATTATTGTATGGTAAGCATCATCATCATCAGGATAGTTCGATTTGATATCATTCCTAATATACCTAGTCGTGCCATAAGTTCTGTCACACGTATATGGGCAATTTTTGTATAAATGAAAAAGAGTTTTTGACAAAGGAAAATATATTTTATTTTGGCATACTAATGGAAGTAAAATAAGCAACAAATTATTCAAAGTGGCCGCCTTTAGCCTTAACACAGCTCTTTAATCTGTTGGGCCAGTCATCGATAGCAGTACGCACTGTTTCTAGCGGAAAATTAGCTACTGCTTCTGTCAAAGATCACTTAAGGCTCTCGATATTTGGGTGTCGTCTCGTGCACACCATGGACTCTAACTCCGCCCACAGTTTGTAGTCCAGGGGATTCAAATCTGGGCTCCCAGAAGGCCATTCCGTCGCCCTTATAAACTGTGGAATATTGGTTTCCAACCACGCTTGTGTGGTTCGAGCTTTGTGGGCTGGCGCAGAGTCTTGCTGGAAAACCCAATGTCGATTGTTGAATAGCGTAGAGTTCTGCGGCTTCACACATCCCTCCAGGATGTCCGTTTGATAATTTTTCGCTGCAGTTTTTACGCCTTTTTCGCAAAAATGAAGCTCGGTGACCCCTTCGTAGCTGACACCCCACCATACCATGACTGATGCTGGATGATGTCCTCGCTGTACCCTAGTGGCAACTTCTCGGGCTTCTATGGAGCTGTGGGCATACACCCTATCATTTTGGCGGTTGAAATGTTCCTCCACCGTAAAAATTTTTTCATCGGTAAATAAAATTTCTCGATGTTTGTTGTTGCCGTACCGCCGAAGGAGCTCTTTCGATCTGGTGCTCCTAATTTGCTTCAACTGCTCAGTCAGCAAATGTCCCGTTGATCGTCGAAAGGCACTCATCCCGAGGTCAGATTTTATGATGCGAGACATACTTCGGGTGGAGATGTTCATCTCTCGAGCCATGATTCGTTGTTTACGAAGCGGATTTCGACGAATTCGACTCTCGACCGCTTTGATGGCAGCAGAAGAACGTACATCACGCGGACGTCCAGAACGAGGTCGATCTTCAATAGTCTGGATCGCGTTATATCTCTGGATCGCACGATACACAAATCTTTGCGTTATTTTTAACGGGCACAACAACTTGAAAATTTCACTCGCGGATTTTCCACACTTATGTAGTGCAATCACTGCAGTTCGGTTTTCTATTACACCCCATTCCATCTTCACACGTTAACGAACACACTTTAAATGACCATCAACTGTCAACAACATTATGACGTTTATAAAACTGGCCGATATTGAAATGTCACTCATAAAATAAAGTTGTTGCCAATGTGAGAAATTATGTGACAGAACTTATGGCAGGACTAGGTAGATAGCAGTGCTCCCTCCTTGACCAGAATCCCGACAGTTGTGTACAGCAGTGAAACCCTTTAGATTAAAGTATTGCTGTTCAGAGTTGTATAACCACATTTCAGCGAATATTAAAACCTAGATGTCTACGTTTTGCAAAAGATGTGCTTCTAATTCTGTCATTTTATTTCTGATGCTTCGTAGATTAGCATATATGTATGATTTTCATGCATTTTTCCATATTTACAATTCTATACAGAAATAATCAGTTTTCTTTTGCATACCCTTTAAAGCTTTTTGATATTCCGGACATTCTAGACTTTTGGCTCTGTGGAGACAATTGTCAGTCCTTTTGAAAGAACAATTACTGCATTTTACTGTGACCTGATTACATTCACTTGTTCTATGCGATCCTGTACATTTCGCACATTTATCGTGTGATTGTGTACACTTTTTCGAAGAGTGACCACAACTTTGACACCTGAAACACCTCAGTAAGTTGAAGTCTTCGTTGCAGTAGTGACTAATTAAGTTTATGTTTATATATTTATTGACCATACGGTTATATAAACCGCCGTTTACTTTCACAAACGTAATATTACTTTATTATTCTAATAATAAAGTATTGTGATCGACACAAAAAAAAAAAAAACTTTGCTGAAATATTTTTTTTTCGCGTTTCATGACTAAATTAGCCTAAAAATGCAAAAAAAAAAAATCCGTCTGTCTGTACGCCGTCCGCCGTCCGCCGTACGCCGACGTGTACGCTCAGCGCACATTAACTCCCAAACCCTTCAAGATAGAAAGTTCATTTTTGGAGGGATTATAGGTAATTGCGGATCTCAGGCGGATACCCATTTTGGGGGGTGTACGAGTTCAGCGGGAGGCAGGGGGAGCGCTTAAACCGAAAAATACGAATTCAAATAACTCAACCATGGTTATAGCTAGGAAACTAAAAATCAACATACATATAGAGGAGTTTGTAGGACAACTTTTAAAAATAATTTAATTTTTTTATCCATTGGGGTGCGAAAAGGGGGGGCTAAGAACCAATTGTCGGCCGATTTTTTTTTTCAAATGATTATATCTTCGAAAGTACTTCCCATAAAAATTGATATTTTGAGACCATTAAGATAGCATACGGATGTGCTAGAATCAGTTTAGATAGAAGCTAATTATTGTAAGGGGAAGGGTCAGGGGGCTGCAAAGAAAAACACTTAAAAATTAATATCTCGACTATCTCTTAAGCTATGTAATTGAAACTTTAAACGTGTACTAAGCTTTATTAGCAAAATATGAAAAAAATACAACATGTGGACATAATAGTAGTGGGGGAAAATGGGGGGCATTTCAAAAATGGCGCACTTTCCAAAACTACAAATCACCAAAACTCAAAATTGAATACAGATATCAAATCAAAAATTTGTCAGATTGTAGAGCTATATAGTCTTTAATTTTGGTAAGAGATTTAAGCTGGGGGGTGTAAGGGGAGGGAGGTGGAAAGCGAAAATGTTGAAAATTTTGAGTGATTTTTTTATGGCTCTCGTAAAAGATACAAAGTTTAAATTTTGCACGTTGACATATCTATTTAATGTACACAGAAAAAAAATAATAATTTGTTCCAAAATTGTTATGCACCGAAGTGGAGGTCTAACGTGCACAAAGTGTTTCATGTGCAATGAAAAAAACATATAAACTGAAAATTTTTGAATGAAATTTTTAGGTAGAAACTTGAAAATTTGCGAAATGCATTTAAAAAAAATCTGCAAGAGTTTGAAATATTAACTGGTTGAATATCTTTAAAACTTCTACCCCCTCCCATACAAAATTATTTTTTCGACCATTTTTAAGAAATCAATTATCACCTAACTATTACATGCTATCAATTTGAAATTTTGCACAAGAACTTACAAAAATAGTTGAAATAAAATTATGTTAAAAGTTTTGAGATCGCACTTGCCCTTCTACCCCCTCCCACACAAAAGTATGATTTCGACCAATTTCATTAAATCAACTATTAACTAACAAATTAAAAGCTACAAACTTGAAATTTTGTACAAGCACCTTACAAAAGAAAGAAATAACACTGCATCACAAATTTTACGATTCCCCTACCTCTCTACCCCTTCCCATACAAATGTTTGGTTTCGTGAATTTAAAATACACCGAATCCAATGAAAAATCTATGCAATTTCGTCTATGAAACTGACATTCTATACAAAGAATATTGGATTTGGTTCGAGCAATCACTTAAAAAACTATTTACCTACCCTTACTATCACCCTCCCCCCTCCCTTCATGAAAACTCAAACTTGTATAAATAAAGGAATGAAATATGGAGCGTTTCCGGAAAGTGTTAAATTGAGAACTGCCATGCTCAAGAAGCTCCTTTCACTTAGTCTTCCCTAACCACTCTAACCTGCATATTGACTTTCTACGCATGCGCATTTTGTCCCAAAAATAATAAAGTTTCGCCCGACTTGTTGGCAGTTTATTTTTGTTTGTTTTTGTATTAGTTTTAGTGTGAACTACTTTTATGTCTGAATTAGGATCTACATCTTGATTAAGGGACTTGCTATGAGACAATAATTCTTTACTGTAGTACTCCCTTTCAAGTCCGTGGATTATTAGGCGTGGGGCTCATTGCCTTGTCTGCTCAATAATACAGGAGTGTCCTAGTTTCGCTTTCATTTCCTTAAGAAGAATCGCATTATTCACTTTATTGCCAGTTTTTATTAGGATTGCTCTATTAGATAGTGGCTTTCTGAAGACAATTGGATCTTCAAACTCGAGGGTCTTATTTCATTACGAATCAGTGACATGGTGCAATCTGAGTTTTGTTGTGTCTTCGGTTTGACAACTATTCCACGATTAAAATATTTTGTCCGTATGTCTATAGGTACTGTTTACTGTTACTGCTTTAGCAACCGTTGCGTATATTAACTTTCCATTATTATTTTCGGTGTGATTGATTTTCTTTTCAAGATTATATACCTTTTCGTTTATTTTTTTCGTCATCTCGATGATTTTATTGAATCTTGATTGCTTATTAGCCTATCAAAGAGCAACTGGTCCTCTGAGCAGACCCAAAAAAGTTTCACCTCCAAATTCTGCATTACACATCACTAACTTTTATGCACTTAGCATGAAACCATTTTTTTGCAGAAACCATCGCTGTCTTTCACTATCTTTTTGCATTTTCCGCATTTAGCACGTCCACTTTCGACATCTTTGCTCGGCATGTCGACATGAGAATTTTCGTCGTTTCTAGTAATGCAAAAATATTTCGCACCCGTTGAGTTTCAAATTATTTGTATTGTGAATTGACGCGCGAAGAAAAGCATGTTTATACGGACACCAAAATTCACGAGTGAAACTTCAATCGCGAAATAAAACATCGTATAAACAGTTACTATGTTTATACTGCGAAAATTTTTTTTATCTATGGGCAACATAGCTAAGTTTTCGTACTCTGTCCTTTCACTCTGGCCTCGACGAACGTTCCTCATCAGGAAAAACCGTCTCGCCAAAAATCTATCAACACAAAATATGCCTCTTTCAACATTTCTTAACGCAAAAACTACCTCATCCAAAATCTCTCAGCGCAAAAAGCCCTCTCGGCCAAAATCTATCAACGCAAAAATCCTCTCTTTCAACATTTCTCAACGCAAAAAACCATCTCATCCGAAATTTCTCAGCGCAAAAAGCCCTCTCGGCCAAAATTTCTCAACGCAAAAATCCCCTCTTTCAACATTTCTCAACGCAAAAAACCATCTCGGCCAAAATTTCTCAACGCAAAAAGCCCTCTCGGCCAAAATCTCTCAACGCAAAAATCCTCTCTTTCAACATTTCTCAACGCAAAAAACCATCTCGGCCAAAATTTCTCAACGCAAAAAGCCCTCTCGGCCAAAATCTCTCAACGCAAAAATCCTCTCTTTCAACATTTCTTAATGCAAAAAACCATCTCGGCCAAAATTTCTCAACGCAAAAAGCCCTCTCGGCCAAAATCTCTCAACGCAAAAATCCTCTCTTTCAACATTTCTTAATGGAAAAAACCATCTCGGCCAAAATTTCTCAACGCAAAAAGCCCTCTCGGCCAAAATTTCTCAACGCGAAAATCCCCTCTTTCAACATTTCTCAACGCAAAAAACCATCTCGGCCAAAATTTCTCAACGCAAAATCCCTCTCTGCCAAAATCTCTCAACGCAAAAAACTTTCTCGGCCAAAATTTCTCAACGCAGAAATCCGTCTCTTACACACTTCCGGTTTAGATTTATTGGAATCCCTTTTTTGCCGCGCTTTGAGGCTTTATGCCCAAAATCCGGGGGAATAGGACCTGCGTTATTATCTGTTGACCTCGCTCTACTTTTGCTGACTCGAACAGGAAGGTGCTGGTTTAGATTGTGATTGATTTGGCATCTGTCTCAGCAGAGACCGAGACGTCACGAATAATAAGGCGTAACAGCGTTCCGGTCCGCTCGGTGAACTTTGCACAAGTGAACAATTAAAACTCAAATGGTTGTCGCAGTGAGTGATATTGCAATCGAAGATTAAGTGCTTTTATTTTCGAGATAAGACGGTTTTATCACTTTGCCCTTCGCTCGGCGATGATTCTCGTTCCGGTGCACGCGATTTCGATTTGGATTTCGCCTTGGCTTCTGGCTCTTTGCCGTCCTTGGTTTCTAGCTTTTGCTCGTAAATGTGCCGATAGAATCCGCCCAAGTCCTGCTGTTTCGTTACATCACCGATCGCTTCTAAGTAATCTTCGCGCTTCTCACGGCTCCTCGGCCTCCTTAAGTTCTTCGAGCTTCTTCCGCTACGCACTGGTCACGAAGGATTCCTTGTCAGCAAACTGTTCGCCCTCTTCTTCACGTTCCTTTTGCACAATTCGCTCGAGCCTTCGTTCGTTCTTGATCTTGCGGCGTTCCGCATACTCCAGCAGGCATCAATGTATTTTGGCTTTTGCACTTCGCTGCTCTTCGCAATGTGGATGACTTTTCGTGTAGAATGGTGGTATTCAAGCGTTTTTCGGTTTGGTCTCCATGTTTATCCACATTAAGCTTGCGCATCATTTGAAAAACTTGTCGTCGGTCCAATAGGTGCTGTGCAGAATCTCAAGGGTTACCATGCTTCTTCATGATGTGTTCTAATCCAGTGTTGTCAGAGCCAACCTGGGCGCTCATATCTCCTGATATGATAATAATATCACCTCTTGGAACACGCTCAAAGGTAGCTTTCAGTTGGCCATAAATGTGGGTTTTAGGTGGTAAAGCACACGTTTTAGTAAAATTCACTTTATTCCGTCAGAAAAAAAAACAAAGGTAGTAATAATAATTCGGGAAAAGATACATTCAAAAATCACTTTACATTTATTTTACTAATTATGCCGAGCGATTCGCTTTCAAGTTTCAACAAGTTTTAAAAGAAAAATGATAAGCGGAAAAGGTAACGGCTAATTCTTAAACTGGTTTTAGTTACAATGATAGTGATAACTTTATTGAGAGAAATATACCGAAAGAGCAGAGCACACATCAAGTTAAAATCTTCAGGGTCGGAATTTGATGTAGAAAACAGAGTGCGTCAAGGGACCCTATTTCACCAAAGCTCTTCTCAGCAGTGTTAGTGAATGCCTTTGGAAGAAAGCCAGAGAGAATATGGGAATTCCAAAAGATGGCACAATGATCTAACACCGTAGATTTGCAGATGTTATCGTAATATTTGCAGAGGAACATCACGTGCTCTAAAAGACTAGAAGACCTAAATATTGAAAGCGGGGAAGTTGGTATACATCTAATTATTTCAAAAACAAACATCTTAACAAATAGAACGGAATATCCAATATTTTTTAATGTGCATCCAATTGAATGTGGGGATATAGAAGAACACAACAAAAGCCTTCAACAGCCGTATAGTAGCTACAAGGAAATTTTTTTGTGGTCTTAAAGAAATTATGAAAAGTAAATTGCCAATTAAGCTAAAACAGAAGTTTCTTGATAGTTGTATTTTACCAACCTTAACAAACGATAGCCAAACATGGCCGCTCACGACATCCAACATCGAAAAACTTGATATTTGTCAACGAGCAACAGAAAGAGCTATGTTAGGTATTAAATTCGAAGATAAAGTAAGAAATAGTGATATTCGAAAACGCACTGTTGTGACCAGAAATAGAAAGAAGGTAGTTTCTCTAAAATGAAAGTGGGTTGGGCATCTAACCAGATATGGTGAATAGGTGGATTAAGCGTTTAAAAAAAAGTATCCAAGAGGCGAACTTAGGTCGAGAGGGAGATCAAGAAGACGCTGGACGAACGATATAAGGAAGAAGGCTGTATAGCGTGGATGCAGACGGCACGTAACAGAAACAATATTTCACTTCAACCCTCGCACTAATCGCGCTCCATTGATCACACGACGCGATTCTCAATCCCGACTGACTCACACCACAAGCGCTCGGCCTTTTTAGTTCATTCCACTCGGCCGTTTTCGGCCTTCTATGTTGTTTCTATGAATCATCTGAAGATCGCGAATACTCGATGAACGACTGAGCCCGACATGCAAGAATATATTTGGCTCCATTTGGATTTATTGATGATCTTGTAAAATGATTTAACTCTTATCTCGCGAAATGATAATGCTGATAATTTAAAAATATTGAAGTTATTCGGAATTCCAAAGAGACATCGGTAAACTTCGCATTTGGTTCGATACCAAGTGAAATCCTTTCCAACATTTCAAGTTAGAACATAAAAATTTATAATAATGAAGTTTATAATTCAACTAACGCAAGAATGCAAGAAAATTTAGATGAAACATTTTATCTAATAACTTTTTCGCATCGAACTGTGATTTCGCACTAAATTTCTTTTAAATTCTCCTTCCAGGCGTACTTATCACGACATTTTAGAACTCTCCGAAATAAGTCTGGACTATAATTTATTTAATAACAACGTTCGCTATAAGTTTACCGATTCGCCGGTTTTATCGGTTGTTATTGTCGAACAAGATGCCTTTGTCACAGTTCTAGTAACAACTGTAAGTAGTTTGCATCGATTACATTTTCCACATCCCGATACGCTTTGTAAGCATGATTCATCGGAAACGAAATGCTTGTCGATTTTGCAAGAAGCCAATGCTAATTCGGCCAGAGATCCAACAACATTTTATGTTATCGGGCAAGCAACGTCATCGAGTAAGTAAATTTTATTTGATATTTATAGCTTCGTTCATTGTTTTTTTTTTTGTTTATTGAAGACAATCCAATACCACATGCTGCCACTGGATTCTTGTCGCCGAATGGGCAAGAAGCATTCTTTGCCGTAGCTTATCAGACGAATTTAATGCTGTTTTCGATGAACTGCCAGACAGGACATACTGTGACAAATGTTTTGAAAGAACATCATATTATGCCAAGGATTTTCTCGAATATAAGAGGAGCACTGGGGTAAGTATAAGGTAAGATTTTGATTGGCTCCTTATATATGTGATGTAATTTTAGAGGAAAATCAAATACGACGGATAGTCAGTATGCAACATCACTTGCATTTAATACAATCGGCGAGCAAACTGTTTTGGTGGCATTATATCGCGACGATCATGTTCGAATGTGGTCTACAAATACTCTGCAATGCTTGTACACTCTTAATTGCGTAAGAGACGGATCAGATATGAGATCACAAGGACGTATGTAAACAAATGAGATTTCCAACTAAATCAAATTCATAATTAGCGTGCTTACAGCGCAAACGAACACGCTACGTAAAATCAACGAGACCAGCTTATGTGCATTCCTATCGCATTCAATGGGCTCGGAGTTTGTTAACATTCGAATCGGTTGGGATGGCGGTTCGAACTATACGATGACACGCGCAAAAGTTATTCCGGCCCCGCAGAGTGATTTGGCCGATTTTGAAGTGTCGGAGAGTCGGATTTGGGCACTTTGGTGTAATGCACAAGGTGAATTCAGTATTTCTAGTTTCTCGTTGATCCCGAGCTATGGAATAAATTGGGTATCGGCTGCTATGGAGCCGCCGCCAGACAGATACAGTGTTTCGGTCGAACAAGGCATGGATCCGCGACAGGCTTATTGTTCGTATATTTTTCATCCAGGAAAATTTCAAAAAAGTGTGATTGCAAAAGCTTTAATCGTGAGTCTTTACTTTTGGGATTTTTCTAATCTCTTGAAATCGTTTTTCAATTTTTTTTTATTTTAGATGTTTAAAAGATCGAATGTGCTGTTCGACGCCAATTTACCAATAGCCGTACTCAAAGATCGTGTTTGTCATGCCGTCGAAAGCGAAATACAAAATGAAGTTGTCGATTTTGAAATCAGCGATGACGAGTACATTGATATTGCAACACGATATTGGGAACGATTCTATTCATGTTGTGAACAATATCACATTAAGTCGTGCCAACCGATCGGTTTAGTGCTTTTAGAGTCGATCGATGCGATTTGTATTGTTAAAAAAAGTGCATACTCGTTGCTTCGTCCATGCGAAATTTTGGAACATTTAATGCTTTCCGGAGAGAATGTCGAAGTGGAAAATATTCTCGCTGGACATTTTAAAGGCAACGAGAAAGTCGGAGAAGACTTAATCCAATTGGTGACAATTTTAGAACTTTTAGAGCATTGGTTAAGCGATGAAACTAAAGCGGATTTCGATAAGAGACTTTATCATTTGGAAATGCCAAACGATGTTATTTCGAAATTGGTCTCGAATGCTCTTTCATCTGATCAAAATGAGGAGGTAATAGGGTTTTTTCCCTTTAGTGATGATGAATGAAGTTTTTCTAATTTTTCATTTTATTTCAGATTTTTCCTAGTAATTTTTTGATAACGATTCGTCAGAACATGCAATCTATTAATGATATTCGAGCAGCGATGGCAATGTTATTGGAACAACTCCGAATGGATCATGGTAATCCGGAAGCGATGCGAACTCATGCCAGTAAGAAATATTTACCGTCCGAATAACCTAAATCTGTTTAATATCAAAACTTTATTTAGATCTTTCCAAGACGTCACAATTTTATTTGGCAATGGGAAATCTGTTTGGCAGCTTTACGGGAATATCGTTGGTTTCGGAAGCGGTCCGACAAGTTTCTTTAATTAGGTACGAGCGCAACTATTTTGCACGAAATATTGTTGGATCATATTTCTATTGGGAATTTTTTTTTAAATTTTCAGGTATTCACTTTGTCGAAATTTACTGATTCTGCAACAAATCATAGTCGATACTTTTGCTGTACAATGTGATGTACTCGAAACAATACGATCGCAATTCATGCCAGAAACTGTGGTTTTTGTTCAATCGTATTATGTTATGGTGTGGATTTGTGAAACACCGATTAGTTTAACTCAGATGTCGTCACTGTAAGATTCGTTGAATATTTAAACATTTTCGTAACAATTTTCATTGTAAATTTATAGAGATAATAGCATTCAACGTTTGAATTTACTTCAATTAGCTGATACAAGACCACAGTTATCAAGCCAAACGCAATCATCTACGCTTCTCCGATTATTTTTAGGATCAAAAGGTTTGAATACAGCTCTTGCGTTGTTTTCTAATGGATCGCATCAAGATTGTAATAGCATTCAATGGCAATATACGCTATTGCCAATTGTTACTATAATTAATCAACTCATGTAAGTAAATAAATTATTTTATAATATGTACTGAAAAAGTTGAACCTAATTATACCCGCAAATTTACAAAATTATTTTTCAGTTGGCCAGTTTCTGGAAACTTTGTTTTTGGCGAATGGCTTTTCAGCAGTTGCCAACATTTAACAATCCAAGAATATGTGCGCCTATTGAACACTTGGTGTGAATGGAACAGCTGCTCTCGTAAGGCCATTCATTTTATACTTCTTTAATTCCAATTATCACCGACTTTCATTCAATGCAGGACATTTCATTTTTGCCGTATCACTTCTCGAAAATGGCGAAACTCATAAAGCGTACGATTTATTTTTACAATCGGCAAAAGGAGTACTAAGCGAGGAATTCATAAATGAAAAAATTTTAAAAACAAACGAAGATTTAACTCCGAATGAGATCATTGCTCAATACTATTTAAAAGTTATTCAACTGTTTGAACAACACTACGCTCTCGACTATGTAATTGCATTGGCTCAAGCTGCCATCAGCATTCTGGAGAAGACCGATCCACAATTGCCAATGTTTCAATCGATTGTTTTCAATAATCATTTAACGCTCGAGCACTACGAAGAAGCGTATCATTCGCTGATTTACAATGCAGAACCGTCCCGCCGAAAGGATTGTCTACGACAATTGATCGTTTGTTTATTTAATAAGCGTCGTTTAGATTTACTATTGCATTTTCCTTATGTCGGATTGCAAGATGAATTCGAAAATATCGTCGAATCACGCGCCAGATCTATGAGCATTGAGGACAACGAACATTATAATTTTTTGTATTCGTTTCATATCACTAAAGGAAACATGCGAAAAGGTTAGTGCAGTCGTCCTTCTGGTGCAGGCAAATCAAATTCTATTTTGCTGAGGTTTATTTTTTTTTTTGTATTTTATTTTTGTTGTGGATGTAGCCTCATCTATTATGTATGAGCAAGCGATGCGCTTCATGTTGGAATGCGATGCAATTGAATCGATGGAGAAGCGTTGTGAATGCTTATTAGCTTGTATGAATTCATTGCATTTGGTTGATGAAAAATACAGATGGATTGCAAAACCGGTCGTAAACGAGGATAATATACCAAATGGTATGGATTTGGATGAAGTGAGTTGTATTTTATGTTTTGGTATTTTTTAGCTTACTATAATTTAAATTACTAATAGGACGTCGTATCGAGAGATCAAGTTGTTGTATTAGAAATCAATGATATCAAAAAGGAGTTCCTACAAACAGAAGCATTCCTTTACTTAGCCAAACATCGCCACGATATTGGATCGTTCTTTAATACAGGCGCTAATGAGTTATCAGTTATCCTAGCAAATTCGGGTTTTTATACATCAGCATTGAAATTAGCTAAAGGATTCGGTATTAGTTTATTGCCGATTTTCGATGCACTTGCTACATCTTGTGTACATTCGGCCGATGAAAGCTCGAACGATACTTGGTCATGGCTACAAGAAAATGACCTTGCAGGTGAATTAAATTAAAAAGAACAACTTTAATAGGACAATCGATATCATTGAATAAACATTTTTTTTTATAGATCTACCTCATAAAAACAATGCTCCAGATACGGCATGGTGTCTGCTTCAGAAACTAGTAGAAGAAAACGAAGAACCAGATTCGACGGTTCTTCGAAAAAGTGTAGTAAATAAGTTACTTAGTTTGAGTGCATTCATTCCGCAGTGGCTATATTCGTCGTACAAGGTAATTGGGAATTGTAATTAATTATTTTTATAGAAGCAATAAAATTGCGATTTTATTACAGGCATCAAATCCTTCGGAATTCTTACGGCTCTTTATTAAACATGGTCGTTTAATTGAGGCAACGGAATTCGCAAAGGAATATATTTGGGCTATTCTTGGCCGAGGATGTGAATATTTTAATTTGAAAGTTCCGCTTACGGCTGCATCGCCAGCCATGTGTATTCCATTGAATACGATTGATTTATTATTATACGGATTAAAATTGAATTCGGAGGATGTTGAATATAAACAGGTGAGAAAGATTGGAAATCTTTGTTTTTCATAAATTTTCAATTATTTGATTTATTTCAGTGTCATACCGATCTGGAGGAATTAATTCAATGTTACATAAGCACTGCAACCCGGACATCTAAGGATAAAATTCAATATGAGTATCAAATTCACGGTAAAGTTTGAAAATAAAATTGTCTATTAAAAAAAAAAAACAATGATTTTTTTACATGCAGTTTTAAAATCCTTATCAATTGCAAACTTCAGATTCTCCGGTACTGATTTTTTGAAATACAGTGAAATCAGTCAATAGTACCGCAAGCCACAGTATGAACCGATGAAGAGCTATAGAAAAAGCTTCTACTTCAGTCTTATCCGAAACCATAACGATTTTAAATATGTGCTATTGGTTTAAATCGCCATGAACTGAATTTACTAAAACGAATGTAAACAACTGTTTCAGGCACAGTGGTTTTGCATTATTATTTCGATCAGATAGAGAAACCATAGTCCATCGAAACCAGTGTGCTGGAAAATTTTCTTAAAGTAGAGGAGTACAAACATCAAAGTTCCAATTGGAGGGAAGGATTTTTTTAATTCATTAGTCATAGTTATTAATGACAATGGATGAGTTGCAGAAGTTTCCGCAGACGAAGGCGAGGATATCTATGATTCAACACCGTCATGTGCAAAATTTTCATGATGCTTCCAATGAATTGAATCGGCTTAAGACGTTTGCTGTTAATAATAAAAATCATTCAACTGTAGCTGTACCAAAAATGTGCTGCAAAGGAAAATCACTGATTTCTGTAAATTTCATTACGTTTCAATAATTTTTTTTTTGAATTATTGTTGCTTAATTATTTGTTCGATTTTCTTCTTACCCCTTTCATTTAACCGACTGCTAATCGGACCATATCTTAGTTGGCCCCGTGGATGGTTCAATTTGGAAGGTTTGACCACTTTTAGCTGGTCGTAGTCCATTCTAGATTATTACTCCTTGTCTAAGAGAAAGTCAATTCCACGTTTAGATACCAATTTGCATTTAATAGATATTTCAATTTCCTGTTAAGACCCCCTCACTATAGGGGCATAACACAGAAACTACCTATTTAGATAGTTGTAATCGTCGCAATTTTAGCTCTGTGCTTGATTTAAATTTAAAATTAAAGCGCCAGATTTGCATCCATTCACGTGCCGGAAGATAGCGGCCACTATAGTTACTCCATGGGACACTAGAGGCGCTTTTCCATAGTTTGGCATAGAGTACCTCCATCCAGGGTAGAGTATGGCAGATCTGTCACAACCGACACCTGCGAATTCACCATCCTCATTTCACCATTCGTGTAGTGGTGAGTTTAATGATTTCTTTTGCAAATTTCATGCACCCTAAGATAAATTATTGCTTCAAAATTTTTGTTTGTGACTTTTTAGTTAAGCATTACAAACTGTGCACTGTTCTTGATGTTCAGAACGTACCAAAAAAAATCGACACTTTTTTTAAATTTCGCTCCAAAAACAGGGCTTCAGCTAACTTTTTAAATAGCAGTGAAAAAATCGCAGGTATGTGAAATAGCATACCATCTCTACCTGTCTGGCTAATATTTGTTGTGCTGCGTTTTTACAGGCGTAAATTTATCACGTAGTTTAATGATTTTTGACTTCCGAGTCAATCCTAAATTTTCAAATGTATTTTTATTTTATATTTTGACCGCCGGTGGATATTTTAAGCCGACATTTTTCTTTCTGCTAAAATCTTTCACCGCTGAACCGACAAAATGTATGCCAAGAATTTTTTTTGGAATATTTTACCGTTCAGCCGGGAAATTTGTGTTTTTGAAGCCGAGACTGGTGGGTTTTATTTGGAATTCTTTAACATTTATGCGGGTCTGCTGAGCTGGCCGGTTATGAATGTCTGCCAATAATTCACTGTACGAGAAGACAAGGGTTTGACGGTGTATTCGTGTGAGCGTTCAGCATGGCGAGTATTCCGGGGAAAAGTATAAAGTGGAGGAATGAGTGCGCTTAGTACCGCACTGCATTTACCGTGGAAGTTGCGATAGTAAATGCTGAGAACTTCGACAGTAGTGCAATGCTAGAGAAAAATGATAGAAGACGTGATGGTCTCGTCTCCAATCAGTCGGAATGCATATTTTTGAATACGATCGAGCAATGCGAGTTTTTTGGGTCCCCAGCCCAAATATGCGAATTGTACTTGAAACGTGGTTTAGATGGTCGTTTGGCATGAAATATTTTTTGCACTTTCGGAGAACATCTAGACGTTTGGAGGCGTCAAGAGCAACATCAAAGATGTGCTGGGCCCAATTCAAGTGGTCATATTCGAAGTGCAAAGTTGTGCGCCATCAAAGGTGGCATTGTGTGATAGCCTTGGAACATCACGTTTGAGGGATAGGTGAGATGCTTGAAGGCATTGAGCTCTACTCTATTTTACCTGCCCAATTCCAGGAGTAAGTTGAGATCTGAGAGCGAATGGAATAACTCCATGCTGTTGGAAGCAATAGAATGGATGTTCAGGATTACTTGCAAGGCGATGACCTAAGAAAACTAATCTCATATTGATCAGCCTGTTTTGACGTTGCGAATGCTTTGCTGGTATAAGAAGAGCAAAAGTATTGAAGTAATTCATAGCGCCTATTCACACTTCATATTGATAGTTTGTTTTACAACACATATTGCAAAGGGATCGAGAGGTAAACCAGTGGCGGCTCGTGGTATCTCTACAGTAACGTTAATAAGGTTTTCGATTCAGTAATTATCGCATTACTTGACGCTATCCTGGCAGAGGCTCACTCAATTCAAGAAATAGTATTAGCGTCTGGTAGAGATGTCACAATCGACACCTACGAATTGACCTTGCACAATGCACCAATTCGTGAATTAGTAATTTTAGTGGTTTTCTTTTGCAAAACTTTCATATCAAAATAGGCTCAGGCTGACTCCAATTTTGGGGATGTAGGAGGTAAGGTGGAGACGGGACTGGAGTAGAAGCGAAAACTGCTACTACTAACATGAATATCATGGCTAGCCAGATACCTGAAAATCGACACACATATAGAGGAGTTTGCATATAAAATAATTACATTTTTTTATCCATCACATCACAAATCACACCGGTTCATTTTATTTGATGAGCGCCCCCCTAACCTTTGCATTATAAAACATTAAAGTCAACATATTTTATAAAGTTCATAATAAATTTGCAAATAAATCTCTCTCAATAGAAATTCTTTAATTTTTTAATTTAGTTTAATTTATTGGCCATTGAACATAACAAACATTTCAATTACACAATAGCTAGGGAGGTTAAAAGGAAGAAAAGTGAAAAATAATAACAATAATACATTACAAAAAATAAAAACAAATAAAAAATTTCCAAAAAGCTAAAAGTATCGAAACAAAAAGTCTTCACCAAAAATTAATGAAAAAATAAACTTTTAAGTTTTTCTTTAAAAGCGTTAAAAGAAATGCTCAAAGGACCAAGCTGTAAATTGTCGTGATTGCGCTGAAGTCTTACTGCAGGAGAGTAGAAATAAACCGCAAGTAAAGCGCGTGGAGGATAAAAAATATTCAAACAACGCGTATTAACATTATCAACTCTAAAAGTAAGCTCATCTACAAAATTAGTCATGACCAAACCATTTACAACCTTGTAAAGAAAGCATTCCTCAATATAACTTCTGCGAACGTATAAAGGATGAAGATGAAGCTCGGAAAGCCTAGAGGAATAGTCAGCGTACGGTTTTTTAAAACGAAAAAATAAAGATCGCGTGAACTTACGTTGGACGGATTCAATAGCGAGAGAATGACACATATGGTGAGGATTCCAAACAATAGAACAGTATTCTAAAATACTTCGAACTAGAGACGTAAACAGCAGAACAGCAGTACTAGCACGAGAGAAGGTTGAAGACAATCGAAGGACAAAACCAGAGAGACGGTAAGCTTGGTTGTTTATCTGCTCGTAATGAGCTGTGAAACTCAGTTTACCATCGAATGTCACACCAAGATCCTTCATTATCGACACTTCCGATAGTCTAGTTCCATCAATATTATAAGAAGCTCAGGAGGTACAAGTTTAAGTGAGTATAACATAGCGCAGCATTTATCAATGTTTAAATCTAAGTCATTTAACGGACACCACATATGAAGATTATCAAGGTCAGATTGTAAAATATTGCGATCTATAGGGGAATTAATCACACGAAAAATTTTGAGGTCATCAGCATAAAGGAGACAAGAAGAAGACAAAAACTGGGGCAAGTCATTTATAAAAAAAAGAAATAAAAGAGGACCGAGAATTGACCCCTGAGGAACACCAGACGTGGACGAAAATACAGAAGAAGTATGACCCTTAAAAGAAACACGCATACTACGATTAGATAAGTAGGAAGATATCCAGTCGAGTAACTTGCCTGAAATCCCATATAGTTCAAGTTTTTCAATTAGAATAATGTGATTAACAGTGTCGAAAGCCTTTGCAAAGTCAGTATAAACAGTGTGATGACGGAGCTCGAAAGATTTACCAATGAAGTTTGTGAACTCGCAAAGATTTGTAGTTGTAGACCTTCCTCTAACGAAGCCATGTCGATAGGACGATATGAGGTGACCTAGATTGTCGCTAATAGCATTGTGCACAAGCCTTTCAAAAATTTTGCTAAAACAAGTAAGCATAGAAACAGGGCGATAATTTAAAACGTTCTCCGAGTCACCTTTCTTGAAGATAGGTATTACATTAGCAAGTTTCCAAACGTCAGGAAAAACACCCACCCTTAAGGACTTATTGAAGATAATCGAAAGGAGTAAAGAAATTTCAACAGCTAATGATTTTACGAAAAAATTAGGAATGCCATCACAACCACCGTTTGATTTAGGATCTAAGGAGCAAATAACATTTAAAACATCAATTAAAGATACAAAAATAGAACTAATGGAACTATGACTGAAAACATTAAAAGTATAATCAAGTTCAGTGCCCGAGTTTTTAAACACAGAAGCAAAATATTCAGCAAAAAGGTTGCATATAGCTTGGCTATCGGTGGTTAAGTATTATTATAAGAGCAAATTGAGGTTCCTGAGTTTTTTTGCATCTTTTAACATGAGCCCAGAAGGGTTTCGTTTCATTTCGAGCTAAACTAGACTCCAGTGAAGAAACATAATAAGAGAAGGCAGACCTGATACACTTTCTAACAATGGAACGCTGGTTAGAAAATTTTTCGTAGTCAGATTGTAGCTGTGAACGAATAAATTTCCTGTGTAAGCAGTTTTTTAGACGTAGGCTCCTGATAACTTCAGGAGTGAATTAAACAGGATAGCTTTTTGAAGAAAAGTGCTTGCGAGGTACATGATTCTGAATGAAGTCGTTAATGTAATCATAAAAAATTGATGTCGAACCGTTTACAGAAAATCCAGAGAACACCTCCACCCAATTAATATCACCCATCAAGCGACTGATTTCCGAATAATTTCCCCTTAGGAAATTGAGCTTAGATGTCGGAGAAGCAACAGTACTGTTTCGCCTACAGATGTTAATCCATATTCTCAACGGCGGGTGATAAGGGTTGGGAGGAACTAAACCAGAGGTCGAGAAAACGCTCACATCAGGTAAAGGGATATTAGAAAATACCAGGTCCAATAATGTATCTCTATAATTTCTGATGAAATTATGCTGAGAAACGCTACAAAGGCTCATGAAGGAAGAAATGCAGGAGGAGAATGAGTTTTGAGACACAGGAAGAGTAGCACTATTGTTCCAGGAGACCATAGGCAAGTTGAAATCCCCACAGATCGAAAATTTCGAACCTAGATCAATGTTGTTAATGAAGATAGAAAGATCATCAAAAAAGTGCTCAAGTGTTATTACATTAGAACTACAAGGAATGTAAACGCAACAAAGGTAGAGAAAACTATTATAAGAAAGACTAACTTTCGCCACAATACTTTCGATGGGATGAGAGTCGAAGACCGGACAACGTAAAATAGTATGACGTTATTAACAGCAATTAGAACCCCACCTCCACCCTTTTTATCGGTTCGCATCAGATCACGATCATTTCTGTAAACGGTGTAAGATGATGGAAACAATTCAGAGTTGAAAATCGAAGGAATCAGTGACGATTCAGAACCACAAATAATGTCAGGAGAGTCCTCTAATATCGCACAAAGAAAGACCGACAACTTGGTCCTTAGACCACGCAAATTTTGATATAATAAATTTAAAGAGCAAGTATTAGAATTTACGTTTGATGGCCTTGAACAGGAGATAGACGAAAATTTGGAGAAACAGTACTAATTCTACACAATATACTTAGGACTTAAAATGGACTCTTCGTATTCTTCTAAAAAATTAACTTTAGATGTGCTCGCTTGGTTAATGTGAGCAAACCAAAAAGTCACAAGTTTTCTACATTAAAACATAGCCGATATTTTAAAAATTTTTTCCGCTGGGAGCATTATCTATAAGGGCTTGAGCAAGAAAATTCGCGTTCAATCGTAGCTACAACGCGAAAAAAATTTTTATCGTTATAATGTGCGTTCTAAGGCATGTGTGCATAACCTATACAAAAAACTCCTGGAGACTCGCTTAGTGCAAAATGTGAAGACACCGAAACGACTTCTCCCGGACGTTCGACCGAAAATATCACCGCAGTGAAGGATAGTTTTGAAAACGACCCAAACACTTTCATTCGTCACCGCGCTCAAGAAATAGACCTCTCCATTTTCACACTGCAGCGAATATTGACGAAAGAATTGTCTCTGCATGCGTACAAGATCCAGTTGACTCAAGAACTGCAGCCAGCGGACCACCAGCAGCACCGTACGTTCTCTGATTGGGTCTTGGAAACAAATCCCACACCTCTTGTTGATACACCCCATACCTAGGGTGTAGCCTAGTGGGTAGCATGTTGGACTACAATGCGAAGGTTATGAGTTCAAATCCCGGTCGACGCATAATTCCAGCACGCTGCCTGTTTGGGTATATCTTGGACACCTCAATCTACGAAAATGAAAAAGTCGTAGATAGAGAGTTCTGCGAAGAACTAACAATCCTTCCACAATATGTAATGAAAAATGTTAAGGAACCTGAAAGTCAGGAGACCCTGACCGGGATTTGAACTCACGACCTTCGCATTGTTGACCAACATGCTACCCGCTACGCTACACCCTAGCAGAACCGGGAAAAATATTTCATTTCAGGTGCAAATTATACACTTAAAAACGACTTGACTTTTCGGATTGCATCCAACAGGTACAACCAACAATGCAATATTTTGCGTAACGAAAAAAAAACCAAAGAACTCAATTACATATCATCAGTATGCAGTCACAGGAGCAAGAACTTAAATGAGCAATATTCTTCACTCCATGTAGGTGAGTAGATTTTTTTTTATACCGAATTAAGAGAGTATAGTGTTGTCTGATGAGTGCCATCGGATTGAAGAGTACAGTGAGTCATTAATAAAAACGAAGATAAAATAGAGCCTTAACGGACGCCGGAATCTAGTGGGAAGATGGAAGAAGTAACGTCATCTAGGACTTCTCATGTTGTGCGTCGAGAGAGTAAACTCTCAATTCATTGAACAATGATTGTATTAAGACTTATAGTCCTAAGCTTACCTAAAAAAGATTCATGCTAAACTCTGTCAAAATCTTTTGCAATGGCAAGTGCATTAACTTGACATTAGCCGTCTATGCATGAGTTCCAACGTTCTGGCAAGTAGACCAAAAGATCTTCCGTTTTCCTTTCAGAACGGAAACCATACTGACGATCATGTATTAGCTGGCTATCCTTGAGATATTGAACGATTTTTCGATCAATACCAGTTTCCAATACTTTCGAGAGCACTGAAGTAATGGCTATTACCCGTCGTTTGCAATAGCCATTACTTCAGTGCTCAAACGACGAATAATACTAGCAAATAAGGCGTATTATTCGGTACTTCCAATAATGAAATCCAAGAAAGTGCACAGGAACAATAAGCTGCGGATATATAAAACTATTATACGACCTGTGCTCTGTTATGGCAGCGAGACGTGGACATTAACACGAACTTCCGAAAAAGCAGTTAACGCATTTGAAAGAAAGGTCCTCCGAAGAATTTTGGGACCTGTGAAGGAAGGAACGGAATGGCGAATAAGATACAACCATGAGTTGTATCAACTCTACGACGAGCCAGAAGCTTCAACGTTCATCAAGCTACGTAAACTGCAGTGGGCTGGCCATGTAGAGCGAATGGAAGATAGAAGAATCCCCAAACGTGCTCTGAAAGGTAAAGCGAGTGGTAACCGGCCAGTAGGCAATCCACGAAAGCGATGGGAAGACTCGGTTGATGAAGATAGTAAAGCCATCTTAAAAATTAGCAGCTGGAGGACGCGGTCTTTGGATCGAGACGGTTGGAGGCGACGACTTCAGGAGGCCAAGGCCCGATTTGGGCTGTCGCGCCATTGATGATGATGATGATGAAGTAATGGCTATCGGACGATAGTTGGCGAGGTTTATAATCAAACATATTTACTCGCTCAAACAATCCAAAAGTCTAGATTCTTATCATATCAAGACATTATCATACAATGTTCATTATAATCCTCCTTTAGTAGTATATTATAGATATGCAGTGGTAAAGTAAAATTATTTAAGTGTCGTGACATGCGGCAATCTCATAAACTGTAGAGCGTTGACTAATTTTGTCCCAAGTCCGCCGAATTTTCAGTTTTTCTGTATTATGAAATACACCCATTAAATAACATTTTAAGTTCGGCAAACTCTTCAGTATAGATAAACATGCTATTCGCTAGTAAAAATATAGTATTGCTCGACAAGCTACAATTTATACGAGCTTAAGCGCCTAACTATTGACAATTTCGGTAATCATTTTCCTGGCAGTTGAATCCTGTATTCGTTAATGTGTTTATCCATACACGGTAACCATAGTGATAATTCCTGCTTAGATATGATAGTTCAGATAATTACGTTGGTATTATTTCAGAAATCTAAGATCTGAAGTGATTTATGAAGTTGAATTTGAATTCTTGCTCATTCATTACCCTTAAATCCGCTATGTTCTGAAATTTCAAAGAAGTTAGTTGTAGAAAGCTATTCCCAAACCTTTTGTAAAGGTTAATTGGAGCAGGGAATAATGTTGGGAATAGTTGAGTCGATAAATTTTGATTGTAAGTTATTTACAAATGTTTCTTTTCTTGTTCTTAGTTGAATAGAATGTGAGTAGACTAAGTGAATGCATTTTAAATGAAAATCTAATCCCTTAAGAGTTAATCGGAAATGCTATGCAACAAATCATCTTATCCTATAAAGAAAAAGCTCTTAAATCTCCTTAAACTTTCAACTTATCTGTGACGAGTATTTCGACCAATTGCTGTTTTTCTCCTTCGTTTCGAAACTGCGCACACTCAGTTTCTCTCTGATTAACGTTTATTATGTTGATAAAAATATTTCATTCAGTTGAAAGCAATCCTTGACGACATCGTTGCGTGCTTTAAAAAATGTCGTGGTCAAATCTCCGAATGGAGTATTTAATTTTCTTAGAGAAGTCGTACACATTTTACTTAGCGTTTATTAAAGGATACTTTTCTAATAAAGTCGCGTGCCCGCCTACTGATAATTTAATTATGATTTTATAGGGTATGCTATTACCTATATGTTCCGTTGGTTTGACTTTGTGCACTATCTTAACTAAGACAAAGACTTAGATATAAAGCATATTCCAAGAATTTCGTAGAAGAAGATTAGGTTTGTGGTATAATTTAATGAATTGTTTCGGATGAAGACATATAGATGTTAGTAATTATTGGACTAAAACCTATAATTCGGGAAATTCATTAACAATGTATTAGCCTACAAACCAATTTTGGTATTTCCAGATCTATAATCTATCATCATCTTCATTTGTCCATAAGGACTCCTAATAAATTTCATTTGTATTTATGGTTAGATTTGAACCATCTCTCTACTACCTACATTTATGTCCCTGGCGAATAGGAGGCAAAATCAATTCAGCATTCCAGCGAAAATTGTCGTACATTCGTATTCGATGATGCCAATTTCTTGGGAATTCCCAATCAAAATAATGGACATGCCGTATCATTAGAGTCTTTTCAATCGACAAGCGAAATAAATTTTCCGACGCCACTATCTCAGTTCATCGCAGAAAATCCTGCCGTTGGAACATAATTATTTTTTTGTTTGTATAGGAATAAAGTCGGTTTGGTTCTTTTCTTCTAGGATATATGTATGTATCAGTGGCGTGGCGTGACTTTATAGCTAGGGGAAGCAATTATTTTGCGCCAAGCTACAAGCGCTGCGTCAATATGCATGATTGCACAAGTTTACATCATTATTTGAAACACTTCTACTCATCCGAGGGGGTGCGGTTTTCGGCAATCCAGTCTACATTATTAATCGGAAATAAAAAAAAAATCGATTTTTTAAAATTTTTTAGGTAGTGCTCCCCTGAAACCGATTCTTTTCACTCAAAGCACGACAAATATGGGTCATATAGCCAGATCTACCTCTTCACATTTTTCTTCCTGATCATTTTTCGCCTAGTACAGAATTTTCAATACTGGCAATACTTTGATCGAGAGTCAGAGCTTGCGACTGAAAGCACCGGCTGGAAGCAATTGCATTAACGCATCTCTGCTTCCTATGGAAGTCGAACTTGAGCTCGCCGCGAGCGAAAATTTTACTCGTATTGGCCAGCGGTCGCGTTCTTTTATGTATGCAACTAAAAGCAATGAGAGGAAAGATGGAAGTATTTTAATGCGATGCATCTCCCCTTCATATTGAAATCGAGCTTGCAGAAAATTTCTTTCGTATTGAACGGCGATCTTGTAAATGTGTTTTTGAAATCGTATCTTTTTCCCTGTGGAAGGCTTTCAACTTTCGTTGGTTAGAAAATGCGTGAGGAAAAAGCTGTCCTGATCACGTCAATGCTGTAAACAGTGATAGACGAAAATAATGCGTACTTTCTTTTAAAGAAATTTTTAAATAAATTTTCATATCCATGCTGATTTCAGTTAAGATTTTCTAAACTGAATAAAGGGCAAAACGTAAGGGAAGCAATACTTCCCTTGCATCAATGGACGCCACGCCACTGGTATGTATGCTACTGCTATCAATGAAAAAAATTCTTGGAAGATTTTTTTTATACTTTATATGCTAAGCGAAAATAATTATTGTAAATAATGCATTGCGAGACAAAAGAAGCTGTCGACATGGGTGCATAATGCTATCCCATACTTGATATTACATTCGTTCATTTACACACCTCAGTGGAACGGAATGTCGAATGATCTAGTCTGTGAGACTTGAATCCAAAGCAAAATGCGTTATTTTTTAGTCCTGGGAAGAGTGAATTGGTAGTTCAAGGAATGAAAACAGAATAATGAAATCCCATTTGGTAACCTTGTTAAGCTTAAGTGCTCGAATAAAATTAAATTATTTTCTTTGGCCGAACAAAAAATGCAATGCAAAGAATATGAGATAGGATTCAGAATTGCAGTTTAAAACGATTTAAAAATTTCTTCTTTTCAAATATACATACATGGATATTGCGTGGAAAGTCTCTGTTCGCTTCGGAAATGAAGCGAACCATAAAATACATGAGTAGATTTTAATTAAGAATTTTTCTAATTATTATTATTTATCATCATTTTTTTTTCGACGCGCTGGTAACTTTTTGGCTTATGAATGAAGAAAATTAGAATGCCTGCTGCGTACATATTTCGTGCCTGTGTATTCATTCTGTTATTTACTTGTTTATCATGCTATTTTAGTATCAGTCGCACTATTGTTCAATTAATGCCACCCACGTAGTAATAAAATTATGCGAATTGCAATGAATTTGAAGATTAATAACGAAGAAATTTAGATATAATTGTGATAAATTCTACTTCAGAACTTACCTCTTGAGTAATTCATTCACAGTACGTTTGCCGGAAAATTAAATTAATAACCACGTAATAATGGGAAAAGCTTGTAATTGAAGGATTCATTCCTTTGCATTTTATAATGAGAGTCATTTTTGCTAATGTAGTACCACTGAAAAGTAATTCCAATCGATGCTATTATAAATCTACCTATATGTATGTAGTTAGTCTTAAGAAACGAAACTCCAAATAAAAAAAAATCCAATTCAGGGGAGGCATTTTGAAACTCATTCATGCCCAGTGGCGAGATTTTCTACCCCTCAGATTATTACACATCATTTGTCTTTGCTAAACACAATGAAATTCCAATGGGAAAGATTTGGAAAAATATTGAATGAAATCTTGGAAAAATGAAATATTTTCTATTACAATATTGCGATTACGACTTTTCTATAAATTAAGCATTTTTCCAGAAAATTATCATTTTCAGCATATTCACTACTTAGGTTATGAAAAAAATGTATGTACATTATTTATTATTATTTATTTATATTAGGGGACCACGTGAAAGCCCTGCGTCCTTTTTGGCCTATTGTGCGATTATTGCCCCTATACCCTACCATAATTCAATAGCTTTAGCTAATCTGAGTATCTGTAAGGGAGCCATGTTGGCTAGTTCCTCGGTGGAAATGAAACCTTTCCCCAGAAGATTCCTTGCCACTGCTTCACAGTGGCATAGGATATGTATTGTCGTTTCTGAGTCTTCGAGACAGAGGCAGCAGATGTCGGTTTCAGCTAAGCCCATATTATTGAGGTGGTGGTTCACTCCACTGTGCCCCGTCATTAGGCCGATTAGAGTACTAATATCGTTCTTTTTGAATTTCAGGATATCTTCCACTTTGTTTTTTTGTGGTATGATTAGTTTTTTTGAGGTTGATAAGCTTGGAAGTCTATTCCAGTAGATTCTGTGTTCTTGTTCAACCCACTTCTTAAGTATCGAGCTTTGATGCCCTTTTGATTTTCCGCAGAATGGCTCTGGACCAATAAGCAAGGCGATCAGCCTCTTCGTTTCCCTCAATTCCCATATGTCCTGGTACCCACATTAAGGTTACGTCGTTCCTTTTCCCCAGGATGATTAGGTCTTGAAGACAGTCCCAAACTAACCTCGATCCGTGTTTATTGGATGCTAGGGCCTTGAGAACCGTCTGACTATCCGATAGGATATAAATTGATTTGTTGCGATGAGCTCTCCTTATATTCTCTTGGATACATAGCTCCATTGCAATTAGTTCAACCTGGAAGATTGTGGCTTCTTTGCCGAGTGGTTTTGAAATCGAGAAGTTAGGACCTTTGACTCCGGCTCCGGTCCCCTCAGAGGTGCGCGAACCATTTGTATACCAGTCCTTGCGTTCTCTGATTATAACTTTGAAGGGGGTTTCAAAGTTAAATTTGGTCGGCATAGCGTCCGATAATGTGGAGGTTAGAACCTCCAATTTTGGGTTTCTTAGGATTTTGAGGTGGCCTCTAAAATCCCCTGGTTTGTACTTGTTTTCCCTCTGTATGCGTAACACCCCTTTGATAGCTTCCTTTTTTATTTGTAGATGTATCGGAGGTATGTTAAGGAACATTTCCATTGCCGCTGTGGGACAGGTTTTCATAGCTTCTGTGACACCAAGACAAGCTAGCCTTTGGATTTTTTGTAGCGTAAGCTGTGCTTTTCTTTGTAAAGTTTTAGTCCACCATATCGTTGATCCGTATGTGACTATTGGAAGAATGATTGTTCTGTAGCACCAGTAAATCATTTTGGGCTTTAGCCCCATTTTTCTGCCAAATAAGCTTTTACAGGCCCAAAATGCCTTTAGTGCTTTGGCATGAGTCCATTCTATATGTTTATTCCAGTTGAGTTTGCTATCTAGTATGACACCTAGATATTTTACCTCATCTGAAAAGGGTATTATTGTACCATTTATTGAAGGGGGTATGATGTACATTTTTCTTCTATTTGTAAATGGTACTAGCTCAGTCTTAACTGGGTTGATGTTCAAGTTCTTAGACTGACACCAGTTCATTATCACTTCTACGGCTGATTGTATTCGTTCCGATGTAATTAAATCAAGTTTGCCTCTAATGATAATGATGAGGTCATCGGCATATCCTATAGCCTCGTATCCCTGTTCTGTTAGACGATCTAGGAGTTCATCTACTACAATTGACCAAAGAAGTGCAGATAGTGCCCTACCTTGGGGACAGCCTCTATAGGTCTGTGCAGTCAATGTGCTATCACCTAGATCCATGGTTGTCATTCGGCTCCTTAGCATGGCATGTATCGATCTAGTCGTTGCCGTTTCCAAACCTTTTTTCCTAGCCGCCGCTATTATGGCTTCATGGGGAGTATTGTCAAATGCTCCTTCTATATCTAGGAATGCACAAAGTGCAATTTCTTTATAGTCTTTTGCCTTTTCGATTTGTCTTACTAGACTGTGAAGGGCTATGATGTACATTAAAGGTATTAGTTTATGTAATTATTAATTGACTTAATGCAGGATAAGAGTACAAACGATATGAGTCATGGGGTTAGATTATCTTAAATTATTCATTATTTTGTATCTCATCAACAAGAAGTTAATTAAATGAAACCTAAGTGTTTTCGAATTTATTGTTGTAAGATGAATTCCAGCTAACACAAAAAAAAAATAGCTAAGCAAAAACTGGAAGCCAATGCTGTTTACAAAAAAACAACAAAATAAATTCGGAATAAATTAGAGTTCTATTAACTGAACTCTCTCTTAGCATTTGGACTTCAAAAAATGCTTAAACCTCATTAGTGCCTGGAATTTTTGTTTTAAATATTTGTTTCACAGGTTCATTTGGTGATTTCATACCCTAACATTCTTATCGTGTAACGAATACCTTGATGCAATCTACTCAAAATATCCGAAGATACTCTCAGTGGCGGAAATTAATATTGATATACTAAAAGAGAACCAGATAACACAAAACTATCAAGAAATGCTGAAGATTAACAACATTGAGATTCTAAATCGGGTCTCTCCAACAAGATGCACGGTACAATCTGGCTCATCATTAGACCATGTATCTACAAACATTTGAAAAAGTTATTGATAATCATAACATCCAGTACGATGACTGGCCAGAACTTAACCACAAAGTGCTGACACTGACAATCAAGCATACTAAAATTGAAAGGATTAAAATGGAAAAAAACGCATCAAATTACTCGATATTGATGCTTTTAAAAATAAGACAAACTTGAATATCAACAAAATAAAAGATTTATCAATAGAAGCGATAATCAACTCTATTAAAATAGCAAAGGAAAAAGCAACCAGACTCAAAACGAGACGAACGCGCAATTCTAATTGGATAACGGATGAGGTGTTATCCCAAATAGATAAGAAACGTAGATCATACAAGAGAATGGTGAAAGACCCTTTAAATCAAAACATAAGAGCAGAATACACACGAATCAAAAATGAGACGACCAAAATAATACGGAAGTCCAAAGAGAAGTTTTATAATTTTCGCTTTGCGTCGACAGCCGGTAATCCAAGGAAACTATGGTCCCTTATCAAAGAGACTCTCGGTCAAAACGACAGCTCCCATTACCAACTGGGAATCAATGAATTAGGCATGAATTCAGGAATAACGACTGACCATTCCGTAATTTGAAATCGGCTCAACGATCACTTCGTCTCAATAGCAGATACCCTGTCGAGAGACTTAAAAAATTCTAATGGAGAGTATCATCAGAAATACGGCTGTCCTATAACTGCCAATACCATGTTTCTATATCCTACCTGTACAAAAGAAATTAGTACAATAATAGCAGAGCTTAAGAATAACATAACCCCAGGTACTGAAGGAATAACAACAAATGACTTAACAACTTTGACATCGTTTATAGCGTCACCACTTTCTAAAGCGATTAACGTTCATTTGGCTGATGGCACATTTCCATCCTGCTTAAAGACTTTTTTAATTACCCCAGTGTTCAAAACGGGTTCTAATACAGACCCCAACAATTATAGGCCGATCGCTCTGACAAGCTCTATCAGCAAAATCTTCGACAAAAGTGATCAACAAAAGAATCACAAAATTTATAAGAAAAAATGGTTGATTCGATCGGAATCAGTATGGCTTTCAAGAAAAGAGCAAAACTACATCAGCACTGATCGATGCGATGCAATTCATAAATGATGGTCTTGACAAAGGCTTCTATGTTACGTCAGTCTTTATGGATCTTAAGAAGGTATTTGACACGGTAGACCATAAAATATTGCTTCAAGGTCTAAATGAACTAGGTATAAGAGGAAAAGCTAATGATTTAATAAAAAATTATCTTCTAGGACGTACTTACATAACAAAAAATGTGGACAAATTCAGTGATCCTAAAACCATTAACATTGGAATTCCGCAGGGTTCAATTCTTGGCCCTACTCTTTATCTACTTTACATCCATACGTAGGTCTTAGAGCGAAATATATAGTATATGCGGATGACACACTATTGTTCTACGAAGCAAAAATTCAGCAAGAATTGGATCTTCTTATCAACACTGACTTCAAGTTATTTAAGAAATGGCTGTTGGACAATTGGTTAACCCTAAATACATCGAAGACTAATTTCATGTTATTTAAAGAATCGAACAAAGATGATATTAATCTAAAACTCAACATAAATGGAATTGAATTATCTAAATTAAAACAAACCAAGTATTTAGGATTAACGATCGATGAGAAAATAGCATGGACTCCGCACATTAATAACGTACGCAAGAAAATAGCACCCATCACAGGAGTCCTTCGGCGCAACACCAACACCAATAAAAGAAATTTTGTATAACTCGTTTATTCTATCCAATATAACCTATGGAATTGTGATATGGATCCAAACATCTATGTATAACATGGAAAGAATATCGAGGATTATGAATAAAAGCATCAAGGCCGTATATAATTTACCACATCTGACACCATCAGCAGATCTATATGTAACCTACAACAAGCTAAACCTACAGCAAACATTAAGCCTAGACAGGTCAAAATTCATGTACAATTTAATAAACCAAGGACTAAAATCTCCAATAGTCATTACGTACAACGCAGATATTCACAATTACAATACACGGAATGCATCTTCGATAAGAAATCGAAATTGCAGGACGAACCGAGGAAGGATCCCATCTACGAAGCAGTTCGATACTACAACTCCTTGCCAATATATATTCGACAGGCGAAGAACATCAAATGTCTCAAGATTGCAGTAAAGAAGTTTATACAGCAATCGTAAATATAGGGTGGTCTAACCAAAACGCACGATGTTAATTTCTCGCGCAAAAGAGCCATTGTTTCGTTGGCTGTGTGGCAAGTGCATCCTGTTGGAACCACATATCGTCCAGGTCCATATCCTCAATTTCTGGCCACAAGAAGTCCGTTATCATCTCGCGATAGCGAAATGATAACGGTAACTGCTTGGCCGTCCTCATTTTCGAAGAAGTACGGTCCGATGACGCCGCCAGCCCATAAACCGCACCAAACAGTCACTCTTTGTGGATGCATCGGCTTTTCAACAATCACTCGTGGATTCTCATTTGCCCAAATGCGGCAATTCTGCTTGTTAACGAATCCACTGAGGTGAAAGTGTGCCTCGTCGCTGAAGATGATTTTCTTTGTAAAGTCACCATTCACTTCGTAAAAGGCTTCAACAACCTTAACGCGCTGCTCAATTGTGTACCTCTCCATGGTTGAGTTTGTCAAACACTGAAACAAAGAAATGTCAAATTAAGTTGGGCGAAAAACTTGACGTTAAGGTGTGACTCACAATTAACATTGTGCATTATGGTTGGACCACCCTTTATATTAAACTTTATCTGGATTATTCATTATTTTCTTATATACGATCTCTTGATATTACGAAAATTTCCCTAATACCAGCTCGTAGCTGTCTGAGAAACTATCCATAGAATGTGGACTAATCCATTAAATTTATTTAATTTGTAATGTGATGGTTAATTGCAATGAACAGATGAACACCCGTAATACGGATTCGGATGAACTTCATCGTTCACTGTAATGTAATCAACCCAAATTATTATTTATTTTGTTTTAAGTAAGATTTAGTTTATTTAAGATGGATTGAATTTAAATCATACATTTATATCTAAAATTGATATTGAAATTATTAAATAAATTATTATTATTATTCTTGAGATCTGTGATGTATTTACATTGTGACAAAAAAGTAAGGGCACTTTGTAATTAAAATTAGTCTGGGAAATGATATTTAATTTTTTTTTTTGCTAAGCAGGTAGGACTGTCTTTAATTCTACTACAATGGCGCTACAGCCCAAATCGGACCTTGGCCTCCTGATATTCAGGTTCCTTAACATTTTTCATTACTTGTTGTGGAAGGGTTGTGAGCCCTTCGCACAACCCTCTTTCTACGATTTTTTTCATTTTCGTAGATTGAGGTAACCAAGATATATCCAAGCAGGCAATGTGCTGAAATTATATATTGTGCCGACCGTGATTTGAACTCACGACCTTCGCATTACAAGACCAACACGCTACCTACTAGGCTACACCCTACACTGTCCTTAATTATTATCCCAAAAATTAGCGTAAATCAGTTTGTTCAGTCCACGGCGATTTTTACAATGGGTAAAAAAATTATACAAAGGGTTTGTCTCAAATTTTGTGTTTCCAACCAAATTTAGTGTACGGAATCGTTGCGAATGTTGTTGTACATGTCGTGTTTAACAAAAAAGTAAGGTGAAGTTCGTAAACGGGCCAAATCGTCCCGCCCCTTTTACCCCCTCTTATACAAAATAACTCAGTTTCGCGATTTCACAATAAACGAATTTGCTCGCAAAGTATAAAAGCTATTAGTCTGAAATTTGGAATATACTAGTTTTATGCTGATTTAAATTAACCGTATAAAAAATATTCCAGTACCTCCTTCCATCACCTCCCATACAAACTGCATTTTTTCATGAAATACCATTCTACTCAGTAGGTGTAAAATTTATCGAGCTGAAATTGTGCACCAAATATTTATTTAGAATTATTAGTAAGACAAAAAAAAATTAGACGACGCTTCACTCCTTCTACCCCTCCCATACAAAATGAAACAATTTCCCATTTTGACAATAAACGGATTTTCTGGAAATGTATGAAAGCTATTGATCTGTGCAGTAAATATTTCTTTAGAATTACTAGTAAGACAAAAAAAGTAGCTCCACCTCCTCTACACTCTCCCATACAAAATGAAACAATTTCGCAATTCGGCAATAAACGGACTTTCTCAAAAAGTATAAGAGCTTTTGATCTGAAACTTGGAATATATTACTTTTGTGATGATTTCAATCTACCGTATACAATTTTTTCGAGTTATCCCCCTCCTTCCACCACCTCTCATACAAACTGCACTTTTTCATGAAATACTCTAAACCAATTTACTCAGTGCGTATAAAATTTATCGTGCTGAAATTGTGCACTAAATATTTATTTCGAATTATTTGTAAGACCAAAAAAAATTAGACAGTTAGTTTCACCCCTTCTACCCCCTCCCATACAAAATGACACAATTTCGCAATTCGACAATAAACGGATTTTTTCAAAAATGAAAGCTATTGATTTGAAATTTTGAATATATTACTTTTATAATAATTTTAATCTGCTATATAAAAATTAGTTGAGTCCTCCCCTTCCTTCCACCTCCTCCCATACAAACAGCACTTTTTTTATGAAATACTCTAAGTACTTATGAAATTCATAGAGCTGAAATTATGCGCTAAATAATTATTTAGAATTATTAGTAATACTAAAAAAAATTAGGCGATTAGCTTCACTCCTTCTACCCCCTTCCATACAATTTGACACAATTCAACAACTTTACAAAAAGTCGATTTTCCTGAAAAGTATGAACGCTACTGATCTACAATTTAAAATATGTCAATTAAATGATTACAGTTATTTCTAAAAACGTAATTAATAAATTCACACTCCTTCTACCACCTCCCATACAAACTGCACAATTTCACTAAATCCAATACACTAATTTTCTCTTTACCTATGAAATTTTTGAATCTAAATTTTATGTAAAACATTTTGATAGCAACCTTAGCGTAATGTGGAAAAATTAGTTCAATGTCGTCACCCCCTCTGCCACTTTCCCTACAAAATTTCCTAAAATGAAAAAATTCTCTTTTATCTAGAGTATCGCACAATTGGGCTTTACGTCCAGTCGTAGTCCTATTATGTTTTTGTTTTTGGTTGAAGACCTTGAAAATTTGATCGAGTCGCATAGCGCTCATGATCGGAATTTATGTGGCTGTGTGTTGATTGGTTGCAGATGCTCTTTATTTCCTAGCCTAGTGTTGTCGTTGGAGACCTTGAACATTCAATGAATAGCATAGTGTTCGCACGCGTGTACTTATTTGCGTCGGTGGTTCATGCGATGAGCTAGTATAGCTGACATTTAACAGTATATAAGTAGGCTTCTCGTTTCTAATACGGCAGGAAAATCATCTTCTGAAGTTGCTAAAACTTTCGTTCCATCTAGAGTATCGCATGATTGCGGCTTACCCGCAATCGCAGTTCTGTTATGTTTTTTGCTAGTGTTACTACTTTTACTGGACGAAACGGATATTTCTAATTTTTGAAAACGACAAAAGTTGAACATTTCAAAACATTTTTTACCCGCAATTGCGGATAATGATTTTGTTTTGAAATATTTGGCCCTAAAGCTCAATCATGTGATACTCTAAATGAAAAAGCTGGTTTTTGCGATTTTATATTTTTACTGGAGGTGATAGAAGGTTTAACGGACTTGTACTAATTTTTTAGCTCTATGAAATATGAAATTTCAGCTTGTTTTGAGGCATTTATATTGGAGGTGATAGAAGGATTGTGAGATTGAATTAATTTTTTCACATCTCACTACAGTTGCTGCTAAAATATTGAGTACTAAATTTAAACTTCATTTATTCGATATCTTGATTTAAGAGACAATTGTCCATTTCTAAACATATGTAGACTATAAATCTTTAAAAAATTAATTTGTTCACTGGTTTGGAACAGATAAATTGTCCATCGGTCAGATTTCGTTTTTTTTTACGAAGTTTTAAATGAACAAATTGGTTAAATTATTAGAAATTCTCAATAAATTAGTTATTAAGTTCCCTACTTCCTAAATTCACCATTATTTCAATAAACTAAATGCTTGCTTTTAAAGTTTGTTTCTTTTTTTTCACTTCTAGAACCGCAAAAAACTCAGTTGTTTCACAACCTAATTTCAATTTGCCATCCAGAAAACACGTATCATAGACCACCTAAAATTTTAACATGCTATCACTATGTATGAGCCTGAAAATAATTGATGTTTCTAAATCAAAGTTGGCATCATTTCTGTTTCCCAGAATTCATTCCTCTTTATATCGGCATTTTCGCGTACCTACACAGGATATACAGGAATTCGGTTCGTAATCCAACATTTGTGAAAGCTATATTCCATGCCACTTAAATAGGACATTTGATTATAAAGCCCAAAACGTATGATTGACCTAGTTTGGAGTCTGTTTTTTGGTTTGGCTCCTATTTCATTTTAATGACACCATAAATTTACACCTAGAAATGAAATTGAATGTAAAAATTTTCGACGCGTCATAACAGCAGGAACGGAATTGGAAAAAAAAGAAGAAACAATGGGATATTCATACCTTCAACAGTATCCAATTCGACGCCACTTTCAATTTTATTGTCACCGTGATTCATGTACTTCTTTCAGGTATGTTATATTATTATTGCTTTTCGAATTGACGACAATCTCGAATGACGATTGTTTTTTTTTAAATTCTGAAGATTTGCTCTAGTTCCATTGATGTGCTTTTTCTTCAAGAGCCAAAACGGTCCATGGCCTACTTACAGTGGCGGACAGAAGCAGATACATATATAAATAAAAATTCTTAGTAAAATTGATGTAACTTTTTTTTATTATAGATAATTAAGAAATTCTTTTTGCATCAATTACTTATAACACTTCTCTTAAATTAATAAAAAAACAAAAAAAAAAATTCATGTAAAAAACTTAAGAAACATTTAAAATTCGTCGTAACATCATCTGTCCAGTTTTGCCCACTTTAATTGGTTGACAAATCAATAATTCGTCCAAAATTCTTTGTTGGCTAAGACACTTCATTTTTCTACCAAATTTTGTATTGTTTGGTGAGGAATTTTGGTCCTTTCACTCCTTACTCTTTCCCAGAGTTCTGCCATGTTAGTTGGAGCACATTCGTGACGCGAAAGCATTCGTTTTACAATCGCCCATAAATTTTCGATTTGATTCAAATCCGGACTTTGTGCAGACCACTGCAGTAGTTTTAAACTGTTGTTCAGCAAGCCATTTTTTCATGATAATGGCAGTGTGCTTGGGATCTCCATCCTTTTGAAACACTATCTCGTCTACTGGATAAAAGCGCATTCATCAACGACGTCGGGTAAATTACTACGCAAAAGACTAAGCTAGTCTTCCTTTTTCATGATACCGTCGATCTGAACCAAGGGACCAAGGTTCCGTCATGTAAAGCAGCCCCACCGCCGTGCTTCACTGTTTGTTTAACTTGGTGCCTTTGAATACACTCATAGGATCGATGCCAATAATATTTCTTACCGTCTGATTGGAATCGATTATTTTTGGTATTATCTGATCAAATAACTACTTTCCAGTATTCAGTAGTCCACTTCCTATGATCCTTGCAAAATTTAAGTCTTGCCTTTACATTCTTGGCGGATAGTGCTGTTTTTTTGTTTAACTGCAGACACCAATCCAATTCTATGCTAGGCTCTCTCATCTGTGCGATCACTAACGTCTTTGTGTAGTGCCTCTGCAGCAATTGTAAGTGTCTCGCTGTCCTTGTCACCATCAATCGTTTCACCATACGAACATCGCTATCAGACAACAACCTTGACCGGCCACCAGGATTGCTAGATGCGTTAAAATTTTGTCGTTATCCCACTAAACTTACTGATCGGTGACATATTTTTAATTTTTCCGGGGTATTTTTCGACAAGAATATCCATTTGGGCTTAAAGATATATCGTTTTCGACTTGAGTTGAAATTTTTCTCATTTTAACTTTGATTTAAATTTAACTTTGTTCAAGGAGTGATTGTTGCTTGATTGCTTGAACAAGACTAACAGAAGAGAAACACAAAAAAGACTACAAAATAGGAATGCGGAAAACAATTGCAATGGCGAATCATGTTGTGATCAACGGAACTTAATATAGACAAATCTGAATAAATGCGGTTTGAAAGGAAATTAGTCGAAGTGTTGTATTTGTCCTATGAATTGTTTTTGTTTCAATCAATCAATCAAATTCCTGTTAAGACCCCCTATAGGGGCATAGGACAGAAACAACTCTCTTCCACAAGGCGCGGTCCTGAGCATCGGCTTTAAGCTGTTGCCAGGACTTGTTTATTCCTCTGGCCTCCTGCTCAACTGCTCGCTTCCATGTGTTACATGGTCGACCAACCCGACGTCTTCCTTGAGGGTTATAATCCAGAGCCTGTTTTGCGATGTTTTGCTCTGGTTTCCTCAAAGTATGACCGATCCACTGCCACTTTCGCCGTTGAATCTCAATACCTATTTTAGTCTGGCGAGTTGTACTCCAAAGTTCGTCGTTGGAGATTACTTCTGGCCAGAATATTCCTAAAATGCGCCGGAGGCATTGGTTTACGAAAGTCTGTAGTTTCTTGGTAAGTCGAACGGTCACTTTCCACGTAGTACAACCATATAACAACACGGATTTGACGCATGCGTCAAAAACTCGCAGCTTCGTGCGAAGGGAGATCTCTCTTAACCTCCAGAAAGGGGAAAGGATACCGAAGGCCTGACGGGCTTTATTTAGCCGAGCCTCAACATCCTTTTCGGCTCCGCCGTCCATGCTGACAATGCTTCCGAGATAGCAAAAATCTTGCACCTCTTCCACATCCTGTCCATTAAGAACAATCGGTGTGCTTGCGTTCGAACCCATGTGCATGTACTTGGTTTTACGCACATTTATTTTCAGTCCCGCCTCTTTGCATTTAGAATGCAACGAGCAAACATTTGACTCTAAGTCCGAATGGGTATGTGCAAGCAAACACACGTCATCAGCATAATCAAGGTGACTTAAGATGTTAAATAGTCTCCATTGAAGACCTTTACCTTCCCCACCTTCCAGTGCAGCTTTTAAGATGTCATTTATTACCACCAGAAACAGGGCTGGTGATAATATGCAGCCTTGTCTGACACCCGTTCGCACAGGAAAGCTCTCGGACAGCTCTCCTCTATGCAAGACACGACACCTTGCATCTTCGTAGGATTCTTTAATCATAGCTATGACCTTATCTGGAATACCTCTCCTACGCAAAGCATTCCATATGTAATCTCGCTTAACGCTCTCGAAAGCCTTCTCGAAGTCCACAAACATGAGATGTAGTGGCGAACCCATTTCGGCTGACTGCTCTAATATTATCCGTAGGGTATTTGTGTGGTCGGTACAAGACGACCCTTTACGGAATCCAGCCTGATAAACTTCGAGAGTGCTCTCGACGACATCACTAATCCTATTGAGAATTACCTTAGCCATAATTTTTGATACGGCAGTAAGTAGACATATACCACGCCAATTGCCACAATCCCGAAGGTCGCCCTTCTTCGGAATTTTCACAATGACGCCCTCCTTCCATTCAGTCGGATATCTTCCCTCATTCCACACCTTAGTGAAGAGTGGGAGGAGTATATCGGCTGTTATTTCCGGGTCCGCTTTGAGGAGTTCGGTTGGTAGTCCGTCTATACCTGGAGCTTTCCTTCCCGCCATTGACCGAATGGCGGAAACTATCTCTTCCTTACCTGGGGGATCGTCCCTAATAGAGGATTGTTGCGGTTGGATGTTTGGAAGTTGTTCTGTTTCCGGAATATCTTCATCTGACAAGATGTTTAAAATATCAGAGAAGTATTCCTTCCATCGTCGCAACTGGTGTTCACTCATATTAAGGAGAGTTCCGTTGACATCTCTCACCAGGTGGTTGGCGGTGAAATTCCTGTTCGTCAACTGTTTCATGATTTTGAAAAGTGAACCCATATCCCCAAGGTAAGCCGCAGATTCTGCCTTGTTTGCCAGATCTTCAATAGCCTTTCTCTTGTCGCGTCTAACAGCCTTTTTAAGCTGTATATGAGCATCGCGGTAGTTCTGCCTCAAGTCGGGCGTTCGTTGGTTGACATCGGGTTGAGAGATGATTGCCAATTTGGCTTTTTTCCGATTGCCAACCTTGTCCCATGTGTCTTGTGACATCCAGGGTTTCTCACCGCTTTGCACATATCCCACAGATTCTTCAGCACTAGTTAGAAAAGTGTTTCTGGTTGCCTCCCAATTGGCGTCCAGTGTGCGCATTTCATGTTCACCCATGACTTTTCGCGTAGAATGGTGGTGTATTCGCGTTTTTTGTTGGGATCTCTGAGTTTATCCACATTAAGCTTGCGCTTCATTTGAAGAAGTTGTGGTCGTCGGATAGCTGCTGTACACAATCTCAAGCAGGCAACCATCAAGTGGTGATCGCTCCCCACGTCAGCTCCACGTTTCGCTCGCACATCGAGGAGACATCTTCTCCATCGGCGACTTATAGCCAAATGGTCGATCTGGTTCTGAGTAACACCATCAGGGGAAACCCAAGATGTTTTATGATGACTCTTGTGTGGAAAAAGGGTCCCTCCGATGACCATTTGCCGAGTACTACAGAACTCCACAAATAATTCGCCGTTTTCGGGTCTCTTAATCCAAGGTCGTGAAGCGTCGACCCAAGGGTCACCATGCCTCCCCATGACGTGTTCTAGTCCAGTGTTGTCTGATCCAATCTGGGCGTTCATATCTCCCGAGATGATAATAATATCACCTCTTGGAACACGTTCGAAGGTGGCACTCAGTTGGCTATAAAACTCCTCTTTGTCACCAGATGTTGCGGTATTAGTTGGTGCGTAGCACTGCAGAATTGTGACGTTTCTGACACTGGTCCTGAGCCTGACGACGATAATCCTATCCGAGATTGGTTCCCAGCTAATGAGACTGTTTCTCGCTCTCGGCGTAAGGACGAACGCCACGCCATTTCTGGCTTCACTTTCAGGGCCAATGTACAGAATAGTGTTTCCGCTAGGGGTTCGTTCTTCTCCTGATCCTGTCCACCTGACCTCGCTCAAGCCCAAGATTTGGATGTTATAGTGCTCCATTTCACGGTCGATCACTGATTGGCGGTGCAAGGACCGAGTAACCCCAGCTCTTCCCCCGTCATTCAATGTTCGAACATTCCAGAAGCCAATCATAGTCCGTTTTCGAATGCCAAAAGTCGTTACCGTAGGATCAGTCCGTATCCGAGGCGATGTATCCGTTTCTCGTATCATTTAGGTCTTAAGATCACGGGTGATAAGCCCATGATTTGTTTACTTTTACTTTATTATTCTAATAATAAAGTATTGTGATCGACACAAGAAAAAAAAAAAATTTGATACCTTGAAATTTTTTTTTTCGCGTTTCATGACTAAATTAGCCTAAAAATGCAAAAAAAAAAATCCGTCCCGCCGTACGCCGTACATATGGACTCATATCTCCGAGACCGTTTAAGGTAGAATGTTAGTTTTTGGGTGGATTGTTGATTGGGTAAGTGAGCTCTATTTTCAAAATTTTGGGGGGTGTTAGGTGGAAGGGGGAGGCGGGGGGAGGGAAAAAGTCGAAAAATACACTTGCTAATATCTCCACCAGGAATGCAGATAGAAAGTTGAAAATCAGTACAGATATTGAGAAGGTTGTGGGACAAACTTCAAAAATTATTTAATTTTTTTATCCATTGGCGTCCGAAAAGGGGGGGCTAAAAACAAATTGTCGGCCGAACTCTTTTTTCAAATGACTATGTCTTCAAAATTACTTATTGTAAAAAATTCATATTTTGATACCATTAAGGTGACATATAGTTTCATTGGAATCAGCTTAGAAAATGGCTAACTATTGTAAGGGGGAGGGTCACGGGGGGTGCAAAGAAAAACACTTAAAAATGAATATCTGAACTATCACTTAAGCTATGTAATTGAAACTTGAAACGTATATTAAGCTAAAAAATAATATGTTGAAATAATAGCAGAGGGGGAAAAATGGCGCACTTTTCAAAATTACAAATCGTTATATCTAAAAAAATAGTTCAGATATCAAGTCGAAAATTTGTCAGATTGTAGAACTACGTAATAATTAATTTTGATAAAAATTTTAAGTTAGGGGGTGTAAAGGGAGGGAGGTGGTAAGCAAGAATGTCTAAAATTTTGAGTGATTTTTTTACGACTCTGGTCAAAGATAGAAATTTTAAATTTGGCATGTGGATACATCTATTTGATGTACATAGAAAAAAATAATAATTTGATCCACAATTGTTACGAACCGACCACCCCGGTCTAATGGGCACAAGGTGTTTCATGTGCAGCGAAAAAAACACGAAAACTGAAAATTTTTGGATGTAATTTTAAGGTAGAAACTTGAAAATTTGGAAAATACCTTTAAAAAAAATCCCTAAAAGTATGAAATATTAACTGGTCGATTACTTTCAAAACTTCTACCCCCTCCCATACAAAATTATTTTTTCGACCATTTTTAAGAAATTAATTATCACCTAACTATTAAAAGCTATCAATTTGAAATTTTGCATAAGAAATTATAAAAATATTTGAAATGAAATTATTTTAAAAGTTTTGAGATCTTGCTCTTCTACCCCCTCCCATACAAAAGTATGATTTCGACCAATTTCATTAAATCAACTAATAACCAACAAATTAAAAGCTACGGACTTGAAATTTTTTACGAGTACCTTACAAGAGAAGAAAAAGAAAATTGTTTCACAAATTTTGCAATTCCCCTACCTCTTCTACCCCCTCCCATACAAAATAATTTTTTCGAGCCTTTTTAAGAAATCAGTTATCAGCTAACTCTTAAAAGCTATCCATTTAAAATTTTGCACGAAAACTTGCAAAAAGAACTGAAATGAAATTCCTTTAAAAGTTTTGCAATCGCGCTTGCCCTTCTACCCCCTCCCATACAAAAGTATCATTTTGACCTATTTCATTAAATCAACTAATAACCAACAAATTAAAAGCTACGAATTTGAAATTTTGTACGAGCACACTACATGAGAAAGGAAATAGAATTACGTCACAATTTTTACGATTCCCCTACCTCCTCTAGCCCCTCCCATACAAATGTTTGGTTTCGTGAATGTAAAATACACCGAATCCTATGAAAATTCTATGCAACTTCGCCTATGAAACTGACATTCTATACAGAGAATATTGGACGTAATTCAAGCAATCAATTTAAAAACTATTAACATCCACCGACCCTTTCTATCACCCCTTAACCCTCCCCTCACAAAACTCAAACTTGCATAAATAAACGAACGTAATATTGATTATATATAGGTATACTGGAGCTTTTGAACGTTTCCACAAAGTGTTAAATTGATAACTGCCCTGCCCAAGAACCCCCTTTCACTTAGTCTTCCCTAACCACTCTAACGTGCATATTGACTTTCCACGCATCCGCAACTTGTTTCAAGAATAATAAAGTTTCGCCCGACTTGTTGGCAGTTTATTTAATAATTGAAGGAGAGAGTTTAAAGCATGCGATGCCAAAAAAACTACTAACTTGTTTTTAATGGGAAAAAAGTTACATCGAATTTACCAAGAATTTTAATTTACATACAGTGACTCACAGCTTATTTCGTGCAGCTACAAATTTGAAATTTGCTACGCTGTTATTGGAAAACTATGTTAAATATTGACAAGATTTAAATGCCATGTTTCAAAGAAATATTTATTGTTTAAGTTAGGAACTTAAAAAATAACACAATTGTTGTTTGTAATACTTAATTAACAAAAATTATGAAAATACTGCTTAATTCTATGTCACAGCTTATTTCATGCACTTAAACTTAGGCCTTAATTTACAGAAGAAAGTTAAATTTTTGACAAAATCCACAAGTTTTTGGGTAGTTTCTGGGGTACTTTTCGTCCACTCCTCCAAAATAGTTTTTTCCAATTGTTCCTTGTTGGAAATACTATGTTTCCGAATATTATTTTCCAAAATTTCCCATAAATTTTCTATTACATTCATGTCTGGAATCTGTACCGGCGGGAACATGACATGCGAGCAGTTCCAAATCAGCCAAGATTGCACAATACCAGACTTATGCTTAGGGTCGTTGTCTTGGTAGAAACGGAATATGTTTGGAATTTGAAGATTCGCAGCACTCTGAAGCAAATTTTTTTCAATATTTTGAGGTACATAGTTTTTTCCATGTTACCTTCAATGAATTCCAAATTTCCAATCCCTGCTGCCGACATACATGCCCAAACTATTACGCTTCCGCCGTCATGCTTCACTGTAGCTTTTAAATTTTCTTTTTGTAGCTCAGTATTAGCTTTCTGTCATACGTATACCATGCCATCAGAGCCAAAGATATTAAATTTAGACTCGACTGAGAATATTTTTTTGTGTTGTGTCATTTTGTATGGGCGGGGGTGGAAGGGATAAAGCTAATCGTCTAATTTTTTTTGGTCTTACTAATAATTCTACACAAACATTTAGTGCACAAAAATACGGAGTAAATTAAAACGCTGTGCCAGAAGTCCGAATTTTTGTTTTCGTGCTCTCTAGCAAAGGCAAGGCGACTCAGCTGGTTTTTTATGCTTATGAATGGCTTTTTTCTAGCTACTCGACTATTGAAGTTGTGGTCTCGGAGCACGCGGCGGACAGTTTCTACACTGCATGACTTATCTAGTCCTTGCTGTATCTCCGCGACTAGTTTTGGAGCCATTAACTTTGGGTTCGCTTTGATTTTACGTACAATGAATCGTTCGTCAGACGAGTTAAAAATTTTGTTTGGCGCGCTTCTGCCCTTATCTTGAATACGATTTTCATGAACGAAACGTTCAATGATACTCTGCACTGTGGTGGGACTCAAATTAACAAATTGAGCAATTTTCCGCTGGGATAGCCCGCCCGTTCTTGAAATGACTTATCACTAATTCTCGCTGCACAATTGTCGCGCGTCGACCCATTTTTTCAAAAAGCACTTCTTGTCCTTTACACGTAAAATATCAGACTAAATATTGACTGTAGCTAGTTGCTAATTCTTCAGAAAAAGTAGACAAAGAGAAAATTCCGTTATACAGCGCGACACAATCGGACAGAAGTGGAGACAAATATCTGCATGAAATAAGCTTTGGCCTACGTTTCTGCTGCACCATCGGTCTTTAGGTCAGCATTTATTTTTGTAAACTTTTTTTTTATTTATTGTAATCAATAAGCATGTTTTTCTATATCTGCATTCAAAATTTCATGATTTTCTAATTAGTTTTTAAGATACAGTGTTCTATAGTTTAAAAATAGCACTGCACGAAATAAGCTGTGAGCCACTGTATGTATCTGCTTTTGTCCGCCATTGTATCTTAAGGGTACTGGTAGGCGGATTTTATGTATTCCAACGTATTAAAACATCAATCTGAACTAAAATGAAATTAAATTGTAATTTAAAATATGCATAAAAACGTCAATCATTTTCATTAATTGATTCAAGTTCAGATGCTGCAAAATAACCTTGGGAAGATAGACATACATACGTACCTAACTGAATAAATAATTCCCGTAAAACAAAATTACAAACCAGTCTTCTTAGGATTTCGGAATTTCTGTGAATTTGTTTCTAAACCTTGGCATAACCCTTAATTTAGGATTTTTATTGCGTACCAGATATACCCACGCAGGCAGTCTACAAGACAATTTGAACAAACAAAAAAAAAATCGATTAATCAACCTGATTTAATATTACTTGATAGCACTCATAAAATTAATATGAAAGATTGGATGCCATGGCACACGTGCAACAAGAACGTGGCTTTGCTCTTCAAAACTTTTTCAATTTCGCTTACGTTGACCATAATATCAACATAACCAGGTAGTCTGTCTTTTCTTACGCAAATACTAAGTATACCTAAATCATGTAATTACACACATACCGAATTTGTTTTTAAGAAAGATACTATAAATAGCGACTGTAATCTTGAAACTACGTAACTGTTATGATTTAAGATGTGGGTGAATTTTACTGCCCCATCCCACAGGGGGATGGTTAGCTCAGGTCCGTGGAGTCGCTAGTCTCCAAAAATATTTGGAGGAATTGATAAAACCTCATCCTACAACCACTCCGCAGGGGGGTACTCCTGCAACTACCACCCTGCGGGGTATTTGTAGGCAATTTGCAATTTCTGTTTCACTATTTTTATAAAAATAGCGCCGCATTAAATGTTGATGACCTTTCAAAGTGACTTTTCATAACAAACAAAACGTCATTCATCTCAGCAATTATAAAATATATTATTAGTTTAGTTTCGTTTAAATTTTCATTTCATAAGTATCGTTGCCTCACACCCCCACTGATTATAAAGCCTTGAACAATAAAAAAAAATATAATTATCAAATGAGTATTACAGTAAATTTGACATAAACATAATTCTTAAAATTATACTCTATTTCACTTAAATGAATGATAAGGGTAGATTATGTCTCTCTCTTGACAAATAACAATCGTATTTATGTGAATTATGACTTCAAATTTATCTATGCAATGGGATTAAATTTCTTAAAAACTCCTTTCATGTATTACGTATTTCCTTAAAAGCTTAGTGACGAAACAATACGATAAACACAAACATAATGCCAGTCATAAGTCGCTCCCACAGGCTTCTTTTCTTATTTTCACCCAATTTTAGATCGATGGTGCGGTTGAATACTTTGGAAACTTCAGTTTATTATTTCGATAGAAAGATACTCGTAGGTAGAGTTAGATGTATAAGTATGCTGAAAACTTTTTTCATTTCACCTAAAAGTCGGTGTGGTTTTGGATACGGCACACCTCCACATATCATCACCCTTACGTACATATATAGGGCGACTTTTAGAATATCACTTTCAGGTGAAAACAAATAAAAAGTGTTCTCAATCCTTACATTAGCTTTTATTATGTAATTTTTTTTTTCGTAAAGGCAAAGAAACGGAAAAACAAGTGTGTATAACTTTAGATAAAGTTTTTTTTTGTCTCCACATGTTACCTGTGCTTACTTTTTCATAATAAAAGACATGTCTCTTGTGTTATATCTCGTGTAGGGACATAACAGTATAAAGGGCACAGCCTGTTATTTTTCATCTTTCTCGTATTGATAAGTAAATGAGTTTCTATCGCCCACGAAATTTTCAATTTCCTTAAAGTTTTTGTCTCCAAGACGACATTTGTGGGCCGTCAGTTCATATTTTTCATAATTTTCAATTCAATTCTCATTTTATTTTTCTGTAGAATTGAGGGAGAGCGATTCCGATGTTCATACTTTGTGACTTTATAATAGCTCTTATTTACCTTCATTAGCTGGATAATTTAACTTCTGGTTTGATTTTGAAAATCATCGAGATTACTTAATTACTTTTCGTTTCTCTTATCGACCCGAGTTTTTAAGATGTCCAAAGTCGAAGAGAATTTACGATGAAAAGTTACTTTACAAACTTATATATCAAAGAATGAATGACCTGGGCTTGTGTATTTAGATCTAAAACGAAAATGTATTTATCAAAACTAATTAAGGGCGAACTAATATTTACAAAATAGATTTTTCTAAATTAATTTAGTAAAACATGGTTGTCTACTTTGGTCCCATCATTAGTGATTTGTAATTAGATAAAGAACGAAAAAGTTCAGCTTGATCAAATAAAGAGTCACGGCATGATGTGTATTGAGTTCATCAATCGTTTCAATTTAAGGTTAATCAGTTTAAATCAATAAATTTGTATATGTTATAGTTATAGGTTGATTTTAGTACAAATTAAGCCTTATACATATGGTATGTGTGGAAGAATATATGCTGCAAAATTGCTATAAGCTAAATCAGACATGCAGGTCTTGCGCCACGAATTTGTGGTCCTTTAAAACAAGCTTCAGGCCACACTTAGTGAGCTAGACCAGGTCTTTTCGAAGATTTCTGGTAATGACAGTGCCTTGACCGGTTGGTACAAACAATAATGTGGCAGTCACTTATGCCGATTTTGGAAATTATAGTCCAATCGTCGCATCGCATACAAGGCTGCTTCTCTCCAAAACTTCAATGCCGAAAAATTTGTTGTCTACTACGCCTACTACCTCTAGAAACAGCTTTCATTGCACCTTACGAGATGCAGTGCAACCAAGAAGGATATATAATAAGGAGTGACTATGAGCATGCTTTGCCTTGTAAGAAAATGGGAATGAAAGTATTTCCCTCCCTTACTGGCGAAATGCTCGAAATTTTTCGAAAAAAATCGTTTCGCTATCTTTGTCTGGCACACCTAAAAAATATTGCAACTAACACTTTCCCACGATAAATTGTTCGAAACAGTTGTCAAATTTTCGAAAAAATTGTTTCGCTATCCTTCTTTGGCATACTTAGACCCAAAGTAACTATCTCTGTCCCGCGTTAAATTGTCCGTTGCTAAAGTGCTTAGCTTAGACACGAACCAAAACTAATAAAAATTGAAAAAATAAAAATTTCTGAAATAAAACAGCAAACAGCAAACATTGTACTGAAAATTTTCTTTATTGCTGATTGAATAATAGCAACCAAGAGAGAATACAAATTATGGTATTTTTTTTGTAAAAGTTTGAAGCCAAGTTAAGTTTGGACACAATTTTCGAAAATTTCCGAATCAAAAAGTATTCCCACATGAGACAGCCTATCAAGCACTCCATTTTATATATCCTCCTTGAGTGCAAACGAAAGTACTTTTACTTTATTATTTGAATAACAACAAATTGTGATCGACATAGAAAAAAAAAATTTTCTACCCTGAAATTTTATTTTTTCGCGTTTCATAACTAAATTAGCCTAAATAAACTGCCTACAAGTCGGGCGAAACTTTATTATTCTTGGGACAAGTTGAAGATGGATGGAAAGTCAATAAGCAGGTTAGAGTGGTTAGGGAAGGCTAAGTGAAAGGGGGTTCTTGGGCAGGGCCATTGTTAATTTAGCACTTAATTGCGGATACGATTAATAGCTCCAGTACATATAATCAATATTTCATTCGTTTATTTATGGAAGTTTGGGTTTTTATGAAGGGATGGTGAGTGGTGATAGTAAGGGTGGTTGGATGCTAATAATTTTTTCATTATCACCACTCACCTCTCCCTCATAAAAACTCAAACTTGCATAAATAAACGAATGAAATATTGAATATATGTACTGGAGCTATTGATCGTATCCGCAATTAAATGTTAAATTGACAGCAGCCCTGCCCAAGAACCCCCTTTCACTTAGTCTTCCCTAGCCACTCTAATCTGCATATTGACTTTCCACATCCGCAACTTGTCCCAAGAATAATAAAGTTTCGCCCGAATTTTCGGCAGTTTACACAATACAAATGTATTGTGCCTCACTTCTGATACTACTGAGAAGAATATTAAGGACATCGTGAATGGAAATTGGTATTGCATTCGTATCCTGCAAAAAAATTATGTGTGCTTCTCGCGATGGTATTGCCAGAGTTTCCACATTTACCTTAAATTCCAGAGTCTTTCTTCACGTCTTTATACTCTAGATGAAATCTGAGAGTATATTATGTTTGCCTTACCGTTTGTAACGCTAAGAAATAACGCTCGCACAGAGCCGCCAAGGGTACAGAAATATTTGTTGTCGCTCAAAAACCTCGATTCCGAGTGACCGTCTGTCTGTCTGTCCGTCTGTGCGTCTGTCTACAGCATAACTCTCGAAAGCTTTGAGCTATAGTGCTAAAAATTTGTGTGTGTCATTTTCAGCAAAAAACTAACTTTAATTTCGTGAATGGGCTACATCCCCCTCACTCCTTCTACCCCCTCCCATACAAATTTCATGAAATTTCGAAATATTAAGAAAGAGATTTTTCTTTGAAACTATTTAAGCTATCGACTTGAAATTGAGGTCAAAGTATTATGATATACATAGATGTCATTAATATCACGGAATATTGATCCGATGCCCTTACTCCTTCTACCCCCTCCCATACAAATGAAAAATACATATTGTTACAGATCTGGCAACCACGCAATTCGATCTCTCTCTCGAATCGTCGAGAGTGACGTAGAACATTATCCCCTACTGTGTAAAATGCCATCTAGAACGTTCAAGCAAAACCTGGAATAGTCTAGACACACACGCATACCCACCCGAAGAATACACCACAAGGTTCGAGAATTGGGAAAATCCCAATATAAATAACGCAGCTTTCAGACCAGCAGTTAGTCATTTTTAAATGATCGAGACGCGAACCGGTGCAAGAAAAGCGATAGTAAACACGCGACAGTGTTGTCGTAAAGCGCAAAGTGATCGGGAAATTATATAAAAGTGCGAATAAATAAATTGTCCATTGTTTTTAAACGAATTGTGTTTTACTTGAAATCGGCGAACCTCTATCTCGCAACAATATTTTCGATTTTCATTGAAACTAGTAAAGCTGAAAAGACGAAATTTTTTCAGAATTAATTCCACTATAATTGCAATTTATTTTAAAAATAATTATCAACTTCACCTCACTCCTTCTACCACCTCCCATAGAAATTTCACGAAATTTTGAAATGTAAATTAAATTATTTTTCTTTGAAACTGTTAAAGCTATCAACTTGATATTTTGTATAAAGTATACAAATAGAAATATTAAAAATGCGAAAAAATTTGTTCTGATCCGTACACTCCTTCTACCACCTCCCATACAAATGCATAATTTTTGTTAAATGCATTTTATCGATTTCCATTAAAACTAGAAAAAGTACAAACTTCAAATTTTGCCAAAATTTGTTAATAATTGAAATAAGTGTTAGAAAAAATTATCAGCTCCGCTTCACTCCTTCTACCACCTTCAATACAAATATCTGTATTATAAATTCAAGAATAGCATTTCTCCTTTAAATATATGAGAGCTATCGACTTTGGAATTGAATCAAAGCATGGTGATAAGGATGATGATAAGCAGTTTCAAAAACATCTTAAACGCTCCACTTCCTCTGCCACCTCCCATACAAATGCCCCAATTTCAGGAAAACTATGACCAATTTCTTTAAAAATAATGAAAACTAAAAACTTTAAATTCAGCAAAAAACATTTTGTATGCTATGTTCGGTGTCATATACGAAAATTACAAACTTCCCACTCTACTTCTACCACCTCCCATTCAAAAGTCTCTATTCAGTTTTCCAAAGAATTTGAGATGACATATTTTCCGGTATATTAAAGGCATTTCCATCTCATATAGAGTATCATATGATTGGGCTTTAACCCCAATCATAATTCTGTTATGCTTTTTCACTTATATTGTCTCCTCAAGTTTTTGGCTTAAATTCGCAATCGTCGAAGATTTTTTGCCTCGTAAAAGATTAGCTCGCTCACCGCTTCAACGTACTTCGGCTCTGTCTCGATCTCGTATGTGACTTCGTACAAAGACTCAGGAGCTTACATGTCGCCGCCGCTGCGTGCTCGTTCGATATCGTAAGCATTACCAAGACCAGAATGTCCTGCCAGTTCATTAATACCCAGTTTTTCCTCTATGACTTCGAGAGGTTTCGTCGTGATCATCATCATAACAGGCTTGATACTCCATTGGGTGGTGGAGTTACGAGGGGAGGTCAAATAAATAAGGGGATGGACAAAGGAGGGGGAAATATTTTTACCTGGTGGTATTCTTACACTCAATATAGATATAAAAACAAAGTTTCTGTTAAATCGAATCTCTATCATTTTAGCTATCGCCAAATCAACAAGTCAATCGGAAAGAAAACGCTAACTATCCACAAAATTAAGTTTCATGCTGTGATAAAGTTCCTTACCAAGCAAGGAAAAACGCCACAAATCATTTTAGAAGAAATGTCATCTGTTTACGGGGACTCTTGCCCTGGGAAACGATGATTTATAAGTGAAATACTTTATTCGGGCAAGGCAGAGAGTCAATTGAAGATGATAAACGGTTGGGCCGGGCGATTGAGGCCACTTCCTCAAAAATCGTCGAAAAAGTGGAGAAAATTGTTCTCGAAGATGCTCGTTTAAAGAAGAAATTCCAAAAATGGTTGGAGTATCAGATACAAACATTTTGAATGTCCTCCACGATCATCGCGGCAAAGTGAACGCAAGATGGGTACCGAGAATGCCATCAGCGGTTCAGACTACGTAGCGCGTCGTGTGTTCGCGTGAGTTTTTGGTTTTTCTGTAGCGAGAACAAGGATGAAATTTTGACCTGGAGACGAAACTTGAGTTCATCATAATGAGCCTGAATCAGAGGGGGATTCAGAGGGGGTTTTGATGATCGACTATAAAGAAAAAGGACAAAATATCACAGGGGAATACTATGCCAATCTGCTATAAAAATTAAATGATGCCTTCAAAGAAAACATAACAGGACTCGTGCGATACTCTAGATGAAAGAGAAATTTTTTGATTTTAAGATTGTTATTGTAGGAGAAGTGGTAGAGGGAGTGACTACACTCAACTAATTTTTTTCACATTACTCAGCTATCAACAATTTTTATACAAAATTTAGGATTCAGGAATATAATAGGTACTGAGTTAGTGTGCAGTTTGTATGGGAGGTGGTAGAAGGAGGGGCGAGTTCTCAATGGCTTTTTCTGAAATAAATGTTAACATCATGTTTTAAATTGCAGATCAGTAGCATATATTTTTCAGGATAATCTACTTTTTATAAAGTTGTGAAATTGTGTCAGATTGTATGGGAAGGAGTAGAAGGAGTCAAGGTAGTCGTTAAATTTTTTGGTCTCATTAATAATTTTAAATAAATATTTAGTGCGAAATTTCAGCTCGATCAATTTTATACGTACTGAGTAAATTTGTTTAGAGTATTTCATGACAAAGTGCAGTTTTTATGGAAGGTGTTGGAAGGAGGAGGAAGACTCGAATAATTTTTAAACAGTAGATTGAAATTATCATAAAAGTAATATAGGCAAAATTTCAAATGAATAGCTTTATTGGTTTTTGAGGAAATTCGCTTATTGTCGAATTGCGAAATTGTGTCGTTTTGTATGGGAGGGTGTAGAAGGGGTTTAGCTAATCGTATAATGTTTATTTGGTCTTAGTAATAATTCTAAATAAATAATTGGTGAACAATTTCAGCTCGTTTAATTTTATACGCACTGATTAAATTGGCTTACAGCATTTTATGGAAAAGTGCAGTTTGTATGGGAGGTGGTTGAAGGAGAGAGAGGACACGAATAGGGAGAGGACACGCGTAAAGCGCAATCTTACGATACTCTAGATGAAATAGAATTTTTTGTGATCCTAAGAAATTTTGTATGGGAAGTGTTAGAAGGGATGATAGTATTGAACTAATTTTTTCCACATCATGCTAAAGTAGCTACAAAAATGTTTTATACCAAATGCTTACTCCAAAAATTGAATGGGAACTGAGAAAATTAGTGAGTTAGATTTAGTGAAAATGTGCAGTTTGTATGGGAGGTGGTAGAAAGAGTTGGGGAACTCTAGTGATTTTTTCAGAAATAACTAGGAATATTATAAAATTGACATCCCTTAAATTTCAGACTAGTGCCATCCATACTTTTCAAGAAAATCGATTTTTTGTAAAGTTGTGAAGCTGTGTCATACTGTCTGGGAGGGGGTAGAAGCAGTGAAGCTAATCAAATATTTTTTTCTGATCTTAGTGATAATACTAATTAAGTATTTATTACAAAATATGAGCTCAATAAATGTTATATGTTCTGAGAAAATCGTCTTAGAGCATTTCATGAAAAAGTGTAGTTTGTATGGGAGGGGGTGGAAGGAGAGGGAGGACGCAAATAGTAGAAATTATTTGCGTAGATTTAGATTATTATGAAAGTAATATATCCCAAAATTCAGATTAATAGCTTTTATACTTTTCGAGTAAATTTTTAATATCAAATTGCGAAATTGTGTCATTTTGTATGGGAGGGGGTAGAAGGGGTGAAGCTAATCGTCTAATTTTTTTCGGCTTTACTAACAATTTTAAATAAACATTTGGTGCACAATTTCAGCCCGCTAAATTTTATACGCACTGAGTAAATTGGCTTACAGTAATTCATGACAAGTACAGTTTGTATGGGAGGTGATAGAAGAAGGGGGATGACACGCATAATTTTTATACGGTAGATTAATATTACCAAAAAAGTACCGTACTCAAAATTTCAGGCCAATAGCTTTTATACTTTTCGAGCAAATCCGTTTATTGTCAAATTGCGCAATTGTGTCATTTTGTATGGGAGGTGGTAGAAGGGGTTAAGCGATTTGGCCCGTTCACGAACTTGATCTTAATTTTTTGTCAAAAACGATGTGTACAAAATTTGAGCTTTTTAGCTCAACGCGTTCTAAAGCTAGAGAGCGAACGGACGGACGGACATCCGGTTTTGAGATTTTTGAGTGATAATATTATCTTCTTTCTCCGAGCCTTATTTCTTGGCGTTACAAACTTTAGAGCAAACTTATAATACTCTCAGATTTTATCTAGAGTATAAAAATTAATAAAATAAAATTGTTACATGAATTCTCCTACGGATCATACTTAACGTTCACATTTTGCTGCCATAGTACTAGAACAAACATTATTATCGCCGTGCATTCCTTCGTTTTTCGAATCGTCTACGTAACATAATCCAAGTTATAGTCTTCTGCAGTGGAAGCCAAGCAGAGCTAGAATTTTTCGTGTATTAGTCCAGTTGGATTAGAGCGAAATTTTGCGACCACGATGCCTTTTTTTGCATAGGTTTTTTGCATAGGTTACGATAAAAATTATAAAATTTCTATGAATCGGTTACATTTAGACTGAAATTTGATTCAATTAGTTAAAGTACATTTAATGAGAGACAATACCGCAAGTTCTGGTACAATATCTTTTTTACAGTTTGTGAGATACTCATTTCCTTCCGAAAACACAAATTCTTTGAAAATTGCCAAAAACTTTTTTTTTTTTTACAGAATGACCTGTATTATAGGCAATTTCGGCCTTTATGTGCAATGCACAAACACAGTCATGGAGGCAAGGAATGGAATTGGGAAGGTAGCGGAAGGGGAATGAGAATGACTATAACGAGTAAGCTGGAATATTTTTCAGTTGTATGGCTGCTGCTGCCAATTATTTACAGATGTTATGGGGGACTGAATGATAGAAAGCGAACAGAAACCAGTTACTGAGTATCTAGGCCTTCTTGAAGTGGAACTGTTTCACTTTTACATGTTTTGCCCATTTTATTTCGAATAATTTTCATCGCCAGTAGCAAGTGAAAATTCGTGCTTAAAAAAATCCACTGTTTGGAGTGAGAATCGAACCCACGACCTATTGACTGTGCAGTAAGCACGCCACTACGCCACGGAAGCCTCGACGTCTTCAATAACAGTCTATATCTCAGGTTTAAGTAAACTCAATTTAGCTATGTACCATTTAAATAAGAGGTCTAAATGTCTGTAAACGAACCTCATTTTTATTTTTTCAATATAGTTTAGTGCTACGTCATAAATTTCACAAAACCTCTAAAACAGGCGAAAATTTGCAAATTTTTCTATTTTTCGAGTCCTTCCCCCACTCCCCCAGTGGTCGCAATATTTTTATCGCAATCTAAGCAAAAAAACAATTCGGTTTAAAAAAAACATCGAGATCGCAGCATTTTGCCAAATAGACCTTTTTTGATCTACTCCGACTGGACTACATTGTGGCCGATTGCGAAAAACTAAAAAAGTAAAAGAAAAATTAAAAAAGCAAGCAAATTTAATTTACTGTCGAATTGTTTTGGTTTCATCGCGATTGGTCGAAAGTCGACTAGTGAGATGGAATACGTAGAAGGGTCGAAAAAAGAATGAGTGAAAATTTCGAGCCACAAAAAAATCACATCAATCTCGTGGCATTTTCAAAACACCCATAATGTCTTGTCATTTGACTATCCCTGGAGGAGTTATGTCCCCTGGAAATGACCCCTACAAGAGTTTGTTAGGCATTTTTCGAGTAATCTCATTGAGACGATTTCGAGTTCTTGGGGATATAACTCCTGCGGGGATCGTCCATGGCAATACATTATGGGTGTTTTGCAAATACCGCGTGATGCTTTTTCGATTGACGTACGTAATTTTTTGTCAAAACAGCCGAAAATAGGTGTTTGGGTAAATTTTGACGATTTTCAAAACAAGATTTTTTCATTATAAAACTTTAAAATTTTATAACTCGGCCAATTTTTGGATTTTTTGAATAAAAATGAACAAGCGATTTGTTCAGTATTTTAGATAAGGTCCATTATCACAGGGATGGTTACATTTAGTAACTGAAACATCTCGTGTTCAATTGAAAGTAGGCTTAACCTACCACCCTCTTTTGACCCATGGAAGACGAAATTTTTTGATCAACTTGAGTTTACTAAATCTTTCTGCCGATGCGAAAGTTACAGAAATACATCGAAAAATCCTGTATGCAGTCTCAGTTGAATCATAATCGTGAATCAGTTAAAGCGACTATGCAAATGATCCAGCTTTTAAAAATGTTCGTGGAAAGGAAACAATTTATTTCGCGCTTAGTACTTCTGTTAAAGTTCCTGCCCATCTAAGTTGGTAGCATATTTGTCATAGGCCGACAAATATGCTACGAGTACTCGTATATAGTAAATCGAAATTTCCCGGCTGTATTTAATTTTGCATTTGCTCGAACTTTTAATTTTTCCTGTTTGAATGTGGGATTCTCATTCAATGTTTGGGCAATTTCTTCACACTGCTATTGAAAAGTTGAAATTAATTCATTTCTTATTCCAAACATTGTGCTTTTTGAAATAAGAACAACACCACAAAAAAAAAAGTAAGTGATAAATAGGTATTAGTAGGTGGAGGGTGATCAGGTTATTAAGCTGTGTTAGGGTAGATTGTAATTCGTTGTAAGCAAATCCTGTCGCAAGCGGGGTAGAAATTAGGAGCATTGTAATAAGTAGTTCGGCTTTGCTGTTCTCCGTTTTCCTGTGCTATATATGCGATCTTTCGTTTAGTTTAGTATAAAAGTATGAGGAACCTTGGCGCCTCCGTATTACTATCATAATACGACAGTGTTTCAGCTTTGTTGTTCTTTAGTTTTTTGTGTCGTATAGCTATATTTTGCTTAGTGTAAAGTACTTTGGCACATTTCTATTCTTTTGTAGTACTCTGGTACTACAAGTTCTTCTGTTCTTATAACAGGTGTCCCTGTATTTTCATTGAAATACACAAGTGTTTCACTCGCACATTGACGCCCCCTCAAGACGGTGTCCGAGGCGGTCGCCCCTTCCCTCCTCCTTCGTAACATGGCTCTGACGACACCAAATTAATATAATGTAGTTTTCATAAATAACAACCTTTAACCTCTCCAAAACGATGAATATTATATTAAGCCAATTATCTGACAAAAATATAAAACCACATGCTCTAACTTTTCGAATTTTACGCATTCTATTGTTTTTCTCCATATTATTACATAAAACAATCCTTAACGTAGTTAAATTCTACGAATTTAGGTAACGTCTCTTGAAAAATTATTGTTCCCTTAGATAGCTGGATATTGCCTTCAATAAACTCGTTATTTTATTTTTATTATTCTGTTTAATTGTTGCTTTATGAGCAGCAGCCTACGAGCTTTAAGCTAGGTATATCATCACCATTTCATTACGTTTTCTGTTGTAATCCTTTTTTATTTGTCATAAAATTGCTTGGAAAAACTGAGAAAAGAAAGAAAAATTTGTTTTTCCACTTTATTCATACAACCTTTCAAAGCTTCCACTTTTACCGACATATTCAGGTTAGTAGAATGTTGTGTATAAGGATTTGTCAAGAGCTAAAAAATGCTTGCTTTGTCGGGTGAATAAAATTGGAATTATGAACAAAATCTCGTGTATGTACTTCCGGAAATATATTTTCGTCCTTAATAATATGTGAAATTATTTAGCTGAGATACGATAATCAGAAGCTCGTGGAAAGACTTATAAGATTTCTGTTTTTTGTATTAATTAGCATATTTTGCTGTCGAGTATCTTTTGCTGTTTTTCTGCGTTCTTATAACGAGGGGTAAATTTAATTGAGTTGTTTTATTTGCGATGTTTAAAGGAATTATTACCTTTTGGAAAAAAAATGAAAATTAATCTTTCTCATTCATGAAATTGATCCTTTAATACCGATTAATAATTTCAAAAATATCGCTAGTTACTTTATTATTCTAATAATAAATAAATAAATAATAATGACTAAATTCGCCTAAAAATACAAAAAAAAAATCCGTCCCGTCGTACATATGGACTCGTATCGTTAAAGGTAGAATGTTCGTTTTTGGGTGGATTGTTAATTGGGTAAATGAGTTCCATTATCTATATTTTGGGGAGTGTTAGGTGGAAGGGGGGAGGGAAAGAGTCAAAAACTACATTTGCTAATATCTCCACTACGAATACAGATGAAATATTTGCATGACCAGAAACTGAGGAAAAAAATTTTGAGAAGTCCTAAGGGCAGCAAAAGTTTCTGGTCTCTCGCTCGTTCCATCAGAGGTAGTTCTGCATCTTCAATTCCATCTTTAATCTACAATAATGAGGTTATTACGGATCCTAATATGAAGGCAAACATCTTAGCGGACCAATTCGCTGCCAACTCTTCTTTACCACCAACGAACTCTAGCTTTCCAACGTATACTACGCTAAATTCCTCCTTAGGACCGATAAGTATTCGTCCGCGAAACGTTTACCGAGTTTTTAAGAATCTGGATGCTAATAAATCGTCCGGTCCAGATGGAATCCCTGCCCTTGTCCTTAAAAATTGTTGCGCTTCTCTAGCTAAACCTCTATGCAAACTTTACCGTCTCTCTTTATCGTCCTCCATTGTCCCATCTTCATGGAAGCTTGCAAATGTTCAGCCAGTTCCAAAAAAAGGAGAACGCACCAATCCCGCTAATTATCGCCCAATAGCAATAACCTCAATTCTGTCCAAGGTCATGGAAACAATCATCAACAATTGAGTAATAGAATATCTTAACATCAATGATATTATTGACGACAAACAGTATGGATTTCGCAAAAAACGTTCCACAGGAGACCTTTTAAACACCCTGACAGAACGTTGGAACAAGAGCATTCACCAGTTTGGTGAATCTTGTGTTATTGCTCTTGATATTTCCTAGGCTTTTGACAGAGTATGGCACACTGCCCTTTTAATCAAACTTAAAGCTATTGGTTTGGGCGACTCTCTTATTTCCTGGATTGAAAGTTTTTTAGCCAATCGTCTATACATAGCTTCGCCAATGACAGCACCTTAGACTTCTCCTATCACTACAACAGTGCGTCCTTAGCACGATGTACTAGCTTAGTAGAACAACGTAGGTACATGGTTCAGTCATTGAATGACGACTTGGCAAAAATTCTTAGTTTGGGGCAATAAGAATCAAGTTGAGTTTAATGCTTCGAAAACCCAGTGCTGTCTTGTGTCCCACAAACGTAACTCTATTCTTGACCCAATCACCTTCGGAGGTCAGCCACTAGCCACTTCTTCAAGTGTTAAGATGTTAGGTATCCTAATCACAGATAAATTATCTTGGAACGACCATATATTTAACATCGCCAAGGAAGTATCTAAATGCTTGGGCTACCTAAAACGATGTAAAAACTTCTTCACCGCCTCTGGGCTATTAACAATTTATAAGGCCTATATTAGACCACGTCTTGAATTTAATTCCCACCTGTGGGCGGGAGATGCAAAAACTTCTCTCTCCTATCTGGATAGTATCCAGTCTCGGACCATTAAAATTATAGGAGATTCTGACATCACTTCATCGCTCGATTCACTCGAGCATAGACGAACTGTAAGCTCCCTAGCCCTTTTGTATCGCTACTACAATGGAGATTGTTCGGACGAAATCTTTAATCTCATGCCCCCATGCATGCCCTTACCCCGTAATACTAGAGCTGCTTCGCGCGCTCATAAGTACTCTCTCAACTCCACCTTCGGTCGCACTGTCAAATTTCGTGATTCGTTTTTAAACCGCACTGTTCGAATATGGAACTCGCTGCCCATCTCGGTGTTCCCGCATGACTGCAACATTCAGCAATTCAAGGGAAATATTCATAGCCACTTCCGACTCTATCCCCCAAATTCCCAAAAACCAATATCCTTCCCCCCTCACCGGAGCTTTGCTTCAGTACAAAAGGGCAACCCCTCTAGTTCCGGTGTCACTTAAAAAAAAAAGTTAGGAAGCTGAAAATCAACATAGCTACAGAGAGGGTTCTTGGACAAACTCTAAAAATAATTAAATTTTTTCATCCATTGTCAGTCGAGTTTTTTCTTTCAATGATTATATCTTCGCAATTACTTACCATAAAACATTCTTATCTTGGGCATATAAATCCACCAGAATCAGCTTAGAAAGAGGCTAATTATTGCAAGGGGCAGGGTCAACAGGTGGGGGTGCACAGAAAAACACTTAAAAATGAATATCTCAACCATCTCTTAAGGTATATAATTGAAACTTGGAGCATGTATTAGGCTAAACTAGCGAGATACGAGAAAAATATAACATTTGGACATAATAGTAGTGGAGGGAAATGGAGAGCATTTCAAAAATGGCGCACTTTTTAAAATTACAAACCTGAGTACAGATATCAAATTGAAATTTTGCCAGATTGTAGAACTATATAGTCTTTAATTTTGGTAAAAATTTAAAATTGGGGGTGTAAAGGAAGGGAGGTGGTAAGCAAAAATATTGAAAATTTTGAGTGGTTTTTAGGGCTCTGGTGAAAGATACAAAGTTTAAATTTTTCATGTGGATACATCTATCTGATATACATAGAAAACAAATAATAATTTGTTCTACAATTGTTATGTACCTACCACCCTGGTCTAACGTTCACAAGGGGTTTCATGTGCAATGAAAAAAACACTAAAACTGAATATTTTGGAATAAAATCTTAAGGTAGAAACTTTGAAATTTGTGAAATGCATTTAAAAAATAACCCTAAATATATGAAATATTAACTGGTCGAATTTCTTCAAGACTTCTAACCCCTCTTGTACAAAATTATTTTTTCGATCATTTTTAACCCAACTATTTGAAGCTATCAGTTTAAAATTTTGCATAAAAACTTTTAAAAATAGTTGAAATGAAATTGCGTCGAAAGTTTTGAGATCGCGCCCGCCCTTCTATCCCCTTCCGTACTAAAGTATGATTTGACCAATTACAATAAATCAACTCATAACCAACAAATTAAAAGCTAAATTTTTGTACGAACACCTTACAAGAGAAACAAATTGAAACGGCATCGCAAAATTTCCCTTAGCTCCTCTATACCCTCCCATACAAATGCTTGGTTTCGTGAATGTAAAATACATTAGCATTCCATACAGAGAATAATAAAAAATTATTAACATCCACCACCCTTATCCTTCTTCTTCTTCAATGGCGCTACAGCCCAAATCGAGCCTTGGCCTCCTGATTTTCAGGTTCCTTAACATTTTCATTACTTATTGTGGAAGGGTTGTTAGCTTTTCGCACAACCCTCTATCTGCGAGTTTTTCATTTTTGTAGATTCAGGTAACCAAGGTATATCCAAGCAGGTAGTGTGCTAAAGTTATGCGTTGGATTTGAACTCACGAGCTTCGCTTTGTAAACCAACACGCTACCCACTAGGCTATACCCTAGCTACTATCATCCCTCCCCTCATAAAAACTCAAACATAACATAAATAAACGAATGAAATATTTATTCAATGTACTGGAGCTATTGATCGTATCCGCAATTAAGTGTTAAATTGACAACAGCCCTGCCCATGAACTCCCATTTCACTTAGTCTTCCCTAACCACTCTAACCTGCATATTGACTTTCCACGCATCTTCAACTTGTCCCAATAATAATAAAGTTGCGCCCGACTTGTTGGCAGTTTATTTTAATTGACGTAAGTTTAGAATATAAAAAAAGTATTAAGTAATAAAAAGTCTGTCTATATCAATAGCAGGATTCGAAACATATCACATCATTTTCTTCCGCTCACATACGTTCGCAAGGGAGGATTTGGATGTTCAAACTCATTTCCCAATCTTCCTCTCCACTGGTGATAAAAGTATTTGTGAAATTTTCTCATATCCTAAGGGTTCTTGTTATTGAACGTTGGATTTTTTGAGGAACAAAAGGGCACCAAATTGAAATTTGTGTTAATCTATCTACCGGTTTATCACAAAATGGTAGAATAACCAAAATCTAAAACAAATCATTTAACATCATTAAATCATTAAATCTTTCATAAAGCAATATAATCACTCTCCATCCGTACTACAAAAAAACGATCACAGCCTTAAAAACTTATAGCAGTTTTTTAAAGCCCTTCTGCTTTAAACTTTTGTTGATCGAATGTCATTATAATCGCAAACATAACAAGAATCATCTTCCTCCTTTGATGATTACAAGAGTTCAATAATCCCATCTGGATTAGCGACGCCAACGAAAAAAAAAAACTGCTTAAGGTATCTTTTTTTATTATTTTCAACATTTTCTGCCTCAACAGATCCGAAAGGTTGTTATCATCATCATCCTTTCACAGAAAGGCTAGCAGGGTGTTGCCTTCCAATTAAGGAAAGGATGTCTTCTGGTGTCGTATAAAATGATGCCGTGGATGAGAGTTTCATTCAACGCTATCGAGGACCAGCACACGAAATTTACTTGAAAAACAAATTTTGATGCTGAGTGGGTCTATTGAGTGTGTGATGTTATGCGACGACTGTGGAAAAGGGACTATTTCGCAACAATTTCCATGAAATTACTAAATTGAGGAAAGGATTTATGAATTAATTAGATTGCCCTTTGCTAGCATAGCACACAATACGATCGCCCTATAATATAACATATAAATATCTATAGTTAGTAAACCACTTCCTCCGCTCCCAAGAAGGTGTACTACGTTGTTTGTAAACATTTACTAGGAATAAGAGGAGATAGGCAAGTAGGCTTGAGTATCAAGTCGCCTATAAGAAGTTCATTTTATGGCGAAGATCTTCGTCTTCGCATAAGTAGCAGCATGCGGGACTTCTTCAATGTTAACAGAAGCTAATTGGAACTTTTCTCAGTTTGTTTGCGCGATATATAAGTCAATTGATTATGGCTTAATGGGAAGGTATCGTGCTGGTTTTGTCGGCTCGTTTCCGAAAGGAAAAGTTTCAATTAAAATTGACTTTTGGACGAAAAGCAGTTATGTAGACATTCCATATGTTTATATAAATTGAAACGATTTTATTACGTAGTAAAAGAAGTTTTAGTTGGGAAATTTTCGATCTTCAAACTGACTGAAACTGCTCGTACGAGTTTATGTGCACGCCAATATGAAGAGCAAATATTTCGCTTTATTGCAAACTTTTCGTATAAAGAAACTTTTGCAAACAAATGTTTGCAAGATGCAGACAAGTGAAACTTGTTCGGGTTTTGACTTTTGAACCCTGGGGAATTGCTTTTGCAATATTTCAATAATATACGGCAAAGTGATTTATGAAAGATTAAATTACTTTGTCATTATAATTTATATTATATGTACTAGCGATCCCCTGCAGCTTTGTCCGCGTAAGAATCGCAAAATAGGCAATTTTTGAAAATGTTGTTAGTAATACATTATCTGGGATATATAAACTGATTAGTTTCATGGTCCTTTGAAGACAATGGTTTCTATTTTGTTGGAATCAGAACCAAAAAATATTAAGAATGAAACCACGATACTCGCATTTGTATGAGATAGACTCGTGATCAAATCAATTCCGTGATCTAAGACCATATTCGTATTGAAGAGCACTAAAGACATATGAATAGTTATAGCTTGTGTTAATTAAAAAAAGCCCAAATAAAATAACATTAAGCTTAAAACCATAACAGGACTACGACTCTGCGTAAAGCCCAATTATACGATACTGCAGATGAAATTTTTGTGATGTTAAGAATTTTGTAAGAGGGGAGTGGTAGAAGGGGTAATGGTACTGAACTAATTTGTTCCACATCATGCTAGAGTAGCTATAAAAATGTTTTGTACCAAATTTAAGCTTCAAAAATTGAATAGGTACTGAGAAACTTAGTCCATTGGATTTAGTGAAATTGTGCAATTTGTATGGGAGGTGGTAGAAGGAAGGAGGTGTGTTTTTTGGTGATTTTTCGAGGAACAAAACTGATATGTTTTAAATTTTAGTTCAGAAACGTTCACACTTTTCAAGAAAATAGAATTTTTGAAAAGTTGTGAAATTGTGCCACTTTGTATGGAAGGGGGTAGCAGTAGTGAAGCTAATCGGTTAATTTTTTCCGATATTAATAATAATGCTAATTAAGGATTCTATACAAAATTTTAGCTCGATGAAAGTTAATTGGATTAGAGTATTTCATGAAAAAGTGCAGTTTGTATGGGAGGTGGTGGAAGGAGTAAAGGGTTTTTAGTGATTTTTCGAAAAACAACTACAATCATTATGCAACTGATGTATTTTAAATTTTAGATCTGTGACTTTCACACTTTCCAAGAAATCGTGGAATCGTGTTACATTGTACAGGAGGGTGTAGAAATAGTGAAGATAATCGGTTAGTTTTTTTCCCGAAATTATTAATAATGCCAATTAAAGATTTGGCCCAAAATTTTAGCTCGATGGAATTTATACGTGCTGAGAAAATTGGTATATAGTATTTCATGAAAAAGTGTAGTTTGTATGGGAGGTGGGCGAAAGAGTAGGGAGATTTAAATAAGTTGTATACTTAAAGATTGCATTTGTAATAGAAATAATATATTATAAGTTTCAAATTAAAAGCTCTTATAGTTTTCAAGAAAATTTAATTATTACATATTATTAAAAATGAGTCACTTTGTATTGGAGGGGGTAGAAGGTGTAAGGGGAGGGAAATGAAACCAAAAACAGATTATATCTCGGAGCATACCTAATAAACCGTGAAAGCGTCATTACAATCGGCTTAGCTGTTTTTGCGTGAAAGCCGGACAGACAGACAGAGAAGAATTTTAAAAACGTGAGTTTCTGCTTAGTTATTGCTAAAATAAAGCAGCAAAAGTACTTTATAGCCATTTCTAAACAAATAACAGATAGACACTTCAATTATACTTATATGTATAGATACTGATTGTGATTTATGTGGATATACAACATATACCTACTTAGCCCTGTGAGATGGGCATGCATTGCCAGTCCTGCTTGCTCTAAAAATGGCAAATGGATTCTCACTGAACAATGGGCTTATCACCCCGTGATCTTAAAATCTAACGAACATTGAATGACGGTGGTAGGGCTGGGGTAGTGATGGGCACTATCGATGGTTTTTACTATCGATAGTCCTATTGATAGTCAACGGAACTATCGAATAGCTATCGATAGTTTTTATTCGAATAAAATTGTCGATTGTTATTCGAATGAGAACTATCGATAGTTATTTGAATGAAGACTATTGAAAGTTATTCAAATGAAAACAATTGATAGTTTTTATTCGAATAAAATTTTCAATTGTTATTCAAATGAAAACTGTCGATAATTATTCGAACAAAAGCTATCGATAGTTTTATTCGAATGAAAGCTATCGATAGTTTTTATTCGAATAAAAATTTTAAACTTTCAATAGGTATTTGAGTAAGAACTGGTGGATTTAAGTTTCTTTCAATAAAAAGGCAATGCCATCGATCCCATTGATTTAGCGATATCTATACTAAAAGGGAACGAAAGGAATAATTATTAATAATTAACCAATGATTTAATGTTTTATGCTGTCGGCAAGTCACGGATAAAGAATGAAACAAATCGAGGAAGATTTAACAAAAGTGATAAAACTTTCAAGATTTTACTGTCGTATGAGTAATTTTACAGTCTCTTGTAAATACATTTCGTGGACGAAGAGGAGCCATCTTGAAAAAAATGATTGTTGGAGAAAAGTTAAACAATTTTGCAAGCATCAAAATGGGAAGTCTCATTTATTAAGTGAACAAAAATATCAAAATATTACTAATGACACTATATATAAATTTCATATAGAAAGATAAAATAGTAGTAAAATACTTATTTTTAATATATTCAAGAAACAAATGTTTATACAAATATACTCCGCAATAGCAATAAATTAAACTTGCATACTGAAAATTATGATTTAAGAGAATTATTGTATCTGAATTTTTATCTTTGATTCTATTTCTGCGATCTTTAGAGATCAAACCGGCTTTTGAAAATATTCTTTCAGATGGGACAGAAGTAGCTGGAATACACAAAAATTTCGTTGCAACTTTTGTAAGATTCGAAAAAACAAATTTGTTTTTCTTCCAAAAATGTAAAGGATTTTCATTTCGGAGTAAGCGGGAAAGATCCGTATAATTTTTTAACATTATTAAATTATAAGCGATTGGGCTATTAGCAGTTTTCAGATTAGCAATTTTTTATATCAAGAGAGGCCCAAAACGTAGATTCAAAATCATTGCTGGGTGCTATATTTGCAGTATGGCTAATTAAAGCGGCTTCGTTAACTATTTCCTCTGAAGCGACGATAAATTATTTAATTCTGATTTAACTCTTTCTTCAGCCGTGGTGACATTTAATAGAACTCCAATTGTAATATCCTTGAATCGGGAGTCGAAAAATGTCGCCACAGTAGTAATATTATCGCGTTTATAATGAATCATCCTGGTTCCCACTCCTGCAATCAATAACTGCTGTAAAGAATTTACTTCGTCAGTGGTATATAAACGGTTCCGTAAGAATTCTTGTGAGGCGCAAACGATAGGTATGTTAATAGAAACTAGCATACTTTTCGCCAGATAGTTCGGCTGTTATTCGTTCAAAGGGTTTCAACAGAGGAACACAGTCCTCCAGGATACTCCATTTAATGTTAGAAAGAGACTCCGGAATTTTCGATAGTACTAACGATGTAGCTGAAAGTGGTTCCTTTAAGAGTGTTAATGTTTCCATCATTAATAGGGTTGAATTCCATCTAGTGAAAACATCCTTCTGTAATTTGAGTCCATTAAGACTCATTTGAATTTTTCAGATGATGCAACAGACATCTTGAAGTGCGATACAATTTTACGACTTTTCGAAGTAATGGCATTTAATGTTCTGTCGCAGTTAAAACAGCAGGCTAATGAATGATTGTAGTTTGCAACCACTGTCTCTTTTCACTTCCAGTCGAAAATTCACAAATAGTAGAAGCCGAATCTCTAACATAGTTGACGTTGATGATAAGGGGTCATGCAACGAGTACTAGCTTCGAGTTTCAGGCTTCTGTATCTCGTAAACTTCACTGTCTTTATCATGAACGAATGGAGGATTTCTTCGTTTTACATGGTCATTCATATTTGAGGTATTTCCACTGGATTTGAAATCCTTTTTGCATAATTTGCATTGACCTTTTGTCAGTTCAACTTATTCAAAATTATTCCAAGCACGACTTTATTTAAGTGCTGAGAATTTATGTTATGCGCTATTGGAAGGGGGGTTTTTGGTAATTTTTCGAGAATCAATTATAATTATCATGCAATTGATGTATTTTAAATTTCAAATCTGTATCATTCACACTTTTTAAGAAAATCGAATTTTTATAAAGTCGAGGAATTGTGTCACACTGTACGGGAGGGGGTAGAAGGAGTGAAGCTACTCGGTCAATTTGTTCCCGATATTAATAACAATACTAATTAAGGATTGAGAACAAAATTTTAGCTCGGTAAAACTTACTAAGAAAATCGGTTTAGAGTATTTCGTGAACAAATGCTGTTTATATGGGAGGTGGTGGAAGGAGAAGGCAATTTTTAGTGATTTATTAAGAAACCACTATAATCATCAGGCAATTGATATATTTTAATTTTCAGATCAGTAACATTTACGCTTTTGAAGAAAATCGAATTCTTGTAAGGTCGTGGAACTGTCTCACATTGTGTGGGAGGGGGTAGAAGGAGTGAAGCTAATTGGTTGATTTTTTTCCCGATATTAATAATAATGTCAATTAAGGATTTAGTATAACATTTTAGCTCGATGAAAGTTACACGTACTGAGAAAATTGGTGAATAGTATTTCATGAAAAAATGCAGTTAGTATGGGAGATGGAGCAAGGAGTGGGGAATTTAAATAATTTGTATACCAAAAGATTGCAATAGAAATAATATATTCTAAATTTCAATTTAATTGTTCTTAAAGTTTCTAAGAAAATTTGATTAATATATATTTTTGGGAATGAGTCACTTTGTATGGGAGGAGGTAGAAGGCGTGAGGAGAGTGAAATAAAACCAAAAGCAGATTACATATCGGAGCACACCTAACAAACTGTGCAAGTTTCATTACAATCGCCGTTTGTGCGTGAAAGACGACCGGACAGACAGACAGACAAAAATTTCAAAAAAGTGTTTTCATGCTTTTTTTTTTTTTTATTTTTTTATAGTATGGGGACTACGTGAGTGCACTGCGGTCTTTCCGACCTATTGTACGGTGATTGCCCCATTTCCCTACCATATCCCAGTAGCTTTAGCTAATTTGAGTATTAGTGAGGGAGCCATGTTGGCTAGTTCCTCGGTGGAAAGGATGCCCTTCCCAAGAATCTTGAGTCTACTCCTTGCCATTGCTTCGCAGTGGCATAGGATATGTATTGTCGTTTCCGAGTCTTCGAGACAGAGACGACATATGTCGGTTTCAGCTAAGCCCATTTTTTTGATGGTTTACTCCACTATGCCCCGTCATTAGCCCGATTAGAGTATTGATGTCCCTTTTGCTGAATCTCAGGATATCCTCCACTTTGTTTTTATGTGGTAGGATTAATTTTTTCGAGGTTGATAAACCAGGAAGTCTATTCCAGTGGATTATATGTTCTTCTTGGACCCACTTTTTAATTGAGGAGTTAAGAAATCCTTTTGGTTTTCCGCAGAAAGGTTCTGGGCCAATTAAGTTTTCTTCCGCACCGTTTTTAGCTAAGCGATCTGCCTCCTCATTTCCCTCAATTCCTACGTGTCCAGGCACCCACATTAAGGTTACGTCATTCCTTTTTCCCAGGATTATTAGGTCTTGAAGGTAGTCCCAAACTAGCTTCGATCCATGTTTGTTGGATGATAGGGCTTTTAGAGCTGCCTGACTATCCGAGAGGATATAAATTGGTTTGTTGCGATGAGCTCTCCTTATGTTTTCTTGGATGCATAGCTCGATTGCCATTAGTTCAGCCTGGAAGATTGTGGCTTCTTTGCCGAGTGATTTTGAAACCGAGAAGTTAGGTCCCTTAACTCCAGCTCCCGTCCCCTCAGAGGTGCACGAACCGTCTGTGTACCAGATGGTTGAACCCTCTGTCATTTCAGGTGATGTGGATTGCCAGTCCGTGCGTTCACCAATAATAACCTTGAATGGGGTTTCAAAGTTATATTTTGTCGGCATTTCGTCCGACAAAGTGGAGGCTAGAGCCTCCCATTTTGGGTTATTTAGGATTTTGAGGTGGCCTCTAAAATCCCCTGGTTTATAGTTGTTTTCCCTTTGTAAGCGTAACACCCCTTTGATAGCTTCCCTTTTTATTTGGAGATGTATCGGAGGAATGTTAAGGAACATTTCCATTGCCGCTGTGGGACAGGTTTTCATCGCACCTGTGATGCCAAGACAAGCTAGCCTTTGGATTTTTTGTAGCGTGAGCTGTGCTTTTCTTTGCAACGTTTTAGTCCACCATACCGTTGATCCGTATGTGACTATTGGAAGAATGATTGTTCTGTAACACCAGTAAATCATTTTGGGCTTAAGTCCCCATTTCCTACCAAATAAGCTTCTACAGGCCCAAAATGCCTTTAGAGCTTTGGCATGAGTCCATTCTATATGTTTGTTCCAGTTGAGTTTTCTATCCAGTATAACTCCTAGATATTTTACCTCTTCTGAAAGGGGTATAATTGTTCCATTTATTGAAGGGGGTGTGATGTGGATATTCCTTCTATTTGTAAATGGTACCAACTCAGTCTTACTTGGGTTGATGTTCAAGTTTTTAGACCGACACCAGTTCATTATCATATCTAAGGCAGATTGTGTTCTTTCCGATATAATAGAACCATACTTAACTCTAATAATAATGACGAGGTCGTCAGCATATCCTATAACCTCGTAACCCTGTTCCGCTAGATGGTCCAGGAGTTCATCCACTACAATAGACCATAGAAGTGGAGATAGTACCCCACCTTGGGGACATCCTCTATAGGTCTGTGCAGTCAGTGAGCTATCACCCAATTCCGTGATAGTCATTCGACTTCTTAGCATGGCATGTATCCATTTAATTGTGGCCGTTTCCAGCCCTTTTTTCCTAGCTGCCGCTATAATGGCTTCATGGGGAGTATTATCAAATGCTCCCTCTATATCTAGGAATGCGCAAAGCGCAATTTCTTTATAGTCTTTCGCCTTTTCGATTTGTCTTACCAAATCGTGAAGAGCTGACTCTGTTGATTTGCCCTTTTGGTAGGCATGCTGATTTTTGTTAAGACGAACCTTGTTAGGCCCTGTTCTTAAGTGTGCATCCACTAATTTCTCCATCGTTTTGACGAAGAAGGAGGTTAGGCTTATAGGACGATATGACTTGGGCTGATCAATAGGGCGATTGCCTGCCTTTGGTATAAATACCACCCTTGCTTTCCTCCATATTTTGGGGATGTATCCCCAACTATAACTGGCTTTAAAGATCCTTATCATTATTGGCAATAAGATCTCTAACCCCTTTTGCAATAAAGCGGGGAATATTTTGTCTACTCCGGCTGATTTGTAAGGCTTAAAGGTGTTAATCGCCCATCTTATCTTTTCCGGAGTGAAGATTTTTCCAGCAGCACTTTTGCTGGACGGAGTTTGACAATATGTCCTTTGCTCCGCTTCTAAATCTTCATTTCTGCTTATTATTCTGCAGCCTGGGAAGTGTGTTGCCAATAACACCTCAAGGGTTTCCATACTGCTTTTGGTAGAGGACCCGTCAGGTCTCTCTAGAAGTCCGATATCTATCGGGGTGTCTTTTGATAACACCTTTTGAAGTCTTGAGGCCGCTGGGAGATCGTCTATTTCTTCACAGAATCTACTCCACGACTCTTTCTTCAATTTTTTGAGAAGTTTGTTGTATTCGGTTAGGGACACTCTATATTCGTCCCAATTCCCGAAGGTTTTTGCTCTGTTGAACAATTTCCTAGTTTCCTTGCGTTTTTTCGCAAGTTCCTCGTTCCACCAAGGTGTTTGTTTGGCCCTTTTTTTTTGTAGAACAGGACAACTTTGTTCGTAAGCATTAATAATATTGTTTACGATTTTGTTCGCCATTTTATCAATGCAGTCTGGGCTACTTATTGATTCTTCTGCGATTCCTAGTTCATATTCTAGGACTGATTGGTACAGACTCCAATTGGTGCGTTTCGGATTTCTGTATTCCCTGATATATTCAATTGAAGTCTCAACATCAAAACAGATATGCCTATGATCTGATAGTGAGGCTTCCTTTGATACGTGCCAATTCACGCACTTGTCTACCAGGCATGGGCTAGGAATGGTTAGATCTAGTACTTCCTGCCTAATTGAGTTTATAAAGGTTGGTGAATTACCTTTATTAATTACGTCTAGGTTGTTAGTAGTTACATATTCTAAGAGTGACTCACCTCGTTTGTTTATATCGCTGCTACCCCAGATCGTGTGATGGGCGTTCACGTCGCAACCAAGAATAACTGGTATGTTGTTTGCCTTGCTGTAACTTACCAGCTCCATGACTCCTTGTGGTGGAGCCTCTAGCTCCTCCCCTGGAAAGTAGGCCCAGGCGATTATAACCTTTTGGCTTCCTCCTACCTTTGGTATATTCACCAATACCGCTACTAAATCTGTACGGATGAACATAGGTATATTTAGGTAATTTATTTCTGATGATATCAGAATTGCAGCTCTAGGCCTGTCACTTCTTCTATCAAAGATCAACTTACCCATTTTTTTAGGAATATCAAATATTTTCCCCATAGCGGCTCTTGGTTCTTGTATTAGGGCTATGTGATATTCCTCTTTTGCGAATCTCCATGTTAGAATATCCATGGCCGCCGCTGCGCGATGGAGATTCGCTTGAATTACTCTAATTTTCTTTAGAGTTTGGGCCATCTTTGTTCATCCGCGGCTCGCCGCTTTTGAACTCCTTGGCCTTAGGGCGAAGAGTGATGCTGGAGAATTTATAGCATACTCTATGCCCCCTTTGTTTAAGCCTTTCCATCGATTGGCCGTCGATGGAAAAGGTTACAATGGTTTTTGTGCCCTCTACCTTTCTACTCAACACTCTCCAGTTGGAGGCGCACAAACCAGCGTTTTGAGCATCAATGAGGGTGGTTATCTCCTCTGGTGTTTTCTTTTCGTGAGGAAAATACCCCGTGATTATTTCTAATCGCAGGATATTCTCCTCTCGGACTGCCCGTATGTTCGTTGACTCGTCCGGCTTGATGCTTGCAGCTGTCTTTTCTAACCATGATGCTGTCTGCTCGTCAAGGCATATGATCAGCATCCAACCCGGCTTAAGGCTGAGTCCACCAAATTGTGGAATTATCCCTTCGGTTGTCGCTTTGGGAATCTCGTTCAGAATGAGTTCCTGAGTCGTAGCAAGTTGCTCTGCTGTTAGGACTTTATGAGGATGTTCGGTATGTATAATACCGATCCTTATCCCTTTTACTGCGTCTCTATAGCTTGTTCCTGACGTGGAGGGCTGAGCCTCTGCTGCAGGTTCATGCACTACGCTTTTTATTGTGGTTTTGGGTCTTTTGAACCCACTTCCCACAGATGGCGGTGTTGTTGAAGAGGTTCTGCCTCTCTTTCTCGCCTGTATTTGTGCTGGTGATAGCGTCTTTTCGAGCGGCTGGCACGCAAGATCGTACGCTTCACTCACAGTTTTCCCTTGGTTACGATGGTATGAGTATCGTTTCCGGGCTGCTCCGCTTAGCCTTTTTTTCTTTTCGGCTAGAGTTAATTGTTTCAGTTCGGCTGATAACATTTGCTCGTCCACTAGAGGCTTGCTAGGAGTTTTCCTTTCCGCCTTAAGTGGTGGTCTATTAATCTTTTGTGTGCTTGGAGGAATTGTCTCTTCTGTCATTTCACACATTTCTTGTTGAGGGGTGGTTTTTGTTTTTTCATCCTCATTTACGACTTTGGCCGTTGCTTTTGATGCTTTAGGGGATGCATCTGCCCTTTCAGTTACTTTAGGTTTTTCCATATGGTTCCCACGAGTAGCGCGAGAAAGTAGAGTCACCCCCGGCAGAGCTCCGCATTACCAGGGGAAGGCTTGTTTAAACTGGAGGGCGCCTGGTATCCAGAGTTCGCATATTATTGGTTAGTTGCCCACTAACCATTCATCCATTGGCATATGCTGTTCCACCGTAGATTAGGGGATTTTTATATATGAGGTTAACTCCTCTAGCGTCATACTTTATAAAGGTCACCATATAGGTAGTACGTACACTTGCGAATCACTATAGGGATGAATCCCCTAGTAACCATCAATTTAATTTAAATCTGCCTGAAACATGACCAGACCAGATCCCAATTTTATCGATGCTGCGGTAGGATACGGAATCGACAGCTAGCTGAGCGATTTGTTCCCCCCTACCACATCCGCCTTAGACCATAGATAGGTTACGGAGCTGAAAGCTAGCTTTCAGCTTGATCCCCCCTATCTTGATAGGATACGGAGCCGACAGCAAGCTGTTCGACTTTCTCCCCCCTATCCGTAGATCTTTTAGCGTTACCCAGTCTGCACCACGAGGAGGCGATCTACGCAACAGACCATTTTCATGCTTAGTAATTGTTAAAATAATTTATTTATTAATTGTTGCCATTTATAATCAAATAGCAGACAGACATTTATATGTATTTATTATTAGTAAGACCACAAGAAATTTGACGATTGGTGAAGCTAGTCCCATACAATCTAACACAATTTTAAAACTTTACAAAAAGTCGATTTTCTTGAAAAGTATGAATGCTACTGATCTGCAATTTAAAACCTATCAAAAGCTTGTTGTTTATAGTTATATCTGAAAACTGGTTAATTACTCCCCCCCCCCTTTTAACACCATCTATACAAACTGCACAATATCACTAAATTCAATACAGTAATTTTCACAGTAACTATTACATTTTTGAATTCGAAATTTTCTATAAAACATTTTGAAAGCAACTCTGACGTGATGTGAAAATAAACTGCCGACAAGTCGGGCGCAACTTTATTATTCTTGGGATAAGTTGAGTCTCTGTATAGAATATCAGTTTCATGGACGAAGTTGCATCGAATTTTCAAAAAATTCGTATTTGTCCGATTTAAGTGAAATTTTTTACAGCCTGTTTTTTTGTTGATTAGAACAAGATTAGGGAGTGGGAGCAGTCAAATTTTAATTTTCGGAATAGAACATGTAGCACATGGGTTCGAACACAAGCGCATCGATTGTTCTTGACGGAAAAGATGTGGAAGAGGTGCAATATTTTTGTGACCTCGAAAGCACTGTTAGCATGGACTACGAAGACGGAAAGAATGTTTAAGCTCGTATAAATAAAGCTCGTCGACCCCTAGGTATACATTCCCCTTTCTTCCTTTAAGATAGATCTGATTTCGCGCGAGGCTGCGAGTGTTTGACGCGTGTTGTTATATGGATGTTCAAAGTAACTTATAGGTTTACCAAGAAACTGCAAGCTTCCGACCAATTTCAGGAATATTCTGGCAAGATGTGTTCTCCAACGACAAATTTTGGAGTACAAATAGACAGACTGAAATAGACGCTGAGATTCAGAGACAGAAATGACACTGAATTGGTCCCATTTTGAGAAAACCCGAGCGAAACGTAACATATAAGCAACCAGCTGAGCAGAAGGCGAGAGGAATAAACAATTCCAGGCGACAACTAAAGGCCGATGCTCAGAACAGCGCTTTGTGAGAGAAGAGAAACTGTTTTTGACCTATGCCTCAATAGGGGGTCCTCACACGAAGTTGATTGATTGATTTATTATGGATTTTTCGATGAAGTCTTTACCATTTGCGAAAACTATTTATAATAACGTAGTGATTTGATTGTGAGAAATATGGATCCACCTTCGAGGCTTCCGTGGCGTAGTGAGCAGCGTGCTTGCTTTTCAGTCAATAGGTCGTGGGTTCGATTCCCATTCAAGACGGGATTTTTTTAAGCACGAATTTTTCAGTTGCTACTGGCGATGGAAAATTATTCGAAATAAAATGGGCAAACGGTGTAAAAGCAAAACAGGTCCACTTCAAGAAGGCCTAGATACTCAGTAGATGGATTCTGTTCGCTTTCTATCATTCAGTCCCCCATAATATCTGCAAATATTTGTCAGTAGCAGTCAGTACAACTGAAAAATATACCAGCTTCTCCACTCGTTACGGTCGTTCCCACTCCCCTTCCTTTGCCCTCCCAATCCCATTCCTTCACTTCATGACAGTGTTTTTGCATTGCACATAATTTGCCTATAACACAGGCCATTCCGTAAAAAAAAGAAAAACATAGGTTCTATCCTATCCTATCGCAATTATTTATATTATTTATTTATTTAGTCATCTATAGAGGTTATCTCGACAGACTAAAAACATTATAATACTGTACATAATAAATTTAAAGACAAAAATAATTGCATCAACAAATTAAATAATTTTAATTAAATAGACTTTGAACTGCGCTAGGGGTTCATTTTCTATCTCTACCTGTACCTCTTCTACTTCTACAATGGCGCTACAGCCCAAATCGGACCTTGGCCTCCTGACATTCAGGTTCCTTAACATTTTTCATTACTTATTGTGGAAGGGTTGTTAGCTCGCTTCATGGTCGACCAACCCGACTTCTTCCTTGAGGATTATAATCCAGAGCCTTTTTGGCGATGTTTCGCTCTGGTTTTTTCAAAGTGTGGCCGATCCACTGCCACTTCCGCCTTTGAATCTCAATGCCTATTTTAGTCTGTCCAGTTGTACCTCAAACTTCGTCGTTGGAGATCACATCTAGCCAGAATATTCACAAAATGCATCACGAACGTTCACGAAAGTTTGCAGTTTCTTGGTAAGTTGAACGGTACTTTCCACGTAGTACAACCATACAACAACACGGATTTGACGTATGCGTCAAAAACTCGCAGCTTTGTGCGAAGGGAGATCTTTCTTAACCTCCAGAAAGGGCAAAGAATACCTAAGGCCTGATGAGCTTTATTTAGATGATCCTCAATACCCTTTCCGGGTCCGCCGTCCATGCTGACAATGCTTCTGAGATCGGTCTGAATATCGACAAAATATTAATATCCTATAGTTTTTAGAATTTCAAAACTGGCTAATTATTATTTTAGCAAAATTAATTGATATTAATTGATAAAAATAAGTATCCTATTTAAATGTATTTTTTTTTTCAACAATCCTCAAATAATAGTCTGTAGTACTGATATCTCAAAAGAAGATTAACGCGATGTCGATAGTTAAATTAAATTTATCTGTTTTGATCACATGTGGTTGAAAAAAATAAAACAAACCGAAACCGAAACGGGACAAACAAAAAAAAATTAGAAAAATATTGAAAATAATAATAGAAACGTTTCTTTCAAAATTCAAGATATAATGCAAAATCATTTAAATAGATCGATTTTTCGAACAAGCTAAATTTTTTCTTAAATTTCCCACTTCTTTTATCATTTCTCATACATAAATTTCAAAAGATAGCTAATCAATTTATTTGGAAATCGTTAACGCTAAAAAAATTTGATTTAATAAACTACTATCATACTATGTTCAATTATACATTTGAAAATATTAACGCATCCAATCACTCTACCACTTACCATAAAAACTGAGAAAACTTTAGAAATTTAGGAGATTTTCTCCAAATTTATACTAAATTTAAAATCGCCTCGATAAAATAATAAAATCATAGAATAACTGAAAAGTTATGAAAATCTCCTCAGTCTGTTGGAAGTAGCACCTTTCATATAAATGCAATAATTTTAGAAATAAATAAATTTCTTTATAGGAAATAAAATCTATAGATATTAATCCATATTGTCCTTTTGTTGTATACAAATAACAATATTAAATTTTCATGACACAAATGGGCTGAAGGCAGGCTGAAATGTATTCGCGTCACTAACTCTGAAAAATAGAGAATATAACTCACAGTGGAATAAATTTAATTTATAAAAGGGCTGCATTAATATGTTTTCATCGACCGAATTAGAAATTATGGAATAAATCATTTAAATTTCCATTTGCTATGCCCAATACGTAGATGTTCACTATCAACCTAAATTTTGGTTTTGAAAGCTCTAGTGGGATATGCAGGATTACATGAAAGATGCTATTTTAGGCAGGACTACAGAAAAGAACCGAAATCGTATTATTGAGCCTTAAATTCCATATAACCAATTCATCCGAACAGCTTCCTGTCCAGAAATAGATTGAGGCCAGATTAATTTTGAATTTAAAAATAGTCTTGAGATGGCTTCAATATATCTACAATCGAAGAGACCAATATCATACCCAACTTCGGCACATTACGACACATCAAAAATGAATTTCAATAATATTTATCTAAATCTGAAATCCATTCACTTCCTAATTATGAGCTTGCTTTGCAGATGACACAACTATTTCATACTTAGAATTAAATTACGTCATTATCAACAAACAAACAAAAGTATCTAGCGCTGACGAAAAAATGAATGACATAGAAGTTCATATTATCACGTTCGTGCACAAGTCGAATCGCTCCACCCCTTCTACCACCTCCCATACAAAATAATACATTTTCAAAATTTTTCAAGCTATAGAATCTATAGATTTAAAATTTTGAATTTATTTTTTGTATGAAAAATTTGAGCTACGAGCTAAAAATCATTCGAAACCCTTTACCCCTTCCACTACCCAACATAGAAACTCATATATGTCAAGAAATTCAATAATTCAATATTCTCAGAACCTATAAAATTTATCGAGCTCAAATTGGGTATTAAATATTGAATTAGTTTTGTTAGTAAGATCGGAAAAATGAACCGTCCGTGCGCTCTCTAGCTTGACCATTTAGTTTGAAAGGTCAAATTTTGTGTACGCTATTTTTGGCAAAAAAGTAAGATCGTGAACGGGACTAATCGCTACACCCCTTATACCCTCCCATACAAAATGACACCATTTCGCATTCTAATTTTTATAATTGCAGTTGCTCCGAATTTTTAAATTTATCATTTTTATGATGATTAAATTTATTTCTCAAAAAAAAAAAAAAAATTAATTCGTTTATTCCATCTCCCATACAAATTGCACAATTTCGCGAAATACTTTTTTTTCCAATAAATAATATTTGCGATGCTTAAATTTAGTGTAAAGTATTTCGGTGGCAATTAGAGTGATATGAGAAGAAATTAGTTATAGCGCACCACCCCTTCTATCACCTCCCATACAAAATGATACAACTTTATACTAAGTTGTGTTTGTTAACACTTTTTTAGTGATATTCCGCAGTTTAAATCAATCATCGAAAAATTATTTAAACGCTACAGGTTTCATTGTAAGCAACCCGTCAATGTCGAATTATTTCATCAATTTGCCTCAATTTGTCTAGCATTGACTTCAATTCATTCTCATTCAATAATATTCTTCTATTCTCAATATTCTCTATCAAAATGTACATGGTCAAAGAATTGAATGACTTCCTGGTCTCCATTCTTGAAAGTATGCCGGATGTTCTTTGAACTCTGATTGATTCCTTCTGCACTGGGCTCTGAATTTTCCCGAATTGTTATACTATTTACAGGCATGGCCGTGATCTTAATCGGTCGATCAAAAAGGATGAAGGTGGATTACTCATAGCTGTTTAAAATGCCTTGCCATCATCACGCTGTTCGATTTTCGATTCTTTTTCCATTGAGCACCTTTTTCTCAAAATTGAGGCTTCAATACGTCTACAATTGTTCTGTACATTTCCCATGTTCTCATGTTGCTGCGATTCGGAAACAACCGAAAAGTTTTTCGACAATCTTTCGGAATTCGTCAACTCGGCCGTCCCTACCTCTACATTTCTAATTTGATGTGACTTCAATCTTCCTAACTTACAGTATAATGCAGCCTGCACTGTCTTTGACTACCTTAGACTTATGTGTTGATCACTTTAGATGAAGATTCTTGACTTAATTTTTTTCCAATGTCAGTGGTTCTCGGTGTTGACACCTCTATTGAATTAATGCCACCCGATCCTTGTCATCCTCCACTCCAGATCAATCTGCAAATTGAATTATCGATTTCCGCTCTTATTGCTAAGTTCAAGAAATAGAATTTATACAATTTTACACGTTAGAAAGAGTAGAAAAACATAATATACGGTTATCCAATAAGAGGTGTTATTTTGAATAGCCCGCTATTTCGGTAGATGTCACTTTTGAAGCTGTCATTTTTTGGCATTTGACAAGTAGAAACTACGCCATTAATAAAAATGGAACAGTACACGCTTCAACAACGCATTTAAATTATTAAAATTCACATTATTAAAACTCATTATTCTTGACTGATGAGGCCCATTTCCACCTCGGTGGCTACGTCAACAAGCAAAACTGTCGCATCTGGGGCTCGGAAAACCCAAGAGTTATTGCTGAAAAGCCTCTCCATCCTCAACGTGTGACTGTTTGGTACGGTTTATGGTCCGCCGGGGTCATTGGACCTTACTTTTTCGAAAATGAGGCTGGAGCAACAGTTACGGTGAATGGAGCGCTATCGAGAGATGATTAATGATTTTTTATGGCCGGAATTGGATGATATTGATCTGGACAACGTTTACTTTCAACAAGACGGCGCTACGTGCCACACAAGTACCGAAACCATTGATCTTTTACGGGAATAACACCTCTTATTGGATAACCCTACAGAATTATGATTGGGCGTAAAGCACAATCATGTGATACTATAGATGAAATGGGAAAGAGTATAATGTAGTCATCTTAAATTCTTTGGAATCGTAAATAGTGACTTTTGTATGGGAGGTGGTAGAAGCAGAAAGAGAAGATGTAATTTTTATGTCTGACCCTGAATATGGCATGCAAAATGTTTAGTGCTAAATTTGGCGTTTGCAGCTTTCATAGTTTACAAAGAAATTGCACATTGTTTTCATAAAATTGGGGCATTTGTATGGGAGGTGGCAGAGAAAGTGGAGGGTTCTGAATGATTTTGAAACTAATTATCAACATCCTTATCACCAAGCTTTGTTCCAATCTAAAAAGCGATAGTTCTTACGAGTTTGAAGGAGTAGTATTACTTCTTCAATCTCTAACATATAAATTTGAATGGGAGGGGATAGAAGGAGTGAAGTGAAATCGATACTTTTTTCAGCATTTATTACAATTATTAAGTGACAAATTCTGGCAAAATTTCAAGTTTCTGCTTTACTCAGTTTTAATTGAAATTGATAAAATGCTTTTACGAAAATTATGCATTTGTATAGGAGGGGGTAGAAGGAGAATGCGGATCATAACAAAATTGTTGGTCGTAATTGATATTTAAATTGCTATACGTTACTCAAAATCTGAAGTCGATTGCTTCGACATTTTCGAAGCAAAATAATTTAATATTCATATTGAAATTTCGTGAAATTAGTATGGAGTGGGGTGAAGATGATATTTTTTTTCAAAATTGATTGCAATTATAATAAAATGTATTCTGGCAAAAATCGTCCTTTTAGCTTTACTAGTTTCAATGGAAATAAGAAAAATTATTTTTCAAAATTGTGCATTTGTATGGATGGTTGCAGAAGGAGTGAGGGAATTGAATCAATATTTTTGACGTTGATAGTGTTTACATCTTTTTACTTTGACATAATTTTTATACTCTAGACGAAATCTGAGAGTATATTGTGTTTGCCTTACTGTTTGTAACGCTAAGAAATAACGCTCGCACAGAGCCGCCAAGGGTACAGAAATATTTGTTGTCGCTCAAAAACCTCGATTCCGAGTTGCTGTCTTTCCGTCTGTCTACAGCATAACTCTCGAAAGCTTCGAGCTATAGCGCTAAAAATTTTTGTGTGTAATTTTTAGCAAAAAAGTAACTTTAAATGGGCTACATCCCCTCACTCCTTCTACCCCCTCCCATACAAATTTCATGAAATTCCGAAATAAGAAGAAATTGATTTTTCTTTGAAATTTTTAAGCTATCGACTTGAAATTTACGTCAAAGTATTACGATATAGATGTCATTAATATCACGGAATATTGAACCGATCCCTTTACTCCTTCTACCCCCTCCCATACAAATGGACAATTCTGAAAAATACATATTTTCGATTTTCATTGAAACTAGTAAAGCTGAAAAGACGAAATTTTGTCACAATTAATTTTACTATAATTGCAATTTATTTTAAAAATAATTATCAACTTCACCTCACTCCTTCTACCCCCTCCCATACAAATTTCACGAAATTTTGAAATTTAAATTAAATTATTTTTCTTCGAAACTATTAAATCTGTCAACTAGATATTTTGTATAAAGTATACAAATAGAAATATAAATAATACGAAAAAAATTTGTTTTGATCCGTACACTCCTTCTACCTCCTCCCATACAAATGCATAATTTGTTGTTATCGATTTCCATTCAAACTAGAAAAAGTACAAACTTCAAATTTTGCCAGAATTTGTTTCTTAATAATTGAAATATGTGTTAAAAAAAATTATCAGCTCCGCTTCACTCCTTCTACCACCTCCCATACAAATATCTGTATTATAAATTCAAGAAAAGCATTTCTCCTTCAAGTATGTATATGAGAGCTATCGACTTTGAAATCGAATCAAAGCATGGTGATAAGGGTTATGATAAGCAGTTTTAAAATCATCTAAGACGTTCTACTTTCTCTGCCACCTCCCATACAAATGCCCCAATTTCAGGAAAACTATGACCAATTTCTTTAAAAATAATGAAAACTAAAAACTTTAAATTCAGCAAAAAACATTTTGCATGCCATGTTCGGTGTCATATATGAAAAACACAAACCTCCCTCTCTACTTCTACCACCTCCTATGCAAAAGTCTCTATTCACTATTCGAAAGAATTTGAGATGACATACTTTCCGGTATATTAAAGTCATTTCCATCTCATCTAGAGTATTATATGATTGGGCTTTAAGCCCAATCATAATTCTGTTATGTTTAATGATAGCTTTAAAATATTCGGAGAAAAATGAATTTCTTGAAATTTGGAAATTTCAGAAAATTATGGGAGGGGTAGAAGGAGTGCGGGATATGGACCGTTCACGAACTTAGAGTTACTTTTTTACTAACAATGACACAAAATAAATTTCAGCACGATAGCTCAAAATATTCGACAGTATGCTGTAGACAGACCGTCACTAGGAATCGAGGTTTTTGTTCGACATCAAATACTTCTGTACCCTTGGCTACTTGGTGGGGATATTATTTCTCAGCGTTACAAACGATAAGGCAAACACGAAATACTCTCAGATTTCATCTAAAGTATGAAGACAATATTTTCCTTCTCAACTTTAGTTTGGAAATACTATTTACAGCTACCACTCCGCAAGAAATGTGTGAACTTCTTAAAAAATATTTTTCTTCTGTGCTTAGCCTTTCTAAAAAAGATTTATCTTGTGGTTTTTTATCTCACCCCAGAAATCCCTCAGTACAATTTCCATAAGCGAGAGTGATGTTATCTCTATTATCAATTCCCTAGATCCAAAGGCCAGCAGCTAGAGTGTAGCCTAGTGGGTATCGTGTTGGTCTACAATACAAAGATCCGTGAGTTCAAGTCCCGGTAGACGCAGAATTTCAGCACGCTGCCTGCTCGGGTATACCTCGGTAACCCCAATCTACGAAAATGAAAAATTCGTAGATAGAGGGTTGTGCAAAGAGCTAACAATCCTTCCACAATAAAGAACGAAAATGTTAAAGAACCTGAAGGTCAGGCCAAGGCCCGATTTGGGCTGTCGTGCCATTATAGAAGAAGAAAGGCCAGTGGTGGGCCTCATAGGATCTCCAATATTTTTATGAGATCTGTCTCCTCGGAGCTCTTGGTACCACTTGTTCAATAAATCACTTGAGGAAGGCTCTTTTCCCGTTTACTGGAAGTTAGCAAACGTAGTGGCCATTTTAAAGAAAGGAGATACTGAAAATGTCTGCAACTACCGCCCAATTTCCACCTTAAACAGCTTCGGCAAACTCTTTGAAATATTAGTTCACAATGCGGTCTTGAAGAAACTTAATCATTTGATATCATTAGCCCAACATAAATTAAATGAAGATCAACTTCCATCAATTTATCTGAATTCACTAACTTCGTTGCACAATTTTTAGTCCGTCATAACACTGTCCAAGTTATTTACACTGATTTTTCGAAAGTTTTTGACACTGTTAATTGTAAAATTTGTGTTTCAAAACTTAAAGGGTATGACTACAGGCTCTCCCCTGAATTGGTTTAATTCTTACCTCACGGATCGTCGTCTTCAAATTACGTTCAATGGACACACATCTACTGAGTTTCTTGTTAACTCTGGTATCCCACAGAGATCGATCCTTGGTCCTATATTATTTACACTCTTCATTAATTATCTATTCCAATTCATATCTTCAAATTGTCTCTTATTCGCGGACGACCCCAAAATGTTGCCTGAAATTTTCTCTTAATCGTACTCCAGATTAAGTTGTCTGCTTTGTCTCGTTGGTGTTTTAACTGTGACATCTCTTCAACACTGAGAATTGCCTACTACCCCTGTCCTCACTTAGTCTATTAACGGATCGAGTCTTGTGACAGTATCTAAAATAAAGGATCTAATAGTGACCTTCGATCGCAATCTTAAATTCGGTAATAATTATTTTGAAATTACAGAAGAATTGCTGGTTTCGTCCTCCGTACGACAGTCCAGTTTAACGGTCCAAGAACAGCTGCTCCGCGATTTTCCACACTTGTCCGTAGTAATTTAGAATACAGCTCCATCGAATCCGTTCAGCGAAAAATTTAGTCGCAACCTTTTCTACAGATTAAAAAAAGTTTCATTTCAAATACAATGACAGACCTGTAGGACCTCAACTCCAGCCTTCACACCTACGACGGACTTTTCTCATAAAAAAATACTAAAATTTCCGATTTTAAGCTTTTCTTCGATGAAATTGAATTAGCACACATTCTTCTCGTGACATATTCGGTTATCTCAATGTTCTGATACAACTTTTGTATGAAAAAAAAAACTGTTTTGAGTTGTAATTACATTCACATTAATAAATTCCAAAACAACTCAAATCGTATTTCTTAATCGTGCATAAATTTAGAAGGTACCTACCTATAATAAATAAAAGATTGTTTTTTGATTTTATTTAATAATATTATAGTATTTATTTATAGTACATAATATATTTATGAATTTATCATTACAAATATAGACAGGACTTGATAATTTAAAAGTCTTGTTGTTATTATTCATAAATGGATTACATTATTAACATTGTCAAAATGGATTTCATTTAAATATTTTCATAAAAATTTTGATTTTTGTAAAATGTGAACTTGTTGGTTTTTTCTTTTTTTTTATTATTATAAAGTTATGTAAACTTAAAAATAAAATTAATACAATATATTATCTATTCTATTTGTATATAATCCTGTTTTTATACTGCGTTTACTATTTGGTCAACACTTTTTATGTACATATGTATTTTATTTCATATTTGGTTCGGTTTTACAGTGTTTTTTTTTTTTATTTAATATTATGATATAGGGTATAACTTGTTTGATGTAATTTATTTGTAGGATTGACTTTAAAAGAAATCGATTTACATGTATTCACAAAATAATAATTGAAAAATTGATTTGCTCCTGAAAGCAATGACGTTAAAGAAAATATAAACAAAGAATTCCATTAAAATGTGAATTACCACTTTATACTTTCGATCCAAGAGTTAATCGAAAGTAAATAGACATGGAGATATGTTCTTTATTTAGGCAGTTATAGAATCTTGTATTGATATGGTCCTTTCTTATTCACCGAATTCGACCTAGGCAATAGTTTTTAGATTACTTACCATCCCACTCGATAAGGTCTGCAGTGGGATGGATATTGTTTCGGGAATTTCCGTCTTATATGTTCTTGTGTTTGCATCGTTTATAATAAATTGCTTAAAACGATTTCATAACTATTTCGTTATGTGTTAAAAGGAATTTAGCTATGTAATTAATATTCTATTTCAATAGTTGTAATCTATATATTAAATTACGTATATAAAATTTTGTTAGAGTCTATGACTGTCCTGAAATTACACTGTCATTCTTATGTGAAAATAGAATTGAAAATTAGAGGACAACGCAAGAAGAACATCACTTAATTGCTGCCACATTTTATCGCATGCTGTAACACAGAAGACGCGTAGGCAGGTGGTGAATGGGTAGATGTGGGATACATTAAATCACGTCTTCCAATTTTACAAAAATTTAGAACGTGAATGAAGATAGAAGGTAGCAAGCTAAATAATAAACTTGGATTTAAATAATGAGGTCATCAATCATTTGTGCGATTTAACGGAGATTTTTTGCACTTACTAATTTTTGAAGTTAATGACTTCTTACGCTTGTAATTTTAATATTTAACCGAGAAGTATAGTTATTATAGTAATTACTTTATTATTATAATAATAAAGTATTGTGATCGACACAAAAAAAAAAAAAAGTTTGCTACCCTGAAATTTTTTTTTTTCGCGTTTCATGACTAAATTAGCCTAAAAATGCAAAAAAAAAAATCCGTCTGTCTGTACGCCGTCCGCCGTACGCCGTACGCCGTCCGCCGTACGCCGACGTGTACGCTCAGCGCACATTAACTCCCAAACCCTTCAAGATAGAAAGTTTATTTTTGGAGGGATTGTAGATAGTTGCGGATCTCAGGCCGATACCCATTTTGGGGGGTGTACGGGTTCAGGGGGAGGCGAGGGGAGCGCTTAAACCGAAAAATACGAATTCAAATATCTCAACCATGGTAACAGCTAGGAAGCTAAAACTCAACATACATGTAGAGGGCTTTGTGGGACAACTTTTAAAAATAATTTAATTTTTTTATCCATTGGGGTGCGAAAAGGGGGGCTAAGAACCAATTGTCGGCCGAATTTTTTTTTCAAATGATTATATCTTCGAAATTACTTATCGTAAAAAAATCATATTTAGAGACCGTCAAGGTGGCATATAGTTCCATCGGAACCAGCTCAGAAAGCGGCTAATTATTGTAAGGGGGAGGGTCAGGGGGGTGCAAAGAAAAACACTTAAAAATTAATATCTCAACTATCTTTTAAGCTATGTAATTGAAACTTAAAACGTGTATTAAGCTATACTAGGCAAATACAAAAAAAATATAACATTTTGAAATAATAGTAGTGGGGGGAAATGGGGAACATTTCAAAAATGGCGCACTTTTCAAAATTACAAATCCTTATATCTCAAAAAATAGTACAGATATTAAATCAAAAATTTGTCAGATTCTAGAACTACATAATAGTTAATTTTGGTAAAAATTTTAAGCTGGGAGGTGTAAGGGGAGGGAGGTGATAAGCAAAAATGTCGAAAATTTTGAGTGATTTTTTTAGGGCTCTAGTGAAAGATAAAAAGTTAAAATTTTGCATGTGAATACCTATATTTAATGTACATAGAAAAATAATATTAACTTGATCCATATTTATTATAAACCGACTCCCCCGGTCTAACGTGCACAAGGTGTTTCATGTGCATTGAAAAAAACACATAAACTGAAAATTTTTGAGTGAAATTTTAAGGTAGAAACTTGAAAATTTGCAAAATGCATTTAAAAAAAATTTCTAAATATACGAAATATTAACTGGTCGAAAACCTTTAAAACTTCTACCCCCTCCCATACAAAATTATTTTTTCGACCATTTTCAAGAAATCAATTATCACCTAACCATTAAAAGCTATCAAATTCAAATTTTGCAAAACAACTTACAAAAATAATTAAAATGAAATTGTGCTCAAAGTTTTAAAATCGCGCTTGCCCTTCTACCCCCTCCCATACAAAAGTATGATTTCGACTAATTTCATTAAATCAACTAATATCCAACAAATTAAAAGCTATGAACTTGAAATTTCGTACGAGCATCTAACAACAAAAATGAAAGAAAATTGCATCACAAGTTTGATGATTCCCCTACCTCCTCTACCCCCTCCCATACAAAATTATTTTTTCGAGCATTTTTAAGAAATCAGTTATCAGCTAACTCTTAAAAGCTATCAATTTCAAATTTGGCATAAAAACTTATAAAAATAATTCAAATAAAGTTGTTTTAAAAGTTTTGAAATCGCGCTTGCGCTTCTACCCCCTCCCATACAAAACTATGATTTCGACCAATTTTATTAAATCAACTAATAACCAACAAACTAAAAGCTACGAACTTGAAATTCTATACAAGCACCTCACAAGAGACGCGAAATAAAACTGCGTATCAAATTTTACGATTTCCCTATATTCTCTACCCCCTCCCATACAAATGTTCGGTTTCATGAAAGTAAAATACACCGAATTTTATGAAAATTCTATGCAACTTCGTCTATGAAACACATTCTATACAGAGAATATTGGACGTGATTCAAGTAATTAATTAAAAAGCTATTAACATCCACCCACCCTTACTATTACCCCTACTCCTCCCCTCATAAAAACCCAAACTTACAGACACGAATGAAATATTGTTAACAGTCCTGCCCAAGAACTCCCTTTCACTTAGTCTTCCCTAACCACTCTAACCTGCATATTGACTTTCCACTCATCCGCAACTTGTCCCAAGAATAATAAAGTTTCGCCCGACTTGTTGGCAGTTTATTTTTCATTTGTTTGTGGAATTCTGCGCGCTAGATAATTTGAGCTTTGAAATGTACGCAAAGTATTCCATTTCGTTGAAAGCAGTGAGTTGCATAAATAAATTACCTAACTTTTGGCTTGCTTTCAGCACATTTGCATTGAAAGTATTTCGAAATTAGTGAATGTGTGTCATCAAAACTGTGTTTTTTGCTTGATATGATATGCGTCTTTGAACACGAATTACTCAATTTGGCTTCGAGATAAATCTAGAGATTGTGCACTAACTTTTAAAATATAAGATTTACCAATGAGCTATTAAGTAAATCCAAGATAGTATCGAAGAGCTGTCGACTTAGTTATTTCCGTTTCTTCTTCAATGGCACTACAGCCCAAATCGGGCTTTGGTCTCCTAATCTTTAGGTTCCATAATATCTTATTTGTTATTTTGAAAGAGTTGTTAGCCTTTCGCATGAATTACACAATTCGCCTTCGAGATAAATCTAGACGACTGGACATTAACTTGTAAAATATAAGATTTACCAATTGTAGTGATTACTCACTACCCGCCTTCTCGTTCCTATAGATCAAATATCTATAGAGGCCATTCATGAATTGCGTCATGATTGTTTTCTTCGCTAGATTAAAAGTGCTCATGTGTCATTTTTTTTTTAGAACACCCGAGCCGCCGATTTGCAATGCATTATTTCAATGGCAATAGGGCATACAATATACGGAAAAATTTATCTAGGTTTTCGTATATTGTTGTTTGATTGTTGTTGTTGTATTAAGTGTAAGACTTTTCGTGTGTTATTGAACGACCCAAAATAAATTTATGGAATGATTGGGTGGCCTTGGTATTCAAACCCAGATATTGGTAAATTTTGAATACCAGGCACTTTCGGAAAAGAATGGTAGGTAATGTGTGCTCAAGCGAATGAGCTTTCGCGCACTCGCATTCTGACCACACATAAAGTCAGACGAGCCAAGCCGGGCAGCTGTTCTGCAAAAGCTGATAGTCGAAAAAATCAGATTTGGATAAGTCCAAAACGTACTCTACGCAGTAAAAGTGTTTAATTTTTACTACACAATAAACTATTAAATAAATCGAAGATATAGGATGTTTTTTTTAGTTGCGAAGAACTTTAAATTAAATATTTGTTAGAAGAGACATTAACCACACATTACTTCCTCGCTACAATACCAAAATAATAGAATCCTTAGCCATTGAACTTACTGATTCGAAACATCAAATAATATCAGTCTATTTTCCTGGGACCAAGCTAAATCCAGGTAAGTTAAATCTCTTCAGAGATGATATTAAACTTTTTTTCCGAAACAGCGCTAAAAAATTGATCTGTGGCGACCGTAATGCAAAGCATAGACTTTGGAATTGCTTTAATGCTAACCAAGCTGGTAGAATCCTATTTGAAGAACTAGCTAAAACACCATTTGTTGTGCACACACCTACGAAGCCAACAAACTATCCTCCAAAAGGAAGATGTTCTACTATAGACCTCATTTTTGATAATGGATCTATACCTATCTCCCAGCCTATAACACTTCATGAACTGCCCTCAACTCATTTACCAGTTATTTTCACTATCTTAATAAGCACAGTGATAGACAAAACGCAACATACAATCCCTTGCATCGCAAAGGTAAACTGGCTTAGATACCAGCAACAGCTCAAAAAAAATTTGAGCGGGTTGAAATTATATCTTTCCATTCCCCAGACATCAACAGAAATAGATCGGTGCGTTGATACCCTGACTAGCATAATACTAAAAGCCTTTCATAAATCTGCTCCTAGAATAAAAATCGCCGATAATGGACTCAGACTCACGCCTTACATTGAATTTCTAATCAGACGCAGAAATAATGCAAGGCGTAATTGGCAAAGATCTCGAGATCTATTGCTCAAACAGGAAGTCAATCAGCTAAGCAAAACTGTGCAAACTCTCATAAGCAAGATCAGAAATGATAAATGGAATCAAATGCTTTCTGATCAGGTTAAGGGTTCCAGAAAACTCTGGCAGCTGAATTCATTCTTTAAAAGGGGCCAGAAGTTCATTCCTCCTTTAAGTCATTGCCAGACTTTTGCATTCACTGAACAAGAGAAAGCTAATGCGCTAGCAGTCAACTTCCATAAATTCCATCTGACCTCTCAAAATTTGACTCATGCGGCTACAGAAGCCAAAGTAAAGGCATTTACTCATATGGAAATCGGCACGGCCCAGGAATTAAATCCTGAAGCACTGCGTAAACCTAAAGAAATCCGGCAGATTCTACGCAAAATGAAACCCAGAAAAGCGCCTGGTCTAGACAATGTCTCAACGCTAATGGTCAAAAATCTACCTAACGTTTCCATAATTTTCATGAATTTCATCTTCTACAGCTGTCTCAAAATCGGCAACTTCCCTGAAATATGGAAGCATGCAGTAATTATACCCATTCTCAAACCGGGAAAAGACCCTGCCCAACCCACAAGTTACCGTCCTATAAGTCTACTGTCAGTCATGAGTAAACTGTTTGAAAAAATAATTCTGCTTCGCCTGAACATAATTATTGAAAATCTGAAAATCATACCTAACTCTCAGTTCGGTTTTAGATCAAAGCACTCCACAAATCACCAACTTAATAGAGTCAAAACTGATATCATCAAGGGTTTTGAAGCCAAAAACTCTACAGGAATGATTACTCTCGATATCGAAAAAGCGTTCGATTCAGTATGGCACGAAGGTCTCATCTACAAACTCCACAATTTCGCTGTCCCCACGTATATGGTGCAACTGATTCGATCATATATCACGCACAGATCATTTACTGTAAACGTCCAGAGCAAATACTCATCCCAGCACAAGATTCCTGCTGGTGTTCCTCAGGGCTCTTGTCTCAGCCCAGCGCTATACAATATTTATACGGGTGACATCCCCCAAAGAACAGAATGCCAAGTCGCTTCTTTTACAGACGACACTGCTATTTACTCTTCTTCATCCGACCCGAATACCACCATAAGAAATCTCCTGGCCCAGCTTGATGACATCCATAAATTCTTCAGCAAGTGGAAAATTCAAATTAATGCAGACAAAAAACTATGCATATATTTTACAAAACGACGAGCTACGCGATACCTCCCAGCTCCTACCTTGAATCTATTAGGGCAACCTGTCAAGTGGGCTAAATCTATCAAATACTTGGGCATTACCTTTGATCCCAAGCTCACGTTTCATTTACACATGGAATCAGTAGTATCTAAAGCGACAAAAACTATAAAAATATTGTATCCTCTGATCAATAGGCGATCGAAACTGTCCCAGGAAAATAATCTGCTTTTATTTAAAACTATAGTCCAACCAGCAATCACGTATGGTGCATCCATTTGGAATTCTTGTACCAACATTCATAAAACCAAGGTACAGATCGTACAAAACAAATGGCTAAAGATCCTGCTTGACAAACCCATTAATCCACAATAAAGGTACATGATATGGCTGAAGTGAAACTAATAAAAATTAGAGGAAACGAATTAACAAACAATTTTTTAATTCGCAGCGAATATTGCAACAATCCACTAATCGCTCAATTTTTAAAAAACTAAATTAATAAACTTATTATTAAATTAAAATAAAACACAGAAAAATGTTTTTAATATCCATGAAACTGGCTTTATTTGAAAGATAACTTTATAGCATTAATGTTTAAATATGATTTCGGGTAAGTGGTCGCCGCGGCTGGCGCGTATATGGCGTAGTCAGGAGGTCTAATTTTCACGCACATATTTTGTTCAGTGATGAAGCACACTTTTGGCTAAGTGGCTATGTCAATAAGCAGAATTGTCGCATTTGGAGCCATGATAATCCACAAACCATGTCGAATCATTTGTACATCCAGAAAAAGTCACCATTTGGTGCGCTTTATGGGCCGGTTGAACCATTGGTCCATATGTCTTCAAAAGTGATGATGGTCAGAACGTTACAGTCAACGGTGAGCGGTACAGAGACATGATTACTAACTTTTTCGTACTTCAATTGGAAGGCAACCATGTCGCAGATATGTGATTTCAACAGGACGGCACCCCATGCCATAGAGCGCGTGATACAATTAATTCACTGAAAGAAATATTTGATGATCGATTAATTTCATGAAATGGACCTGTTAACTGGCCAACTCGTTCGTGCGATTTGACGTCATTAGATTTATTCTCTGGGGATATGTAAAGTCCCATGTCTACGTCGATAAACCAGAAACTTTTGAGAACATTCGACGCGTTATTGCGAAATACAGTCTGATTTACTGCGAAGTGTTTGAAAATTAGACTTCCAGATTACGCCATGTACGTGCCATCCGCGGCGGCCAAATGCCCGAAATCATATTCAAACGTTAATGCTACAAAATTATGTTTCAAATAAAGCCAGTTTTATGGATATTAAAAACATTTTTCTATGTTTTATTTCAATTTAAATTTCTCCGCCTTTGAAAAAAACACCTGGAATCCTTTTTTTCAATAAAATTTCGAAACATAATTTAAATAATTTTTTCTCTATTTCTCTTTGTTCACACATAGTTATAAGGTTTTTTTTTCTGTACAACAATTTTAGATTCGAATGATTCTCTTTAGTTTTTTTTTCGATAAAAGTAAGTAAAATTTCACTAATGAAGTGTTAGAATAGGTATTGAGGGACCATGCATCCCCTTCATGTACGGCGAAACCCTATCACGTAATCCCGGCTACCGCTGGGACATAGTTCTTCTAAACGCTAGGGCACGCATTAATTTTAACGACAGCACCCTCAACGATGAGGCGTCTTCCAGGTCGAATTGTCTCACCGCACGCTTCTGAGCAGTCGATAGGAAGTACTGTGTTGACCTGGAAGGACCTCCATTATTTTGCATGCGAAATGTGACCCCGGTGGCTCATTTCTTATCAATTTCTAAGCGTTACTTAACGTCATCAGTGATTTTTGCAAAATGAGCTACCCCAAGATGACTATTTTGAAGATTTATTACAGTAACGGCTAGAAAAATTTTACAAAAATTCATTAATTTCTCGCCATAATAAGATAAATCCTTCAACTTCAATTTACATTTTCACATAATTCTTCGCCAACGCATTTGTCTCTGATCTGCATTATAATGGAAATGGAATACTCCCTTTCTCTTAGCAACGAAAAGGACGACCAAAAAAGGCGACGAAATGAAACAATTTAAATAATTTCCTCAGAATAAATCATAAGCCCGGAAAAGTTTCCTCGAAACAACCACGTACATATATATATATTTGGGACATCAAAGCACGCAGGTACACTACTCTTGGCCTCGTCTACATTTTCTCTGATACTCGAATAAGCAGCTCAGTAAAAAAGGACAAAACTTTGAATTTTCAATTTGTGCAATTTCGGAGTCATGAAAAATTGACTCAACTAAACGAAATGGTAAAACGTGCAACTTTAGCGATTAGCAACTAATTAGGTGTTTTCTACGAATTTTGATCTGGGCTTTAAGTCTTAAGAAGTAATTTTATGTTAATTTCTGCTGATGAATTATCACATTGAAGGAAAAGTTAACATTCACATTATTAATGCCGGTTTTGCCGCCGGCCATAAATTAACTTCATCAACATCATTATAATAATATGCTGTCTCTTGTAAGTAATATGTGAAGGAATGAAATGTATTTTATGGCAAATGAGAAGTTCAGTTTGATATAGAAATTACCGTCGTCACATTATCGTAATGATGAGACGTGAAGATTTCAAGGTAATCGGGTAGATAGGTGTCTAGCCAGGATGCTTAATCAAATTAATGGACTATCGCTTCGTAGATACAGTTTTCGTGTAGATATTCTAATGAGATAATCAAAATATTGTATTATCCTGGTATGCAATATACATTTATATAGTATGAATAGAATGGCATGCCAAATTAAGGACATGATTTGAATAAATTATTTGGCCACGTAAGCTTAGAAAAGAATTTTCGCTCGAAAAGAAATCCGGTGATTTAACATGTTTCAGGACGAGAAAGCTTCGCTCATATAGCAAAATCACGATTTTTAATGGATAATGCATTAATGACTGTTTGAAAGGTGGGTGTGAATCAAAGGAATCGTATTTTAATCAAACGTAATGTAGGCAGACAGCTCTGATAACTGATTTCTCATCGTTTTTATATAAAAATTCGTAGATTCTTTTGAGACTCGATTGTTCCGAGGTATGAGAATCGATTATTGAAGGTTGTATTTTGAAAAAATAATTTGGTATAGGGGAAGATCATGTTACTTGGTTCGGATTTCACTTAATGCACTATAACTTTTTTTTTTTTTTTTTAAAGCCGAACACAACTTAGGGGGTCACCCTTTAATGTAAATTACACAGTCATGTCGGTAAGGGAAAGAAAGGAGTAAGGAGTTGAGGTTAGTCGGGATTAAAAGGAGGGAAAAGCCTAAAATGCCGGTGGACGTTGAGTTTGAAACGTCGAAGGTCGTATGACAATGGGAATACATCTTTAGGCAATGCATTCCAGAGCTTAGAAGTTCGGGGTACGAATGACCGCCTATATTTCACTGTGCGGGAGGTCGGAAGCTTAACAGTTAACTCGTGTGCGCTTGATGATAGGCGTGTATTTCTAGGAAATGAGTACAGAGGAGGAATAAGTTTAGCGAGTTCCTCACTGCATTTACCAGGAAAGTAGAGGTAGTAAATGTTTAGTACACCAACATTTCTGCGATGCTCAAGGGAGTCTATAGAAACCGTGATGGCTTCATCTCCAATTAGTCGGAACGCCTGTCTCAGGACACGGTCGAGCATTGCAAGTTGCGTTTTAGGTGCCCCAGCCCATAAATGAGAATTGTACTCGAGGCGTGGTCTAATGTAGGCCTTATAGATATTTGCTAAGTCACTGGGAGTAAAATATTTTTTACATCTTCGGAGAACTCCTAGGCGTTTGGAAGCGTCAAGTGCTACGTCAAGTATGTGCTGGTTTCAATTAAGGTGGTTATTTATTTTGATGCCAAGGAGTGAGAAGTATTCGGAGGAGTTTAGTGGGATACCACCGAAGGTTACATTAGGAACCAACGCCGGGACATTACGTTTAAGGGAAAGATGACAGGCTTGCGTTTTTGAAGTGTTGAACTCTACTCTATTTATCCTGCCCCATTCCAAGATTAGATTCAGGTCAGAGTTCAATGATCCAAATAGTTCGGCACGTTTAGATGCTACCGGGACACGGTGAGCGTTAGTAATCGAGTCGAGTTCATAGATGTTATCCAGGGTACTGTCATCTGCAAAGCAATAAATCGGATTGAGCGTTGACGACAGAAGGTCATTGAAAAAAATAAGAAAGAGTGTGGGTGATAAAACAGAGCCTTGGGGTACTCCGGAATCTATGGGAAAGGGAGAAGATGACACGCCATCCAATACGACTTGTATGGAACGTTCATGTAAGAAACTCTCGATCCATTTTACAAGGTTATTATTAAAGCCGACTGCTTTGAGCTTCTCTAGGAGACAATTGTGCCAAACTCTATCGAACGCTTTAGCGATGTCAAGCGCCAGAACTTGACCTTCGCCAAATTTATGGATGCAAGAGTTCCAACGGTCAGTCAGATAAACCAAGAGGTCACCTGTAGACCGTCCGGAACGGAATCCGTATTGTCGATCATTGATAAGTTTGTTATCTTCAAGATAGCGGACTATTTTGCGATTCACAGCCGTTTCCATCACTTTCGACAGAACGGAAGTAATGGCGATGGGGCGATAGTTGGCGGGCAACGCTTTGTTACCTTTCTTGGGAATCGGCTGAACATTCGCCATTTTCCACGTGCGCGGAAATTTTCCAGAAGAGTAAGAGAGATAGAATAAATCTCGCAGCGGTTTAGCCAGGGACGCAAAACAATTTTTTAGGACTAGGGGAGTAATACCATCGGGACCTGCAGATTTCTGAGCGTTGAGCTCACGAAGAATTCTGGATATAAGTCGTGTGCGAAAATGGATCACAGGTAGATGAAATCCAGATGGTGATACCGGCGGGGGAGACTGGTTTGTCGCTAGTAGCCTGGAGTTTCGTGCGAAACTTGCTGCGAGAAGATTGGCTTTCTCAACAGGATGGACTACAATTCGGTCCCCATCTAGAAGAGGTGGTGTAGATGATTTAACATCGTTGCTGTTAACCGTTTTAACAAATGACCAAAACGATCTCGAGCCATTTGGCGATTCAAGAATTTTCTGTCGAAGCTTTTGGTCGTGTTGAAACTTAGCTTTCTTCAAAATTGAATTGCATGTATTTCTTGACATGTTGTAAAGAGATCTGTTGGCAAACGTTGGGCTGCTCTTAAAAATTTGAAAATATTTTTTCTTGTTCCGGATGGCTGTAAGACAATCAATAGTAAACCACGAATCCTTCGACGGCTTGATACCTTTGTAATTAAAGGGTATGAAGAGTTCCATACCCTTAAGGATGGTTTCAGTTACAAGCTGAGAAGCTGTATCACAATTATTAGACTCGAAAAACTGATTTAATGCTCCCCAGTCTGCTTTTTTGTAACACCAGATGGTTCTTCGAGGAACTTTGACTTTTAATGTATTTACCACTGAAATCGGAAATTGTGCTCGAATCATAAAGTGATCAGTATTCCCAACTGGGGATGGCGATATTACAGAAACAGAGTATTTGTCGGGATGATTCGTTAGAAAAATGTCAAGCAAGTTTGAAGCATAGTTTGCTATTTCAGGCAATCGAGTGGTTCGGTTACCAACTGCACTAGTCCATTTAGTGAAGCGAAGAGCTCAGTATCTTGACCCTGTTGGTCCGTATTGGTAGAATGTTGCAGCCAGGCAACATTATGAACGTTGAAATCGCCCGCTACAACGACTTCAACGTCAGGGTTTGCATCATACAACGCCTCAATAGACTCAGACAACCTATCCAATTCTGTTCTAGTTTTTGCTACTGTCATTGTCGGACTTCTGTATACATAGCAAAAGAAAATAATTTGTCTTTGGACTTGAAGTTTCACCCAGGAGTAGTTAAACTCTGGGTTGGTACAGGTACCTAGATGGGAAACAACTTGGAAGGCTACATCATCGCGTATATATATAGCGATACCCCGCTGCTGGAAAAATGTAGGTATGAGGTGGTAGTCAGGGATAGTAAGATACTGTTCACTACCAGGTAGTACTTTAGTCTCACAAAGTGCTAATACATCAGGTCTGGCGATTTGAGTATGGATGTATAGGGATAAATAGGCACCACTCAACCCCGAACATTCATTACAAAAGATTAATGCATGATATTTCTCGTGTATTTTGTTTTAAAGGTACAAATCTCAGCTTTATATAATGCACTATTATTATTTATGTTATGAACGAAAGTGTAAATCAAAACGGTACAATTACTACTTTTACCTTGGATCTTTATAAAAAAAAAACTTTTTAAAATGTTTACTTTTCATATAAATAACTTTTATTATGAATATCGAAATATTTATGAACACAAATAACCTAATGATTACAATTATTCATTATAAAATTAGTATTCGACGAATCTCATGAAAATTAAAATGGATTTTCCAGAATAGAATAGTATATAATTCTTTTTCAATGGCACTACAGTCCAAATTAGGTCTTTGGCTATAAACCTTTGTCAAATGGTTTGGTCATACTTGACACTACCCTTGATTTCTCAATTCTTGACTTTATACAACTTGCTACGGACCAAGGTACAAGTAATATTATAAATAGGACCAAGGTACAAGGATGTTACCTAGCACAGTAAAGTATTTTAATTTAACACAGTAACGATCAATCTATTTCATAATAAGAGGATTTAAAACAGGATAAACAAGCAAAACGCAAAACTATCGAGGAAAAAGTCACAAGGTTTCGCAAATTATTACAAAAAAAAAAAACACTTAAAAAATTTACTTTGAATGCCGAAAAATTATTTTTTCTTCCCGAGCGAAATACGGGATAATTCGAAAGGGTGAAATTTATTGAAAATTTACTGAAAACAAAGGACACAAATTTAGTAACTTATACAGAACGTTTTTAAATTACAAGGTACTATAGGTCCAAGGTGCATGACCATAGGGGAAGGTCATGCACCTTGGACATTGGTTCACTCTTTTTCAAACCGTACACCTATCTGGACGACACCTTTTTTATTGCTTCAAAATCTTTTCAATAGGTAGTATACACACGTATGCGATGATTTTTTTTTAAATTGTTCATCTTAAACAAAATGGATGTTTAAACATTTGAAGAATCGTTGGTTTCGCTCTTTTATTATCTCCCGTTGTAATTGTCGCACAGATTTCGTTCTTTTGGTTCTTTGGTAAACAATTGTAGTTACTAACAATTTAAGCACTTAAAATTGATTTTCGTAGCTGCCCCCAGTTGATAAAAAATCGGAAAAATACGGTCGTATTCTTTGATTCATTCTCAAAAATTGAAGGAAAAAAAATTTAGAGCAATTATGGGATCAACTATGTTAATTACGCGCCGAATTTGTTATTCCAAAAATCATGAATTTATTTATTTGAAGGATAAATAGTTGAAATGAAGATGAATTTATTCATCATAAAATTGACTGTAATGCATTAAAAATGAGTTTAAGTGTTTGTTGTGAAAGTATAAAAACCTTTTTCAAGATCAGTGTGAAATGAAAAAATATTACAATGGATATTATTTTCATTGCATTTATTATATTAGTACATAATTACAAATACAATGTTGATGAATATTGCTATCAGTGGTTTCTGCAAATCATTCAATACTTCATGATGCATACTTCTGTTGGATATTCGTGCACTGAAACTGGTTTAGCATTTTATTAATTATACTCTGTAGATGAAATCTGAGAGTATTAAAAGTTTGCTATCCAGTTTACAGCGCTAAGAAATAAGGCACGGAGAAAACACTGAATAATACAGAAGTTAATATTATCACACAAGAATCTCAAAACCGGATATCCGTCCGTTGCGTTCTATAGCTTGAGAACGCGTTGAGCTAAGAAGTTCAAATTTCTTACACGTTATTTTTGACGAAAAAGTAAGGTCAAGTTCGTGAGTGGGCCAAATCACTTCATCCCTTTTACCCCCTCCCATACAAAATGATACAATTTCATAATTTGACAACTGATTTTCTCGAGTACAAAAGCTTTTGCTCTAAAATGTGGAATATAGTATTTTTATGATGATTCTAGTCTACAGTACAAAAAACATAATAGGACTACGATTGTGCGTGAAGCCCAATCGTGCGATACTCTAGATGAGGAGAAATGTTTTTATTTTTATGCACTTTTTCATGAAATGCTCTAAGCCAATTTACTCAGAGCGTATAAAATTGATCGAGCTGAAATTGTGCACTAAATATTTATTTAGAATTATTGGTAAAACCGAAAAAAATTTAGACGTTTAGCTTTACCCCTTCTACCCCCTCCCATACAAAATGACACACTTTACACACACAACTTTATAAAAAGTCGACTTTCCTGAAAAGTATGAATGCTACTGATCTGCAATTTAAAACATGTCGAAAGCATGATGTTTATAGTTATTTCTGAAAAATCATTAAAAACTCGCCCCTCCTTCCATTACCTCCCATACAAACTGCCCTACTTCACTACATCTAATACACTAATTTTCTCAGTACCTATTAAATTTTTAAATCCTAAATTTTGCATAAAACATTTTGATATCAACCTTTGCATCATGTGAAAAAATTAGTTCAATGTCGTAACCCCTTCTACCACTTCCCCTTCAAAATTTCTTAAAATACAAAGAGTATCGCACGATTGGGCTTTATGCCCAATCGTACTCCTGTTATGTTTTTTTATCTGTGTTACAGTGCTACTTTAAAGTTCCTTTAATTGTTATCGCTGCTTGAAAACGGGATGCATTAAAACTCGATTATCATCGAATTTTACGGATACATAATCATTTTTTTCCGGGCATCATTCGGCTGTTATCATCAATCAAATCAATCTATCCAATTTCCTTTCAAGACCCACTATATGAGCATAGGACAGAAAAAACACACAAGGTGCGATCCTGAGCATCGTCCTTTGACTGTTGTCAGGACTCTTGTATTCCTCTGGCATCCTGCTTAATTGCTCGCTACATGGTCGACCAAGTCGACGTCTTCCTTGAGGATTATAATTCAAAGCCTGTTTGGCGATGTTTTGCTCTGGTTTCCTCAAAGTGTGACCGATCCACTGCCACTTCCGCCTTTGAATCTCAATACCAATTTTAGTCTGTTCAGTTGCACTCGAAAGTTCGTCGTTGGAGATCACTTCTGGCCAGAATATTCTTAAAATGCGTTGGAGTCATTGGTTCACGAAAGTTTGTAGTTTCTTGGTAAGTCGAACGGTCAATTTCCACTAAGTACAACCATATACCAGCACAGATTTGACGCATGCGTCAAAAACTCGCAGCTTCGTGCGAAGGGAGATTTCTCTTAACCTCCAGAAAGGGGAAAGGATGCCGAAGGCCTGACAAGCTTTATTTAGCCGAGCCTTAACATCCTTTTCGGCTCCGCCGTCCATGCTGACAATGCTTCCGAGATACCAAAAATCTTGCACCTCTTCCACATCTTGTCTGTTAAGAACAATCGGTGTGCTTGTGTTCGAACCCATGTGCATGTACTCATCAGATTGATGAAAATTCTTTATCGAATCTACCACATTTTTAACTAATGATGGGTGGACTCGCATTACTTAAAACTCCTTTTGTAGCAGTTTTTTTCTCCGCCGTCATATGAGTTGTCGTTGATGCTGAATTTCGCGAAAGAACCATTGCTTTAGAATAGTTAAAAAAAATTGATCCAAATTGTATGATCTTTACTTGCATCGAATTATACTTTTAACGTTTGCAAAATATTTGCTTCGTCATTATGACCATCATTGCTATTTGGACTAAGTACTTAAGAAAATTTCATTTTAATTATTTCGGTTATATTTTTCATCTTTTCTGCCGAGTATCGCTTCTGGGTGATTTTTTTTTTGTTAATGGGCGAAGACCCTAATAAGCTCAAACCTCTATTTATTGCATCAACTGTTTCCGAAACTGCTGCACTATGTGCACTAAGAAATGCTAAACTGACGGTGATTTCAGAATTGCCATCAGATAATTCATCACTGGTAATGTGATTGAATTCCACGGGGTTAGCCGTTCGCTGCTTAACAAAATAAAAATAGTTAAGTCTATGCAGACTATATATGTATGATTGAAAAATTGAATACAATTTTCATGCTATGTTATAGTTTATGCAAACCCTTTTTGAATATTGCATTAGAACCCGACATAACATACCTCTTGGCTTTGTTGCTGCTTATGGACTACATCCATATTGTTATACTCTAGATGAAATTTGAGAGTATATTGTGTTTACCTTAGCGTTTGTAACGCTAAGAAATATTGCTCGCACAAAGGTATAGAAATTTTTGCTGTCTTTCAAAAATCTCGATTCCGAGTGACCGTCTGTCCGTCTGTCTACAACATAACTCTCGAACGCCTTGAGGTATCATGCTGAAATTTGTTGTATGTCATTTTTAGCGAAAAAAATAACTTTAAATTCGTAAACGGGCTATACCCTTCCCTTATACACCCTCCGATACAAATTTCACGAAATTCCGAAAATCCAAGAAATTGATTTTTCTTCGAAACTATTTAGTTAGTTTTGAAAAATTCGTTGTTTTTTGTTTTCATTGAAACTAGCAAAGTTATAAGGACGAATTTTTGCGAGAATTAATTTTATTATAATTGCAATGAGTTTTGAAAAATTTATCAACTTCACCTCACTCCTTCTACCGCCTCCCATACAAAATTCACGAAATTTTGAAATTTCAATTAAATTAGTTAGCTTTGCCACTGCCAAAGCTATGGGCTTGAAGTTTTGTGGATAGTATAATAATAAAAATATCATTGACGACGGAAAATTTTATTTTGATCCGTATACTCCTTCTACCCCCTCCCATACTAATGCATAATTTCCATTAAAACTAGGATAAGTACAAACTTGAAATTTTGCCAGAATTTGTTTCTTAATAATTGCAATAAATGATAAAAAAAAACTATCAGCTTCACTTCACTCCTTCCACACACCTCCCATTCATATGTCTATATTATAAATTCATGGAAAGCATTTCTCCTTCAAACATATGAGAGCTATCGACTTTGAAATTGAAACAGCGCATGGCAATAATGATGTTGATAAGCAGTTTCAAAATCATCCAAAATCTTACACTTCCTCTGCCACATTACATACAAATACCCCAATTTCGGGAAGACTACGTCTAATTTCAATGAAAAACATAACAGGGCTACGATTGCGCGTAAACCGCAATCTTACGATACTCTAGATGAAATAGAATTTTTTGTGATCCCAAGAAATTTTGTATGGGGAGTGTTAAAAGGGGTGATAGCATTGAACTAATTTTTTCCCCATCATGCTAAAGTAGCTATAAAAATGTTTTATACAAAATGCTTACTCCAAAAATTGAATAGGAGCTGAGAAAATTAGTGTGTTAGATTTAGTGAAAATGTGCAGTTTGTATGGAAGGTGGTAGAAAAAGTGGGGGGATTTTAGTGATTTTTTCAGAAATAACTAAGAATATCATAAAATTGACATCTCTTATATTTTAGACCAGTAACATTCATACTTTTCAAGAAAATAGATTTTTTGTGAAGTTGTGAAACTGTGTCATATTGTATGGGAGGGGGTCGAAGTAGTAAAGCTAATCAAATATTTTTTTCTGATCTTAGTGATAATGCTAAATAAGTATTTATTACAAAATGTGAGCTCGATAAATGTTATATGTTCTGAGGAAATCGGCTTAGAGCATTTCATGAAAAAGTGTAGTTTGTATGGGAGGGGTTGGAAGGAGAGGGAGAACGCAAATAATTTTTATACTGTATATTGAAATCATTATGAAAGTAATATATCCCGAAATTCAGACTTATAGCTTTTATACTTTTCGAGCAAATCCATTTATAGTCGAATTGCGAAATTGTACCATTTTGTATGGGAGGGGGTAGAAGGGGTGAAGCTAATCGTCTAATCGTCGTTTTTAGCTTTACTAACAATTTTAAATAAATATTTAGTGCACAATTTCAGCTCGCTAAATTTTATACGCACTGAGTAAATTGGCTTAGAGTAATTCATGTCAAGTACAGTTTGTATGGGAGGTGGTAGAAGGAGGGGGAGGACACGCATAAGTTTTATACGGTAGATTGATATTATCATAAAAGTAATATATTCCAAATTTCAGGCCAATAGCTTTTATACTTTTCGAGCAAATTCGTTTATTGTCAAATTGCGCATTTGTGTCATTTTGCATGGGAGGGGGTCGAAGGAGTGGAGCGATTTGGCCCGTTCACGAACTTGACCTTACTTTTTTGCTAAAAATGACACACAACATTTTTTAGCACTATAGCTCATAGCTTTCGAGAGTTATGTTGTAGACAGACGCACAGACGGACAGACAGACAGTCAGATGGTCACTCGGAAACGAGGTTTTAGAGCGGCAACAAATATTTCTGTACCCTTGGCGGCTCTGTGCGAGTGTTATTTCTTAGCGTTACAAACGGTAAGGCAAACACAATATACTCTCAGATTTCATCTAGAGTATAATAATGAAGGCTTCAGACTAAATTCAGCATGAAACATTTTGCACCTCATCATGCTACAGTAGGTTTATAAATGTATTATACAAAATGTAAGCGCCAAATATTGAATAGGTTCTGAGAAATTTAGTATATTGTATTTAGTGGAATTGCGCAGTTTATATGGGAGATGGTAGAAAGAGTAGAGGAATTTCAGTGATTTTTTCAGAAATAACTATGAATACTATCAAATTGACATATCTTAAATTTCAGACTAGTAACATTCATACTTTTCAAGAAAATCGATTTCTTGTGAAGTTTTGAAATATGTGTCATTTTGTGTGGGCAGTGAAGCTAATTATTTATTTATTTGTTTGATCTCAATGAAAATGCTAATTAAGTATTTAGCTCAAAATTTGACCTCGATAAATGTTAAGGGAATTGAGAAAATCGGCTTATAATGCTTCATGTAAAAGTGTAGTTTGTATGAGAGGTGGTGAGATTCGAATAATTTATACATCATATTTATGACAAAAATAACATCTTCCAAATTTCAAATAATTAGCTTTCATAGAAAGAAAATTTGATTATTGCAAATTATTGAAAATGAGTAATTTTGTATGGAAGGGGGTAGAAGGGGTGGAGCGATTTGGCCCGCTTACGAACTTGACCTTAATTTGTCGTCAAAAACTACGTGTACAAAATTTGAACATACTAGCTCGATGCGTTCTCGAGCTAGAGAGCGAACGGACGCTTGGACGGACTTCCGGTTTTGATATTTTTGAGCGACAAAAATATGTCTGTACCCTTGGCGATTCAGTGCGATCATTATTTCTTGGCCTTACAAACTTTAGAGCAAACTTATAAGACTCTTTGATTCCATCTACTGTAGTTATTTCTCAAAAATCAATAAAAAAACCCCACTCCTTGTACCACCTCCCATAAAATCTGCACAATTTCAATAAATCTATTACACTAATTTTCTCAGCACCTATTAAATGTTTGAGGCTTAAATTTTGTGTAAAACATTTTTATAGCTGTCAACCTTTATACCACTCCCATGCAATATTTCTTGGAATCCCAAAAATTTCTATTTCATCAAGAGTGTCGTATGATTGAGCTTGACGCACAATCGTAGTCTAATTATGTTTCGATATGATTTCAAACTTTGGATTTCGATGAAAGTGATTGTTTTGTATTCGTACATATTTTAAGACACAAAGCATCAGGCTCGTAGGATTCAGCCTGACAAAAAAAAACCGATTCATTGATCGTTTTTTAGTTTATTTTCCAGTCATTGTTTTAAATTATCGAAATCGAGATTTTAGAAAAATTTAGCATAAAGATGTCATAACTTTTGGAATCGGAATTTCAGAAATCGACATTTAAAAAAAAAATGATTTTCGAAAAATGAAACTGAAATTGTATTGAAAATGATAGAGTGCAAATTTTGAATAGTGAATTTATTCTTGTAGTATTTCGTCTTTATGAGAATATAACAGCGGTCTTTTTTCTTTAATTTTATATCAATCATTTGCTAAAAAATGAATAATTAATAAATTATTGTGCACAGACAGATTTTATGAAATACTCATCGAAGCCATCAACTATATTATGCCATTATTTTGATCAATGTACAAGAAATCCAACAGCAAAAATATGAATGATGATATCAACATTACATGGGTAATTTGCAACAAGAAACGTCCATAACCAATGCCTATCAGTTTATTAAGTAGGTAGAGGTAAGTAAGGGCGATGATGGAAATGTTTCACTCTCAAATCGAATTCTTATGTAAATCGCTTTGATAGAATATTTATATGTACGAGAGCTATTGATTTATTATCATGTCGCCATACATTCGAGTTTCTTTTAAAGCCAACTTTAAATTCTTATTGAAAAAAGAATAAGGTATTCCTATGAAAACTTTTTGATAAATAAAATTGTATAATGATTAAGTGTACACATATATGTACTCTACATGATTATTTTATTGTCGTTAAATAAAACCATTTTCCCGTTTTGATATATTTTACGATAAGAAAATTGAATTAAGATATGTTCCTACTTTTATCAAAAAAATCGAAATTTTTTGTTCCTTCAAATCACAAATAAATCGCTACAATTACTCGAACTACGACGTCTCACATTCAAATTCTTTTTGAATTTTAAAACCGACGTTAAAAAGATTTTCGTACGATTTGAAAATTTGGAACCGTAGGTTTTTGGTAGTTCTTTGGCCGTACTGTTATCATTTGTAAAATCATCCGAATTTTGTTCTTGATTCTGTTGTGTTTCATAAGAGTTTCGCATTTTTGGCGAGGACGAACGACTCGACGAGGCTCGACTCGATACACGACCGATTCGCGATAGATCTCGACGGACACCTTGTTGTTGTTGTTGTTGTGGTCGATAGCCATCATCGTCTTCGTCGTCGATATCACTTTCGCTTACCTTTAGAATATTTTCCAGGTTCAGGATACGTTTATTAGGTTTCTTCGAAGATGCGGCCGATATTGTATTTGTTGCTGTTGTTGTTATTTTCAAACTCGAATTCGAATTTGAATTTGAATTCTCAAATTCTTTTCCGATACTTTTCTGTTTGACGATTTTTCGTGCTGGAAGATCCATTCTTCGGTGCTTTTGAATTGTTGCCGTTACGGCCAGTCGTTGCCTCTCGCGTTCAGTCAAATTATGAATCCTTTTCGGATTCAGCTTTACTTGCGCCACTATACCGACTAGAAGTTCGTCCACGTTATGATCGAGACCGCTAGAAGTTTCTATAAATTTACATGCTATCTCCTTAGCTAATCGTCGACCAGCTGTAAATGATTGAATGGGAAAAATAAGAATTTTTTATTTGTAAAAAATAGATGTATCAGTTTTCAGGGAAACAATGGAATTAGAAATCAGGGTGGTACTTACTTTGTCGAGACACTTCCCTGTGTCGTTCCAAGTCCGTTTTGTTTCCTACTAATATAGCACCACGCGTCAATAACATTTCACTATCCTTGAGATACTGAAGAATTTTTTCAGCCGCTTTAATTGAGTTCCTATCTACTACTGAATATACCACTACGAAAAGGTCAATATTATAGGTGGAGCAAAAAGACTCAGTCTGAAAAGAAACAATTTGGGTGGTTTTTAAAGTTTTCCAAACATTTTTACGTTTAATTGGCAGTAAAGGGGTTCATTTTATTATGCACAGTTCTTGTACGAATTTAAGTTAGTGTTAATTTTGAAAGGTTCGAATATTGTAGTTTAATTTAAACTAATTCAAACTAGAAAAAACTATAATTATTGGACACCATAATTAATCCTTTAGATGAGATCTGAGAGTATTATAAGTTTGCTACTGCAATGAATTGAGGGACGCTAAGAAATCAGGCTCGACGAAAAAATCGATTGAAGAGAAGTTTGATATACCAGGTGTGTCGGTAATTCTTTTCCGGTTTTTTCGCTAAAGAAAACACGTTACTTAGAATGGATAGTTAAAATTTATTTATTCAAAGTATTGGCCATTTGATTCTATACATTTTGTCCATCTCTCAGGCAATTTATGAATGCCATTCCAAAAGAACAGTTCCTCCTTTGAGCTAAACCATTTATCGAGCCATTTTTTAACTTCTTCGAAATCAGCGAAGTGCTGCTCTGCAAGCGCGTGCCCCATCAATGCGAAAAAGTGGTAGTCGGATGGAGCCAGGTCTGGAGAGTACGGTGGGTGCGATAAAACTTCCCATTCAAGTGATTTCAACATTTCTTTGACTGGTTTTGCTGTATGAGGCGGCGCGTTGTCATGTTGCAAAATCACTTTATCATGTCTTCGAGTGTATTGTGGACGTTTTTCGATCAATGCACAGTTCAAATTGATCATTTGTTGTCGGTAGCGATCAGTATTAACTGTTTCTCCAGGTTTCAACAGTTCATAATAAACGACACCAATCTGGTCCCACCAGACACAGAGCATGGTCTTGCGACCAAAGCGATTTGGCCTTGCAGTCGATGGGCCGGCTTCGCCAGGTGATAACCATGATTTTTGTCGCTTGGGATTTTCGAAATAAATCCATTTTCCATCACCCGTTACTATTCGATGCAGAAATGACTTCCTTTCATACCTTTGAAGCAGCATTTCACTGACGGTTTTCCGATTTTCCATTTGCCTGTCATTCAATTCATGTGGCACCCATCTTCCCAACTTTTGGATCTTTCCCATTGCTTGTAATCGTTCACAAATTGCTACTCGGCTCACATTCAACTTTTCTGCTAATTGTTTTTGAGTTTGTGTTGGGTCTTCATCCAATAACTCCTGCAATTCCGCGTCTTCAAACGTTTTCGGCCTACCAGGACGTTCTTTGTCTTGAACGTTGAAATCACCACATTTGAATTGTCGAAACCACGTTTCACATATTCTTATGGTTGGAGCATGCTCACCGTAAGTCTCTACTAGCAAACGATGATTTTCAGCGGCTTTTTTCTTTTGATGAAACAAGAAAAGTAATGCGTGCCGCAAATGCACGTTATCAGGCACAAAACTCGACATTTTCAAAAAATTATAAATCTATAACGCTGTTATTTTGGCGGAACGTAACTTGTTTAGTTTTGAGGTTAATGTCACTAGAATAAAATGACATATGTATCAAATCATAACATTTCATACTTATGGCTAGTGAAATCTGCCGGAAAAACCGGAAAGGAATTACCGACACACCTGGTAGTTACTCGGAAACAAAGTTGATAATTTTCTTAAAACTAATTGCAATTACATTAAAAATAATTCTGGAAAAAATTCGTTTTTTGTTTAGCTTTGCTAGTTCCAATGAAAATGGAAGAAATTCATTTTTTAAAATTGTACATTTGTATGGGAGGGGTAGAAGGAGTGAGGGAATCAGAGTAATATTTCAGGACACTAGTGGCATTTATATCAATATACTTTTGCCTCATTTTCAAGTCGATAGCTTAAATCACTTCGGAGAAAAATAACTTAAAATTTCGAATTTTCATGAAATTTGTGTTGGGAGTAGAAGGAGTGGGGGGATATGGCCGGTTCACGAACTTAAAGTTATCTTTTTGCTAAAAGTGACATAAAAAAATTTCAGCATAATAGCTCAAAGCGTTCGATAGTTATGTTGTAGACAGACGGACAGACGGAAAGACGAACAGACGGACAGACAGACGGTCACTCGAAATCGAGGTTTCTGAGCTAACACAATCATTTTTGTACCCTTAGCGGGCATTATTTCTTAGCGTTACAAACGATAAGGCAAACAATATATGTTCTCTCAGATTTCATCTAGAGTATAATAATTTAATTGAAATTCCGAAAATTCGTGAAATTTTTATAGGAGGGGGTAGAAAGAGTGAGGTGAAGTTGATAATTTTTTCAAAATTGGATGCAATTGTAACAAAATTAATTATGACAAAAATTGGTTCTTTAAGCTTTGCTAGTTGCAATGAAAACCGAATAAATGCATTTTTGAAAATTGTTTCAAGTCAATAGCTGAAATGGTTTAGGAGAAAAATCAATTTCTTTAAATTTTGAAATTTCATACAATTTGTATGGGAGGGAGTAGAAGGAATGGAGGGATGTGGACCGTTCATGAACATAATGTTAATTATTTGCTTAAAATGACATATGACGAATTTCAGCGCGATAGCTGAAATCTTTCGAAAGTTATGTTATGATAAACGGTCACTCGGAATCGTGGTTTTGAGCGACAGTAAATACTTTTGGACGATTGGCGACTCTGTGCGAGCATTATTTCTTATCGTTACAAACGGTAAGGCAAACACAATATACTCTCAGATTTCATCTAGAGTATAAATATATTGATACTTCGTCAGTAAAAAAAACCCATTTCCTTCACTCCTTATAACACCTCTCATTGAAAATGACACAATTTCACAACTTTGTAATAAGCTCTTTTGAAAACTGTAATGCTAACGATATGACTAAGGTCACCTACCCCTTCTACCATATAAATTACACGAAACACATAATACGAGTTTTCTCAGTACCTATAGAAGTCATGAAGCTGAAATTCGGTGGAAAATATTTTGGTAGAAACTGTAATATGTTACGAAAAAGTTAATGCAATTGAATTAATTTCGCCACTAGTCCTATCACCTACCATATAAAATATTGAAGTGTGCTAGGGATTGCTGAATTTCAAGTAAAAAAAAACTTGTTCACTTTAGCTTAACCGCAAAACTCTATATATTCATCTTTCAACTAAATTGCTTTACACTTTTTGCCCACAATATTTCGACTCAATCCTCGCACTCATCGCTTTGTCGTACACACGAATCTTTCGCTTTTCAATTTCGTCGATCCTAGGACGTATTCATCATCATCATCATTAATGGCGCGACAGCCCAAATCGGGCCCTGGCCTCCTGAAGTCATCGCCTCCAATCGTCTCGATCCAAAAACCGCGTCCTCCAGCTGCTAATTATACTCTAGATGAAATCTGAGAGTATATTGTGTTTGCCTTACCGTTTGTAACGCTAAGAAATAATGCTCGTACAAAGTCGCCTAGGGTACAGAAATATTTGTTGTTGCTCAAAAATCTCGATTCCGAGTGACCGTCTGTCCGTCTGTCTGTCCGTCTGTCCGTCTGTCTATCACATAACTCTCGAAAGCTTTGACCTATCGTGCTGAAATTTTTCACATATCATTTTTAGCAAAAAAGTAACTTTAAGTTCGTGAACGGGCCACATCCCCCCACTCCTTCTACCCCCTCCCATACAAATTTCATGAAATTTGGAAATTTAAAGAAATTGATTTTTCTCCGAAACCGCTTCAGCTAATGACTTGAAAATTAGATAATAGTATTATAATGAGAATACCATTACTGTAAAAAAATATTGCTCTGATCTCCTTACTCCTTCCACCCCCTCCCATACAAATGCACAATTTTCAAAAATGCATTTATTCGGTTTGCATCGCAACTAGCAAAGCTGAAAGAACCAATTTTTGTCAAAATTAATATTATTACAATTACAACCAATTTTGTAAAAATTGTCAACTTCACCTCATCCTTTCTACCCCCTTCCATACAAATTTGACGAAATTTCGGAATTTGAACAAAATTATTTTTCTCCAAAATCGTCAAGGCTATCAACTTTAAATTTTTAGAAAAGTATACTATTACAAGTATCATTAATGCCAAAAAATTTGGTTTCGATTCGAATACTCCTTCTACCCCGTCCCATACAAATGCACAATTTTGACAAAATGCATTTAATCGATTTTTATTGAAACTAGTAAAAGTACAAGTTTAAAATTTTGCCACAATTTGTCCCTTAATAATTGCAATAAATGTCAAAAAAAATATTAACTTCGCTTCACTCCTTCTACCACCTCCCATACAAATTTTTGTATTGAAAACTCAAGAAAAGTATTTCTTCTTCGAGCATATGAGTATCAAAGCAATATGATTAGGATGTTGAAAAGGAGATTCAAAATCATCCAAAACCCCCCGCTTTCTCTGCCACCTTCCATAAAAATGCATAAATTCAGGCAAAAATTGTTCAATTTCCTTTAAATCCAAACTTTAAATTCAGCATGAAACACTTTGTATACTACGTTCGGTGTTATATACAAAAATTACAAACCTTCCCCCTCTGCTTTTACCACCTCCCGTACAAAAGTCACAATTCACTATTCGAAAGAATTTAAGATGACATATTTTCCGGTACAATAAACTATTTCCTATTTCATCTAGAGTATCATATGATTGGTCGTTACGCCCAATCATAATTCTGTTATGTTTTTTAATATGGCTTTGCTGTCTGTATCAATCGAGTCTTCCCATCGCTTGCGTGGTTTGCCTAGTGGCCGGTTACCACTCGTTTTGCCTTTAAGAGCACATTTGGGGATTCTTCTGTCTTCCATTCGCTCTACATGGCCAGCCCACTGCAGTTTACGTAGCTTGATGAACGTTGATGCTTCTGGCGTAGAGTTGATACAACTCAAGGTTGTATCTTATTCGCCATTCTGTTCCTTCCTTCACAGGTCCCTAAAATTCGGAGGACCTTTCTTTCGAATGCGTTAACTGCGTTTTCGGAAGTTCGCGTTAATGTCCACGTCTCGCTGCTAGAACAGTCGTATAATAGTTTTATAAATCCGCAGCTTATTGTTCCTGTGCACTTTCTTGCATTTCATTATTGGAAGTACCGAATAATACGTAAGTATTATCCGTCGTTTGAATTCGTCTGTTTCATTACCGCCCTTTGCTAGATTAGCCCCAAGATATATGAAGTTATCCACACTCTCCAAATTATATTCCGCAATTTTTATGTTTTGTCTGATTGGCGTTCTCCTTCTTGTTTGCGTCATTACTTTTGTTTTACTTGCATTAATGCGCAACCCGACATCTTTCACGGCGGAGTCAAAATTGACAAATACCTCCTTAGCACTAGGGAAGGATCTTGCTAGGATGTTAATTTCGTCAGCGTATGGTACTAGTTGGGTGGACTTGAATAGTAGTGTCCCGTTGGTGCCGACTGGGATTTTTCGGACGACATACTCTAGTGCCAAGTTGAAAAGCATAGGGGCTAGACCATCTCCCTGCTTTAAACCACATTCCGTTCGAAAGCTGATTTTGGAATCGGTTTGTATTCTCTTCGTCTCGCTTACTGGATTCTGTCTGTCGATCACAGGACTTACTCGGTTACTGTATCTCTCCCGTCGATCCCACGACGTATTCGCTTACCAAGATCCACCGTCGATCGACGGACTCTCTCACTTATCCCCGCCGTCAATCATACTCGCCTGCCGACTAATATGTGCACCCGAGTTATGGATACTCTCAATCCCCATTTGTAATGTTGCATACTTACCTAATTGCCCTGAGTACTTGTGTACATTGTGGTTTGTTGAAGTCGATATTGTGTTTTGCGCGATGAGTTGCGGTGTACTATAGGATTGTTTATCCAAAAAACGCGAAAATATTGTTTATATAAATAAAATTAGAGATTTATGACACGGCTTCGATGAACTTCTTTGTCATCGAAACACCCGAGTTATCAGAATATCTGATGAACATTTCTTGGCATGGTGAAATAAGCTAGTTACACTTTATACCTTGAACAGAAAGAACCAAAAATAAAAATTATAAAGTAAAATAATTTTTTGTTTTATTTTTTTTATCGGCCTAAATGAAGCTCAAGCATAACTCCCGTGTAATTGTTGTTGCTTTCTCGGTAAATAGCTTCCAGGTGTTTTTAAAACTGGAGAATTGTTGCTGGTTGATGACCTTGATCATTCGATGGGCGGTATAGTGTGGGAATGTGCATGATCGGAATTTGCGCACGCGCATATTTTTTGTTGGTTGAAAATATACGGCGAGCGACTAGGGCTGACATGTAACAATATAAGAGTTTCTTAAGTCAGAAAAATCTATTCCAAAATCATCCCATCTAGACTATCGCATGATTGGGGTTTACACTCGCAATCGAAGTTTTGTTGATTTTTTCTCCAAACTTTTAAAAACTTTTAAAAAACACAAGAATCCGTTTCAATTTAAATAATGACTAATGATTTTTGGTTCATAATTTTCCCTTCGTATAAACATCTAAACAGAAAATTTTTAGAAAATGTCATCCAAAAATTAAACTGTACAAAGTTAAGTTCTGTCGCAAAATAAATGTTTATTGTAAAACTTGCCAATTTCTTTAAAACTATCATTTATAATTGATACGAATTTCAAAAAAATATTAGCTTTAATTGAAATGAAACGACTACGAGTAAAGCCCAATCGTACGATACTGATATAAGAATTTATCGTGTTCTTAAGAAATTTCGCAAGGGGAGTGGTAGAAGGGGTGACAGCGTTAAACTAATTTTTTCCACATCATGTGTAAAGTAGCAAAACAATTTTTCGTACAAAAATCAAGCTTCAAAAATTTAATAGGTGCTGAGAATATGTGTGTATTAGATTTAGTGAAATTGTGCATTTTGTATGGGAGGTGGTAGAAGTTGTGCTGGGTTCCTTGTGATTTTTTTCAGAAATATGGCATTTCTCAAATTTCATTCATACTTTTCAAGAAAATCGATTTTTTGTGAAGTTGTGAATTTAGGTCGTATTGTACGAGAGGGGGAAGAAGCAGTAATGCTATTCAGTTATTTTTGTCTGATCTAAAGAATAATGCTAATTAAGTATTTTGCTAGGGTGTAGCCTAGTGGGTAGCGTGTTGGTCTACGATGCGAAGGTCGTGATTTCAAATCCCGATCGACGCATAATTTCAGCGCACTGCCTGCTTCGGTATACCATGATCACCTCAATCTTCGAAAATAAAAAAATTCGTAGATAGAGGGTTGTGCGAATGGCTAACAATCCTTCCACAATAAATAATGGAAAAAATTAAGGAACAGTCAGGAAGCCAATACCCGATTTGGGCTGTAGCGCCATTGTAGAAGGTAGAGGAAGTAATTTGTACAAAATTTGACTTGACAAATATTATCCGTACTGAGAAAATTGTTTTATAGTTAGGGTTGTCCCTTTAAAACCGCCTCCGTGCGAGCATTATTTCTTGACGTTGCAAACTTTAGAGAAAATTTATAATACTCTCAGATTCCATCTAGAGTATAAAGTACATGTGAGCATGTAAAAATTGTAGAAAGTAATTCATCATTGCGAAAATTTTCCAAAATGGTTGATTTAAATGGAATCAAGATTATGCAAAAAAAAAACGGCATTCAAGAAATCCATTTCCACTCAGTTAAAAGAAAAGCCCAAAGAAAGGGGTCATTCCAGAAACATTATCTAATTTAATCAATTTAAGAAAATTTATTAATAAATTCAAAAAACTTAGCGTTACGTAACGCACCCTCCAAAAACTCAATTAGCCAAACACCTTTTGTTTTAACTTTTTAATCGCATTAAATTCGGTGTCATAAGAAAACTGTGTATTATTTTCGGTGATACCAAGACGAACGGTTACGTCCTTTTAGTAGAACAAGTACAAACAAAGTGAAAACTGACAATGATTTAATCGAAAAACTTTTCACTGCCTAATCTAAATGTAAATTTCGAAGGTTAAATTAACTTGAAAATATATTTTTCACTTACCGACATCTCACAGGCGGGATGATCGATTATCTCCAGGTCTGTTTCTGATCCGTCTAATAATACCGATACAGTTTTCTGGCCATAATCGTCGTCTGTAAATGGGATATAAGAGTATAAATTAGTTGTTTCGTATAAATGTAAATTAAAATGATAGTTTTTGTTGTTTAAAATTTCTTAAAAGATTCAGATAAATTGCATTCTTCCGCTAAGGATCAATTTCGGGTACACGTACATTTTCCGGAAATTGTATTTTTATTGCGGAAGGAGGCTCTCACGACACAAATTCCTTAATGCGCGAGATGAAGAACTGCTTTTAATTTCCTGGAAATTTGTGTCTTGAAATTGTTTTAGAAATTTATCCGTAGGGAATATAATTAATTTTAAGGCGTTACATACAATTTTAAATTATGTTTTATTGAGCAGAAAATAATCTTTTAAACAATAAAATCATTTTAAATCTGAAAAACGATGGAGCGAAAATTGTTTGAAACATTCGCAAGGAAAGTTCAACTCAAAAAAGTCCACCGTAGTCTCAATAGCTAAGTGTCGATTACGAGTGTAGATTTTAGAAGTTGTTGTAGGTAATGACGGTTACGTTTAGAACATTGGTTTTGAGTATAGAATTCGATTTTAAGGTTTTCTTTAGCAATACAATACATTGGATACAGAAACTTCAGTTTCGACTTGGCGAAATTTCATTTATATGAAACGAAATTTTTTGAATTTATCTAAATTTACTGTTTCAAATTTAAGGAAAATTCATATCTGCGAATTCGAAGCTGAAGCTGCTGCATACACTGTGAACCAGTCATAAGTGTTGAATTTATTTACGACTAGCGATCCCCCGCATAAAAATCGCAATAATAAGCAATTTTTGAGAATGTAGTTAGTAATACATTATGCGGGATATATAATCTGCTCGCCCGCCCTACGTCGTACATATAGACTAATATCTTCGAGACCGTTAAAGATAGAATGTTCATTTTTGGGTGGATTGTTAATTGGGTAAGCGAGCTCCATTATTTCAATTTTGGGGAGTGTAATTATTGTAAGGGGGAGGATCAGGGGAGTGCAAAGAAAAGCACTTAAGAATAAATATCTCAACCATCCCTTAAGCTATGGAATTGAAACTTAAAACATATATTAAGCTTTGCTTGCGGAATACAAGAAAAATATAAAATTTTGTCGTAGTAGTAGTAGAGGGAAATGGGGAGCATTTCAAAAATGGAGCACTTTACAAAATTTCAAACCGTTATATCTCAAAACAGATATGAAATCGAAAATTCGTCAGATTGCAGAAATACATAGTCTTTAATTTTGGTAAAAATTTAAAGTTTGGTGAGTGTAAGGGCAGGGAGGTGATAAGCAAAATATAGAAGATTTTGAGTGATTTTTTTAGGGCTCTGGTGAAAGATACAAATTTTAAATTTCGCATGTGGATACATCTATTTGATATACATAGAAAAAAATATAATATAAAAATAAAAATATAATTTGTTCCACAATTGTTAGGCACCGACCACCCTGGTCTAACTTTCAAAAAGTGTTTCATGTGTAATGAAAAAACAAAAAAACTGAAAATTTTAGAATTAAATTTTAAGGTAGAATTATTTTTTCGACCATTTTTAAGAAATCAATTATCACCTAATTATATAAAGCTACCAATTTAAAATTTTACATAAAAACTTTTAAAAATAGTTGAAACGAAATTGCGTCAAAAGTTTTGAGATCGCGCCCGCCCTTCTACTCGTCCCATTATTCTTCGAATTGCCTTACTACTTCCGCCACCTCCCATAGAAACTGTACATTTTCATGAGAAACTATATACCAACTTATTCAGCACATATGAAATTTATCGAGCTGAAATTGTGCACTATTTATTTAGAAATGCTAGTAAGACCGAAAAAATTAGACGATTAGCTACCCCGTCCTGTACAAAATCACACAATTTAACAACTTTACTAAAGCTCAATTTTCTTGATAAGTGTGAATGTCACTGATCTGAAATTTAAAATATATCAATTGCATGATAGTTATAGTAGTTTCTCAAATAATTACTGCAAACCACATAATCCTTCTATCACCTCTCACACAAACTGCACAATTTTAGTAAATCAAATAAACTACTTTTCTCAGTACTTATTCAATTTTTGGAGCTTAAATTTTGTATAAAACATTTTTATAGCTACTCTAGCATGATGTGAGAAAAATAAATTGCCAACAAGTCGAGCGCAACTTTATTATTCTTGGGACAAGTATAACAATTGTGGAACAAATTATTTTTTTTTCTATGTATATTAAATAGGGGGGTCTAATTAAATAGGGGGATGACATGCATTATTGAAATTTTGTATCTTTCACCAGAGCCCTAAAAATGTCACTCAAAATTTTCGACATTTTTGCTTACCACCTACCACCCTTTACACCCCCTAATTTAAAATTTTTACCAAAATTAAAAAATATGTAGGTCTATAATCTGGCGAATTTTCGATTTGATATCTGTACTCAGTTTTGAGATGTAACGGTTTGAAATTTTGGAAAGTGCACCATTTTGGAAATGGTCCCCATTTCCTCCCCTATGACCAAAATTTATATTTTTATTGTATTTCGATAGTATAGCTTATTATATATATTCAATTACAGAGCTTAAGAGATAGTTAAGATATTCATTTTTAAGTGTTTTTCCTTACACCCCCTGAACCTCCCCTTTACAATAACTAGCCTCCTTCTAAGCTGATTTTGATGGATATATATGCCACTTTCATGGTCTCAAAATATGAATTTTTTATGGTAAGTAATATCGAAGATGTAATCATTTGAAAAAAAAAATTTGGCCAAAAATTTGTTTTTAGCCCCCCCCCCTTTCGGACGCCACTCCCCAAGATTTAGATAATTGCGGTCACTTAACCAATTAACAATCCACCCAAAAACGAACATTCTACCTTTAGCGGTCTTGGAGATATGAGTCCATATGTACGGTAAAGCTAGTGTGTAGCCTAGTGGGTAGCGTGTTGGTCTTATAATGCGAAGGTCGTGAGTTCAAATCCCGGTCGACGCAATATGTAATTCCAGCACATTGCCTGCTTGGATATACCTTGGTCACCTCGATCTACGAAAATTAAAAAAAAAAAAATCGTAAAAGTAAGTAATGAATAATGTTAAGGAACCTGAATGTCAGGAGGCCAAGGTCCGATTTGGGCTGTAGTGTCATTGTAGATGTACGGTGCACGGAGTATGGCGGGACGGATTTTTTTTGTGCATTTTTAGGCTAATTTAGTTATGAAACGCGAAAAAACAAAATTTCAGGGTAGCAAATTTTTTTCTTCTGTGTCGATCACAATGCTTTATTATTAGAATAATAAAGTAATTAGTTCAATAAGCTAGTGAGTAGCTCGTAGGTCTACAATGGGAAGATCGTAAGTTCAAATCACGATAGACGTATAATTCCAGCACGCTACCTGCTTGGGTATGCCTTGGTCACCTCAATCTACGAAAATGGAAAATTCGAAGATAGAGGGTTGGGCGAAAGTCTAACAACCCTTCCACAATTAAAAATGAAAAATGTTAGGGAATTTGAAAGTCAGGAGGCCAAGGCCGTAGCTTGGCTGTAGTGCTATTGTAATAATAATAATAATAATTAGTTAAATACTGTCAAACCTTCTACCACTCTCCATACAAAATTTATTAAAATCTACAAATTCCTCTTTCATCTAGAGTATCGCATGATTGTGCTTTACACACAATCGTAGTTCTGTTATTTATTTATTTTTTAATTTAGCTCCATTAAATTAGCCGTACAAACGAAACATTGCAACATTAAGCTGATAGCTGGATGCTTAAGATTTTTCACTTCAACTTCGTTCAGTATTTTTTGTTGCAGGACAACTCCACTGAGATTGATATACTAGCATTATTGCTATTTCGAATTATACGTTGTGTTCATGTTTGGGGACTGTTTATGCCTAGGGCGCGACCTAATGGACTTTTTTCCGGATTTTCTCTCATATTTTATTTCGTTTCTAAAGACAAGACACTTGGAGCTGATCCATTAATAAAGTACTTTACTTTTACATACTTAAAATCGCCATAGGCACTTGAAAGTATTGTATATACATATGTATCTGTTAGTCTTAGATATAAGAAAAAAATCGGAAGAAAAATTTCATTAAATTTGTAAACTCCAGATGAGATTTGAAGAAATAAAGCTTATACGGAGACGCTAAAGGCACAAAAAAAATTACTGATGCTTAACAAGGACGAATTTAAGTGATCGTCTGTATACAAAATATTATAACTTGCGAACACTTTGAGCTATCTAGCTGAAATATTTTCCATGTCATATTCGACGAAAAAATATCTTGAAGTGTGTGAACGGAAAAAATCTCTTCACTCCGACCGGGACCGACACAGAGGAGTGAGAGAAAGCTGGGGATGCTCACTCCGAGGCGAAGCCGCGGGCCCGAGATTAATTTCTGAATATTATTGCTAAGCAAACCAACCTAAATCGCCTGAGAGACGTGAGCTGGGCCAATACGAGCGGATGGTTTAGAATTAGTGAGTTAGTTATATAATACTGCAGTGCGCTGGGGTTCGCTGGATTTCAAGTAAAAATGAAACTAAGTCGCTTGAAAATAACCATAACCTTTAATATCCGCTTTCAAGATTAAATTTCACACTGTTTGTTCACTATATCGCTTTCCCAACTTCGACTCTTTTGCTTCCGAGCTTCGACTGGCGCTTTTTACGAACGCTCGCCCTTTTTATATCCAGCACAACCGCCGTGTTGTTGCTGTCGACCTGATTGTCGACAGTGCAACGTATTCGCGCATACTGATCGTCGATGAGTAGTCCAATGTGTGTCGGCATGTAACTTAATCCGAATTTGTGCGCGCGTGTAATTATTGTTGTTTTCGTTCGCGAAAAGAACTTGCAGGTGTCTTCTATTAGTGCAGTGTTGTTGTCTTCGAGAATAGTAGTTGAGGATTTCGAACATTCGCCATAGTGTTGGCATGTAACTATACATTTTAAATTAAATGCTTGTAATTCCGTTTTTAGTATTTTTGTAAAAGTTTGACAAATATTCCAAGGTATCAAAGCCCAAATTAAGAAAATATAGGGTTACAGCAATTATCGCTGATAGTGCAATATACATATATGAAAGAAGCAGTATAGTAATTGAGAGAAATGAACTTAAAACTGACTATGAACGATCCTTCAAAATGACTTTATATAACAGCCTTCTAGAAACACAGAGTTTAGAAATGCGTATTTCGGGCGGAATTTGAAGTTTCTAGATTTCTTAATTTTCAAACAAATTTGATATTGTTTTTCTGAAATTGTAGTATTTGTATGGGAGGTGGCTGAGGAAGTTTCAAGCTTTGACAATTTCGAAGAAAAACAAATTTAATTGAAATTTAAAAATTTCGTGAAATTTGTATGGGACGGGGTTGAAGGAGTAAGGCGAAGTTGATAATTTTTCAAAACTGATTGAAACTATAATAAAACATAACAGGGCTACGATACTCTAGATGAAATAGAATTTTTTGTCATCCCAAGAAATTTTGGATAGGGAGTGTTAGAAGGGGTGATAGCATCGAACTGATTTTTCCCCATCATGCTAAAGTAGCTATAAAAATGTTTTATACAAAATGCTTACTGCAAAAATTGAATGGGGACTGAGAAAATTAGTGAGTTAGATTTAGTGAAAATGTGCAGTTTGTATGGGATGTGGTAGAAAGAGTGAGGGGATTTTAGTGATTTTTTCAGAAATAACTAGGAATATTATAAAATTGACAACCCTTAAATTTCAGATTAGTACCATGCATACTTTTCAAGAAAATTGATTTTTTGTGAAGTTGTGAAACTGTGTCATATTGTATGGGAGGGGGTAGAAGCAGTGAATCTAATTAAATATTTTTTTCTGGTCTTAGTGATAATATTAATTAAGTATTAACTACAAAATGTGAGCTCTATAAATGTTATATGTTCTGAGAAAATCGTCTTAGAGCATTTCATGAAAAAGTGTAGTTTGTATGGGAGGGGGTGGAAGGAGAGGGAGGACGCAAATAATTTTTCTACTGTAGATTTAGATCATTATGAAAGTAATATATCCCGAAACTCAGACTAATAGCTTTTATACTTTTCGAGTAAATTAATTTATTGTTAAATTGCGAATTTGCGTCATTTTGTATGGGAGGGGGTAGAAGGGGTGAAGCTAATCGTCTAATTTTTTTTAGCCTTACTAACAATTTTAAATAAATATTTAGTGCACAATTTCAGCCCGCTAAATTTTATACGCACTGAGTAAATTGGCTTAGAGTAATTCATGACCAGTACAGTTTGTATGGGAGGTGGTAGAAGGAGGAGGAGGACACGCATAATTTTTTTACGGTAGATTGATATTATCAAAATTTGAATAATCTAGCTCAACGCGTTCTCAAGCTAGAGAGCGAACAGACGGACGGACAGACGGACAGACGGACGGACGGACGGACAGACGGACCGACCGACATCCGGTTTTGAGATTTTTGAGTAATAACATTAACTTCTGTATCATTCATTTTTTTCTCCAAGCCTTATTTCTTAGCGTTACAACCTTTAGAGCAAACTTATAATACTCTCAGATTTCATCTAGAGTATAATAAACTGCCAACAATTCGAGCATAACTTTATTATTTTTGGGACGAAGTTTAGGATGCGTGGGAAGTCAATATTCAGTTTAGGGTGGATAGGGAAGACTAGGGCAGGGCTGTTGTCAATTATTTAACACTTTACTGCGATTACGATCAATAACTCTCAGTAAGTAGTATGTATCAAATTTTCATTCGGTTATTTCTGAAAATTGGGAGAGGGGAGTTAATAATTTTTTAATTGATTGCTTGGTTAACGTTGAAAATTCTCTGTATAGAATTTAGTTTCATCGACGAAGTAAATTCTATGAAATTTAATGTGTTTTATATTCTTGAAACCATACATTTGAATGGGAGGAGGTAGAGGAGTTGAGGAAATCGTAAAATTTGTGATGCAGTATTATTTCGTTTCTCTTGAAAGGTTTTCGTTCAAAATTTCAAGTTCGTAGCTATTAATTATTTGGTTATTAGTTGATTTATTGAAATTGGGCGAAATCATACTTTTGCATGGGAGGCGGTAGTAGAGCAAGAAGGGTTTCAAAACGTTTGATGCAACTTAATTTTAACTATTTTTAAAAGTGTTTGTGCAAAATTTCAAGTTTATAGCTTTCAATAGTTTTGTTATAATTGAATTCTTCAAAATGGTCGAAAAAATACATCTGTATGGGGGATAGATGTTTTAAAGGTATTCCACCAGTTAGTATCTTAAACTTTTAAGAATTTCTGAATCAAGGCCTTTGAACGACAATAAATATTTCTGTACCCTTGGCAACTCTGTGCGAACGTTAGCGTTACAAACGGTAAGGCAAACCCAATATTCCTACTCTCAGATTTCATCAAGAGTGTAATAAGCGTACCGATTAATATCTATATAAAATTTATCAGTACTAAAGATATTTTCATGGTAAATGTAAAAAGGATCTAAAAGTCTCAATCTGCATTCGCACACGAGTAAACTTTGACGCCCTTGTTGTGGAGAACAGTAAAGTTTAGGCATTCGGCATCCCTCACATGACAGTAACGCGATAAGCTTTACCAGGTCACCACTTTCCAATGCAGTACAACCCTCGGCAACTTCAAACGGAACTTATAAGGCGGACAAAGTTATACTAAACCAATTACAGAAAAAATTTAATTTCACGATTAGGATTTCCTTGCAACGATATAGTTCTGAGTTTTTGTTTTGCTATAATTAATTACAACTCAATTGTTATTAAATTTGTAAAAATGTGAGCGGATTGTTTTGAAATACATAAAAGAATGCTACTTCATTAAAAGAAAGTTTGTTTAGAATTATTAGGAAAGTTCTTAATTTGCACGAAATTGCAAATGATTGCTTGTAAACAGGCCAAAAAGTTGATGGAACCGGACAATTTTAATTCACTTTCAGTTAAACATTACATTCTTTAACACCGCTAGAAAGTAAAACATAATCAGGTTACTGTATACAGCGTTTTCCTTTGGAAAATATAGCCGAGTATAAGAGAAAATGAAAACCACACCTTAATTTTTGAAATAAGTACAAAATTTTTAGACTTACCTAAACTTAAATCGTACGCACATATATAATCCGAAGTTGTAAACTGATACGTAAGAGCAGTTTTCCCAACTCCAGAAGCACCTAGAATTGCAATTTTATAAGCCGGTATCGAACTAGTGTTACTATTGTTGCGGCCATATCCTTCGGTATTGCTTGCAGCATCACCTGCCGGTTCGCTCTCCATAGCGATATCACCTGACGTACGAGATGCATTGCTTTTAGTGGACGAAAGAAAATTTAATGCTAATTAGAATTTACGATACCTAAGGACAATAACTAAATCATTCACCTGTTATTCCGATCCCTGCCACTCGTCGAAGTCCCTGTTGATGTTACAGAATTTATTGAACGCGACCGTCTACTTCTGCAAAAACGATATGAACATTAAGTGCCCGTAAGTACAAACTTACATGTAAGCGCATACGCTCTACTGCGAGAACGTTATTTATATTTATTATCCTTCTTGTAAAAGGATATTTACCTCATGGAATCACCTAAATTACAAATGCCATGCGATGTAATACTAAAGCTTCGCAGTCTATAGTATTCAATGTCCATATCTGCACAATGGATGGCTGCTCGTCGCGTGTCTGCCAGTCTGGGCTGAGAAGAGAATTTAAAGAAGGGATATTATAATTTTTTGTGGTTGAGTTATTATACAATGATATTTCAAATTGATTTTATTTTGGCAGAATGAATCAATAGATCCTAAATCCTCCGAATCAATAGATTCTAAATCCTGATAAGCCATAAGATGATGCTCTTATGCTATGCAGGACTAATGCCACTTAGACAAGGGAATTCTGGCAATTTATCAGTGTTATCCTTCGATCGATATTATCGCATGAAATTCGTGTAAGATGACAACATTCTACTTTTACTCTTCACTCTTTTTTTCGATAATTCTGTTTTTTATACTCCTAGCCACAAAGGAAAAACCGAAAATCATCATTCACTGCCGAATTGCGCATTGGAGCTTATCCCAAAAAAACCTTTGTAGTTGGATAAAGGATAGGCATGAAAGGAACCTCTTCAAGTGTCTAGCATCAGATCAGTGTTTACAGGGTCTTTTCATATTATTATGTATGAAAAACTTGCTTATTTCATATTGATATTAATTAAACTGATGACATAACCTGCTCGTACATGAAAAGGTTACAGCAAAGGAGTGTTAAAATATGAGCGGAACAGGGATATATATAATAACATACCTTGCGCTTTTTTGGTAAAACTAACGTACCACCTCCGTAATATATGACTAAAGGGTACTAAAATATGTACATATCGTATATAGAGTATAACCCTTTAGTGTATACGTTCGGAAGGAAATGACTAATCGACTACTTCTTCCATTGAGAACTGAAGAAGAACAGAAAGATCTGGGCAAGAATACGCAGAGTTTGATGGAAGGTGGCGGTATAATATGGAGCTAATTTAAGTCTCAATATACCTTGGGGCCTTTAATGCGCGATGCACAGTTAATTCGACATGGGTAAGGAAAACAAATGGAAATAGGGAAATTAGCAGGGAAACACAGAGGGGAAGAGTTTGAAGTGGCGGTGAACGTTGTTCTTGAATTGCTGGAGTTGTATTCAGTGGGAAAGAGATTGCTTGGTAATGAATTCCACAACACTATCGTCCGAGGGATGAAGGACTGCTTAAACTTCACTGTTCTCCGTGGAGCTTGGCGAGTATTTCGGGGGCATTGAATGTAAGTGGTATTAGGGCTTTTAGTTTCTTGCTGCTTTTACCATGGAAGTATCTATAGTAAATGCAGAGTACTCCAATATTTCGACGATGGTCGATGGAGCCAATTGAGGCCGATATAGCTTCATCTCCAATTATTCGAAATACATGTTTCTGGATACGGTCAAGCTGTGATTTTGGGGCCCCAGCCCAAACATGCGAGTTGTACTCGAGACGTGGTCGGTTATAAGCCTTATAGATGGTAGCTAGTTCGGAGGCAGAAATGTATTTCTTAAACTTCCGCAGAATACCTAGACGTTTCGAAGCATCAAGAGCAACTTCGCAGATGTGTTGGCTCGAATCAAGGCGATTGTTGAATTTTACACCAACATAACAGGACTGCGGTTTTGAAGCATTAAACTCTACTCTGTTTTTCCTGCCCCATTCCAGGATTGAGCTGAGGTTCAATGACTTAATTGACTCATTACGGCATGAGGCCACTGATGTCGGACGTGCTTCCGCAGGGTAGTCAAATTGGAAGATATTATCCAAAGTGTTGCTATCTGCGAAACAATGAATTAGATTGAGAGTAGATGACAGAAGGTCATTTATGAAGATTAAAAAGAGGGTAGGAGATAAAACTGAGCCCTAATGGACGCCGAAATCAATGGAAAAGGGTGCAGAAGTTACTCTGTATAGCAAAACTTTAATGGAACGCTCGGAGAGAATACTCCCAATCCATTTAAGAAAAGCTCTGTTAAAACCATAGGCCTTCAGCTTGGCTAAGAGACTTTTGTGCCAAACTCTGTCGATCACTTTGGCAATGCCTTCTCCGAATTTGTGGATTCAGGAGTTCCAACGCTCGGTTAAATACACAAGGAGATCGCTAAGTAGAACGTCCCAAACGAAATCCATATTGGCGGTCATGTATTCCACAAGAAAGTTGACTAGTCTGCAATTGACAGCAGTTTCCATTACTTTTGAAAGCACTGAGTTAATGACTATGGAGCGATAATTAGCGGGGTTCGCCTTGCTTCCTTTCTTAGGAATTGGCTGAACATTCGCGACCTTTTAGATCTGAGGAAAGCACCATTAAAAAAAAAAGGTGACAGAGATTACGAAGAAGCGCAATTTTTAAGGACAATGAGGGTATGCCATCAGGTCTGATAAAACCTCTAGTAATTTAATATTGGCATTATACGGTTTGCAAACTAACTACAAATTTTTACCGTGCAAGCAAAAGTGGGTTGTGAAGATGAGAAAAGCAATGGTTGGAGCTATTTCTATGTTGTAACCGTGGTGGTCTTAATTGAATTCAATACTGAGTAGTCAAATTCAAAATCTGCATAATCAGTTTTTGTTAAGTAGCCATGTCTTACATACAATAAAAAAAAGGGTTTAATGAAAGTTGACAGACAAGTGATATTACAGGTTCGCATAGAATTTTGCATACATTAGCTAAGAAAAAAAAAACCACAAAACCATCTTATCCTCGATAACTATCCCAAAAAATAATTTGATATTCGATATCGCCTTCAAGATTTTTTTATCTTTATTCAGGTCTTAAGGTGAATCATTTTCGCTCATAAAAACAGAAACAATTATCCTTGATTGAAACCTTTCTTTCGTTTCAATGAAGGTAAAACGATGCTTAAATGAAAGATAAAAGGAGTTTTTTCTGGGTACCTTGATTTGATATTTACCAGTATTTTACCTCAATGTATATAAAATATTAGATTCAGAGGAAATTTCGGATTTCGCGATGGAGTTGCGATTTTCAAACTAACGTCAAGGGCACTACTGGTGGTATTGAATATTGTAGTATAAATAGCCCTACGTTTGCTCATTAAATCATTTCAGTTTTAGATTTCATTGTGATTGGAGACAAAAAAAAAAAACATAACAGGGCGTAAAGCTCAATCGTGCGATACTCTAGATGAAAAATAAATTGTTTGGTTTCAAGAAATTTTGTAGGGAAGCGGTACAGGGGTTGACGGCTTTGAACCATTTCTTTCTCATCACGCTAAAGTTTCTATCAAAATGTTTTATACAAAATTTAGGATTCAAAAATGTAATAGGTACTGAGAAAATTAGTGTATTAGATTTAGTGAAATTGTGCAGTTTGTATGGAAGGTGGTAGAAGGAGGGGCGAGTTCTTAAAGACTTTTTTCAGAAATAACTATAAACATTATGTTTTTGACATGTTTAAAATTGGAAATCAGTAGCACTCATATTCAGGGAAATCGACTTTTTATAAAGTTGAGAAATTGAGTCAGATTGTATGGAAGGTGGTAGAAGGGGTAGGGCTGATCGTTTAATTTTTTTTAGTCTTACTAATAATTCGAAATGAATATTATAATAATCTACAATTTCAGCTCGATAAATTTTATACTCATTGAGTAAGTTGGTTTAGAGTAGAATTGAAAGAAAAGATTTCCGGATTCTACACTGTTACGCTTTATTATTCGTGACGTTTAGGTCTCTGCTGCGACCTTTATCAAACAGTTTGATAAAGCTCTCAGCAGAGACCGAAACAGTGTAGCATCCGGAAATCTTTTCTTTCAATTCGAAATGCACTGTGAAAACATTCACCAAACTATTGGTTTAGAGTATTTCATGAAAAAGTACAGTTTGTATGCGAGGTGGTGAAAGGAGGGGAGGATACACATAATTTTTATACGATTGATTAAAATCATTATAAAAGTATATATTCCAAATTGTAGACTAATAGCTTTTAAACTTTTTATGCAAATCCGTTTATTGTCGAATTGCTCAATTGGGTTATTTTCTATGGGAGGGGGTAGAAGGGGTGGAGCAATTTGGCCCCGTTCACGAACTTAACCTTACTTTTTTTTGTCAAAAACAACGTGTACAAAATTTGAGCTATCTAGCTCAACGCATTCTCAAGCTAGAGAGCGCACGGACGAACGGACGGGCGGACGGACAAACGGACAGACAGACGGAGTGACATCCGGTTTTGAGATTTTTGAGTGATTATATGAACTTCTGTATCATTAATTTTTTTCTCCGAGCCTTATTTCTTAGCGTTACAAACTTTGGTGCAAACTTATAAAGCTCTCAGATTTAATCTATCGTATAAACAGAGAAAACATGGAATCTAATGAAAAACGATTACTTTTACTTTCATTATTATTTTAATAAAATAGTATTATGATAGACACAGAAAAAAAAAATTTGCTACTCTGAAATTTTGTTTTTCACGATAAAATTATTCTCCTACATTATAATGCTCGTCCGCATGTTGAGGTGCCGGCACATGCACATCTCCTACATCCATATTCCTAACCAATTGATCACATTTCAGTCCACCCGACACCTAAATCACCACATTTAATTTTCCCACACAACATTCCTATACCAAATCAGCACTTTTTATGTATAAATTCAGGCAACTTAATTGTAACAGGCAATTGCCATTAAAACGGTGATCTGAAGAAGAAGGTTTTTTATTTTAAAAAATAATTTTGATCCCTCTTTTTTTCAATCTATTTGGAAACACTTAATTGGGAAGTCCTACCCCACCCGCTGTATTCACCAGGCGTTGACTCTTCCGATTATCACTTGTTTCGGTCGATGGCACATGGCATGTCTAAGCAGCACTTTACATCATATGCAGATACTAAAAATTGAATCGTGGATAGCAACAAAAGACGAAGAGCTCTTCCGGCGCGTTAACCGAATGCTGCCTGAAAGATGCGAAAAAAGTAGTGGCTAGTGATGAAAAATACTTTGAATAAAAGGTAATGTACTGTTCTTCCACAATACATTCCTAATTTTTGATAGAAAACGGCGAAAACTGATTTGAACTCCTAATAATAATTCCTCACTCCTTCTAACACGATATTTCTTGCATATGATAAACTCAATTAAAAAGTTTTTAAGATTTAAGTTCCTCGACCTTACTGCAAATATATACAAAACATATGCTAAATACTCAAAATTTAAATTCTTTTATTCCTTCGATAATTTTATTTTCGATCAACTATGCAATTTACTTATCTTACTGCCTAATGATATCTTTTTGTATACCTAGTAATTACAATACCTAATTATGCAAATAAACGAATTGATTCCGCTTTGAAAACGATTTCAAAAACGTCCTTTATTTTACTTATCCTAATTGAAAAAAGGGGACTTTAAGAAAGAAACAAAAACAACGGCAAGAAAACGATGGAATTTAAAGCCATAATCAGACTTTAGCATTAATAATTTCTTTTAAAAAGTTACTGGTAAAAATGTAAAGATATTCGCATAAAACGTACTCTCGAGTTTTCATAATACCAAGCAGAAAATGTCGCTTTTCTTGTAGCAAATCACTTTTCCTTTTTGCTCTCTTATTATTATTACTTTTTTTCATAGGCATCCTTGCCATCCTTGTCTGTTTCTTTTTATACGATACTGTCACTTGCTAAAATTTATTATTCGTCGAAAAACCTTACCTTTACTTTACGTTAACATCAATTCAACGAAAAAAGTTCTCTTAGGATTAGCGATATACCTATCTACATTTTGTGGTGTTTAATCTTTCAAGGGATGAGTAAGAAACTGACGTTCTATGGAAGAGCTGAAACAATAAGATCCTTCAAAAAGTTATAAGAAACTTGAAGTATAACCATCATTCACTTCGTATGATATCGAATGGTAGAGTGAGAAATTCTTCTTCAAAGTTTTGAAGTTGAAGATAAGCTGACATTAAAGTATTTCGTAAGATGCATTATGTAGCCTTAAATAGAGTTTTGTTGGTGAATAGAATATTTTTCCTTTGAATGTTGGACTTCCTTGTAAAGAACAAAGAGGAGTATTGCATTGTTAATGAAATGCAAGTATTCCGAATTGAACATTTTTTTATATATGCTAATTCGTAATGTTTCGAGTTCTTTTTCAAACTGATATCAGTTAACTGTAAAACAGGACAGTACTCATTAAACTCACAATTTTATAATAATTTTTGAACAAAATGTTTGGTGAACTGTTTTGTCCCTTTTCCTCAAAAAAGCAGATTTCGTTAAACTATTAGGTAATTATAAAGTTGGGAAGTCCTGCAGCACCAATTCTTTGTGCGATAAAAATTAATTTTTAGTTTTTTATTCACTCCAAGAAAAGTATAATAAACACTATTAAAAAATACATTGGATATTACAAAATGCCGAGCCTGAAAGCAGGAACTTTAGGTGTCCCCAAGCGTTGCGTTACAACACATGGCTCTAAGTGGGACAGTCCCGCGGTATATGCAAGAAAACAGATAACGAAAAAATGTATAATTCAGTAAAATATTAAAATACTGTAAAAATTGTAATAATCGTGCCTAACAAAAAAAAAATGTTTTTGAATGTTGGGCGCCACAGCGAAGTATTTTCTTGCTCTCCATCCTCATGGGCATAGTTCAGTGGCAGAAATAACGACGGACATTTTCCTTTTTGGCTCTCGTTAGTCAATCGGGAACTGAACGTCAACGAGGGAGGTTGTGCCACGACGCACACTGTTCCGGCTAATACATTTTTTTTCTTGCCTTGTGGCTTCGCGAAGATTGTGAAATTTTTCGGAACGGAGTAAGGCTGTCGACACACGATGCGAGATAATATATATCGGGTTTTCCAATAGGGACTTGACAACTTTGAATTCAATTTGTGAACGCACCCTTTCACTAATCATCAAACTGTCACTGTCAATTTATTCAGTAAACTTAACATTTTTATCATAGTAAAGCACACGAAGGAACAACGTCTGCAAATTATAAAAATTTACTACAGAAATTCGGAGTCGGTGACCGCTACTTTAAGAGCGTTAACTCCGATTTTCGGTCGTAATTCTCGCCCTAGTAGACAGGCAGTAACAAGTTTAGTGCAAAAATTTGAGTCTACATATTCGTTGTGTGATGTTGCCGTGCCAGTGAGACAACGGGTTGGTCGAAGTGTCGAAAATATCGCTGCCGTTGAAACGTCCGTAGCAAATGATCCAAATCAGTCAATTCCACGGCGTTCTCAAGAGTTGGGCATCGCCCAGACCACGTTATGGCGAATTTTGCGTAAGGATCTTGGTTTACACCCATACAAGATCAAGCTGACTCAAGAATTGAAGCCGATGGACCAGTTGAAGCGACGTACGTTCTCCGATTGGGCTCTGGAAAAGATGCGCCAAGATGATCAATTTCATCGCAAAATCATCTTCAGTGACGAAGCTCATTTTTGGCTCAGTGGGTTCGTCAATAAGCAAAATATGCGTTATTGGTCTGGTGAAAATCCACATGTGCTTAATGAAAGACCACTTCATCCACAAAAAATAACTGTTTGGTGCGGTTTGCATGCCGGCGGCGTCATAGGGCCATATTTTTTCGTCGACGATAATGATCGTCACGTTACTGTGAATGGTAATCGTTATCGCGCCATGATTACCGATTATTTTTGGCCCGAATTGGAAGATATGGACTTGGACAACATGTGGTTTCAACAGGACGGTGCCACAAGCCACACAGCACACGTTACAATCGATTTATTGAAGAGTAAGTTTGATGAGCGTGTTATCTCAAGAAATGGACCAGTCGATTGGCCGCCTCGTTCGTGCGATTTAACGCCTCTGGACTTTTTTCTTTGGGGCCACGTCAAGTCGTTGGTCTATGCCAACAAGCCGACGACGTTGGAAGAGCTCAGAGCCAACATTGAATACGAAATAGCAGCCGTTTCGGCCGAAATGTGTGGCCGAGTCATCGAAAATTGGGTCCAACGAATCGACCGCTGAAAACGTGCCCGCGGTGGCCATATGAACGAAGTCGAGTTCCATTCATAAATGTTTTGATTGTACTTCAACCCGATAATAAAGTTTTTGAAATATCTCAAATGGTTTGCATTTTATTTTGAAAAAAAGTTGTCAAGTCCTTATTGGAAAACCCTTTATGTCCAATTTACAAGAAAGGAGACAAACTGTGCTGTGAGAACTACAGAGGTGTATCATTGTTGTGTACGTCCTATAAAATACTGACAAAAATAATTGAACGTCGTCTTAAGCCCTATACCAATGAAATGATTGGCGAATACCAAGGTGGATTCAAAACCGGACGATCTACAACAGACCAGATATTCTCGGTGAAACAGGTGCTTGAGAAATGCTGGGAATATAACACAGACGTGCACCAAATCCTCGTAGATTTTAAACAAGCATTCGACAGTATCGACAGGAGCGTACTATAACAAATCATGCTTGACTTTGTAATTCCCCCAAAACTAGTCCGACTAACAAGATTTACAATGACGAACACTGAACCCTAGTGAGAATACAAACCAATTCCACAACCAGCTTTCGAACGGAATGTGGTTCAAAGCAGGGAGATGGTCTAGCCCCCATGCTTTTCAACTTGGCACTAGAGTATGTCATCCGAAAAATCCCAGTCGACACCAACGGGACACTACTATTCAAGTCCACCCAACTAGTGGCATACGCTAATGACATTAACATTCTAGCAAGATCCTTCCCTAGTGCTAAGGAGGTATTTGTCAATCAAAAGAGGTCGGGTTGTGTATTAACGTTTAAGCCGAGCGTTTTGTGCCGGAATGAACGATTTAAATAAGACTGCATTACATCTTCGGGAATCCACCGTTTGACTTGGCATTGCGTAAGATTTGGAATTAGCACCCCTTCGCCTAAAATTGAATGATGTTCCATCGATACTGCGAGAATAAAAACTAGGTAAGCGGGTAGGACAGTCCTTAATTATTATCCCAAAAAATAGCACGGTTTGTTAATCAGTTTTTTTACAAAGTTTACAAATTTTTGATACATCATTTCCCATAGTAATTTTATTTACAAATTGTTGGTACTTTCTGGTCACAATGTATGTGTGTTGTATCTAATGGGGATTACAAAATAAATATCGACAATTAATTAAATATTTTGCGTTTTATTTACAAATCGATTACAAATTATCGGTACTTTGTTGCCTTAATGTAGAATTGCGACCAAGTTGAATATATTAATATTAAAAGCTACGGGAAGAAAATTTTGATTTATCAAAGGATATTAGTTAAAAAAAAACAGATGTATAGTTTTTTTTTGGTTTATTTATGGGAAATAGGTTAGAATCGAGCTTTTAAATGTAGATAACGTAAGAAACTGTTTTGAAAGCCGATGAACTATTACGGCTTACAATTAATTAACCTTCATATTTCATTTCAATCTTCTTGTAAGACATAATTAGGTTAATAAACGAATTATTAAATTTGAATTTTCAGTACACGCTACAGTTTGAACTTGGCAAAACCATCCCGCATTTCATGTAAAGAAAAGAACTCCCATGGTGGAGAAGATGTAGGAAGACGGTGGTGGAGTGAGGGAGTTGCTAATGAGAAATAAGTCGGCTCAGCAGAAACTCTCCGTCAGTCACAGTGGAGTCAGCACGACGACCTTCGTATCCCTAATCCCCTCCTGTTGATCGAAACCCACTCACCACAAAGATTTTCTCATTCAAGAAACTCTTGCATTTTTCTAAGCATCGTCTGGGCCTTCAGCCCCCTATACCTTTGGTCTTTCCGGCGCCCCAGTTCAGATTTACCTTTGACGACAACGCTGCATGAAATTTTTATGTATTGGAAGAGATGGCAATATCCGGCCCGGTTGCCGACAAGCTAAGCCGTGCCAGTCAGCAAGTATGCAGCAACCATACTCAACCTTCCATTATAAAATCTAAAATGTTAAATTTCCATCTTTTGGTTTTTAAAATTACTAGACAATTATGACTGACTCAGCTCATCATATATCAGGTCCTTACTTAGAATTACCAAAAACCAAAAAAAAAAAAGAACCAATATTTTGGTGGTGCTTTAGAAACGCATAATGAAAAACTGTGCATATATTTGAAGTTACGTGAAGTTGGAGACTAAGTTTCGCCGAGATAATTTCGTCGGTATCGGTGGCTCATTGGAAAAACTTGCCTGCCACGCGGACGTCACCTGGTTCGATTCCCGACTGATATTATTTTTTATGAACATTTTTTTTACTATTTGACTACAGTAAAAATAAACTGCCAACAAGTCGGGCGAAACTTTATTATTCTTGGGACAAGTTGGGGATGAGTGGAAAGTCAATATGCAGGTTAGAGTGGTTAGGGAAGGCTAAGTGAAAGGGAGTTCTTGGGCAGGGCTGTTGCCAATAGAACAATATTTCATTCGTTTCTGCATGTTTGGGTTTTTATGAGGGGAGGAGGAGGGGTAATAGTAAGGGTGGGTGGATGTTAATAGCTTTTTAATTAATTGCTTAAATCACGTCCAATATTCTCTGTATACAATGTGTTTGATAGACGAAGTTGCATATAATTTTCATAAAATTCGGTGTATTTTACATTCACGAAACCGAACATTTGTATGGGAGGGGGTAGAGAAGGTAGGGGAATCGTAAAATTTGATATGTAGTTTTATTTTGCTTCTCTTGTAAGGTGCTTGTACAAAATTTCAAGTTCGTAGCTTTTAGTTTGTTGGTTATACGTTGATTTAATGAAATTGATCGAAATTATAGTTTTGTATGGGAGGGCGTAGAAGGGTAAACGCGATTTCAAAACTTATAACGTAATTTTATTCCAACTATTTTTAAAAGTTTTTGTGCAAAATTTGAAACTGATAGCTTGTAATAGTTAGGTGATAATTGATTTCTTGAAAATGGTCGAAAAAATAATTTTGTATGGGAGGGGGTAGAAGTCTTAAAGGTTTTCGACCAGTTAATATTTTGTGTATTTAGGGATTTTTTTTAAATGCATTTCGCAAATTTTCAAGTTTCTACCTTAAAATTTCACTCAAAATTTTCGGCTTATGTGTTTTTTTCAATGCACTTGAAATACCTTGTGCACGTTAGACCAGGGGGGTCGGTGCATAACAATTGTGGAATTTTTATTATTTTTGCTGTATGTACAACAAATATATCTTTCACTAGAGCCCTAAAAAAATCACTCAAAATTTTCGACATTTTTGCTTATCACCTCCCTCCCCTTACACCTCCTAACTTAAAATTCTTACCAAAATTAAAAACTACGTAGTTCTACAATCTGACAAATTTTCGATTTGATATTTGTACTCTTTTTTGAGATATAAGGATTTGTAATTTTGAAAAGTGCGCCATTTTTGAAATGTTCCCCATTTCCCCTACTACTATTATTTCAACATGTTTTTTTATATTTTCCTGGTATATCTTAATATACTTCCCAAGTTTCAATTACATAGCTTAATAAATAGCTGAGATATTGATTTTCAGGTGTTTTTCTTTGCACCACCCCTGACCTCCCCCTTCCACCTAACCCCTTCCAAAATTTAGAAAATAGAGCTCACTTACTCAATCAACATTCCACCCAAAACCGAACATTCTACCTTTAACGGTCACGAAGATATGAGTCCATATGTACGGCGTACGGCATACGGCGGGATAGCGTTTTTTTTTTTGCATTTTTTTTGCTAATTTAGTCATGAAACGCGAAAAAAAAAATTTCAGGGTAGCAAATTTTTTTTTTCTTTTGTCGATCACAATACTTTACTATTAGAATAATAAAGTAATATCATAATTTCAAATAATTATTATTCCATGCTATGTGCAAAGACATTTTGTTTCTTCCGAAGAAGAGTTTGCTTGGGTATAGCTTAGAGAATAGCGTGTCTGCAATGGGAAGGTCGGGAGCTAAAATCCGGGTCGAAGCATAATTCTACCACACTGCCTACATGGGTACATCTGGATGACTTCAATCTGCGAACATGAAAATTTGTGTATAGAGGTTTGTGCGAAGGGCTAATAACCCTTTCATAATAACGAAACCTGATTTGGGCTGTAGTGCCATTGGAGAAAAAAAAGAAAAGTTTGCATTTGCCCACCTAACTAAAATTAATAATTAAAATTGACGTGATTTTAGTTGATTTTACGATTGTTTTCTTTGACGAATAACTAGAAACAATGGAGTTTCCCCAAAATAAATAGCAGAGCTACCATACATTTGGTCAATTTTATTTACCTGTATGTTATAGTAAATATTCCTTTTACTTTATTATTTTAATAATAAAGTATTCTGATCGACTTAAAAACAAAAAAAAAACAAATTACTATACTGAAATTTTGTTTTTTCGCGTTTCATGACTAAAATAGCCTAAAAATGCAAAAAAAAAAATCCGTCCGTCAGTACGCCGTACGCCGGTGTGTACACTCAGTGCACACTCCCAAACCCTTCAAGATAGAAAGTTCATTTTTGGGGGGATTGTAGATAGTTACGGATCTCAGGCGTACACCCATTTTGGGGGTGTAAGGGTTCAGGGCGAGGCGGGGGAGCACTTAAACCGAAAACTATGCATTCAAATATCACAAACATGGTTACAGCTAGGAAGCTGAAAATCGATATACATACAAAAGGGTTTGTGGGACAACTTTCGAAATTAATGTAATTTTTTTATTCATCGGGGTGCAAAAAGAGGGTGCTAAAAACCAAATGTCGGCCGAATTTATTTTTGAAATGATGATATATCCGAAATTACTTAGCATAAAAAATTTTTATTTTTAGACCATCAAGGTGGCATATATGTATATAGATCCATTGGAATCAGTTTACGTAGATGCTAATTATTGTAAGGGAGAGGGTCAGGGGGGTGCAAAGAAAAATACTTAAAAATCAATATCTCGACTATTTGTTGAGCTATGTAATGGGAACTTGGTACCTATGTTAAGATATATTAGAGAAATACGAGAAAAATATAAAATTTGGACAAAATAGTAGTGGGGGAAAATGGGGAGCATTGCACTTTCCAAAATTTCAAACCATTATATTTCATTATATTTGGTTGCCTGTTTGAGATTGTGTACAGCAGCTATCTGACGACCACAAATTCTTCAAATGAAGCGCAAGCTTAATGTGGATAAACTCAGAGATCCCAACAAAAAACGCGAATACACCACTATTCTACGCGAAAAGTCATCCACATTGGGTGAAAATGAAATGCGCACACTGGACGCCAATTGGGAGGCAACCAGAAACACTTTTCTAACTAGTGCTGAAGAATCTGTGGGATATGTGCAAAGCGGTGAGAAACCCTGGATGTCGCAGGACACATGGGACAAGGTTGGCAATCGGAAAAAAGCCAAATTGGCAATCATCTCTCAACCCGATGTCAGCCAACGAACGCCCGACTTGAGGCAGAACTACCGCGATGCTCATATACAGCTTAAAAAGGCTGTTAGACGCGACAAGAGAAAGGCCATTAAAGATCTGGTAAACAAGGCAGAATCTGCGGCTTAACTTGGGGATATGGGTTCACTATTTAAAATCATGAAACAGTTGACGAACAGGAATTTCACCGCCAACCACCTGGTGAGAGATGTCAACGGAACTCTCCTTAATATGAGTGAACACCAGTTGCGACGATGGAAGGAATACTTCTCTGATATTTTAAACATCTTGTCAGAGGAAGATATTCCGGAAACAGACCAACTTCCAAACATCCAACCGCAACAATCCTCTATTAGGGACGATCCCCCAGATAAGGAAGAGATAGTTTCCGCCATTCGGTCAATGGCGGGAAGGAAAGCTCCAGGTATAGATGGACTACCAACCGAACTCCTCAAAGCGGACCCGGAAATAACAGCCGATATACTCCTCCCAATCTTCACTAAGGTGTGGAATGAAGGAAGATATCCGACTGAATGGAAGGAGGGCGTCATTGTGAAAATTCCGAAGAAGGGCGACCTTCGGGATTGTGGCAATTGGCGTGGTATATGTCTACTTACTGCCGTATCAAAAATTATGGCTAAGGTAATTCTCAATAGGATTAGTGATGTCGTCGAGAGCACTCTCGAAGTTTATCAGGCTGGATTCCGTAAAGGGTCGTTTGTACCGACCACACAAATACCCTACGGATAATATTAGAGCAGTCAGCCGAAATGGGTTCGCCACTACATCTCATGTTTGTGGACTTCGAGAAGGCTTTCGACAGCGTTAAGCGAGATTACATATGGAATGCTTTGCGTAAGAGAGGTATTCCAGATAAGGTCATAGCTATGATTAAAGAATCCTACGAAGATGCAAGGTGTCGCGTCTTGCATAGAGGAGAGCGGTCCGAGAGTTTCCCTGTGCGAACGGGTGTCAGACAAGGCTGCATATTATCACCAGCCCTGTTTCTGGTGGTAATAAATGACATCTTGAAAGCTGCACTGGAAGGTGGGGAAGATAAAGGTCTTCAATGGAGACTATTTAACATCTTAAGTCACCTTGATTATGCTGATGACGTGTGTTTGCTTGCACATACCCGTTCGGACTTAGAGTCAAATGTTCGCTCGTTGCATTCTAAATGCAAAGAGGCGGGACTGAAAATAAATGTGCGTAAAACCAAGTACATGCACATGGGTTCGAACGCAAGCACACCGATTGTTCTTAATGGACAGGATGTGGAAGAGGTGCAAGATTTTTGCTATCTCGGAAGCATTGTCAGCATGGACGGTGGAGCCGAAAAGGATGTTGAGGCTCGACTAAATAAAGCTCGTCAGGCCTTCGGTATCCTTTCCCCTTTCTGGAGGTTAAGAGAGATCTCCCTTCGCACGAAGCTGCGAGTTTTTGACGCATGCGTCAAATCCGTGTTGTTGTATGGTTGTACTACGTGGAAAGTGACCGTTCGACTTACCAAGAAATTACAGACTTTCGTAAACCAATGCCTCCGGCGCATTTTAGGAATATTCTGGCCAGAAGTAATCTCCAACGACGAACTTTGGAGTACAACTCGCCAGACTAAAATAGGTATTGAGATTCAACGGTAGGTAGTGCTACCCTTAAGGTAGATTCAAAAATTGTGGGTAAATTTTGACGAAAAATGTCCATTAGCATCGGTGGTTGTAAGAGGTAATGCTCGTCTGTCAAACGGGTTCATTTTTTGGTTGAAAATAATTTTTTTAATTTTTTTAGCACATTGCAAATTTGAATTTTCCAAAAATTACAAAGAATTTTCACATGGTAAACTCTATGTCGCTATGGCATGAGTTCAAACACAAGAAGATTTGAAGTTATTTACAAGCAAGAAGATTTATTTTTTGACTTGTTCAGCAATAATGGGCCTTATAAAACGTCCTTCCCTTTCGTACAAAATACGCGTGCAAAGCACGAGTGCATGTGCTTGTTTTATAAAATACAATTTAAAGATTTTCGGTGCAAAGTTGAGTTTCTTCATTTGAAACTCAAATATTTAACAAATGCGTAAACCGACTAACAGATTTGAGTTCAAGACCCTCTTTTATAATTGATAAAAAAAAAGAAAAAAAAATGATTACAGAAAAAAATTTCCTTGTTGATAAAAATGTTGCTGGGGAATTACCCAGAAATTGAAATAGATAACTACAAACAGAAAAACCCATGAATTATTTATGTTAGTTCCAAGAGATCATATTCTTGTTCACCGGTTATCCTAATTTCAGCTCAATTTTTTCCGACAGTTATTTTCGGAAGCTCTTTATTTTGAATTCTTGACGGCAGCCCAATGGAAGAAAATTAGTAAGTATTTGGAGCATACTTCAGTTAAATTAAGAAATTGCTACTAAGAGTAATTTCTGTGTCAAAACGCACTTCCTCAATGTTGGCAATGTAATTACCCCAATTCTGAAGTGATTCGTTCAAAAAACAAGACGTACTTGAACTAGAACAAATCCTTACTTAGTTTTATACACTGAAAGGGAACTAAAGATAATGCCACTCACTCTCACCACTTACCTTTCTACTTTCAGCTGGCATACTTGATGTCCTCATTCTTTGCTTTTGCTTCGATGCTGTATAAGCTATTCCTGCCATACTGCCGCTAAGAAAGTTTTCACCTTTGGCCGATTTCGTGGGAGTCGTCGGATCCATAGAGGATACGCCTAATGTGCCGGGCGTTGTTGGTAACGTTACCGCAGTCGACGAAACATTTCCCGGTGATATGCTACCGCAGCCACCGAAGCCCATAATCACAGATGCGTTCGTGGGAGTATACTGAGGCGATACGGCACCAGACATGGCCTGCTTCAACGTCAGAACACTGCTTTCCGGTTTTCCTTTAAATGAGCTGCCTGTTACCGGTGACTTTGCTAGGCACAATCTTTCTCTGAAAATTTATTTTATTAGAGAACTCATACTCCTTTACTTATCTGGGAAAATGATACTGTTTAGTTGGTGTAATTGATATAATATTGAATTAAGGATGAGGAAGGAGTATTGATTGAAGGTAGCTGTTAGTATTAATAGTGTGGTGAATTCTATTTTCAGGTTATTTTAGTTCATGTGAATCATTTGCGACGTATAGTATGTACTATAATGCCCTAATTGTATATTTTTCCCTTGCTATTTGGTATTTATTTTGTGTCCTTCTTAGAGATTAACGTTTCAAAGAATTCCAAGTTAACAAAGAGCTCGTCTCTTCTTATTATAGTGTTGTATTGTGTGGGCATGTAAGAGGGAAATACACTTTGATCCAAAGTGCAAAGTTTATTTATAGCGCTATTCTAAAGGGTATCCCATTAAGACGGCCTATTTTGAATTTCGCCCCATTTTTTTCGTGTCGGTCGTGTAGCATTTTGGTTTGAAATTTATATTGTGCAAATATTGAGGTTCAGTGGTGGAGAATTACACGGACGCACAATGTATAAAATTGGATCTTAGAGCAACAACAAGTGACTTTTCGAAGATCTTCTCTGATGAAGCGCACTTCGAACTTGATGTCAACAAGCAGAATTGTCGCATTTAAGGAGCTGAGAATCCAAAAGTGATCCTTGAGCAACCCAGGCTACCACCACGAGTCACTGTTTGGTGCGCATTTTGGGCTGAAGGAGTAATTGGACCGTTCTTGGAGAATGCGGACGGCAATGCAGTCATCGTCAACAGTGTTTGTTACCGTGAGATGATAAACAACTTCTTCTGGCCTCAAATCGCTGAAATGGATCTCAAAGACATGTGCTTTCAACAGGATGGCGCAACCTGCCACACAGCGAACGAAACGATGGAATTGTTGAAGACGAAATTTGAACGGAAAGTTATCTCGTGCCGCTGTGATGTGAATTGGCCAGCAAGATCATGCGATTTGACGCCATTGGAGTTCTTTCTTTGGAGTTTTTTTTGGAATCAAAGGTGTATGCCAATAACGCAAAAACGATTCCTGAATTGAAAGTCGAGATTTGTCGCGCCATTGATGAAATTGAGCCGAAACTAAGCCAAATTGTCATCGAAAATTTCATCAAAAGGATCAATGAGTGCCATTAGTCACGTGGCGGCCATTTGTCGGATATTCCACACATAACCTCCATATCTACATCCTTTACTAAAATAAAAACATCAGAGTTTTTCAAGTGTTCCCGAGTGTTCTGGGGTCTTGATTATTCCACCAACCAGCAAACTACACGTATAGACTCGACCGACAGCATAAAGAATCGAACGAGAACGAAATAATTCTGAACACCTGCTAGGTCTTAACCAAGAAAGCAACGAAAGCGATAGAGCGAGGCTTTATAGGCCTCAACGAACAGTAATGAAAGAACACGTGCACCATCGAATGTCTCCAACAAAAATAATACGGGCAATTTAGAGAAGCGACTAACTGCGATAGGGCGACATGTGTAAAGATGAAATACTTCATGGAAAGCAACAACAAACACACGTATGGGCTAGTGCGAATGAGAAAAGATGCGGGCGATGATGAAATGCTTCACAGAAGGAATAAGGAGCACTCGATCGAGAAGAAAAAAGTTCACACGACAATGACCGAAACGACGGAGAAGTCCGACGGTCGAAATAGCAGAGAAGGCTAACTGCGGACGCCGTCGAACGAATAGAGAACGATATAAAAAGGCAAGCGTCTGAGAAGAGGAGTCAGCCTGGTTTGAAGCAATCGACGAGTGAGTCGATACTTGGAAGGTGGAAGGTTGGCAAGCGATAATTGGTGATTCGCAAAAAGTGAGAAGATAATTGAATACAGTTTTGCAAAACTTATTAAACTGGTGGTTTTATTTATTTTGCTGAAATCCAGCGACCCAAACGCACTTCAATATGAACTTGTGTATCATTAATTTTTTTCGCCGAACCTTTTTTCTTAGCGTTACAAACTTTGTGAAAATCTTATAATACTCTCAGATTTCATCTAAAAACGACTTAATAGGTTCAGTAGCAACCCTGTCAAAGACGATCTTATCTATCAAGTACAATAATCTGCCGAAATCTCAAGTATCCATTTGAATTAAATCATGTCGTGCGCACACAAAATTAAAAACTTGAATGAAATCTATTTTTAGATATACTCTATAGAGTACTCGTTCCACTCATATATACGAGTACCAATGTCGTTTGTATGGATTTATTATTGGCATCAACGTAAATCTCGTCTATTTTAATTTTCAACCAAGAGGGGTTGAATTGGGGTTTTATTATCTATTTTTAGCAAGTCTTGTGCGAATAATTATAACATTTATACGTTCAACATTACGTCCTTAGCGTAGCCATTGTTGACGCATACACTAGAAAGGTTGTGTCGCACATCCTGAGCGATGAAGAGCTCCCGATACCTTATTGTGATATAAAATGAATACTGTGTAGGCTTTGATATTTGCAAATCCCTTTGCACAATTTATTTGCATTATGAAATATATTAAAAGTATTTTTCTCATTTTGCACTTTGTTTACACGTTCTTCAAATTTGGGTCTTAATTTTAAAACGATCGGAACCTTCAGAGACTGAATGAGTAGGCTTTCCTATTGGTAGCTGTAGCCTAGTGAGTACCGATCGACGAGCAATTATATCCGCTGTCTCCTTGAGTATATCTTGGTAACGTCAATTAATGAAAATGGAAAATTTGTAGATAGAGGGTTGTGCGAAGGATTTATAATCCGTCCACAATAAGCAAAGAAAAAAATGTTAAGGAACTTGAAGGTCGGGAGGCCCTGGTTCAATTTGGACTGTAGTTCCATTATAGACGCCTATTTTACAGAACAAGTCGCTTTTCGATATTACTACGAGGCACGTCCAGAAAGTAAAGTTACTGGTTACTCTCTCGTGCTGTGAGAAATATTTTTTTCAAAGTTAGCAACACTGACTGGTAGTAGGGGTTCTTCTGAACACTACGAGTCAAGGAGGATATATAATAAGGAGAGACTACGAGCATGCTTTGCCTTGTATGAAATTGGGAAGTATTTCCCTCCTTTACTGACTACATGCTCGAAATTTTTCGAAACAATCGTTTCGCTATTCTTGTCTTGCATACTTAAACCTATTGTAACCAACTCTGTCTCGCGTTAAATTGTCCGAAACAATCGTTAAATTTTCGAAAGAATTGTTTCGCTATCCTTGTCTGGCAACGCAACTATTTCTGTCCCGCGTTAAATTATCCGTTGCTAGACATGAATCAAAAACTAATGAAAATTTAAAAATTCAACATTTCTGAAATAAAACAGTAAACTCTATTGCACTGAAAATTACTTTATTACTGACTGAATATTAGCAAAAAGAGAGAATACAAATTATGGTATTTTTTTGTCAAAGTTTGAAGCCAAGTTAAGCTTTGACACAATTTACGAAAATTTCCGAATTAAACTGCCAACAAGTTTTCTCTACTTCTACAATGGCACTACAGCCCAAATTGGGTCTTGGCCTCCTGATCTCCAGGTTCCATAACATTTTTCATTATTTATTTTTATCGCACAACCCTATATCTTCGAATTTTTCATTTTCGTAGATTGAGGTGACCAAGCAGGCAGTGTGCTGGAATTATGCGTCGACCGGGATTTGAACTCACGACCTTAGCATCGTAGACCCACTAGGCTGCACCCTAGCTTTGCGAATAAGTCGGGCGCAACTTTATTATTCTTGGGACAAGTTGAGGATGCTTGGAAAGTCAATATGCAGGTTATGGTGGTTAAGGAAGACTAAGTCGAAGGGGGATCTTGGACAGGGCTTTTGTCAATTCAACACTTAATTGTGGATACGATCAACAGGTCAAGTACATAAATATAATCAATATTTCATTCGTTTATTTATTTTTATGAGATTAGTGGTGAGGGTTGATAATAAGGGTGGGTGGATGTGAATAATATTTTAATTTATGGCTTGAATCACATCCAATATTCTCTGTAGTGAATGTCAGTTTCATAGACGAAGTTGCATAGAATTTTCATAGAATTCGGTGTATTTTCATAATCATCAATGGCGCGGCAGCCCAAATCGGGCCCTGGCCTCCTGAAGTCGTCGCCTCCAATCATCTCGATCCAAAGACCGCGTCCTTCAGCTGCTAATTTTTAAGATGCTGTGCTATCTTTATCAACCGAATCTTCCCATCGCTTGCGTGGTTTGCTTATTGACCGGTTACCACTAGCTTTGCCTTTCAGAGCACGTTTGGGGATTCTTGTGTCTTCCATTCGCTCTACATGGCCAGCCCACTGCAGTTTATGTAGTTTGATGGACGTTGAAGCTTCTGGCTCGTCGTAGAGCTGATACAACTCATGGTTGTATTTTATTCGCCATTCCGTTCCCTCCTTCACAGGTCCCGAAATTCTTCAAAGGACCTTTCTTTCAAATGCGTTAACTGCTTTTTCGGAAGTTCGCGTTAATGTCCACGTCTCGCTGCCATAACAGAGCACAGGTCGTATAATAGATTTACATATCCGCACCTTATTGTTTCTGTGCACTTTCTTGGATTTCATTATTGGAAGTACCGAATAATACGTCATATTTGCTAGTATTATCCGTCGTTTAATTTCGTCTGTTTCATTACCGTCCTTTGCTAGATTAGTCCCAAGATATATGAAATTGTCCACACTCTCCAAATTATATTCCGCAATTGTTATGTTTTGTCTGATAGGCGCTCTCCTTCTTGTTTGCGTCATTACTTTTGTTTTACTTTCATTAATGCGCAACCCGACTTCTTTTGCGGCGGAATCAAGATTGACAAATACCTACTTAGCACTAGGGAAGGATCTTGCTAGGATGTCAATGTCGTCAGCGTATGCTACTAGTTGGTTGGACTTGAATAGTAGTGTCCCGTTTGTGTCGACTGGGATTTTTCGGACGACATACTCTTGTGCCAAGTTGAAAAGCATGGGGCTAGACCATTTCCCTGCTTTAAGCCACATTCCGTTCGAAAGCTGGTTGTGAAATCGGTTTGTATTCTCACTGTGTTCAGTGTTCGTCATTGTGAGTCTTGTTAGTCGGACTAGTTTTGGAGGAATTCCAAAGTCAAGCATGATTTGGTACAGTACGCTCCTGTCGTACTGTCGTATGCTTGTTTAAAATCTACGAAGATTTGGTGAACGTCTGTGTTATATTCCCAGCATTTCTCAAGCACCTGTTTCGCCAATCGTCGGGTATGATTTCCTCTGTCCAAATTTTACATATCATGTTGTGCAGTATTTCAGCGACACAGTTTCCACCGTTTTTCAGAAGTTCAACTGGTATTTCGTCAATTCCCGGCGCTTTGTTTAGTTTTTGGTCACATATTTTGATTTCAGATGTATTTTACAGTCACGAAACCAAACATTTGTATGGGAGGGGGTGGAAGAGGTAAGGGAATCGTAAAATTTGTGATGCAGTCTTATTTTACCAGCTTCTCCACTCGTTACGGTCGTTCTCAATTCTCTTCCTCTACCTTCCTAATCCCATTCCTTCCCTCCATGACTGTGTTTGTGCATTGCACATAAGGGCCGAAATTCCCTATAACACAGGTCAAAATGTAAAAAACAAAAAATGTCGTTTTTTTTGTAAGGTGCTCGTACAAAATTTCTTAGCTTTGTTGGTTATTAGTTGAATTATTGAAATTGGTCGAAATCAAACTTTTGTATGGGAAAAAAATTTTGAAGCAATTTCGTTTCAACTATTTTTAAAAGTTCCTGTGTAAAATTTAATTTAATGATAACTTTAAATACTTAGGTGATAATTGTTTTCTTAAAAATGGTAAAAAAAATAATTTTGTATGGGAAGGGGTAGAAGTTTTAAAGGTATTCGACCAATCAATATTTCATACATTTTGGGATTTTTTTTTAAATGCAATTCACTAATTTTCAAGTTTCTACCTTAAAATTTCATTCAAAAATTTTCATAACAATTGTGAAACAAATTATTTTTTTTCTATTTATATCAAATAGGTGTATCCAAATAGAAAATTAAAACTTTGAATCTTTCACCAGAGCCCTAAAAAAATTACTCAAAATTCTCGTCATTTTTGCTTACCACCTCTGTCCCCTTACACCACCCAACTTCAAATTTGCACCAAAATTAAAAACTATGTAATTCTACAATCTGAATTTTTGATTTGATATCTGTACTCGGTTTTGAGATACAACGGTTTGAAATTTTGAAAAGTGCACCACTTTTGAAATGCTACTCTTTCCGCCCACTACTGCTATAGCCAAATTTTATAGTTTTCTTGTATTCCACTAGTATAGCTTAATTCCAAGTTTCAATTACATTGCTTAAGAGATAGTAGATATATTAATTTTTAAGCGTTTTTCTTTGCACCCTCCCCCCGCTGATCATCTCCCTTACAATAATTAGCCTCGCTCTAAGCTGATTCTAGTGAATCTATATGCCACCTTGATGGTTCTAAAATATGAATTTTGTATGGTAAGTAATTTCGAAGATACATATAATCATTTGAAAGAAAAAAATTAGGCCGTCAATTTTTTTAGCCCCCCCTTTTCGAACGCCAATGAATAAAAAAATTAAATTACTTTTAAAGTTTTTCCTACAACCCTCTCTATACCTATGCTGATTTTCAGCTTCTGCATTCGTAGTGGAGATATTAGAAAGTGGAGTTTTTGACTCTTTTCCTCCCCCGCTTCCCCCTTCCACCTGATATTCCCCAAAAATTTAGATAATGGAGCTCACTTACCCAATCAACATTCTACCTTTATCAGTTTCGGTGATATGAGTTCATATGTACGACGTACGGCGGGACGAATTTTTGTTTTTTGCATTTTTAGGCTAATTTAGTCATGAGTTCGCTAGGGTGGCTTGAAAACTTTGTTGGTATCACATTTTCAAAACACATCGACAACACGCGATTCGGAGATGTTTTCGGGATCTGTGTGTCTAAGCTATTGCGTAAAAAATCAATTCAATGAGTTCCAAGTTGTTAGGTACAGAATTATATATATATACCTTATGTAGTATATATAAAACAAAGTATATACACGGAAAGCGAGATTAAAAGAAATGTCCTGTCACGTATTTGTATCTGTGTCAGTAGTAGAGATAAAGAATATAAAATTTTACCTTTAGAAATAAGAGCCAAGGAAAAAAAAGCCTTAAGACTAAGGACATTTTCAGTTCGGGTACTACCGAGTACCGACATCATCGGATTAGTAGATTTCTTTCGAATGGATATTGTCGGGTCGTGTCATCTTAAAATGTCGTTTATCATTATTGGTTATATTGTACGGATAAAGCAAGGAATGAAATGGTCAAATGATTAAATTTCCTTTTTTCTTCATTCTCTTAAATTCGCGAAAATCCTCTTTTAATTCCCCTTAGGGACCCTTAAATTTTAATTATTTTATCTACCGTCCAATGGAGAACTTAGAGTTAAATTATGAATGAAAATTTGAAATATCCGCTTTCCAGTGTAGAAGTACATAATTATTAGCACAAATCCTATATGGTAAGTTGCTTTAAATTGGTTTATAATACATGAAAAATATTTGTCTTTTCGACAATTTTTGAAAACATATTTGAAAAAAATTACAGTTTTATTAGCAAAAAAAAAATTTATTGCAAACAAATAAACAAAAAAAAAAGCTAAAGGATTGATTTTCGGATATCACACTATTCTAATTTATTAGTGACATTTTGATCTCTGCTGTGAGACCTTCATCAAACTGAGTTCAGCTCATGATATGCGAATGTTCTGCAAAGAGTTACGCAGAAAATTAATGTATGGCATCAAAATTTCAAATTGCACACATTGAACCTGCATCGTCAAACTCGTAAACTACGATAAATAAACTGCCAACAAGTCGGACGCAACTTTATTATTCTTGGAACGAGTTGAGGATGTGTGGAAAGTCAATATGCAGGTTAGAGTGGTTAGGGAAGACTAAGTGAAAAGGGGTTCTTGGACAGAGCTGTTGCCAATTTAACACTTAATTGCGGATACGATCAATAGCTCCAGTACATGTAATCAATATTTTATTCGTTTATTTATGCAAGTTTGGGTTTTTTTGAGGTGCGAGGGAGGGGTGATAGTAAGAGTGGGTGGATGTTAATAGTTTTTTAATTAATTGCTTGACTCACGTCCATTTCTCTTTCATCTAGAGTATCGCTTTACGGCCAATCGTAGCCCTGTCATGTTTTATTCTTGGAGCTATCGAGCTTTTCCATCTCATTTTTAGAAAAAGTTCCTTAACGGGCGAAATCTATCGCTTCTTCTATTTCTCTGATACAAATTTCACGAAATTTCAAAATAAAAAAAAAACATAACAGGACTACGATTGAGCGTAAGGCCCAATCATGCGATATTCTAGATAAAGAGAAATTTTTTAAGAAATTTTATATGGGGGAGGGGGGGGGGGGTTTAACGGCATTGAACCATTTTCGCTACATCATGCTAGAGTTGCTATCAAAATATTTGATTGAAAATTTCAGCTTTAAAAATTTAATAGGTACTGAGAAAATCAGTGTATTAGATTTAATGAAATTGTTCAGTTTGTATGGGAGGTGGTAGAAGGAGTCGGGAGCTCTTAGTGATTTTGTCAGAAATAACTATAAACATCATGCATTTGATATGTTGATTGTTGATTGTTATGTAGCTTATAGTATTTCATGAAAAAGAGCAGTTTATACGAGAGGTGGTAGAAGGAGTAAGGGGATTAAAATAATTTTATATACTGTAGATTGGAATTGGTATAAAAATAATTTATTCCAAATTTCAGTTCAATAGCTTAGAAAATCGGTTTACTGTCAAATCTCGAAAGTGCGTCATTTTGAATGGTATGGTAGAAGGGGTGGAGCGATTTGGCCCGTTCACGAACTTGACCTTACTTTTTTTGTCAAAAACAACATGTATAAAATTTGAACGTTCTAGTTCAACGTGTTCTCAAGCTAGAGAGCGAACAGACGGACGGACGGACATCCGGTTTTGAGATTTTTGAGAGATAATATTAACTTCTGTATCCTTCATTTTTTTCTCCGAGTCTTATTTCTTAGCGTTACAAACTTTAGAGCAAATTTATAATACTCTTAGACTTCATCTAAAGTATAAACATAACAGAATTATAATTGGGCGTAAAGTTCAATCGTATGATACTCTAGATGGAATGGGAAAGAGTTTAAAGTACCAGAAAATATGTCATCTCAAATTCTTTGGAATACCGAATTTTGTATAGGAGGTGGTGAAAGCAAACAGGGGGGGTTGTAGTTTTGTATATGGTACCAAACGGAGCACGCAAAATGTTTCGTGCTGAATTTAAAATTTTGTAGTTGTCATTTTTTTCAAAGAAATTCGAAACAGTTTTCCTGAAATTGGGGCATTTGTATGGGAGGTGGCAGAGAAAGTGGAGGGTTTCGGATGATTTTGAAATGACTTACCAACATCCTTATAACACGCTTTCTTTCAATTTTAAAGTCGATAGCTCTCATATGTTCGAAGGAGAAATTCTTTTCTTGAATTTATAATTTAGATATTTGTGTCAGAGGGGGTAGAAGGAGTGAAGCGAAGCTGATAATTACTTAAGCATTTATTGCAATTAATTAATTAATTAATAATAATAAATTCTGGTAATATTTTAAGTTTCTACCTTTTCTAGTTTTAATGAAAATCGACATAATGAAACCAAAATTATGCATTTGAACAGAAGGAGTATACAGATCAAAACAAAATTTTTCATCATCAATGATATTTGTATTGTTATACTTTCCGAAAAACCTTCAAGTCGATAGCTTTGACAGTTTCGAAGAAAAACAGTTTAATTTAAATTACAAAGATTCGTGAAATTTGTTTGGAAGGGGGTAGAAGAAGTGAGGTGAAGTTAATAATTTTTTCAAAACTGATTGCAATTATAATAAAATTCATTGTGGCTAGGGTGTTGCCTAGCGGGTATTGGTCTACAATGCGAAGGTCGTGAGTTCAAACCCCGGTCGACCCATAATTCCAGTACACTGCCTGCTTGGATATATCTTGGTCACCTCAATCTACGAAAATGAAAAATTCGTAGATAGAGGGCTGTGCGAAGGTCTAACAATCTATATAAATATAATTGTAGTGTCTGTCTGTTATTTGTTTATAAATGGCTATAAATTTTTTGCTTCATTTTAGCAATAACTAAGCAAAATCAATCGTTTTTAAAAAATGTCTCTGTCTGTCTGTCTGTCTTTCCGGCTTTCACGTAAAAACGGCCGCACCGATTGCAATGAAACTTTCACAGATTATTAGGTCTGCCTCTGGGAGTAGTCTGCTTTAGGTGTTATTTTTCTCCCCTTACGCCTTCTACCCCCAAAGTGACTCATTTTCAAAAACTTATAATAATCAAATTTTCATGGAAACTATTAAAGCTATTAATTTGAAATTTAAAATATATTATTTCTATTATAAATGCAATCTTCAAGTATATAAATAGTTTGAATCCCCCTACTCCTTCCACCATCTCCCATACAAACTAAACTTTTTCATGAAATACTATACTCCAATTTTCTCAGTACGTATAACTTTGATCGAGCTAAGATTTTGTATTAAATCCTTAATTACCATTGTTATTAATGTCAGGAAAAAACTAACCAATTACGTTTGCTCCTTCTACCCCCTCCACAATCTGACACAAATCCACGACTTAGCGAAAATTCGATTTTCTTGAAAAGTGTGAATATTACTGTTCTGAAATATAAAATATATCAATTCAATGATAATTGCAGTTGCTTCTCAAAAAATAACTGAAAACCCTCCACTCCTTGCACCACCTCCTATACAAACTGCACTTTTTTATGAAATATTCTAAACCAATTTTCTCAGTAGAATAGCTTTGATCGAGCTAAAATTTTGTACTAAATCTTTAATTAGCATAATTATTATTATGGGGAAAAATTGACCTATTAGCTTTACTCCTTCTACCCCCTCCCATACAATGTGGCACAATTCCACGACTTTCAAAAACTCGATTTTCTTGAAAAGTGTGAATCTAACTGATCTAAAATTTAACACACATCAATTGCATGGTAATTATAGTTGTTTCTAGAAAAATTACTAAAAACCCTCCACTCCTTCTACCACCTCCCATACAAACTGCACTTTTTCATGAAATACTCTAAACTAATTTTCTCAGTACGTATAACTTTGATCGAGCTAAAATTTTCTGATGAATCCCTAATTAGTATTATTATTATTATCGGGAAAAATTAACCGATTAGCTCCACTCCTTCTACCGCCTCCCTTACAATATGACACAATTTCACGACTTTCCAAAAACTCGTTTTTCTTGAAAAGTGTGAATCTAACTGATCTGAAATTTAAAAGATATCAATTGCATGGTGATGATAGTCGTATCTAGAAAAATTGCCAAAACCCTCCACTCCTTCTACCACCTCCCATACAAAGTTCACAATTTCACTAAATCCAATGCACTAAGTTTCTCAAGTTACCTATTCAGTTTTTCAAGCTTAAATTTGGTGCAAAATATTTTTATAGCTACTCTAGCATGGTGTGAAAAAATTTAATTTAGTACTGTCATCCCTTCTATCACTCCGCACACAAAAATTCTTAAGATTACAAAAATTTCGATTTCATCGGTAGTATCGTAAATATAATGGAGCTTTACGCACAATCGAGTCCTGTTATGTTTTTCAGCTTAATGTCATTTTATTTGGGCTTTTTTCAATTAACACAAGCTACAACTATGTAGCTATGTCCTTAACACGTATACATATGATTTCGAATCACGGGTTTGATTTGATCACGAGCCTCTCCCATTCAAATGCGAGTATCATGCTATCATTCTTAATAATTTATGGTTGTGACTCCAACAAAATACAAAACATTGTGTTCAAAGAGCCATTAAAGTAAGCGAATTATATATCCTATATAATGTATTACTAACTACATTCTCTCTGCTTATTAATGCGATTTTTACGCGGACGAAGTCGCGGGCGTTTGCTAGTAAATAATAAAAAAATGTTAATGAACCTGTGCTGTAGTGCCATTGTAGACGAAGTAATTGTGGCGAAAGTTTGTATTTCCCGCTTCGCAAGTAGCAATGAAAATCGAAGAAACGAATTTCGCAAAATTTGACATTTGTATGGGAGGGGGTAGAAAGAGGGAGGAGATCGGACCAATATTACTTTATTATTCTAATAATAAAGTATTGTGATCGACACAAAAAAAAAAAATTTGCTACGCTGAAATTTTTTTTTTCGCGTTTCATGACTAAATTAGCCTAAAATTGCAAAAAAAAAAATCCATCCCGCCGTCCGCCGTACATATGGACTCATATCTCCGAGACCGTTAAAGGTAGAATGTTTGTTTTTGGGCAGATTGTTGATTGGGTAAGTGAGCTCCAATTTCTAAATTTTGGAGAGTGTTAGGTGGAAGGGGGAGGTGGGGAGAGGGAAAGAGTCAAAAACTATACTTGCTAATATTTCCACCACGAATGCAGATAGGAAGGTGTAAATCAGCAGAAATATAGAGAGTGTTGTGGGACAAACTACAAAAATAATTTAATTTTTTTATCTTTTGGCGTCCGAAAAGGGGGGGCTAAAAACAAATTGTCGGCCGAATTGTTTTTTCAAATGATTATATCTTCGAAATCCCTTATTGTAAAAAATTCATATTTTGGGACCATTAAGGCGGCATATAGCTCCACCAGAATCAGCTTAGAGAAAGACAAATTACTGCAAGGGGAGGGTCAGGGGGGATTTAAAGAAAAACACTTAAAAGTGCATATCTCAACTATTCCTTAAGCTATGAAATTGAAATTTAAAACATATATTAATCTATACTAGGGAAATACGAAAAAAATATAACATGTTGAAATAATAGTAGTGGGAAAAATGGGGAGCATTTTAAAAATGGCGCACTTTTCAAAATTACAAATCGTTATATCTCAATATATTAAGTTGAAAATTTGTCAGATCGTAGAACTAAATAATTATTAATTGTGGTAAATTTTGAGTTGGGTGGTGTAAGGGGAGGGAGGTGGTGAGCAGAAATGTCGAAAATTTTGAGTAATTTTTTTAGGGCTGTGGTGAATGATGCAAAGTTTAAATGTTGCATTTGGATACATCTATTTGATATACATAGAAAAGAAAATAATTTGTTCCACAATTGTTATAAACCGACCCCGCCCCCCCCCCCCGGTCTAACGTGCACAAGGTGTTTCATGTGCATTGAAAAAAAAAAAACACATAAACTGAAAATTTTTGAATGAAATTTTAAGGTAGGAACTTGAAAATTTGCAAAATTTATTTAAAAAAAAATCCTTAAATATATGAAATATTAACAGGTCAAATACCTTTAAAACTTCTACCCCCTTCCATACAAAACTATTTTTTCGACCATTTTCAAGAAATCAATTATCACCTAACTATTAAAAGCTATCAATTTAAAATTTTGCATAAGAACTTCTGAAAATAGTTGAAACAAAATTGCCTCAAAAGTTTTGAAATGACGCAAGCCCTTCTACCACCTCCCATACGAAACTATTTCGAACAATTTCATTAAATCAACTAATAACAAACAAATTAAAAGCTACGAAATTGAAATTTTGTACGAGCATCTTACAAGAGAAATGAAATAAAATTGCATCCCAAATTTTACCCGCCCTACCCTCTCCCATACAAATATTCGGTTTCATGAATGTAGAATACACCGAATTTTATGAAAATTCTATGCAGCTTCGTTTATGAAACACATTCTATACAGAGAATATTGGTCATGATTAAAGCAATAAATTAAGAAGCTATTAACATCCACCCACCCTTACTATCACCCCTACCGCTCCCCTTATAAAAACCCAAAATTGCATAAACGAATGAAATATTGTTAAATTAATAACAGCCCTGCCCAAGAATTCTCTTTAACTTAGTCTCCCAAACCACTCTAACCTGCATATTGACTTTCCATGCATCCGCAACTTGTCCCAAAAATAAAAAAGTTTCGCCCGACTTGTTGGCAGTTTATTTGGTGGTGCTATTGATATGTGATTCAGAATCCTTTCCCGTTTCTAGAGGTTAAGAGAGATCTCCCTTCACACGAAGTTGCGATTGTTTGACGCATGCGTCAAATCTGTGGTGTTATATGGTTGTAATACACAGAAACTGACCATTAGGCTTACCAAGAAACTGTGAACTCTTATGAACCAATGCTTCCGACGTATTTTAGGGATATTCTGGACAGATATGTTCTTCAACGACGATCTTTAGAGCGCAACTGGACAGAATAAAATAGATACTGCGACACAGTTTGAGGAAAATAGAGTGAAACATTGCCAGATCAGCTCTGGATTATAACCATGAAGGAAGTCGTCGTGTTGGTCGACTATGTAGCGCATGGAACCGAGCAGTTGAGTAGGAGGACAAAGGGATAAACAAGTCCTGGCAACAACTAAAGGCCGACTGTGCCTTGTGGAAGAGAAATATTTCTGTTCTATGCCGCTACAGGGGTTCTCAACTGGGAATTGATTGATAAAACTAAACAACTTTTCATTAAACTTTAATAGGAAAAATGCTCGCATCCAAGAATAGTAGAACGCATTCAAAACGGTTAGAATTTAACGATTCCTTCACGTTTTTGCGTTAAATAGCTTATAATCAAGAAGAAATTCCTTGCTCGCAAACACTTAATGTAAAATATGCACCAAATATTTATTTAGAATTATTATTAAGATCGGAAAAATTATCCTTTGTTATGTAACGGAGGCCTAGGAGAGTTGATTTTGACCATAAAGTCAAAATCAATCAGAAGGAACATTTTGGTTCGGGATTGACGGGGCTGAGATCCACCTACATCCATCTCAGTGACAATCTACGTGCTGGTGCGACGCGCTAGCTGATGCCGGGTCTAGCTGCAGTAGGCGTGTGGGGGGGTTCGCTGCACAAGAAGGTCATAAAACCCAAGTGGCCTGTCATAACAAAAAAAATCGCGAGTAGTTGGCTCGCCGCGTCGACTTATCCAAGTCGGGAAGACACGAAAAAAAGGGACTTCATCTGGTCTTGGATATTGACCCGACCAGATGTTTCGACGACGGCGTCAGATGGTTTGACGCCAACCTGCCCACCCAACCTTAGCCATACATCTTCCACTATGTCTTCATCGTATGGCCCCAAAAGAGAGGAGGAGGATCCGTGGAGGTTAGAGAAGGCTCATTCAGTGACAACACTAGTTATCCATTATAGTAGGTTCTTATTTAACATTTTATTCTTTATTCAAAATTAAAATAAACAAACTTCCTTAACTATTTAAATATTTCCGAGTGCAAGTCCATTCAAATAATAAACCGAAAGTATTTAAGCATTTTTTTTTTCTACAATCAATTAATTCTAATAGAATTGCGAAACTATGTACTTCGGAAGCAAAATAAACATTTCTGAATTTTTGTCTTTGAGATTTCTTTTTCATTATCCGGATAATTATAAACAAATGTGAATTCGGAATAGCGGTTAGTAAATTGTAAGTATGAATTTCCGAGAATGAAAGAGAACAAAAAAGAAATTCGGGACTATTGTATTATTTAGTTTAGTTTTCTTATTTTTCTTCTTTTTGTGTCTTTTAAGATTCATTTGAATTAGAATGTTTCACCAATAAAATAAATAAAATCAAAAAAAATTACTTCAACTAAAAAAAAAATAACAAATGTATATAAAAAAAAGCATATTTAGCTCATTTGGTAGTTTGGTTTTTTTTTTCTTCGTAAATTTCTCATAATTATATAATAATAATATTAATGGTTATTCCATCACCGAGATTGCAAAAAAAAATATATAAAATATTTTGTTTTCTTTTTCTTTTGTTTCACTTTAATTTTTTTAGGAGGAGAGAATTTCTTTTTCTATTCTATATTATAGATTTTGATTTTGTAATTTGTGAGAAAATAAAAATGTATGAATTACGTTATTGTTTATGTTTTTTCTTGAACGATCGGTCAATAAAACCCATATTAGTTTGATCTTGAATTCTAGGTCGATAACTCTCCTGCCTTAAATTCCATTCCACAAATATTTGGGTGTTTGCCCAAATCCAATTTTAAATCATGAAGAAAAAAATTAAGAGCTCAGTTTCTTTAGTGCGAGCATGAAAAAAAAATATTTCAAAAATTTCAAAAATAGGAGGAACATTGCTCCTTGAGAAGAAAAGGATAAATAACTAATAAGGTTATTGAAATTTAATAGTAATACTTAAAATGGAGCGTGTGACTTTCGATGATACTGATCCGATCAGAAAGTGACCCTTAATAGAGGGGTTAATTAAATATGGACGTGACATTCATATTACAAAAATTAACATGAAAGAACAAAATTGGCCGGTCCTTTAAGTATGAACTGGCATTGGAAACTGGCCTAGCAATTGGTGGACTTTATTACCTTCGTTGAGTGTTGTAATTCTTCTTTTTTTCTCTTTCTTTTATATTGTTGACATCTTATAATTTGAGAAGAAGGCGTTATCTTGCCTGTGAAGTGATTCCCACGATGGTCTTGATAGTTGGAGAGGCTGAATGTTTCACCGCTTCCATCGACCTTTCTTGCCTAATCGGTTGATGGGGCCTTTATTAGTTGCACGAGCCTTACCGTTTAGAATCGCCGAATGAAGAAGGATTGCTCGTGTTTCGATGGCTTCAGCTCCTCCTGCAGCGTGATTTTTGTTGAATTTCGGGTAATTATGCGCGTGTCCGAACAAAACTCCTACCAACTTGCGGCACACTACAGCGCAGGTTCGGGCGGCTTAATTCTTCTTTTTCCGGATTACTGGAAAATGCGTTTTCGAGGCTCAACGAAGGCTCACTAATCACCGTTTCGATCAAGATGTGCTTTGACGGGAGAGTCGTTTGAAATCTATTGATATCGGTCGGATACTGCGAGTTTATTACCCGTGCAGTCATTTGGTCGTTCAATGAGAATTTATTTATGTCGGGTCATTGTTTAGCACTTTCACGCACTAGGTACTTATGTAGGTAGAGTGGGTATAGCAAGGCGTTCACAAGAAAGATATAAACGACGATGTAGGAAACTTTTGATTTTTTTTTTTTTTCTTTTGGAATGTATATGTTGGTGCGTTCCACTTATTTGTCCTTATTTTTCGTTAATTGAAATAAATAGCAACTGGTACGTCGGTTCGTGAATGGTCACGCTGCGCGTTTCGCGAAGTATGGCGTGGACGAGAAGAAAAAAAAAACGGAACGAACGATGACGGCATCACCGACTTATGAATGCGGCCACATTGAGGTTAGGGTTAACGCGACAATTTTTTTTCTTCGACGAGTTAAAAATAATTGGTGCCGGTTTTCTTTCTTTCTGTAGAAGGTTCGGAATCTGATTCGTTTATTGGCGCGACGTGTATCGAACTTATTATTTAAATATTTTGCGGCTCTTTAAATAAAACTTGCATGAGATTGCACGCGTTTTTTTCGGTACCACTTCACGTCCGAAAAGAAAAGTCTCGACCGCCTCTTCGTTACCACTCGTCCGGTCCAAAACGCGGTCGCTCAGTTTCCCAAAAATATAACGGTGGTCGTAACGCACTCCTCTAGCATACGCGAGACAAAATGATCCGAGCTGCAACTCGGCAGATGCCGATTTCCACGGTGATCTCTTTCTATCACGCGACGCACTTGTCGTTTCCGACCGGATCTCTCTCAGTTTTTTTTTTTCTTTTTTTAAGGCCCGTTCCTAAATTGAGTTATTTTTTTTTTTCTTTAAGGCGCGTTCCCAATTCAATGTGCTTTCCAATTCGAAGTTCGTTTGAATTCGGCGCGAACTCCCAGTCACACACAACACCTTCTACCCCCTCCCATACAGCTAGGGTATAGCCTAGTGGGTAGTGTGTTGGTCTTGTAATGCAAAGGTCGTGAGTTCAAATCCCGGTCGACGCAATATATAATTCCAGCACATTCCCTGCTTGGATATACCTTGGTCACCTCAATCTACGAAAATGGAAAATTCGTAGAAAGAGGGTTGTGCGAAGGACTAACCTTCCACAATAAGTAATGAAAAATGTTAAGGAACCTGAATATCAGAAAGCCAAGGTCCGATTTGGGCTGTAGCGCCATTGTAGAAGTGTATACCCCCTCCCATACAAAGTGACATATTTTCAGAACCTTTATACAGAAACGATTTTCTTGAAAAGTATGAATGTTATTGGTCTGAAATTTGAGAGAAGTCAATTGCATAATCTTTATAGTAACGACTGAAAAAAAATACTGAAAACCGCCGCTTCTTCTATCACCTCCCATACAAACTGCAGAATTTCACTAAATTTAATATACTATTTTTTTCAAAACCTATTAAATTTTTGAAAATTGAACTCTGTAGAAAACATTTTGATAGCAACTCTACCATGAAGGGATAAAATTAGTTCAATGCCGTCAAACCTTCTACCACTCCCCTTACAAAATTTCTTAAAATCAAAAAATTTCTCTTTCATCTAGAGTATCGCGTGATTGGGCTTTACACTCAATCGTTGTCCTGTTGTGTAATTTGGGGTGAGATTCCTGATAGTATGACAGTATGTTGAGAGTAGTAAGATTACCCTACATCATGGTATAGGATTTCTCGTTTTTAACTCCTTTCAGGCAACGGCAGCGTGCAATATGCATAAATATTTTGTACCCGAAGGCAAAGCTTCAGTTTCTACAAAAACATGTTGTTTTCAAGCACAGGAAGCCTAATGTTCTTAACATTTCAACACTTCACTCTTCAGCTTAACACTTCACTTTGGGCTATTCTTGGACTAATGAGAATTCTTAATATGACCTATTGTCCTTAAGTTGTCCTGCAAAATTTTCTAAGGACTTAACGTCAGTAAAATAGAAAGGATGAACTTAAAAAAAAAAGGAAATAACAGAAGAGTGGTTCTAGATGATGGCTCTCTACGTACCTTGTACTGCTGTGCGGTATACCGTGCGTCCATGATGGAATATCTTCAGCATTTCGGAAGATTTTATTATCGGTTGCCATTAAAGCTGCGGTAATCGACGAAGACCTTCTTCGATTCATTACAGGCGATTTTTGTGATCGGATATTCTGCTTAGCGAAAAAAGAAACCAAATTAATCGAACACAACACAAAGCACAGAAACAAAACTAGCGCGAACAAGTAAAGTTGGTGAGATTAGAGATATAATAAGCAATGTTAATTTTATTTTTTCGTTATGGCGATGTAAACTGAAAATGGCGTAACACTATGAGACAGAGAGAACAAGAAGAAGCTAATTTGATTTTTTGGTAACACGTGCAACACTTACTAATGCCCGCGAACAACAATTCAATTTTGAACTAAAACATTTTGCCATACTGACTGGTGTGGATGACATTGATGACGAGGACTCACTTATATCAGTGCATAATGTAACAGTGGGTCGGTCTACATTAACAACAATGCTATCGCCTGCGCTACCCATAGTTGTACGAGTAGAAGAAGTAGCAGAAGAAGAAGAAGAGCTATCCTCACTTACAATTCCTCCCATGTTGGTGGATCCTCCAGATGTGCCCGATCCTCCGCCACCTCCGACAACAGTACCACTTAGGCTTTCTCTTAACCCACATTGCTGCTGCTGCACTATTCTGGGCGGCAGGAGACTTTCCTTTGAGCGAAACGCTTTATTTTGCTGTTGTCGTCCGATGGCATTGTACGGTATCGTCGCTGTGGATGAAGACGTGCTTATCGTATCGCTTTCTTCGCAACTTTCTGTAAGGAGTAAAGGAATAACGTGAAAAGGACGAATAAGAAACTGTTTAAATCGATAAGTGAACAAGTTTTCATGTGATGAACGTGTGGAATGTATGTATGTTTGGAGGCAGGCCTATTCACAAAAAAAAAAGTTGTACGCTAAGCTTCTATAGTTTATAAGGAGTTTTTTTTTTCCTTTTTGTTGAATGAAGTGAGTGATGGTAGTTGTGTCACTTTAAAATATATACATTCCTTATATATGGGCTTTGTGGGGACTGATGAAGATGTTGAGGTCGTATTTATAGCATGAGGTTGTCCTTTTAATCCATTGAAGTTACTTGATTATATTTAGAAGAATTCGGCTTAACGTTTTTGATGGCTCTCAAACGAAAATAAACCTGAAACATGCATTTTAATCACTGATGCAACGAATACGAATACACCATACATTTGCCGAATACCAGGCACTGCACGAATATTCGTATTTTTAGAATAGCTTTACGAATGTCAAATTTAAAAACAAATTATAGAACGAATTGTTTTTTCCAATTATTATTATATCTTCGGAATTACTTACAAAAAAAATCGTATTTTAGGATCTCTACTTCTACAATGGCGCTACAGCCCAAATCGGACATTGGCCTCCTGATATTCAGGTTCCCTTACATTTTTCATTACTTATTGTGGGAGGGTTGTTAGCCCTTCGCACAACCCTCTTTCTACGAAGTTTTTCATTTTCGTAGATTGAGGTGACCAAGATATATCCAAGCAGGCAATGTGCTGGAATTATGTATTGCGCCGACCGGGATTTGAACTCATGACCTTCGCATTACAAGACCAACACCCTACCTACTAGCTTTTAGCTTTTAGGACCTAATAGGTGGTATTTAGATTCACCATAAACAACTTAGACGGAGGCCAATTATTGTAAGGCAGAAGGTCAGGGGGTGCAAAGAAAAACATTTAAAAATTAATATCTCGACTATTTTTCATGCCATGTAATTGAAACTACATACATACTAAACTATTTTAGTGAAATATGAAAAATATAACACATAGACAAGATAATAGTGGGGAGGGGAGAGGGGAATGGGTAGCATTTCAAAAATGTTGCACATTTCAAAATTTCAAACCCCGTTATATCCAAAATTCAACACAGATATTAAGTTGAAATTTTGTCAAATATTAGAGGTGACCTTTAATTCTGGTAAAATTTTTAAGTTGAGGGGTGGACCACCTGCTCAGAATGTCGAAGATTTTCAAACATTTTTTTAGGACTCTAATAAAAGATACAACGCTTTGAATCAGAACTGTTATTCACCGAAGGGCAGCTTTAATCTGTACATGGTGTTCAATGTGTATTGAATGAAAACTCAAAATTGTTTAATGAAACTTTAAAATCTGTGAAACTCATTAAGAATTAAAAAAAAAACGCAAAAGCTTAGGATATTAACTGTTTGAATACCTTCAAAACTTCTACCTCCTCCCATACAAAAGTATTTATTCGACCATTTTTAAGATATTAATTATCACCTTAAAATCAATTAACATGAAATTTTGTTTCAACACTTTTAAAATTATTTAAAACAAAGTTACATCGAAATCAAAAGAAGAATAATGATGGCAAACAAGACTTATTATTCGGTACTTCCAATAATCAAAAACGAGAACGTGAACAGGAGAACAAAACTTAAGCTTTACAAAACCATCATAAGACCGGTGCTATGCTATGGCAGCGAAACGTGGACTTTAACTCAGGCGTCCGAAAAACTTCTTAACGCCTTTGAAAGAAAGGTCCTCAGAAGAATCCTCGAACCTGTGAGGGAAGACTCGATCTGGAGAATACGATACAATAGAGAATTGTATGACATCTTCGACAATCAAGAAGTGTCAACCCTCATAAAATTTAAGAAGTTACAATGGGCTGGTCATGTGGAGCGTATGGATGACAGAAGAATTTCCAAACGCACACTACAAGGGAAAGTCAACGGACAAAGACCGGTCGGAAAACCACGGAAACGCTGGAAGGATTCGATTGACGCAGACAGCAAATCACTGGTAAGATTTCTTAACTGGAGGACGTGGTCACTGAACCGAGATGGATGGATGCAAAGTATTCAGGAGGCTAAAGTCCGATTTGGGCTGGAGCGCCATCGTAAGGCTAAGACTACAATTATATTTATATGTATAGAACACACGGCGCTGTTTCAGTGAAATTCAGCGATTTTCGGTTTAATCAGAGTAAAATAATAAATAAGTTTTAAAGAATTATATGTTAGTCATTTTAATGAATGCTATCCAGAACAAGAGCTAGTATTGGATTGAAATTTTACAAAATGATTAAAAAATAGATAGATAGATAGATAGATATTTATTGGATTTCAGATACAATTGGACATTTCATTTCAAACTATACAGAGATTAGACGTGATGTCTTTGCAAATTAGGTCTATATAAAATATTAGCTTATAGCAAATAGAAATTTAGTCTTAACGTAAGCAATGATTATTACATATGAGGGAAAAAATGCTCAAAACCCTTTGATAGGTTAAAAACTAAAACTAAAAACTTATACTAACATATAACTAAAGCTAACATATAACTAAAGCTAAACTTACTTAAACTTACTTATGTTTGTCGATTAGCTGCTAAATCTCGTTGTAGAGAGAAGCTAGTGAAGGGATATCGCAATTTGCACACCTTTCTTTGAATTTTTCCGTAATTTCGGTTACATAGTCGTTTAACAGTTTAATGTTAGCATTTTTGTGTAAGAGCCGTGTTGACAAGTGCCAGGGTTCGTTTAATATGATCTTTAGACACTTGTTTTGGATTTTTTGTAGTTTCTTGCGGTGAACAGTTGCATAGTCGATCCAGATGGGCTCAGCATAGGGCATAGCACGGGTAAGAATACTGATTTGTATAAAAGCAACTTATTTTCCTTGGATAATTGTGATTTATTGTTTATTAGTGGATAGAGTATTCTGATGTTTTTAGAAATTGTTAAAACTGTTTGGTTAATATGCGTTTGGAAGGTAATTTTTGAATCTAGGTGAATACCTAGATATTTGACAGACCTTGACCAATGAATTGGTTGACCTAAGATATTAAGAAAAGGTGCTGGTAGAAAACGTGAAGCTCGACGCTTCGTAAAAAACACTGGGTTTTACAGGTATTCAGTTTTATTTTCCACTTGGTGTAGTATTCGGAAATTTCTTCTAGTTGCCGCTGCAAATTATTTATTATGATCTGTGGATCTAAGCCTGTAGAAAGTATAGCTGTGTCGTCGGCAAAAGCGGCCAGTTCGCAGTGGGAGAGCTTTGGGAGATCAGCAGTATAAATGTTATATAGTGTTGGGCTGAGGCATGAACCTTGCGGAACACCTGCGGGAATCGATCTTGAACTGGAGTATTTCCTTTTTGATTTGACACTGAAACTTCTGTTTTCTAGGAAGGAGCTTATGATTTGGCATAAGTATGTCGGAAAAGAAAAATTAAGAAGCTTAGAGATAAGGCCTTTATGCCAAACTGAGTCGAATGCTTTTTCGATGTCAAGTATTATCATGCCAACTGACTCTTTAGAGGTAAATTGTCTTTGAATGAGCGATTTAACTTTGAGAAGCTGATGGGTAGTCGAATGTTTTGGGCGGAAGCCAAATTGGAAGCTTGGAATAGTATTAGTGTATTCGGTCGTCAGGCGTCTTAGAATTGCTTTCTCGAAAATTTTGCCTAGGATAGGGAGTAGGCTAATGGGGCGATAGCTTCCGGGTTCAGAGGAATCTTTTCCTGGCTTTAGTATAGGGATAACTGTTGCTATTTTCCACGCTAGAGGAAAGTATACAATCTTAAGACAAGAGTTATAAATAAAATTTAAATAAACTATTGCATTCATTGGCATGTTTTTGGTCATGAGAGGCAGTATACCGTCGGAACCTGGAGCTTTCTTAGTTTTTATTGAGCGAATAATGCTTTTAATTTCTTTCGGTTTGCACAGGACTGACGGTATTATATCAGGTGAATAGCCTGACAGTCTGGAAATTAGATTAACTTGTGAGTCAGTCGCATTGTTTCCTAAGGTTTGGGAGATGGTATGAAACTTTTGAAAATTATCAGCAAGAAGCTCTGCTTTAGCTTCATCTTGGAAGATGATTTGACTCCTATTTTTTAGAGGTGGCATATTACTGCGACCCTTTCTGAATAATTTATTTAGCTGCCAAAGTTTTGTGGATCCCTTTTCCAGATTGGAGAGCGTAGTGTTCCAGCGGTTATTCCTAGCAACGAGAATTTGGGTTTGGATTTCCTTATTTAAATAAGCTAAAAGTATTTTAAGCTGACAATTCTTTTTCTCTGCCATTGTCTTCTTACTGTATTTCTTTGTTGGATCAGGAATTTAATGCTATTGTCTAATTTTAAACTATAGTCGGAATTTCGACATCTAGGAGTTGAATTTCTGGCAGCATCTAGTATTTTTCTGGTAAGATATTGGACTTTTAAATCGATTTCATCGTGTGTTATAGCTTCAGATAGGTCTAGTTTAATATTACTGAAGTCTTTTTTGAGTGATCTATTGAATCTTAACCAGTTCGTTTTGGAATAGCAGGGTCTTGAGTCATCGAAACTAGGTATTGGTGCGTTCAGCAAGATAGAGAAACATACAGGTAGATGAGTGTAGGGCAGTTCATTGAGTGTTATCGGTGCAGTAATTGCGATGAGACCATTGCTTATTGGTAAATCAATTGTAGAACACCTTCCTTTAAGTGGGTAGTGTGTGGGGCTAGAGGGAGTATGAATTACCATATTCCTTTTAGTGATTTCATCAAAAAGTAAGCGTCCAGCTTTATTTGAGCTGAAGCAATTTCATTGTCGGTGTCTAGCATTAAGGTCGCCACATATTAGTGCATTAGAGTGGTTCCTGAACAGAAGTTTTAAATCGCTATTGAACAAATTAAATTTGTGCTTGTTTAATTTAGTCCCAGGAAAATAAGTCGCTATTAATTTTATTTTTGGATCAGTAATTTCAATAATAATGTGTTCGATTATTTTTGTGGCTAGAGGGAGTAGTAGGGTATAGCATAGGGTATAGCCTAGTAGGTAGTGTGTTGGTCTTGTAATGCGAAGGTCGTGAGTTCAAATCCCGGTCGGCGCAATATATAATTCCGGGACATTTCCTGCTTGGATATACCTTGGTCACCTCAATCTAAGAAAATGAAAAATTCGTAGAAAGAGGGTTGTGCGAAGGGCTAACAACCCTTCCACAATAAGTAATGAAAAATGTTAAGGAACCTGAATATCAGGAGGCCAAGGTCCGCCATAGACGGTCCCAAGCCCGAGTTGAGAAAGGAGGAGGGTAAATGGAGTTAACCTGAATGGCCAGTAACACCAGTGCGTCTCAGGAAGTAGGCAAAAAGTATGACATAGTTGGACTTGCAGCATAGCTGTGAGAACTCCAGCATGTCATATTTAGCTCAAAACTCCCACCCTTTTTCTACTAGGGTGTAATAAATAAGTAGGACCGGTCCTCCAGGTCGGGGGTTGGGCGAGGCGCCGACAACGCATCACCGGAAAAAGAACACTGTCCAGAAACCTGAAGAACAGCCTCGGAAAGGATGGACTCAACGGCAACGACCCCGCAAACGAAAAATGGACTACTCTATTGGATCTTGGAATGTTCGATCCTTATTTAGGACAGGAGCTCTGAAAGAGTTTCTCGAAGAAGTGGCAAAACACAACATCAACATAACTGCCATCCAAGAAACGAAATGGCTCGGTAGCGAAATCATGGACATGAGATCACACACAATCTATCCAAGTGGAAAATTGTCGGGAAGCAGAGAGTTTGGAGTCGCTTTTGTCGTTGACAAAAAATTTAAACAGCAGGTCACGAGCTTCAAACCAATAAGTGAAAGATTGTGTGCAATCCGAATAAAGACTAAATTTTTCAACACTTGGTTGATCAACGTTCACGCACCAACAGAAGACAAGGACGATGTAACTAAAGACGAATTTTATGCCACCCTAGAGACAACCTATGACTCACTGCCCTCGAATGACCTAAAAATTGTCTTAGGGGATTTTAATGCAAAAGTCGGAAAGGAGGAGGCTCATAGAGGAACAACAGGAGGGCACAGTCTCCATGACATAGCAAACGACAATGGCCAACGTCTTATTGATTTCGCAAGCAGCAAAAATATCATAGTAAGCTCTACGTGCTTCCCACATCGCGATATTCACAAACGAACGTGGGCATCACCAGATGGTCACACCTTCAACCAAATAGACCACGTTCTTATTGAGAAAAGGGCTGCTTCCAGCATACTTGATGTACGAACTCTCCGCGGTGCGAATTGTGACTCTGATCACTATCTAGTCAGAGCTAAGTATCGATGCAAAATAGCTTGTCGTGGGTATTCGAAAACGAGTAGAGCTCGCAAATTTAATGTCGACATGCTTAACGACGAAACGGTGGCGCAGGCTTACATGCTAGCATGTAATAAACACCTGACACCAATATATGAAAATATCCAAAATATGCCAGTGGATAATGCGTGGATGAAAATACGAGACGGTATCAAATCCTCCGCGGAAGAGGTATTAGGATATCAAGCACGGCGAAAAAGCAATGATTGGTTCGACCAAGAATGTCGCGACGCAATAGATAGAAAGAACGAAGCTTACAAAATTTTTACTGAACGACCAACACGAGCCAAAAAAGAAAAATATGACGAGCTTAGGCGATATGCGAAAAAGACCTGCAGACGAAAACAAAGGAAGTACCATAATGACAAGATACAAAAAATGGACGACGACATGAGAAAAAATAATACGCGGGACGCATACGCCATAGTAAAAGACTTGAAAAAGGGATATAAACCAAAAACCAGTCTCTGCAAAGACGCAGAGGGCAATATCATCAGCGACACAGAAGAAATCAAAAGGAGATGGGCTTCATACTTCGAACATCTTTTGAATCCCATCCCAATAGCACCGATAACGACAGACAACATTTCAATTCAAGCCTCAACTGACGAAGATGAACCATCATCGACACCACCCACGCTTCCTGAAATCAAAGCAGCCCTATGTGACCAAAAACGAAACAAAGCGCCGGGAATTGACGAAATACCAGTTGAACTTCTGAAAAACGGTGGAAACTGTGTCGCTGAAATACTGCACAGCATGATATGCAAAATTTGGACAGAGGAAATCATACCCGACGACTGGCGAAAAAGCATTATATGTCCAATTTACAAGAAAGGAGACAAACTCTGCTGTGAGAACTACAGAGGTATATCATTGTTGTGTACGTCCTATAAAATACTGACAAAAATAATTGAACGTCGTCTTAAGCCCTATACAAATCAAATAATTGGCGAATACCAAGGCGGATTCAGAACCGGACGATCTACAACAGACCAGATATTCTCGGTGAAACAGGTGCTTGAGAAATGCTGGGAATATAACACAGACGTGCACCAAATATTCGTAGATTTTAAACAAGCATACGACAGTATCGACAGGAGCGTACTGTACCAAATCATGCTTGACTTTGGAATTCCTCCAAAACTAGTCCGACTAACAAGACTCACAATGACGAACACTGAATCCCAAGTGAGAATACAAACCGATTCCACAACCAGCTTTCGAACGGAATGTGGTTTAAAGCAGGGAGATGGTCTAGCTCCTATGCTTTTCAACTTGGCACTAGAGTATGTCATCCGAAAAATCCCAGTCGACACCAACGGGACACTACTATTCAAGTCCACCCAACTAGTAGCATACGCTGACGACATTAACATTCTAGCAAGATCCTTCCCTAGTGCTAAGGAGGTATTTGTCAATCTTGACTCCGCCGCAAAAGAAGTCGGGTTGCGCATTAATGAAAACAAAACAAAAGTAATGACGCAAACAAGAAGGAGAACGCCAATCAGACAAAACATAACAATTGCGGAATATAATTTGGAGAGTGTGGACAACTTCATATATCTTGGGGCTAATCTAGCAAAGGACGGTAATGAAACAGACGAAATCAAACGACGGATAATACTAGCAAATAAGACGTATTATTCGGTACTTCCAATAATGAAATCCAAGAAAGTGCACAGGAACAATAAGCTGCGGATTTATAAAACTATTATACGACCTGTGCTCTGTTATGGCAGCGAGACGTGGACATTAACGCGAACTTCCGAAAAAGCAGTTAACGCATTCGAAAGAAAGGTCCTCCGAAGAATTTTGGGACCTGTGAAGGAAGGAACGGAATGGCGAATAAGATACAACCATGAGTTGTATCAACTCTACGACGAGCCAGAAGCTTCAACGTTCATCAAGTTACGTAAACTGCAGTGGGCTGGCCATGTAGAGCGAATGGAAGACAGAAGAATCCCCAAACGTGCTCTTAAAGGCAAAGCGAGTGGTAACCGGCCGGTAGGCAAACCACGCAAGCGATGGGAAGACTCGGTTGATGAAGACAGCAAAGCCATTCTAAAAATTAGCAGCTGGAGGACGCGGTCTTTGGATCGAGACGATTGGAGGCGACGACTTCAGGAGGCCAGGGCCCGATTTGGGCTGTCGCGCCATTGATGATGATGAAGGTCCGATTTGGGCTGTAGCGTCATTGTAGAAGCTGTAGAAGGGAGTAGTAGGGTATGATTTATACTGTTGCGAATGAAAATTGCAACACCCCCACCTTTGATATCTGGCCTATCTTGCCTAAAGGTTTTGTAGCAAGGGTCGTTTAATTTATCGGTATATTTAAGCCAGGTTTCTGTAACAAATAATATATCAATATCGTTCGATTTTAAAAGATCAAACGTCTCGGCGGTTTTATTGCGTAAGCTTTGCGCATTCCAGATAAACGATTTGAAATTAGTTCTATGATTATCCATATAGAAACTTAGCAGCTAATTCGACAATAACATTGAATTGGTCTTATTTAGACACACATTTTGACAGGTTTATAATTAATTCGTTCGAGAGTGAAATTAATTCTTTTGTACTAAACAATAATTCAGATGGCTTAGAACTTGTGATTACTGGGTTAATTAAACTATTTCTATATGAAGTGAAAGGGTAAGTTTTAGTAAAAGAGTTAATGGACCTTGGTGCTTCTCTGCGAGGTAAGCTGGGGAAATCCGTAGCAGTGACATTAAACTCTCGGGCAGTCGAGTTCCTAGTTTTTCTTCCATTAGGTTTGTTAAGATTCCGAATCTGAACATATTCGGTACGCTTGGGGCATTCTAGATGATTTGCGATGTGATTACCGCCGTAGTTTGTGCAACTGATACTGTCAGACCCTGTTGTGGGGCAATCAGTGTGTTTGGAGCTCTTCCGCAGATAAGACATTTAGTTGGTAGGTAGCAATTATTGGAGCCGTGACCATACAGCTGACAGTTTCGACATTGTGTGACCTAGTTTTGACGTTTCGTGTAAAATTTCCAGTGGACTATAATCCCCATTACTGCTTTAAGGTCGGAGATTTTGACTGATCCTCTGTCAAAGTAAAGTAAATATATGGCTTGCTTGTCGTATTGCTTAATTTTGAGGTGGAACATTTTCATTTCACGGCAGTCAACTCCAACGTTTTTTAGTTCGGCTTGTAACTCGCCCGTGTCCATTTCGTGCAGTCCAGATAGAACAATTTTCGTAGGACGTTTTTCGTTGGCGGGGTGTGTAAAGAAGTGTACTTTCTTTTCCTTCAGATAATCGAATGTCTTGATGTAGCTCTCCTTGGAGTTGAACAATATCTTTCGGCCAATGGACATGAACTTGATGTTGAAGTCGGTGACATTCAGGTTCTTTAGTATAATTTTGATGGTGTCAAGATCCTATGTAGGGAGTATTATTGGTGGGATGTTGTTTATCTTTTTAGTTCCTAGTGTTGGTTCATCGGTGCCGTTGGTGTTGTCGGTCATCATTATTTTCGTTGTCGGTTTCATCATCTAAGAGAGCAAATCTGTTCTCGCGATGTACCGTATTTTTAGCTGGTGACATGTTGCCTGCTGACACTTTCAGGAACTTTAAATTGTCTCGGTTTAGGCCTTGAGAAGGGACATCGGGTCCCCTTCTTTTGAGAGGGTTCACTAGATTGTTAATTTTTTTTTCTTATTATTTAATATAGTTTTTTAAACAACAAGAAAACGCGCGTAACTCCGTAAACACAATTTAATTGCAGTACCGCTGCTGTAAGAATGCACTTGACGGAGAACGAAAACCGGTTACCGTCAGATGTAAAGAGTAGCGAGACACTAACTGGCTTAGCTCTGTCGATGCACATTCCCCGAAGGTCAGAACCAGACTGTGATTAAAAAATAAAATTTTTTCTATTCATTTGATTGGTCCCTGCCGTACCTTATGAGCCGCCACTCTTTATCTCTTAAATTGAACTGGAAGTACTATACTCCATTTGATCTCACTTCCAACTCATGTATTATCAGGGAACCGCAATCAGTACTTTAGTCCCATGGTACATACATATATGGATTATTCATCGTAGCCTATACTTTTTTTATGGAATTAACATAGCTATGCATATCATTTGAAAAGTATGATTAGCTAGCCTACTACTAAAATTTTTGTGTGTAAAATTTCATTTCGCCTTCTATGATTTTCCTTACAAAAATTTAATTTCACTTGATCGGCGAACTAGGCTTTAAGCTATGAATAAATAAAGGTAAAAGCGTGTGTCGTCTGATCCATTTACGACTACAGACCTTACAATAATACTTCAGGCCACAATTCCTTGAATCTCTTAGAATTTACACTTAACGCCTATTTGTATCCTTGTAGGTTGCAGGTTACCTTATCGAACCTAATCCGTGAAAAGGTCCATCTAATTACTTAATCTAATTATTCGCAATTAAATTGCCCCAAATTGTTTACTCTGATAGTTATGCTTATCGTTATACCATCGAATCCAGATGAAATTTGTAGAATGTATTAATAGTTAACTATACATGAAGATGAAATAGCAAGCAATACCAATGAATTCTCATATTATCCCGAAATTATTTAAGTAAATATGAACATTTACTCTTCCAACATCGCGTGTATGTAGCTTCGGCAAACGAAGGCCAAAAATATTACGTATTCAAAACAAATGTGGTATATGTACACACTCGCCTACATGATGTAGATTTTATATTAATTAAACCTCTCGGATTCGCCGATATTTCTTTCCCGAAGGGCAAGTAATGTTTCTTTCCAACCGTTCAATATTTGCATTTTTTGCAAGCTTTATTTTTATTTGGATTTCTCATAAACCATAACCGATTCCTTTTCCACCTACTTATACGAGTACTTTCAAGTCAAGTGATTGCTTCATTTGCGAAATTGTATGATACGTAATTTAGTCCCTTTTTGTACCAAAAATTACGAATGGAGTACTCTAGCTGATGCGTAGTATAGTTGTTTTCTGATACGGACGGAACCCGGGCATGAGTGCCTTCGGTTGGGGGTATCATCGATAAGCAATTATCCCGAATTGTAAGCTCTATGCCGGCGACATTGGTCGAGTATGCCAATTGTCGGGGGTTGTTAGGACCCCTGGGTAATTTCGAAAGTGTGTACTTAGTGTATTGGTATGTATACTTACCGCATTCGAAATTGTGATCCAGAAACGTCGTCGTTCGAGTATTCTTCACTTTCGAAAGGTCCAAGTGATCGTTATCGCCGTTGTTTGAACTATCGTATTCGAGGTCGGTTATGTTCGGTGAGTACTGTTGCTGCTGATGCAGACAGCAGTACTTAGTGTGCTTACAGTAATTAGATGTTGGTCGGCTAACTCGAAAAGAATTCGAACGGCCAAAATTGGTTGTAGCGGTTGTTGCGTTGGTACTGCAGCGTAGGCTGCCACCGCATCGTCGTTGATTGTGTTTCGTCGTCCTCGGTAGTACCTGGAAATAAAGCGACAACAAACCATGAAAACCTGTATAAGTTGGTTCCCGACTGAGATTACCGATAGGAAAAGCGAAATTAAAATCTTGGGTTTCGCACTACAATTTAATTACGAAGTGGTGATAATGATGGCTGATGATTACGATGTGTAAATGTGTAGCCATGTGTGTACAAATTCTCACATCCAATCTTTGGAATGGATGGAAAAGTTGTACTAAGCCACTCTGTGCTACTGACAAGTTAATTAATTTCTGGTTTTCGATTATTTCGGAAGTCGATGGAATGAAGTGACTAGAATTAACCCTTAAGCACATGAGTTTTCTGATTTTCGTAAAATACATCATGGTAATATAGTTCTTGAAAGTTAGTTATTCCATTTTATTTTTGTTTTGAGAGACGAACATTAGAGCCAGAAATCTAATTGAATTCCCAGAAATAGTTAATGTACATAGCTATTTTGTTAATAGAAAAGACAAAACATAACGAACTACATGAAGTTGTTCAAAGAAAGGATGTCAGCAAGAAAATAAGGTAAATTGGGCATCTCTCCCATTCGGGAAACTGCCTTCAACTTACTACGCTAACAACCCTTCCACAGTAAGTAAAGAAAAATGTTAAGGAACCTATACGCTCGTCAAAATCGCAGACGGTTAAACAATTTTCAACGGTCACTGACGTTGCTGCTTTTTCGAATTGTTCAAATCATCGCCAACAACAAACTGTCAAATCAACTGACTCCCATTCTGATGAACTTGTCGTCACCACTAAAATTGCGTCGCCGCCTAAGCATGCTGCTAGCACCAATTTTGCTTCAAGTTCCATTGCTAGACCACCGGTATCGACTCAGGCTCTGTCAGTTGCTCCTTTGGATCGCTGGGTTTATGTCTCCAGATGCCATAAAGAGAGTGTATTTTAAACTACGCTCGAACTAAACTTGATCTACCTACGATAACTTTTCCGGCCTTCAAACTAACACGCAAAGATGTGGATGAGGAACGCCTTAACATCGTCTCTTTCAAAATCAAAGTTGCTGACTGTTTTTACAAGCAACTTACTTCTAAGAATTTTTGGCCTGACGGTATCATCGCCAGAGACTTCACTCCGAAGATTTCAAAGAACTGAATTTTTCCGCCGGCTCCTCTAGCATCGGCAAGTCCTTAGCTGCTACTAAGTCAAGTTTTAAAACAAATAATTCTTCAAACATCAATATTTCTTATCAAAATGTGCGTGGTCTAAAAACCAAGCTGCAGGGTTTCTGGTCTTCAGTTTATGCGCCCGACCTATTTTGTGTTTCGGAAACTTGGTTAAATGCTTCCATTAGTGACTCGGAATTGGTTCTTGATAACTATACTCTCTTTAGATGTGATTGCGATTTGGCAAGATCTGATAAGGAGGATGGTGGAGGAGTTGTGGTTGGTGTCAACACCCGGTTTACTTGTTATTCCTGCCCTGTCCTCGACACATTTCCGATTGAAAATATTGTGGTAAGAGTCTGTATGTCCTCGTCACATTCACTCTACCTGTGCTGCGTATACATCCCTTGTCAAACCGAGCTCTCTGTTTATGAAAATTTCGTTGACCTATTTTCAAACTTCATCAATAACCTTAGTACCAATTCTTCGTTTTTCATCTGTGGTGACTTTAACATGACCGCCTCCTCGTAGTCCAACAATCATTCAGTGCCTATACCTACAACTTCCCGTCTTAACGTTTGTGTTTCGTCTTTTATCGAACTTTGTTCCCTCCAACAACACAATAATATTCACAATTCCAACGATAAACTACTTGACCTTGAACTTTCGAATACGGATGCTTCTAATGTGTTAATTTCGTCTATGGGTTTGTTCCCATTGACACCCATCATCCACCTTTAAACATGACTGTAACTATTCCGCTCAAAATCTTTTCGCCATTTATCTCGACGACTTCTAAAAGAAATTTTAGAAAAGCTAACTACAGCGCCATAAAAACAGAACTAGGCTTGGTTGATTGGGACGCTATATTGAATGATCTTTCGTCTGAAAATTCTTTAGCACTCTTTCATAACATACTTGACAAACTCATTGCACAACATGTTCCACTGCAAATCTCTGCTAAGAGAACTTATACTGCTTTTCAAAATCTACAATTCAATTACTTCGAAAGAAAACGATTCTTCGCCGCAAGTACAAGCGATCAAATCATATTTCTGACTACCAGAACTATTCTTCGCTCAGATTGCTTGCCAAGAACTCCATTAAAAATGATTGGAACCATTACCTTAGTTTCATTGAGTCATGTTTAGCTCGTAATATGACTAAACCCTTCTGGTCGTACATTAAGAAAAATAGAAAGACGTCCCCGCTTCCCTCTACTATGCGTTATGGAAACATCTCTGCTGTGGAACCTCAAGGTATCTGTGATCTTTTCGCTTCATACTTCAGCGCTGTTTTTTCTTCCACCGACAAGGATCTAAATTACGATTTCTTTGTTGAGAGCCATGAACCTTTGGGCTTCATCCCTATTTCTTCGATCGATGTTGCAAATTGCATTACTCTGCTGGATCCAAACACCAATGGTGGACCGGATGGTATTCCCAATTGGTTCACCAAATCAATTTGCGATGAATTATCTTCTCCGCTTGCGATGATTTTCAACAAATCTCTCAGGGATGGTTACTTTCCCAGTGCTTGGAGGCTAGTTACCGTGATCCCAATTTTTAAAAAAGGTGACAAGAATAGTGTTACAAACTATCGGCCAATCTCAACACTGAACTGCTTTGGAAAAATATTTGAACGATTAGTTCATAACTCTATCTCAGAACATCTTTCTCATCTTATTTCTTCAAAGCAACATCGGTTTCTTAAAGGCAAGTCCACGACTTCAAATCTCCTCGAACTTACTAATATTGTTGCGAAATCCTTTGAAAGCCATAGATCCATGCACACCATATACACTGACTTTGCCAAAGCATTTGATTCTGTGAATCCTAAGATACTCATATCTAAATTAAAGAAGTACGGTATCTGTGGTTCGCTTCTCAGTTGGATTTCTTCATATTTGTCTGATCGAAGTATGAGAGTGGCCTTTCTCGGCAAATCATCACCCATTTTTTCGGTAAAATCCGAAGTTCCTCAGGGGTCCATTCTCGGTCCACTCTTATTTCTTGTTTTCATTAATAACTTACCATCATTTTTATCTTCTGACTGTCTTTTATATGCTGACGACCTCAAAATATTCCGAGTGATTGCATCTCTTTCTGACTGTCTGGCACTGCAAAAAGACCTTTATTCTCTATCTGAGTGGTGTCTTAACAATGATATTTCTTTTAACATTGAGAAATGTCTTTTCATGAAGTTCACTTGCCAACATAACCCCCTTAACTTTACCTACATAATCAACACGACTCGTCTTTCTGAGGTTAGCACTTATAAGGACCTTAATGTTCTATTTGACAGTAAGCTAAAGTTTACGCATCACTATGCTGAAATCTCTGCTAAAGCCCATCGGCTCTCTGGTTTTATATTGCGCCCCACTAAATCGTTTTCGAGTATAACCGTTGCTGTTTTGCTGTTTAAAACGTTAGCTCGTCCTATCCTAGAGTACTGTTCTCCCATTTGGAATCTCCATTACCAGTGTGATATTGATATTATTGAGTCTGCCCAGCGTAACTTCACTCGATCTCTATTCTCTCGCTTTGATATACAGTAAGTTTCTTATGCTAATCGTTTGGCCGAACTTGATCTTCCATCCCTGTATCAGCGGCGTATTTTAATCGACCATTGTACACTATACGAAATCGCTAACGGTATCGTTACTTCACCTTTGCTTATTGAACTATCATTCCGGCTTTCTACTGCTACGAGGAATCGTGATATTTTCAATCTCCCTCGAGCACTTCATAATGTTTATTATCATTCGCCCTTTCCTAGATTTCAAAGGATGCATGATCTCCTGCAGCTTGGTTCTTTAACTGTTCCATTTAGTTTATTTTTACGCACACTTAAACACATCCTTGACCTATCTTGATTAACGTAACTTCTAGTAATTTGTAATTTTATTGTTTTTCTTATTTTTATTTTATTTTTTTCCACTTCTAAATGGCGGCTTTACATTATTGGAGCTATCTGTGTTAAAGCTGTAAATAAATAAGTAAATAAATAAATAAATACACCATACAAATATATACAGACATTTCTTTTATGGCTATCGAAATAAACTGAGGGAGTCACGCTTTAATGTGCGGTGCACAGTTCATTCGACATGGGTATGGGAAACAAGTGAAAATAGGGAAATTAGCAGGGAAACACAGGAGGGAAGAGTTTGAAGTGGCGGTGAACGTTATTATTAAGCTGCTGGAGGTTGTATTCAGTGGGAAAGAGATTGCCTGGTAATGAATTCCACAACACTGTCGTCCGAGGGATGAAGGACTGCCTAAAATTCACTGCTCTCCACGGGCTTCTTAGTGTAATCGTGTGAGCGTGCAACTTAGCGAGTATTTCGGAGGGCATTGAATACAGGTGTTATTAGGGTTTTTAGTTCCTTACTACATTTACCATGGAAGTATCTATAGTAAATGCAAAGTACTCCGATATTTCGACGTTGCTCGAGAGAGTCAGTTCTGGCCGATATAGCTTCATCTCCAATTAATCGGAATTCATGTTTCTGGATACGGTCAAGTAGAGCCAGATGTGATTTTGGGGCCCCGGCCCAAACATGCGAGTTGTACTCGAGACGTTGTCAGATATGAGCTTTATAGATGGTAGCTAGGTCGGAGGCAGAAAAGTATTTCTTACACTTCCGCAGAATACCTAGACGTTTCGAAGAATCAAGAGTGACTTTGCAGATATGTTGGTTCCAATCAAGGCGATTGTTAAATCTTACACCCAGTAACGTATAATAACACTAGACGTCAAAAATGCATTCAATTCGGTGAAGTGGCCTCACATAATTAATGCTCTACTAAAATTGGAAACTCCACCATACCTCCTACTAATGGTCAGGAGCTATCTCGCAGTAAGAGTATTACTATATGATACCGAAGAACGAGTGAAGAAGTATAGCATAACATGCGGAGTCCCACAGGGCTCAATACTAAGACCCGTGTTATGGAATATACAATATGATGACATCTTACGACTTCTTGGTACAGGAAGGCGTGCAAATAATTGGCTACGCGGATGATATAGCAATTACTGTGATAGCGAAAAACTTACAGAGCATCAACAACGTAATCACCAACGTGATTTCTGACATTAAGAAATGGCTTAGAGCGTCTAATCTTGAGCTAGCTGCACGAAAAACAGAAGTAGTTCTTATTACAAGCAGAAAACAAAGAGAGCATATAACGTTAAATATAGATTGACTTGAAATCGTATCTCAACCCTCCATTAAATACTTGGGTTTTATGATTGACGCAAGATTATCCTTTAAGACGAACATCGAAACTGTCTGCGCAAAAGCAGGACGAGTGAACTCCGCCCTATGCAGAACAATGGCGAACATTGGAGGACCAAGCCAAAACAGGAGGATACTTCTTTCAAGAGTGACGCGAAATATTATAATGTATGCTGCACCGATATGGAGCGAAGCACTACGATACAAATCTTACGCGAATGTGTTAAAAAAAACTCCATAGAGTAAGTGCGTTAAGGGTATGCAGTGGATTTCGCACATTTTCATATGACGCCGCGAATGTCATAGCAGGTTTAATGCCGCCAGACATACTAGCTGCTGAAGCACAACGATTATATCACAAAAAGAATACGATAAACCGATGCTTAACAGTGAAAGAGAAAAAGGAAGAGCAACGGGTAAGTACCAATGCCTGCCAACTGCAATGGAACACCGTAAACAAAGGCCGCTGGACGTATAGACTCAAAAGAGACATAGATAAGTGGGTTGAACGGAAGCATGGTGAAGTAGATTACTACATGACCCAATTTCTGTCAGAGAATGGCGATGCTTACCGGTAAGTTCTTAAACCTGCTTTGGCAAATCATTGCTAGAAAGTCCTTTGAAACAGGACCTCCTGGTCATAGGTGATGGCGGAACCGGGAACTATATTTAATTTCCACACCTTCACCATGTGAATTCCGGAGGACGCCCGAAACATATCCGGGATCTACACTAATACGTTTTACTTTTCGTGACGTTCGATCTCTGCTGAGACTTTTATCAAATTGCTTGATAAAGGCCCTAACAGAGACCAAAATGCCACGAATAATAAAGTGTAATAGTGTAGAATCCGGAAATCATTCAATTCGAAATACACTGTGATAACGTTCACCAAACCATCAGATTAGAGTCTTTTATTTCGTTACAGTGGCGCCCAACGTGGGGCTTAAGATTGAACCGGTTCCATTTCACTACTCTCATTTTAAAATATTGGTCTTCTTATGATATTGTCCCCTTAAGTATATCACCCGATGCATCGGCTCCAGTTACTAAGGATTTTCCTTCTAACGTATGAGTTGCGCCTTAAATTATTTTCACTTAATAAAAAATATCTTCATCTCTCATTAATTTTCTTTTATCCCAAAATGACAAAGATATTATTTATTTAATACACTTATCCCCTGCTATATACCAGTGTGGAATAACCTACTGCGACATTGATAACAATATCCATAAAGTAAGGAGAAGGATCTATAAAGAGTTCCATTAAAGCCTCATTTATCATCCAGACAGGGGATAAGATATATGATCTATACTCTTGTAAAATACAATTGTATCGCTCGGAAAGACCGTTACACTCGACTACATAAATTTCCACATCTCGAAATGGAAACTCATTCGATATATCACAAAATTGTTTCCTGTTCCCTGATTGCTATGTAATTTGACTCCCTCGAAGAAAGAAACAAGAAAAATGTGGAGCTAGTCCACCATCAACTACACTTTCGTATCTTTTTGATTTCGTTGATGTCCGGGGACAATACCATAATGCGTCATATGTCGGCCGTTTGCTTAACACATAGACGTCGTATCGTATCGCAAAAAGGAGCATCAATAAAATCACGGGATTCGGAAGGACAAGGAGGTGGATCGGGCTGCCCATTTTCAAATTGGCTTCCGGCCTGAGGCTACCCTCAATACCCCGATGGCTATTGTTACAACACTTTTGCCCTTTAGTTGGACTAGCTATCAATCACCCGTGGTCCTGTCCTGTGTCCCTTTATACCCGATTCGATTTCGGATTCAGTTCGAATCCCGGCCTTCTTCATATCCCCTTCCAATTAAATTTATGTCGATAGAACTGCCGATGAGAACTGACTGTTCGCACATTAAAGTCCTTATTCTTAAAATGTCGAATCTTTTATCTTCCTTTTATGGTTGGGGCGGTGGATATAAAGACGGCCGACTATCAGCACCCGATAATCCGGAAATTTAATTTGCAAAACGTTTTATGGTTTCGAACAGATGACGAGATTAATTAATGGAAAAAAGAAATGCCAGTCCTAATGCGATGCTGGTGCAATAAAAATTATATTAGATAGAAACACGAAGTTAATAATTCGAGGCCAGCACGTGTGTACTTGCTCGAATGATTGCAGGTGTGCGATTGTAACGAGCTAATGTATGTGCGGCATTTTTTTTTATTAATTGTGTACGAAGGTAATTCAAGCTGATCGTGTTTCGCGGTTCTGTTCCATTAGAGCTGGCGCTGATTACAGCTCCCTTATTTCATCAAAAATTTATTAATATTTATATGTAGACACGCAGTATTTTTATCTGACACCAAGGGCAGAGGTGGTGCTACACCTGTCCGTATGTTCCATTGCATTTCCCGCAGTTTTTATTGATTATGGTAGAGATAAAAGAAATTATAGCTTGTGCATTATGGGGCATCAATTCTTATTTTTTGCGAAATTTTATATTTTTAAAGCCAAAATGTGCGTTTTTAGCGCGTCTGGTGAATTCTTATTATAATTTACAGCTAACTTTTCATTTACAAGATAAAAAATATTGATGCATTAATCTGAAATCTAAGAAGTGTGGCCAAATATTTCCTCATCTGCCGGTTTAGTTCTCTATTAACTTAGATGGTGTAACATGTTGTTCACAATGCGAAGGTTGTGAGTTCAAATCCCAACGCAGAATTCCAGCACACTGTTAGCTCAGTTGGATCATAATTACCTCAATCTACGAAAATGAAAATTCGTAGATATAGGGTTGAACAAAGGGCTAACAACCCGACCACAATAATAAAATTGAAAATGTTAAGGAACCTGATGCCCGCAGGTCAAGGCCTGATTTAGGCTGTAGTCAATCAATCAATCAAATTCATGTTAAGACCCCCTATAGGGGCATAGGACAGAAACAACTCTCTTCCACAAGTCGCGATCCTGAGCATCGACCCTTAGCTCTTGCCAGGACTTGTTGATTTCTCTGGCCTCCTGCTCAACTGCTACCTTCCACATACTAAATGGTCGACCAACTCAACGTCTTCCTTGAGGATTATAGTCCAGAGCCTGTTTGGCGATGTTTCGCTCTGGTTTCCTCAAAGTGTGGCCAATCCACTGCCACTTTCGCCTTTGAATCTCAATACCTATTTTAGTCTGTCCAGTTGCACTCCAAAGTTTGTCGTTAGAGATTACTTCTGGCCAGAATATTCCTAAAATGCGTCGGATTCATTGGTTCACGAAAGTTTGCAGTTTCTTGGTAATTCGAACGGTCACTTTCCACGTAGTACAACCATATAAAAACACGGATTTGACGCATGTATCAAAAACTCGCAGCTTTGCGAAGATCTCTCTTAACCTCCAGAAAGGAGAAAAGATACCGAAGGCCTGACGAGCTTTATTTAGACGAGCTTCAAAATCAATGACAATGCTTCCGAGATAACAAAAATCTTGCACCTCTTCCACATCTTGTCCGTCAAGAACAATCGGTGCACTTGTGTTCGATCCCATGTGCATATACTTGGTTTTACGCACATTTATTTTCAGTCCCGCCTCTTTGCATTTAGAATGCAACGGTGGAACATTGACGCTAAGTCCTGGGCTGTAGAGTCATTGGAGAATAGAATAAAATAGCATTAACTTAAATGAGTCCGTAACTGTGAAATATGTCCTGTATACAAAAATGCTGACCATCAGCGTTGCGAAAATTACAGAGGAATTTAATTGTTGTGTACGTGTTACAAAATTTTAACGAAAATTATCGACCGAAGGCTAGTGAATACGCTAACAACATCATCGGAGAATATCAAGGTAGCTTCAGATCCGGACGATCGACAACGGACCAGTTATTCTCAGTAAAACAGGTGCTAGAAAAATGCTTTTCGTCGATTTTTATCAAGCATACGATAGTGTCGACCATAATGCTCTATACAGAATAACGATTGAACAAGGTGTCCCACGGAAACTAGTTCAGTTAATACAAGCCACGATGAAAAACAATGAATGCCAAGTAAAAATTCAAAACGAGTCGACTCAAAGCTTCCCAATGGTGTTAGGTCTCAAACACGGAGTTGGTCTCGTCCCAATGCTCTTCACCTTAGTACGAGTACGCAGACGAATTGGATATTCTGCCCCAATCAATACTTTGTATTAAGGAGGTAAACCAGGAATTGGAGTCGACAGCGAGTGAAGTAGGGCTCAGGGTCAATGAAGCGAAAACTAAATACTGACCCAGACACGGGTTATCAAAACACGAAACTACGCATCTATATTAATTCGTCCTGTGCTGCTATATGGATGCGTAACGTGGACCTTGACGCGGGTGTTGGAGAATTTAATCGACATGTTTGATCGAAAAATTCTTCGAAAGGTGTACGGTGCAGTTAAGGAAGGAGTTGACTGGCGAATTTGATACAACCATGTGCTGTATCAACTATTTGACGACCCACCATCATCTGTCGCGATCAAGCTCCACAAGCTTCAATGGGCTGGCCACGTGGAGCCAATGCACGAGGAACGAATTCTCAAGGGCAAAGCTCAAAACATTCGGCCGCAGTTGAAGCAACGAAAACGATGGAAGGATTCAGTCGACGCAGATTGCAGATCACTTCTCGATTTTTCAAACGAGGACGTGGTCGTTGGACCGAGACATTTGGAGGAAGTGCGTCATTGCATTATCAACTGTGCAAAAGAATATAAATCTTTGCTATTCAAAAAAAATTAAAAAAAAAAATTTTTTAATATAAAAAAAACATAGAAGGACTACGATTGGGCGTAAAGCCCAAACGTGTGATACTCTAGATGAAAGAGAAATTTTTTGATTTCAAGAAATTTTGTAGGGGAAATGGCATAGGGGCTGACGACATTGAACTAATTTTTTCTCATCACGCTAAAGTTTCTATCAAAATATTTTACACAAAATTTAGATTCAAAAATTTCTTAGGTACTGAGAAAATTAGTGTATTGGATTTAGTGAAATTGTGCAGTTTGTATGGGAGGTGGTAGAAGAAGGGGCGAGTTCTTAAGGACTTTTCCGGAAATAACTATGTATAAGCATCATGCGCTTGTTATGATTTAAATTGTAGATCCGTAGCATTCACACTTTTCAGGAAAATACACTTTTTTGGGAGGGGTAGACGAAGTAAATCTAATAGTATAATCTTTTTTTGGCCTTACTAGTAATTCTAGATTAATATTAAGTGCAGAATTTTAGCTCGATAAATTTTATATGCACTGAGTAAATTGGTTTAGAGTATTTCATGAAAAAGTGCAGTTTGTATGGGAGGTGGTGGAAGGAAGGGAAGGACTTAAATAATTTTTATGTAGTAGATTGAAATTATAATAAAAGTAATATATATTCCAAATTTCAGATCAATAGCATCTATACTTTTGGAGCAAAACCTTTTATTGTCGAATTGCAAAATTGTGTCATTTTGTATGGGAGAGGGTAGAAGGGGTAAAGCTAATCGTCTAATTTTTTTTTTTGATCTTACTAATGACTCTAAATAAGTGATTAATGCACAATTTTAGCTCGATAAATTTTATACGTACTGAGTAAATTGTCTTAGAGCATTTCATCAAAAAAGTGTAGTTTGTATGGGAGGGGGTGGAAGGAGAGTGAGGACACAAATACTTTTATACCGTAGATTGGAATTATTATAAAAAACATAACAGGGTTACGATTGCGCGTAAAGCGCAATCTTACGATACTCTAGATGAAATAGAATTTTTTGTGATCCCAAGAAATTTTGTATGGGGAGTGTTAGAAGCGGTGATAGCATTGAACTAATTTTTTCCCAACATGCTAAAGTAGCTATAAAAATGTTTTGTACAAAATGCTTACTCCAAAAATTGAATATGAGCTGAGAAAATTAATGTGTTAGATTTAATGAAAATATGCAGTTTGTATGGGAGGTGGTAGAAAGAGTGGGGGGATTTTAGTGATTTTTTCAGAAATAACTAAGAATATCATAAAATTGACATCTCTTAAATTTTAGACTAGTAACATTTATACTTTTCAAGAAAATAGATTTTTTGTGAAGTTGTGAAACTGTGTCATATTGTATGGGAGGGGTTAGAAGCAGCAAAGCTAATCAAATATTTTTTTCTGATCTTAGTGATAATGCTAAATAAGTATTTATCACACAATATGAGCTCGATAAATGTTATATGTTCTGAGAAGATCGGCTTAGAGCATTTCATGAAAAAGTATAGTTTGTATGGGAGGGGGTGGAAGGAGAGGGAGGACGCAAATAATTTTTATATTGTATATTGAAATCATTATGAAAGTGATATATCCCGAAATTCAGACTAATAGCTTTTATACTTTTCGAGCAAAAACATTTATAGTCGAATTGCGAAATTGTGCCATTTTGTATGGGAGGGGGTAGAAGGGGTGAAGCTAATCGTTTAATTTTTTTTAACCTTACTAACAATTTTAAATAAATATTTAGTGCACAATTTCAGCTCGCTCAATTTTATACGCAATGAGTAAATTGACTTAGAGTAATTCATGACAAGTACAGTTTGTATGGGAGGTGGTAGAAGGAGGGAAAGGACACCCATAATTTTTTTACGGTAGATTGACATTATCATAAAAGTAATATATTCCAAATTTCAGGCCAATAGCTTCTATACTTTTTGAGCAAATCCGTTTATTGTCAAATTGCGCATTTGTGTCATTTTGTATGGGAGGGGGTAGAAGGGGTGGAGCGATTTGGCCCATTCACGAACTTGACCTTACTTTTTTGCTAAAAATGACACACAAAAATTTTTAGCACTATGGCTTAAAGCTTTCGAGAGTTATGCTGTAGACAGACGCACAGACAGACAGACGGACAGACGGACAGACGGTCACTCGGAATCGATGTTTTTGAGTGACAACAAATATTTCTGTACCCTTGGCGGCTCTGTGCGAGCGTTATTTCTTAGCGTTACAAACGGTAAAGCAAACACAATATACTATCAGATTTCATCTAGAGTATAATAATATATTCCAAATTTCAGACTAGTGACTTGCGAGGAAATCCGTTTATTGTCGAATTGCGAAATTGTGTCATTTTGTATGGGAGGGGGTAGAAGTGGTAAGGCTAATCGTCTAATAATAATAAATATTTGGTGCATAATTTGAGCTCGCTAAATTTTATACGCACTGAGTTAATTGGCTTAAATTATTTCATGAAAAAGTACAGTTTGTATGGGAGGTGGTAGAAGGAGGAGGAGGACACGCATAATTTTTATACGGTAGATTGTATAATCATTATAAAAGTAGTATGTTACAAATTTGAGACCTATAGCTTTTATACTTTTCGAGCAAATCCGTTTATTGTCAAATTGCGGAATTGTGTCATTTTGTATGGGAGGGGGTAGAAGAGGTGGAGCGATTTGGCCCGTTCGCGAACTGGACTTAACTTTTTTGTTCAAATTGACGTGTACAAAATTTGAGCTTTCTAGTTCAACGCGTTCTCAAGCTAAAGAGCGAACGGAGGGACGGACATCCGGTTTTTAGATTTTTGAGTGATAATATTAACTTTTGTATCATTAATTTTTTTTTCCGAGCCTTATTTCTTAGCGTTACAAACTTTGTGGTAAATTTATAATACTCTCAGATTTCATCTAGAGTATAAAAAGTTAGACAAACCAGATTTATGATTATTATTACGATACTCTAGATGAATGTATCGAAAATATGTCAACTCAAATTTATCTGAACGTGGTGCAATTTTTTCTTGCATAAATCCATGTTGTAGCTTTTGTAATTTTCAAGAAAATTGCTTTGATTCAGTTTTAAGTTCAATAGCTCTCATATGTTCGAAAAAGAAACGCTTTTTTTTAATTTCTGTTGAAGTGATAGGAGAAGTCTGATGTGCTGTCATCAGCGAAATTATGTATAGGATTGAAAGTTCAAGCTAGCAAGTCATTAACAAATATTATGAAAACGGTGAGAGAAAGAACCGAACCCTGAGGGTCACCAGCGCTAATTTTATAAGAAGGGGAAACCACTCCATCCAATACCACACGCATTGAACGATTGTTCTCAGAAGAATCCTCGGACCTGTGAGGGAAGACTTGTTCTGGAGAATACGATACAATAGAGAATTGTATGCCATCTTCGACAATCCAGAAGTGTCAACCCTCATAAAATTTAAGAAGTTACAATTGGCTGGTCATGTGGAGCGTATGGATGACGGAAGAATTCTCAAACGCACACTAAAAGGGAAAGTCAACGGACAAAGACCGGTCGGAAAACCACGGAAGCGCTGGGAGTATTCGATTGACGATTGACGAGATGGATGGAGGCAAAGTATTCAGGAGGCCAAAATTCGATTTGGGCTGTAGCGCCATCGTAAGTAAGTAAGTAATGCGTTCTCCTTTTTTGGAACTTACGGGACATTTGCAAGCTTCCATGAAGATGGGACAGCGGAGAATGATAAGGAAGGACGGTATAGTTTGCATCGAGGTTTAGCAAGAAAAACGCAGCGATTGTGAAAGACAAGAGCAAGGATTCCATCTGGGCCGGACGATTTGTTAGCATCTAAATTCTTAATAACTCGGTATATGTTATGGGGACGAATGTTAATTTGGGCTAAAGAGGAATTTAGCGCAATATACATTGGAAGGTTAAAGTTCGATGGTGTTAAAGAAGAGTTGGCAGCCATTTGAGCCGCTAAGATGTATGCTTTCATGTTGGGATCTATAATAACCTCATTGTTGTAGATTAAAGATGGAATTGATGATGCAGAACTCTGATGGAACGAGCGGGAGAGCAGAAACTTTTGCTACCCTTAAGACATCTCAAAATTTGTAGTCTCAGTTTCAGGTCATCCAAATATTTTTCTCGTTGTAATCGAATTAGATTCAGATGGTGGCTGCTTAGAAGCACGGTAAGCAGCCTCTTTGGCCCGTATCGCAGTACTACATTTTTTATTAAACAAAGCCTTAGAGTTGGGCTTGATTGGTTTGTAGCTTTGTGGAATGACAATTCTCATGCCCAACATGATGGTCTCATTTACTGCAGAAGGAGCATAGTCAACACCTTGGTCGAAACATATTGACCAATCAAATGAATAATAAAATTGCTTAAGAACCAATCGGCACTTCCGTAATGCCATACCAACTTTTTTCGAGTTGATATGATTGACGTCGAGATGATGACTGGCAAGCGGCCGGAAATTAAGCTATGGTCTGATCTTTCAAGAGGACAATTAACAGAAGTCGAGTATTTAGCTGGGTCTGAAATTAAGAAAAGGTCAAGAAGATAAGATCCTTGGCCTGCAACGTCAGGGATCGTCCGCAATCGCGATTTTGGATTCAATTTTCTGGCCGGAAGTAATCTCCAACGACGAACTTTGGAGTACAACTGGCCAGACTAAAATAGTTATTGAGATTCAAAGGCGGAAGTGGTAGTGAATCGGTCATACTTTGAGGAAACCAGAGCGAAACATCGCCAAACAGGCTCTGGATTATAATCCTCAAGGAAGACGTCGGGTTGGTCGACCATGTAACATATGGAAGCGAGCAGTTGAGCATGAGGCCAGAGGAATAAATAAGCTCTGGCAACAGCTTAAGGCCGATGCTCAGGATCGCGCCTTGTGGAAGAGAGTTGTTTCTGTCCTATACCTCTATAGGGGGTCTTAACACAAATGTGTGTGTGGAGAGAATTTGTTCAATTGAAATATTTTCAAATCCATGGACTTTGTCTTCGTCCGCTCTATTAGGGTTTCGATACAAAAAACAAAGATTGTTGTACTCCAAAGTTCGTCATCGAAGATCACATTTGGCCAGATTATTTCTAAATACGGAGGCATTGATTCACGAAATTTTGGAGTTTCTCGGTAAACCTAACGGTCACTTTTCATGTAGTACCACCTAAGAACACGTCAAACACTCGCAGCTTCATGCGAAGTGAGATCTCTCTTAACCTTCAGAAAGATAAAAGAATACCGAAGGCCTGACGGCCTTTATTTATACGGGCCTCAATATCCTTTTCGGTTCCGCCGTCCGTGCTGATAATGCTTGCGAGGTAACAGAAATGTTGCCCCTCCTCCGCATCTTGTCCGTTCAGAACAACCGGTGTGCTTGTGTTCGAACCCATGTGCAAGTACTTGGTATTACGCATCGTTTAAAATAAGGACCGGTATATGCGGTTTCTCAGTTGCCTTACCTCTGCCTTCTAAGAATGCTAACTCGTATTCATTACCTCTGCTTTCCTTACGCATTCCGAATAAACCTTATAAAATACTGTTATAAATCTGACAACCTCGACGTCCCCAGCAACACCGAGAGAAGTCCATCAACATTTAAAACGCTATACACATGTTTCCAGACACTTCTACCGAGCTCCACAATGTAGCCAATCATTCTAGACACACACACACAACGACACCTGTCTGGGAGACTTAGTATAAATAACCGCCAACTTTCAGACAACGAGTTAGTTAGATTTTGGCGACACCTATCGGTGGAAGAAGGCGAATCGGTACAAGTGGTAGATTGGCAGTGTTCCTGAGTTGTACGAATTAAGTTTTAGAGCGAATTTAGTGAAGTGATCAAGAAATAAAGAAAAGTGCGATATAATAAAATTATTCATTATTTTTAAACGAATTGTGTTTTCCTTTGAAATCAGCGATCCCCTAGCTCGCAACAATTGGTGTCAGAAGAGTGGGATTTCAAGGATAAATTCGGGTTAAAAATCGCGAGTGAAATTAAAAATTCTCGGAACGGATAATTTTGTGAGAGCGGAAAAAGTGAAACTAAAATTCTTGAACGGACAGTGAGAATTTTCTGAAATCGAATATTCTCGAGTGCTCTAGTGAACAGTGACTTTAATTAGCGAAGTAAAAATCGCGGAACTAAAATTCTCGAACGGACAGTGAGAATTTTGTGAAATCAAATAATCTCGAGTGATTTAGTGAGCAGTGACGTGAATTTAAGTGAATTCGAATCGCGGAAAAACTGGAAATAATCGGTAGTGAAAATGCCGCGTTATTTAAAAGACTTAAAAGTAACGGAGCTGAAGGAAGAGCTCAGTAGACGCGAGTTATCTACAACAGGGAGCAAGTCTGAACTTGTCAGCCGTATGATCGAGACACTTGAGGCTGAGGGTGAGAATGCAGATAGTTTTGAGTTCCAAATCGAAGAAACTCGTGCAGAGGAGTGTTCTGGTGCATCGAATGCTCTGACACAGTTAATGCAACAAATGATGCACAAATTGGATCAACAATCAGCTGTGACAACGGACATGAATCGGAAATTAGAACAACAATCAGCGGACATGCATCAGAAATTTGAACAACAATCGGTGGACATTAAACAACAATCTGCGGACATTAAACAACAATCAGCGGACATTAATCAGAAATTAGAGCAACAATCTGCGGACATTAATCAGAAACTAGAGCAACAATCTGCGGACATTAACCAGAAATTAGATGAGACCTCAAGGGACCTCAACCATAAATTGGAACTACAAAATAATAAAATAGACACCATGGGTAAAGCAATAGAAGAAAACGTAGAGAAGAAACTTCGAGTCTTCGAAGAAGAAGTCGAACGCCTAAAAAAGGACTTCGATAATGTAAAAGCGACCGGAGTCATCAAGACAGAGCATGTTGCGCACAAGGGTCTCAAGGCTCCAATCTTCGATGGACAAACACCGTGGGCTATTTATAAGACCCAATTTGAGGCTGCCGCAAGAAACAACCATTGGAATGATCTGGAACGAGGAACGGCTCTTATATTGGCGTTAAGAGGTCCACCAGCAGAAGTTCTTCAAACGATTCCGCAGGATCAACAACAAGATTTTTCAACGTTAGTCCGGACATTGGATCTTCATTACGGCAGTGACCACATGCGAGAGATCTACAAAACTCAGCTGTACAACCGAACTCAAAAGAATGGTGAAACACTTCAAGAGCTGGCACGCGATATTGAACGACTCACACTATTATCGCTGCCTAATGCGCAAACAGAGCAACGCAACGATACAGCTGTTTTCGCATTTAACAATGCTGTACAGGACAGAGAGCTGCAACAGGCGTTAAAACTGGCAGGTAAGAAAACGATTGGCGAAGCCTTAGTATATGGGCTCACGTTCGAAGCTGCCAAGCAATGCTCGCGGAGTAACTATCGAGTCCGAGAAATAGTAGAAGAGTGTGTGTGTCAGAAAGCAGAGTACACCAAGCGGAGCGAAGGATCTGGTGCCCCCCGATGCTGGAATTGTGGACAGGCAGGACACTTAAGACGCGACTGCCACAAACCCAGAAAAGCGATCAACTACTGTTCCGGCTGCGCTGCTAAACAAAGAGGAGGAAGGGGCGAACCGTCACGAGAGCACGCTTCGCCTAATGACAGTCCGGGAAACGAGTAAAGGCCAACTTCATGGGGCAGAAGTTGGCTGGTAGAATCGACGCCCCCGGAACCATCATCGCAGTTTCTCGACTACATCGTTGTGAAAACGACTTATGTATGAGTGGTCGAGTCGACAAAATAAACTGCATCATAACAGTCGACACAGGCGCAACACGGTCAGTGCTAAGATCTGACCTCGTAGATCGTACTTGGCTTCACAACACCAAGAAGTACGCACTTCGCACTGCTACAGGAGAAAATACAACGGTCCATGGAGAAATAGCTCGTGACATACAACTTGGGGATTTGACCTTCTCGCATGTATTCGTGGTAGCTGACATTATCGATGAGTGTATCCTTGGAATGGATTTTCTGAAACCACACGGTATCCAGCTGGACTTAGGACAACGAATAATGAAGTGGCGGAATATTGAAATCCCGATGGAAATAACATACTCCAAAACAACAAAGCTGCGAGTTGTATTATGCGAAGATGCGGACATACCAAAGTCATCTGAGAATGTTATTTGGGCAGAGCTCGATGGTGATCCCGGGAACCACCGATTCTACCTCATAGAACCGGAAACGACACCTGCATTACGAAGTCTGATACTAGGAAAAACGCTCGTAAAAAGGAATGAGAAAATGATGGTACCAATAAGAGTCCTGAACGTTGCGGACAGCACTACCAGCGTAAAGAAAGGAGATGTAATTGGCAGCTGTGAACCAATATCGGCGGTGACGAGTATCGACAAGGCAGAACCACATGACGTACCCTCTAAAAATAAGCCAAGAAGGAAGGACAATGTAACATCAACACTTCTTCAGTCAAGCAACCTTAGAGGAGAACAACACAGGCAAGCAGTAGATCTAATCGAAGGATTTAGCGACGTCTTTTCCACCGGTGATGACGACTATGGCAGAAAAAACTTAGTGAAACATCGCAACCTCCAAGAAGAGTACCATTAGCGAAACAAGGAGAAGTCAATTCAATGGTCAAAACTATGGAGCATCAGGGAATCATCGAAGAATCAAAGAGCCCGTGGATATCGCCAGTAGTGCTGGTAAAGAAGAAGGACGGCAGTACCCGTTTTTGTGTGGACTACAGGCGACTGAATGATGTTACGAAAAAGGATAGCTATCCACTACCTAGAATCGACGATATCATGGACACCCTGACCGATGCTAAATGGTTCTCAACGTTGGACCTGAAGAGTGGTTACTGGCAAGTGGAGATAGATGAAAAAGATAGAGAGAAGACAGCATTCTCTGTCGGCAGTGGACTGTGGCAGTTCATCGTAATGCCATTTGGCCTGTGCAATGCTCCAGCTACGTTCGAAAGACTGATGGAATTCGTTTTGCGTGGTCTGAGTTGGAAAACTTGTCTCGTTTACCTAGATGATGTGATCGTTATCGGAAAAACATTCAATGAACACCTAAAAAATCTGCAGGAAGTCTTCCAGCGACTGCGAGCGGCAAAATTAAAGCTGAGTCCGAAAAAGTGCACTTTGTTTAGTGCAGAAGTCAAGTACTTGGGTCACATCGTTTCAGCTGATGGCGTAAAGACAGATCCGGAGAAGATACTGGCGGTGAAAAATTGGCCTACTCCGAGTGATAAACACCAGTTGCGCAGCTTCCTAGGCTTAGCGACATATTACCGACGATTTGTAAAAGACTTTGCTAACACGGCGAAATGTCTGCATCAGTTAACAGAAAAAGGGAAGCCATTTACATGGAGTCAACAGTGCCAGGAAGCATTCGAGAGGATAAAAGACCAACTCTGCGACTCCCCAGTTCTGGCGTATCCAAAACCAGGTCATGGTTTCATCATAGACACTGACGCCAGCAATGTCGGTATCGGAGCAGTACTATCACAAGAGATCGATGGGCAGGAGAGAGTGCTATCTTACTACAGCCGAGTACTCTCAAAATCAGAAAGGAACTATTGCGTAACTCGCCGAGAGCTACTAGCCATAGTAGAAGCAACAAAACATTTTCACAAATATCTCTATGGTCAAAAGTTCCTTCTTCGAACGGATCACGCATCGCTTAAATGGCTACTTCAGTTTAAAAACCCCGAAGGCCAAGTAGCCAGATGGATCGAAAGGCTTGAATCCTACGATTTCGAGATTGTTCATCGAAGAGGAAGAATCCACGGAAATGCCGATGCGCTTTCACGTCGTCCTTGTCCACCGAACTGCAAGCATTGTCACCGTATAGAAGGAAAAGAGGCCGGAGAAACCATTCAGAGGATAACGACCGAACCAAAGACTGGATGGAATCAGCAAGAACTGGAAGACGCCCAACGTAAAGATCCAGATATTTCACCGATCATGGCATGGAAGGACGAAATGAAACGGCCTGAGTGGAAAGACATCTCACAATTCAGTGAAACCTTAAAGTGCTATTGGGCACAATGGAACTCCCTTCACCTAGACGGCGGATTATTAAAACGGAAATGGGAGAACGCTGATGGAAAGTCGTATCACATGCAAACCATCGTCCCGCATTGTAAAGTCGAGGAGGTTTTGAAGGAATATCATGGAGATACCTCCGGTGGGCATTTGGGAGTAAACAGAACCTTGGCAAAGATACGAGAAAGGTTCTATTGGATCCATCTCCGAGATGATGTCGAAAACTGGTGCCGTAAATGTACTACGTGTGCATCAAGTCAGGGCCCACACCGCAGATCAAAGGGAGAAATGCAACAATACAACGTGGGAGTCCCATTCGAGAGAATTGCTGTGGATATTGCTGGACCATTCCCGGAATCAGAAAATGGTAATCGCTACATTTTAGTGGTCATTGATTATTTCAGCAAGTGGCCTGAAGCTTACGCAATTCCAAACCAAGAAGCAGTAACCGTCGCAGAACAAATTGTTACCAACTGGGTGAGCAGATTTGGAGCGCCACGCGAACTACACTCCGATCAAGGGCGCAATTTTGAATCTCAAATATTCAAACACGTGTGCCAAATGCTGGGAATAAACAAAACGAGGACAACTCCATTACACCCACAGTCTGATGGAATGGTGGAACGTTTCAATCGGACATTGAACTCAAACCTATCCAAACTCGTCAGCGAGAGGCAACAGGACTGGGACCAGCACATCCCTCTATTTTTAATGGCCTATAGAACATCGGTGCATTCAACAACAGGAGAAACTCCGTCCCGAGTCATTTTCGGAAGAAATATTCGAGTCCCTGCGGAGCTAATGTTTGGAGTGCCACCAGACCAACCAACCAATGCTAAAGATTATGTCTCGGATCTTCGATGTCGACTAAAGACAATTTATAACCTGGTCAGAGATAAAATTGATTTGGCGTCCGACCGCATGAAGACGAGGTATGATCAACGGGCGAACTCATCAGGATTCCAAGAGGGCGATTTGGTTTGGTTATACAATCCCAAACGACAGAAGGGCAGATCGCCGAAACTACAGCGAAACTGGGAAGGCCCTTACCAGATCATCAACCGGTTAAATGATGTCGTCTATCGGATTCAACTACATCATAAACCCCGCACTAAAATGAAAGTGGTACATCTCGACCGATTAACAAAGTACCATGGTGCCATTGAGGAAGTGAACGACTCTGTTCGGGACGAACAGGGACTAAGGAGAGGGTAATGTTATAAATCTGACAACCTCGACGTCCCCAGCAACACCGAGAAAAGTCCATCAACATTTAAAACGCTATACACATGTTTCCAGACACTTCTACCGAGCTCCACAATGTAGCCAATCATTCTAGACACACACACACAACGACACCTGTCTGGGAGACTTAGTATAAATAACCGCCAACTTTCAGACAACGAGTTAGTTAGATTTTGGCGACACCTATCGGTGGAAGAAGGCGAATCGGTACAAGTGGTAGATTGGCAGTGTTCCTGAGTTGTACGAATTAAGTTTTAGAGCGAATTTAGTGAAGTGATCAAGAAATAAAGAAAAGTGCGATATAATAAAATTATTCATTATTTTTAAACGAATTGTGTTTTCCTTTGAAATCAGCGATCCCCTAGCTCGCAACAATACCTTCCGCGTGCAATGCATTACCGAGTTTCCTGTTGGGTTCGTATGAAAAATAAACGGAGTTTGTTTGGTACGCTCAGATACGCTATATATAATAGTTTAGTTTCACTGCTACATTATAATTTGTAATTAGATTTGCAAAGCATTTCAAATCGCACTCACTTCTCAATTTATCATCAGCTTGAATTTTATGCTTGGTTCGTCTTTCCATCCCATAAATACCTCTTTCGTATCGTGTCGTTCGTTTAATGGTTGCAAGCAGATAAAAGAGATTACGACGACGAATAAATCTTACTTTTCTTTCTTAACTCCCACAAAAGAAGGCAAGGTAAGTAAAATCAGTACAGTGGCTATTTGCTACACACACTACATCTACAAGCTCTAGGAAGGATCTAGAAGGATGTTTCATCTCGTACATATAACATCTGTCTTAGGAAAATTGAAGCATTATTCAGGTGTTTGGTTTATGAAACGTGACTGGAATTTCCTAAAGATCTAGTTTACCTAAATAGTATATGTTACGGTATATATTAATTAACTTGAGTGCCGAAATCCAACTCTAGCATTTTGTAATTTTAGCTTTTATTATCTTTATTCGTTTAAGCTATGAATTTATATCTAAAATGTTGAAGACGGTTTAGTATTTTAATCAGAATGATTTCAGATTTAAATTACAAATATTTCGTATTTTAATCAGAAAGATTTTAAAATAAAATAAATATTTGTTGTTATAATTATTAACCACTCGCTATTTATTTTAACAATTCAATTTTCAATTTATTTATTGCCGGTTATTTCATATTAAATTTATACATTGATTCACTTATGATTAATTTTACTCTAGCACTAAAGTGTCCTTTTGGTGAAAAAAAAAGAAATTTTTAAAGTAGTATTAATAGTTACTAGTATGACATTCATGTTTTATTCTATTGAAATTCAAGTTATTCTTATACATAGGCAATAGGATATGTATACTATTATTTCTTGTTGTTTTTCAGGTACAGTAAATCAATCCTATACCAAACTGAACCACTCAAAGCGCAGAAAAGATAGGTGATTTGGGATATGCCGAAATATCAGCACGAACGATTCCTTCCAACTTCGCGTGACTCCATCCTTTCATCCTGCGCGGATCATGAGGTTAGAGCACCCGAAGTTGCCGGGTTCGGCTGTTCAGACCATAATATTCATAGTTAAAATTATAAACATAAGGCTTAAAACATTTACTTATTGTAACAAATCTTGCAAACTATGTAAACTAGAGATTTCTTTAAAAGAAACGGAAAAGTAAAAATTAATTAATTATTATCTCCTATGATGTGAGCTATCTCTTCCATTGTAAAAATCTATAATGCTTTTTTTATTTCGGACCGGATTAATTGCATTTTCATTAAGCAGATTAATAGGTGAAAGGTAACGCTGTTGCTGCAAACCCGTATCTTTATTTTCTAAGAATAATGCATTCATGTATTTATTTGAATGTGACTCCAGCTTATGTACACGTTTATTCCAAAGATCTGTGACGTATGTCATCAAGGGGGTAATACCTGCTGTTCTGTATATTATTTCATTTGAAAAATATTTATTATGTTCACTAAACAACATAGCCACGCAGTGTCTTAATGTCTTTCTTTCGAACACTTCAAGTCTTTTAGCCATTGTCGTGGATGTAGAGAACCAGCAACAAAATCCATAGGTTATTACTGGTCTAATTAATTGCTTATAAAGTAAGAGCTTAGTATTCATATGAAGCTTTGACTTATAGTATATTAGGGAAGCCACTGTGGCGTATACATTGTTTGCTCTCGTGATTTGTTTTTTAACATGTGGGTTGAATTTAAATAACTTATTCAGATTAATCCCTAATTATCTTATACTTTCGCGTAAAGGTATCACGACTCCGTCTAGCATAAGCTTAAGTTTCTTGCTCTTCTTTACTGTATTTCTAAATGTGTTCCCACTGGAATTCCTAAAACAAATTAAGTTTGACTTGCTAGAATTAATTTCGATTCCCCACCGCTTGTAATATTCATTTATTCTATGTAAATGTTTTTTAACCTTATTCAAAGCCGTTTTAGGATCATACGATTCTGCGTAAATTACGGTATCATCGGCATAAAGCAGTGCAGTGGAGCTTATGATGGATCTTTTCATCATTTGAATATGTGGGAAATCATGCATATTGATGTTATATAACTTAGGACCTAATATTGAGCCCTGAGGTACTCCTCTATTTACTTGAACCAAATACGATTTTTCATTTTCTAGCACAACACAGAGTGTTCTATCCTTCAGGAAACTATACAACATTCTCAGAATGTGGGAAGGAATATTTAAGGACATAAGTTTGAAGAGAAGACCATTGATCCAAACAGAATCAAATGCTTTTTTGATATCTAAGGAACATAAGACTGTGGCTTTTTTTTCTCTTAGGTTCTTTGTTACATCATTATGAACTTTAAGTAATGCACGTTCCGTTGAGTGGTGTTTCTTGAAACCGAATTGCTCGTCTGGAACAATCCCATGTTCTTCACAGAATGAATCCAAGTCTTCGGCGATGATTTTTTCAAGTAGTTTTCCTAAATTGGAGAGAAGAGATATTGGCCTAAAGTTGTCTACCTCTGTGGAATTTAGATTTTTTTTAATTGGAATTAATTTTGGACTTTTCCATTTCTTTGGAAAATAGCCATTATTTAAACAATTGTTGAAAATTATTTGCAAAAATATTTTAGCATTGTCTGAGAGTCGCTTCAAAATAAAGTTCGTAATTTTGTCTGGACCTGAAGATTTCTTGTTATTCAAAGATCTTATAAAGCTTTGTAATGAAGTTAATGAAACAAATGGTGGATTGCAATTACCGCTTGCCCTATTGCAATCGTTGAAGGTTATTAGGGGATCGAATTTTTCTCTAGCTAGATTAATTTCTTTGAACTGTGCTATTTTATTCATTACTAAGTCAGAATGACTTCGTGTGTTCTGTGGTGTTCTTTCAGTATACAGTTGTCTGTAAAACGTTTCAAATATTTTTAATTTGTCCTTAATGCAAATGTAGACTATATTGTTTGAAGACACAGCCTCAATAGAGTTCGCTTTATTTTTGCCTATAATTCTATTTATTTCTTTGAACGTTGTGGGACCAGGTTTAAGATTCTTTAGTTTTGTTTGAAATTGTTTTTCGAAATGATTATTTATCTGAGAATCAATAGCTTGTGATATCATACTGATGTGTTCCTTAAGGTCTAAACATTCTGTGTTCCAGATACTAAGATTATTTTCAAGAAGTCTCTTAAGTCTTCTTTTCCATATCTTCCTAATAGTGAATTTCAGTTTGAGCTCGTCAGGTAGTTTGTCGTAATTTCTCTTTATGTCTATAATTTTAGTATGACAGTTCTCAAGACAGTTTGGCAGAAAGTTTGGATTTTATTGTCTAGATCTAGGTTTGATAAGTTTTTATTATCTTCTAGTTGAAGTTGAGAAAATTTATGGTCTAACTCCCTCTGGAAATTTTTCCAATTGGTTCCTTTATAAGAAATATACTTCAGTGGAGTTTGTAAATCTAACTTGAAAGAGTCAAGATTGATCAAGAGCTCTACCGCGTAGTGATCGGAGAAAGATGGTAGAGTCCTAAAGCAGAAGTTTGGTTGCAAAATGTTGATGCAATTATTGGAGACCAAAAAGAAATCTATGTAGCTACCACTGCCCGGGAAAGTAGGCGAGTTGGGATGAATTATCTGCAGATTGTTGTTATGGACATTTCCATCTTTTAAATGTTCTTCCTGTAGAGTTTATGCTTGAATTGCCCCAGGAGGTGTGCTTTACATTCATATCTCCACCGGCAATGACGTAGTCGTATTGAGAGCATGCATTACCAATTTTGTCCAACAAATTTAAAACGTCTCTATTTGCAACGTTTGAATGGTTGTCCCTAGCAAGTAGCACTGATGCGACGGAAGATATTGGATCAGATACAAAATCAATGGAGCTTATTCTGGTTTCTAGTTTGACGAGGAGGGCGGTTCCTTGATAATTGTCTTGTCTAAATACTTTATAGCCTGGAACTTTCAGATTTAGCTGTTGGAGAAGGCGAGTTTCGCTTAATAATAGAATATCTGGATTGTGCTCTATTGCGAAGTCTAAAAGATTTATTTTTCTTATCTTGGATACTAGAGACCTAACATTAAGTGCAATAAATTTGATCATTTTCTTCCGTTACACAAGCTTTGGAAGAACTGAAGATAACTGAATTGGCGTTCAGCCAGAGTCTTTAAGGATTTGTATTCGGGAAGGAATGTGTTTATTTTTTCTAGCAATTTCGGTAAGCTAATGCCAAATAATTCCGTTGATTCGTTTAGGAAGGACGTCGCCGAACTACTCCTGTTATAGTTATTTGTGTTGTTTTCGAAAAAACTGCTGCTGTACGTCCTATTTTCTTGCCTAAAGTTATTAATGGACTGAGAAACGAAGGCTCTTCTGTTTTCTCGGTTCTTTTTGGATTCCAGTTTAAATTTTTCATGTCTGTCCTTTTGGGCTTTGAAAACGGGACAGCCGCCATAGTTAGCGGAATGCCCTTCTTCTTTACAATTCACACAAATTGGTTTAGCATTCTAAGATGTATTGAGCTCACATTCTCCTGGTTTGTGAATGCTAACACACTTGACGCACCTGTATTTTGCGTTCCAGTTTGATGCAATATAACCAAAGTGTTAACAGTTTCTGCATTGTGTAACGCCCCTACTACGCGGACGTTCCCACTTCACTCTCTGATGGAGGACATTTCTTATGCTTAATAGTTCCGAGGGATCTGTTCCCGGATTCAGTTGAATGACGTGTATGTCTAATTTGACTCCCTCGCGTTTAGCTCTTGGCGTAGTGAACTCTTTCACCGCCGCAATATTTGTATCTCGTAACTGAGTTTTTAAGTCGTCGAGAATTTCATTGACAGAGAAAGATGGATCAATCCCCTTGACAAGATACGTCACTTTTTTTTTTAGATTCCGGTGTAAATGTGTAAGAGTCTATTTTATTTTGTTTCAACTCATTGAAAGTCTCTTCATGGGTATCAACGTTGCTTAGAAACAATTTTACTGCATTCCTTTTCCTATTTCTTGATATAAAATATGATGTTTCATTATAGGTCTTCATAACAGAGTCTATCTCTTTCATACTTCCATCAAATATGACAATGGGGGAGCAAAATTTTTTCTTATTATCTGCTTTAGAGCTAGTATTACCATTATTACCATTATTTGTTTCGATTCCTTCCTCTAGTTGCTCGTATCGATTCCTGTACGCTGTGTTACTGGTTCCAGATTGGCTCCATGGTCGTTGTGTTGAAGTTCCGGGACTCGCATTTACCGCTTTTCTGCATTTTCTAGTAACTAAGTGCCACTTGTTTGGCGGGTTAGTTTTTTTTCATATCTTGCTGTGTATTGAGAACCGTTGCTTGGCAAACCAATCGATCATTATCTTCTTTCGTCTACATTACGAGGGAATTTACGCTTTCATCATCCGTTGCACCTGCACTTATTCTTTTTATTCGGAGTTTGATCTCACTTTTGTTTTTAATTAGATCACTCTTAAAATTATGACCCCTTTTCAATATTCCAAGGCCACTAGGTCTTGCGGTCTTGGGATCCACACACGGTGGCCCAATTGTTAGCACACACGCACTTTAAATATAGTTTGAAAACTTCTTGTGATTATAATTTCCAGAAAGTTTGTTGTTGTTATTTTCTCTTAGTTAGCTTCGAACACTTTTTAATCGCCAGAGCATCAGAATAATCGACCGATCAGCACAAAGGCAAAAATCGAACTCTCTCACTTCTCGGCCTTATGGCTAAGATCTATTTATTTTAACAAAAATAAATTAAGTACGTATTTATGAACGTCCATTTTTCAAAGATCTTTTATCCTAACAAATTGACTTCAAAAAACAATACCGGACTCAAATGTGTACTTTGCAGTTTTTTTTTATTTATTTTTTGACGATTGAAATCCAGTTGATTAATTTTTTTGCATGCAATTTTATAGATATGAGCGAAGAGTAGGGATTTTCAACTATTTCCAACAGTTTTTCGAAAAAAATTATTCGCATAAAAATTAGAGAAAAGAATATAAGAGTTCCTCCCTATGCACAGATAGATTTTGATTGCAAAAAATTAATTTCCAATTGAAAATTGATTGATTATTTCATAATAAGTTTACTCCCAATGCTTTGACTGGTACATACAATAATGAAGATCAAAAAGTGAAATAATTTACCAGCACCAGAAATGGTAGAAGGGTGTGATATGAATTGATTAAATTAAATTACCTTGTCTTCTAGTAAATTTGTAAATAAATCCAAATGATCTTCATCTTCGCTCATCATAGAAAAGAAATCCTTGAATGTATCGGGAAAAGTAGCTGGAAATTGTCCTTGTCGTGAGTCAAATTTTGTTTCCATTCTGAAAAAAAATAAATAAATAAAAAAATAGAAAATTGCTTTTCAATAAAATTACTCAGGAAAAAAGTATAATTAGTTAATAATACCTACTACTCCTACACTACAATGAAATTTAAGAAGAAAATATTATTTAATACATATTTAATCAAATCATTTAAAGGTTTCTTCTTCTCAGAAAATTTCAGCAATTCCGAAGAAAACCATTTGCTTCTTGCCATTAACAAGGTAAATTCCTTGAATTTATGCCAGAATATTTAAATCAGTTGGTTTGCTTTAAAATGTGAAATATGAAACCTAGGTAGGTACATAATTTGTGGGGGAGTACTTATGTAGGATAGTTAATATCTTACGTAACGTATTATTTCCAGTGCTTTGGTGTAATTTCAATCAGTTAAGTGGAAGTTACGCTACAGTTCTTAGTCGGAATTGATATACACTCAGAGTCCCAAGTCTACAAGCAACCAATAAAATAATGTTTCTTAGAATATTTTTCAAACAGTAAACAACTTAGCAAACTCAGTTTTTATTTTTCTGATGAAATACTCAATGCACATTGACGATGCCAAATTTCTTTGCACGTGTTCGCAAAACAGCCGAGATAACGGTACTTTTGTTCTTCAGCGTAACATAAAAAACGATCAAAAGTCTACAAGCGGTCATTATTGTTGCGATCTTGCGAGCGTGCAGAAGGTGATTTGCTTAAAATATTAATTGCATTTTATATATTAATTGATCAGATAACCAGAATAAAGTCTCTTGTTTTTTTTGTAAAAAAAAGATATAAATTTTATTATGGAGTCGAAAAGGAAAGAAATCAGTGTCGGCGAGAGGGAAATCATCATTAAGCTCTGGAAGAAAGGGAAGACAAACCGAGAAATTGGACAATTAGTTGAAAGATCGCACTGCTCAGTCTATACCGTTATAAGAAATTTTAAAACTACCGGAATTTTCACGTCAAAACCTCGTTCTGGTCGTCCATCGAAGCTGACGTCCCGTGAAAGCCGCTCAGTATTGAATGCAGTGAAGAAGAATCCATGCTTGACTGCATTGCAAATTGCAAATGATGTTCAGGAAAGATTTGCCAAAAGTATTTCTGTTGTTACTGCACGAAGAATTTTGAGAGGGTCTGGTTTTCATTCTAGAATTGCACGAAAGAAACCGCTTATTTCTGCAATCAATCGAAAAAAGCGCATTGCTTTCGCAAAGCAATATTGAAATATGCCTGAAGAATTCTGGAACAACGTGCTTTTCTCTGATGAATCGAAGTTCTGTATTTTCGGTATAACAGGACGCAAATTAGTATGGCGTAAGCGAGGAGAAGCAAACAATAGGAGCAATCTTTACCCAACAGTAAGACATGGAGGTGGTGCAGTGATGGTTTGGGGTTGTATGGGAGACAATGGTACGGGCAACCTGAATATTTGAATATTTTAAAGCGTAATTTGCAATCCAATGCTGACAAATTGCGACTGCAAGAAAGATTTTTATTTTCAACACGACAACGACCCCAAGCACACTGCGGGAATTGTGCGCACTTGGTTACTGTACAAGGCCCCCAAACAATTACACACGCCTCCACAATTTTAAATTTAAGCCCTATCGAGCATTTATGGCCTCTATTGGAAAGAAAAATACGCAAACATACGATTTCAAGTAAAAAACATAACAGAATTATGATTTGGCTTAAAGCCCAATCATATGATACTCTAGATGAGATGGAAATGACTTTAATATACCGGAAAGTATGTCATCTCAAATTCTTTCGAATAGTGAATGGAAACTTTTGCATGGGAGGTGGTAGAAGTAGAGGGGGAGGTTTGTATTTTTCTTATATGACACCGAACATGGCATGCAAAATGCTTATTGCTGCATTTAAACTTTTTAGTTTTCATTATTTTTAATGAAATTAGTAATAGTTTTCCTGAAATTGGGACATTTGTATGGGAGGTGGCAGAGGAAGTGGAACGTTTTAGATGATTTTGAAACTGCTTATCATCACCGTGCTTTGATTCAATTTCAAAGTCGATAGCTCTCATTTATTAGAAGGAGAAATGCTTTTCTTGAATTTATAATACAGATATTTGTATGGGAGGGGGTAGAAGGAGTGAAGCGGGGCTGATATTTTTTTCTAGCACTTATTTCAATTATTAAGAAACAAATTCTGGCAAAATTTTAAGTTTGTACTTTTTCAAGTTTGAATGGAAATCGATAAAATGCATTTAACAAAATTTATGCATTTGTATGGGAGGGGGTAGAAGGAGTGTACGGATCAAAACAATTTTTTTTTGGATTATTAATATTTCTATTTGTATACTTTAAACAAAATATCAAGTTGATACCTTTAACAGTTTCGAAGAAAAATAATTTAATTTAAATTTCAAAATTTCGTGAAATTTGTATGGGAGGGGGTAGAAGGAGTAAGGTGAAGTTGATAATTATTTCTAAAATAAATTGCAATTATAGTAAAATTAATTCTGACAAAATTTCGTCTTTTCAACTTTACTAGTTTCAATGAAAATCGAAAATATGTATTTTTCAAAATTGTCCATTTGTATGGGAGGGGGTAGAAGGAGTAAGGGGATCGGGTCAATATTCCGTGGTATTAATGACATCTATATCATAATACTTTGACCTAAATTTCAAGTCTATAGCTTAAATAGTTTCAAAGAAAAATCAATTTCTTAATATTTCGAAATTTCATGAAATTTGTATGGGAGGGGGTAGAAGGAGTGGGGGGATGTAGCCCATTCACGAACTTAAAGTTACTTTTTTGCTAAAAATGACACACAAAAATTTTTAGCACTATAGCTCAAAGCTTTCGAGAGTTATGCTGTAGACAGACGCACAGACGGACAGACAGACAGACGGACAGACGGACAGACGAACAGACGGACAGACGGTCACTCGGAATCGAGATTTTTGAGCGACAACAAATATTTCTGTACCCTTGGCGGCTCTGTGCGAGCGTTATTTCTTAGCGTTACAAACGGTAAGGCAAACACAATATACTCTCAGATTTCATCTAGAGTATAAACAGCTCAAAGACATAATATTAAAGGAGCGGACGGAAATAACAGTTCAGGAGACCAGTGAACGTGTAGCTTCGATGAAAAACCGTTTGGTGGAAGTTCTTAAGCGTCACGGTTATCCGACTAGTTATTCAATTGTATGAACAATTTAATTTAAACATTGTAAAACTTTTTTATACTTATTGCTTGTCGACTTTTGATCCTTTGTTTTGCTACACAGAAGAATAAAAATGCCGTTATCACATTTGTTTTGCGAAAACGTTGAAAGAAATTTGGCGTCAACATTTTACTTTTATTATTGTATAAGAAAAATATAAATTGAATTGAATAAATTGATTGATATTTAAAATACATTCTTACGAACACTTTTTTATTAGTTGCTTGTAGACTTATGACTCTGAGTGTATGTAAATCATAATTATGAGGGTTAGCAATAATGCCAATATTAAGCCTTCTTAATTGTAAAGATTTGATATGGCTGAAAGAATATATGTAAGTATTGCAAAACAAACAGAAAATTTTTAAATGTAATTTAACAAAAAGTTCCACATAAAAATTATTAACACTAAATTTATCGCTCTTGTTAAATACCAAGAAGTGTATGCAGCATTGCCAATTCTACTTCTACAATGGCACCACAGCCCAAATCGGGCCTTGGCATGCTGACCTTCAGGTTCCTTAAATTTTTTTTCCGTTACTTATTGTGGAAGAGTTTTAGCCCTTCGCATAACTCTTTATCTACGAATTTTCATTTTCGCAGATTGATGTGGCCAAGATATACCCACGCAAGTAGTGTGCTGAAATTCTACGTCGATCGGGATTTGAATTCACAACCTTCGCATTGCAAACCAATACGCTACCTACTAGGCTACATCCTAGCTAGCATTGCCAATTCAGAGACAATAATTCTAAAATAGAAGAAGTAAAAAATTGTAGAAAATTTGACAACAGTGAAATAAAATTTGTCCTAGTCCTAGGAACATCTTGGCTCTATGACATGTTAGTTACATAAAGTACTTTGGATGTTACTGAACTTAAGAAACTATTCAGATAGTCACTGGCCAAAAGACTGAAAGAATCAGATTTTGCCATCGATTTGCACAGAATCATTACCGGCTTCAACGCTTGCTACGGTCGTTCTGATTCCCCTTCCCTACCATCCTAATCCCATTAATCCTTTCTTCCATTATTGTGTTTCTGCATAGGCCATAAAGGCCAAAATCGCCTGTAACACATAACATTCTGTAAAAAAAAAGTTAAATTTGGGGATTCAAATTCAAACTCATTTATTCATTTAAAAAATGCGCGTCTATAAATCTTAATCTTTTTTTACGCAAATTTAAAGAAAAAAAAATAAGCAAATAGTATTACATACAAAATATTACCAAGGAGATAAACTTTGCTGTGAGAATTACAGAGGAATATGATTGTTGTTGTGTAGGTTCTATAAGATAATGACAAAAGTAATTGAACGTCGTCTTAAGCCCTACACTAATGAAATAATTGGCGAATACCAAGGTGAATTCAGAAGCGGATGATCTACAATAGACCAGATATTCTCGGTGAAACAGGTGCTTGAAAAATGCTGGGAATATAGCACAGACGTGCACCAAATCTTCGTAGATTTTAAAGAAGTCTACGGCAGTATCGCGCTTGATTTTGGAATTCCCCCAAAACTAGTCCGACTAACAAGACTCACAATGACGAACACTGAATCCCAAGTGAGAATACAAACCGATCCACAACCAGCTTTCAAACGGAATGTGGTTTAAGGCAGGGAGATGGTCTAGCCCCCATGCTTTTCAACTTGGGAGTATGCCGTCCGAAAAATCCCAGTCGACACCAACGGGGCACTACTGTTCAAATCCACCCAGCTAGTAGCATACGCTGACAACATTAACATCCCAGCAGATCCTTCTCTAGTTCTAAGGAGGAATTTGTCAATTTTGACTCCACAGAATAAAAGCAAAATAAAAGTAATGACGCAAACAAGAAGAAGAACGCCAATCGGACAAAACTACTAACAATTGCGGAATATAATTTGGAGAGTGTGGACAACTTCATATATCTTGGGGCTAATCTAAGAAAGGACGGTAATGAAACGTGCGAAATCAATCGATGGATAATATTAGCAAATAAGACGTATTATTCGGTACTTCCAGTAATGAAATCCAAGAAAGTGCACAGGAACAATAAGCTGCGAATATATAAAACTATTATACGACCTGTGCTCTGTTATGGCAGCGAGACGTGGACATCAATGGGACTTTCCGAAAAAGCAGTTAACGCATTCGGAAGAAAGGTCCTCTGAAGAATTTTGGGACGTGTGAAGGAAGGAACAGAATGGCGAATAAGATACAACCATGAGTTGTATCAACTCTAAGACGAGCCAGAAGCTTCAACGTTCATCAAGTTACGTAAACTGAAATGGGCCGGCCATGTAAAGCGAGGGGAAGACAGAAGAATCCCTAAACGCGTTCTTAATGGCAAAATGAGTGGTAACCGGCCAGTAGGCAAACCACGATGGGAAGAGTTGGTTGATGAAGACAGCAAAGCCATCTTAAAAATTAGCAGCTAGAGGACGCGGTCTTTGCATCGAGACGATTGGAGGTGACGACTTGAGGAGGCCATGGCCTGATTTAAGTCATGCCATTGATTATGACAAAATAATACTACCCTGAATGTAGCTTGGAAGTCTTTCCCATAATTTAATTGTGTGGACAAAATAGGAGCGTAATTCTGCATAAATTTTACCAAGAACACCTTCAGTGAAGCTACAGTAGCTACAGTAGCTCATAAAAGAGTCAAGCGTGATACCCAAGTTCAATCAATCAAATTCTTGTTGAGACCCCCTATAGGGGCATAGGACAGAAACAATTCTCTTCCACAAGTCGCGATCCTGAGCATCAGTTTTAACCTGTTGCCAGGACTTGTTTATTCCTCTGGCCTCCTGCTCAACTGCTCGCTTCCATGTGTTACATGGTCGACCAACTCGACGTCTTCCTTGAGGGTTATAATCCAGAGCCTGTTTGGCGATGTTTCGCTCTGGTTTCCTCAAAGTATGACCGATCCACTGCCACTTCCGCCGTTGAATCTCATACCCAAGCTACGTTCCCATAACTGGCACATTTTTCCATTATAAAATAGTTTCTCGAAATGTTTATTAAAGATGAAGTATTAAGATTTGCCAACATTCAATGATAGATTATTTTGTGAAGACCAAATATCAAAGTCGCATCGCACAATCTTCGACCAAGCTTATATCCCTACTGGTGTACAGTTGTACGTCATCAACATAACAATGATAATTACTGTCTTTGATTATCTCTGATAAATCATTAATAAATAAACTAAATAAGAGAGAGCCAAGGATCGAGCCCTGAGGAACACCAACAGAATGTTCCGAAGATGATGAAATTTTTTTACCCAATTTAACTTGTTGATTTCGGGTCGATACAGAATTCAACAAGAACTTCGTTACGTTGTGCGAATATTTAAAATTAGATGCAAATTTGTTGATAAGTGAGTCACCCAGATGCAAATCCTGCTAAGTCATTATTAAGCAAATTTTAGCAAAGAGCGAAAAACTGCTTAAATCAAACGGCAAAAGGTACAAATCTGCAATTATTTTCAAAATCGTCAAAAATAAACGCAACTTTCTTTTTATCTGTGTATAATAGCTGAATTATTAATAACACAGTGCAATAGCCAAAAATCAACAAGAATCCCATGTTACTCTTTGGATTATTTTTCACGCAGAAACCACATCTGTTTTTGTTTTGTTATGATATGTCAAAGCCTCATTGGTGAGTTACGACGGTTTGCATATTTTTTCTCGATAATGTCTTAAATTTCCATTTTCATGTCTGAGGTTTGATTATAAAGGATACTCTAGACAATAATTTTGTTCTTTGGGTGAAATATCTATCTTGTCATTTTTCTATCTATTTCAGCTATTTTAGATAGATTCCACTCACCGTGAATCCCAAATATGGTGGAAGGAGGGAGAAAAGTATGATACCGTAGTGGGTAAAATCATCATCTCCAAAATAAACTTTCGGTCTGCGAACAAGTGGAAGCGACTAAATTTTTCGTTTACGAAAAATTCTGCACATAAAATTCAAAAGTTGAGACAAATTCTTTGCTCCATATTTTTATACATCTTAAAAATCGCCATGGACTACAGAGGTGTACCGATTCAACCAGATGCAGCAAACAAACTGATTAACATTAACAGAGCTAGCGCTCTTTTTTGGGATAATAATTAAGGACAATCGTATCTGCTTATCAAGAAATTTTGTTTTTTTTAAATATCATTTCCCACAGTAATTTTAATTACAAATTCCCAATACTTTATTTTATAAGTATATGCCGTTCAAAGATCTACATCTTTTCTGCGAGAGTCGGCGATATTGTGAGCCAGCAGGAGAAAACATACGGCATAATGGGACAAATCAATGTTTAATGGATGAGTTACTTCGTCTGACAATCTAGAATCATGTGGCCTTAGGGCCTGAGAAAAAATAAGTGTACCATCTGCAAACTGGAGCCTCAATTTGATTTGTCATGCAAAAGAAGTTGAATAGCTTCGGGCCTATAATTGAGCCTTGATCTACTCCCGCCTTAGCCTCAATCATTCTAACCCTTTGACCTGCCACCTCAATAAACAGCTTACGATCTGATAGAAAACTGGCAACTATTCTTACCAATAAACAGCGGCACTTTGCTTCATCAATTCAAATATTAGCCCTTTCATCCAGAGCACATACGACTGTACATTTTTTCACGGAGATTTTCGAATATTCTGTTCTGGAAAAAAAGTATGGCATTTTCAGATGAATTATTTTCTCACAAAATAATTCAAACTTGCAAACTGCAAAATAATTTTATCTAATGTCTTACCCACGTGAGAGAGCATCGAGATAGGTCTTAAGTCCGAAATAATATTTGAGGTCTTATTTTTGGAATAGGCACCAGTTTTGCCAATTTTCAGCTAGGGTAAGGTATCGTTATTCAAAAATCACTGCTAATCTGGATGTGACTTCAGATGCGCATTTTCGTAAGGTGAAGTTAGTTATACCGTCTGATCCCGATGACTTTTTTCCAATTAGTGTTAAAAATAAGTGTTTCTACTTCCTTTTTCGAGGATAATGCACCATAGCACGTCCGCAGCACCGTTAGTTGGCTTAATAGAAAAATCAATCAGCTGAGTCCTATAGTTTCGCTATCGGATACTATCCCGTTTAAGGACAAATTGAGAATTCGCCTCTGGATATGTGAAATTTTAAACCTTTCCTGCCCGATCTTCCATCAATTTCTTTGAACTCGATGATCTAATTCCATTAAGCCTCACCCTAAAGCTGCATATACTTAGGCTGCGGATCGCGAGCGACAGCTTTTGCTAGAGGTTGCGAGAAAACGAAGAATCTATCGAACATTATCTTTGTCACTGTCCGCAAATCTCCAACACTCGTCTCCTTTGTTTAGGCTCTAGATTCTTTTCAGAACTAGACAACCTCAAAGGCGTCAAACATTCGATCCTACTACGGTTCGCAAATCGAACCAAGTGGCTAGAACAAGAGGTTTGACTCCCATTTTAAAATCAATAGGGGGAGTACAATGGGCCCAACTAGATGGCCCCAGCGCATTGTGGTTGTACGAAACCTTCCTAAACCTAAGTCTCAGTCGGAATTGCCAGTTAAGTTCTTGGCGAATTTTGTTCCTTATGATTTTGTTAAGACTGCACAGCCTGGCATTCAGTTTTTTATGCTCGGTGTTCGTTCTATGAAGTTTCAATTGAATATACGCTTTAGTTTTCTTAACCAAATTTTCCTGAGGAGCTTAAAGACAAGATGTGATAGGTTTTTGAATTTCTGGAATGTAATTAACTTGGAGTTTTTTCTACGCAGTTAGTGATAGAAGTGTTGAGTTTCATTACATATTGATCATTTTCTATGTTTGAAAAATTACGGTTCTCCGGTATATCAAATTGCAGTTCGTTCACCAGGTCTGATCGCAGAAAGTACCAGTTTGTATGCTTGAAGGATCTAAACATCTGCGGTGGTACACGAGGGGGTTACAGTGACTTAGCTTGAAGTCTAAAACTATGGCAAAATTATCTCACAGTGTACAGACAAACGGATTTTTTAGGCATTTTGAGGCTAATTTAGTAATGAATTCAAATACAAATTTTCAGAGTTCATTAATATTAGAATAATGAGACATGACTTGGGTCCAATTTATGAAAAAATCTCATTTCAGCATCCATGAGCGTATGAAAAGAGAATCTTTTTTCCCAAGCTATAGCAGTAATACAATGCTATCAAAGATGCACTTAGTGAAGCACTATGGAGTCACTCAACCTAACATACTGTTATAGATCTGGCAACCACGTAATTGATCTTTCTGGAATATACAAGAACAGTATCTCACTTCTGACACCAATTGTTGCGAGCTAGGGGTTCGCCGAGATTTCAAGTAAAACACAATTCGTTTTTAAAAATAAAGGATAATTTATTTATTCGCACTTTTACTTAATTTGCACTTTAACTTAATTCGCCTATACGGCACCACCGATTTGTTCAATCGCGCTTTTACACCGGTTCAAAGAACCACATGACGTACCCCCTAATATGTAAAAAGCCATCTAGAACCTTCAAGTATACACCCGACGGAACTGTATACTCCAAAATGTAGGCAATTAAAGATCTAGAATAGTCAGTCATTCAGCGACATCTGTGGAAGAACGCGAACCGGTGTAAAAACTCTATAGAACAAATCGGTGGTGCCGTATAGGCGAATTAAGTTAAAGTGCAAATTAAGTAAAAGTGCGAATAAATAAATTATACTTTATTTTTAAAAACGAATTGTGTTTTACTTGAAATCTCGGCGAACCCCTAGCTCGCAACAATACAATGGACTAGCAATCATGTCATGCAGAATGACAAGATAGCGATATTAACTGATGGCTCGAAATTGAAAGAGGGAGTAGGATATGGTATCTTTTCTGAAAGCCTTGATCTGCGAATTTCCAGGTATCTACCAGAATATGCCACAGTCCTTGGAGGTAATGGCTTTTGCGAAAGGGGCGAAACTGGCCTTGCGTGCAGGAGTAAATGGTAAGCGAGTTAGTTTTTATTCGGGCTGCCAAGCTGCACTGAAAGCTCTCTCCGCTTACAGCTGTATTTCAATATGCTTAAGCCATTGTATGGACATGTGGGAAAAAATTGAGGAAAACCTGCACATTGTGACTTTGTTGGGTTCCGGGCCGTTGAGTTATACCTGAAAACGAAATAGCGGACAGGCTGGCCAGGAACGGATCTGTCGCTGCCACCGATAAGAAAACGGACAATGTTGGCATGACCTTAAGAGTCATTAAGACAATCTACGCAGACAATTGTGGGGAAGAAAAAACCTCAAATGGTTACAAAGCGAGTCGTGTAACACCACGAAGACGCGTGGGGTGGGTTCGAGGGAGATTAATAAAAATATTGAGACTCGGCAGAAACTCCCTACGGACTCTAGTAAGTATAGTCACGGGCCACTGTATTCTTAGAAAGCACGCTCGAAGACTTCGCCTTATAGCCAAGGATATTTGAAGAAGCTGTGCTGAGATGGAGAAGACTGGAGAGCATCTCCTTTCCTGTTGCCCATTCCTCCGAACAATTCGAAAACAAATTTAAAGAGAGTATTTCTTCGCCGAGCTGAATGACCTCCGGTCCCATGAACGGATGAAGCTTATTAGTTTCACCGGTAGAACGGGCTGGCTAAATGATATATACAGTGGCGGACAACTAATTAGCACACAAACAGAAAAGTCGTTCATTTCTGGGATCGCTACTTCGTACTCATTATTAAAGCTAACGGTTATTATGTATTATCAGAGTATTGCATTTAACACCCGAAAACAAAAAAAGATCCCGTTAACCGCATTGTGCATTTAGAAACCAACACAATTAGTTTAGTAGCACGCGACAACAAATTAGTACGTTCGCGTAGTGGAAGCAATTTGATTGTGAAACGTTAAGGTAATTCAAGATTTTATAATTTTTTCTGTCGGTACTTCCATTTGCCAGTTACACGAAGTGCATTGGGCTAAATTTCAGAATAATATATCAGTGCTGTAATGGGCAAAAACAAAAGCTGCTCAGAAGATGTTCGCAGAATAATAATCGATGCAGTGAACAGAAAGGAAAGCATTTCCACCATCGCGAAACTGTGAAAACCGCTCAAGAGAGATGATGTATAATGCAATTAAGCACAGAATTGATCATGGTACCATAAGGAACGTCAAAAGGAAGTGCAGACCGCAGAAAACATCTCCCCGCACGGACAACTATATTGTTGAACTATCTAAAAAAAACCCCATACGTCATCTACTGACATAGTTCGGGAGTTAAATGGCCAAGAAGGTGTAAAACTGAGCTCTCAAACAGTTCAACGCAGATTATGTCAAGCTGGACTTTTCGGCAGATCACCTCGTAAGGTACCATTAATTTCTCTGCAGAATCGTAAAAAACGGTTAGCATTTCCAAGACAACATGAGAAGTTGACTGTTGACCAATGGAAAAATATACTTTGGTCTGATGAAACAAAGGTCAACAGACATGGATCAGATGGCAAAACCTATGTTAGACGTCCTGCTAACATAGAGCTTGATTCAAAATATGTGAAGACCACGTTAAAGCACGGCGGTGGAAATTTGATGCTATGGGGATGCATGTCTTGGTGCGGGGTGAGGCCCCTGCACAAAATAACTGGCACCATGGATAAAGTGCAGTATGTGGACATACTAAAAATGTCATTGTTCCATACGCGGAGTGGAACATGCCTTTGATATGGAAGTTCCAACTGGACAACGATCCAAAACACACCAGCAAATATATAAAAAAAATGGTTGCAAGACAATAACATAACAATGTGGACTGGCCATCATGCTCTCCCGACTTAAATCCTATAGAGCATCTTTGGAATGAGTTGAAAATATCCTTGAAGAAGCGGAAAATTCAAAATTTAAACGAATTGCACCGAATGGCTCAGGAGGAATGGAATGCGATACCAATCAGCAAAATTCGGTCACTGATAGAATCCATGCCTCGCAGGTGTAAAGCAGTCATCAATTTCTAAGGATTTGCATCAGGCTATTAAAATTATTTCTTTTAAAAAGCTACTTAATTGTGTTACAAAACGGGTGTGCTAATTAGCTGTCGCGTACATTTCTCATTTTTTTTTGTTTTCTCTTAATATCTTTTCTTAAAATTTGTTAAATAGAATTGTTTTTATTTTTTTGCTTTTAGTTTGATGTAATGGTATTTTTATGGAAGATATTTTATTTAGATAAAGTGTACAAATTGTTGAAATAATGAAAACAATTTTTTTTTTCTTTAGTGCTAATTAGTTGTCCGCCACTGTAGGTCCACACCACATGGTAAAAATACGGACGCGTACAATGAGCCCACTGGTGACCTATATACATTGTTGTACAACCCCTCCACGAACCTAACCAAATCTAAGTAACACTAATTTATTGTGTAGCCTACTGAGCAACGTGCTGGTCTACAAGGACGAGAGTTGAAGGTTCGGAAGCTTGAAGGAGTCCAAAGCCCGATTTGGGCGCCAGTGCAATTGAAGATGAAGAATAAAGTAAAATAAGAGAATCTACTGATACCTTGTAACACCATCATTCACACGAATGCCGAATCTTGGCAACCTGTATAAAGTTGGGTAGAAAAATTTGGCTTGAATCCTAGCTTCTTGAAAATTATTAATAAAAACTCTCCGACTGCTTTTACTGAAATTAAATTAAATCATTATCATAACTGAAATTTGTCAAACTAACTCGAAATTAGAGGACAGATTATATTTAGGTGAAGCCAATTATAATATTTTCTTGACTTCAATACCCCCATTAATGAATTCATGAAATTCAATTTCATTAATTAATGAACTTATCAAAGTCTAATTTACTTGATCTTAATCATTACGAATTTCGGAACAGCTGTTTTAGTTAAATTACGAATTAGCATTTATTTTCATATTCTATGCGATTATATTAGAATCGAAAACCTTACTGTCAAAGCTGCCTATACAATTAGTACCAAAGTTGCTAATAAAATCAAACCACATTTCATCAATGATTCATCCAAATTTCTCAAATACATATGCACACTCATTGTTTAATTAAAGTAAAGCCGCAGAAAATATGTGTATGCCTTTGGTACTAAAGGATATGTATGTAAATCTAATTTGCCGACACCATGTAGGTACACTCAAATTAATGTGTGTTCTGTATATGTAATATATGTTCTTTATTGTATTAAATCTAATTTTATTCACCCCTGCCAGGACGAAATGATTGTCTGGTCATGGTTTTTCACTCTGCGTGATTTATTCATTCCTATCGATTTCCATTTCAATGTAATTTTTTATTAATATGGTTGACTATCTTACTTTTCAGCGCCATATTATATTTAGCGGGAAAGATGAAAAAATCTTTAAACTTACCATGGCACGAATGGTGAATTTGGTAGGTGCATAAAGGTGAATTTGAAAGATGTCGACTTGGGTATTTTGGCTAAACTACGGTGCATTCATTTTGCATAACATAACCAATCGACAAACATTTGCGTTCTAATGTTCCCATTATTTTCAAATTTTCTTAGTATTCGGTGAATTTCAATTGGAAACGTAACACAATAATTGGCATTAATGCCTTATTAAACGCCAATTCATCAACAACAAAAAAAAATATTACAATAATTGTCAGGTTGGTTGACTTTATATCAAGCCTTCCACGCCCTGTTCCTGACCGGATATTCCTAATGGGATAATTATCTTCAATTATTGAGGTGTCAGTGCGGGACAGATATGTGTTGAGTAAACAAGTAAATCCATCGTTCCGAGATAAACTAATAAATCAAACTGAGAGCTTCGGTATACGTTATGAACAAATATTTTATCAGGATTACAATACACAGATCTTTATTATCCATGTACATGCGGTATCTATGTACATATATAGATTTTATGCTGTAGTATTAAAATCGATTTTATTTTTCGAATATTCACGAATTTATAAAGGAATTCGCTTTGTTCTTACAGGGATTTCAGATATAAATTATTGATTTATCCAGCTTCATAATTAAAAAGCCACAAGGATTTTTCAATAGTTTTTTTTTCAATGTTAAAATTTCGGTTTTATTAGTATCAGAGGCAAGGTATCGGAACATTAAAATTATATATCACAAATTAACCTTGCTAAATGGTGTCGAGTGTTATTAGGAATAGAAAGAGATTATGGTGTATGAGTAGGAAGAATGAAAATTTAGATACAAATTAATATTTCGCTTATACTTAATGGAACTTGATAACGATAAGCGTATAATGCCAGGAAGGGTCTGATGGGTCCGCGTCAATAAGAATTGCGGAGCCTCCTTAATCCTCTCACCAGTTGGCGCTCTTGAATATTTACCAAATTAATTGATACAATTATTATTTATGCGTTTTCTGGGCACCGATTATAATTTAAGGGATTAACATGTAATGCATTAAACAGAATCGGTTTAGTAAGGGAGAAAATTAATTAAATATTGATGAAACCTCGAACGCTAGCGTGTATTGTTTTTGTAATGCAGGTCGTAGTACGGCAAAGGTAACAAATTCACTCCACTCCTTCTAACACCTCTTAAGCTATTTTCTGAAATATTTGATATTTTAAATTTAAAGAAACCCTTTTTATTTCGATACTAGCAGACCCGCTCATTACCCGTGACCCGCTGTGGCGTGAGAATTACTTTCTTTAAAATAAGCTTGGTTTTAAAAGAAACATAAATCGCCCTCAAACGAGAACAATAGAAATGCAAATATAAAGAGGTTTTCAGCAGCAAAAAGGAGGCACATGCTTAGTAGAGCAGCCGAACGGAGAAAGACTCATAGCTTGACCCCTGGTGCCAAATGACCTGCTACTCCCAGTTTGCCCTTGATGCTTCCAAACGCCTAGGTATTCTTCGTAAATGCAAAAAATACTTTACGCCTCACGACTTAGCTACCATCTACAAGGCCTACATTCGACCTCGCTTAGAGTACAACTCGCATCTTTGGGCTGGGGCGCCCAAAACTCATCTTGCGCTGCTCGACCGAATCCAAAAACATGCGTTCCAACTAATTGGAGATGAAACCATTACGGCTTCTATTGACTCCCTCGAGCATCGCAGAAATGTCGGACTACTCAGCATTTACTATCGCTACTTCCATAGTAAATGCAGTTCGGCACTTATTCCTCCACTTTACACTTTTCCACGACACACTCGACAAGCGGAACATGCGCACCAGTATACAGTCAAACTTTTATCTACGCGTACAGTGAAATTTAGGCGCTCATTCATTTCCCGAACATCCAGACTCTGGAACGCATTGCCGGCTACCGTTTTTCCGAACGGGTATAACCTCCAGTCCTTCAAGAATAATGTTCACCGCGATTTCCTTCTCTCTCCATCCGAATTTCCATAATACTCCAAATTTTAATCCACTTTCTTTACCGACTTAACTGTGCAATGCATTAAAGGGTGACCCCCTAAGTTATACTCGGTGCCTTAAAAAAAAATTCAGGATCGAATGTTGGACGCCTCTGAGGTCGTCTAGTTGTGAGAAGAATCTAGAGCCTAAGCAAAGGAGATGACTGTTGGAGATTTGCAGACAGTGACAAAAATAATGTTCGATAGATTCTTCGTCTTCCTCGTAACCTCTACAAAGGCTCTCGCTCGAGTTCCACATCCTAAATGCGTGCAGCTTTAGCAAGCAATCACCTGTGGTCAGGTCAACAATAGTTCGTAGGCGACTACGTTGTAACAGACAGCTGAGCTGTAATATTTTTATTCGGTTCTTCCCAAAAGGATTTGGCTTGCAGCTGTGCAGCTGCTGCCACCCCGCCAAGAAAGAATCCAAAATAGTTTGTTTAAAGCTAGTCTTCAGTACTGTTAGTGCTAAATTGACTGACCTCCTAGTGGAGTTGATGTTTGCTAATCCTTGCCGTGCAAGTGTGTCTGCTGCCTCACCTCCTAGCAGGTCGCTATAACCCGGTACCCAAATTAGAAAAACTTTCGTTATGGCCGCTAGGCGATTCAAATTGTGTCTACAAATGGACACTAGTTTGGACGTGGTCCTGTAGGATTGGAGTGCCAGAAGCGCAGCGCTGCTGCACGAGAAAATGTAACAATTTTCAAGACTGTTTTGCATATCTAAAACAATTTTTCTACACTCGTTAAAAGCTAATACTTCCGCTTGTAACACTGTCGCGTGTTTTGGAAGATGAAATGAAGTGTGGATGCTGAGATCGCGGTAATAAATCCCTGCACCTGTCCCCTGGTTAGTTTCAGATCCGTCCGTATAGAGATGAAGACCTGTAGAGGCGCTGAGCATCGTGTTTGTTGCCCATTCGTTTCGTTCAGCTAACTTAAAGAAACTTCCGTTTCTCAACCTGCGGTTGATTCATGCAATCATACTCGAAGTCTAAAAGGGAGTTTGCGTCTCTAATGACGTTTACAATTTTGCCAGGACAAATTTGTGGTGCTGACCACGATTTAGTGATCTTTAATCTAATGGCAGCTAGGCCCGATGTTTGTTTTATAAAAAGAGCAAGTGGAGGTAGTGAGAGAATTACCTCCAGGGCTGCAGTTGGTGTGGCTCTAAGAACACTTGTTATACACAGACATGCCATCCGTTGGATTAGCTCTAAAGGTTCTAGGTTGGTTTTTAGTACCACCGATGGCCACCACACCAGCGCGCCATAGCAAATAATTTATCTGACAATACTGGTATACATCCAGTGGATGAGGTGCGGCTTAAGACCCCATCTCAGACCGAATGTCTTTTCGCAAGCAAAGAAGGCTACTGTACCATGTTTTGCTCGTTCTTGAATGTTGGCCTTCCAAGATAATTTACTGTCAAGAATAAGACCTAAGTATTTAACTTGGTTCGAATATTTGTTGGGTTGAAAACATATGATTTTCTTCTGGAGAAGTTCTGTTTTTGAGGGTTAATTGTAAGTCCTTTATCTAGTGCTCAGCTGTCTAACAGTTGTAAAGCGGACTGCTTAAGGTCCCTTAGAACTTGTTCAAACTTACCAGTTAGCATGATGACAAGATCTTCTGCATATGCTATTGTGGGGTAACTGCTCCGATTTGAAATGGAAAGGGGTTCACTCACTGTTAGGACCCACAGAAGAGGCGATATTATGTCGTCCTGTGGCGTTCCTTTGTAGGCAGAGCCTTTTCTTGTCTCATCACCCATCCGTGCTACGATTTTTCGGGAGCGATGAATCTTAGCTATTCATGCAGTCAGGAGAGGTTCCACATGGCTGGCTATGGCTGTACAAGGCCTCAAGTATGACATCAATGTTGACGTGGTTAAAAGCGCCTTTCACGTCGAGAAAGGCACCGAGTGCAACTTCTTTATGATGGAAAGCATTCTCTACGGCGGCTACTGTCACATGCAAGGCAGTGTCAGTGGACCTACTTTTCAGATAAGCATGTTGGCATGGGCACCAGACCGAGAGGTTCAGATTTGCACGTAGGTAGCTGTTCATCAGTCTTCCCAGGCCTTTAAGAAGGAACGAAGTCAGGCTGATGGGTCGGAAAGCCTTCGGAATGTTGTTGGAGGCTCTGCCTGGCTAAGGTATAAAAACCACCTTAACCTCTTGCTCTTGGTTTATAGTATTTAATGAAAAAGTGCAGTTTGTATAGGAGGTGGTAGAGGCAGTAGGGGGATTCCAATTATTTTTTTTTATCATAGTTTGAAACTGTTACGAAAATTATTTATTCAAAATTTCAGATCAATAGCTTTCATATTTTTTGAGAAAATTCGTTTATTGTCATAAACCGAAATTGTGTCATTTTGTGTGGGAGAGGGTGGAAGGGGTGGAGCAATTCGGCCCGCCCACGAACTTGTCCTTATCTTTTTGCCAAAAACGACGTGAACAAAATTTGAGATTTCTGGCTCAACGCGTTCGCGAGCTAGGTTGGACACGGACGGACGGATTTTGACTTTTTTGAGTGATATTATGAACTACTGTATCATTCATTATTTTCTCCGAGCGCGTTACAAACTTTGTGACAAACTTATAATACTCTCAGATTTCATCTAGAGTATAAACAGTTAAGAGACGGCAAACGAAATTCATGGAAGAGAATCTTTGGAGAAATAGATAATTTCATCGATACCCCTGGGATAAAGAGGGCCCTAGCCAAAGACCCATGCATGCCTAAATTACTGGATAAGGGCGATGGTTCATGGACGGAGTCTTGTGGTGCGCCAATTGAACTCTTAATGCTAATGTATTTCCCCGGATTCTTTAAGCCTGTGTCGATCGTATTCAAGATAAATCGGGACTAGTAGATACAGTCGTGAAACCAGACTGGACGAGTTCTATACCGCTATGATCCAGAATGCAGATGAAACCATAATTCAATACCTGGTTGACATATTCAAAGCTTGCATCAGTCTTTGCCACATACGGAAGACATGGCAAGAGGTTAAGGTGGTTTTTTATAATGGGTGTCCCATTCAATCAATCAATTTCCTGTTTAGACCCCCTATAGGGGCATAGGACAGAAACAAATATCTTCCACAAGGCGCGATCCTGAGTATCGGCCTTAAGCTGTTGCCAGGACTTGTTTATTCCTCTGGCCTCCTGCTCAACTGCTCGCTTCCATTTGTTAGATGGTCGACCAACCCGACGTGTGGCGATGTTTCGCTCTGGTTTCCTCAAAGTATGACCGATCCACTGCCACTTCCGCCTTTGAATCTCTATACCTATTTTAGTCTGGCCAGTTGTACTCAAAAGTTCGTCGTTGGAGATCATTTCTGGTCTTAAATGCGTCGGAGGCATTTGTTCACGAAAGTCTGTAGTTTCTTGGTAAGTCGAACGGTCACTTTCGACGTAGTACAACACGGATTTGATGCATGCGTCAAAAACTCACAGCTTCGTCTCTTAACCTCCAGAAAGGGGAAAGGATACCAAAGGCCTGACGAGCTTTATTTAGGCGAGCCTCAATATCCTTTTCGGCTCCGCCGTCCATGTGGACAATGCTTCCGAGATAACAAAAATCGTGCACCTCTTCCACATCTTGGCCGTTAAGACAACAACAATCGGTGTGCTTGCGTTCGGACCCATGTGCATGTGGGTGTCCCATTAAGACCGCCTATTTTGAAATTTGGAAAAAAACACAAAAACACAAAAAACGCTGTGTGACACAAACAAAATGGAGCTAAATTCAAAATATGCGGTCTTAGCGGAATACCATTTATAAGATACCCCAAGCCTGTAGAAGAAATTTTACCCATTGCGATACGTTGAGATTAATGACAAAGTTTTCAAACACCCAACGCTCATGATCCCCGCTCATTGACCGCTACCTGCGCGCCCATGTCCAACAGCCAATCAATTCAATCGGCGACCGTCGCTTTGGGTGTATGAAATCTTTTTGATCAATCTCAACGTATCTCAATGGGCAAAACTTCTTCCATAGGCTTGGGATATCTTATACATATTATTATGATAGTCTTTGCTATAAGCAATGTCGAAAGGATGTTTCGGCCGAGTATTTGGCACCGCTATCTCCTTCAACTTCAATCCACCGTCTGCCATAACGATTTTGTAGATTTCTTTTCGATATTTTCTGGCTTGTTCACATCATTTGGACGACCACTGCATGCTTTTCCACTGACTATTCGCCCCATCCTAATTTCAGAAACTCGCTTTCATATTATATTCGACGAAGGTGAGTCCCTTAACGTTGAATCCAGCTCGGTGAATAAAAATATTTAATCACTACGCCGATTTCAAATTCGCCTGAATCGTATTACCACTCGGCCAACACAGATGCGCGAACAAATTGCCAACAAATATTACGATTCAAAACAGAATTTTTCATATCGTAGCTGAATCGTAATATCGTTTGGCATAACCCCATCGGGATTTGAACTCAAGACTTTCGCATTGTGCCCACTCCCTCCACCTCTTGATTAAAGAAGTCGTATTGATGATTTCATCATATTCCTTCAGGCATGAGTTAACTCTGCAACGAAAATAAAATTCTAATAAATAGGAGCAAATGTCATGTCAAAACAAAGATAAATTCTCATTAACCTAGTTCTTTTCATGATCAGATAAATATAAATTTCATTCCGTACTTCAGACATAGCACGAATCTTTTACATAACGTTGAGTTCTATTGATATTTTCCATTCAAACATCCTCGGGCGATTCGTGTGTCCATAGCCGGCGTGTTCATTCTGAAGCCGGTCTATTCATTAATCCTCGAACAGAAAGCTTTCACATCAAACTGCTATACGATACATAACAGTGTGTATACCTACGAATAAGGAACGTCGCGCAATATACTGGCACTATTGGTTCTTATAACCTGGCACAGTCCACATTCATCAATTGACCTTATGAACTAGGCTTTCAGGTTGCCCGCACAATACCACATAAAGGACATACCGCGATGGAAGAATGGAACAACAGCTAAAACCATCGCCATTACGGATTCAGTAGTGTCCTAAAAGCTTCTTCATTCAAACAGAACGCGATAGTAAATAATCTCTTAGCATAAACTGTCACTTTTGGTTTTAGAGCGTACTTTCCTGAAAATCTGTTGGAAAACTGTAAGAGGCTCAAGGATCCTCCCGTACAGCGGAGCTACATGAAAGATTATACGCGTTGACTTCGTCCGAGTTAATCTCCATTTTGTTCGCTTTAATGCAATCAACAATTTAGGGCCTTAGAAGCGTTGGTTATACGACCAACTTTTAATACAGTTCTCTGGAGTCCTAGCGAATCAGGTCGCTACGTTTGCTTTTAACGCAATATAATGGTAATAGATAAGAACAGTCAACTATAAAATATTAACGATTTAGTTGTATACACGTAATGTGATATGAGTACGGCACCTCAATGCGGCATATTGGTGAAGAGAGAAGTTTGTGACAATAAATCACGGTTAACGTTGATTGACATGAAACCAAAGCTCTTTAGATAACATCGAATTTACCATTCTATCCAACTATCATAAAAACGAAGCATAAATAAGAACTACGATTGCGGGGTAAAATTCAATAATACGATATATGCTCGAAGGGACATAAAGTTTTTATTTCATAAAATGAAAAAGTTGAGAAATTTGTTAGAAAACTATGTCGTCAATGTTGTTAATCAGTGTTACACGATGCAGTGGGAGCATGATTGGACCCAACATCTGTAGGATTACTTAGTATGTTTGTGTTTAATAAATTAACCTCAATTTCTAGTAAACAAATTTATTTCTAAACATAATAGAACTATGATTGCGGGTAAATCCCAATCATGCGATACTGTAGATGGAATGAAAACTTCAATGACTTTAGGAGGTGGTTTTTCTTCCCTATCAGGTACCTACTTATAAGAGTATATGAAACTCCGCCATAGCCGGTCCCAAGCCCGATTGAGAGACGAGGAGGGAGCGTGGAGTTAATCTGAATGGCCAGTAACATCAGTCCTAGTGCGTTTCAGGAAGTACGCAAAATTACATAGTTTGACTCGCAGCATAGCTAGGACAACTCCAACTTATCTGAAAACTCCCACCCTTTTTCTATTGTGGTGTAATAAATAAGCAGGACTGGCTCGCCAGGCTTCGAGTTGGGCGAAGCACCGACAACGCATCTCCGGAAAAAGATACCAGATACCTGAAGAATAGTCTCAGAAAGGATGGACTGCTCTTTTCAATCTTTGAATGTTCGATCCTTATTTAGGAAAGGAGCTCCGAAACAGTTTCTCGTAGAAGTGGCAAAACACAACATCAACATAACTGCTATCCAAGAAACGAAATGGCTCGGTAATGAAATCATGGACATGAGATCACACAAAATCTTTTCGAAAGGAAAACTTTCGGGAAGTTTAGAATCGCTTTTGTCGTTGACAAAAAATTTAAACAGCAGGTCACGAGTTTCAAACCAGTAAGTGGAAGATTGTGTGCAATCCGAATAAAAACTAAATTTTTCAATATGTGATTGATCAACATCCACGGACCAACAGGAGAAGAGGACGATATAATTACAGACGAATTTTATACCACCCTAGAAACAACCTATGATTCAATGCCTTCCGAATGATCTATAAATTGTCTTAGGGGATTTTAATGCAAAAGTTGGAAAGGAGCAGGCTCATAGAGGAACAACAGGGTACATTCTCCATGTTATAACCAACGAGAATGGCCAACATCTTATTAATTTCGCAAGCAGATAAAATATCATAGTAAGCTCTACGTGCTTCCAACATTACGATATTCACCAAAGAATGTGGTCATCACCAGATGGTCGTACCTTCTATCAAATAGACCATGTTCTAAGGCGAAGCGGTAGCACAGGCGTCGACACTGGATCAACACTTGACAGCAATATATGAAAACATCCAGAATATGCCAGCGGAGAACAAGTGGACTAAAATACGAGACGGCATCAAACCCTCTACGAAAGAGATATTAGGACATCAAGCTCGACTGAAAAAAATGACTGGTTCGACTAAAAATGCCGCTTCGCAAGAAAGAACGAGTCTTACAAAAATTTGACGTCCAACACCAAAAAAATATAGATATGACGAGCGATATGCAAAAAAAAAGACCTGCAGGCGAAATCAAAGGAAGTACCATAATGACAAGATACAAAAAATGGTCAACGATATGACACAAAATAAAACGCAATAGTAAAAGAAGATGCGCTTCCTACTTTGAACATCTTCTCAATCCCACTCCATTAGTATCGATCACAACCGACAACATAGCAATTAAGGTTCCAACTGACGAAGAAGAACCATTATCGACACTACCCACACTCTACGAACACACATTTCCCAGCGTTTTTTCCAGTCATTTTTTGGTATGGTCTTCAGCTCCTTCGGCGATTTTTGTCTTATACCCTTTTTCCCCCATTCCGATGATTGTTGACTGGTTTGCATGTCGAACTCATAGACCCATGTCTCATCAATGGTTATGATGCGCTCCATGAATGTGGGATCAGAATCGCACGATCAAGGATGTCCAAAGAGACCTGTTCACGGTACATTTTTTTAAGAAAATTCAGCTTTATTGGAAAGTGTCGATCAAGTCGCGTTTCATGGCCAAAGTATCGACCAAAATCAAACAAATGGACTCGTAAGATATGTCGAGCTCTCCTTCCATCTTCCTAACACTGTCATGATGATTTTCGAGCACCATTTCCTTCACTTTTTCAACGTTTTCGTCAGTTGAAGAGGTCGAAGATCGTCCAGAACGAGGCATGTCTTTAACGATCTCTCGACCGTCATTAAAGGTATTGAACTACTTGAAGGCTCGTGTTTTTGATTATACTAAACCATCGTAAGCCTTTTGCTACATTCGCAACGATTCTGCACACGAAATTTGGTTGGAAACACAAAAATTGAGACAAATCCTTTGTTCCATATTTTTATCCATTTTAAAAATCGCGGTGGACTACTGAGGTGTACCGATTCAACTAGCTGCTGCAAACAAACTGATTAACAACAGACCGCGCTAATTTTTGGGATAATAATTAAGGACAATCCTACCTGGTTATCAAAAAAAATCAATTTTTGAAATTATATTTCCCAGAGTAATTTTAATTACAAATTTCCGATACTTTATTGTCACAATGTATGTCCAATCTACAAGAAAAAAGGCAAACCCCGCTATGACAATTATAGAAAATAAACTGCCAACAAGTCGGGCGGAACTTTATTATTTTTGAGACAAGTTGAAGATGCATGGGAAGTCAAGGTGCAAGTTAGAGTGGTTAAGGAAGAGTAAGTGGAACCCCCTTTCACAAGTGGAACCCCCATTCACAAGTGGACCCCCTTTAGGGCAGGGCTGCTATCAATTTAACACTTAATTGCGAATACGATTAATAATCAATAATTCATTCGTTTATGTAAGTTTGGGTTTTTATGTCAATAATTTTTCAATTGATTGCTTCAATTACGTCCAATATTCTCGAATGTAATTTTCATAAACGAAGTTGCATTTCATAAAATTTAATTTACGATACCAATCATTTACATGGGAGGGGGTAGAGGAGGTAAGGGGAATGTAAAATTTGTGATGCATTTTTATTTCATTTCTCTTGTAAGGTACTCGTACAAAATTTCAAGTTTGTACTTTTAATTTGTTGGTTAGCAGTTGTTTTATTGAAATTGGTCGAAATCATACTCTTGTATGGGAGGGGGCAGAACGGCAAGTGCGATCTCAACAATTTTGACGCAGTTCCGTTTCAACTATTTTCAAAAAATTTTGTGCGCAATTTCAAATTGATAGCTTTTACTAGTTAGGTGATAATTAATTTCTTAAAAATGGTCGAAAAAATAATTTTATATGTGAGGGGGTAGAAGCTTTCAAGGTATTCGACCAGTTAATATTCATTCTTTTAGACATTTTTTTTAAATGCATTTCGCAAATTTTCAAGTTTCTACCTTCAAATTTCGTTCAAAAATTTTCAGTTTATGTGGTTTTTTCATTGCACATGAAACACCTTATGCACGGTAGACCAGGGAGGTCGGTGCATAACAATTGTGGAATTTGTATTATTTTTTCTGTATGTACTAGATGTATCCACATGGAAAATTTAAACTTTGTAACTTTCACCAGAGCCCTTAAAAAATCACTCAAAATATTCGTCATTTTTGGTTACCACCTCCCTCCCCTTACGCCTTCCGACGTAAAATTCTTACCAAATTTAAAACTACGTAGTTCTACAATTTGACAAAATTTAAAAACTACGTAGTTCTACAATTTGACAAAATTTAAATTTGATATCTGCACTAAGTTTTGAAATATAACGGTTTGAAATTTTCAAAAGTGCACCATTTTTGGAATGCTCCCCATTTCCCCCCACTACTATTTTGTCCAAATGTTATATTTTTCTCGTATTTCTTTAGTATAGCTTAATATAGGTTTTAAGATTCAATTACATAGCTTAATAAATAGCCGAGATATTGATTTTTAAGTGTTTTGCTCTGCACCCCCCTGACCCTGCCCCTTACAATAATTATTATATTAATACTATATTATATTATAATGATTCTAGTGGATCTATATGCTACCTTAATGGTCTCAAAATATCAATTTTTTATGGTAAGTAATTTCGAAGGTATAATCATTTGAAAAAAAAATTCGGCTGACAACTGGTTTTTAACCCCCGCTTTTTGCACCTCAATGGATAAAAAAATTAAATTATTTTTAAAAGTTGTCCCACAAACCCCTCTATATGTATGTTGATTTTTAGCTTCCTGGCTGTAACCATGGTTGAGATTTTTGAATTCGTATTTTTCGGTTTAAGCGCTCCTCCCGCCTCACTCTGAACCCCCCAAAATGGGTCTGAGATCCGCAACTATCTACAATCCCCCCAAAAATGAACTTTTTATCTTGAAGGGTTTGGGATTTAATGTGCGCTAAGCGTACACACCGGCATACGACGTACAGACAGACGGATTTTTTTTTTTTTGCATTTTTGGGCTATTTTAGTCATGAAACGCGAAAAAACAAAATTTCAGTCAAGCAATTTTTTTTCCAAGTCGATCACAATACTTTATTATTAAAATAATAAAATAAACTGCCAACAAGTCGGGCGAAACTTTATTATTTTTGGGACAAAATGCGCATGCGTAGAAAGTCAATATGCAGGTTAGAAGGGTTAGGGAAGACTAAGTGAAAGGAGCTTCTTGGGCAGGGCAGTTCTCAATTTAACACTTTCCGGAAACGTTCAAAAGCTCCATATTTCATTGGTTTATTTATGCAAGTTTGAGTTTTCATGAAGGGAGGGGGGAGGGTGATAGTAAGGGTGGGTGGATGTTAATAGTTTCTTAATTGATTGCTTGAACCAAATCCAATATTCTGTGTATAGAATGTCAGTTTCATAGACGAAATTGCATAGAATTTTCATTGGATTCGGTGAATTTTAAATTCACGAAACCAAACATTTGTATGGGAGGGGGTAGAGGAGGTAAGGGAATCGTAAAATTTGTGATGCAGTTTTATTTCTTTTTTTTTGTGAGGTGCTTGTACAAAATTTCAAGTTTGTAGCTTTTAATTTGTTAGTTATTAGTTGATTTAATGAAATTGGTCGAAATCATACTTTTGTGTGGGAGGGGGTAAAAGGGCAAGTGCTATCTCAAAACTTTTAACGTAATTTTATTTCAATTATTTTTGTAAGTTCTTGTGCAAAATTTCAAATTGATAGCATTTAATAGTTAAGTGATAATTGATTTCTTAGAAATGGTCGAAAAAAATTTTTGTATGGGAGGGGGTAGAAGTTTTAAAGATATTCGACCAGTTAATATTTTAAACTCTTGGGGATTTTTTTTAAATGCATTTCGCAAATTTTCAAGTTTGTACCTAAAAATTTCATTCAAAAATTTTCAGTTTATGTGTTTTTTTCATTGCACATGAAACACTTTGTGCACGTTAGACCCCCACTTCGGTGCATAACAATTTTGGAACAAATTATTATTTTTTTTCTATGTACATTAAATAGATGTGTCGACGTGCAAAATTCCAACTTTGTATCTTTTACCAGAGCCATAAAAAAATCACTCAAAATTTTCAACATTTTCGCTTTCCACCTCCCTCCCCTTACACCCCCCAACTTAAATTTTTTACCAAAATTAAAGACTATATAGCTCTACAATCTGACAAATTTTCAATTTGATATGTGTACTCAATTTTGAGATTTGGTGATTTGTAGTTTTGGAAAGTGCGCCATTTTTTAAATGCTCCCCATTTCCCCCCACTACTATTATGTCCATATGTTATATTTTTTTCATATGTCACTAGTAAAGCTTAGTATTCGTTTCAAGTTTCAATTACATAGCTTAAGAGACAGTCGAGATATTAATTTTTAAGTGTTTTTCCTTGCACCCCCCCTGACCCTCCCCCTTACAAGAATTAGCTTCTATCTAAACTGATTCTAGTAGATCTTGATGCCATCTTAATGGTCTCAAAATATCAATTTTATATGAGTAGTAATTTCGAAGATATAATCATTTGAAAAAAAAATTCGGCCGCCAATTGGTTCTTAGCCCCCCCTTTTCGCACCCCAATGGATAAAAAAATTAAATTATTTTTAAAAGTTGTCCCACAAACTCCTCTATATGTGTGTTGATTTTTAGCTTCCTAGCTGTAACCATGGTTGAGATATTTGAATTCGTATTTTTCGGTTTAAGCGCTCCCCCTGCCTCCCCCTGAACCCGTACACCCCCCAAAATGGGTATCCGCCTGAGATCCGCAACTACCTACAATCTCTCCAAAAATGAACTTTCTATCTTGAAGGGTTTGGGAGTTAATGTGCGCTGAGCGTACACGTCGGCGTACGGCGGACGGCGTACAGACAGACGGATTTTTTTTTTTTGCTTTTTTAGGCTAATTTAGTCATGAAACGCGAAAAAAAAAAATTTCAGGGTAGCAAATTTTTTTTTTTTCCCAAGTCGATCACAATACTTTATTATTAAAATAATAAAGTAATAAAATACTAGCAATAAGAATTTAACGTAATCTTACGCCCTATACTAACAAAATATTTGGCTAATATTTGCCAATTAGGTGGATTCAAAACCGGACGATCTCGAAACGACCATATAACCTCGGAGAAACAGGTGCTTGAAAAATGCTGGAAATATAACACAGATGTGCACCAAATCTTTGTAGATTTTAAGCAAATAGATTTAACACAGGAGGAGGAGCGTACAGTAAATCATGCTTAATTTGAAATTCGCCCAAAACTAGTCCGACTAACGAAACTCACAATGACAAATACAAACCGATTCCAAAACTAGATTTCGAACGGAATGTGGTTTAAGGCAGGGAGATGGTCTAGCCCCAAGCTTTTCAAATTACTACACTAGAGTATGTCGTCCGAAGAATCCCAGTCGACATCAACGGGACACTACTATTCAAGTCCACCCAACTAGTAGCATACACTAACGACATTAACATCCTAGCGAAATTCTTCCCTAGTGCTAAGGAGGTATTTGCCAATCTTCACTCCAAAAGAAGTCGGGTTGCGCAGTAACGAAAGCAAAACAAAAGTAATGACGCAAACCAGAAAAAGAACGCCAATCAGACAAAATACATATAACAATTGCGGAACATAATTTGGAAATAAGTTACGAGTATATAAAACTAATGTAGGACCTGTCCTCTGTCATGGGAGCGAAACGTGAACATTAATGCGAACATCCGAAAAAGTAGTTAACGAAAGGTCATCCGAAGAATTTTGTGGGCTGTGAAGGATCGAACGGAATGGTGAATAAGATACAACCATGAGTTGTATTAACGCTATATAGAGCTAAAAGCATCAACGTTCATCAAGCTACGTAAACCACAGTACATGGCCAGCGCAAGAGCAGATGGAAAATAGAAGAATCCTCAAACGTGCTCTTAGAGGCAAATCAAGTGGTAACCGGCCAGCAGGCAAAACACGCAGGCGATGGAAAGACTTAAATAAACTTTCAACAAGTCGGGCGTAACTTTATTATTCTTGGGATAAGTTGAGGATGCGTGGGAAGTCAATGTGCACCCTGGATAGGGAAGACAAAGTAGCTGGGCCGTTGTCAATTATTTAACACTTAACTGCGATTATGATCAGTAGCTCTCTCTGTAGAATGTTAGTTTTATAGACGAAATAAATTCTATGAAATTCTATATGTTTTATATTCTTGAAACCATACAATTGTATGGGAGGGTAAAATTTACGATTCAGTATTATTTCGTTTTTCTTGAAAGGTGTTCGTACAAAATTTCAAGTTCGTAGCTTTTAATTTGCTGGTTATTAGTTAATTTATTGAAATTGGCATTGGAAATCATGTTTTTCTATGGGAGGGGTAAAAGGGCAAGAGGGGTTTCAAATCTTTTGATGCAACTTTGTTTTAAATATTTTTAAAAGTTTTTGTGCAAAATTACAAGTTGATAGCTCACAATGATTTTATTACAATTGAATTCATCAAAATGGTCAAAAAAGTACTTTTGTATGGGAGGAGGTAGACGTTTTGAAGGTACTTGACCAGTTAGTATCCTAATTTTTTTAAATGAATTTTACAAATTTTCATGTTTCTAGTTTAAAATTTCATTCAAAACATTTGAGCTTTTGTGTTTTTTTTTCAATACTCATGGAACACCTCGTGCAGCTTAGGGCCAATCTACGTTGGATAATAGTTCTGGTTCAAATTATTATTTTTTTTTATGTATGTCATGTATCATGTATATGTATCCACGTGCAAAATTTGAGCTTTGTATCTTTTACCAGAGTCCTAAAAAAATTTGAGAAAATTTTCGATATATTGGCCCACTACCTCACTCCCCTTACATCCCTCAAATTAAGAAATTTACTAAAATTTAAAGTCATGGATAGGGTGTAGCCTAGTAAGTAGCGTGTTGGCTTACAATGCATAGGTCCGGACTTCAAATCTCGGTCGACGTATAATTTCGGCACACTAGGTGCGTGGGTATATCTTGACCACCTTAATCTGCGAAAATGAAAATTCGTAAGTAAAGGGTTGTGCGAAGAGCTAAGAAACCTTTCACAATAACAAATAAAATGATAAGGAACCTGAAGAGGCCTTAGCTCGATTTGGACTCTAGTGCCATTGAAGAAGACAAAATTTCAACTTAATACCTGAATTGAATTGTGAGATGTAACAGTTTGAAATTTTAAAACGTGTAACATTTTCGAAATGCTCCCAATTTCCCCCACTACTATTTTGATGTTTCGCTACAATAGCTTAATATATGTACCAAGTTTTAATTACATAGCTTGAGAAATAGTCGAGATATTAATTTTTATGTGTTTTTCTTTGCACCCTCTCCCCTCCCCCTCTGAAGTTATAATCATTTAAAAAACATAACAGAATTATGATTGGGCGTAAAACCCAATCATATGATACTGTAGATGAAATGCGAAAGACTTTAATGTACCGGAAAATATGTCATCTCAAATTCTTGCGAATAGTTAATAGTGACTTTTGTATGGGAGGTGGTAAAAGCGGAGGGGGGAGGGTTGTAATTTTTGTATATGACATCGAACGTGCTATGCAAAATGTTTCATGCTGGACTTAAAGTCTGTAGCTTTCATTATTTTCAATTAAATTGAACATAGTTTTCCTGAAATTGGGGCATTTGTATGGGAGATGGCAGAGAATGTGTAGGGTTTTAGATAATTTTGAAACTGCTTATCAACATCCTTATCGCCATGCTCAGTTTCGATCTCAAAGTCGATAGCTCTCATATGATCGAAAAAGAAATGCTTTCCATGAATTTATAATATAGATGTATAAATGGGAGGGGTTGGAAGGAGTGAAGCGAAGCTGATCGTTTTTTTTTTTTCATTTATTACAATTATTAAGAAATAAATTCTGGTAAATTTTGAAGTTTGTACTTTTTCTAGTTTTATTGTAAATCGATATAATACATTTTTATGGGAGTGGGTAGAAGGAGTATACGGATTAAAACAAAATTTTTCGTCTTCAGTGATGTTTCGATTATTATACTTTCCACAAATTCAAGCCCATAGCTTTGGCAGTTTCAAAGCAAACTATTATAATTTAATTGAAATTTCAAAATTTCGTGAAATTTGTATGGGTGGGGGAGAAGGAGTGAGCAAAAGTTGATAATTTTTTAAAACTGATTGCAATTATAAAAAATTTCAAAATTCATTCTTATAACTTTGCTATTTTCAATGGAAATCGAAAAAAATTTTTCAAAATTGTGCATTTTTATGGGAGGGGCTAGGAGGGATCAGCTCGATATTTAGTAACGATTATTATATATACAGCATTATATTTCGACTCAAATTTCAAACTGATAGCTTAAATAATTTCGAAGAAAAATCAATTTCATAAAATTTCGGAATTTTGTGAAATTCTTATGGGAGGGGACGGCCACTCGGAATCGAGCTTTTTTTTTTTTTACAGAATGACCTGTGTTATAGGCAATTTCGGCCTTTATGTGCAATGCACAAACACAGTCATGGAGGGAAGGAATGGGATTGGGAAGGTTGGGGAAGGGGAGTGAGAACGACCGTAGCGAGTGGAGAAGCTGGTATATTGCTCAGTTGTACTGGCTGCTTACTGACAAATATTTCCAGATGTTATGGGGGACTGAATGATAGAAAGCGAACAGAAACCATCTACTGAGTATCTAGGCCTTCTTGAAGTGGAACTGTTTCACTTTTACACCGTTTCCCCATTTTATTGCGAATAATTTTTTATCACCAGCAGCAACTGAAAAATTTGCGCTTAAAAAAATCCCGTCTGGAGTAGGAATCGAACCCAAGACCTATTGACTGAGAAGCAAGCACGCTGCCCACTACGCCACGGAAGCCTCAAAGCGACAACCAATATTTTTGTACCTTTTGGCGGCTCTGTACGAGCATTATTTCTTAGCGTTACAAACGGTAGGGCAAACACAATATACGCTCAGATTTCATCTAGAGTATAAACATTTTGGTCGATATTTTTTAGCCCTCCGTTTCACATCTGAATTAGAAAATTACTTCCTTTTAACTTTTCTTCCCACTCTCAACAAATCAATATATACGTATGTCGATTTTCTACCCACAAGTACATCCATAGTCGAGATATTAGAAAGTGTGGATTTAGCCCGATTTCCCGCGATCAGTCCCACTCCCTCTTTTCATTTGAGTTATCATCGAAATGTATATTCAGAGATGCAGTGCGTCTGCCAAATATCACAACGAAATCTTTTTTTGGAATTCTATGGCCCCAAACAGTGGAAACCTGCCGAAACCGGTAGTTGGCAATTTTCTAAAATCACAATATTTCTCCTTTATTCCATATTAAGCGAAACGAGTAAATTGTTTTCAGTAAATTTCAAGTCAATAAATGATTAATTAAAGTACTATCGTTAACAATTAACAACGACTCCTTTATATTAATGCATAAAAAATATAATTAATGTTATCGCCATAGTTACTGCACTATCAAAGGGCGAAAATTAATTTGTTATCAGTATCAGGACTATAGTTTGGATTCGTTACAAATAGTTTTAATTACAAAAGTTTATTAGTAAAATCCATTAATTTATTGCTCTTCAGAGGTTTATCGACCTACTAAACCAAATTGACTTAAAAGACGAAGGAAGTTTTTGCGGGTACTGGGAAAACGATGTATCATTTTCAGTTTATGGTTGGTTGATGATGCTGTTGAAGTATCTACCACCGAGGACATGATGAGGCTATTCATTTTCGGTATAAGTATATAATAACATATTAAGTTATTATATACTTGAAAGGAATAACTTTCGAATGGACAACAAAAATGCGCAATATTTCATAGTATCAAAATATATTGAAATATTTTTGAAAGGGATAGTTATTACTTTTAGAACTAATATGAAAAATGTTCGCATTTCTTAATTGTAAGAACATCGAAGAATTTGTTTCGCCAAAATTAGAAATTCAACTTCTTTCCTTGATACATATGAAAGTGAAAATAAAGTTTGTGTTAAAACTCTCGAATCGAGATATTAATAAGCGGACAATTTCCATTTAAAAACTTGCGTCTCATAGCAACTGTTTAGATATGATGATGAATGAGATATGACGACCAACAGTTGGCGGTGTAGACAATCCAATCATTTCCATCTCAAGTATTTCCTTCAATTTTCATCCAGTGAAACATTACCTAGAATACGAGAGATATATAAAAGTTGAAATAAGATTGGAGCGTGTGTATGTCCCAAAAGGAAATCCAATCATATCTATGTATATCTAAAGGAAATTATATTTCATGTATAGCAGTCAAAGCTAAAATTCATCAAGAGAAAACTGTTTAGTTGCAATCCATCATGCATGGCTGCGACTTACGACATTATTGGAGCATGAAACAAGATAAGATATTTGAATCACGCTTAAAGGACTATGGAGAATAAATCATTGAAAATTTATGAAATATCAAAGGATTTTCAAGTAATGTTTCATATCATAAACTTTCAAGTGTATTCTAATGACAGCAATTTAATCAATATAAAGTATAATGGAATCACATTTCCCCTAATGATGGTCTTGACAGTGAGATGTGTTTAGAGATTCGATCGAAATAGCTCCTTATTAAAAGCTTTGAAGATTTATTATCCACTATAATATAGCATTAATATCCTTGCACTCATCTGTACTGTATATTACCATAGATCTAATAGAACTTAGTTGGTCGACATGAAAGAAAATTTATGCGTGTATTATTTATTTGTTTAAGTGCGGGCTTTCAATTTAAAACGATTTCAAATGAAAATAGAAATATTAATCATGAGATATGAAACTTTTATTGACGCAGACTGTTTATGATTTAAATTTTTAATTGTTATACAGATTCGTTCGGTTTGGCGAATGTTTTCATAGTTCGTTTTGAATTGAAGGAATGCATTCCGGATTTTTCCCCGCAAGGGGGTAGTTGTAGGATGAGGTTTTAACAATTCCTGCAACTATCTTTGGAGACTAGCGACTCCACGGACCTGAGCTAACTATCCCCCTGTGGGATGTGGCTGTAGAATTCACCCACAGCCAGTCCTGCTTGCCCTAAAAATGGCAAATGGACACTCACTGGAACATGGGCTTATCACCCGTAATCTTAAGACCTAACTGATATGAGAAACGGATACAGGGCCTCGGATACGGACTGACTCTATGGTAACGACTTTTGGCATTGGAAAACGGACTATGATTGACTTCTGGAACGTTCGAACATTGAATGACGGGGGAAGGGCTGGGGTTACTCGGTCCTTGCACCGCCAATCAGTGATCGACCGTGAAAAGGCCAGAGGAATAAGCAAGTCCTGGCAATAGCTTAAGGCCGATGCTCAGGATCGCGCATTGTTTCTATCCTATGCCCCTATAGGGGGTCTTAACAGGAATTTGATTGATTGATTTCGGATTTTGCACAATTTTGATTTTTCAGATTAATAAGAAATGCATTTTTTTTAGTTTCACGCATAGAGTATAACTTTCGTTATCGGTTAGCGATTTCCTAAACGGCTCAGCGAAGTTATTGATCTTTAACAACTACCTACACCCTTTTGCGTGCCAATTTACTTGAGTTACTGTCGAAACACGCAGAGACTCAGACAAACGACACTCAGAAAATCCGGTTTTTAAACTCCAGAAGGCTTAAATACATAGTTGATTCATCAAAAACCAGACGCCGAGAATTTGCATGACTACAACCAATCGATAAATTTCCTGTTAATACCCCGTACAGGACAAGGGGTGATTTTAAGCCTTTAGTTATTGCCTCAACTTGTTTATTTCTCTTGTTTCCTGGTCAACTGATCGGTTCTGGACGATCGACTAACTCATCTTCCGTGATTGTTATAATTCAAAACTTGCTGTGGCCTACTGAAAGTGTAACCGATCCAATGCCACTTACGCCTTAAAATCTCAATGCCTATCTTAGGCTGTCTAGTTTTCGTTGGAGATAGTTATATTGTAAAGTTTACAATTTCATGGTAAGCTTAATTGTCACTTTCCATATAGTACACAATATATAACAACACGTATTTGAAGCATGCGCCAAACAATCGCTGCTTCGAATAAAGGGAGATCTCTCTTCCAGAAAGGGGAAAGAATAACGAAGCTTTATTTATATAAGCTTCAATATCTTTGCCGCGTCCTCCATGTTGAAAATTTCAGAAGCGGTTTGCTATCTTCGTCTATTGAATCCTGCCACCGTTTTCCTGGTTTTCTGACTGGCCTTTTTCCTTCCGCTTATCCTTTTTGTACATGTTTGGGTATTCTTCTGTCCTCCATTCGTAACCAACCCACGAATAGTCTTCAAACAAAATTTTCGGTATAAAAAATTGTTAAGCCTAGGTGTAGCCTATTAAATAGCGTGTTGGTCTACAATGCGAAGGTCGTGAGTTGAAATCCCGGGCGACGTATAGTTTCCGCACCCTGCCTTCTTGTATAAATCTGGGCTTACTCAATCTGCAAAAATTGAAATTCATAAATAGAGGATTGTGCGAAGGTCCAACGACCGTTCCACAATATCAAATAAAAATATTAAAATAAACATAACAGAATTATTATACTCTAGATGAAATACTTACTTACCTTTTGTTTGGGAGATGGTAAAAGCAAAGGAGGAAGTTTGTAATTTTGGTATGTAACGCTGAACGTAGTATATAAAATAATTCATGCTGAATTTAAAGTTTCTTGCTTTCATACTTTTCGAGGAAATCGAAAAATTTTTACCTGAATTTATGGTATTTGTATGGGAGGTGGCAGAGAAAGTGGGAGATTTTGGATGATTTTGAATCTGTTTATCAACATCCTAAACATATTGCTTTGTTACAATTTTAAAGTCGATGCTCTCGAAGGAGAAAAACTTTTCTTGAACTTTCAATACAAAAATTTGTATGGGAGGTGGTAGAAGGAGTGAGGTGAAGGCGATATTTTCTTTAGTATTTATTACAATTATTAAGGGACAAATTCTGGCAAAATTTCAAGTTTCTACTTCTTCTAGTTTCTATGAAAATCGGTTAAATGCATTTACCAAAATTCTTGTATGGGAGGGGGTAGAAGGAATATATGAATCAAAACCAAATTTTTTGACATCAATCATATTTAAAATAGTATACTTTTCTCAAATTTTAAAGTTGATAGATTTGACGGTTTTGATGAAAACTATTTTAATTGAAATTCCGAAATTTTGTAAAATTTGTATGGGAGGGGGTAGAAGGAGTGAGGTAATGTTGATAGTTTTTCCAAAAATTTGTTGAAATTGTAATAAAATTAATTATAACAAAAATTGGATCACTTAGCTTTAGTAGTTGCAATGCAAACCGAATAAATGCATTTGTATGGGAGGTGGTAGAAGTAGTAAGGAGATCAGATCAATATTTCTTTAAGTTAATGATCTTTATATTATTATACTATGACCTTATTTTTAAGTCAATAGCTGAAATGGTTTCGAAGAAAAATCAATTTATTTACATTTCGAAATTTCACGAAATTTTTATGGCAGGGGGTAGAAGGAGTGGGGGGGTGTAGTCCGGTCACGAGCTTCAAGTTACTTTTTTACTAAAAATGACACAAAAATTTTTAGCACTATAGCTCAAAGCCTTCGAGAGTTATGTTGTAAACAGACGCACAGACGGCCAGACAACAACTCGGAATCGAGGTTTTTGAGAGACAACAAATATTTCTGTACGCTTGGCGGCTCTGTGCGAGCATTATTTCTTAGCGTTACAAACGGTAAGGCAAACACAATATACTCTCAGATTTCATCTAGAGTATAAAAATTAAGGAACCTGAAGGTTAGGGGGTCAAGGCCCGATTTGAGCTGTTGAAGAGAAAAAATAAATTTTTCTGCTAAATATTTAAATTTATTTGTATGGTACTTGGCTTTCTTTTACCATATACCTAAATAATTCCTTAAGAAAATTCCCTCTTCAAACAAAATTTTCCATGGTGATGAACTTGTAGTACTAGTCTAGAATAATCTTTGCCTCCATTAACGGATTACTCGAGGAAAGCAGGCTGTCGAGTTCAACCATCTCAAACGTTGAACTTCCATTTAATATCTTTCTGTATGTACTATGTGCGTAAATTCAATTCTATCTAAGAATATTTAAGATTTTCTTTCAATCTCAGAAATCTAAAAAGGAATTTCTTGAGTCATAGAGGATAAAATTTTGCAATTGAAGAATGGAAAAAAAAGAAATAAAGAATGAAAGCCCCCTGACGGGCAGTTTTGTATTTTTTAAAGAGGCTTAAGGGAATGATAAATTCTTACGATAGCAAAATGTTGCTGCAAGTATGAGTAATATTGTGATTGTGACCAAGACATTGTGCGGGTAGGTTATGAAAAATGAATAAGCAATTCCAGAAAGAAGGCAAATATTTTATGATCTTACAGCATTACGAACCAAATGGACGGCACCATCAAATAATAGTTCCCTTTTTGGAGTTATAACTTAAAATCATTTATCTGCATCACAGAAGTGTTATAAGAGTGAAAGTAATAAAACAACAATTAGCTGTTATTAAATAAATATAAATATCTAGGATGTAGCCTAGTGGTTAGCGTGTTGGTCAATAATGCGAAGGTCGGGAGTTCAAATCCCGGTCAACGAAAAATTTCTGCACACTACTTGCGTGGATATAAATAATTCGTGCATTCGTACTCAATCTGCGAGAACGAAAATTCGTAGAAAGAGGCTTCTGCAAAAGGCTAACAATCCTTCCACAATAAAAAATAAAAATTTTTAAGGAATCTGAAGGCCAGGATGCCAAAGCCCGATATAGGCTGTAGTGCAATTGAAGAAGAAATAAATATAAAGGAAATGTGTTTAGAGACGAAATAAAGTAGCACAAATCAATCAATTTCCTATGAGGGCCAAGGACAGAAACAGTTTCTTCCACAAGGCGCGATCCTGAGCATCGGCCTTAGTTGTCGCCACTTGATAATCCAATCATAGTCCGGTTTCGAATGTTACAAATCGTTATCGTAGAATCCGTTCGTATCCATGATGTTGCATCTGTTTCTTATATCAGCTATATTTCAAGATCACTGTTGATACCCCCATGATCCAGTGAGTGTATATGCCATTTTTATGGCAAGCAGGACTAGCTGTAGGTGTATGAAATAAACCTAGTAATTATCTTTATCATAAGCTTTTATTTTATTAACTCTAAGGCTAATAATAATAAGTTGATTCTTGTTAAAAGATTAATTTCATTAACTTCAAATCGTATTATTAACATAAGGTACCCAAACTAAGATAAGAAACCGAGCTGTAGCGCCAACGAGAAGAAAAATGTATTACTTTTTAGATTCACTAGCCAATATATCAGGGTGGCAAGCTAGGGTGTAGCCTAGTGGGTAATGTGTTGGTCTACAATGCGAAGGTCGTGAGTTCAAATCCCGGTCAACGCATAATTCCCGCACACTGCTTACTTTGAGTATACCTTGGTCACCTCAATCTACGAAAATGAAAATTTGCTAGATAGAGGGTTGTGCGAAGATCTAACAACCCTTCCACAATAAATAATGAAAAATGTTAAGGAACCTGAAGGTCACGAGGCGAAGGCCTGATTTGGGCTGTAGTGCCATTATAGAAGTCAATATATCATAGCATTCCCCGACAACTTCCTCACTACAGTCATGAAGACATGAATCATGTCATTCCTGGAAAAAAGCTATGAAGCTTCTGAAGAAAATCCGTCCAAATACCTTGATTTTAATAAACAGGAAATTTAACAATATCAAAAATTAATGCATGCTTATGACTCGCTTCTTGTGAGATATTTAGATCAAGAGTCGTTACAGAAATTTCATGATAAAGTTCATCAGAGCTCATCCAAATCTCATTTAGTAGACCAGAATAATAAATTACCGAATTCAAGCCTAAGACGAATATTATAGCCTGTTCTAGCCTAAATAAACGACTTACACTTTAGATTTTTTCTTAGAGATTTGTTATAACGTTTATAAACGATCAAAATACTTACTTTTCTATCTTTTCATCCTATATTTGTTTTTTAAATTGAATTCCATCAAATTTCTACGAAGTTTACTTACGCACTCCATTCCTTAACCTTATTTGTGTAAGACCAGCATCAATTCTCCATACTTTTCATGAAGTGTTTTTTCGAGGTTAGGTCAAATTATTATTAATGGAGCTACAGGATTATGGCAAATTGAATAAGAATACATTGTTGAAGTAGCAGTACGACCGGAGAATGGTTATAGCGTGCTAAGTCCGTGAGCTATTGATGGTGATGTGTAATTGTTTGTTCTTTTGCTCGAGTAATTGATGGAAATATTTGGACTTTTTTTCTTCATAAAGTATGTAGAAATAAGGGTGTGTATGTTATGTTCGTAGTATGTGAATAAAACTGATATTTTGCTATTATACATATGTAAGTCAAGTTCAACATACTAAGTTTGATTGATGGCCATTTATAGCAGTATAGAAGAAACGAAAATCATATTGGATACTCCACAGAGCTTTTATACTCTAGATGAAATCTGAGAGTATTATGAGCTTACCAAAAAGTTTGTGCTAATGAATAAGGCTCGAAGAAAAAAATTAGTGAAACAAAAGTTCATATACTCACTCAAAAATCTCAAGACCGAATATCCGTCCGTCCGCGTCTTCTCTAGCTTATGAACGCGTTGAGCTAGGAAGTTAAAATTTTGTACACGTCGTTTTTGACGAAAAAGTAAGGTCAAGTTCGTGAACGGGCAAAATCGCTCCACCGCTTCTACCCCCTCCCATACAAAATGACACAATTTGACAATAAAAGGATTTGCTTTAAAAGTGTAAATGCTATTGATCGGAAATTTGGAATGCAATACTTTAATGATGATTTCAATCTACTGTATAAAAATTATTTGAGTACTCTTCTTCCTTCCACCACCTTCCATACAAACTGCAATTTTTCATGAAATGCTCTAAACCAATTTACGCAGTGTGTATAAAATTTATCGAGCTGAAATTGTTCGCTAAATATTTATTTAGAACTAGCTATCGCCCGCGACTTTGTCCGCGGAAGAATGAGTTAGTAATGTGTACATTATGTGAGATATATAATCTGTTTAGTTTAATGACCCTTTAAACACAATGGTTTGTATTTTTTTGGAATTAGAACCATAAATTATAAAAAATGAAAGCACGATACTCGCATTTGTATGGGACAGGCTCGTGATCAAATCAATCCCGTGATTTGAGATCATAGAATTGTGGAAGAGCGTTAAGAACATGTGAATAGTTGTAGCTTATGTTAATTAAAAAACAGACCAAATAACATAACGTTAAGCTTAAAACCATAACAGGACTACGATTGTGCGTAAAACCCAATCATACGATACTATTGATGAAATCGAAATTTTTGTGATCTGAAGAAATTTTGTATGGGGAGTGGTAGAAAGGGCGACAGTACTGAACTATTATAATTTATTTCACATTATGCAAGATTAGCTATAAAAATGTTTTGTACCAAATTCAAGCTTGAAAAATTAAATAGGTACTGAGAAACTTAGTGCACTTAATGATGCACTTGATGAAATTGTGCAATTTGTATGGGAGGTGGTAGAAGGAGTGGGGGGTTTTTGATGATTTTTCGACAAACAACTATAATCATAATTAAATTGATACATTTTAAATATTAGATCAGTAACGTTCACACTTTTGAGGAAAATCGAATTTTTGAAAAGTGTGGAATTGTGTCACATTGTATGGGAGGGGGTAGAAGGAGTGAAGCTAATCGGTTAATTTTTTCCCGATAATAATAATAATGCTAATTAAAGATTTATTACAAGATTTTAGCGCGATGAAAGTTAAACGTACTAAGAAAATTGGTGTATAGTATTTCATGAAAAAGTGCAGTTTGTATGGGAGGTGGTGGAAAGAGTGGGGGAATTTAAAAACCTTGTCTACCAAAAGATTGCATTTGTAATGGAAATAATATTTTCTGAGTTTCAATTTAATAGCTCTTATAGTTTCGAGAAAAAATCGATTAATACATATTTTTGAAAATGTGTCACTTTGTATGGGAGGGGGTAGAAGGCGTGAGGGGAGTGACATAAAACCAAATGCAGATTACATCCCGGAGCATACCTAATTAACTCTGAAAGTTTCGTTACAATCGGTTCAGCCGTTTTTGCGTGAAAGCCGGACAGACAGACAGACGGACAGACAGAGAAGAATTTTAAAAATGCGTGTTTCTGCTTAGTTATTGCTAAAATAAAGCAAAAAACTAACTTATAGCCATTTCTAAGGAAATAACAGACAGACACTACAATTATGTTTACATAGATTATTAGTAAGACCAAAAGAGATTAAACAATTAGCCACCTCCCATAAAATCTGACACAATTTTACAACCTTACAAAAAATCGATTTTCCTGAAAATAATGAATACTACTGATATGCAATTTAAAACATGTCAAAAGCAAAATGTTTATAGTTATTTCTGAAAAAGTCATTAAGAACTCGCCTCTCCTTCCACCACCTCCCATACAAACTGCACGATTCCGCTAAATCCAATACACCAATTTTCTCAGTACCTATTAAATTTTTGAATCTTAAATTTTGTATAAGACATTTTGATAGCAACTCTAGCGTGATGTGAAAAAATTAGTTCAATGTCCTTCCACTTCCCCTACAAAATTTCTTAAAATCAAAAAATTTCTCTTTTATCAAGAGATCGTAGTACTTTAATGTTGTTCTTCTGGTTTTCATCATTACAATTATCAGGTAGATATAGTTTTTTGTAATGAATTTTTTTAGGATTTTATTACAATGCGAATGAAATAAATGCAGAGAAGTCCTGAATCAGCTGTATTGGCATTACAAAACGTTTGTTTGTTACGTTTATTGTGATCAAACCTTTATACGATATCATTGGCAATTTTGGAGCATGTCATAATATTCCAAAAAGTACAAAAACAAATATGAATAAAACTTCCAATAGATAAACTACAAAAAATAATGGTAATTTACTTCAATAATTACTCGTGAAAAAGACATATGGAATGAATAAAAGATATACCGTGGTGACCAAATAAAAGTTAACACCTTTGAATATCACCACATACCGCCTCTACATAATGATCTACGATTATAAATAAAACGAACTGGTGTTTATTAATTTAACTTTAGTGTTATACTTAAAATGTATAAAACGCATAAACAAAAAAATTATTTATTTTGAAGGTACAGCCACTTTTAAGTTTTATCAGCAAAATGATCATTTTCGCAACAAAAGTTGTTGAATTGAAAATTATCAACTATTTTCTTAATAATTTATGGGAAGTTACTACATAGTAGATAGGTAGGAACAATATTCTTTAATTAATTAATAAAACTAATACTTCGTGTATAGCTACGGTGTAGCCTAGTGGGTAGTGTGTTGGTCTACAATGCGAAGGTCGTGATTTCAAATCCCGGTCGACACATAATTTCAAATCTTCCAAACTTCTACCCCCTCCCATACAAAATTATTTTTTCGACCATTTTTAAAAAATCAATTATCACCTAACTATTAAAAGCTATCAATTTGAAATTTTGCACAAATACTTTTAAGAATAGGTGATATAAAATTTCGTCAAAAGTTTTGAAATCGCTCTTGCCCTTCTACCCCCTCCCATACAAAAGTATGATTTAGACAAATTTCATTAAATCAACTAATAACCAACAAATTAAAAGCTACGAATTTGGAATTTTGTACGAGCACCTTACAAAAGAAATGAAATAAAACTGCATCACAAATTTTACATTTCCCTTACCTCCTCTACCCCGTCCCATACAAATGATTGGTTTCGTGAATGAAATTTTATGAAAATTCTGTGCAACTTCGTCTATGAAACTGATATTCTATGCAGAAAATATTGGACGTAATTGAAGCAATCAATTGAAAAATTATTGACATTCACCCACCCTTAACATCACCCCTCCTCCTCCCTCACAAAAACCCAAACTTGCATAAACGAATGAAATATTGATTAGATGTACTGGATCTATTGATCATATTCGCAACTAAGTGTTGAATTGGCATCATCCCTGCCCTAAAGGGGGTTCCACTTGTGAAAGGGGGTTTCACTTGTGATAGGGGGTTCCACTTGTGATAGGGGGTTCTACTTAGTCTTCCCTAACCACTTTAATGTGCATATTGACTTTCCATGTACATATCTTTAACTTGGCAGTTTATTTAAAACTGTAATGTATTATTTCGATAGTTAATTTATTATATGAATAACGAACTAGATGATGCGGCGGCCAACAGATGAGTCATTCGGTAAGAGAGCTGTCGCATCGGTTCACGGTAAATAGTGGGTTACACAATGCTTACATACAGTCGGTTATAAAATTCATTACAAAAATAATAAAGTTCGTCTCCGCAAATTGAAAAAAGAATTAGTTTTTTTTCACTATTCCGTTCACATATCAATATCAATACAAGAAAAATTATCAATGACTGACGAAAATTACGGATACGTTGCGAAGGGTTTTTTTCGGGATGAGATAATAAAGTTAGAACGCAAAAGTGGTAACTGGACACAATGAGCTAGTTGTCACTATACAGACATGGTCAATTTAACAGGTTTTACTGTATAGTCATCATGAAAATTACATTTTTCAAAATATAAATCAGAAAGCTTTTTTACTATGAGAAAATCGACTTATTGTAAAGTCATGAGAATGTGCCGTATGAGAGGAAGTAGAATAAGAATAGAGATTTTCCAAATAAAGACGATATGAAACATTGGCTCAAGATTTAAAATCAGTGACCTCAAAAATCCCAACAAGATTTTTTCAAACATCTCCGCCAAATATTATCTATGACTTTACAATTTACTAACAACTTCTTACCCAATAACTAAACCTACGTATACCTAGAAAACAGAATTTCAACGATTTTGTTCAGTGGCTTTGAATGATTAAATAACCAACATTTTACGTTTCAGAATTATATAGCGTGAAGAATTATTGTAAAAAAGATTTATCTCGCATTTCTTTCAACAATATTTTTGGAATAATTCCACAGCAGCCCACCTAGCATCACTTTTTTACCCCAGTAAAATTTCACATTCACTCTGGCCTTCATTCGCATATCTTTTCAGTTGACACCCCAGGCACGTGGCGAAACGAAAAATTCAGTATAAAAGTGAAAATTGGCAGAATCTTGACGTCCTGACAAGTTCAATGCGAGTTACACGATTTACGAACAAACGTCGAAAAAAATATGCCGTCTTTCCTGACGAACAAGCCTTGACATATTCCAGACATCCCCAGTTTACTTGGGAAATACCGAACGTCTGTACAATTCGCATAGGGTACATTCCTTGTGGTTTGAACAGATCGAAATGATGGTTTCTGTCCTCATTTCTTTTTACTTCGTCCTTTTCATTCACAGTGTGAATTAAAAAGGACATGTAGACCTTTATGAAAAAGAAAATTGCCAAAAAATACAAGACTAATGGATTGAAATTCTAAAGAACAGGAATGATATTTAAGGTGGGTAATTTAGAAAAAAAAAATGAGGATACATTATTACTGTTTTTTCCTGTCCTTTCTCTTGTTTCTTGGTCAAAACATTGTTCTAATTGTTAGCAGATTTTTTTTTTTTTTTTGATAATCTCTTAAGGACAATGAAACTTTATTCTTATTATGTATCTAATTTTATAAAAGTATCCATTTCATGACAATTTGTGAAAAAAAAATTTAATAGATCAAAGTTTCAGTGACTCCAACGGACAAGAAGACACGGACATGGCATATTTGTATGACTATCGCATATATTCGTTTGATTTGTTTTCTCCGATAAAATTCATGAAAAATGTTCGTTTCGCACTGCACTCATGGAAATACACATTCCGACCCAAATATTCATAATATTCTAGAGAATCCTAGATAGCTATAAAATGAAAAAAAAAGGGAACATGTGTAGACAGGGAGTGACTGGTGAAAATATCGATTGATACATTTTGATTGCTTCAACTATGGGTATGTCATGTACATTTATGTATGTGACATGCAAAAGTGTGGAACTTCAACAGGGATAAAAAAAACCTGATTTACTGACATACGAGTATGAAATTTTTTTTCCACAAATATCGAAATATGTATGTGAACGTTTAAGTAAATTTCTGCAACATCCTCTTCTTAAAGGACTATTAATATTTTAAATTTTAACTCATATTGTCAGTAGAGTTATGCCGGATTACACGACTGACAATTTCTATACGCTGTTCAGCACAACTCATCGAAAATAGTTTTTATCATAGTGGTTAGTAATGTACTGGCGATATGATCGTCATGTCACTATTTTTTATGTAGATCGACAAGAATCAATTAATAGGGACCATTCTGATAAAGCAAAATGAACATGCTGTTATAGATCTTGCAATCACGCAATTTGGATGTTGCCAGAAACACCGAGAAAAGTCCATCAACATGTAAAACGCTATAAACATGTTTCCAGACACTTCTACTAAAATGTACGCAATCTAGAATAGCCGAGACACACACACACAACGACATCTGTCTGGAGTATAAATATCCGCCAACTTTCAGACAACAGAGTAGTCATTTGGCGACACCTATCGGTGGAAGAACGCGAATCGGTACAAGTAAGCGAAAGAATAAGATCGACGGCATTGCCAAATCGGCGAATATAGTGCGAATTAATTAAAAGTGATCAAGAAATTAAGAAAAGTACAATAAATAAATTATCCTTATATTTTTAAACGAATTGAGTTTCCTTTGAAATCTGGCGAACCCCTAGCTCGCAACAATTGGTGTCAGAAGAGTGGGATTTCAAGGATAAATTCGGGTTAAAAATCGCGAGTGAAATTAAAAATTCTCGGAACGGATAATTTTGTGAGAGCGGAAAAGTGAAACTAAAATTCTCGAACGGACAGTGAGAATTTGGTGAAACCGAATATTCTCGAGTGCTCTAGTGAACAGTGACTTTAATTAGCGAAGTAAAATCGCGGAACTAAAATTCTCGAACGGACAGTGAGAATTTTGTGAAATCGAATATTCTCGAGTGCTCTAGTGAACAGTGACTTTAATTAGCGAAGTAAAATCGCGGAACTAAAATTCTCGAACGGACAGTGAGAATTTTGTGAAATCGAATATTCTGGAGTGCTCTAGTGAACAGTGACTTTAATTAGCGAAGTAAAATCGCGGAACTAAAATTCTCGAACGGACAGTGAGAATTTTGTGAAATCGAATAATCTCGAGTGATTTAGTGAGCAGTGACGTAAATTTAAGTGAATTCGAATCGCGGAAAAACTGGAAATAATCGGTAGTGAAAATGCCGCGTTATTTAAAAGACTTAAAAGTAACGGAGCTGAAGGAAGAGCTCAGTAGACGCAAGTTATCTACGACAGGGAGCAAGTCTGAACTTGTCAGCCGTATGATCGAGACACTCCAGGCTGAGGGCGAGGATGCAGATAGTTTTGAGTTCCAAAGCGAAGAAACTCGTGGAGAGGAGTGCTCTGGTACATTGGATGCTCTGACACAACTAATGCAACAAATGATGAACAAATTAGATCAACAATCAGCTGTGACAACGGACATAAATCAGAAATTGGAGCAACAATCAGCGGACATGCATCAGAAATTTGAACAACAATCGGTGGACATTAAACAACAATCAGCGGACATTAATCAGAAATTAGACCAGACCTCAAAAGACCTTAACCAAAAATTGGAGCTGCAAAATAATAAAATAGACATCATTGGTAAGGCCATAGAAGAAAACGTTGAGAAGAAACTTCGAATCTTCGAAGAGCAAATTACGGAAAAGATGTCCGGGATTGTACAAGAAGTCGAACGCCTAAAAAGGGACTTGGATAACGTGAAAGCAGTCGGAGTCATGAAAGCAGAGCACGTCATGCATAAGGGTTTCAAAGCTCCAATCTTCGATGGACAGACACCGTGGGCCAAGATCCAATTTGAGGCTGCCGCCAGAAACAACCATTGGAATGATCTCGAACGAGGAACGGCTCTTATATTGGCGTTAAGAGGTCCACCAGCGGAGGTTCTTCAAACGATTCCGCAGGAGCAACAACAAGATTTTTCAACGTTAGTCCAAACATTGGATCTTCATTACGGCAGTGACCGCATGAAAGAGATCTACAAAATAGAGCTGTACAACCGAACTCAAAAGAATGGTGAAACACTTCAAGAGCTGGCACGCGATATTGAACGACTCACATTATTATCGCTGCCCAATGCGCAAACAGAGCAACGCAACGATACGGCTGTTTTCGCATTTAAGAATGCTGTACTGGACAGAGAGCTGCAACAGGCGTTGAAATTGGCAGGTAAGAAAACGATAGGCGAAGCCTTGGTATATGGGCTGACGTTCGAAGCTGCCAAGCAAAGCTCACGGAGTAATTATCGAGGCCGAGAAAGAGCAAAAGAGTGCGTGTGCCAGAAAGCAGAGTACACCAAACGGAGCGAAAGATTTGGTGCCCCCCGATGCTGGAATTGTGGACAGGCAGGACACTTGAGACTCGACTGCCGAAAAGCGACCAACTATTGTTCCGGTTGCGCTGCTAACCAATGCGAAGATGGAAATCGGGCAGGTAGTTCGTGGTCAAGAACTAGTCGTCAGAGTTCAAATCTTACACACGGTTTTGATAAAAGACGCCGGAGTCGATCGAAAACCCCGAGTCGGCAAGCTCGATTGCAACAACAACAATACATCGGGAAAGATCATGGAAGCAAAGATGGACAATCGAATAAGGATCGCGAACGAACGGGTAGAAGTCGTGACGGTCAAGTACTTCATGCGAATAATCGTGACAAGACCAAACATGGGAAGCGATATGATCGAGAAGATCGCGAAAGGAAGAATGCGGAACGAGAAAAGGGAAGTAAACGTGCCGCTAAGGAAGAAAATGAGCGCGAAAAGGAAACGGAGAAAGAACGCGAACGTGAGAAGGAAAAAGAAGCCGGAAAAACCATTCGGAGGTTAACGATCGAACCAGAGGATGGATGGAATCAGCGAAAACCTCGTACCAAAATGAAAGTGGTACATCTCGACCGATTAACAAAGTACCATGGTGCCATTGAGGAAGTGAACGACTCTGTTCGGGACGAACAGGGACTAAGGAGAGGGTAATGTTATAGATCTTGCAATCACGCAATTTGGATGTTGCCAGAAACACCGAGAAAAGAACATCAACATGTAAAACGCTATAAACATGTTTCCAGACACTTCTACTAAAATGTACGCAATCTAGAATAGCCGAGACACACACACACAACGACATCTGTCTGGAGTATAAATATCCGCCAACTTTCAGACAACAGAGTAGTCATTTGGCGACACCTATCGGTGGAAGAACGCGAATCGGTACAAGTAAGCGAAAGAATAAGATCGACGGCATTGCCAAATCGGCGAATATAGTGCGAATTAATTAAAAGTGATCAAGAAATTAAGAAAAGTGCAATAAATAAATTATCCTTATATTTATAAACGAATTGAGTTTCCTTTGAAATCTGGCGAACCCCTAGCTCGCAACAATACTCATTTTGTTGTTTATATTTGAATTTTACTATGGCAATTCAACGTCTGCATATTCAGTACAAATTTTGACAATATGTTTTTTTTATATATAGCACCGAACATAACTTAGGGGGTCACCCTTTAATACATTGGATGCACAGTGAAGTCCGTATAGGAAGTTTCTGAAGTGGAGAGTTAAAACTGTCGGCGGATATTAACCTTGAAACGCTGAATGTTGAAAGTTGATGGGAATACGTGGGCGGCAATGAATTCCACAGTCTTAATGTTCGGGTGATGAAGGACTAACTATTCTTCACTGTACGCGGCGATAAAGGCTTAACAGTGAACTCATGGGCGCGTGCGGCATGCCATATATTCCTGGGATAGTTGAAAAGAGGTGGGATAAGGTTGGATAGTTCTTAGCTGCGTTTACCGTGGAAATATCGATAGTAAACGCTGAGTATCAAGACGTTTCTACGATGCTCGAGGGAATCTATAGAAGCTGTTATAGTCTCATCTGCAACTAGACGAAACGCATGCTTTAGGATTCGATCAAGTACCGCAAGTTGTGTTTTGGATACTCAAGCTCATATGTGTGAGTTGTACTTGAGACGGAGACGAATGTAGGCCTTGTAGATATTAGCTAGATTATACGACGGATAAAATACTTTTTGCATCTTCGAAGAACACCAAGGCGCTTGGAGGTATCAAGTGCAATATCAAAAATAAGTTTGCTCCAATTAAGAAGTTTTTTAAGTTTTATGCTGAGTAATGTAAATTCATCTGTCAGAGTATAATTTTTCGTTACAGAAAGTTATATGCGAGGAACTCGCCGGAACATCCTTTTTAAGGGATAGATGACAGGCCTGAGTTTCTGAAGTACCTATTCCAGGATTAGGTTGAAATCTGAGTTCAATGAATCGTATAATTCGATACGTTTAGAAATCACCGAAGCACGATGAGCTTCATTAACGGAGTCGAATTGAAAGGGGTTATCCATGGTACTATCTTCAGCAAAGCTATGATTTGGATTGAGTGTTGTTGACAAAAGGTCATTAATGAAGATTAAAAAGGGAGAGAGGACAGAGCCTTGAGGGACGCTGAATTCGATCTGAAACGGCTGGGAAGATACACCATCCGTTACGACTCGTATCGATCGTTTAAAAAGGAAACTCTCAATCCATTTGATAAAGGTAGTGTTAGTACCTATGGCTATGAGTTTTACTAAAAGACCTTTGTGCCAAACTCTGTCAAAGGCCTTCGCAATGTCAAGAGCCAATGCTTGACCTTCACCGTATTTGTGAATGCTCGAGTTCCAAGGTTCAGGCTTTTGTGGCTAGAACGAGATGTAGATCTTCATACCCTTTAGGATTATTTCAGTTTTTTTTGACAAACTGCAAGTTGCTGTTTTACTTGTCTGGAGCGTTAATGATTGTCGTTACAATACAATTCGTGTTGTTAAAGACAACCGTGGCATCGAGACTTAGTGTCAGGCTGTCCACGTTAAACAAAACAAGATGTTTTTTTTTTAATTTTGGGAACACGTGAGAGCACTGCGAACTTTCCGCCCTATTATGCGTTTATTGCCCCTTTACCCTAACATAACTCTAAAGCTTTGGCTAATCTAAGTACTCTTAAAGGATATGTTGGTTTCCGAGAAGATTGTGTTTTTTCCTTGCTACTGCTTCGCAGTGACATAGGATGTGTTCTGTCGTTTCTGAGTCTTCGAGATAGAGACAGTAGAAGTCGGTTTCAGCTAAATCCATATTTTCGAGTTGGTGGTTTACTCCACTGTGCCCCGTCATTAGGACGATTAGAGTACTAATATCACTCTTGCTGAATTTCAGAATATCCTCTACTTTGTTTTTTTTTTCTTTTGGTAGGATTAGTTTTTTTGAGATTGATAAACCTGAAAGTCTATTCCAGTAGATTTTATGCTCTTGTTCAATTCACTTTCTAAGTATAGGGTTGAAGTGTTTTGTTGGTTTTCCGGAGGATGGCTCTGGTCCATTAAAACACTTTCGCAAGGCGATCAGCCTCTTCATTTCCATCAATTCCCATATGTCCTGGTACTCATATTAAGGTTACGTCGCTCCTTTTTTCCAGGATGATTAGGTTTTGAAGGCAGTCCCAAACTATCCTCGATCCATGCTTATTGGATGCTAGGGCTTTGAGAACCGCCTGACTATACGATAGGACATAAATAAATTTGTTGCGATGAGCTCTCCTTATTTTCTCTTGGATGCATAGCTCCATTGTAATTAGCTCAGCTTGAAAGATTGTGGCTTCTTTGCCGAGTGGTTTTGCAACCAAGAAGTCAGGACCTTTAACTTCGGTTCCAGTCCCCTCCGATGTGCGCGAGCCATCTGTATACCAAATGGTCGATTCCTCTTCCATTTCAGATAGCATGCATTGCCAGTCTTTACATTCTCTGATTATAACTTTGAAGGGAGTTTCAAAGTTGAATTTTGTCGGCATAGCGTCCAATAGTGTGGAGGTTAGAACCTCTATTTTTGGGTCTTTTAGGGTTTTGAGGTGATCTCGAAGATCCCCTGGTCTGTATTTGTTTTCCTTTGTAACACAGGGATGTTTAGGAACATTTTCATTGCCGCTGTAAGGCAGGTTTTCAATGCTCCTGTTATACCAAGGCAAGCTAGCCTATGGATTTTCTTTAGCGGAAGCTGTGCTTTTTGTTGTACAATTTTATTCCATATCGTTGATCCGTATGTGACTAAGGATGACTGTTCTGTAACACCAGTAGATCATCTTGGGCTGTAATCCCCATTTTCTGCCAAATATGCTTTTGCAGGCCCCAAATACCTTTAGTGCTTTGGCATGAGTCCATTCTATATGTTTGTTCCAGTTGAGTTTGCTGTTCAGTGTAACACCTAGATATTTTACCTCATCTGAAAAGGGTATTGGTGTTCCATGTATTGAAGGAGGTATGATGTGGATTTTCCTTCTATCTATAAATAGTACTATCTCAGTCTTACTTGGGTTGATGTTCAAGTTCTTAGACTGACACCAGTTGATTATCACTTCTAAGGCAGATTGTATCCTTTCCGACATTATTAAATCATATTTGCCTCTAATGATAATGACGTTATCATCGGCATATCCTATTGCCTCGTATCCTTGTTCTGTTAGACGGTCCAGAAGCTCATCTACTACAATTGACCAAAGAAGTGGAGATAGTACCCCTCCTTGGCTACAGCTCCTATAGGTCTGTGCAGTCAATGTGCTATCACCTAGATCCGTGGCTGTCATTCGGCTCCTTAGGATGGAGTGTATGCATTTTATCGAAGTCGTTTCCTTCATGGGAAGTATTGTCTAATGTTCCTTCTATATCTATGGAATGCGAAAAGGGCAATTTCTTTATAATCTTTTGCCTTTTCGATTTGTATTAACAAACCATGAAGGTTGACTCTCTTGATTTACCTTTTTGGTAGGCATGTTGATTATTATTAAGGCAGACCTTGTTAGGCCTTGTTCTTATGTGAATGTCCATTAATTTCTCCATCGTCTTGACGAAGAAGGAAGAAAGACTTATAGGGTTATATGACTTAGGCTGATCAATGGGACGGAACAAATATCACCCTCGCTTTCCTCTAGATTTCGGATATGTATCCCCATACAAAACTGGCTTTAAGGATCCTTATCATTATTGGCATTAGGATCTCTAACCCCTTCTGCAGTAATGCGGGGAAATTTTATCTACTCCGGCTGATTTGTAGGGCTTAAGGGTGTTGATCACCATTTTGATCATTTTCGGGGTGAAGATTTTTCCAGCAATGCTATTGCTGAGTTTTACGATACGTCCTTTCCTCTATTTCTAAATCTTGTTGTTAATTATCTTGTAGCCTGGGAAATGTGTTGCCAATAACACTTTAAGAGTTTCCATGCTGCTTGAGAACCCATCTGGTCTCTGTAATAGTCCGATATCTATCAGAGTGTCTTTTGATAACACCTTTTGGAGTCTTGAGGCCGTTGGGGGATCATCTATCTTTTCACAAAATCTTGTCCAAGACTCTTTTTTTAACTTTTTTAGAAGTTTGTTATATTCAGTAAGGGACTCTCTGTATTCGTCCCAGTTTCCATAGGTTTTTGCTCTATTGAACAATTTCCTAGTTTGTTTGCTTGTTTGGCCTTTTTTTTTTGTGTAGAACAGAACAACTTTGTTCGTAAGCATTAATATTTTTGTTTACGAGTTTGTTTGTGATTTTATCAATGCAGTCTGGGCTGCTTATTGATTCCTCTTCGATACCTAGCTCGCACTTTAGGATTGGCTGGTAAAGATTCCAGTTGGTACGATTTAGATTTCTGTACTGGCCTATATGGCGAAATGAAGTCTTAATATCAAAACAGATATGCCTAGGATCTGGTAATGAAGCTTCTTTTGATACGTGCCAATTTTCGCACTTTTCTACCAGGCAGGGGCTTGTTGTGGTTAGGTTAAGTACTTCCTGCCTAGCTAAATTTATGAAGGTCGGTGTATTGCCTTTATTTATTATATCTAAGCTGTTAGTAATAAGATATTCTAAAAGTTACCCGCCTCTTTTGTTGATATCACTACTTTCTTAGATAGAGTGGTGCGCGTTAGCGTCACAGCCCAGAATGACTGGTATTTTGTGGATTCTGCTGTATTCCACAAGTTCTATGACGCCTTGAAGTGGAGCATCTAGCACCTCACCAGGAAAGTAGGCCGAGGCAAGTATCACCTCTTGAACCCCTCCTGCCTTTGGTATTTTCACCTGTACCGCTACTAAATCTGTTCGGATGAAAATATTCAGTTAATTAATTCCTGGTGATATTAGAATTGCAGCTCTTGGCCTGTCGCTTCTTTTATCGAAGATTAACTTACCCATTTTTTGAGGAATACCAATAATTTTTCCCTTCGCGGCTCTTGGTTTCTGTATTAGGGCTATATGGCATTTCTCTTTTGCGAATCTCCATGTCCATGGTCGCTGCTGCAGGATGGAGATTCGCTTGAATAACTCTAAGTTTATTTAGAGTTAAGGCCATCTTCATTGAGCTGCGGATTGCCGCTTTTGACCTCTTTGAACTTTGGGCGGAGAGTCTTGCTTGAAAATTTGTAGTAAACTCTGTACCCCTTTAGTTTAAGCTTCTCCATCGATTGGCCGTCGAAGGAGAAGGTTATAATTGTAATTATGCCCTCTATTCTCCTGCTAAGCACCTTCCAATTTGAGGCGCATAAACCAGCATTTTGGGCATCAATGAGGGTAGCTATCTCCTCCGACGAGTCTCTCTCGTGAGGAATGTATCCCGTAATTATTTCTAACCGCGGGATATTCTCCTGCCGGACTGCCCTGATGTTCGTGGACTCATCCGGCTTGATGCTCGCTGCTATTTTTTTTAGCCATGCTGCGGTTTGCTCATCAAGGCAAACGATCAGCATCCATCTCGGCTTAAGGCTGAGTCTACCAAATTGTGGATTTATCCCTTCTTTTGCCGCTTTAGGTATCTGTACCAAAATCGATTTTTGTATTGCAGCTAGTTGCTCCGATGTAAGGATCTTGTGAAGATTTTCGGTATGTATAATACCGATCCTGATCCCTTTAACCACGTCTCTGTAGCTAGCACCTGACGTAGAGAGCTGAGCATCTTCTGCAGCTTTATGCACGACGCTTTTACTTAAGGTCCTAGGCCTTTTGTTATTACTTCCGACAGATGGCGGTGTTGTAGATGAGGTTCTGCCTCTTTTCATTGCCTTATACTGTGCTGGCGATAACGTCTTTTGCATTGGCTGGCAAGCAAGATCGCTTGCACTTTAGCCTTGGTTACGGTGGTACGAATACCGTCTCCTGGCAGCCCCGCTCAGCCTTTTTCTATTTTTTTTGAGAGTCAACTGTTTCAGCTCTGCTGATAAAAGTTGCTCATCCACTAGAGGCTTACTGGGGGTTTTTTATCCGCTTTGAGTGGCGATCTTTTGTATTTTGTTATGACCTGCAGTCACTTCACGTACTTTGTGTGTAGGGTTTGTTATTTTGTTTCCCTCTTCAATTACGGCATTAGCCGCTGCTTGTGATTCTTTAAGGGTCGCATCTGACCTTTTGGTTACACTTGGATTATTCCTTTGATTCCCACGAATATCACGGGAAAGTAGAATTACCCACGACAGAGCTCCGTATTCCAAGGGAAGGCTAATTGAAACTGGAGGGAGCCTGGTATCCAAAGTTCGCATATTAGCGGTTCGTTGCCCACTAGCCATGCATCCTTAGCACCTACTGTTTCACCATAGATTTGGAGATTTTTATTTTCAAAGTTTACTCCTCTATCGTCGTACTTTATAATAGTCACCATTAAGGTAGTACGTAAAAAAGATATGGATCTATGTCTAAATAAAGCAAAACACTAACTTATAGGAATTTATAAACAACTAACAAACAGACACTACAATTATATTTGTATGTATAGATGTATATCTAATAAGGGTTTGAAATTGAATCCTTTTTTCAAATACTGTAAACAATTTTTAATAGAATGTGATTTTATCCGGTTGGGAATGTGTGCCCGAAAGTGAAATAGGAATGAAAGGAATTCAAAGTAGCCAAAACTAATGCATGTGGATAGCAGGAAGCCTACAATTCCCAATTTTTTTTTTCAGTTTAACTGCCTCAAGATATTTTGATACAATTTGTACATTTTTCAAATCGTAGCACAATTTCACTTGTCTACATATTCACATCGAATAAGAAAATAAATAATAATAACTCATCCGCAGTCGTATACATACATCGCCTTCAATGCCTGTAGCAATAAACAATTCTCATTATAATGGTGAAAAATTAAAAGCTATTAATTTCATTTGTTGGATGGTGGCAAGTTTTGATTGTGCGATACACAAATGATTCATACGCTTTTGTTCTTAATATAGAACACAAAAGAAAACACTCACCTCCAGAAAATTATGAGATTATATTTCCAGTAATCCTATTGAAAAGGCTACCACCGAAAATTCGGGCACCAACACTTAAAACTTAACTTCATCAAATTTTATCATGTTTGGGGAAAAAATATCTTACAGCAAACAAAAACCCGACAGTTTTCTTGGCACTCTTTTCCCGCCTACATTTAAAAAACGCAATCAACTTGCACGCGATGGATCAAAACGACGATAAACACTCGCGTATGTTCAACTACACGAACTGCTATATGTATCAATAATGTGCACTTATTGATTCATCACACCCGAAGCACAATCATTAGTTAGGCTTCGTATCCTAGATGAGCTGCAATCAACAATTGAAAAACCACTTGATCTCCGTTAGAGACTCGATGTGCATGGGATTAGCCGACCGGGTCCCAATATGATGTACCCCGGCACCAATATCCACCAGACAAACTGAAGATTGAGATTGAGATTGACTTGGAAACTTTTCGGAATGCTAGACAACTACATAGCGGTTGAAGATAAGTTCGGTCACCCAATACAGAATTTGCAAGGACTCTCCTGTAATTGGTGAAACTCGAACCACTAGGGCTCCAATCGAAGGTGCTCCTTAAAAAAAAAAACAACAAGTTATTCTTTCCGCGGATCTTCCTACACTGAGTACTTTGCAGGATTCGAATTTGTTTTATCAAAAGTTATGGCATGCGCGGTTCTTCCGAAAGCCTTTATCAGCCGGGAAATGGTCGAAATGCTAGCTATCGATAAGATAAAGGCGGGTATGAGTGTTGTGGTCTGCTGAAGTTATGGAGGGGTCTTGAAAGCTCAACGTTTATGTTATCTACAAGGCTCTAAGAGCCGACATGGTACAATACCCTTATCTTGACATATATACATATATTGTCCTGTTTTGATGTCGCCGCTTTATCAAATCGCTTATTTCAGTTATTTATTAAGTGTATTGAATGCTTGGAGATGTCCTTCTGGGAAGACTGGAGATGTCCCTCTGGGAAGATTGATTTGTGAAGGTCATGCACTTCAACCCTAGTCTGTATGCAAAGTTTGATTGCATTGCAGGTAAGAAGTATATTATAGATGCTCTTACTGAACAGATCATTCTTCACAAAATTCTCGAACTAGAATTTTCTAGCAGCCTGATGTCTGCAACTGTAGACACTGCTGCTCCTGTGCTTATATTAGTACATACGAAGCACTTTTTTTACTACTAGAGAATCATATTAGATTATTATTATTATTACTATTAGGGAAACGCGTGAAAGCACTGCGACCTTCTTGGCCTATTGTGCGTTTATAGCCCCTTCACCCTATTATAACTCAATAGCTTTAGCTAATTTGAGAATCTTTAAGGGAGCCGTATTGGCTAGTTCCTCCGTAGAAAGGAAACCCTTTCCAAGAAGACTGTGTCTTTTCCTAGCTACTGCTTCACAGTGACATAGGATGTGTACTGTCGTTTCTGAGTCCTCGAGACAAAGGCGACAAATGTCGGTTTCAGCTAAGCCCATATTTTTGAGGTAGTGGTTTACTCCACTGTGCCCCGTCATTAGCCTAATTTTTTATTTGGAGATGTATCGGAAGGATGTTTAGGAATATTTCCATTGCCGCAGTAGGGCAGGTTTTCACTGCACCTGTGATACAAAGACAAGCTAGTCTTTGAATTGTTTGTAATATACGCTGCGCTTTCTGTTTTGGTCCACCGGATTGTTGATCACTATGTGACTATTGTCTCCATGACATAACCAACGACAATGGCCAACGTCTTATTGATTTCGCAAGCAGCAAAAATATCATAGTAAGCTCTACGTGCTTCCCACATCGCGATATTCACAAACGAACGTGGGCATCACCAGATGGTCACACCTTCAACCAAATAGACCACGTTCTTATTGAGAAAAGGGCTGCTTCCAGCATACTTGATGTACGAACTCTCCGCGGTGCGAATTGTGACTCTGATCACTATCTAGTCAGAGCTAAGTATCGATGCAAAATAGCTTGTCGTGGGTATTCGAAAACGAGTAGAGCTCGCAAATTCAATGTCGACAAGCTTAACGACGAAACGGTGGCGCAGGCTTACATGCTAGCATGTAATAAACACCTGACACCAATATATGAAAATATCCAAAATATGCCAGTGGATAATGCGTGGATGAAAATACGAGACGGCATCAAATCCTCCGCGGAAGAGGTATTAGGATATCAAGCACGGCGAAAAAGTAATGATTGGTTCGACCAAGAATGTCGCGACGCAATAGATAGAAAGAACGAAGCTTACAAAATTTTTACTGAACGACCAACACGAGCCAAAAAAGAAAGATATGACGAGCTTAGGCGATATGCGAAAAAGACCTGCAGACGAAAACAAAGGAAGTACCACAATGACAAAATACAAAAAATGGACGACGACATGAGAAAAAATAATACGCGGGACGCATACGCCATAGTAAAAGACTTGAAAAGGGGACATAAACCAAAAACCAGTCTCTGCAAAGACGCAGAGGGCAATATCATCAGCGACACAGAAGAAATCAAAAGAAGATGGGCTTCATACTTCGAACATCTTTTGAATCCCATCCCAGTAGCACCGATAACGACAGACAACATTTCAATTCAAGCCTCAACTGACGAAGATGAACCATCATCGACACCACCCACGATCCCTGAAATCAAAGCAGCCCTATGTGACCAAAAACGAAACAAAGCGCCGGGAATTGATGAAATACCAGTTGAACTTCTGAAAAACGGTGGAAATTGTGTCGCTGAAATACTGCACAGCATGATTTACAAAATTTGGACAGAGGAAATCATACCCGACGACTGGCGAAAAAGCATTATATGTCCAATTTACAAGAAAGGAGACAAACTCTGCTGTGAGAACTACAGAGGTATATCATTGTTGTGTACGTCCTATAAAATACTGACAAAAATAATTGAACGTCGTCTTAAGCCCTATACTAATCAAATAATTGGCGAATACCAAGGCGGATTCAGAACCGGACGATCTACAACAGACCAGATATTCTCGGTGAAACAGGTGCTTGAGAAATGCTGGGAATATAACACAGACGTGCACCAAATATTCGTAGATTTTAAACAAGCATACGACAGTATCGACAGGAGCGTACTGTACCAAATCATGCTTGACTTTGGAATTCCTCCAAAACTAGTCCGACTAACAAGACTCACAATGACGAACACTGAATCCCAAGTGAGAATACAAACCGATTCCACAACCAGCTTTCGAACGGAATGTGGTTTAAAGCAGGGAGATGGTCTAGCTCCTATGCTTTTCAACTTGGCACTAGAGTATGTCGTCCGAAAAATCCCAGTCGACACCAACGGGACACTACTATTCAAGTCCACCCAACTAGTAGCATACGCTGACGACATTTACATTCTAGCAAGATCCTTCCCTAGTGCTAAGGAGGTATTTGTCAATCTTGACTCCGCCGCAAAAGAAGTCGGGTTGCGCATTAATGAAAGCAAAACGAAAGTAATGACGCAAACAAGAAGGAGAACGCCAATCAGACAAAACATAACAATTGCGGAATATAATTTGGAGAGTGTGGACAACTTCATATATCTTGGGGCTAATCTAGCAAAGGACGGTAATGAAACAGACGAAATCAAACGACGGATAATACTAGCAAATAAGACGTATTATTCGGTACTTCCAATAATGAAATCCAAGAAAGTGCACAGGAACAATAAGCTGCGGATTTATAAAACTATTATACGACCTGTGCTCTGTTATGGCAGCGAGACGTGGACATTAACGCGAACTTCCTAAAAAGCAGTTAACGCATTCGAAAGAAAGGTCCTCCGAAGAATTTTGGGACCTGTGAAGGAAGGAACGGAATGGCGAATAAGATACAACCATGAGTTGTATCAACTCTACGACGAGCCAGAAGCTTCAACGTTCATCAAGTTACGTAAACTGCAGTGGGCTGGCCATGTAGAGCGAATGGAAGACAGAAGAATCCCCAAACGTACTCTTAAAGGCAAAGCGAGTGGTAATCGGCCAGTAGGCAAACCACGCAAGCGATGGGAAGACTCGGTTGATGAAGACAGCAAAGCCATTCTAAAAATTAGCAGCTGGAGGACGCGGTCCTTGGATCGAGACGATTGGAGGCGACGACTTCAGGAGGCCAGGGCCCGATTTGGGCTGTCGCGCCATTGATGAATGATGATGAATGTGACTATTGGGAGCATGATTGTTCTGTAGCACCAGTAGATCATCTTGGGCTGTAATCCCCATTTCCTGCCAAATAAGCTTTTGCAGGCCAAAACGTCTTTAATGCTTTGGCATAAGTCCATTCTATATGTTTGTTCCAGTTGAGTTTATTATCAAGTATCAAACCTAAATATTTGACCTCATCTGAAAAAGGTATTGGCGTTCCATTTAAAGAAGGAGGGGCTATGTAAATTTTCCTTCTATTCGTAAATGCTACTATCTCAGTCTTACTTGGGCTGATGTTCAAGTTCTTAGACTGACACCAGTTCTTTCTGACAAAGTTAAATCATATTTGCCTCTACTGATAATAACAAGGTCATCGGCATATCCTATCACCACGTAGCCTAGTTCTATTAGACGGTCTAGGAGCTCATCTACTACGATTGACCGAAGAAGTGGAGATAAAACTCCTCCCTGGGGACAGCCCCTATAGGTCTATGCAGTCATTGTGCTTTCACCTAGATCCGTGGTTGTCAATCGGCTCCTTATCAGGGCCTGTATCCATTTTATCGTGGCCGATTCAAATCATTTTTTCCTAGCTGCGGCTATTATGGCGTCATGTGGAGTATTTTCGAATGGTCCTTCAATATCTAGGAATGCGCAAAGGGCAATTTCTTTGTAGTTTTTAGCCTTTTCTAGTTTTTAACTAAACCGTGAAGGGCTGACTTTGTTGATTTGCCTTTCTGGTAGGCATGTTGATTTTTATTAAGAATACTTTGTTAGGTCCTGTTCTTACGTAAAGGACCACTACTTTCTCCATCGTCTTGACGAAGAAGGAGGTGGGACATATAGGGCGATATGACTTAGGCTGATCAATTGGAATTCCAGCCTTTGGTACGAAGACCACCCTCGCCTTCCTCCAAATAATTGAGATATATCCCCATGTAAAATTTACCTTAAAGATCTTTATCATTATTGGCATTATGATCTCAAACCCTTTCTGCAGTAAGGCAGAGAAGATTTTGACTTCTCCGGCTGATTTGTAAGGCTGGCTTGAATGTGTTTATCGCCCATCTTATCTTTTCCGGAGTGAAAATTTTACCAGCAATACTATTGCTGAGTGAAGTTTGACCTTACGTCCTTTGCTCTTCTTCTCAATCTTCATTATTGTTAATTATTTTGCAGTCTGGGAAGTGTGTTACCAATAACACTTCAAGTGTTTCCATGCTGTTTTTCGTTAAGGATCCATCTGATCATGGTAAATGTAGTGCGGAACTTAGATCAGATTCCTGCACTTTACACCGTTTCCCGAAATACCCGTCAAGCTAAACGCGCGCACGAGTATGCCGTCAACCCTATTCCTACTCGTACAGTGAAATATAGACAGTCATTGATCTCCTAACCGTCCAGACATTGGAATGCATTGCCGGCTAACGTTTTCCCAAGTAGATATAATCTCCAGTCCTTCAAGTATAATCTTCAACGTCATTTCCGTCTCTCTCCGCCCTAATTCCCATAATACATCCAAAATTCCTTTACCGAATTAATTGTGCAATGCATCAAAGGGTGATCCCTAAATTAAACTCGGTGCCTTAAAAAAAATCTCTCTGAAAGTCCGATTTCAGTCGGGGTGTCTTTTGCTAACATCTTTTGGAGTCTCGAGATCGTTGTGAGATCATCTATCTCTTCACAAAATCTTCTCCCTGACTCCCTTTTTGACTTCTTTAAAAGTTAATTGTATTCAGTAAGGGAGTTTTTGTATTCGTCCCAATTACCAAAGATTTTGTGCTCTATTGAACAATTTTCTAGTTTCCTTGCGTTTTGCCGTTAGTTCCGCGTTCCACCAAGGTGCTAGTTTTGGCCTTTTCATGTGTTGAACGGGACAGCATTGTTCGTAGACATACATTACATTGCCAACGAGTTTATTAGCTATATGATCTATACAGTCTGGGCTGCTTATTGATTCTTCTGCGCTACCTACTTCGTACTCAAGGATTGCCTGGTAAATATTCCAGTCAGTACGTTTTGGGTTTCTATACTGGCTTATGTATCTAATTGTAGTCTTTATCTCAAAAAAATATGTCTGTGATCTGAAAGTGATGCTTCTTTGGCAGGCAGGGGCTTGTTATGGTAAAATCAAGTACTTCCTGCCTGGTACTATTCATGAAGGTCGGGGTGCTGCCTTTATTTATGATCTCTAGGTTATTAGTAGTAAGATATTCTAAATGTGACTCACCTCTTTTATATTTATATTACTACTTCCCAATATAGGGTGGTGTGCATTAGCATCGCAGCCCAGGATGACTGGTATATTGTGGTTCTTACTGTATTCCACTAACTCCTTGACGCCTTGAGGTGGAGCATCTGACTCCTCACTAGGAAAATATGCTGAGGTAAGTATCGCCTCTTGGACTCCTCCTGCTGTTGGAGTTTTCATCAGAACCGCTACAAAATCTATTCTGATGAAAAGAGGCATATTTAGATAATTAATTTCAGATGACACTAGAAGTGCAGCTCCTGGCCTGTCGCTTCTTTTATCATAAATCAACTTATCCTTTTTTTGAGGAATTCCAATAATTTTACCCTTCGCGACCCTTGGTTCTTATAGGAGGGCAACATAAAATTTCTCTTTGCGAGTCTCCATGGCCGCTGCCGCAACTTTTAGGTTATTCAGGCTTTTGGCCATCTTCGGTAGGTTGCGGCATGCCGCTTCTGACTTTCTCGGCTTTAGGGCGTAGAGTCACACTCGAGAATTTGAAGCAGACTCGATGCCCCTTCTGTTTAAGCTTTTCCATTGATTGGCCATCGTATTGTGTTTGTGCCCTCTTTCCTCCTACTGAGGGCTTTCCCATTCGAGGCGCACAAACCAGGATTTTGAGCATCGATGAGGGTAGTAATATCCTCTGACGAGTCTTCTTCATGAGGGAAATATCCCGTGATTATTTCTAATCGTAGAATGTTTTCTTCCCGGACAGCCTTGATGTTGGTGGAGTCGTCCGACCTGATGCTCTCAGCTGTTCGTTCCAGCCAAAATGCAGTTTGCTCATCCAGGCAAACAGTTAGCATCCACCCTGGCTTGAGGCTAAATCCACCAAATTGTGGATTTGTACCCTCTTTGACTGCTTTTGGGATTTCGGCCAGGATGAATTTTTGGATACCAGCTAGTTGATCCGGGGTCAGAATCTTAAGCGGATGCTCGATATGTATAATACCTATCCTTATTCCTTTGACCGAGTCTCTGTAGCTAGTGCCCGACGTGAAGGGCTGAGCCTCTTCTGCAGGTCTATGCGTAACGCTTTGCTTAAGGTCTTGTGCCTCTTATTTTCATTCCCGGCAGAAGGTGGTGTTTTTAATGAGGTTCTACCTCTTTTTATCGCCTTTTTCTGTGCCGGTGCTAGGGTATCTTGCTTTGGGATGCAGGCCAGATGTATGCCTAGTTCGTAGTTTGGCCGTGCTCACGGTGGTTCTAGCGGCACCACTTAACCTCTTTTAATTTCCTGTAAGACTTAATTGCTTCAGCTCTGCTGATAGCATTTGTTCGTCTATTTGAGGCTTGCTGGCGGTTTTCCTGTCCGCTCTAAGTAGCGGTCTCTTGAACCTTTTAACGACCGAAGGATTAGCCTCTACTACTAGCGCAGTTTCTGGAGGGGTATTTGATCCGCATACCACCTGGTAATAGAGTTCGGTCAAGGTGATAACCAGCTTTTCCGTTAAATTTGAAAAAAACGCCAACTTACTTTCCTGAAACCTACGAAATCAATTTTTTATCACTTAAAAAATCTGCAAATAAAAGATATTTGGGAAATAAAACCAATAAAAAGCTACATATACACGTTGCACACATACATATGAAAATGAAAAGCGCCAAAGCTTTCTACATACTACTTTAGAGGGCTTTGAAAGCGCTCAATCTGACAAGTTGACCTAACTCTTTCAGGTGTCTTGTTCTTTCTTCTTCATAGTGTAACTTTACCATATAACAGCTGCCTCCATGCTGGCTATGATAATTGACCATACACCAGCTACATCCACGCTAACGTTAAATACAAATTGATATGATTTACCCATAGTTTCAAGTCAGACGATCTCATTATACATTAAGACAATAAATATTTACTTAAGGAAATACTGACTTGAGCCGATGGAATATAGGAGTATGTATGCACCTAATTCAACAAAGAATGAAACAACATCATGGCAACAGTATGGTGTGATGTTGTGATGCTTTGACCATATTGAATATCCACAGAATTAAGAGATTTCATGTTTAACAATTTGTTAGAATTAAAGCAATTTAAGTTAAACATCATAGCGAGATAGCATCACTGTTCCTGGTTGTTCAAAGCTCATCGTATGCGACTCAGCACATGGCCGCATCCGTCCATTTATCACGAAATCGTTGCGAAAACATAATCTCTCACATCCGGGTGAAAGATCAATCGCAAATTTGATGACGCAATGATTCGATTCCCTGGCATCAAACGCGACGCGGTAGTTTGTAAAAAACTGCTTACAATGGCAAGCATCAAAAGTTCAATGCCACACCAAATCGTCGTTGCATCCATACCCAATGCCAACAGAAAGATTTCAACACGTCAACATCGACATCATCGGCATCGGAATGAAGTACTGTCTAATCATAATAGACCTAAAATGGTACCAATACCCGACCAAATCGCTACTTCGATCACACACGCCCTCATCTCCGGTTAGATTGGTCGATTCGGTGTTCCGTAAGCAATTATTATCCAAGCAAGACCGTTTACGTAAATGCTCTTCACCGAACTGGTCAAACTACTTCGTACTCACCAAATAACAATAACAAGCTATCATTCGCAGCTAAACGGAATGACGGAGCACTTCTATCGCAAAACAGCTATACGTTGTACAAATAACGTCAGCTGGACGGAACAGTTACCGATCATCCTCTACTTTTAAACGGGATATCGGAGCAACTCCAGCAGAGCTGGTCACGGGAGCTACGCTACGCCTTCAAGCCGATATCGTAAGCGTGAATCCGTCTACAATAAAAAATCCAACGACCGAAACAGTTCGAGATCTGCGAGAGTTTATGCCCAAGATCGCACCACGTGACGTGAAATGGCATCGTCGAGACAAAGTATTCGAATGCAGTAGTTCAGGTATTCATCCGTGACGCTAACGTAGTGGGCGGTAAATCATCCATCAGGCGGCGACCTTTAAACCATTTCAAGTTTTGTGCTAAGTTCATTCGTTCATTCTTAATCAATCAGTTCAACAAAAAACCCAACAATGTCAATATAAAATAAAACTTGCTAATACAAGCCTTCATCAAATAATCATTAAAAAAAATTATTTTTCAATCGTTAAAAAGTGAAAGGGTAGAACCAACGATATTTAAATTACAATATCAATGAAATTCACTCAGAATAGAAGAAAAAATCCTTTCTGTACTGAAACTCACCTTTTATTAGGTAGGATGGATCGTCACGACATCACAGCATGGATTACATCGAAATTAAATTATTTCCTATAAAATAAAAAATTACTTCAGGTATGTAATTAGTTCATCATCATCAATGGCGCGACAGCCCAAATCGGGCCCTGGCCTCCTGAAGTCGTCGCCTCCAATCGTCTCGATACAAAGACGATGTAATTAGTTACGTATTAGATAAATTGTTGAAATTAATTAACTCCAACATCATCAGGATATTGGTCAAAAGGATTATGGGCACATGAACTTATGTAATTTCTGATTATGCATGATGTACATGACGTAATTTCAGGTTCGCATTTACAAACGAGATAAATTGGAGGCAGATTAAAATATCTGAGATTTTTTATACCATGATTCCAGGCGCCAAACTGGATATGACAATTGAACTAAGCAATTCTATATTTTTGATTTTTTTTTCTGTATAAAAGGTATATGACAAGAGTTTCGTGTATGATTTTATTCCTGTTCATTTTAATAATCATATACTCTTTAATAATGCATAAGAATTCCATGTAAACCATTCAACTCATTATTACACTACAATAATCCACTTGAATACTAGAAGAAAGAAAAACTATACGTCAACCGCATAGCGTGACAAATACAAATAAAGCTTGTAACCATGTGCTATTTAATTATATGTAATAAGGGGGACGTCGTAAAGATTTATCTAATTATTACCAGAATTCTAATCTAATCTCAAACCATCAAATGAAGAAAAGTAAATCCGGTTCACTGACTTGCCAGCGAAGCTAATTCATGAAAAAGCAGGAAAATCTACGAGTGAAAGGAAAATGCATTTTTATAGGTGCACGACAGTCGTGTTTATTATAGCATGACGGTAGAATTAAAACCGTTGCTACCGTCATGCAAGCCCGTGAGCTGTACTGGGACGAAGCTTTTTTTCTCTAGTCGAGAATCCCGAATCCTATTCATATCCGACTTCTTTTCATTTTTTTGTACAATGCACTCTAAATAGAGGGCCCACAATCTGTTTTTTTTTCTCTCTCTCTTTCATATTCCCTTTATATGCGGTATACATACACATTTTCCTGTAGGCATAAAAATTATAATCCTGAAACACCTGACGATGGGGGTGGAACTGTGATAAATTATTCCTGAAAATTTCTTCTGTTTCATTAAAATATAACTTAAAAATTTACTTAATTATGCTTTGAGGAGTAGATGAAAAATTTAAAATATTCTTTTTAAAATAGAAAAACTTTATAATTACCTAAGTAGACAGATTAAAGGTGTGAATTTCAGTTTCATAAGAATAACGGGTAAACAATGCCAATCAAATAATATGGGTTTTTATTAAATTGAATTTTTAACGCCAAAAAGGGTATTTGACATCTTAGAATTGGTTTGGTTTGAATTTAATTTTCAATCCAACCCATTTGCTGGTAATTGGTGATCCTAACAGTAAAACTAACCAACTATTCTTCAGGTTTGTTAATTTTTTTTTAATTAAAAAAAATTAATGAGTTACCGAATAAAAATGTTGCTCAGAAAAATGTGCATTTTTAAACTCTTTTTGTAGAAGAAATAAATGCTCCTGATGAATAATTATACTTTAGAGATTAAACGAAATTATGACCATAATTGGCAGAAATATTGCAATTAAAACGGATCATAAATAAAATGAAAGATTTCGCAATTCTAAGAATAACTTATTATTAACGACATAAATAGTTCATTATAATCTTTTACAACACAGATTTTTCGAATTAAATAATTTTTAAAAACTAATTCTTCCTATTACCACGTCGTCGCATTGATGCTGTACACTTTGGACAGTACCATTTTCCTTTAGGCGACTGTGTAATTCCAACACAAGGATAGTGGAACCATTCGAACGGGCACTAAAACAAGAGAAAATATTTAGTCCACACAATCGTCCAACTAAATATTATCGAGTATGAAGAACTTACAGCTTCGTTATCACAGGCAACCATATCACCATATGAAACTTGATTGCATATGCAATAGCGTGGCTCGTTCGGATCGTATGTCCATTCGCCGTCGCCTGTCTGTTCCACAGTCAATCCGTTGTCGTTAATAGCGGCTGTAACCGGATCCAAGACTGCAGTATTGATTTGAGAAGTATGTGACGATGATGTTGACGGCATCGATGATGACGATGAACTTCCATGTGATAAATTACTTGATAGTTTCCTAAAAATGTAAATCATTTTTTTTTTTCATTGATTTGTCGACTGCAAAAACTTACTTTTTATGTCGACGCTGATTATGAAACGAACTGCCTTCACGTTCGACCGCCTGAATTGCATTGTGTGCCGCACCAGCCAATTCACGTCCAATAAGTAAATCATGTGGTCCACTGCCCGATATTCCATGTATTGCTTCGTATGATGCTTTCAAACTTGCAGTTCGTCGTCCTTGCGGCATTTGTTGTGTTGCTACGATTGCTTGGCTTGCAGCTGCAGCAATTGCGTTACCTAGACAAGACATAATTGTTAATAACTTGATGAAATTTTGCATAATTCAATTTTATAACTCACCAGCGCCAATATGTTGTAGACTATACGATACGGGAGGATTTGGTGTTGTGGGAATTACGGAATGATGTCCTAAATTTGGTGTAGTTGGACGGACTACTGGTTGAGGTGTTGGCGGGACTAAAGTACTGTTACTGATTGCCTGACGTTTTTCCGTACCGCCACTTGAACTGTCACGTCTCTTTTCCGGTTTGTGACGATAGCTTCTATAATTGGAAATTATGAAATTTCTGTGTAGAAATATTTGGTATATATTTCAAAAATTATTTAGGAAAAAAAATCTGGGCGAAAGTCGGCGGTTGAATTGGGCATAATTTAAGAAAATTAGTTGATAGATTTGAATTCATGACCGAGCTAGATGGACTCAGTTTTCTGTTCAAGCGATACAACGAAATCGAATTATGTTTCTATGTCGATGGAAGCCAGGGCCACGTAAGTAAATACGACTACATCAATAGAAGACAGCTTAGCCAATACTGGTTGGGGATTAGGAGCTAAATGGAACTCGCTGTGCTAGATTGACTACTTGCGGAGCTAAAACAAACAATAGCTGCTTATACATTAATAAAAAATTTCTAAATAAATTCAACTAAATCGTCGCTAGCTGTAAAGACACATCGAAGGTGGTTTGTAAGACTGTCAGTACATGAGCGAATCATTGATAAAGATTTGGGAGTTTGAAGCAATTAAAATCCCTACACATGACAATTTAGTTGAAGAAATTATTTTAAAATCTCCACTCTTGAAGAAAAATTTCACAGGTGCTACTTCTGAGGACTATTATAAAACTTAAATGAAAGTTCAAGAAAATTTGGAGCATTTCACTGTTTAAAAAAATTCATTTTAAGAGATGAAAGAAATTAACTATTACGACAGAAATACCTAGAACACATGAATCACCAAATTCGAAAAGGGCTCTTGTCGGTTTATTCAAATTTTTCAGTAGACACAAGAAACTGAATTTCTGCGAAACTGAATGGAATCTAAGAGAGGAAATTTTTTTTTGAAAGCGCTAACGATTGGAATTTTTTTTTTTAAATATTAGGTTGTTGCAGATGAAATGGCGACTTTGCTAGTGAAATTTCAAACAACTTTAAATCTTATAAAATTAATTTTATTAATCAAAATAGGTACCAGCAGATGCAATACACTTTTCACAACGAGATACAAGTGCATTTATGCCAGTTTCGTAGAAGTTAGACTTTCTAAACTGAAGAAATTCCTCGAAGGCATTTTTGATGGTTGCTTCATTGTTAATTTGTTTCGCCGCCAAAAAATGATCCAAATGTTGAAAAAAGTGGTAATCGTTTGACGAGAGGTGTGGTGAATATGGTGGATGAGGAAGAGTCTCATACTGCAACTCGTTTAATTCTTGATACATGAGGCCGTGCGTTGTCATGAAGCGGTATAGCTCCATCTCTGTTGATCAATCTAGGCCGTTGAACGCGCAATTTCTGGTACATTTCATCGAGTTGGGTACAATACTTCTCTGCATTAATGGTTTCACCACGTTGCAAACAGAAATAGTGATTAGCGCCATCTGCAGACCACCAAATAGTCACCATTATCTTCATCGGATAAAGACTTTGTTTCGGCATGTGTTTCGGGGCCTCATCAGCATCTAGCCAATGTGCCGATCGTCGACGATTGTCGTACAATATCCACTTTTCATCACATGTCACTATTATGTTCAGAAACGATTTGCTTCTGTTCCAGGAGAGCAAAGAACTGCAAATTTCCATTCGACGCGTCATGCTTTGCTCAGTAAGCTCATGCGGAACCCCTTTCTCAAGCTTTTTGACTTTTTCAAGCTGTTGCAAGTGCCGGGAAACTGTCGAATAGTGTACGCCCAGTTCCTCTGCAATGTCCCTTACAGTTTGGCGTGAGTCAGACTCCACTAGTAAACGCAGCTCGTCGTTGTCTAACCACATGGCTCACTTTGAAGGGTCATATCGCTGTGTGGTTCGTTCGCTTACTGTGTCAGCTCCAAATGCCCTGTTGATGTTTTTGGTTGCCACCCTTGCGTTGTGGCCAAGTTTGAACTCGTAAGGAAAACGTAACCGTTTTTGACTCGATTCCATGTTTTTTTTTTCTCCAATCTCAATGAAATCCAAAACTGAAATGATTCCATGACCAAATATAGAAGTATTTATACTTCAATATTCATTACTACCAGAGCCACCTGGCGGCAGTTTGAGACATGAAAATCGCAAACTAACTTCATTTCATCACGAAAGTCGCCATTTTATCTGCAACAACCTAATATAAGAGTTTCGAAAAAAACAGCTGTTACAGTTTTCCGAGATGAGTCCTTATCTAATAACTTAGGCTGTTTTAGTAACAATATTGCATAGTTAAAGAAAGATTATCATCGCCCGCAGAGGGGTAGTTGTAGGATGCGGATTTACTAATTCCTGGAGCTATCTTTGCAGACTAGCGACTCCACGGACTTGAACTAATCATCCCCCTGTGGGATGAGGGCAGTAGAATTCACCCACATGGCAAATGGACACTCACTGGATCATGGGTTTATCACCCATGATCTTAAATCCTAACTGATACGAGAAACGGATACAGCGCCTCGGATACGGACAGATTTTACGGTAACGAGTTTTGGCATTCGAAAACGGACTATGATTGGCTTCTGGAATCATCTCTTAACCCGATGTCAACCAACGAACACCCGACTTGAGGCAGAACTACCGCGATGCTCATATACAGCTTAAAAAGGCTGCTAGATGCGACAAGAGAAAGGCCATTGAAGATCTGGCCAACAAGGCAGAATCTGCGGCTTATCTAGGGGATATGGCATCACTATTCAAAATCATGAAACAATTGACGAACAGGAGTTTCACCGCCAACCACCTGGTGAGAGATGTCAATGGAACTCTCCTTAATATGAGTGAACACCAGTTGCGGCGATGGAAGGAATACTTCTCTGATATTTTAAACGTCTTGTCAGAGAACATATTCCAGAAACAGAACAACTACCAAACATCCAACCACAACAATCCTCTATTAGGGACGATTCCCCAGATAAGGAAGAGATAGTTTCCGCCATTCGGTCAATGGCGGGAAGGAATGCCCCAGGTATAGACGGACTACCACCCGAACTCCTAAAAGCGAACCCGGAAATAACAGCCACTATACTCCTTCTACAGGTGTGGAATGAAGGAAGATATCCGACTGAATGGAAGGAGGGCATCATTGTGAAAATTCCGAAGAAGAGCGACCTTCGGGATTGTGGCAATTGGCGTGGTATATGTCTACTTACTGCCGTATCAAAAATTATGGCTAAGGTAATTCTCAATAGGATTAGTGATGTCGTGGAGAGCACTCTCGAAGTTTATCAGGCTGGATTCCGTAAAGGGTCGTCTTGTACCGGCCACACAAATACGAGAAAAAAAAAAGAAGCCTACGAAAATGCAAGGTGTCGCGTCTTGCTTAGAGGAGAGCTGTCCGAGAGCTTTCCTGTGCGAACGGGTGTCAGACAAAGATGCATATTATCGCCAGCCTTGTTTCTGGTGGTAATAAATGACATCTTGAAAGCTACACTGGAAGGTGGGGATGGTAAAGGTCTTCAATGGAGACTATTTAGCATCTTAAGTCACCTTGATTATGCTGATGACGTGTGTTTCCTTGCACATAACCGTTTGGACTTAGGGTCAAATGTTCGCTCGTTGCATACCAAATGCAAAGATGTGGGACTGAAAATAAATGTGCGTAAAACCAAGTATATGCACATGGGTTCGAACGCAAGCACAACGATTGTTCTTAACGGACAAGATATGGAGGAGGTGCAAGATTTTTGTTGTCTGTCCAAGCATTGTCAGCATGGACGGCGGAGCCGATAAGAATATTGAGGCTCGCATAAATAAAGCTCGTCAGGCCTTCGGTATACTTTCCCCGAAGCTGCGAGTTTTTGACGCATGCGTCAAGTTCGTGGTGTTATATGGTTGCACTACGCGGAAAGTGACTGTTCGACTTACCAAGAAACTGCAAACTTTCGCGAACCAATACCACCGACGCATTTCAGGAATATTCTGACCAGAAGTGATCTCTAAGGACGAACTTTGGAGTACAACTGGTCAGACTAAGGTATTGAGATTCAAAGGCGGAACTAGCAGCGGATCGGTCACACTTTGAGGAAACCAGAGTGAAACATCGCCAAACACGCTCTGGATTATAATCAAGAAGCAAGCAGTTTTTTTTTACAGAATGATTTGTGTTATAGGCAATTTCGGCCTTTATGTGCAATGCACAAACACGTCATGGAGAGAAGGAATGGGATTGGGAAGGAATGGGATTGGGAAGGAATGGGATTGGGAAGGAATGGGATTGGGAAAGAATGGGATTGGGAAGGAATGGGATTGGGAAGGAATGGGATTGGGAAGGAATGGGATTGGGAAGGAATGGGATTGGGAAGGAATGGGATTGGGAAGGAATGGGATTGAGAAGGTAGGGGAAAGGGAGTGAGAACGACCGTAACGAATGGAGAAGCTGGTATGTTTTTCAATTGTACTGGCTGCTACTGACAAATATTTGCAGATGTAATGGGGGACTGCATCCCCAGTAGCAACTGAAAATTCATGCTTAAAAAAATCCCACTGTCTGGAGTGGGAATCGAAACCACGATCTATTGACTGTGAAGCAATCACAGCTGTCCACTACGCCACGAAAGCCTCAAGTTGAGCGGGAGGCCGGAGGAATAAACAAGTCTCGGCAACAACTTAAGGCCGATGCTTAGGATCGCGCCTTGTGGAAGAGAGTTGTTTCTGCCTTATAGGGGGGGAGGTCTTAACAGGAATTTAATTGATGTATGCTACGTATGAGTGTAGCTGAATTCGTGTGACTCTTTTGAAGCACTCGTTTAGATTGACTCGATTAAGTGAGTAACTCAACGAAAAGAGTCTGATTTCCCATCGCTAATGGTAGGGGGTAAAAGGTGTGAGGGGATTGAAATAAAACCAAAAGCAGATTACGTCCCGTTATTAAGTTAGATTCGGACAGACACACAGAGAACAATTTCAGATATATATATTTTTATGCTTAGTTATTGTTTAAATAAAGTAAAGCACTAACTGCAGGCATTTATAAACAAATAACAGACAGACACCACAATTACATTTATATCAATAGATAAAATTTAAACTGGACGCAAGCCTGGCTTCAGTTTTTTTTCAGGTTTTCAGTGAAAACATCAAATGAATTTGTAATTCGACACCTCTGATCCCGATACAAACCCAATATGGCCGTCGTCGGTAGAGAGGAGCCTTAACGAAAACATGTCTATACTGTACGGCAAGTTGATATGTTCTGTTTCCACCAGAGTACAACAGAGTAGGACAGCTCAGCTAAAAATGCGACCCGGCTCCGAAAATTTGCCGAAAACACACTCGTGTTTCATCGCCGATACGTGTGCTTCCTCTCTCTCACGCTTACAGTGAACATTTAATGTGATCTTTCCATTTCATTCTCGCAAAGATTTTTTTTTTATTAGATAAGAGCAAGCGAAAAATATCGAAAACATTGAGCGGAAAGAGAATCGTCGACCACCCGCCGACCATCACCCGCGCACCCGCCGTCCAAATTGAATACGACGCGAGCAAAAGCTGTAAGAACGCCAGGTACGAGAATGAGAGGTAAGAAGTGTCGCGGACTCGGCGCACATGTTTCACCAAAACTAAAAACCGGAATTTGAGGCGAAGCACGTGACAAACATGTTAACTCGGGCAAGTATACGAGTGGTCCTACTCTGTAAATGTACTCTGGTTTCCACTTACCAAGAAAAATAATGTAATCAAATGTCAAACTAAATCAAATATGTGTGCGTGTGAACGGGGAAAAGTGATTCGGAATCTCGTTCTTAAATAACTTAATGTGAACATACTATTAAAGTTCACTCGCGATATAGATCTTAAGGTGCGTCCAGACGATGTCTCATATAATGCGCATACTTTTTACAACAAGCGCACAAGCAAACCGTCTTTAAAACCACACAAGCAAATCGTGCGAAATATATATAAGTCGGGGATCTTTGCTTGTACGTTTTTGAGGACGTTTTGATTGCGCTTTTGTTGTAAAAGGCATGCACTAAGAGCACGAAAATGAGGCATCGTCTGGACGCACCTTAAGATCATTCAATTACGAACTAAAAATACTGTGTAAAAAGCACATAAACTGACAACCATCAGTCTACTATTCTATCTTCTTCTCCAATGGCTCTACAGCTCAAATCGGGTCTTGACTTCCTGACCTTTACGTTCCATAATATTTTTTATTTGTTATTGTGAAAGGGTTCGCACCAACCCCTAGAAAAGTTTTTTTCCCCTAAATCGTGGCAGTCCAGAAATACTTTTCAGCATAGGAAATACCTTTGAAATTCCGAATTAATAAAATTTAAAAAAGGGTAAATTAAAACCATTTTCATTTTGATAGGATGATGTACTTTCACTCTGCTTGCTTTCTAATTCTTAAAGTTCAAATCAAACTTAAACTAGGGTGAAGCCTATCGAGTAGAGTATTGGTCTACAATGCAAAAGGACCATCACGGTTTCTATAGACTCCCTAGAGCATCGCAGAAATGTCGTAGTACTAAGCATTTACTACCGCTACTTTCATGGTAAATGCAGTGAGGAACTTGCTAAACTTATTCCACCTCTGTACACATTTCCTAGAAACACTCGCTTCAAGCGCACACAAGTTAACTGTTAAGCTTCCAACTTTCCATACAGTGAAATGAAGGCAGTCATTCATACCCCGAACATCTAAGCTTTGGAATGCATTGCCAGGAGCTGTATTCCCATTGTCATACGACCTTCGACGTTTCAAACTCAACGTCCACCGGCATTAGGCTTTTCCCCCTTTTAATCCCGTTTAACCTTAACTCCTTTTTTTCCCTTACCGACATGACTGTGTTACATTAAAGGGTGACTCCTAAGCTGTGTTCGGCTACGTAAAAAAAACCCATGGTTACCTCAATCTACGAAAATGAAATAAAATCGGTCGTGCGGAACGCTAACAAGCAAAAAGTAATGGAAAAATGTTTAAAGCCCTGAAGGTTTAGGAATTAAATGCCGGATTTTGGCTGTAGCGCCTTTGTAGAACATGGCATCAAAACAAATACCAATATTGTAGTAACCTCCCAACAAACATAAAACCTAAAAAAAAATCGTGCAACATTGGAACTGACCGACTGTCCTTGTGCGAGTGATGATTATTGCTAGCGATCGATCCAAAGTAACGATTTTCCTTCTGATTTCCTGTGCTCGATATCGTGCTGGTTCCGTCCAATTCCAACGATCTTTTCTCGAGAATTTCTGTTATTCCATTGTTGTCCGCCTCCAATTCGCACTTGAAATTGAACAATTCGCTATCAAGTTTCCGTAAATATCGTTCGACTAGTTCGTGCATTTGTGTGGCAAGCGATACTTTCTCGTCGGCATCTTCCAGAACTTTGTAGTAGTCCTTGCGCAACGTTTGGAATTCCGAGTCCGCATCTATACCTTGCAGGTCGCCTTTTTTACATTGCGAGAAGAACGTGCGGGAGCGTTTCTCTAGAGTGTCCACATTATCTGGGAAAAAAACCAATCCGTGAAATGTATTACAAAAGTTTTCCATTCAACGGAGCTCGTCAACTCACTTTGCACAGACAAGTCCATTTCTCGCATCTCTGTGAAACGATCTCGAAGCTCCTGCGGTAGGTGCTCGATCACTAGAAAAATTGTTTGAATGGAAAATAAATTGTTAAGCACACCAACCCAGGCACAACATTTCTGACAGTTGGGCAAACAACTTTGGAGCACCCAAAACAAAGACCATTTCGATCGGAAATTTTACTGAATACGTACTTTCCAAATAGTCCTCCAGGTACAGCATGACCCTCTGATTGAGTTAAAACAGTTCAGAAACTTTATTTCGACTCGAAATCGTTAAAAACGCAAATTATAAAACTAACTACCCGAACGCGTGTATCCAACTGACAGCAGTCAGTCTTGGATGCTAGTACTACGCACATATGTTGTGGAATGTGTGGATTTCAAATTCAGGTTGTTGTTCTATTACAATTATTTGTTTATGTCACGTTTGAGGTTAGAAAGGAAGAGTGTAAACAGTAAATACAGGCGGGTATTATCTACATCTTCCATGAATTCTCGGACATCACGAATTCGCGTTTCGAGCGGTAGAATAAGCTCGGACAGTTTTTTAGCTGCAAATAATCAAGACCGTTAGCTTATAGTTTGAAGAATAAATGTTACTCGATTTAAATTACATGCTAGCATATTTGGTCCTGTAACGCCAACAATAATACGTTTCCTGGCTCGAAGAATTGCCTCATTCAAAAGAATTTTATGCCCCAAATGAATCCGATCGACAATGCACATTGAATATTGCGCTTCCTCAAATTCAAATCATCGTCGCGCGTAATATTCCTCCATACAAAATTTACCCCTCTGTAAGAATTATCCGCTCGTAAAATTGCCGGGATTCCGGATAAAATTGCAATTATCCGCTCGTAAAATTGCCGCGATTCCGGATAAAATTATCCGCTCGTAATATTCCTCCATACAAAAATGTACCCCTCCAAATCTTTACCATATGAGGAAAATTACGAGCGGATAATTCTGACAGATAAAAATTTGTAGGTAGTAGACAATTGTCACTTTCACAATTGTGCTGTTCTGCCAAGTTTTTTTTGTGATGGAGCGTTTTTTCCGTGCCAATCCTGTTTTCTGAAACTCGCTATTCAGCCAAAGTGCTCAAAACTAATACTAAACATAACTAAAGAACATCACAAAACTTCCATAGAACGTTATATAACTTTTACCTTTTGCGAATAATAACTATACGGATGAAAATACAAAACTAAACCCATCCATCGTTGGTTTTCTACCTTAAATATTAGAAAAAGGCAAACGAAAATATTGATTGTTCACTTAAAAGGTATTGTTCCTATTTTTCTTTATTTTATAACTTAATTCCGTTTTTCCCTTAGAATTGATTTTGTTCATCTTAATTTTCACAATGAGGAAACGAGAAATTCAAAGTTTTACCTTGAAGTTGAACGATCTAAAGGAATACGATGCAATCAAGCAAGAAAAACAGGCGTTGAAGACGCAGGAGAAGCCCGATGAATTATCGACATCGTCGACACAACCGCCAATTGCAAAAGTTGCCCCAAAAACAAAACAGGAAATACGGGAACGTATAGGACTTAATGACTCGGTATAAAGATAATAAATGTGACCCAAGGATAGATTGAAATAACAATGTTTTCTTCGTAAGCTCAGAAATTTTGAGCTTAACAAAGGTTATCCTATGTTTGGGTAAGTATCATTCTTCAAACTTAAAAAAAAGGCTCCAAAACTCGAAATATAGTTGGAGAAGATGTTTTCTCCGCAATGATTCTCTTAAGCGTATCTTTCCGTCTTCAGGATCATTGTAGTGTGATCCAAGCTGAAGTGATGGCGATAAAAAAGCATTGGCCTGGCTGAAGTCTAATGTAGTATGACCTAAGGATATTGTCATCTTCACTAATAGCCAGGCTGCTATTAAATCCCTGGAGTCAGTCATGTCTACATCCAAAACTGTTCTTGATAGTCGCGCATCTCTGAGGGACATGACTGAATAATTCAACATTCGTCTGTGCTGGGTGCCAGGACATAAGGCCATTCCAGGGAACTTGCCCGGCACGATACCACCTTGCAGATTCAATCTGAGAAAGAGATGCTGAGTATGCCTCTCGCAACTTATAAGCTGCAACTTAAGTTGAATGCGATTAGCAAAGCCAACGAAAGGTTGTAACACCTTTCGTTTGTTTGTTTATACCACCAGACAGATTTGACCTTTGCTGGATCTGAAACGCTCCGGTAGACTGATCTCGCTAAGAAGGCAGATGATCAGCTCCATAGTAGGAGTTGTTACTGGACACTGCCTGATAGAGAAACATGCAGACAGGCTTGGAATTCCTTTTAATGATCTTTGCTGGAGCTGCAAAGATGAGGAAGGAACGATTATTCATCTATTATGCACTTGCCCTGCTCTCTGTAGGAAAATGAGACGCCATTTAGCTGCACACTTCTTCGATAGCCTTGATAATCTTGCAAATATGAAAACCAGGAGCCTTCAACGCTTCATAGAAAGCTCCGGTTCGTTCACAGGGTAAGAGTCGTTTCTGAGATCCTGTGGCATCACAACACACCAGCTAATGGGTCTATGTGCCCCAGACTTGTGTCCATTCGGAAATAGCCCAAACAAATTTATTATAAAAATAATGTTTTAAAATCAAAGATCTACATAGAACCATATCTTGCTAGATTGACGAGTGTTCTAGCCTCTGGCCCTAATTGTGAAAAATGCGTGAAAATTACCGAACCCCTAACTTCTAGGAGCGGAACGGGCCTGTCCGGCCAACCCGTGGAGACGGGTCGTGGGCGCCAGTAACTCTATTCTTAGGCCCCGTCCCTTGCCCTTTTCTCACCGGGCTGAGTTACAAGTCCGGGAAGGCTTATTGAATAGCAAAAAAAAAACTTATCGTCGGTAGCCTGCCTGGAAAACGTCACGAAAATATTCACACATTCAATCGTAAAGGAAAAGAAAACGAGAAATCGATTTATACAAAAAAAAAGAAAAAAAAGAATGCCCACTGGCCTTATTCTTCTAAGATCCTAGCTACGCTCTACGTTAACTTTTCTATTCAAACAAGCAAATGATCCCTAGCTAAGATTTACTTGAATTTATCCCGCGAATAGCTGCTCGTTGGGGGCCTTGTCGAATCTCCCAGGTATCGATGTAGGTCACCGTTCTTGAATTCTCCGATCGCGTTGTTCGCCGTCCTTTCGTCCGTTGCTGGTCTACGTCTCGTTTCACTTTCGCACAGATTTTACACAAACTACCCACTTGTGGTACTTTTTGTTAAAAACAAAAAAAAAATCTTTAATTAGCCACTTGTAAAGAAACTTCTATCTTCGAGCTCGCGTTCTACTCCTGTCTGCTTGCTGGTCACTCCAAAAAAGAGGACGAGCTGGCTTCGTTTTTCCCCAATAAGTTTCAGGCCGGAATCCTCAACGGCTTTCTTTTTGGCCTTGAGAGGCTTATTTTCCCATTTTTCAAATGTGTACGTTGAACTTTCTTTGTCATGAACTTTCATGGCCCATTTACTTTTTCCCCCTCTTGGAATTCTTGGGAGAGGACCGCCCCTATTCCGAAACCGGAAGCGTCGGTATGGACCAAGAATGGGATCCTAAAATCCGGACACGCTAGGATTGGTGCTTCCACCAGTAGTGATTTAATTTGGTTGAAAGCCTTTTCACATGCCGAGTCCCAGTTGAATTTTCGATGTTTTCTTAACAGATCCGTGAGCGGCGAGATTGCTGTCGCGAAATTGGGCACAAAACGCCGGTACCAGGATATCATTCCAATGAAACGTCTAACCTCCGTCACCGTATTCGGTTTGGGCATCTCATCCATACTCTTCACCTTATCCGGGTCGACCTGGAGCCCCTTTTGATTCATCACATAACCTAAGTATTTAAGTTCCGCCCTGCAGAACTCACATTTTTCATGATTCAGTACGAGCTCGGCGTCGGTAAGTCTTCGTAACACTTCACTTAACACTTCGAGGTGTTTTTTGAATGTGGGCGGGACGATGACGATGTCGTCTAAGTATACGAATACATAGGAGTCGAACGCCGCTCCGATTACCCTGTCGATAAATCGTTGCCAGGTTGCTGGTAAGTTGTGTTGAGTAGAACGGCGCCAAATTTTTCTTTATGAAAGCCAGTTTCATCGCCTCGGTGCAAGTACTACTTAACCTTCCGAATAGCCTTAGCATTACGCTGACAAACATGCCAATGCTTTCGTTGCTCCCTTGTGTTCGGTGCCGAATCTCCTCTAGAAGCCTGTCGTTATAATCCGGTAGAAGGAACTCCTCCTTCAGCCTCCACACCAGTTCATTCCAATTTTGTAGGAATGGTTTATTGGCCCGGAACCAAATCAGAGCCTTGCCGTCGAACAGGTCAATTGCCGATTGGAAGAGATCCAACTCGGAACAGCCCCGTGCTTCTCGTACCTCCTCCACCCGCTCTAAGAAACAACTCAGGGATTCCCTGGACGAGCCGGAGAATTTCACGGCCCACTTATAAATTGGCACTGTTGGTAACCGTGTGTCCTTGTGTTCGTAAGTCTGAGCCATTTCCTTGGGTGTTTTGGCCGATGTTCCGGGTTCTGGAATTGGCCTTGACTTGATCGGCACTTGGTCCAACAACGCGAAGTTCGGGGAGTGTTGTAGCTCGTCTCTTTTCCCAGGTGGGAACGGTGATGAGGTACCTCCTGGTGGTCTGAACTCTGACTGCCAACTCATAAGTCAACTCCTCTCCGGTTAGCCGGTTCACTTCTGCCCTCTCCATTCTCTACTTCACCAATCTAGCGGACGATCGTATGACCAGTGCCTTCACTTCCTGACCCAAGCCGATTTAAAATTTGATTGTACCTGTCTTCCGCTCTACCACCACATATGCTTCTATAGTAAAATCTTCTCGAGCCAAAATGCCAACCTTTTAAAGTAATATCGCCGAATTAGAAAAATTTATCGCCGAGTTAGAAGAATTTATCGCCGAATTAAAAAAACTTATCGCCGAATAGAAGAATTTTCGCCGAATTAAAAAAATTTTCCGCCGAATTAGAAAAAATTTCGCCGAATTAGAAAAAATGTTCACCGAATTAGAAAAACTTATCGCCGAATTAGAAAATTTTTCCGCCGAATTAGAAAAATTTTCGCCCCACGTTGGGCGCCACCGAAAAACCTCCCGTCAGTATTTGCAAATTAACGACTTCTAGTTGAGTTTCTTGCAGGCTCCTCTCTAAAGACTACGTGAATTGACATAAGTCGTTCCATTAGTAATGGGGACAAATTGTCCCACCTCCTTGCGGATATGGGAAAAAATTTCTTAAACTTCCTGTCTCGAGGACATCCTTCTGCATGCACCCCATTACGTTTAGCTCCTCTCCACTCCCCGTAACACCCATGTCATCCAGCTGCTTGATGTCTACATGTCCTGAATATTCGGCTAAGATATGACGCCAGATATCCGATGTCGCTCAAAAACGAATCCCGCCGTCTCACTCAGACTCCGTTTGTGGAGAAACTCATTTATGCTGCCGTGGCCGTCGAAAAAAAAGTTAACTTAGAGGAAATCAAAGTTCAAGGCCCCTCTTGCAAAATGTGAGTCGATAATTAGTTTTATTAGCCCACGTAAGGTTCTCGAAGTTCTTATTCGCAAAGGCTCCTCTTCGCAACCTCATCGTAAGATAACCAATCGCTAAACAACAATAGGAGCCCCGTCAGCGTCGATATCTCGACACCAGCCTGCGGCTAGCTCCATTCCTGAACGGTCGAAATAAGAGAAGTAGCATATGCCGATGACATGAACATACTTGCAACACCTCTGGAGAATAGTAAGGTTAGCTGGACTACGTATTAACGAAAATAAGACAAAAGTTTTGACACAAACTATGAAAAAGACTCCAATCAGACAAAATATTACAGTAGGGGACTATAATCTAGAAAACGTAGAGAACTTAAAGGCAAACTTATCCAAGGATAGAAACGAACCCTTCGAAATCAAACGGAACATAGTGCTGGAAAATAAGACGCTTTATTTGGGACTTTCGATAATTAAAAACAAGAACGTACACTGGAAAACTAAATTAAAAATTTTGAAATGCGCAAGAGATTTTTTAATTTAAATATAACTACAAACTTTATTTATTGCCTTAAAGCTTAACTCAAACCCTTTTTTTTACTATAACGCTGACTCTCTCGCTTCCGACTGTCGATCACACGACGTATTGGCTTACTGAATCTCCTATTCGCTTATCGAATCCGGCCTGTCGATCACAGGAGTTACCCGCTTACAGTTGCTTGTTGAACTCCGCCTGTCGATCACAGGACTTATTTCTGCCTACTGATCACAGGACTTAATCGCTTATTGTCGCTTGTTGAACTCCACCTCTCGATCACAGAGCTTACTCCTGTCTGTCGATTACAGGACTCTGCCTGTCGATCACAGAAGTTACCCGCTTACTGTCGCTTGTTGAACTCCGCCTGTCGATCACAGGACTTACCCGCTTACTATCGCTTGCTGAACTCTGCTTGTCGATCACAGGAGTTACCCGCTTACTGTCGATTGTTGAACTCCACCTGTCGGTCACAGGACTTACTCCTGCCTGCCGATGACAGGACTTACCCGCTTATTCTCGATTGTTCAATTTCGCCTATTGATCACAGAGTTTACTCCTGCCTGCCGATCACAGTACTTGTCCGCTTATTGTGGCTTGTTGAACTCCGCCTGTCGATCACAGGACTTACTCCTGCCTGCCGATCACAGGACTTACCCGCTTACTGTCGCTTGCTGAATTCCGTCTTTCGACCACAGGACTTTCCCCTGCCAGTCGATCACAGGACTTACCCGCTCCCTGTCACTTGTTGAACCCCACCCGTCGATCACATGACTTACCCGCTTACTGTCGCTTGCTGCTGAGCTCCACCCCAACCGCCGACCACACGGCACACTTGGTCACTCATCCCGGCAGTCGATCGCATTGCACACTCGTCCATCGCACTCGCCTGCCCACTCCCCTACTCGCTTCCTAGCTTCGACACTCCTGTCCAAGTATCAACTCCCTGCCTGCTTTCAGGAATGCTCGCTCTTTTTATACCCAGTACAACCAACCGTTTCGAGTGTTCGCTGATGTACACCATATAGCATAATTGGACTTCATGTGCGCGTGTAATTCTCTCGTTCATTAAAAGACTTGTAGGTGTTCGCTGTCAGTTTCTTCTATAAATCATTCCCTTGTCATCCGAATCTTTTCCTCCTCGACTGTATATTTGTTGTTGCTTTCACTAATGGACAAGAGTGTGAGTGTTCTTTCTGCAGAACCGCTGCCGGCTGAAGACATCGAACACTTGATGAGCGACACAGTGTGGCAATGTAATTGAACGGGACCCGAGCCCGTGTGTATTTTGTTGTTGCTTTATTTACTGCTTGGTTTCGTTCTCGGTGATGAACTCAGAGGTATTCATCTTTTTACTAACATAGCGTTGTTGTTGGATCCCTTGAACATTCGGTGAGCAGCATAGTGTTCGCACGCGTGCACGTATTTGCATCGTTGGTTCATGCGATGAACAAGTAGAGCTGATATGTAACAATATGTACAGTGACCGACAAAAGTCTACATACGACCCCTATTTTCGCTACTTGACGAGCGCCATGGCACTAATTAAAAAAGTAATGATGCAATTATGTTCGAAGTCTATTTTAATTGATATTTAACAAAAAAACTTTTCTCCTATATAAAAAATATAAAATGCATTGACAAAAGTCTACATACGGCTAGGTAAATCATTCTTTATGAAACTATGCAGTTTTGTTTTATAACGGGAAGTACCGTTTATCAAGTCTTGGAACTTGCGCTTCGCGTTAGGCTACAGTTTGGACAGTTTCGATAAGGCCGCAGCAGTGACGATATGTTCTTGGAAGGAAATCTCATCAGAAGTACGGTGGTAAAACATCAAAACGAAAGAAAGTCTTTCGGAGAAATAGCCAAATTGAATTTAAGTAAATCGACAGTTCAAACCATATTCAGCAACTACAAAAGCAGGTTCTCTGTTGCAAACAAGCCGCGCAGTGGTCGAAGCTGGTTCGCAGAGATGTCTCCTTTATTTTGAAAGAAATGAACCAAAACCCAAAGGCGCATGCCAGAATTGGCGGAGGAAATAGCAAAACGAACAGGAACCACGGTATATCCAAGAACAGTTCAAAGAACATTAAATAATAATGGTTATCACAGCTGAACACTACACAAAAAACCCCTTACAAGCGAAAAAAAATCGCAAACTTCGCTTAGAAAAAAAAAGCCAAAAAGCATTTAGACAAAGGGCTTAATTTTTGGAAGAAGGTTTTATTCACCGATGAATCGAAGTATAACATATTTGGAAGTGGCGGTAGAGTTAAAGTTTGTAGAAAGGAAAACACGGTAATGGGCCCGAAACACCTAATTCCTACAGTCAAACATTGCGGTGGCAATGTGATGGTTTGAGGTGCTGTCGCAGCGTCGGGTGTAGGAAATTTGGTGTTCATTGATGGTGTCATGGATCGCCGTCTCTACAAAACCATCTTCCAACACAATTTAAGGGAATCGGTCGATAAGTTGGACCTTGGTGAAAGCTGGATATTCTAATAAGACAACACCGCTCAAATCGTGAAGGACTGGCTACTATATTATATGTATATAAGAAAACACGACATTAGAAGTACTACAATGCTAAAGGAGAAGCTTATTGAGGAATGGGATCAAATAACGCCTGAAAAGTTAGAAAATTTGGTGGCATCAACGCCAAGACGCTTGCAGGCAGTTATAGATGCCCATGGTGGGCCAACAGAATATTAATATTAAGTTTTGAAATGAAATGTAAATTCCTTAATGAAGTTTTTGGTGGATCTCATGGTCGTACGTAGACTTTCGTCAATCCTATTTTTTAGTTTCTTTATGAATAGATTGTTATGTTTGTATTGGAGAAAAGGTTTTTTTTGTTACATGTCAATAAAAATAGATCATAAACAAGACTACATCATTACTTTTTCAAATAGTGCTGTTGCGAAAACAGCGAAAATAGGGGCCGTATGTAGACTTTTATCGGCCACTGTATATAAAATGATTATAAGACCTGTGGTATGCTATGGCAGCGAAACGTGTACATTAACTCAGGCTTCCGAAAAAAAGAAAACTCGATCTGAAGAATACGATAAAATAGAGAATTGTATGCTATCTTCGATAATCGAGAAGTATCAACTCTCATAAAATTCAAGAAGCTACAATGGTCATGTGGAGCGAAAGGGTGAGTGGGAAGAATGTCAAACCCTCACTTAAGAGCAAAGTCGATGGATAAAGACCAGTTGGAAAACCACGGAAGTGCTGGGATTCTATTAACGCAGACAGAAAATCATAGCTAAGATTTTCAAACTGGTTGACGCGGTCACTGAACCGAGAAGGATGAAGGCGGAGTGTACTGCAATCCTAGACTATAGCTTCATCGTAAGTAAGTAAGTAAACAATATAAAGAGTGGCAGCGTTAAGCGAGATTATATATGAAATGCTTTACGTAAGAGAGGTATTCCAGATAAGGTCATAGCTATGATTAAACAATCCTACGAAGATTCAAGGTGTCGTGTCTTACGTAGAGTTTCTGGTGGTAAATGACATCTTAAAAGCTGCATTGGAAGGCTGGGAAGGTAAAGGTCTTCAATGGAGACTATTTAACATCTTAAGTCACCTTGATTAAGTTGATGGCGTGTGTTTGCTTGCACATAACCGTTCGGACTTACAGTCAAATGTTCGCTCGTTGCGTTCTAAATGCAAAGAGGCGGGACTGAAAATAAATGTGCGAAAAACCAAGTAGCACATGGGTTCGAACACAATCACACCGATTGTTCTTAACGGACAAGATGTGGAAGAGGTGCAAGATTTTTGTTATCTCGGAAGTATTGTCTGCATGGAGAGCGGAGCCGAAAAGGATATTGAGGCTCGTCTAAATAAAGCTCGTCAGGCCTCCGGTATCCTTTCCCTTCCTGGAGGTAAAGAGAGATCTCCCTTCACACGAAGCTTCGAATTTTTGACGCATGCGTCAAATCCGTGTTGTTATATGGTTGTTCTACGTGGAAAGCGGCCGTTCGACTTACCAAGAAACTGCAAACTTCCGTGAACCAATACCTGCGACGCATTTTAGGCATTGAGATTCAAAGGCGGGAGTGGCAATGGATCGATCAGACTTTGATGAAACCAGAGCGAAACATCTCCAAACAGGCTCTGGATTATAGTCCTCAAGGAAGACGTCGGGTTGTTCGACCATGTAGCACATGGAAGCGAGCAGTTGAGCAGGAGGCTAGAGGAATAAACAAGTCCTGGCAACAGCTAAAGGCCGATGCTCATGATCGCGTCTTGTAGAAGAGAGCTATGCCCCTATAGGGGGTCTTAACAGGAATTTGATATAGAGTGGAACCAACCGTTATGCAATTTTCTATCAGTAAGAATTAGGATTGGAATTATTAGAAATGCAAATTAAACCTAATAAACACACAAGCGAGCTAAATAAAAAAAAAATCTGTAATAAAATGCCGGGACAAAAATTTGGCTAAATTAAATTGTAAAGTAAGAAAATGTCAGCGAGAAATAATTATTTAGTACATTTTCAATAAGGAAAAAACAAACTTTTCTTGAACATTACAGAACTAATTTAAGTATCAATTTTATAATTTTGTGATTATATCTGCGCGAAATTTTACATATTTATTTCTTTGATCCCATTACTGTATGTGTTCTTAAATATTACACATCTGAATTTTCGAACGCCTGCATTTGTAATTTATTATTTTTATAATTAAGCTCTTATCTAAAACTGGTTGCAAGCACCAACCACCATTACAATTCAATCTTATCTAATGAATATAAAGTGATAAGCTTTAGCTAGTAACAATAAAATATAAAAACAAAATAAAAAATCTTTTTATCAATTCAAAAATCGTAAATAAATGTTAAAATTTCTTAAAACTGCTTGATAAAAAAACATTCGGATAAGATAAAACTTTCGATTTCCACTTATCAAACTAAGCGCCAACATAGACGTCGTCCTGTAATCGTACAGTACCCGGCGTTCTTAGTCCCAATTGTACACCCATTATTGGACTTTTCGAAGTGTGATTGCAACGATAGCTGTAAGGAAAATTATTAACTTAAATGAAATATTAAAAAAAAAAATTTCTGGACTATACGTTTGCAAAGTTTTAAGCGGTTCAAAGTCCGGGTCACGTTGAGCTGTTACAGGATTGATGTTTGGCACAATACACCGATGACATGGGAAAACTGCTCGAAAAACGACTTCATCTCCGATTTTGATCCACTTCCAATGGTCCTCTGCGTAAGCTGGACCATCGTTAACAACTATGAAATTCGGTCGAAATTGGTCGGCGGTTACGGGGCGCTCCAACCGAGTATTCAAATCGTGTACGGATGGCTCGTTGATTAGCATATAGCTGGAGCAATCATGCAAGGTACCCTGTAATTCTCAAAATTCAAGTAGGTAATATTTGGAAAGAACTGATTCTGGCTGAACTTACAGTATCATCGTTCATAAACACTCCATTCATCCATAATTTATCGACGATAACTTTAGTCGGCTCAACATAAGGATAGTAGACCAGTCGTAGTCCGGTTTCCTTATTTCGAATGCATAACGAAAACCATGCATTGTACTTTTCACCGCACTCAACCACACTCACAGTTTGTCCGAAGATGTTTGCCTGAATCGTGGGCTCTGATCCGAGTGATCTTAAGTCGATTTCCAGCGGGTTCATATTATCCGACGTTACATTTAGAATATTCCCCGATAGTACTTGACTAATTTTCATCATTAACGGATAAGTACGAGTGGTTACAACTTTACCTTGTTCATCCACAAGCATGAACATGTGATCGCGCAAAGGCCCTTCGTGGATACCCAAAGTACTGCATGTTGCTTCAGTTAGTTTGATTACTTCGCAAGATTTTATCGGACAATAGGCAATCGATGATAAAGTTCCGACACGTTTCCAGACCTTTGGGTAAGCATTTAGAGTTTTCTTGCGATACCAGCAGTAAAGTCCGCCCAATGCTGATACACCTATGCCTACGCCTAATCCGATTAGAATTTTCTCTTTTGTACTTACTGGAATTAAAAAAATCTATGGCTATAAAAATTTCAATCAGATTTATTGTTATTGATCTCTAACCTGGCATGTCGATAAAACTCTAATTCGTCGTTCTTTACGTTCGTTGTTTCCTCAGCAAGATCACCAACTCAATTAACTTCGATCGGCGATAATATTTTTTTTTCTAATAAATTCGCCAAAAAATATTTCAGAAATTCACCGTATCAGCGGTTACGGTCACACTCAGTTAATCCAATATAAAAAATTATTGGTATGAGAAGAGCAACTTAGTTCACTTACGATTTAAAGATACTGATTATTATGAAAACAAACTTTGATCGACAAAGAGCGCCGAGTTTTTATTACAATCTACCTCGGAGAACCTGTCATCATGTTATCATCGGAAAGCTAGCAACTAGCACAAGCGCAGAACTGAAGTGTGAATTAATCTAAAGAGACTGAAAGCTTCAATATATTTCACTTCTACCATTTTTATCTACTCGTAATTTTGTATTTGTGGTATCTCTTCATGTACACTTCCATGCTATTTATTAATTCAGCTGATAACAAAATTTAATTTCAATTGTATTTTAAATCAGTCCGAGAAAATTTAAATGCATAGCTTTTATCGTGCTGTATGTAGAAAAGTATTAAAAATTTAAATTACTAGTAAATTGTGTAGTGAGCGAGTGGAGCTCTGTGCTGAATTATCAGGAGTGGTCATGTATGGGAGACGGTATAGATTCTATTCGAATACCATACACGGTCGAAAGATTCGATATTTTTCAAATAAACTTATACACCCAGTGGGAAATCGAGCGCTCCAGAAGGCATTTCAGAGCGCAACTTTCGAAGCAGACAAGTGCTCCAAACTCCCTTACACTCCATATAAATTTTAACATTGCATGTCCTTAAATGTAAGCACTTACAATAAAATTCATTTGAAGCACCTTTGGAGCATGCTTCAAATCAGCTTTCTTAAAGCATGAAGCATGTTTATAATCTGCTTCTCGCGAAGCACCCTTGAAGCTCACTTCGCTTAGAATCTGTTTCTTTTAAAACACATCTGAAGCACGTTCTGATACCAAAAATTACGGGTCGTAAAACATCATCTTTACAGAAAAATATTTAATAATCAAAATAAAAAAATATTCATATAAACTAAAAATAACAAAATTCTTATTTACATTAGAAACGCCTGTTGTGCTGTTTTCCTCGTTCCTTGTTCGTTCCGGGTGATGACGGTGTTGTCATCGCTGACTTCCACTAAACTCTCATTGAACTTTTCTTTCCCTTTAGCGACAACTTCGTTATCGGTGCTGATCGCAGAACGAAGGTTCAGTTAAAATAAAAAAAAAAAAAAAAAAAAAAAAAAAAGGATGCCGGACGATCATTTGTCATCGACATTTTTCGTTCGCACTGACGTTCGAATAGATTTCAATGTTTACCATGTTATCGATGTAGGATATATAAAATATCCTCCTTGGTTTAAGTATGCCAAAAAAGGATAGTTCCTTCGAAAATTTGACAATTTTTTCGGACAACGTGGTAAAGAGTTAGTTGCAATATTCTTAAGTGTCCCAGAGAAAGATAGCGAAACGATTTTTTTTCGAAAAATTTCGAGCATTTCGCCAGTAAGGGAAGAAAATACTTTCATTCCCATTATCTTACACGCTGCTCATAGTCACTCCTTATTACATATATCATCCTTCATGTAATCGTAAAAGGTTTAATTGTTTAACTAAAATAATAAACATATTAGAAAGATGAGTGGATTTTTCTTTTTATTTTAAAGTGGTACATTTTTGAGGATCGCGTTAAAATAAGAATTTTACACGTCAAATGTAAAATATATATTTTTATACAAAATAATAGATAAAAATATTACTTTTCACTTTCACTTTAAAGACAATTTTAATCACTTAATCTCACTCTGCACTCTACACCGATTAATTTGTATCATACAAATGGCAAATGCGTGATCGTTTTTGTTTTATGTATGAAAAGAGAACCGCTTCCTACAAACAATAAAAATTATTCCAGGGATTCAAAAAATCTTATAGCCAAAGAACTCTTCTTTAAAAGCGATTTGGAACTACTTTCGTCAGTATATGAAGAAGGAGTGCTTGAAACAAGCTTCATACGAAGCGCTTTGAATTTCTCCCGCTGGGTAGAGTAAGTTGGGTATTGTAGAATACCCCTTTATTTTTTCATTTCTATAATCAAATTATAAACTGAAAATCTACGCAATTAGCAGTATTTGTTGCTGAAAACATTGGCAAAAGTTCCCTATTTCAATATAATTGCTACATTAATTTATACAGGGTGTTTTTTTAGAGGCGGAGAATTTTAAATTGAAATAAACTACAGAAAAATGTTTTTAATATCCATGAAATTGGCTTTGTTTGAAAGATAATTTTATAGCATTAATGATTGAATATGATTTCGAGCATGTAATCGCTGCGGCTGGCGCGTACATGGCGTAATCTGGAAGTCCAATTTTCACACACTCTTCGCAGTAAATCAGGCTGTATTTCGGCAATAACGCGTCGAATGTTGGCTTCCAAGTGCTCAATAGTTTCTGGTTTATCGGCGTAGACATGGGACTTTACATATCCACAGAGAAAAAAATCGAATGACGTCAAATCGCACAAACGAGGTGGCATGTGACGCAGTCCTGTTAAAACGGCATGTTTGCGTCATTAATGCCAATTGAGGCACGAAAAAATTAGTAATCATGTCCCTGTACCGCTCACCGTTGACTGTAATGTTTCAATGATTCCACCGGCCCATAAAGCGCACCAAACGGTGACTTTTTCTGGATGTAATGGTGTTTTGACAATGGTTTGTGGATTAGCATCGCTCCAAATGCAGCAATTCTGCCTATGGACCAGTGATGTTATTGACTCAATGTAAATATTCCCTAAGAGACACCGAAAAAATCCCTAAAATTCTTTAAAATTCCCTAAAAATTTATTTTATGTGAAATTTGCAATAATTTCGAAATAAAAAGCAAATTGCCTAGGATATAGTCTAGTGGGTAGCGTGTTTGGTTTACAATGCGAAGGTCGTGAGTTCAAATCCCGGTCGACGCATAATTCCACCACACTACCTGCTTGAATATACCTTGGTTACCTCAATCTACGAAAATGAAAAATTCGTAGATAGAGGGTTGTGCGAAGAGCTAACAACTCTTCCGCAATAAATAATGAAAATGTTAAGGAACCTGAAGGTCAGGAGGCCAAGGCCCGATTTGGGCTGTAGCGCCATTGAAGAAGAAGAAGAAAGCAATTAAATTATAATAAATAGTTCAATATGCATATAGTATTTTATTCATTTTTGTTTGTTAAATTGATTATAAAATAAAATCAAAATAGAAATTCTTTCATTAAAAAAATGCAATGGACGAACATTTATTCATCATTATTAACATATTTAGATTTCATTAATATATGTTCTTTTTCAGCTTTAAAGCTGGTACAACATTTATCAGACGAGTTTCTTATTAATGCAACAGAATTCAATACACTCGGCCCTATTTTATTCCTTTTTTTCATAGTATGGACACACCATTTAGCCAAAAGTGAGCTTCAGCACTGAGCAAAATTTCAAATGACATTGTGGACTTCCAGATTACGCAATATTAGTTAAAAATTTCAAAACAATAGACGAACTAAACTCACGAGAAAAAAATTCGTGCACACATACCGTGTCTATGTTTGTGTGAACAGTTGAAGTGCGTTAACAGATGAAGATCGCAAACAGTTGATGAGTGTTGCCATGCAACAGTAACCCCAAATAATAAAAAAGTTTTGCTTATACCACCGGTATTTTTTATGCATATCATAACCCTATTCTGCTCTAGTGCAATACATATATCGCTTCTGCAAGCGATTCCCGCTAGTTAACGTAAGTGTTACGCGATTTTTACTTAGATAAAAACACTTCGTTTCAAATCCTTTGCACCATACTTTTCTCTCCATTATTCACCATCAGTAATTTTTACAAAGAAAAAAACGCTAAGAATCATTTATTTTTCGCTTATTAACATTATTTTGTGTTGTACAATTTGTAAATTTAAAAAAAACAACATTCAGTTCGCTTCGACGTAAACTGGATCGCCCAATGAAATTGTTCCTGGAACGCGAACTCCTAAATGTGCTCCGAGTACAGGAGAAGTTCCAGTTTTCTTGAATCTTCGGTATTCGTTTAGAGTCTTCAACGGATTACCATCTGGACTAAAGGTTCCATTCTCAGGATTAATAGTTGTAAATATGCATCTATATTCCATTAAAAAGAGAATAATAGGTTAGATATAATTATTATTTATAGTTACTGCTTAAAAAGGCATTTTATTAAATTGCAATATTTTATTATTTCTTTTTCATGACATATCGGGTTTTTCAATATTGACATAACAATTTTGAATTTTAATACAAAAAAGCATCCTTAAAATTTTCTTATGGTCTGTCAATGTCAAAACTTCAGTCATGGTTTACATTTTTATCATGGTGAAGTTGACGAATAGATATGGTATGCTCTTTTACATAACTGGAATTTTATCACTGCTCTTTTAAAAGAGCAATCGCATATTGCGATTGAAGAGCGAAACTAATGCATACCGCTTATATTCTGTCGCCAATAAAATTCCCGCAATGATTATTATCGTTACAAATCTGTTTTTGTTTGCACTCGCATATTAATCACGCAACTCACACGTTTCACCTCACCTCGACCAGATCGTAGCTGAGATCAAACAAATCGCCGCTTACCCAGGAAAGCACACCTCATTTCATTAACCACATCGCACGTCCCACCGATGAGACCAAAACCCACCAATCAGATTAAAGCTCGCTAAGCAAATCGCATTCGCACTTCATCGATCTGCTTAGAACCGAAGTTCACCGATCTGCTCCATAACTCGTAAAGTCGTAAACCTGCTCATCTGTTTATTCATTGCAGCTAAAGTTTTGTACACTGAGCAAGTGGCGCCATGCATGAGCAGTGATATCACTGTGCAGTGAGCAGTTATCGATATCACTGAGCAGTGTGCAGATATCAATATCAATGAGCAGCTAGTAGATATCACTGAGCACGAGCAGTGAACAGATATCATTGAGTAGGTGCTTGATGCAAGAGAAATGTTCACTATTCACTGAGATGGTGGTGCATGAGATTGGATCTGGCTGATTGTTAGATGCAGGATTTCGCAGTATCCTTTCCCATATTATTAAATGATATTTGCCTCCAATGATAATAACAAGGTCATCGGCATATCCTATTACCTCGTAGCCTTATTCTGTTAGACGGTCCAGGAGCTCATATACTACAATTGACCAAAGAAGTGTAGATAGTACCCCTCCTTGGGGACAGCTCCTATAGGTCTGATCAGTCAGTGTGCTATCACCTAGATCCGTGGTTGTCATTCGGCTCTTTAGCATTGCGTGTATCCATTTTATCGTGGCCATTTCCGAACCCTTTTTCCTAGCTGTCGCTACTATTGCTACATGGGCAGTATTGTCTCAGATTCTCCTTCTATATCTAGGAATGCGCAAAGAGCAATTTCTAGTCTTTTGCCTTTTCGATTTGTCTTGCCAAACCATGAAGGGCTGACTCTGTTGATTTTTGGTAGGCATGTTAATTATTATTAAGACAGACCTTGTTAGGCCCTGTTCTTATGTGAATGTTCACTAACTTTTCCATTGTTTTGACAAAGAAGGAGGTAAGTCTTATAGGGCGATATGACTGGCTGCTCACTGGGACGATTCTCTGCCTTCGATACAAATACCACCCTCGCTTTCCTTCAGATTTTAGGGATGTATCCCTATACACAACTGCTTGGCTTTAAAGATCCTTATCATTATTGGCATTGGTATTTCTAACCCGTTCTGCAGTAATGCGGGGAATATTTTATCTGTTTCGGCTGATTTGTAGGGCTTAAAGGTGTTGATCGCCCATCTGATCTTTTCCGGAGTGCAGATTTTACCAGCAATGCTTTTGCTGAACGGTGTTTGGCGATACGTCATTTCCTCTATTTCTAAATCTTCGTTGTTGTTAATTATCTTGTAGCCTGGGAAATGTGTTGCCAATAACACTTTAAGAGTTTCCATGCTGCTTGGGAACCCATCTGGTCTCTGTAATAGTCCGATATCTATCAGAGTGTCTTTTGATAACACCTTTTGGGGTCTTGAGGCCATTGGGAGATCATCTATCTCTTCACAAAATCTTCTCCAAGACTTTTTTTCTAATTTTTTTAGAAGTTTGTTATATTCAGTAAAGGACTATCTATGCTCATCCCAGTTCCCAAAGATTTTGCTCTATTGAACAATTCCCTAGTTTGTTTGCGTTTTGCCGCTAGTACTTCGTTCCACCAAGGTGCTTGTTTGGCCCTTTTTTTGTGCAGAACAGGAAAACTTTGTTCGTAAACATTAATAATATTCTTTACGAGTTTAGTTTGTTCGTGATTTGATCAATGCAATCTGGACTGCTTATTGATTCCTCTTCGATACCTAGTTCGTACTCTAGGTTTGACTGGTAAAGATTCCAGTTGGTACGTTTAGGGTTTCTGTATTGTCCTATTGCATCCATTGTAGACTAGTCTCTGGCTGTCGCAGAACAGCTTCGCGCAATTTTGCGCTGGCAACAATCAAGTGGTGATCATAGTCCACGTCAGCTCGTGAGTACATTGATAACACAAAATTTCTATTTTTATTCATCAATGAATCTGTTTAGTTTGTTTAACATGATTCCTGATTGATTTAAAAAAGAAATACAAAATTTCAATAGAATCAATCAAATCTTACCTGGTGCATGGTTTAACATTTCTAAATACAACTTCTTGTCCGATCTTCACCCATTTCCAATTATTTTCTTCGTACGGCATTGGGCCTTTAACAATAAAATTCGGTCGAAAATTTAATGCTGAAACGGGATCATCCAACCGAGAATTTAAATCGTTTAATGAGCTTTCGTTAAAGAGCATAAAACTAGAAGCATCGTGAAAGGCACCCTGTAAAAATTTCCAAATCTCATAAATAAACTCCTGCCGAACTTCAAAGTAATTTTACCATTACTTACCGTGTCTTTGGGATGCATTGAATCAAAAATTTTATTATGTTCGCGAACATCACGTGTTGGTTCATATCCCGGATAGAAGACTAATCTCAAGCCAAAATCATCACTCAAAATAAATCTTGAAAACCAGCGAGCAACCTCTTCGCCACATTCGACGGCGTCAACGGTTTGACCCCAAACTTTGCATTTAATTGGCTTCAGTGTGTACAGACGCTGAATATCGACTTCGACATCAATCATCCCTGGCGCCGATAGCTTCATTTTATCATCTTCAAAATGAGGCTGTATTAGCGTCATTCTCGGATGTTGACGTCCGGTAATAAACTCTCCATTCGTTGTTATTACCATAAAAATTCTGAAATTAAAAAAAAAAAAAAATACTATCACTTTTTTTCAGATAAAAATTGATTGATTTTACCTGTCACGAAGATGTCCTTGCTCCAGACCAAGCTTCGAGCAATTAATCGTATTGAGTTTGATTGGACCGCATGATTTTATGGGGTAGCAGGTAAGGTCACTTAATTCTCCGACCCGACGCCATTCTGTCGGTGGTATCTCTGAACGATATTTTCGATACCAATAAGCGATCCCAGCTACGGTTGCTAGACCAACTCCAGCTGCAATCGATAGCGTCAGGCGTGTTTGATCCACAGTGAAATTAGAGAAATATGCTGTGGGGAGAAATGAAAATACAGTAAAGTTTCGATAATCCAGCATACACGATCAATTTATTACAATGCGGGCGCTATAGTTCGAATCGGGAAAATTTTGTGATCTCTATAATCCCCATATGAACCGGGTTAGTAGAATACACTCACAACCAGTCCTGATTGCCCTAAAATGGCAAATGGATACTCACTGGATCATGGGATTATCACACCTGATCTTAAAATTTAACTGATACGAGAAACGGTTACAACACCTCGGATATAGATGGATTCTACGGAAACGACTTCTCGCATTGGAAAACGGACTATAATTGGTTTCTGAAACGTTCGAACAATAAATGACGGTGGAAGAGCTGATGTCAGTCGGTTCATACACCGCCAATCAGTGAGCGACCGTGAAATGGAGCACTATAACAACCAAATCTTAGGCTTGACCGAGGTCCGCTGCAGAAGAACGATCCCCGAGCGGAAACACCATTCTGTACATTGGTCCTAAGTGTGAAGCCGAAAATGGTGTTGCGGTCGTACTTAGACCGAGAGCGAGAAACAATCTCATCAGCTGGAAGCCAATCTCGAATAGGATTATCGTCGTCAGAATCGTTAAAATTCTGCAGTGCTACGCACTAACTAATGCCGCGACTTCTGGTAACAAAGAGGACCAACTGAGTGCCACCTTCGAGCGTGTTCCAAGAAATGATATCATCATCTCGATAGATATGAACGCCCAGGTTGGCTCTGACAACACTGGACTAGAACACGTCACGGGGAAGCATGGTTACCAATAGTAACCCTTGGGTCAACTCGTCACAACCTTAGATTAATAGACCTGAAAACGATGATTTTTTTTGTCGAGATTTATAGTACTCGGCAAATGGTCATCAGAGGGAGCCTCTTTTCACACAAGGGTCATTATAAAACACCTTGGATTTCCCCTGATAGTGTCTTCTTGATGTGCGAGCGAAGCGTGGAGTTGACGTGGGTGTGATCACCACTTCATGGTTAGCTGCTTGAGATTGCGCACATCAGCTATCCCATGGCCACAAATTCTTCAAATACCGCGCATGATTAATGTGGATAAAATAGGAGCTCCAACAAAAAATCCAAGTTTTACCACCATTCCATGCGAAAAGTCATCCATATTGGGAGGATATGAAAGGCGCACACTGGCCGCCAATTGGGAGACAACCATTTCTAACAAGTGCTGAATAATCTGTGGGATATGTACAAAGCGGTGAGAAACTCTGGATGTCGAAAGACACATGAGACAAGGCTGAATTGGCAATAATTTCTCAACCCGATATTAACCAAAGAATTACCGACTCGAGACGGATTTACTGGGGTGTTCAAATACAGCTTAAGAAGGCTTTTAGAAGCGACAAAAGAAAGGCCATTGAAGATTTGGCAAATAAGGTAGAATCTGCGGCTTTATAAATATGAAATGGTTGACGAACAGTAATTTCACCGCCATCCATCTGGCGGGAGAAGTCAGATGAAGGAGGAGTTATCTGATATTTTAAAAACCTGGTCAGAGGAAAATATTTCAGAAACAGCATAATTGCCTAAAATCTAACCGCTACAACCCTATTAGGGATGACCCCACATCATCCCTCACCATATAAGGAAGAAACTGATCAGTCTCCGCTGAAACCTTTATCTAAGAAAAAAATTAATGACCCAGAAGATAACATGATATTATCACTCAAAAATCTCAGCTTGAAAACACGTTGAGCTAGAAAGTCTTACTTACGTAATGAAATAAATAACTCAGATAAAAGCAATAAAAGTTTATGTAATATTATCAATAAAGCAATTGATAGGCGCAGACTAACTGAAAATATTAATGCAATGCAAATAGACGGAGTATGGTAAAAGCTAAATCAAATGGCGATACACTTCAAATAGCCTTATTCTTAAACAAACATTTTTTAAATGCAGGAGAAAATATATCAAAATCAATTATAAATAATAGTAGTATTGCGTTGGTTCATCTTCCAAAGCAAGAAAATACATGTTTAAGTTCTTATCTGAGAAAAGTCACAGAAGCAGAAATTGAAAGCATTAGAAAATCTTTAAGTAACAGGTCAGTACTGTTACTGGGTATGACAATCAATGGTTATTAAGAAACTAGTCAAACTCATTAGTTACCCACTTTCTGTAATTTTCAATAAGTGAAGTAGGCCACTTTCCCATCCAATTTAAACGAGCCATTTTAATACATATTCACAAAAACGGAGATAAGCATGAAGCTAACAACTATAGACCCATATCTCTACTTCCTACTATCACTAAAATTTTTGAACGTTACATTAAATCAAGACTAACTCAGTACCTTGAGGACATTATTCCACCAAACCAATACGGTTTCAGAAGCAATTTAAGTACGGATGATGCATCGCGGACCTATCATCATTCATTTAGAAAAGAATGGATACCGATTCAATACCAATCGCCATATTCATGGACCTAGAAAAGGCATTTGACACAATCTCATTCAAGCTGCTCATAATAATTCAATCGGCATTCAAAATAACTATTTGAAGCTGTTTAAAGAGTATTTATCAAACCGTAGTCAACAGGTAAAAGTAAATCAAACTCTAAGTGAAATGAAATATAACTTGACGTATGGCCTTCCACAAGGAACAGTTTTGTCATCTATTCTTTTCCTTATCTATATTAATGAAATGGCAAAATAATCTCCTTCGCAGATGACACAGTCCTTCTAGTATCTGGTAGATCTTGGAAATGGAGAATCGAACATAAGTGTCATTAGTCAAAATTAAAATTAGGCTCGACAGAAATTTGCTCAAGTTGAATGTTAGCAAAACTAAAGCAAATGCGTTCTCTAATAGCGATATAGGTTTACTCCAATCCACAACAATAAAGACAAGTCAACTCGGATAGTTGTCATAATTGTGAAAACCATTAAATACCGATTCCAGACTCTCTTGAAGAGACAACATCAATCTTCTAGCCAAGAAAGTACGAAAAACAATTCCTATTTTTTGCTTTATCAGAAAAATCCTCGCTCTCAAAGAGCTCAAAACGATTTATTATGGGTTGGTCCAATAAATTGCGCAATATGGAATAGTTGCATGGAGTGGTACATATGAGGTACATATCGATGTACTAATGAGCGCTCGCAGATGTGTCTTAAAAATAATGAGGAATTTGCCTCCTTCTAAAGTGAACCATTTAGAAGAACTATATTCCATAACCAATATTCTAGGACCAAGAGCTTTATACATCAAAGCTGTTATGCTGTATATGTCCAAAAACGATAATTCCAGTTTTGTTAATTATAATCACAACACCAGAAATAGGACAAACATGAAAGTCCTAAAAGCAAATCGAACCCCAACGCAAATACATTTTCTGTAACTCAGTCCCAAATTTTATAATTCCTTACCTGTAGACTTACGTCAGAGCTACACCCATACCAAAATTTAAAAATTAAATTTCTTGAAAATGGTCGAAAAAATAATTTTGTATGGGAGGGGGTAGAAGTTTTAAAGGTATTCGACCAGTTAATATTTCATATATTTAAGGATTTTTTGTAAATAAATTTCGCAAATTTTCAAGTTCCTACCTTAAAATTTCATTCAAAAATTTTCAGTTTATGTGTTTTTTTCAATGCACACAACTGTACAGTTTATTTTGACGCTAGCAAAAGGGACTATTTTTTGTTTTTCCTACAATTTTTTTGTTGTTGTAAACTTGCTACAAGTGTCGATTAGCTATATAAAAGAGACCTCAATGAGAACTTAAATAATCATCAAATTCTTGATGAAGTTCAGCATGGTGGTCAAAATTCAAGTAGAATGCATATAGGAATGAAGTGTACACTTTATTTTGACGCTCACTGTAATTTCATTTCAGACTTTCGCACAACCCTCTATCTATGGATTTTCATTTTCGTAGATTGAGGTGACCAAGGTATACCCAAGCAGGCAGTGTGCAGGAATTATGCGTCGACCGGGATTTGAATTCACGGACCTTCGCATTGTAGACCAACGCTACTCACTAGGCTACACCCTAGCCCTTAGTGTCCCATGGAGTAACTATAATCTAGAGTAGAGACACACCATGTAAGAAGGAGACACACTGTATCAGAGTCTGGCAGAAATGACACTATCGACACCTGCGAATTCGCCATTCCCAATTCATCATTCGTGGAGTGGTGAGTTAAGTGGTTTTCTTTCGCCAATTTTATCCAGCCTAAGATAAATTGTTACTTCGAAATTTTAGATTGTAACTTTTTTGTTAAGTACTAAAAACTGCGCATAGTTCTTGATGTAAAGATCGTACCAAAAAAAATTTCGACACTTTTTTAAATTTCGCTCCAAATATCAGGCTTCATAATTGCCAAACTATGGTAAAGCGCCTTTAGTGTCCCATGGAGTAACTATAATCTGGAGCACCTATAAATATTGCAAAACATGTAAATTCAAAAATTGTTTAGTGCTATCGTAAAACTACACGCGTACTCGGCAGGAAAAGTCTGCGTACACACTCAACATATCCAACATATCTATAAAAAACATCGTTTTAAGTAATTTATTTCATAATAATTTTTTTTTCTTTTTTTTCATGGCTTTATTACAAACATAAAACAAAACAAAAATTATGATTATTGTATTCCATAAAAATATTAAAATTATAAAACGAAAACAAATCCTGAATTGCAACAATAGAAGTCTGCGTACAAATATTTCTCTTCAAAATAAAACAATTGTTTTTCCTCGTTAATAGCTTGTGGGATGTCCTCGTCTCTTTATTACTTCCCACAACCGTTTTTGCATGGAATCTACCAGCTTCTTAGTGAACTCTGGGGTTATTGAATTCCACTCTTGGATCAGCACTTCTTTGAGCATTACCTTCGAATCCTTTGTTCCAAGTGATGCCACAAATGGTCTATTGGATTAAGGTCAGCAGATTGGGGCGGTGTACGAAGCTGATTTTGGGCATTATACAGCAACCAGAGTCTTACTACCTCCGCAGTGTACTTAGGGTCGTTGTCTTGTTGGAAGTAAAAGTTGTCGCTTAAGCCCAAATGTTCTGCACTTTTCTTCAAATCGCGCTTGAGAATATTAAGGTAGTCTATTTTATTCATAATACTTTCAATAAACTTCATTTTTCCAACTCCTCCACTAGCCATACACCCCCATATCATAACACCGCCACCACCGTGCTTTACTGTTGGACAGAGATTTTTTACGTCGAAGGCCGCGCCAGTTTTTCTCCATACAATCTTCCGACCTTTGATTCCAAAAATACAAAATTTACTTTCATCCGAAAAAATAACTTGTTTCCAAAATTCTTTTGGCTTATTTATGTGTTCCTTAGCAAACGCCAGCCGCTTGAGTCTGTTTAGTGTTGTTATAAATGGCTTTCTACGGGCAACGCGTCCCTGATTTCACGAACACCATCATCAGAAATAGACTTGCGGTACTTTGCTTTGATGTCCTTTGCTATATCAGCTGCAGTTAATCTAGAATTAGCCTTCATCGTTCGGAGCAAACTCCGAGTTTGCTGAGGGCTTAACTTTGGAGGACCGCCAGATCTGGGTTTTGAAACCAAAACTCCTGTGTTTTTGAAGTTGTTTACGACTCGTTGGTGACTATTGCACCTATTTCACGATATGACGTACCTTTTTTCCACAAACCCACGATAATTTTCCTTTCCCCATATTCAATTTCCTTTCCTTTATTAGATATCTCTTACTTAACGTTTTTTAGCAATTATTTTTAACGCAAACATTAGATAAAAACACGTTTATCAACTTTCCTACACAAACTTTATTGTTATTAATGATTTAACTGCAACTCAGAGACTTTGACTTCTCTTTATACGCTTTGAACGCAGACTTTTTATTCCTGGAATTTCAGACTATTTTTCGTTTCCGAATTTTACCGTTGTTTTAGAGTACAGTAATTCTCATTTTTGTTTTGTTTTATGTTCATAATGAAGTAATGAAAAATAGGAAAAAAAATATTTCGAAATAAAATGTTAGAAACGATGTTTTTTTATAGATATGTCGGATGTGTTGGGTATGTACGCAAACTTTTTCTGCCGAGTGTATATGGTAATAAATGCTAACACACTTGTACATTTAGGTATTCTTGTAAGTGCTAAACAGTAAAACAAATAAAATCTAATCAAAGCGATAACAAATTATTAAGAGATATTAAAGAGTTCGAAAAAAATCACGTAGGTACATTAATTTGTTTTTGAAGTTTCATAGAGTGTGACATGAAAACTTCCCCTGACGCAAATCCTTTAGCGATATAACTACACCACATCAATGCAGCAGTCATAACAAACCCTTTTTAATGTCACGTATTTCTCAACAAGCCGGGTCATATTTCTGCTTTATTATGTGCATTACCACAACTTGTAAACTACACTTTACTTTAACTTACTGGGCATATCAATGGAATTATTGCGAAACACTGAATAGAAAAGAACACGTGAATGTGATATGTCTGTTTTTATTGCAATAATAACACTAAAATATCGAATACTCCTATATGAGAAAACCAAGACACAAATTAAAGCACGCAATCAACTGGAAAGTTGTATAAAAACTGACTGATCGGAAACTTGTCGATTTTTGGACTATGAACAGAAAAGAGACTGTCTAGATATTCCAGTTTCTCAAGATTCTCTTAAAATACTTCAAGTACGATAGCAATTACACACGAGTAATATTAAAGCAAGACATTTGTGCGCATGGCTGGAAATAGTCACACTCCCATATCAACGAAATTTATGGCTGATCAGGCGCTTGGTGGAACCGGTAGTGCGAACTCATATCTAACACCTAACATTAGCTACACAAGTTCAACAGCCGAATTTGAAAGAATTTAGTGTAGCATAGCGCCCGGGATCAGAAGAATTTTAAGTGATTCAATTTTTACTCGTATAAGGTAAGGTAAGGTAATCGATTATTTACAGGTCGAGAGAAGAACAGCATAACACAAATTCGGTTGACTGAGCCGGAAAAAAAAATCTTCAAATAGCACTTTAATTGCCATGTTCTGGTTTCCTTCGTTTCGGACTTTATACATACGAGTATGTACATATGTACTCCTTTTTTGTCATAACTCTTGTTTTTGGAAATCAAAAAAAAAAAGTTTGAAGTAATTTATGGGAATCATTTAACTTCAACGACAATCATCCGATGTTACTTACTTACAATACAGCTGTTTTCTTAGATCTAGCAATGCTTTTGGCTCCCCAAAAATTAATTTCAACCTTCACAAAATGTACTGAAGTAAATCATTAATAGATTGGATATCAAGCTATCTTACAAAAAGACCACAAGTAGTTATAATAAAAAATGCCCTAAGCAACGAGCTGACTTTTGAATTTGGTGTACCGCAGGCGACTGTTTTGGGGCCTATATTGCTTTTGCTATACGTTGACGATCTACATTCACAAAATATAGAAGGCCGACTTATCTCATACGCTGATGATACAGTTCTGTTCATTGAGGACAATAACTGGGAAGGTGTAAGTGTCATAGCTAATTACAGTCTTTTACTATTAAAAGATTGGATGAATTTTAATATACTGACACTGAACGCTCAAAAGACTAACTACATCATCTTTTCTCCAAACCAATTTGGACAACCCACGAATTTAGGCTTGTGCATTCATTCAAGTAACTGTTCTTCAACTATCTGCAGATAGAAAAAGTAACTTTTACAAAATATCATCATCTCAAATGGGATATTCAGGTACAAAATGTAACAGCTAGATTAAAAAAACTAATACCGATATGTTTCGAAGTAAGAAATTTTTGAACCAGAGCAGCTATTATATGTTTTTACTTCGCTATCATCCATTCGGTAATTCAATAGAGTGTTATAGCCTGGGATTCAGTCTTAACTTCGATTAGAAAACCATTACAGATTGCGCGAAAATTACTTATAAAAATCCTACTACGCAAACCAGTAAGATTTCCAACGTATAGTTTATTTGACTTGTTATCTGTTCTCTGCATTAAAACTGTTTTTAAACGCTACAGCCCAAATCGGACCGTGGCCTCCTGTATGTTTTTTCTACCATTCATCGCGGTTCAGTGGCCGCGTCCTCCAGTTTGAGAATCTTAGCAGTGATTTTCTGTCTGCGTCAATAGAATCCTCCCAGTGCTTCCGTGATTTTCCGATCGGTCTTTGTCCATTGGCTTTTCCTTTTATTGTGCGTTTAAGAATTCTTCCGTCATCCATCCTCTCCACATGACCAGTACACTGACACTTCTGGATTGTCGAAAATGGCATTCTTTTTTGTATCGTATTCTCCAGATAGAGTCTCCCCTCACAGGTCCGACGATTCTTCTGTAGACCTTTCCTTTAAGGGGTTATACTAGTCTGGCGTGCTGAAAAATGGATCTTTTTTTGGAAATTTTTTTCTCGATTACTAATGAATGGATTGAAATGAAATTTTGAAGTATAATTAGACATATAGACACAATTTTTTTGTCAATTTTTTATATAAAATGGTGCTGCGGTTTCAGCACTCCTATGGCACCTAGACCAAAATAATTTTTTTTTCTTAAAATATATTACTTCTTCTTTGGAATTACACGGGATAATTTTTTTTTTTAAAATTCGCAAATTGGCATCAATTTCAATTTTTTTTTCGATTTTTGGGGCAAAAATCGATCGTAAATTGTTTACAACAAACGTAATTTTTATCAATCAAAAAAACCCCCGTGTACTTCCACAGATTATCTATCTGAGAAGCAACAGTTAAAATTTCAAGTAAATCTGATGAAAATTGGCTGAGTTCCAGGCAACGCCAGTTCGAAAAACCCAGTTTCGAGAAAAACACGTTTAAAGTTTTATGACGCATGCATGTGCGCTCTAAGGCACTTACAAAAACAAAAAAAATTATTTTCATTCACTTTTCACCCATAACTGCTTTAAGATATTATGCTTTGATAGTTTAAACATCATTTAAGCCAAAAAAAAAAAAAAAAAATTAGAAACATTTTTTTTCCAGACTAGTATAACCCCTTAAAGGCGTTAAGTAATTTTTCGGATGCCTGGAAACGTCCACGTTTCACTGCCATAGCATAACATACAATTTTACTTTATTTTTCTATTAATAAAGTATTGTGATCGACACAGAAAAAAAAAATTGCTACCCTGAAATTTTGTTTTTTCACCTTTCATGACTAAATTAGCCTAAAAATGCAAAAAAATGCGTCCCGCCGTACGCGGTCCGCCGTACATATGAATTCATATCTCAGAGATCGTTAAAGCTAGAATGTTCGTTTTTGGGCAGATTGTTGATTGGGTAAGTGAGCTCCAATTTCTAAATTTTGGTGAGTGTTAGGTGGAAGGGGGAGGCGGAGGAGGAAAAGAGTCAAAAACTACACTTGCTAATATTTCCAAGAGGAATGCAGATAGGAAGCTGAAAATCCGCAGAGATATAGAGAGGGTTATGCGACAAACCACAAAAATAATTTAATTTTTAAAAACAAATTGTCGGCCGAATTGTTTTTTCAAATATTTATATCTTCGAAATTATTTATCATAAAAAATTCATATTTTGGGACCATTAAGGCGGCATATAGTTCCACCGGAATCAACTTAGAGAGAGGCTAATTACTGCAAGCGGGAGGGTCAGGGGGGTTCAAAGAAAAACACTTAAAAATGAATATCTCAACTATCTCTTAAGCTACATATGTAATTGAAACTTAAAACATATATTAATCTGTACTAGCAAAATACGAAAAAAATATAACCTGTGGAAATAAAAGTAGTGGAGGGAAATGGAGAGCATTTCAAAAATGGCGCACTTTTCAAAATTACAAATCGTTATATCTCAAAATTGAGTACAGATTTTAAATTGAAAATTTGTCAGATTGTAGGACTAAGTAATTATTAATTTTTGTAAAAATTTTGAGTTGGGAGGTATAAGGGGAGGGAGGTGGTAAGCAGAAATCTCCAAAATTTTGAGTAATTTTTTTAGGGCTCTGGTGAGATATACAAAGCTTAAATTTTGCATTTGGATACATCTATTTGATATACATAGAAAAAAATAATAATTTGTTCCACAATTATTATAAACCAACCCCCCGGTCTAGCGTGCACAAGGTGTTTCATGTGCATTGAAAAAAAAAACAAATAAACTGAAATGTTTGAATGAAATTTTAAGGTAGGAACTTGAAAATTTGCAAAATGTATTTAAAAAAAATCCTTAAATATATGAAATATTAACTGGTCGAATACCTTTAAAACTTCTACCCCCTCCCATACAAAATTATTTTTTGGACCATTCTCAAGAAATCAATTATCACCTAACTAGTAAAAGCTATCAATTTAAAATTTTGCATAAGAACTTCTAAAAATAGTTGAAATAAAATTGTCTCAAAATTTTTGAAATCGCGCATGCCCTTCTACCACCTCCCATACAAAAGTATGATTTCGACCAATTTCATTAAATCAACTAATAACAAACAAATTAAAAGCTACGAAATTGAAATTTTGTACGAGCACCTTACAAAAGAAATGAAATAAAATTGCATCACAAATTTTACGATTCCCTTACCCGCTCTACCCCCTCCCATGCAAATGTTCGATTTCGTGAATGTAGAATACACCGAATTTTGTGAAAATTCTATGCAGCTTCGTTTATAAAACACATTATATACAGAGAATATTGGTCATGATTCAAGCAATCAATTAAGAAGCTATTAACATCCTCCCACCCTTACTATCACCCCTCCCGCTCCCCTCATAAAAACCCAAACTTGCATAAGCGAATGAAATATTGTTAAATTAATAACAGCCCTGCCCAAGAATTCTCTTTCACTTAGTCTCCCAAATTACTCTAACCTGCATATTGACTTTCCATGCATCCGCAACTTGTCCCAAAAATGATAAAGTTTCGCCCGACTGGTTGGCAGTTTATTTCTTTTCCATTGCTATCTGATTTTTTTGGTACTATCCAGATGGGTGAATTAAAGGGTGAAGACGATTTCACAATTATGCCTTGGTTTAGCATTTCTTGAATTTGTTCATTTACCTCATTTCGGTAAACAATCGGGTACCTGTAGCTTTTGGTATACATATATGGCCCTGTCTTCTGTCAATTCAGTTTGTGTTTGATCTCACTTGTAAAAGTTAGTGGATCTTTACATTTATATGATAGTTTTCTAAGATGTCCAATTAGAGTCATAAAATATTTTTTTTCTTGGTAATTTAAATTTTCGATACGAATATCATTTGACTCTATAAGTTCGTCAATGGTTTCGTTTATGAAAAATATTTCATTAGGTATTTGATATTTAGTCCCAAGTATTAATATTTGACCATTAATTGTTATGCACTAATCTTTGTAATTTATTATTGTTTCATTCTCTGCAAGAATGTCGATTATTCCATCATAATCTGAGTCATGGTTTATTACCAGAAATTCCATTTTGTTTTTTGGTTTAAGATTTTTGAAATAGGGTATAGTTAATTTATTGCTTATTCGCACTGTGCCATGTAGCGATCTTATTGTTGTGCTCGTTACACTAGAGAGTTCTATACAATTTTTAGGAATAAGTTTTTCGTTAATCAGACTCCTAGTTGCTTCTGTATCAATTAGAAGTTTTGATTTTTGGTTACCAATAGTTATTATTTCGACACATCGTAAGTTTTTTCCGAGGCTTGTTTCTAAAAATTTACGCATTCAGGTGCTTTCTTAGTAGATGTTGAAGGTTTCATTCCTCCATCCTTAGATTTATCATTGACCTCGATGATATGATATATGATTATGTCTGTAGACTCTCGAATTATCTACATCCATAGGTTGAATATTAGTATTCGCATTATTTTGATTGGCATAATTAATATTGTTATATTTGTAATTTCTACTTCCAACAAAAGGTTGCTTATAATTTTGACTCCTTTGTTGAGTATGCCATTCACCAGGTATATACATAACTCTGTTGCCTTGTAAATTTATTTTGGGGATTGTAATTATGTTGTCTTGCAATAGCGCTATTAGATTCATGTCTGGGGTAGTAGTTTGTTCTTTTGTTATTACTGTTATATTGATAGTGGTTTTTACCTTGGGGTACTTTATTAGTTTTCGAGTTTAATAAGAAATGCATATAACCTGCTTCTACTAGTATGGAATATGCTGTGTCAAGGGTTGTCGGTTTCTGTGCCGCAACAATGCCTCTCAATGGTTCGGGTAAATTGTCACGAAAGGTGTCGAGAGAGATATTGTTGTTTGCGTTAATAACATAAACTCTTTCAACTGAATTTGTCACTTCCCGATTTATTTTATTATTTAAATTATAAATGCAATTAGCAATGTAATTGTAACATTGAGTCAGATTTGTAAATTTGGCATTTATTAAAATTTCATACAATTGTGACCTACTTCTTGGGTTGTCAAAAGATTGTATTAATATGTTTTTAACAGAAGGCCAATCTGAAATTTCATGTGAATCTATTCTTTCTCTAGCTTTACCAATATTTTTGGATCTTAAAATATTGGGGTATCACACTGTCTACAATAATTGTAAAATTGTTTAAATCCCTTGATGTTCCATCAACCATCGGAATTGTGTTCAATAGTGCGAAAGCTCTTCGCTCGTTGAACTCTTGCGTTCGTCGCTGCTCTTCTTCTGCCATTTGTTTTAAAGTTAAATTTTTACTTGTGGTCGCCGTAATTCTTCAGCTGTTTCAGGTTCTTTTTCGCAGCTGCTACTAGGTCTTCCTCTGCTGTTCCTTCTTATAGGGGTTGCATGTATTACGGTTTGTAATTCACGTCTTTTTAATAATTGGATGAATTATTGAAAATTTTACACGGTTGTATCGAATGGCGTGTTTTTTATATATTGAAAACACTGTTTAGTTATCAAGCACTTTTTAGGATATGTTAAACGTTATTTCGCACCACTCACTGATTATAAAAATGGTTTAACTCCTGTACGTTAATTATTGGTTAAAGTTTCACTTTTATTATAAGTTATACTTCGAACTTTTATTTTTGTTTCACTTTTAAACCGAATTATAATAAACACTTTTTTTTAGGCGTTTAAACCGACTGCGCTAGTTATAATAATACTCGAATTTGATGTTAAGAATTACGTTTTTATTATTACTCGAGACTTAAATCTACGAGACACGGCGTAGCACCTCTCGTTATGGTGGTAAACTTAAATCTTACCTTAATTTCTACATACAGGATAGATGAAATCTTTTAAGGCTATTAGATATGTAATATCGTCCTTACATCGACATCACACCATATTGTACCAACTGTTATTTGTTTGACTATCCGAATACAGAACATAATGTCCCATTGTCTTGACTCAGGGTTTCTTTTTGTAAATATTTATTATATTAATTTGAAATATCGTTTGACTTGAAAATATGGGTGGTCGATCACATTACAATTGTTTACAGGACTTTCTGAAACGTAAGTCTCGATGCAGCTAGTGTTTGGTCAGTTGCCATAACTGTGCCACGGTAGGATCGAGGGTCACGTCGTACCTTCTCGCGCGACTTCAGCAGCACAATAACTCTTGCAGACTACCAGGTAACAGGAAAATAGAATTCAGTCACACACTTCTCATACAGTCCCTGGAAGTAGTGTTGGGTAGGACAAGAATGTTTGTCCCATGTTTGTATGAGGGGCTCATTTGAAATTTGAGGTGGTACAATGTCCCACCTCAAATGTCCCATTCAAAAGTTCCATGTCCCATTCATACATACAATGTCCCATACATACAATTTGCCTTTTTGAGGAGCGATGGTAGCAAATGAGCGAAGAATGACGTATATTGCGTTTTTATATGCGCGCGTAGAGTATTTTAACCCTAGTAACACCGTTTCTTATTGAGATGCGATAGTAAAATAACATATTATTAGGTGTGTGGCATTTGTGGGTTGTGTTTATAATATACATTCTTTTTTATTTTATTTATTCTTATTTAATTTTAAAAATTAAAAAACAAAATCTCCTTAGTTAATATAAAAAAAAATCCATTTTCTATTGACATAAAAATTAAACGGTTGCGCACATGCAAACCGATAAACTATCATTTTAAAGCTAATTTGGTTGGCTCATAACATCAACAAACATCATTACATCCCAAGCACTACATCTACTACAGCTACATCTCCCTCAAGCTTACAGTGAAAATTTAACCTGATCTTTCCATTTCATTTTCGCCAAGATTTTTTTTTATTAGACAAGAGCAAGCGAAATTGTAAGAACCGCCGACCATGATCCTCGCACCCGCCGTCCAAGTTGAATACAGCGCGAGCTTTAACGCTTTAAGAACGCCATGTACAAGAATGAGAGATAAGATGTGTCGCGGAATAACTAAAATTCTATGTGTTTCAACTTTCGAGGGCTTTGAATATAGATAAGTTTATACTTATTCGGTACTAGCCATGTAAGTCAATCCAACAACAAGTTGGAGTCACAACAAAAATGACAGTTCCGTACATATTCGCTAGCTTTTGTATGTAGCGGACACGGCGGGCTTCGTAAGAATCGCGTTTATTCTTAAATGCAGTGTTAAAAATAGTTCAGCTTTGCAATATACTTTATTAATAGTGCTCAGCATGTAATTATTACACGTTGATATCAGTGCAATAGATTTTTAATTGAAAAAAGTGCGATGAAAGTCAAATCTCGGTTTCTCCCATCGAAGAGAATCTGCCATTCATATTGTGCAGAGTTCTCCGGTTAAAGCGTAATATTTCCGTGCTTTCTACATTCTAGAAAGCTTCGCTTGCAGCCATAAATGCATGGGACAAAAACTGTGAAGTGAGTGTGATTTGAGTGGTACAAATGTATTGGTACGACAGATGGACAAAACCTTTGAAGTGGGACAAAAATATTTTTTGTAGTGATGGGACATTTGAAGTGCATGAATGGGACATTTGTATGACTTCTTGTATGAGTAACTCAACACTACCTGGAAGTAGTCTGGAATGGCACGCCAGATGTGTCGGCACATCTCGCCTATCCATTCTACGTTGGGCTAGAGTCACTGTATAACTGAGCTACTCGGTCCAGGAGTCTGGCAGATAGCTATTTTAGTACAAAAATCGAACGTGCTAAAAAATTTGGTACTAAAAATCGAACGTTCGAAAGATCAAAGTGTTGGTGAAAATAAGTGTAGACTGTGTAGTCATTCTGACATATCCCAGTAGGGTGTGGAATCATTACCACGCCGATGATTCTTACCATGAAGCTATTACATCTACTTCCTGTCGTAAAACATAGATTATTTTAATATTGCAATGTCATAGGCAAGCATTCGTTTTTTTCTACTTTCTGCATTACAAAGAATCGATATTGGAATCTAGGGAAACGAATGAATAATGTAATGATTGGAAAAAAATCGACAATAATGGTCGCAATAGAATCTACGATGGAATGGTTACAAAAGAATAGAAGGCAAATTAATCTTTGAGAAGGTATTCTAATATTGAGGGAGCGATTCATTTTGAATTAATATTGAAAAATGTGATGAAATTGGATCCTGCTTTTGATATGAATCCAGTATTTTAAATTCTGTTGGTATAATTTAACTAATTTTGTTGCTTGAAAAATGCGACTTAAGATTTTTTTTCTCGCAATGAACAACTTGTAAAATTTTACGGGAATATTAGAAAGCAAACGGGTTATGATAATAATAATGTTTTCTATTATTAATCTTTCGTTTTGTGCGCGGCACGTTTTGAAGATGATCATTTATTTTATGCAATCTCCTCACATTACCTTTCAATGCATATCAAATTCCCTAAATAAACTGCTACTTTATGTAATGCCTTCCCATTACTTCAGAATGCATTGCAAATTTCTTAGGTCGATTTGAATGATTTCTCAATTTGAATGATTTTCAATAAAAGGGAATGGATTGCAAAAATCCCTGTTGGGATGTTTTTCCGCCATGTGTGTCATCGAATTCTAATTGCATTTTGACAAATATCTAACCGAATATGTATATACACCAAAAAATTCAAACTTAACGGTTTCAACTCTGATACGCATCTGCCAGACTCCTTTACCGAGTAGCTCAGTTATACAGTGACTCTACGTTGGGCCAAGCTTCTCGTAACGGTTTTTCCTACAATTATGTTTTGCTTCCAAACCGTAATCAACTTCATGCCAATTCTGGACTGTTCTATCGACCACCAGATGTCTCTGCCAGAACACTCCGTTGCAACAACAAAATGAGCATACGTCAAAAAGGCAGATAAGTTGACAGTGAAGCTGCTGCTGAGTGGAACTTTTGTTTACCAATTTTTTATCGCCATCAACGCACCAGAATTCGCGAACCTCTCAAGGCCTTTTCGGATTACTATGTGAATCGCAATCAGCACGAATCGGACGGGTCTATCCTGCTACAGGGACAAAAAAAAGTGCCCTCGTAATCTCGAAGTCGTGAAAGTACAATTTTAGCTCGCCAGAAAACTACGCTTTGTTGTGCTCTGGGTGTGCAGCCTAATTTTTTCTTTTACGTCGTCGTTATTCATCGCTATTGTTAAGAAGAACATTTCAATACTTATCGCTGTGAAAATCTCCCAAGTGGTAATAAAGCCCGAACAGCATTTGCTCGTCTTTGTACACGTCGAACGGGTAACTTCCCGCAGCAGGAAAGGTGACTAATTGCAAACGTTCTGCTGTCGAAAAAAGATAAACACGAAGGTCCGCGACCCCGATAATTCATTTTAAAATCTTTTGTTTTTTCTGATTTACTTCGCAGCGCGCACAATGCCTATCTTGTACAGCGTTATTGCCCGTGGCACAACTGTCTTGGCCAAATATGCCGAATGTGTCGGCAATTTCGCCGAGGTGACCGAGCAAATAATTTGCAAAATACCATCGGATAATCACAAACTGACTTACTCGCACGGCAATTACTTGATTCACTATATCTGCGAGAATCGCCTAGTTTACATGTGCATAACGGATGATGTAGGGCGTTTTCATGTTTCCTATTTTTTAACGGAATAATTGTGAATACCTCGGGGTTTTTTTCAGGAATTCGAACGGGCAAGGGCGTTTCTGTTTCTGTCCGATGTGAAACAACGCTTTATTGGAACTTATGGCTTGCAGGTTGCAACTGCGATTGCGTATGCCATGAATACCGAGTTCTCAGCTGTTTTGGACTCACAGATGACCTACTTTAGTCAATCGAATGAGGTCGATGCTATTTCTCGTGTGCATGGGCAAATTGACGAACTTAAAAATATCATGGTGAAAAATATCGGTAAGTCTTTTGGTAGAAATAAGAATTCCACTTTCCGACTGTCTATCAATCGTGATATCGTCGTATTGGATTTGTAGTTCAAAGGCACAATTCCGCTCTGGTTGTATAGTTCTTTTCGGCCTCATACAAGATCTCTCTCATTCATTCTGTCGCACTTAACCATCTAGGAAAACAGTATCCGATAGACGTCGATCAATTTCGAATACATTTGAGACGTTCACTTTAATTTTGATTAATCTTGGGGTTACGGCACTATGTTTTTATCAACCTATGTAGTCATGAATCCCAACCCATAAAAGTGCGTTCAGACGATGCCTCGTTTTCGTGCGATTAGCGCATGTCTTTTGGGTACAAGTAGCGAATCGCGGATGAAATGCAAAAAATGAATTTTATTAATTTATTATGTGTAAAAACAATAGATTTAGTAATTTTAGAGCGTGGATGATATTATAATTAACTATTTTCCGCCTGGAAAATAAGGAAAATTGCATTTCAAAATCTCATTTTTGAGGTTCTAAAATGGCAATTTTTTCGTTTTCCTTGGCGGAATTTTCGTAAAAATACACGATCACTCGAACTACAAGATAATAAATATTATAAAAACACAATCAGTTTGATAATCCGAGCCGGAAGGCAAACAATTACTTGTCGCGTGTAAGTAAACCCGAGTTACATACTGATCAATGATATGGTGAACTTTACAAAGAAAAGCACAACTTACGCTACAAAAAATCCAAAGGCTAGCTTGTCTTGGTATCACAGAAGCTATGAAAACCTGTCCTACAGCGGCAATGGAAATGTTCCTTAACATCCCTCCGATACATCTCCAAATAAAAAAGGAAGCTATCAAAGGGGTGTTACGCATACAGAGGGAAAACAATTACAAACCAGGGGATCAAAATCCTAAGAAATCCAAAATTGGAGGTTCTAACCTCTACATTAGCGGACGCCATGCCGACAAAATTTAACTTTAAAACCCCCTTCAAAGTTATAATCAGAGAACGCAATCCACGGTACCTGAAATGGAAGAGGGATCAACCATCTGGTATACAGATGGTTCGCGCACCTCTGAGAGGATAGGAGCCGAAGTCAAAGGTCCTAACTTCTCGGTTTCAAAACCACTCGGCAAAGAAGCCACAATCTTCCAGGCTGAACTAATTGCAATGAAGCTGATCTATCCAAGAGAATATACGGAGAGCTCATCGCAACAAACCAATTTATATCCTATCGGATAGTCAGGCGGTTCTCAAAGCCCTAGCATTCAATAAACACGGATCGAGGTTAGTTTGGGACTGTCTTCAGGACCTAATCATCCTAGGGAAAAGGAACGACCCAGACGGCATCCCTACTGCCGTATTAAAGCGTTGTAGTACCTCTCTGGTTCAGCCTTTATGTCCTATATTTAACGCTTCTCTCAGATCGGAAACATTTCCTAGTTTGTGGAAATACTCCACTATCAAACCATTGCTTAAGAAAGGTAAAAGATTTGGTGAATGTTTTCACAGTGCATTTCGAATTGAAAGAAAAGATTTCCGGATTCTACACTATTACGCTTTATTATTCGTGATGTTTCGGTCTCTGCTGAGACCTTTATCAAATAAAGGTGATAAAGGTCGTCTCAGCAGAGACCGAAACGGCACGAATAATAAAGCGTAACAGTGTAGAATCCGGAAATCTTTTCTTTCAAAGGTAAAAGAATTGATATGTGTAACTATCATCCTATTGCTAATATTTCTTGCATTCCTAAGTTGTTCGAGGCTGTTGTTTGTGAATTTTCATTGTAAATCAATCATTAGTCCAGCCCAACATAGGTTTACCAAAGATAGGTCGACCACAACAAATCTAATGGAATTTTCCAATTTCACTATTCCAGTGATTGAAGGCGGTAAGCAGGTTGACTGCATATACATATACCGACTTTACTAAAGCTTTTGATAAAGTTGACCATACTATTCTTGCTTACAAGCTATACGCACTTGGATTTCCTTTTACTTTCATAGATTGGATCAGATCTTACCTATCTAATCGTACCCAAAAAGTGATTTTTCGAGGTGTTTATTCCTCTGCTATACTCAACACACTCTGAAAAACGGTGGAAACTGTGTCGCTGAAATACTGCACAGCATGATATGCAAAATTTGGACAGTGGAAATCATACCCGACGACTGGCGAAAAAGCATTATATGTCCAATTTACAAGAAAGGAGACAAACTCTGCTGTGAGAACTACAGAGGTATATCATTGTTGTGTACGTCCTATAAAATACTGACAAAAATAATTGAACGTCGTCTTAAGCCCTATACTAATCAAATAATTGGCGAATACCAAGGCGGATTCAGAACCGGACGATCTACAACAGACCAGATATTCTCGGTGAAACAGGTGCTTGAGAAATGCTGGGAATATAACACAGACGTGCACCAAATATTCGTAGATTTTAAACAAGCATACGACAGTATCGACAGGAGCGTACTGTACCAAATCATGCTTGACTTTGGAATTCCTCCAAAACTAGTCCGACTAACAAGACTCACAATGACGAACACTGAATCCCAAGTGAGAATACAAACCGATTCCACAACCAGCTTTCGAACGGAATGTGGTTTAAAGCAGGGAGATGGTCTAGCTCCTATGCTTTTCAACTTGGCACTAGAGTATGTCGTCCGAAAAATCCCAGTCGACACCAACGGGACACTACTATTCAAGTCCACCCAACTAGTAGCATACGCTGACGACATTAACATTCTAGCAAGATCCTTCCCTAGTGCTAAGGAGGTATTTGTCAATCTTGACTCCGCCGCAAAAGAAGTCGGGTTGCGCATTAATGAAAGCAAAACAAAAGTAATGACGCAAACAAGAAGGAGAACACCAATCAGACAAAACATAACAATTGCGGAATATAATTTGGAGAGTGTGGACAACTTCATATATCTTGGGGCTAATCTAGCAAAGGACGGTAATGAAACAGACGAAATCAAACGACGGATAATACTAGCAAATAAGACGTATTATTCGGTACTTCCAATAATGAAATCCAAGAAAGTGCACAGGAACAATAAGCTGCGGATTTATAAAACTATTATACGACCTGTGCTCTGTTATGGCAGCGAGACGTGGACATTAACGCGAACTTCCGAAAAAGCAGTTAACGCATTCGAAAGAAAGGTCCTCCGAAGAATTTTGGGACCTGTGAAGGAAGGAACGGAATGGCGAATAAGATACAACCATGAGTTGTATCAACTCTACGACGAGCCAGAAGCTTCAACGTTCATCAAGTTACGTAAACTGCAGTGGGCTGGCCATGTAGAGCGAATGGAAGACAGAAGAATCCCCAAACGTGCTCTTAAAGGCAAAGCGAGTGGTAACCGGCCAGTAGGCAAACCACGCAAGCGATGGGAAGACTCGGTTGATGAAGACAGCAAAGCCATTCTAAAAATTAGCAGCTGGAGGACGCGGTCTTTGGATCGAGACGATTGGAGGCGACGACTTCAGGAGGCCAGGGCCCGATTTGGGCTGTCGCGCCATTGATGATGATGATACTCAACACATCTGGTGTGCCACAGGGAAGCCATCTAGGACCACTGTTATTTATTTTATTTATTAACGACGTGAGTTCGGCTATTTCCCACTCGAAAATTTTGCTCTACGCTGACGATGCGAAATTTTTTCGCGATAGTTCGTATCAGAATGACTGCGGATTGCTTCAAAGTGATTTGCAACGTTTTTTTGACTGGTGTACATTAAACTGTATGCCTTTGAATATTAGTAAATGTGCAATCGTTTCATTCTTTAGGACCAAATCTCCCATACATTTCGATTATGTCCTAGACGGTAGCACACTACAACAGATAGACAAGCTACTGGATCTCGGTGTATATTTTATTTCCGCATTTACGTTTGATGATCATATTGACTACATAATCAGCAAGGCCAACTCCGTTTGGGGTTTCGGTAAAAGATTGTGCAAGGACTTCAATGATCCTTATATAACTAAGACTTTATACTGTGCTTTTGTACGGTATATTCTTGAGTATGCTTGTCATGCGTGGGCTCCGTATTACGAGGAGCATAAGAGTAGGATTGAGTCTGTACAGCGAAGGTTCTTAAGGTTCGCTCTAAGGGACCTTCCCTGGTCTGATACGTTCCGTCTTCCTCCTTACGAACAGCGTCTAAAACTCCTTTCTCTAGAGTCGCTTGAGAATAGATGGATTATCCTTAGGGCTGCTTTTGTATTTAAATTAAGCTTAGGAGAAATTGATTGCCCATATTTGCTCGAATCCATAACTTTTAGTATTCCACGTCGATCCTTGAGAAACTATGTGTCACTCCACATTTCTCATCATCGCACCAACTACAAACAAAACGAACCAATCGCATCTCTTTCCCGTATTTTCAACAATAATTACTACCGAATTGACTATACAGGGTGGGCCATCGAGTGGTTTCTTTTTAAATCATAAGTTATTTTGGCACTGAAAGCTGTTTCCCGCTCGAAATCTTGACAGAAAGTCAGTATCATACCTCCGCGGAACGAAATGAGTCGCTTTACACTTGAACAACGTTGGGAAATATTAAAAACTTATTTCCAAAGTGAGTGCTGTGTAGCCCAAACAGTGCGTTTTTTGAAAAGAAGTTTTGGCCGAAATGGAGCACCCACCGCGCCTGCTGTACGCAAGTTTGTGCAAAAAGTTCGTGAGACTGGCATGCTAATGGACAACACTCATGGTCCCCGTCGTCGTACGGTGCGCACAGACAAGAATGTGGCTGCTGTAGCCGAGAGTGTAAGACTCACTCCACGAACATCAACTAGCCGTCAAAAACTAGTTTTGTTAAACGAAGCGTTACCATTTACCATCGATATCCTTTCTAACCGTTTAATTTTAATAATCAAATTGATTTCTCTCAACAGACAGCATCAAAGATCGTGGCGAACGATTAGAACTGTTGGTTAACAAGACTGAGAATCTAAGAAATTGCGTAAGTTTTTGTTTCTCATTTCGACAGTATCGAACGTTATTAAAATATTATATAAACTCTCTTGCAGAGCGTATCATTCCGAAAGACATCACGAAATTTGGCACGTCAAATGTTTTGGAAAAATGTTCGAATGTACTTCGTAGTCGGACTTATCATAATTTTCATTGTTTACGTGATCATAAGTATGGCCTGTGGTGGACTAGCATGGCAATCATGTATTAAAAAATAAGATCAAAATTATTAAATATTACATGTTATCATATCGGTTAGACGTTTCCGTTTCGTCATTTTATTGTTTTTTTTTTGTATTTGTTTCACACTTATCCATTATGTTTACTTTGTCACTTATATTATTATTATTAAGATAATACGTCGAAATTGTTATTATTAATCAAAATGTGAAAGCAAAAAATATTTAAGTTCATATGTTTAAAAACTTATTTTATAAAATTGAACAGAAATGATATTTTTGTAAACCTGTAAGAGGTTTTGTAGCTTTAAAGAAATTTAAAACTCTCGAAGAAAATTGTCTGCAATTTACGATAGAAAGATAAACTTAAATGTGATTTAAAGCAAAATATATTAAATATAAAATATAAATAATTTTAAAATAAAAAGAAAAAAAGTCTTTAATTTGTTGATAATACCTAGTCTAGCCATAAATATTGTTACAAGGTTTGGCAACCCTGCAGAAAGGAACCGTTATATTGCATTTCTTAAAAATTGAGCTAATCGCTATAGTACGCTTGTGCTTGATGCATTTGTCATCATTTGAGTTTAATTTTTAGTGTAGTGAACATGGATTGGGGTGACAAAGAAAATAGAATTGCTGTGATTGCACTTCATAAAGTAGGAATGCAACCAAGTGATATTTTTAAGACTCTGCATACCCTCTGTATAAGCCGAATGTTTGTATATCGGGCTATTGAAAGATTTAATGATACGTCTGGAGTAAGTGACCGTGAAAGAAGTGGCCGTCCGCGAACTACTCGAACACCTCAAGCGGTTAAAGCCGTGCGCGAGAGAATTCGCCGTAATCCACTTCGGAAACAAAAAATTTTATCGCGTGAGATAAAAATACCCCAAAGAACAATTTCACGTATCATCAAAAGTGACTTGGGGTTGGGTGCTTATCGTAGATCTACCGGGCATTTACTAACAGATTCGTTAAAAAAAATAGAGTGGAAAAATCAAAACGATTACTTTGCCGGTACGCAAACCAAGAACACCGTAAAATTTTGTTTACGGACGAAACAATTTTTACTGACGAAGAAACATTTAATAAACAAAATGATAGGGTTTATGCTCGCAGTGCCAGAGAAGCTTCTCAAGTTGCCCAAAAGGTTCAAAGAGGTCATCATCCAGCCTCAGTAATGGTTTGGTGGGGTGTTAGCTACAACGGGGTGACAAAGTTGCATTTTTGTGAGAAGGGCGTCAAAACGTCTGCCAAAATTTATCAAGAAAGTGTCCTTGAAAGTGTAGTGAAACCTCTCAACACGTCATTATTCAAAAATCAGCCTTGGAGTTTCCAGCAAGATTCTGCACCAGGTCATAAGGCGAAGTCAACCCAAAAATGGCTTGAAGAAAATGTTCCAGATTTTATTAAAGCTGAAGATTGGCCTTCCTCTAGCCCAGACTTGAATCCGCTGGATTACGAATTATGGTCTGTCTTAGAGCAAATGACGTGCTCTAAAAGACATCCTAATATCGAATCCTTAAAGAAGTCTTTTACACATGCAGTCGCCAACTTTCCGATTGAAGTCGTGCGTGCTTCCATAGATAAGTGGCCAGCTCGATTAAAGGCTTGTGTAAAGGCAAAAGGCAATCACTTCGAATAACTTGTTGCAATTTCCGTTGTTGACAATGCATTTAATAAATAAACAATGATTTCTTAACATATAACACCTCTTTTATTGAACAGTGCTTCAAAAAGTTGGTAACAGTATTTATGGCTAGACTAGGTATTGTTTCAAATCATCCGACGCTTATCTTTAATTGGTAAGAATTAACATACAAGAAACACTGAAGGATTAAAGTCATCGTTTAATACGAATGCAGAGTCTAACAACTTTCATATTGCTGTTGGATCCGAAGGATAATTGTTTCCGTTATGGGGTAGTACTGCTTCGAGATTGTTCACTGATGCATCGATGAAAAGCTGACACTTGTTCCGAATTAGTTCTCTCGGGCGATTTTCTAGGGAATTTAAATTTTTTTCCACTCATTGCGTAAATTTAAATTTCTTTTGCATTTTTTCTGTTCCTGAGGAAGTTATATTAGTCTGTTTAGTTTGGTTTTTCTTTCAATTTCATAAAATAATAAAAATATAACTGTAATTCCAAACAACAATAATAATAATAGAAAAAATGGTAAAATCGGTTTGCATCAAATAAATGGACGAAGTAAAAAATGGACAAAAATTGCTATGAAATATTCTGGGGCCAAAATCGTCTACGAGATTGGAACGAAAGCCGTTGATTCCTCTCGTCTGCCAGTCCAAATTAAAATAGCGAAAAAATTTTTCGAGGAGTTTGAAAAAAAATGTGGTCAAGGAAGTACCTGCGAAAATTTAACTTTTGCGTTTTGTGATCTAAATTTGAGAAGTTGAAAGAGAACTGTGCTCGAGGAAGTATCCTCGATTGAATTAAAAGTGGACCGTTTTTTTTTTGTAAAAAAAAAATATATCAAAATCAATCAAATCCCTGTTAAGACACCCTATAGGGGCATAGGACAGAAACAACTCTCTTCCACAAAGCGCGATCTGGAGCATCGGCCTTTAGCTGTTGCCAGGACTTTTTTATTCCTCTGGCCTCCTACTCAACTGCTCGCTTCCATGAGCTGCATCGTCGACCAACCCGACGTTTTCCTCAAGGATTATAATCCAGAGCCTGTTTGGCGATGTTTCGCTCTGGTTTTCTCAAAGTGTGACCGATTCACTGCCACTTCCGCCTTTGAATCTCAATACCTATTTTAGTCTGTCCAGTTGTACTCCAAAGTTCGTCGTTGGAGATCACTTCTGGCCAGAATATTCATAAAATGCGTCGGAGGCATTGGTTCACGAAAGTTTGTAGTTTCTTGGTAAGTCGAACGGTCACTTTCCACGTAGTACAACCATATAACAACACGGATTTGACGTATGCGACAAAAACTCGCAGCTTCGTGCGAAGGGAGATCTCTCTTAACCTGCAGAAAGAGGAAAGGATACCAAAGGTTTGACGAGCTTTATTTAGACGAGCCTCAATATCCTTTTCGGCTCCGCCGTCCATGCTGACAATGCTCCCAAGATAATAAAAATCTTGCACCTCTTTCGCTTCTTGTCCGTTAAGAACAATCGGTGTGCTTGTGTTCGAACCGCATGTACTTGTTTTACGCACATTAATTTTCAGTCCCGCCTCTTTGCATTTAGAATGCAACGTGCGAATATTTGACTCTAAGTCCGAACGGTTATGCGCAAGCAAACACACGTCATCAGCATAATCAAGGTGACTTAAGATGTTAAATAGTCTCCATTGGAGACCTTTACCTTCCAGTGCTTTCAAGATGTCATTTATTACCACCACAAACAGGGCTGGTGATAATATGCAGCTTTGTCTGACACCCGTTCGCACAGGAAAGCTCTCGGACAGCTCTCCTCTATGCAAGACGCGACACCTTGCATCTTCGTAGGATTCTTTAATCATAGATATGACCTTACGCAAAGCATGCTATATGTAATCTCGCTTAACGCTGTCGAAAGCCTTCTCGTATTTGTGTGGTCGGTACAAGACGACCCTTTACGGAATCCAGCCTGATAAACTTCGAGGGTGCTCTCCACGATATCACTAATCATATTGAGAATGAGAATTACCTTAGCCATGATTTTCAATACAGCAGTAAGTAGACAATTGCTCCAAACCCGAAGGTCGCCCTTCGGAATTTTCACAATGACGATCTCCTTCCATTTAGTCAGATATCTTCCCTCATTCCACACCTCAGTAAAGAGTGGGAGGAGTATATCGGCTGTTATTTCCGTGTCCGTTTTGAGGAGTTCGGTTGGTAGTCCGTCTATACCTGGGCCATTACTTCTCGCCATTGACCGAATGGCGGAAACTATCTCTTCCTTGTCTGGTGGATCGTCCCTAATAGAGGATTATTGCAGTTGGATGTTTGGTACTTGTTCTGTTTCTGGAATGTCCTCCTCTGAGAAGATGTTTAAAATATCAGAGAAGTATTCCTTCCATCGCCGCAACTGGTATTTACTCATATTAAGGAGAGTTCCGTTGACATCTCTCACCAGGTGGTTGGCGGTGTAATTCTTGTTTTTTTCCATCGCCGCAACTGGTGTTTACTCATATTAAGGAGAGTTCCGTTAACATCTCTCACCAGGTGGTGAAATTCCTGTTCGTCAACTGTTTCATGATTTCGAATAGTGAGCCCATATCCGCAAGGTAAGCCGCAGATTCTGTCTTGTTGGCCAGACCTTCAATGGCCTTTCTCTTGTCGCGTCTAACCGCCTTTTTGAGCTGTATATGAGCATCACGGTAGTTCTGTCTCAAGTCAGGTGTTCTTTGGTTGACATCGGGTTGAGAGATTACCAATTTGGCTTTTTTCCGATGGCCAAACTTGTCCCATGTGTCTTGCGACATCCAGGGTTTCTCGCCGCTTTGCACATATCCCACAGATTCTTCAGCACTAGTTAGAAAAGTGTTTCTGCCTCCCAATTGACATCCAGTGTGCGCATTTCATATTCGCCCAATGTGGATGACTTTTCGAGCAGAATGGTGGTGTACTCGCGCTTTTTGTGAAAGATCTCTGAGTTTATCCAAATTAAGCTTGCACTTCATTTGAAGAATTTGTGGCCGTCGGATAGCTCTGTGCAAATCTCATGCAGGCAGCCACCAAGTGGTGATCACTCCCCACGTCAGCTCCACGATTCGCTCGCACATCGCCGAGACATCTTCTCCATCGACGACTTACAGCAAAATGGTCGATCTGCGTAAATTTAAGTAACACCATCAGGGGAAACCCAATATGTGTGGAAAAAGGGTCCCTCCGATGACCATTCGCCGAGTATTACAAAACTCGCCGTTTTCGGGTCTCTTAGTCCGAGGTCATAACGCGTCGACCCAATGGTCACCATGCCTCCCCATGACGTGTTCTAGTCCAGCGTTGTCAGCACCAACCTGGGCGTTCATATCTCCTGAGATGATAATATCACCTCTTGAAACACGCTCGAAGGCGGCACTCAGTTGGCTATAAAACTCCTCTTTGTCATCAGGTGTTGCGGTATTAGTTGGTGCGTAGCACTGCAGAATTGTGACGTTTCTGACACTGGTCCTGAGCCTGACGAGGATAATCCTATCCGAGATTGGTTCCCAGCTGATGAAACTTTCGCGCTCTTGGTGTAAGGACGACCGCCACGTCATTTTTGGTTTCACTCTCAGGACCAACGTACAGAAAGGTTTTTCCGCTAGGGGTTCGTTCTTCTTCTGATCCTGTCCACCTGACCTCGTTCAAGCCCAAGATTTGGATGTTATAGTGCTCCATCTCATGGTCGATCACTGATTGGCGGTGCAAGGGCCGAGTGATCCCAGCCCTTCCTCCGTCATTCAATGTTTTAATCAGAAGCCAATCACAGTCCGTCTTCGATTGCCAAAAGTCGTTACCGTAGAATCCGTCTGTATCCGAGGCGCTGTATCCAGCGGCAGGATTTAAGGTCACGGGTGATAAGCCCACGATTCAATGAGTGACCATTTGCATTTTTAGGGCAAGCAGGACTGGCTTTGGGTGAATTATATTGCCACATCCCACAGAGGGATAGTTAGCTCAGGTCCGTGGAGTCGCTAGTCTCCAAATATAGATGCAGGAATTGGTAAAAACCGCATCCTACAAATACCCATTTGCGGGGATAAGCAGGCAACCAAAATGTCATTATTCGTTATTGGAAGAACATGGGAGATCCAGCCAGACAAGGCTTTTTCTTTGATTTAAGCAAGTGCCCTTACAAGGACCAGAAAAATGATCAAACTCCTGCCATACAAGTCTCCTCGAAATGGCATATAATTGCTGAGAAAAACGACTTTCTGCTGCTGTCCCTTCGTTCACCCTCCTCCAAGCTAAGAACGCCTCGAGCCAGAAACCTCTGACCCTGCACAAGCCACCCTCGACGAAAACAAATAAAATAGGAAATAAAAAGGCGTGTACCACTCCGCCTAACCCCACGCAAACCCTTCACCAACACACACTACACTGAGGATCAATTCCAATGTCCGAACTTCCTGCAAACTACGAAACAAGGGACATGACCGAAATTCAACACGAAAAAAAAAAACACCACCGATCACGAGACGAAAAAAGCACAACTGAAAGTGAAAACAAAACACATCCGCACCCGACAAATTCTCAGTAAAATCTTGAAAGCAAACTTTCTTTCTCTATCCTTTTGTTTTTGTAGCATGAGGCATCGAGTGAGTGCTCTCCAGCGCCATGTTGAACACATCTTTACATTATAATGTTACATGGCAGGCCAGGTCGCTCGTCGAATGTTTGCGTCTTCTGCTGTTCATTATTCTCATCACACACATACACACAAATTAACTGTTCGCGCGAACAGAAAGGAATTGAACGCGTCCTAAAATTTATATCAAGAGGTTGGCACCACGACGAGTCATGCTGCCTTCGCTCTCGTCTTCCGAACACCTCGACCAGAGTGGACGTGGATCACCGATTCGTAGCGTTTGGTTTATGTATATTTTTTTTATTTTTTACAGAATGTGACCTGTGTTATAAGCAATTTCGTCCTTTTTGTGCAATGCACAAACACAGTCATGGAGGGAAGGTAGGATGAGAGTGAGAACGACCGTAACGAGTGGAGAAACTGGTATATTTTTCAGTTGTACTGGCTGCTACTGAATGATAGAAATCAAACAGAAACCATTTACTGAGTATATAGATCTTCTTGAAGTGGAACTGTGGAACTTTTTACACCGTTTTACCCATTTTATTTCGAATAATTTTTCATCGCCTTTCGTTGTTTTGTTCCCCACCCCAAGCGCGCTTTATTAACATAGAAACCAACGTTTTAACAGCCAGGAATCTGAAACAACAAAAAACGCGACCTCAGTTCAGAGTCAATTATTTAATAACTAAATATCTGTTCAATCGGTCGGTACTTCACCTATTTTCGATTGCGTTATAAAAACGATTCAGCGATCTTTCAAATTTAACTGTAAAAGCCAATAGCTATAAGGATTTCGAACGAAAAGAATACAAACCCATCAAAATGATCCTTTACCATTGAAACAAGTCGACCTGCACATAAAAAAAAATATTCAAAGCATTCATTCTGTTAAAAACTGAGCGCCACAATCTACAAAAATTAATCGTTATGCCTAAAATATTCAACGAATAGATTTACGTCACAGTGGCTATTTTTTGTCTTATGTGTAATTTTTTTTTATCCATCTCTCTTTCTCTTGTTTTAAGAAATCAGAAGATATTATCACAATTTAGCTGCAAACAAAGAACCAAAACAATTACGACAACTTTCACTTTATATAACAAATTTTGTGTACATTCATTTAGTAGGAAACAATATCGTATTTAAAATTTTTATTTTTCCATATCAACTTCTTTTCTTTTCATATTTTTTTTTTTTTTTATTTATTTCAAGAACATTTTTTCTTGTTTATAATTTAAATTATATTAACAAAAATAATTCAATAGTTAATAACAAAAAAATAGTTTGTTTTACATCGATCATTTCTAATAATTATCAGTTTTATTTTTAATCCTATTCACGTTCCATAAAAAAAAATAAACACAAACAGTTCTTATTCCGTTTTTAATTTACTCAATTCTCAATCATTCGCTTAATACATTTTTATAAATTAGGAAATTGTTTCAAAAAAAAAAAATCTATATAAACTAGAATTAGAAAAGAAAGCAATATTTTTTTTTCTCTCTCTCTCTTGAGCAAAATAATTTCATTCCATACCTTTCAGTTCAGTTTTATTACTTAACGTTTCTTGTCACTACGTTCTTCTTGTGTTGTAGTTTTGTTTTTAATATATTTTCTATGGATAATTTTTTTTTTAATAATAATCAATGTTTTCTCTTTAGATTCGTTTTTTAAATGAAATGAAATGAAAATATAAACAAAAATATTTTTTTAACGACCCAACTTTAATTTTTAACAAAAGAACAAAAATATTTTTGTAAGTAATAAATAGAGAAAAAAATTAGCAAAGCTTAAAAATTATTTGAAGAAAAGTATTAAAATTAAATCAACAAAAACACAACCTTTGCATAAATAAGGTGCTTTGGAAAGAAATAGAAATTATGAAGTAATTTAATTTTTTTTTTTTAATATTATTAAGTGCAACAAAAATTTCCTTTATTTAATAAATTTTTATTTTATAATTTTTTATGCGGAATAATAAATGAAATTAAGACAAGGGTAGGCACAAAGTATTACCAAGTCATTAGGAAAATTGGTCGTGATAGAAAAAAGTTCCAAAATAACCGATAACGGCTTTGAACGTAATTCGGCTTAAATTGTTTTTTATTTGGTAATAAAAATTGTTTATCGCATATTTGACATCGATTCATTCTTAAAATAAACATTTTCGACCACAGATTCATGTTGTTTTGCAAATGGATAGATTTTACTCTATTTTTATAGTTTCTTTTTCTTTTTATTTATTTTAACCACAGGATATTACTAAAAAAATTATAGTTTTTTTTTTTATATTACAATATTTTATCATTAGCTTAGGTACTTGTTTTTCTTTTTCTCAACTATAAATAGAATTTAATCATCTTTCCTATGCGATATGACAGCATGTTCTATTTCGTGTTTGTCTTGATCTTTATCGCCCCAGCCCCATAGATGATGGGTTCCATCGCCGGTTCGTCGGACGCGCTTCTCAATGATATCGGACGATACGGATTTTAAATCGTAAGCCCAACCGATTTTGGCGAAGAAATCAATAAATGCTGTGGTCAAATTTAGACGATAGTTGCCTAATTCAGCGGTTTTGTAATCCCATGGGAAAACATGATGATAGTTGTGCCAACCTTCACCAAAAGCGAATGCTGCTACGGAATAGTTTTCTGAAGGGTTGATGTCCCTATGGAGACAGAAACGAATCGGTTAGTAAGCTGTAAAATATGAGATCACTTTTTTTTTTTGTCAACTTACTTATCGTATGGCTTTCCACCAAATTTATGAGCAGCACTGTTTACCAGCCAAGTAACGTTCAAAATGAAAGTATATCGGAACATTGTTGCAACGAAGAAAGCATTGGTCCAGGTCTCGCCCCACAAGTATACAGGAGTGATTGTCGGAAGGAGGAAGCATGCGATCGGCATGAAAAGCATGTAGTATCTACAAATTCAAAATTTGTTTCAATAAAGATATCTTTTTTATTGTTTCCATTTTCAATTCTACTCACTTTCTTTGGTAATGTAAAATTGGATCGTTTTCTAAATCAGAAATATCAATTCCCTTTCCTTTAGTTTTAACATCGGGATGTTTCTTGCAAAGGAGCCAGCCGACATGTGAAAAGAAGAAACCACTAAAAAAAAAACAGAACCACTAATAACATCTGTTCACAACGAAATGGAAATATTTCTCGCTTACCGCGTAGCATTATGTGGATCAGCATCAGTTTCGGAATATTTATGATGGACACGATGATCGCGGGCCCAATGTATGGCGGCATCTTGAAATGCTACTGTATTGAAAATCACAAGAAGCAGTCGAAGCGGCCATTTAGCTTTATACGAACGATGCGACCATAATCTATGTGCGCCAGCTGTGATTCCCAGTCCTGATACGGTGTATAGAAACATTGCTGAAAACGAAAATTGATTTTAATTTTGAATTTTAATTGGTTTTGGTATGGAACAATGAAAAAAACAGATAGGATCGGATTGATTATTTAATAAATCTTGTTCAACGGGATAAAACGAAATTGTGGCAATTTCGATAAAATACACGAAATAGATTTTTGAACGTCCCAAATGAAGGCGATTAATGCAGAACTATAGAGTCGGTCCGGTGAGAGGAATAATGAGAATCATAGATCGGGTGGAACCAATCGGGAAATCCAAAATTCTAATCGACTATATTTGAATTTCATTTAAATGAAGAATGGAACCGAAAGAGTTTGAGAGGATTTCGAATCGATAACATAACACATCGTTCAAAAAGCTGACCGACCTATAAGTGACGCTGTTAGGAACAAATCCTTATGATTTTCAAGCAGTTCACATGATAAATGTCAAAATTATTTTTTTTTAAGGCACCACCGAGTATAATAGGGGGCCACCCTTTAATGCATTGCACAATTAATTGGGTAAAGTCGATAAAATTTGGGTGTATTATGAAAATTAGGGTGGAGAGAGACGGAAATGACGGTGAAGATTATTTTTGAAGAACCTACTTGGGAAAACGTTAGCCGGCAATGCATCCCGAAGTCTGGACGTTCGGGAGATGAATAACTGTCTATATTTCACTGTACAAGTAGAAATAGGTTTTACGGCACACTCGTGTGCGCGTTTAGCTTGACGAGTATTTCGGGAAAAGGTGTAGAATGGAGGAATGAGTGATCTAAGTTCCGTACTACATTTACCATGAAAGTTGCGATAGTAAATGCTGATTACTCCGACGTTTCTGCGATATTCGAGGGAGTCAATAGAAAACGTAACAGTTTCATCTCCAATTAGTCGGAACGCATGTTTTTGGTTTCTATCGAGCAGGGTGAGCAAGGCATGTTTTGGATGCCCAGCCCATAAATGCGAAATGAACTCTAAACGAGGTCGAATGTAGGCCTTATAGATGGTAGCTATGTCGAGAGGCGTAAATTTTTTTTTGCATTTGCGAGGAATACCTAGGCGTTTGGAGGTAACAAGGGCAACATCAAAGATGTGTTTGCTCCAATCAAGCTGGTTTATATAATTTTACGTCTAATAGAATAAACTCATCTGAAGAGCAACGTGGAACGCCATTAAAGGCTAAATTAGACGCCGCCGATTGCAGTTACTGTGCTATCATTGTCGCTGTGGACCAAAAACAAACTTCGCTAATCTCTTGATTCCGGAGTGTAGTGATGGCTCCATATTTCATCCATTGTCACATATCGACGCAAAAAATCCTGTTTATTCCGCTTTAACAGCGATCTGATTCACTGCTGTTTTTGGTCTACTGCGGCAGAGATAGCGTCACTAAAATCACTGTAAATTAATGGTCGAAATGTCACGTATCATGTAAAGGTTGGTACTCCTTGAAAATCATAAGGATTTGTCCAACGCCACCTATATGTCAGCTTCGGGACTTTTTGAGCGATGTGTTAATTTTTTTTAGCCATTCAAAACTTAGGAAGAACTCTGTTAAGTGCTCTTATTTCAAGATCTCCACGATCATACTTTTCCAAAGCACTTTCTATCGAGCTTCCCAACCATTTACTGTTTTCCTACAATCAAAGAAAAAATTCTAAGAAGTCCTCAAATATCTAATAACGATTGCTATTCTTGTTGACTTTTTTGACATTGTAGCTAAAATCTCAAACAATTAAATTTACATTTCAAGATTATTATTGCATAATGGTAATGACATAAGCGTGCGATAGGAATCGATTCAATATTTACATAAATTACCATTGCAATTCAAATTAGTTGGTGCAACTATTCTGCGAAATATTATATCGATTCAGCTGTCATCCAATTAATCGCAAAAATTAAGAATGTAATTGTAATTTCACGTACGGTACTCATCAATCAGATGAATTTCTATTGACAATTGATTGGATTTCCATATCTCGTTAAAATTAAAACGAATCCATGCAAATTGCTAGACTTCACAGATCATTCGATAAAAGGCGTTGAAAATAAGATTTGAAAGTGATTACATTTTTAATAAAATTTAATATTTTTAATGGCTTTCGTATATGAACATCGCACAGTTCGAGTAACTTCAATAATTTAAGGGTAAGCGAGCGAGAGGGTCTGTGCTTATACTCTAGATAAATCTGAGAGTATTATAAGTTTGCCACAAAGTTTGTAACGCCAAGAAATAAGGCTCGGAGAAAAAAATGAATGATACAGAAGTTCATAAAATCACTCAAAAATCTCAAAACCAGATGTCCGTCCGTTCGTCCGTCCGTCCGTCTGTCTGTCTGTCTGTCCGTCCGTGTCCTCTATAGCTTGAGAACGCGTTGCGCTAGAAAGTTCAAATTTTGTATACGTCGTTTTTAACAAAAAAGTAAGGTCAAGTTCGTGAACGAGCCAAATAGCTCCACCCCTTGTACCCCCTCCCATACAAAATGACACAATTTCACAATCTGACAATAAACGGATTTGCTCGAAAAGTACAAATGACATTGATCTGAAATTTGGAATGTAATACTTTTATGACGATTCCAATCTACTCTATAAAAATAATTTGTGTCTTCCCCCTCCTTTCACCACCTCCCATACAAACTGCACTTTTTCCTGAAATGCTCTAAACCAATTTACTCAGTGCGTATAATAGTTATCGAGTTGAAATTGTGCACGAAATATTTATTTAAAATTATTAGTAAGACCAAAAAAATGAGACGATTAGCTGTACCCCTTCTACCCCCTCCCATACAAAATGACACAATTTCGTAATTTCACAATAAACGGATTTGCTCGAAAAATATAAATGCAATTGATCTGAAATTTGGAATATATTACTTTCATGATGATATAAATCTCCTTTATAAAAGTTATTTGAGTCCTCCCATTCCTTCCACCACCTCCCACACAAACTGCACTTTTTCATGAAATGCTCTAAGCCAATTTACTCAGTGCGTATAAAATTGATCAAGCTGAAATTGTGCACTAAATATTTATTTAGAATTATTAGTAAGACCAAAAAAAAATTAGACGATTAGCTTTACCCCTTCTACCCCCTCCCATAAAAATGACACAATTTCACAACTTTATAAAAAGTCGATTTTCCTGAAAAGTATGAATGCTACTGATCTGCAATTTAAAACATGTCAAAAGCATGATATTTATAGTTATTTCTGAAAAGTCATTAAAAACTCGCCCCTCCTTCTATCACCTCCCATACAAACTGCCCTACTTCACTACATCCAATACACTAATTTTCTCAGTACATATTAAATTTTTAAATCCTAAATTTTGCATAAAACATTTTGATAGCAACCTTAACGTCATGTGAAAAAATTAGTTCAATGTCGTCACTTCCTCTACAAAATGTCTTAAGATACAAAAATTTCTCTTTCATCTAGAGTATCGCACGATTGGGCTTTATACCCAATCATACTCCTGCTATGTTTTTCTTAAAATTTTAGAAAGAATTTATGAAGTGAACGTAGTGCTATGTCAACATCCGCTGGAACATGAATAATGTTACATGTCGGGCCTAGAGATACTCGATACACACTACTCTCCTAATAGAGTTTGGACAATGCATGCGCGGGAAATTTTTTCCGAAATTTGAATTTTCTCAATTCTTCTTATTTTATGAAGTAAACACAATCATAATGAATTGTTATTTGCGAAAGTCATATTTATTTTCCATTGTGATGAGTGGATTAATACAAATCTTGTAGTTTAACGCAAGTTTGTGCTCGTGTCCATACATTTGAAAACCGTCAAACTCAAGCAAACTAGAAGTTTGTCTGTTTTCACATTCTTATGTTGCCTTCTTGTACTTCTAAACTCACGCTGAGCTGTTGGTATTATTGCATTGTCCAAACTCTATCAGGAGAGTAGTGCTAGTGAGTATCGAGTATTTCTACGCCTTCGGGAAATCCTAAGCACTTGGAGGCGTCTAAAGTTCCATTGTAGATGTGCTGGCTCCAGTCAAGTTTTTAATTATTTTTTATAAACCTAGAAGGTAGAAATTCTCCGACTGATCAAGTGTTACACCACCGAAGATTATGTCAGAAACCAACGTATTTAAGAGAAAGATGACAGGGTAGTATTTTAGTGGCATTAAACTCTACTCGCCCTGCGCTGAAAGCGCTGAGAGGATTCGATTGACGCACACAGCAATACGCTGCTAAAATGCTCAAACTGGAGAACGTGGTCACCGAACCGATATGTATGGAGGCGAAGTATTCAGCAGGCCGAGGCCCGTAAGTAGTGGTCCACAACTGGAGGGTTTCGAAAGAACCATCCTTGTCAGACCGCATATGGATAAGATTTAAAATAGCCAGATCAAAAAAAAATGGCCGGTCTTACAGAGATCCAGCAAGAAAGGATTGGATTAAATATAAGGAGCTAATAACCCGTAAGCTACCAGTAATAGATAGCTAGGGTGTAGCCTATTGGGTAGCGTTTTGATCCATAATGTAAAGGTCGCGAGTTCAAATCCCTATGAACGTATAATTTCAGCACGCTGTCTGCTTGAGTATATCTTGTTCACCTCAATCTACGAAAATGAAAAAATTCGTAGATAGAGGGTTGTGCGAAGGACTAACAACTCTTGCATAGTAGATAATGAAAATGTTAAGAAACCTGAAGGTAAGGATGCTAAGGCCCGATTTGAACTACGGTGCCATTGTAGATTACCGGCAATAGTTCACCATCCAACAAAAACGCCAGATTCCTTATATACCTAGTCTAGCCATAAATATTGTTACAAGGTTTGGCAACCCTGCAGAAAGGAACCGTTATATTGCATTTCTTAAAAATTGAGCTAATCGCTATAGTACGCTTGTGCTTGATGCATTTGTCATCATTTGAGTTTAATTTTTAGTGTAGTGAACATGGATTGGGGTGACAAAGAAAATAGAATTGCTGTGATTGCACTTCATAAAGTAGGAATGCAACCAAGTGATAAGACTCTGCATACCCTTGGTATAAGCCGAATGTTTGTATATCGGGCTATTGAAAGATTTAATGATACGTCTGGAGTAAGTGACCGTGAAAGAAGTGGCCGTCCGCGAACTACTCGAACACCTCAAGCGGTTAAAGCCGTGCGCGAGAGAATTCGCCGTAATCCTCTTCGGAAACAAAAAATTTTATCGCGTGAGATGAAAATACCCCAAAGAACAATTTCACGTATCATCAAAAGTGACTTGGGGTTGGGTGCTTATCGTAGATCTACCGGGCATTTACTAACAGATTCGTTAAAAAAAATAGAGTGGAAAAATCAAAACGATTACTTTGCCGGTACGCAAACCAAGAACACCGTAAAATTTTGTTTACGGACGAAAAAATTTTTACTGTCGAAGAAACATTTAATAAACAAAACGATAGGGTTTATGCTTGCAGTGCCAGAGAAGCTTCTCAAGTTGCCCAAAAGGTTCAAAGAGGTCATCATCCAGCCTCAGTAATGGTTTGGTGGGGTGTTAGCTACAACGGGGTGACAAAGTTGCATTTTTGTGAGAAGGGCGTCAAAACGTCTGCCAAAATTTATCAAGAAAGTGTCCTTGAAAGTGTAGTGAAACCTCTCAACACGTCATTATTCAAAAATCAGCCTTGGAGTTTCCAGCAAGATTCTGCACCAGGTCATAAGGCGAAGTCAACCCAAAAATGTCTTGAAGAAAATGTTCCAGATTTTATTAAAGCTGAAGATTGGCCTTCCTCTAGCCCAGACCTCAATCCGCTGGATTACGAATTATGGTCTGACTTAGAGCAAATGACGTGCTCTAAAAGACATCCTAATATCGAATCCTTAAAGAAGTCTCTTACACATGCAGTCGCCAACTTTCCGAAAGAAGTCGTGCGTGCTTCCATAGATAAGTGGCCAGCTCGATTAAAGGCTTGTGTAAAGGCAAAAGGCAATCACTTCGAATAACTTGTTGCAATTTCCGTTGTTGACAATGCATTTAATAAATAAACAATGATTTCTTAACATATAACACCTCTTTTATTGAACAGTGCTTCAAAAAGTTTGTAACAGTATTTATGGCTAGACTAGGTATAAGAGTTGGTTCGCTGATAAATATACTAACAAGCTCCTACAAGGACTCATGCTCTAAGAAGTCCGCCAAAGATAGTAAGAATGTTGTTTGTTGGAACAACGATATTCTGAAAAAAACATACCAGGAAGCACTTTAACAACGCTAATTCCAGGAAACGTGACATAGACTGCATAGACAAGCTAGGGTGTAGCCTAGTGGATGACGTGTTGGTCTTACAATGCGAAGGTCGTGAGTTCAAATCCCGGTCGACGTAATATAATTCCCGGACACTACCTGCTTGAATATATCTTGGTTATCTCAATCAACGAAAATGAAAAATTCGTAGATAGAGAGGGTTGTACGAAGGGCTAACAACCCATCCACAATAAATAATGAAGAAAAAAAATGTTAAGGAACCTGAAGATCAGGAGGCCAAGGCCCGATTTTCTGTAGTGCCATTGTAGATGTAGTGACATAGATTGGGACCAATATCAAGCAACATCCCGAAGGCATTCCGACCCATCGGTTTGTTCCTTCTTAAAGGTCTGTAAAAACTGGTGGGCATCTACCTACATACAAATCTGACCTTCACGGGCAGGTGCACGCGCCTATCTGAAAGGAAGGTCCACTGATACCGTGACGGTAGTCGCCGTTAAGAAAAATTTCCATCATAAAGAGGTTGTAATCGGTGCCTTTCCAAACGTGGACGGCGCAATGAACCACGTCAACATTGATGCCATACTTGATGCCTTGTGCAGCTATGGTGTGAAACCTCCCTTGACTGCCTGGATAGGTATGCTTCTTTGCACGAGACAACAAACGGCTCAGTCCACAAAGGAACTCCACAAGGCGACATAATATCGCCTCTTCTGTGGGTCCTAACCTTGAATGAACACCTTTCGAATTCAAATTTGGAACTGCTACCCGACAATAGCATATGCAGACCATCTTGTCATCATGCAAACTGGTAAGTTTGAGCAAGTTCTAGGTGACATTAAGCAGTCCGCTGTACAACTGTTAGAGAGCTAGGCACTAGATAAAGAATTCACCATCAACCCTAAGAAAAATAAACCTGGTGTACAATGCCTAAAATTTTACAGAGCACAACAACCAGCGCGTGACATCTATAAAATTTCACATGGCATCATATTTACATTTCTTAACATACATGGCTCAATTACCAAAATGATTCGCTAATATTTTTTTTATGCTGATGAGACACATCTCCAAAGCTCAAGCATACATTGGACTTTGGCGTGTGCTCATCAGTTATAAATATGAAATTTATGCAATTATCTATAAGAAAATGTTCTTTATGATTAGGATTAAATTTTCTAAATATCGTAGATCAATAAAGCTTTTACTAGTGAGAACTGGCCTTTGATAGATACAACGAGGTCCTTTGAACTACCCAATATATATCGGCCAAGCCCTAATACCTAAAATCTAAAGTGAGGCTGCTTTAGAGATATACATATATTGGAAAAAAAAACCACGTGCTCAAGGAAACCAGGACAGCTTAGAAGCGAGAAAAACTACAAGAAGTCAGCTACTAGACCTCTCTCCGGACCAGAAAGATAGAACACCATAATCTAGAAGACCTCTCTCCGCTCCAGGGTGGCACAGGCAAGTACACCTAGGAGGCATCTTCCCGGTCCAGGGAGAGAGGCATACACTTATACACTGCCAAGAAATTACCCAGAAGAAATATCTCCGGATCAGGGAGACAGGCAATATCTCCACCACCAAGAATCCAAATAGACCACCTCTCTTTGGACCATGGAGTCAGGCACATGCACCGAACTGTTCAACGCGATCACAAGAGATGACAGGAGTTACTGAGCACCTGTACACATCTAGTCATACAGTAACTGTGGAGGATGGAAGCCAGGCTAGAGCAAAAGTCTCTACGGGAAGCGGAAACTGAGAAGTTGCAGGTAAACTTAAAAAGGACTCTGAATCCAGGAAACCAGAGAGTACTGCCAAAAGACGGTAGTCAGATTAGAACAACTGTGGCTAGACTTTGAAAACGAGCACACGCAAGTATCATTGCACAAAGAGGGCATTCCTATTTCGTTAGGCAGAAGAGAATTTTACAATGAGGCTCGTGTATTGACTGTATGCAATACAGCGGTAGAATTGACGTTGGGCACCTGTCTCAACCAAGTGGTAGTAGTCGAGAAAAGGCTCACACAGATGACGACCCAAAGGCAACTCAAGAAAAACTGCCGATAGTATCCTCAAACATCAAAAATGTGCAAAAACTATTTTTGACAAGGACACTCAGTGCAACAATGCTCTAGCTTCCGGAACTGTAGATTATGCCATAGACAACATCTTCAATAACTCTTCTTCATGAAGAAGGAGAGACCTATACAATTTCATGGGTCCAATGAGGTAGCAGCAAAAGAAGTACCAATGGAATGTATAAAACCTGCGTAATCACTTAGACCACCCCTACCAAGCATTGAATTTAACTCAAAGCGCCAAACATATGGGTATAACATACGTCTTCAACGAAGAGCAAACGGTTGACATTATTTGCGGGTAGCAAATCATTAAGAAAAACTGGAAAAAAGATGGGTTGATACAAATTGAGTCCGACTGTGTGACACAATCACCATCAGTACTTACGACAGCTATTCCAGGAACATCAGCAGTTCCTCCTTACCGAACACAAAAATATCCTTGCAACTACATACAATCGAGAGCATTAAAACACCAAGAAAGGTCCAGCGTTGTCAATTTAAACGTTAACAAGGAACAGCTGTTGAGAAGCCATCAAACTCCAGTCGCAAGCACATCTCCCAAACCAGATGACCTTTATCAAACTGCTTGACAAAGATCTCAGTAGAGACCAAAACGTCACGAATAATAAAACGTAACAGTGTACAGTGTAGTCCTTTCAAGTCGAAATGCACTGTGAAAACATTCACCAAACCATAAAATTGTTATTTCAGTTTCTGAAACTTATTGTAATCAAATTATGTTCCAAAGAATTACGAAAATGATTGGCAGTTAACAACATCGAAAATATATTTAGAAGCTTAAAATTTGTGGCATACAATTTGTAGTTATCACAAAATAGAAAACAAATTATAGCCATATTAGAAATTATTTATCTGCATGCGGGCTCTGGTTTTTTTTTTTTTTTAAAAAGCCGAACACAACTTAGGGGGTCACCCTTTAATGTAAATTACACAGTCATGTCGGTAAGGAAAAAAAAAAGAAGTAAGAAGTTGAGGTTAGTCGGGATTAAAAGGAGGGAAAAGCCTAAAATGCCGGTGGACGTTGAGTTTGAAACGTCGAAGGTCGTATGACAATGGGAATACATCTTTAGGCAATGCATTCCAGAGCTTACAAGTTCGGGGTATGAATGACCGCCTATATTTCACTGTGCGGGAAGTCGGAAGCTTAACAGTTAACTCGTGTGCGCTTAACGATAGGCGTGTATTTCTAGAAAATGAGTACAGAGGAGGAATAAGTTTAGCAAGTTCCTCACTGCATTTACCATGAAAGTAGCGGTAGTAAATGCTTAGTACACCAACATTTCTGCGATGCTCAAGGGAGTCTATGGAAACCGTGTTGGCTTCATCTCCAATTAGTCGGAACGCCTGTCTCTGGACACGGTCGAGCATCGCAAGTTGCGTTTTGGATGCCTCAACCCATAAGAAGAATTGTACTCGAGGCGTGGTCTAATGTAGGCCTTATAGATATTTGCTAAGTCGCTGGGAGTAAAATATTTTTTACATCTTCGGAGAACTCCTAGGCGTTTGGAAGCGTCAAGTGCTACGTCAAGTATGTGCTGGTTCCAATTAAGGTGGTTATTTATTTTGATGCCAAGGAGTGAGAAGCATTCGGAGGAGTTTAGTGGGACACCACCGAAGGTTACATTAGAAACCGACGCCGGGACATCACGTTTAAGGGAAAGATGACAGGCCTGCGTTTTTGAAGTGTTGAACTCTTTTCTATTTAGCCTGCCCCATTCCAAGATTAGATTAAGGTCAGAGTTCAATGATCCAAATAGTTCGGCACGTTTAGATGCTACCGGGACACGGTGAGCGTTAGTAATCGAGTCGAATTCATAGATGTTATCCAGGGTACTGTCATCTGCAAAGCAATGAATCGGATTGAGCGTTGACGACAGAAGGTCATTGATAAAAATAAGAAAAAGTGTGAGTGATAAAACAGAGCCTTGGGGGACTCCGGAATCTATGGGAAAGGGAGAAGATGCCACGCCATCCAATACGACTTGTATGGTGCGTTCATGTAAGAAACTCTCGATCCATTTTACGAGGTTATTATTAAAGCCGACTGCTTTGAGCTTCACTAGGAGAAAATTGTGCCAAACTCTGTCAAACTGTTATAGCTCTGCACTAACTTGGGCCAACAATCATTAAGGCCAAAACCACAAAGAACTTTTGACAATACCCTGTGTTTTTGGATAAACTTTTCAAAAAATACAAAAGTTAAGTTGGAAACTTATCATCGATATTCTCCATCTGATTTACATTCCATTAAATCTCTTCGAAAAATTTTGAAAGTTTAAGACTTTATCAATTGTGATTGTCTTAAAAAAAAAATCAACAATTTTAGTAAAACTTCAAAACTGCATATTTGCATAATTTAAAAGAAAGTTAAGAAAAAAAAAATTGTATTGTAATCATTACATGCATAACAAAATTCACTGAAATTGCTATAATTATTCCGACAAAATCAACATGACAAATGAAAATAATAGTTAATAATTTCTTAATTCGACCTTATAATAATTTTTTCAAATTTTTTTTTTCTCAACGACAAAATTTACACATTACTACTACTGTCTAGTACAGTACAAAAACACAAATTTAAATTATGCTTGTATAATTTTAGATAAATTGCAAAAACAATCTTCAACTAAAAATTCCGCACAACGTAGAGTAAAAAAAAAAAACTTCCATCTTAAAAATTGATGAACAGAAATTTTTAGAAATCTCTTTTGGTCCGAAATCTCAACGAAAAGTGAAGCTAATCGAGAGTCTTAAAAGTAATTTTTTTTGCGAAAAACCCAATCACATCAGATATTAAATACAAAAAAAAAAATAGCTAGTATACATTTTTTCTGCTGCTTCTTTGGTAATAACAGCGAAATTGCCTTTCGACCCTTTCCTAGCACATAAAAATACACCGAAGACACGCGACTGTGCTGAATTATGAAAAGGCTTAACTCCAAAGAAAATAGTTTCTTGACCTCAACAAGATTTTATACAGCTTGAAGATTTCATATTTTTTTTTTAAAATTGGAATTTTTTTCGGTACGGAAGTTTTGCTAGGTCGTTCACGATCGTATCATGTATGTTGTGAAGCTTTTGGTGAGTGGTGGTGTAATGATGAACGAACTGTTGAATGGCAGATTAAATGTTTTATTAAATGGAAATAGCTAAGTGATATACATACTTTCAGTATTCGGTGTAAATGTTACAAGGCAAAGGCAATGGATAAAATTGAGCAATGGATGAGGGCTAGTTTTTTTTTTTTTTTTTGGCTTGAAGGCCGATTTAAGCTTTTTGACGGCGACAAATATCATGGTTGAGGACATAGTCAAATATTCTATGATTAGTTGATTCAAGGGCTCAAATTTTTGTTAAATGGATTAAGCAAAATACAGGAATTTCATTTCATTCAACTAAAAATAGTTTCGGAGCAATCAAAATTATAAAATATTAAATCTACAGGCTAAGCTACTATGTAGATAATTTTGGCCTCATGAAGATATCTAAATTAGTCAAGCAATTAATTATATTATGTTGACAAGCGATTACTGAATAAACTGGAGGTCAATAGTGAACAATTATCTGTACTACAAGTTCTACAGCTCTAGGAGATTGTTGTTGTATGAAGCTCCAACCAACTTTGAGCTAAGCTATGAAGAATCTGATAAAGCAACGAAAATTTGTGAAATCAAGTAAGCAAAATCTTTTTACTAGATTTTCATACAAGATTATGTATGTCATATTAAACAAAAACAATACTGTTCGCAATTAAGTGTTAAATTGACTACAACACCATTTCATTTAGTCTTTCCTAACCATTCTAACCTGCATGTTGACTTTCCACGCATCCTCAACTTGTCCCAAGAATAATAAAGTTGCAGCCGACTTGTTGACAGTTTATTTTCACATCATGCTGGAGTTGCAATCAAAATGTTTTGAAAAAACTAAGCTTCAAAAACTTAATAGGTATACTGAGAAAATTCGTGTATTGGATTTAGAGAAATTGTGCAATTTATATGGAAGGTGGTAGAAGGAGTAGGGAGTTATTAATGACATTGAACATTATGCAATTGACATGTTGTAAATTGCAGATCAGTAGCATAAATAGTTTTCAAGAAAATCGACTTTTTGTAAACTTGTGAAATTGTATCATATTGTATGGGAGGGGGAATAAGTAAAGCTAATCGTCTATTTTTTTCGGTAACTAATTAAAAATGAATAATTAATTAGTGCACAGTTTCAGCTCGATACATTTTAACCATGCTGAGTAAATTGGTTTAAAGTATTTCATAAAAAAGTGCAATTTGTATGGGAGGTGGTGGAACGAGTGGATTATACCGTAGATTGAGATCATCATAAAAATAATATATTTCCAATGTTAGATGAATAGCTTTTGTACTTTTCGAAAAAATCAGTTTATTGTCAATTTTTATGGCAACTAATTGCTTGGACCAGACCTAGTGAAGCGATTAATGTCAGGCGATTTGCGGTGATTACAGCAGGCAACATTTATCTGTGTTGCTCTACATTGCTTTAGGGAGCCGCCGTATATTCACAAGCAGTGGACAATGTTTGGCATTTTGTATTATCTGTCTCTTGCATTCAAATAGCTGCTTATCATTCCGTGAATGCTAAAAATTGAACTGTTGTGCTGTCGCCGGACTCGGTCAGATGGTTTGATCTTAAGAACTGAACTAATGGAATCGCCCCGTCAGAGCAACAAAAAAAACTCTAAACTTAAGAGATGCAACTCTTTTATGGAGTCCGAGTAATGTTTGTAATAAGAACCAAAACCTTAATAACTAAGAATGGAAAGACATGGGTTCGGAGTTTCAAATATGTATATTCTAAAAGAGGCTCTAATAAATTTCAGAATTTTGCTTTCGTATTTGAAAAACGATTTGAAAAAGATAGATCGATAGCCATGTCAGCAGTTGCCAAATTGCTGAATATCGTATTGCTGGTTACCATGCAGCAACCAAATATCGCCTATTATTATTGCTTTGAGCTATTCGCCTCCGAATGGGGCAATACGGTTTCCGCGCCGGGAGATGCACGAAGGATACGTAGATTCATGTTAAGGAATCGGTTACGAGAAGTGCTAGCAAGTACGTCATTGGAATCTTTGTAAATTTCAAGGGTGCAAATGACTATTTGAGCTAGGAGCCCTGTGGCAGAGCTATTTCTCTAACAGTTGAGCATGTGTAAGCGGTTTACGCGATACTACATATGTGCAGGGACGTCAAGATTGGCTGTCCACAAGGCTCCATGAGTCCATTCATGAGGAACTTAATGATTGATGGCCTTCTGGTACAGTTCGCGAATTTATTCAGTGTCGCGGCGTATGCTAGTTATCTAATCATATTGGTGGAGGGAAACTCTCAACTTGAGCTTGAGCGCAAGGGTTCAGCTCTAATGGCAACCGTTCGGGAATGGGTCTGAGAATTGGAGTTGCAGTATCAAGGGAAAAGAGTGATCATGTTGCTGCAGAGCTCATTGTTACATTCCTCTGCTCACTGGTAACGCTGGACGGAACTGGACTTAAGTATGAGATAAACGTAAGGTACCTGGGCATCAGGGTTTCTGAGCGATTAAGATTCAAGCTGCATCCGCGAGAGTTCAGAGAGCGTCTCACTACCACTGAGGGACAGATCCGCAAGGTTCTGCGAAAGAAGTGGGGCCTCATCTGGCGCTCTGTTCGTATCATATACGTCAGTATATCCGTCGGTGTGGTACGATGCCTTGGCGACTAGTGCGAGGACTTGATCTGTATATGCGTGTCCTGCGAGTATGTTTACCTGTATGTCGTACAGTTTCTACTGACTCCATGCAGGTTCTCATGGATGTTCCACTATTGGACTTGGAGGTGAAGCGTCAAGTTATCACCTACAAGATGCGGAAGGGACTTTCACTGGTGGCTAGCGATTGGTTATCTTCGGGAGAGATTGGAGAGATGAGCGTTCGCGAATGCAAAGAACTCCTGGACCTCAGGGTTAGATCGGTGTGGCACACCAGGTAGGCAAATAGTGACAAGGGCAGGATCACTTACAATTTCATTGGAGTCGCAAACTTCGCCAGGGATAACCTTAATTTTTAATTTCCTCTCAGTCTGTATACCTTCACAGGTTGGGTGAAAGTAAGACTCGGGTTGCGTCGGTGAAGCGGAGTTTGAAAGCTGGCTGCATATTCTGGACGAATGTTCAAGATACGCGGACATAAGACAGCTGAAAGACATGGGTGTTGTGGGCAGTGGATAGAGGTTGGACGCCTTGTGAGCCGACAGACTTTTGAATGCCTTCCTGCATGAAGTATTTAGAAGAAGATGGGTCGAAACGGGCCGACACAGGTGGACGCAGGGGTTTAGTGTAGCTAACTGAAAAAATTGGCAGTAGAGTTTCTTGTTTACAATATGCAGTGACGGGATAACGTTAGTTATTACATACCGGATGAACGACCAAAGTCAATTCCGGCATAACCTTTGGCGAATACCGACCCCACGTTTCCGAAGCGGAGTGCCACCAGTCACGTGTTTGCAAAGGGACCTAAACTGGAGGCAGTTTTTAAAGTTACGAAACCTGCTTTCTGCTACCATGGATGTCGGGGAGCCAATGGAAGGTTGCTACCACCCCTAGCAATGGAAGATGACACTTCGGGGAGTATCGTGATGGCTGTGCTTATCGCGGGCAGAGCTCCTAGAAGTTCAGCGTGGAGTTGAAAGATTGTAATAGCAGAGATTTAGTAGGTCTCGCATCCAGCCGTATGATTTTCGAACTTGCATTCGTCATAGACTGCAACTTTTTCTTGGATCACCTCAAGACACCCAAATATTGTTATATTGCGTTAACAATGTTAAATAGATAAGTTTTATGTGACTCTAAGGTCAAGGATTCTGAGGATTGGAGACCTAAATAAAACCTGATTACTAACAGACTATCTAGATCTCGCTCGATAGATACGAGACAGCATTGGTCGCAAAGAACTTTTACACATTCACATCGAACGATTCATGAACGAATATCGAAATTTTAATCAGAGGGCAAACTCACGAAGGGTAATCCTCGGGTTCTCAAAAACATTTCCGTGAGGGATAGATTTTTTGAAAGTCCCACCCTCCTCTTCCCTTCACAAGAGAATATTCAATTTGCACTCTGATTGCACTCTACTTCTGAAATAAAAATATGTTTTAAGGACATACACCTAAAATGCTGTTTAATAGAAATGAAATGCGAAATTTTGGTAGGCGAAATTAAATTGTTCGCATTTTGCTTATTTCACGAGAGCAGCGTTACCTGAAAGAGTGAAACGAGAAAAGTATTAAAAGAGTGAATTGAACAAGACGATTAGTGGTTTTCCAAGAACAATCTATGTATATAAATGAAACAAATTAGAATAGCAACGAAATAATGCAATGAGAATCCACAGTTCTATTTTGAAATACAAATTATTTAACTGTAAGACATCCCAGCAAAAAGTCATACCCACCACGTACTTTACTAAACGTCGATGGTTGGGAATTTCCCTATGGTACGAATGCCAACCACATCAGTTGCCTACTAATTCATCTACTGTTTTTGGTATACCGATACGTATATCACGTCTTACACACTAATATAACCGGAGTAGGATATGCTGATAGCCATATACGACAGTTACCCACCACTACTACCCAGCAAACAAAATTTTCCGAAATCTATACTAAATCGATAAGACAGAAATCGGTAATACGTATATTCCGATTTCGGAATTGACTTCAGTACGAATTCGTTAAGAAAAATGTATGAAGCGACTGACAGCCTTCTTAACGAAAAATCGTAACGAAGAAGCATTCGATGCGGTTGTTCGACCGAAAATACCCAAACACCTCCATTCATCACCGTGCTCAAGAATTCGACCTCTCCACATCCACACTGCAGCGAATATTGACGGAATATTTGGCTCTGCATGCATACAAGGTCCAATTGACTCAAGAACTGCAGCCGGCGGACTACCAGCAGTGCCGTACGTTCTCTGATTGGGTCTTGGAAACAAGTCCTACTACTCTAATTTTGATCGACTATATTTTATGAAAAACTTTTTTAATTTTTTTCTACAGCCTTGAACCAAAAAGTGGAATGAACCATTTTGTGGAGAGAACTGGTCAGAATATTTTTCAATTTTCTATATTTTCATAGTGAAATACCAATTTTTTTCTTCCTGAAAAATCTTTTTTTCTTAGTTGCATATAGATTTTATATATGAGGTATTCGCTTTCAAAAGTTTATCATTTCATTTCTATCGAAATTAAGTTAGCGAAACTATATTCGTACTGTTCTATGTAGTCACTTAATTCAATAACTACCCTGCAAACAAAATAGTTCGTTAAAGAATCGTTAATAATTCTGTAATAAGCGATTTGATCGTTAATGAGCGTCGCTGACGATACATTAATGATTCATCAAACGGACTAAATGGACATTCGTTAATAAATTACTTTTAATGGTTCATTAATGAATTCTAAAACGCTTACAAGAGACGAGTATAAAAGCAATCAATCGCTATCAATGAATCATTAATGATTCTTATTCTAATTCATTAACGAACATCGTTTAAGATTCATAAACGATATTAGTTAGGAAAAATTAACGATTTATAAATAAAGCCAAACAAGAGAAGATCGCAGATGCTTTTTCTATTTCTGTTTTAACTCGAGTACGATCCTAAATCTCCCCAAATAAAAATCTTGAAGTTTTTGTAATTAATTCCGATTTTTTACATATAGAATAAGCCTGGACATATCGTTACTGTTTGCTTTTTGTTTTTCAATGATGAGCTACCTTCCGAATTCTTTCAGAATTGTCTCCAATATCTCGAAATAAGAAGTTTTTATTGACGTTTCCGTGATAAATTGCTTACGAAAAGGTTCCGAATTGTCGTAACTCACGAACTAGTCGGAAGGTTTTGTTTGTTGTATAGGGACGAAATTTTACTGTTTGTATGTATGAGTAGGTTATGCAGGTTGGTTACTGTAGGTATCCGAAACACCTGAGACATTCATGGCTTTTTTTGCATAGTCTGTTCTTAACAAATAGTAACCGATGTAGGATGGCTATGATTCTGTTGGTTTGGCCGGCCATGTACCTACCCTACAGCGATGGTCACACGACGCTGGTTTACCAGTTGTCACCGTATGAACCCTTGCACTGACTGCTATCAGCACGAACCAAGCGATTTCAGCAGCGGCTAGTGGCCGATAACCAGCTTCGAGTGACCCGTAATTAAGAGACACAGCCAGATTTCTGTTTAATCGTATGTCTAAGAACGTACTCACAATCCCATTAATTTTAAATTAGTGATTGAAGAAAAAACCCTTTAATCAATTATTAATGTTAAATACCAAAAAATAACTTACCGAATCCAACTGTTGCCCATTTTGCCGATGTCAATGCTAACCATAAACCATATACAGCAGCAATATGAAGATAAGTAAAAGCAATTATATTTCTCCAAACCAAAGACAATTTTCGTTTTTCAGCGCGTTTAAATTTTTTAATATCTTTGACGAGCCCTCCATCGATAGTTTCGGCATCGCATTCATTTAAAACGCCTGTAACTTCTGTTGGTGGTTGATTTGCTGTTGTTGCGTTTGGTGCCATCTTTTACTAAAATGATAATAAAGAAATAATTAAATAAATATGAAAAAGAAATGTGTATTATGTAAACGAAAATCTTACGTAATACTAGAAAATTACACACAACTATTGATTTATTCGCAAAAAATCAAAAGGTTGAAATTAATTTGCGCATGAAAATTCATCATCATACAAATTTCATTCTGAGCTTCAAGTTTAATTAAAGATAGTTAATTGCCATTTGTTCTGCTGTAAAACTATTACACTATTGTAAATAAATCACAATGACTGAAAAAAAACTCTTTATTTTTTTTTTTTTTTAAACAACAATTAGGTATTCCTAATCACACACCTAATTGTTGTAATTAACCAATCACTAAATTAAAAGTATTTTGTTTTATTTGATTCTTTGCATAACAGAATATTCAAACATTGTGAATACAATTCAACTTTGTTTGATTTTCATAAAACTTTACAATAGAATCTATCTATATAAATGTAATTGTAGTGTCTGCTTGGTATTTGTTTATAAATGGCTATAAATAAGTTTTTTGCTTCATTTTAGCAATAACTAAGCAGAATCAAATGTTTTTAAAAAAATTTTCTGTTTGTCTTTCCGGCTTTCACGCAAAAACGGCTGCACCGATTACAATGAAACTTTCACAGATTATTAGGTCTGCCTCGGGGAATAATCTGCTTTAGGCTTTATTTTTCTCCCCTCACGCCTTCTACCCCCCCCCCCCCCATACAAAGTGACTCATTTTCAAAAACTTATAATAATCAAATTTTCATGGAAACTATGAAAGCTATTAATTTGAAATTTAAAATATATTATTTCTATTATAAATGCAATCTTCAAGTATATAAATAGTTTGAATCCCCCAACTCCTTCCACCACCTCCCATACAAACTAAACTTTTTCATGAAATACTATACACCAATTTTCTCAGTACTTATAACTTTGATCGAGTTAAGATTTTGTATTAAATCCTTAATTAGCATTGTTATTAATGCCAGGAAAAAACTAACCAATTAGGTTTACTCCTTCTACCCCCTCACATATAATCTGACACAAATCCACGACTTTGCGAAAATTCGATTTTCTTGAAAAGTGTGAATGTTACTGTTTTGAAAAATAAAATATATCAATTCAATGATAATTGTAGTTGCTTCTCAAAAAATAACTAAAAACCCTCCACTCCTTGCACCACCTCCTATACAAACTGCACTTTTTCATGAAATATTCTAAACCAATTTTCTCAGTACGATTAACTTTGATCGAGCTAAAATTTTGTACTAAATCTTTAATTAGCATAGTTATTATTATCGGGAAAAAATTAACCGATTAGCTCCACTCCTTCTACCCCCTCCCTTACAATATGACACAATTTCACGACTTTGCAAAAACTAGATTTTCTTGAAAAGTGTGAATCTAAGTGATCTGAAATTTAAAAGATATCAATTGCATGGTGATGATAGTTGTATCTAGAAAAATTACCAAAAACCCCCCACTCCTTCTACCACCTCCCATACAAACTGCACAATTTCACTAAATCCAATGCACTAAGTTTCTCAAGTTACCTATTCAGTTTTTCAAGCTTAAATTTGGTTCAAAATATTTTAAAGCTACTCTAGCATGGTGTGACAAAAATTAATTTAGTACTGTCATCCCTTCTATCACTCCTCTCCCAAAAATTCTTAAGATTACAAAAATTTCGATTTCATCGGTAGTATCATATAATGGGGCTTTACGCACAATCGAAGTCCTGTTATGTTTTTAAGCTTAATGTCATTTTACTTGGGCTTTTTTCAATTAACACAAGCTACAACTATTCACATGTCCTTAACACGTATACATATGATCTCGAATCACGGGTTTGATTTGATCACGAGCCTCTCCCATTCAAATGCGAGTATCATGCTATCATTCTTAATAATTTATGGTTCCGACTCCAACAAAATACAAAACATTGTGTTCAAAGAGCCATTAAAGTAAGCGGATTATATATCCCATATAACGTATTACTACATGCATTCTCAAAAATTGCTTATTTATGAGATTTTTATGCGGACGAAGTCGCGGGCGTTTGCTAGTCATGAATAAAATTCTCGAAACTTCTATTTTCATGTTGTAGTAGTTCACATAATTTAAATTCAAGAGCAGATATAATCAACCTGAAAATTATTATTGCTTACATATATTCGTAGAGAGATCAGAATAGTTTGAATGGGAAATGGGATTGTAACTCATAAGTTTACCACAAAAACATGGCTGATATCTAAAAGTAAAGATTCTCTGATTTCACGCTTTTGTGCTCTATTAAACGTGACGTTTCGGTCTCTGCTGAGACCTTTATCTATCTGTAAAGTAAAAATGTGAAAAAATCCTCCAAACCATTCGAGGTTGATATCGTTGGGAGGGCACAAGGACCAGTTCTATGGCCAGGGATGTATTCCTTGGGCTAGCAATTCGCATAGAAAACGATCCCAAACTGCCGCCGACTGCTCTCAGGTATCCTAAAACCAGCGAATTCGCTCTCAGTTCGACGAAAAACAAGGCAAAGTTTAGTTATCATCTCTCATTTCCCTATCGTAAATTATTCTCCTTGCATTTTAGCTCCTAAAAAGTGATTCAGTTTTAGCCGTTCAGGTCCCGCCTTTTTTTTTGCTGGCATGGTCCATGTGGTACGAATATAAAAAAACCAGCGAACGAAATAATATTTTCTTATTTTTTTCAGGTTGGGATCGTTTAATTTATGTATAGGAGCAGCTTCAGTTGGCTTTGTCGGGCCCACCCTTTCCATATATACATACTCTAAGACTTTTATTCCAAATCTATTAAATTTTTGGTTCCCCATATCATGAAATAAAGGCAAACTATTGGAATCGCGGGAAATTTCGACATCTAGTTTTAATAACACTATTCGAGGCTCCAGTATTCCAAAAAATAGGTTTCTTTGTGGCTAGGATGTAGCCTAGTGGGTAGCGTGTTGGTCTACAAGACGACGGTCGTGAGTTCAAATCCCGTTCGAAATATGATTCCAGCACACTGCCTGTTTGGATATACCTTGGTTATCTCAGTCTACGAAAATGAAAAAATTCATAGAAAGAGGGTTGTGCGAAGGACTAATAACCCTTCCAAAAAAATCTTAAGGAATCTAAAGGCCAGAAGGCCAATGCCCGATTTGGGCAGTAGTGTCATTGTAGAAGTAGAAGGTTTCGTTGTGACGTCTGTCTGTGACTATGTTTGTCCCGACAACAATTGGAATAAACCTCAACAGAAAAGTGTGGGAGTGGTCACAAAAGATCGGCAACATCACTAGACAGACCGGAATGTTTTGAAATTTACGTTGTAAATCTTATTTACAAAAATCACAACGCAACAGCTTTTCATCGGAACTCTACTAAAATATGAAAGATAATATTAATATCCGATAAGTGCCTCATAAATTAGATCAAACTGATTAATTCTCGTCACAGTAAATTGATTTAAAATTCAGATTCAGATTCGAACGGACTATATTTATCGTCGATCGATTATATAGATTAATAAATATTGATAATGTTATTCTAGTTTTGATTCAATTTATTGAGTGGCACGAATGTTGAAATAATAATTTTCTCCCAAAAAATAACGACAATAGATGCTTATGAATCTAATACACTTGTCAATCAGATTTATTAAATGATGAATATAGTATGCAATTATTATAAACAATTGAAATTCCTCACGTACCATTAAAACAATTTACAAACACATGTTTATGATTAAAATCAACTAGTAAATCATGTCGTGTTTGAAATATGCAAGTAGTTTAAGCGATAAGTTTTCTTAAACATGCGATTATACAAAGAAAATGTCATGCAACGTACTTATCTAGTTAACTGATGAAAATGTGATTATTTTTCAAAAGTGATGATATCTAATTTGTATAATCAAGACAGTACCTACCACCCTCAATCAAAAAGTTTCGGGAAGGAGTTGTTTTGGACCAAGAACGGAACGAATACTATCCAACACAACCACCGTTCGGTTGACTCAAAAAAACGCTCCAGGGAACGCGTTTTACCAGCCAACAGTAGATAATGGAAAAATTTAAGACGGCTCTGATGACTATACCGAAAAGATAGCGTAACTTTTACAAATGTGAAGCTATGACGCTGAAATTTGGTGATGATTGTCGATGACCTATCTTGTAATCTAAATATAAGAACTCAAATCGGGTGACTGAGAGCACTACACGGTGGTCCTTCCTGAAATTTTTCGATCAAAGTAGTATAGTGTTAAAAAGAATGGGGATTAGTTTGATTCATTTTTCGGACTTATTTTTATAGCATGCCAGTTGTCATCTGGATATTTCTATTGTCTGTTTAAAGTGACAGTATTACAGGAGAAACTTTTCGTCGAAATGAGAGAGAATTTTTAGAAGTCACTAGGCACTGAATATAACTTAGAGGGTCACCCTTTAATGCGTTGCACAGATAAGTCGGTAAAGGAAATGCATGAAAATTAGTAGTGCTATGGAAACGGCGGTGAACATTATTCTTGACGGACTGAAGGTTATACACGTTTGGAAAAACGTTAGCCGGCAATGCGTTCCAAGGTTTGATGTTCAGGAAATAAATGAACGCCTAAATTTTACTGTACGGGAAGATAAAAGTTCGACAGTGTAAACGTACGCATATTCAACTTGACGAGTGTAAAAGTATAAGGTGGAAGAATAAGTGTGCTTAGTTCCGAACTGCATTTACCATGGAAGTAGCGATAGTAAATGCAGAGTACGCCGATATTTTTGCGATGCTAGAGGGATTCAACAGCAGCCGTAACAGTTTCATCTAAAATAAGTCGCAACGCATGTTTTTGTATTTGATTGAGCAACGAAAGGTGTATTTTGGGTGGCGAGCCCAAATATGCAAATTGTCCTTTAAGCGAGGTGGAATGTAGGCCTTGATGATAGCTAAGTCGTGAGGCGTAAAGTATTTTTTTCCATTTGTGGAGAATACCTAGGCGATTGGAGGCGTCAAGGACAACTTGAAAGATTGGCTGACTCCAATCAAGGTGGTTATTGAAATGAACGCCTAAAAAGATAAAATATTCGGAAGAGCAAAGTTTTACGCCATTAAAGGCTACATTAGAAGACCACGGTGGAAATCAAGTTTAAGGCAATGATGGCAGGTCAGTGTTTTAGCGGCATTGAACTGTACTCTATTTCTTCGTCTTATTCCACGAATAAGTTGAAATCTGAGTTCAGCGAACGAAATAACTCCCTACAGTAGAATGCCTGTTTCATTCCGTAGCAGGGTCAAATTCATAGCTGTTATCTAAAATACTGTCATCCGCAAAACAATGGATTGGATTGAGAATAGAAGACAAAAGGTTGTTAATAATTATTAAGAACAGAGTGGGCGAAATGACAGAACCCTAAGGGACACCGGAATATATCGGAATGGAGGAAGCAGTAACCCCATCTAATACTACTCGTATAGTGCATTTGGACAAGAAACGCTGAATCCATTGCATGAGGGTAGCATCAATGCCAATGGCCGTGAGTTTAACAAGAAGACATTCTTGCTAAACTCTATCAAAACCTTTGGCAATGTTAAGCGAACTTGAACTTCGCCGTATTTGTGCAAGCAAGAGTTTCAACGTTCGGTCAGATAGACTAAGAGATCTAGTGTCGACTTTCCAGCACGAAAAGTGTATTATATATATATATTGAACGATTTTGTGATTTTCAGAAGTTTCTATCACTTTCACTGAAGTATCGGGCGCTAGTTAGTGGAATTAACTTTGCTTCCTTTCTTACGAATTGGCATTCGCAATTTTCAACAACAGTTGTGTGAAAGCTTCAAGAAGAGTAAGATAGATGGAAAAGATTCCGCAGAGGTTTAGTCAGAGAAGAAATCATTTTAAGGGTAATGGAGGGAATGCCATCAGGACGGACTTAAGCTTTTGCAGAATCCTGGATATTAGACGTGTGCGAAAAACCAGATGGTTTTGCGATAGGAGGGATTCGGTTTGGAAGGTGGTAATGTGAAGTTTCTCGCGAAGCTTGCTGGTTAGCTTTCTTAACAAGATCGATTACGGTACGGTTACCATCTACGAGTGGTGGTGTTGATGAAGAGATGAAATTATTGTTCATCGTTTTGAAAAGATCTTGAGTCTTTTGGACTCCGCAGGAGCTTCCATCGAAGTTTTTCGTCGTGATTAAATTTAATGCATTTGAGAATAGGTATTCCGTTATTTAATATAAAGCTTTGTTAGCTGAGATTTGAAGATTTCTAAAATTTTAAACCGACCGTTTCTTCGCCTGATTTGCAACATGACATTAGTTTGTAAACCGAAAGTCTTTCGACGGCTGGACTGTCTTTTGACTGCAAGGTTTGTAGAGGTTCATAACTATCGCATAGTCTTCGTGACAAGTTTGCAGGCTTCATCGCAGTTATTGGAATCAAAGTACTATTTCCAATTAAAGACATTGAAGAATTGGCTCTTTTATGCCAAGCAGTTCTTTGGGATAACTTAACTGGCAGCGGGTGTAATGCTACAATTGTGAATTGTGCACGAATCAGGAAGTGGACCGTATTACGAATTGGAGAAGGAGGCATTACAGAGAGGGAGTATTTATCTGGTTGTTTGGTTATTGAGATATAAATCAAAACTTTTGAAGAATCGTCTTACAATTTCTGGTGAACGGGTCGGCTTATTTACAAGTTGTGCTAATCTATTTATCTAAGCAAGAAGGCTCGGTATCACGTCCCAATTGGTCCATGCGTAAGAAATGTTTAAGCCAGGCAGAGTTGTGAACATTAAAATCGCCCACGACAACGATTTTAGCGTCAGGATGTGCAGTATATATGGTCTGAATAGTTTCTGACCAATTATCCAGCTCACTAGTTGTTTTGGCTGCATACCGAAATTCTATAAACTATACAATACAATACAATATGTGCCCTTGAATAAAATATTTCATTTTCAAAATTTTAATAAAACTCTTCCCTTAAAACACCAAAAATTATCTATAGCTTGAATTCTAAATTTACTGAAAAAGAAAGAAAATAAATATCCTTTATCAGATATGCATCCGCAACACAGAACGCTTAATATATCAAACATCATTACATTCAATGCGGCATTCATGTTTACTATCAAAAAATGAAGCATCATTGATGATTTGATTAAAATCTCATGTCGAAAATAAAAATTGAAGAAAATCGATAAATTCAATTTAAGCAAACTCCTAAACGATATTTTAGCGTGTAAAGCTTATTTGAATGGAGTGACATATTTCAAAGAGATGTCTTATCGGCATGTGACATAAAAAGGAAATATTGAGCTTGGAATATATGACAAAGCATTCGGAGATAATGTTAAATCGTCATTTATGGATTTATATTGAATGTTTGTTAACACAATACGGGTTTATTTATTCAATTTTTCCAAACTAATTTCCGCTACATGCAATACACTTCCCATCGTCCAAAACCAACTGAAACCATCTCTGCCAAGTTTGGCTTGGGAGTACGGCATGCTCGTTTTCCCAAGCCCTCAGAAGGTCCTCATCACTGGAAAACCGAATCCCTTTCAGCTTCATTTTCACATGCAGGAACAATGCAAAAGTCATAGGGAGTAAGGTCTGTACTGTACGGAAGGTCCCAATAAGTTTCAGTCCTGTTGTAGTGTAAATATTCGGTGCAGACTTTGGAACGTCATGTAGCGCCATTGAAGAAGAAGACCATTAAAGGCATTTGTAGACAAATAAAACATTCAGAGGTCAAAGGCAAATATCAACCAACAATTTCGACCTAATCTAATGAATTTTTAATTCTATTATTTCCTTCCATCTTCGTGGAATTGTACTTCTCCTCCTGATTTACTGCACGAGTAGAAATAGGCTGCTCTGTATTCGAAAAAATACAACATTCGTTCAGTCGACTTGAATTGGGATTCAATAGTCCTAGTCAAACAAAACTGAAGCTCTCGTCTTCTTCGAAGATCGATACTGTAACAAACTTTCGAAGAAACTCACCATAACAACATATTATACCTACAGCTGAAACTAAAATAGGTCTCGAAAGGACTAAGTGAATTAGAAGTGCATAGACTAGTAATCTATGCAGTTCATCACAAAATAAAGAACAAACCTAGTTAAGATTAAGATAGAGTTATGCGATATGTTCCGTGCCCAAAGTTCAAGTATTTGTAGTATAACGTTTAGTGCGTTTGTGTGCTTTTCAATGAGATATAAACAACACTCGTACACTTCTGATAATTAAGTAGCAACTAATTAATGAATACGTACAAGTTTCGATGGAAACATGCAAAAATATAAACGAAAATAAATCTCGGATAGAATGAAATTTTTCAATTGCTTTACATAACGTTTTTGTTTTTCATTTTGAAATTAAAAGAAAAATAGAACATTTTAATTTTTAAACAAAATGCCGATCTTAATGTCTGTACACTCACTGAAAAAACATTTTTAATCATTTCGTATAGTTCCTAATTATTTTATAATCACTTTTAAAAGTCCAAGAACCCTAAGTACATTTTAAAGAGCAAACTACATAGAATTATAATTAGTCGTAGTTCTTTTTCCATAAACTTTGTACTACCGCCCACTATCATTTAAGTGTTTGGACTTGAACTGATCTCATGTTATATAATTATCACAAAAATTTATGTTTCCGTAAACAAAGCAAAATATTTAGTGAGATCAAAATGACAAGTGATCTAATTTAACTTTTTTTTCCAAACTTCCGGTATTATAAGAAAAAAAAAATGTGGTAGGAAGAATGGATGAATTCTGTGAATAGGATCAATATTTGTATGTTTAACAGAAATTGAAGGCAATCGAATACAGATTAATGAAATGTCTCAAGATTAAGATGAATCAATAACAAGTATGACTGTTTAAGAAATTTTTTTCAAAACATTTACGCTTTTTAGAAGTTCAAAATAAAAGCAAATTATGAGGGAAGAAACAATCGTTATCATTTTTTAATTCACGACCAATAGTTTAAATTAGTAGAAATAAAAATGAGTTTGTAAAAGACAATATTAACATAAACATATTGTTTCATGTTAGCCCTAGTCGGTCATCAAATATCAGCGGTCTTCCACTGTACTCGAAAGTAATGCGAAATATCAGCTCTACTTGTTTATCATCTTCTTCTTCTTCTTCAATGGCATTACAGACCAAATCGGGCTTTGACATCCTGACCTTCCTTTACATGTTATATGTTATTGTGAATGGATTGTTAACCCTTCGCACAACCCTCTATCTACGAGTTTTCCATTTTCGGAGATTGAGGTGGTCAAGACATACCCAAGCAGGTTAATGAATCAATCAAATTCCTGTTAATACCCCCTATAGGGGCATAGGACAGAAACAACTCTCTTCCACAAGACGCGATCCTGAGCATCGGCATTAAGCTGTTGCCAGGACTTGTTTATTCCCCTGGCCTTCTGCTCAACTGCTCGCTTCCATGTGTTACATGGTAGACCAACCCGACGTCTTCCTTCCACACTATGTCGTCGTCGGAGACCCGACCTACAGGAAAAGTATCCAACAAGAACGACCGAATTCTGAACACCTGATAGGTCTTACAAGAAAGCAACGGTAGAGATCGGGGCGATAGAAGAATTACTCGGGTAACCATAAAATGCTTTTTAGGTCTCAGTAACACTAATGAAAGAACACCTGCACTCTGAATGCACGCGACCCATCTAACTACAGCAACATAGGCAATGTAGAGAAACTTACGAGAAAGAAATAATCCCGAACATCGGTTGAAATGTTCAACAACAACAACACCGGGGACGAGAAAATGCTTATGAACATCTGCAAGTTCTTTATCAAGAAAGCAAGAACAACGAGTCGTTAAGTTTCGGTCGAGATTCACGGGTGCCAACAATTGCCGAAACAACGGAGAAGGCCAATGCCTTCTATAGTAGAAAGCCGAGTAACTGAATCCAACAACAACACGTTGGAGTCATAACAAACATGACAGTTCCATACAAATTCGCGCGCTTTTGTATGGAGCAGACACGGCGGGCTTCGTAAGAATCGCGTTTATTCTTAAATGCAGTGTTAAGGATAGTTCAGATTTCTAAGGTACTTTATTGATAGTGCTCGGCATGTAATTATTACACGTTGATATGAGTGCAATAGATTTTTAATTGAAAAAAAATGCGATCAAAGTTAAATCTCGGCTTCTCACACCGAAGAAAATCTGTCACTCATATTGTGCAGAGTTCTCCGGTTAATTTTCACACAGAAAATTGTAGAATTTTAGTTATTACGAAAAAGTGTGCACTCGCGTAATATTTTCGTGCTTAATTTGAACTAATTATGCTCTTTTCTTGTTTTCGGCAAAACGAGTTTTTACGACAAGTTCGTCAAAAATAATACAGGTGGTCCTTTGGAATGGAAAAATCCATGACGTCATACCCACTGGAGTCATTCAAGATGGCCGCTACGTCAGTTCTGCCCAGCTTGAAATGTAGAAAGCATTGAGAAGGCCGATTATGGCAGACAATGGTCGAAACAACGCAGAGGCCGACTGTGGCCGACGGCGAAGGATTGGCGAGCGAATAGAACATAAAAAGGCAAGCGCCCGAAAAGAGGGGTCAGTCCGGTTTAAAGCCGTCGACGAGTGAGCCGTTGTTTTGGAAGCGAAGAAATTAAGCGATAATTTGTGAGCGAAAAAGTCTCAAGTATGATTTAGTTAAATTAAATAAAGTTTTGCGGTTGAATTAAAGTTAACTGATGGTTTTATTTCCTTACCAAAAATCCAGCGACCCCTCGGTGATGCCTGAAGGAAGTTGAAAGCCACTTTAAGAACGAGGCTTCTCCTTAACAAGCATAACAATCTTCTACCCAGAAAACAAGTTTTTTTTGTGATTCTTCTGAAAGAACAATTTTGTTTATTTCTTGTTTCATTTATTTCGAATTTGAATCGTTTTTTTTTTTTTTTTAGTTTTCGGCAACCCTCTGCGGTGATTTTTCATTCTTTTATTCAGAATTTTATAAATTTCAGACATTAAATACAACACACAACTAAGGGTAACGATCATACCATATCGGTCAAAATGTCCCGAGGCTAACTAAGAAAAGCACATTTTATTCCAGTGCTGCTCTAACATGTCGGTGCCTTTTTTATAGAACGATTTGGCTTGAATCTCCAAATAAGCATTTTTTCGGCTACATCTTCAGCATCTGAGGCGAATTTCTTCGCCTGGAGCATCCTTTTGAGGTCTGCAAACAGGAAATAGTCGCTAGGCGCGAGATCTGTAGAGCACGCTGAGTGTGGAAGCAATTTGAACTTCAACTGACTACCACGGTTGGCAATACTGGAATATAGTGAATGAGGAAGAGTCTCATACTGTAAATGCACGAGGCGCCGTCACGAAGCTGTATAACTCCATCTCCATACCGAACGGCGACAATTGTTGTACAGTATCAACTTTTCATTCACTATGAAAGGAAAAATTTCCGAATTCTACACTGTTACGCTTTATTATTCGTAACGTTTCGGTCTCTGCTGAGATCTTTATCAAACTGCTTGTTCCAGGAAATTTCCATTCCACCCGTCATATTTTGCTCGGTAAGCGCATGCGGAACCCACTTCTCCAAGCTGTTGCAAATGTCGGGAAACTGTCGAATGAGGTACACTTAATTTCTCTACAAGCTAGGCTATAGCCTAGTGTTATTCTACAATGCGAAGGTCGTAAATTCAAATCCCGGTGGACGTATAATTCCAGCAAACTGCCTGCTTGGCTATTCCTTAGTTACATCAATCTGCGAAAATGCAAAATTTGTAGATAGAGAGTTATGCGAAGAGCTAATAACCCTTTCACAATGACAATTAAACTGTCATGGAACCTGATGATCAGGAGGCCATGACCCGATATGGACTGTAGTGCTATTATAGAAGAATTTCTCTACAATGCCTCTAAAAGTAAGACAGACTCCACTAATAAACGCAGCTCGTCATTACCGATCGATGGTACTGGGTTTTCACATGGCTCGCTTTAAAGGCTCATATCTCCTGATCGGAACTTTTTGAACTATTGCCATGTCAGCTCCAAATGCCCTGTTGATGTTCCTCGTTGCCTCCGTTATGTTGTTGCCAAGTTTAAATGCGTAAGCCAAAAGTAACCGTTTTTGACTCACTTCCATGTTTTTTTTTCTCCGATTTCAATGAAGTCCAATAATGAAATGATTCCATGAACAAATCAAGTAGATAGAAGCAAGTTGGGATAAATTAAAGCTATGAGAGCAACGGTGACCACTTTTGCTCTCACAGCCTTAATTATCAATGTCTTATTTTCAATTCGTTTTCCTTCAGCATTTTGGGACGGAATCCTAGCTTGCTTCTTTCTTACCTAATGCCTAACCCCAAAGGCAATATACGAAATGGTACCAAAAGACCCCTAGGTCGTTAAGGGGTTAATTTCCACGGTAGGAAACACTTCCAAATGATTCGTCAAAGTCCCAAAACCTGTTTGGCACAATTGTGCCAAAACGACCCCCTCGGTGCACAGGAGTTAAAAACCCCTAAATTATTCGTAACGGTCTCTTTAGTTGCTGATGTATGTCACAGGGTCTCAGAATGGCCCGGAACATTAAAATCCGGCCTGGTGTCCAAAAGAACCAGTCAGCCGCACAAGAGTTGAAGTCGAGCACTCCCGATCGGTTCCCGCACCGATTGCAACCACAAAAACGCGCACCAAAAATTTACTGTCGCAAAAGTGACACACGGTGTCATTAGGGTTCAGACACTACATAAGAGCGCAAATTATTGCTTGTGGCCCTGGCCGAAGCTGTCCTAGTCATACGTACATGTCTATGTCATTACCTGACTCGCTCATTTCCTACTATCGCACCTCAATAAGACAATGCTACAATTTCACAATCACACCTCTTTTGGGGTGAGATAAATTGTTTGTATTCGAACCTGCCACTATTCCCAACGGAAAATAAAACAAGCGCTTCTGTATCGACGATCTGGAAGCAACAGAAAAGCGCTTCCGTAGAAGCAAATTTTGAAGCGAGTATACGAAGCTCTTGTTTTATTCCAGTCGCAAACACACGTAAAATGTCTTAATAAAGACCGGTTTTGCTCCGGATAGGAGGAAAGAACACGTGTTCTTTTCGGGGAAAACAAATGTTTTTACTTTCAGGATTTAGTTGAACGACGCAAAATTCCAGCACACTGCCTACTTGGATATACCTTGTTTACCTCAATCAACGAAAATGAAAAATTCGTAGATAGATGGTTGCGCGAAGAGCTAGCAACTTTTCCACAATATGAATGAAAATGTTAAGGAACCTGAAAGTCAGAAGGGCAAGGCCCGATTTGGACCGTAGTGCCATTGTAGAAGAAGAAGATTTATATATCTATATAAATGTATTGAATATTATTTTTTGTTTCAAATAGTTATTTTTCTTTGAGTACTAACTCTGTGCTTCTAACATAATCAGTGCCAATGATGCGTTTTTAATCACAAGTGAAGCGCTTTTCATTTACTGCTTAAAGCAGCACAAATGAAGCGCCTCCCATTCACTGCTCGAAGCAGCAAAAATGATGCCCTTCTTTTAGTGGACATGCCTATGTAAAAAAGAAATGAAGCAGGATATAGGACAGAAGCGCTACAGAGTTCTAAAAGAGCGCTACTGAGCTCTAAGAGCGCGATTCATCATCACTTCTTTTCCCGTTGGGTTGCGACACATCATCTCTCATCCTTTCCTAGTTATACATATATGCTATGTCCTTGCCTCATTTGCCTCTCAAAACAGTGTAGTGGTACAAATAATGTTTTGGTACTGCAGCCACAGCCAAATGCACGACTGTAATTCAAATGTGACAAAAACTGTGAAGTGGGACAACAATTTTTTTGTATTTGACTTGCATGAATGGGACATTTGTACAACCTCCTGTATGAGTAACCCAGCAATATTCATCCACAACAACCTAATATCGACGGTTGACAAACAAAAGTGTCTAACTCAACTTAATTTGACAGCAGAGAGTTTTTTCAAATAACTTTAAGCCTGAAGATAAGAACTTTTAATATTTTAAAACGTTCTAAAGAAAGCAATAAGCTGAAAAAAAACCCAATTTATAAAAAAAGGACTTAAGCACTTCTGCTCGTCAACCGTCGCTATATCAGATTTTATTTTCAGTTTTGTAAAGATCTCAGCAGAGATCGAGAACGCCAAAATTAATAAATCAGAGATCAGTGTGAAATACGGAAATCTTTTAACTATTGCGTCCATAAGGTAAAAAAATAATAAACCGCTCTTCGTAATTTTTCTCACCTTCAGTGGTAGAGATTTTATTTGGGAATATGAGAACTAGAAGGGACAGCGGATTGAAGAAATGTTTCCTTTTTGTTTTGGAAACATTTTTTTAGAAGATTTTTATTGTAGTAAATGCTACTTTCAGTGTCTGTCCGGCGATGTGGCCGATCTTTTGCAAACACTCCCAATCTTTTCTGTTAAGATTTACTCGCGTTGTCGCGGAGACACACCGACATAGACGGACGTCACAACGAAACCATTTTTTCACAATATAATCCTCCTTCATTTTATAAAATGAGGAGCTAAGCACAAGGATATAAAAGCACCACACTAACTTCCTTTTGACATTGACATTGAAAAGCATTTCATAAAAGATCAAGTGGCTCTCGTAATCGTAAGCAGAACATTGTACTCAATTCAATAATGAATACGATATTATGCAAAGTATTGAGTATTCAATTATGAATTCATTTCGATCTTATTTAATTTAAAAGAACAAAACTAAACCTTACAAGAAAATTAAGTTAAAAAAAGAGCATTACAAACAAAACAAATTCAACAAGTTTTCTCTATTTCACGCGAGTAAACAATCTTAGTTTTTATTTTACCGAAATTTATTATTATTACAGCTGAAAGTTGTTTACAGGGCGACTAAATCAACAATTGCTTATAAATTCTATGAAAAAATACTACCTTTTCGTGTTGCGACGTAGTTGCACTAAACCAGAGTCTATGTCGATTGAAAGAATACTTCGTCAATTACTAAAACGAATGTCCTAGAGCTGAAAGCTGCTAGCAACAAAGGATACATTGAATGACTCAAGTGAAATACCATCAAAAGAGAACAAAATTAATACCTAATGGAATAGTTGACTATGTAGTGCTTACCAGAAAATTGAACGTTAAGAGAATCTCAGGCGTACTATTCATCACACCACCCACCATTCAAGGATACTTCGGTAAGGAATGACTTAACCATGTATCACTTTTCTCTTTAACATCAAGCTAAGGAAAAAAATTGATGTCACCAAAATCTATGAAAAGAACTCACGCCATGTGCGCTTCTGGAAAGAGTTTTAGTAGATGCTCGGTGCGCAGGATATTTCTTTGAAGTATTTCTAAATAACCGCACGAGCACCCACAAAAATCACCCTAATCTCTTTCTCTGGATAAAAAGCAAAAGCATCTTTCTTTTATAGAATTTTATTGAATAATTGACGCGATTTCAGTACATGTGCTCCGTGAAGAGGTCGATAAAGATAGCATTTTTTGCCGGTTTTTGAACAGCAGAATACATATGACACGGTTAGCCACTAGTGATATTATACTCGTATGGACTTTTTGCAAATCGCTGTCATCTGACAATAGACCCGGCTTGGCACTTATAATGCCGTACTTGTTCTCGCGTCTTTATAAATTAATGTTTGTGTACTTGACGAAAATGTTAACAAGCCTTTTAAGCGGCATTTGAAGTCCACACGACAATGAGAAATTTATATGCCGGGTAGAGGTCGTACTTATTTCTATTCCGTCTATTAAATTTGTGATAATTTGTAAAAATTATTTCGCAAGGGTTTTCGAGACTTTTTTTTTTTTAATATTTGCCCCAAAATTAATAATAATAACGTATGTGGGCTTAGAGCGAACAATTGATGAGTTTGTTCGAAAATGAAAAGAAATCCTCGTAGAATGTCGAAAATTAACGCAATATATACACTGTGAACAAGATGGCTATTTGTGAATTTGTTCGGGAGGTTGAAGAAGAAGTGCCAAGAATCTTATTGATTTTAAAATTATGAAGACTGGAACGTTGTAAAACTCATTTCACGCTTGTGGCTTTAACAGATTTTGGAAAATTAATTTAACACTGAGATGGTAATTAGTGGTAGTAGTGATATCTGTTATTTGAAGGAGCTGCTAAGAGTGGTGGGTGAGACGAACAAATAAGTACATGCTGTCTATTAACAGCACTAACCTTTGAGTTAGAAGAGATATGTGGTGTAAGGAGTGTAAACTTTAATAGAACAGCCAAGTATAAGAAGAAATTAAAAGATTTAATTTTTTTTTAAATTTCAAATCTTAACGAACTGAAGGTGGCGTGAGCCCCAAAAAGGCGTTTTCGTTGAAGATGAGTTAATTTCGAATCGAAAAATGAACAGCTCAAAATAGTTCTTGTAGTGATAATTTGGCTGTAAAAGAGCCGACTAGTTGGATGGTCAGGAGTTGACTGGAAAAAAAATTGTCTATGAAAATTCCATGTACCTTTAAATGGTCATAAAATCTAATTCATTGCTTGAATTTATATCCGATTTTTTTCTAGACAAAAAATACATCAAACTTTGCTATGTCAAACAAGAAAAACTTCAAAAATCTACTGTATAGAAAATTAGCACCACAAAAATATAAAAAAAAAAAATTTTTAAATAAAGTCTTTTTTCATTTAATATATTATTAACAAAAATTATAAAAATTTAAAATATCTTCAATACAAACCCTTTTCGTGACCCTTTTGTATTGGTATAGCGACAAAAAGTAAGTAATCATCTTTTAAAATATAGGTAATAAATTCGTTTGAAAATTACTACTTTTTACAGTTTTTGAAAACTATAAGCGAATTCGTTATCATATTTCATTTCTGAAACAAAACTTTTAAATTTTGTTCAATAGAAAAACTAGTAAATTTAATAAAGGTTTAAATGACAAATAAAAGATTTCATTATCTTGCGCCACTAATCCGAAATATTCGATCGAAAATAGGCAATTTCCGAAGAAATTGTCATCTTCACGTGAAATAAAAACATTTTTTCATTTCAAAGTCTGATAGTTATTTATAAAGGAATCAATTTTATTCAATAGTTATTTTTATTTTCTTCTTTTGTCAATGATTTCACATTATTTAAAAATAAATAAAACAAATCTCAATTAGTAACATGATTGTAATAATTAAAAAGAAAAACAAGATTCGCAAAAAGTTCAACAGATATCATGCACGGATCAGATGAGAGGAATCATGTGTGAAAAATTAAAAAATGATAACATAACATTATAAGTTGAATGAATATTGAACAAAAAAAAAAATAGATCACCCAATCAGTCTGGACTTGTAAGTGAATGTAGACATGTTTTATTTTTTTAGCTCTTGTTCATAAGCGCTATTATCAATCACATAATTTTCCGCTTGTTAATAATATTACGTGTTTGTTTTAAAAACATAATTATCTATCTAGTGCGGAAAATTCAATGCGCACGCGTTAAATTGTTTCAAATTGATTGATTATAGTGAAATTTGAATATGATAACAAATTATAATAATTTGTAGTTGTAAAATGCAAATTCAATATCAGCATACGAATATTTTCAAACATTTTAGATTTAAGTTAAAAGTACTGTGCTCTGCGAATATCAACTTCCAACCAATGCAATACTTCTGCATGAAATAAATAATGTAGTATTTTATAAACAAACAATTTTGCTAAAGTAGTTGGAAACCTTAACTTTTTTCGACAATCCTTAAATCAAAACCTTGGTAGCAATGTAACTGGTTGGTTGTAACTTGGTTTTAAAGTTAGTAACACTGCAGAAAGTTAAAAAATACTAATTTATAAGCATTTTTTTATATTTTGTGAGGAAGTGTTAAATTTTTTTTCCCATAACCGAAAAGTACAACTTTTCACAGAGGGAACTGGTTAGAAAGTTATCCAAATTTAAAATTTGATTTTGATTTTAAATTCTTTGCATTTAACTTATTTTTTTCGACCCTGTTTCTTTATTATACTAATGAAGAAACATGGTTGGTTGGTTGTAACCCGAAAAAAAAAAATAATAATAAAAACTACGCAACCAATTAGCTTTTATGAGCATTTAAAGGTACATCGAATTTTCATAGTCAGTTTCTCTAGTCGGCTTTATTGCTTCTACCCCTTCCCATACAATATGACATAATTTCACAACTTCACAAAAAATAAGTTTTCTTGAAAAGTATGAATGTTATTAGTCTGCAATTAAAGAGATGTCATTTTCATAATATTTTTAGTTATTTTTGAAAAAAAATCCCTAAAATTCCTCCACTCCTTCTACCATCTCCCATACAAACTGCACAATTTCACTAAATATATAAAATACACTAATTTTCTCAGAATCTATTCAATTTTTAGAACTTACATTTTGTATAAAACATTTTTATAGCTAGTCTAGCATGATGGGAAAAAAATTAGTACAATGCTATCATCCCTTCTACCACCCCACATACAAAATTTCTTAGGATCACGAAAATTCCTATTTCATTTAGAGTATCGTAAGACTGAGCTTTACGCGCAATCGTAGCCCTATTATGTTTTATTTATTATTTTATTTATCACAAACGAATTGCGTTTTGTTCGTCAAGACACAATTGTTTAGGCAATTATAAAAATCGAATTGTTAACGTCAGACATGTTGTAGGCAAAGCTTTACATATGTAAAGCACAAACAATTTTAGCGAGAAGCATTTTGAGATGCAAAGATTCGGAAAGAGAAGTAATACCGAATGTAGTAAGTACTGATACTGGCCGGCATTGTGAAATATTGACAAATGTTATGGAGGACTGTATGATATATAGCAAATAAAAACTATCGACATTCTGAGTATATTAACCTTCACCCGTGTAACTATTAACACTTTTACATTGTTTGTCCAATTGTTTCGAATATTTTAAATTGAATAAAAATAAAAACATAACAGAACCACAATGGCGTGTATAGTGCAAGCATGCGATGCTTTATATGAAATAGGGATTTTGTCACTTTAAGAATTTACTATATTTTGTATTGAGAGGTGGTAACGGGGTACCATACCATCTTTAGTGTCCGAATTATAGAGGTTTTACTCTATATATATTTTTTTCCAAATATATTTTTTTTATATATGTATAAGAATTGACTTAAATAAAAATATCATAATTTCAGCGAGGTACGGCCCGTGATTTAAGATGTGCCCGTGTGATTTAAGGCCAACAATAATTATTGGTAATTAAACACAGCCCCTATGAGTTTTATACATTCGCCTACGTAGACTTAGGAAAAGACAGCCCGATGGCCAGTGTTGGAGTACGGGGCTAGTTGAGAAAATGGTTAAAATGGACAAACGATATAGAAGTGAAATATGTAGTTCAACTTGCAAAAGGTCTGTTTACTCAGTAGATGATTTCTGTTCGCTTTCTATTATTCAGTCCCCCGTAACATCTGTAAATATTTGCCAGCAGCAACCAGTACAACAAAAAAAAAAAATTTGTCAGCTTCACCACTCATTAAAGTCGTTATCATTCTATTTCTCATACATTACCAATCCCATTCCTTCCCTCCATGACTGTGTTTGTGCAATGCACATAAAGGTCGAAAGAAATTTCCTATAGCACAAGTCATTCTGTAAAAAAAACCCTCTTCGGTCTTTTGATGGATGATGTCACCCTTCAAACATGCCATCTGGCGCAAGTGCTCCATTTGCACCTTGATAGAATCGACCCCGACTCCAGTGCACAACTTGATAAGAATTAACTAATTCGAGTTGATATGAATAAAAATAAAAGTAACACCAGCAAAGTTGAGCTATTTTAAATTTTTGGTGGTCCGATTATTTCTGGTATAGCAACATACAGTTTTCTTTTTTTTGTATTTGAATCGGGGAAATATGGAAAAAAAAACTAGGGTTTATCTACCGGAAAGTAGCTCGAAGCTGCTGGGTTAAATTATGGCGAATGAAATTTGTATGAGAGGCTCTAGACGAGTTAATTAGATTTTCTCAATTTTTGCTTGGGTAGTTACAAATTAGAATTACGTTACTCGATTATATATGTATGCTAAGGTAAAAATTTATTACCCTTAAATCATCAAAAGCACAAAATAAATATGAGGGTGTAGCCTGAGGGTGTGGAGCAGTTACAAATAAAATGTTAAAGAACCTTAAGATTAGAAGGCCAAGTTCGATTTGGGCTGCAGTGCCAACTTCAAAGCTTTGGAATGAATTGCCAGAGCCCGTACTCCTATCGTCATACGACCTTTGACGTTTCAAACTCAACGGCATTTTAGGCTTTCCCTCCTTTTAATCCAGTTCAACCTTAAATTATTTTTTTTCTCCCTTTACCGGCATGACTGTGTAAATTGCATTAAAGGGTGACTCCCATAAGTTGTATTCGGTGACGTAAAAAAAGTATAGCAGTGCAGTTTTTCAGGAATTTTTGTGGCTCAGACCACTTTGGAATTACTCTAAAATGATTAAGAGAAGTAATAGTGTGAGTTGGGTCGGGTCGTTATTTTTTTTTAAATCAGTGAAAAAATTTAATTAATTATTGATTATTGCGTTTTGTTGTGGTTTAGACTAATTTGATTATGCAACTGAGTACAAAATTAATTATTTTCAGTATATAATAATCTCACAAAACCATTCAATTATTTTAAAATTTGAAATTATGTTCCAAAATGGTTGATTGGTGGAATAAATTGCATCAATAACAATAATTAAATATATATATTTTTTTCGGTCGATATTTTTGTACCCTTTGGATAGATTGACGCCCTTTCCTCAAAGTTTGGTTGAATTCTTCCAATCTTTTAAATATTAAGGGGGTTACTGACTTGATGGTACCTTTTCGCTAAACCGATTTTAATCAAATTTGGTATATTTATTATTTTAGTGGCAGTAAAACTACTGAATTAACGAAATATCAAAAACTAATTCAGTTATAAGCTCTGAAAGATGTTTTTTTGAGCTAAACAAAATATGTAGAATAAATTTGTTTAAAAATTCCTTCATTCAGTACTGTTATCTGTCAACGAAAAAAAAAACATATTGATATCTCTTCCAATTTTCAAGAAAAAGGTACAAATCTGGAAAAAAAAACTTTTCAGAAGAACAAAAAAAAACGAGCAGAGTGCTAGTGCGATTTACACCGATCTTACTCACTTTGAACTATTTTTTTGAGCACTTTTACTAATCGGAAAAATATACTGTTTATTTTATTTTGTGTAAAATGTAATATTACGTTTAGCTAGGGTGTAGCCTAGTGGGTAGCATGTTGGTCTTGTAATGCGAAGGTCGTGAGTCCAAATCCTGGTAGGCGCAATATCTAATTCTAGCGCATTGCCTTCTTGGATATACCTTGGTCACCTCAATCTACATACGAAAATAAGAAATTCGTAGAAAGAGGGTTATGCGAAGGGCTAACTATCCTTCTACAATAAGTAATGGCAAATGTTAAGGAACCCGAATATCAGGAGGCCAAGGTCCGATTTCGGCTGTAGCGCCATTGTAAGAAGAAGAAAATTTAATATAGAATGATAATCAGAAAAAAAATCAATTTTTTTTTTACAGAATGACCTGTGTCATAAGCAATTTCGGCCTTTATGTGCAATGTACAAACACAGTCATGGAGGGAAGGAATGGGATTAGGAAGGTAGAGGAAGAAGAGTGAGATTGAAAGGTGGTGGGTTGTTATTAGCAGTCCGAAGCTGCATTAATTGTGAAGTTGTTGACGTGCCGAACCCTCACTGTCTGGAGATCCTATGTGTTAAATGTTTGTTTAACAATAAGGATATTTATGTCTTTTTGACATAAAGATATTCCCCTTTGAGTCCTATTACTTTATATGAAAGAACAGTTGACTGTATAACATTTGTTCATAGAACTATGAATATGTCTGACGAACTTATTTTATTGGGTGATTTTAATATTCCAGGTCTTTCTTGGTCATTTTCTGACGATGATTCTACTCTCTTAGTTTCTGAAGCTTCGTCCTCGCTTGAATGTTTTTTTGTAGATACATAGTATATGTGCATTTGGTCTCCATCAACTTAGTCTTGTTCGGAATTCCTATGGAAGACAGCTTGACCTGATTTTTAAAACTGACTACTGTGCTTGTTCCGTGGAAGAGAGTTTATCATCAATTTCAATTATTGATGTCTTACACCCTCCGATTAACATATTTCTTATTATTGACGAGGAGCATATTTTCAGTCCTGGTGAGAAAGAGCTATCTTTAATTTTATCAAGGCAGATTTTTTGCAGTTGGACTACCTTATCTCTAATTTCAACTTTAATGAAATATTCGACAATCCCGATTTTGAGGGTGCCGTTATTGATTTTTATTATATTCTATACCAATTTTTTGTTGCTACAGTTCCTTTTACTTATCGCAAAAATATCTCATTGTCTTATCCCTGGTACACTAGTGAGTTGCGTGCAATTCGCAATTCTCGCAATGCTGCCTGGAAAAGGTATACTAGGACGAAGAATGACACTGATTTTCGTTTGTATGAAGAATATTATGACTTATTCAAAGATTTATCTACTTGCTTGTATTCTGAATACATACTTAAAGTGCAGTCGGATATTATTAGAGATCCCGTGAAATATTGGAAATTTGTTAATTGTAAGCGTAAATCTGATGGTTATCCAGCTTCTTTTCAATTCCTTGGCAACAACAGTAATGATCAATTACTATTTGTAATTTTTTTGCGACATTCTTCAGTGGCTCTTTTTCTGGTAGTAACTTTATCCCTGACATGCCGTACTTTGATAACTTGAGAGGTACCGCTTCAACTACTTTGTCTGCTATAACGATTTCTTATAATGACATAGTTAACCATATCTCTCGCCTTAAGGATGTTTCTTCTCCTGGCCAAGATGGAGTTCCTGCAGTTGTCTTGAAACGCTGCTGTCTCTCTATTGCTGAACCACTCTCCCTCCTCTTTCAAAGGTCCCTAAAAACTGGGATTTTCCCGAACGTATGGAAAGCCTCCGACTCATAAGGGCGGTGCAAAATCTGATGTTGTTAACTATCGACCAATAGCTAAGCTATCAGCTATTCCAAAGCTTTTTGAGTCTGTAGTGTATGAGTGCTTGTCGTTTCACTGTAAATTCCTGATTTCAAGTAAACAACATGGTTTTGTCAAAAATAGGTCAACAGTCACTAATTTGATGGAGTTTACGAATAAATCCATTGTGGATATTGAGGGTAAGCAGGTGGACTGTATTTATACTGATTTTAGTAAGGCTTTAGATAAACTACCCCATTCCATTATTTTGTTGAAGTTAGACATGTTGGGTTTTCCTACATGGTTTATTGATTGGATTAATTCATATCTATTTAATAGAACTTATCAAATTCTCTTTCGTGATTGTACTTCTATGCCATTTACTGCGCATTCCGGTGTTCCTCAAGGAAGTCACTTGGGGCCACTTTTGTTTGCCCTGGCCATTAATGATGTTGCATCTGTTCTTAACTACTCGGAAGTATTTATTTATGCAAACGACATTAAGATCTTTAGGTCTCTTAGTACCAACTCCGACAATTTTCTTCAAGAAGATTTGATTAATTTTAGTAATTGGTGTCGCCACAATGATCTCCGTTTAAATGTGGATAAATGTCATGTTATGTCATTTACTAGGAAAGTCTCACCGTTTGTAATAATATATAGTCTTAATGACTGTATTTTGGATCGTGTCAAATCAATAATTGACTTAGGTGTTACATTTGACCATAAACTTGATTTTAGCTTGCATATAAATAAGATTATGCAAAAGGGTAATTCCATGTTAGGATTCACCACACGCTTATCCAAGGAATTTAACAATCCCTTTGTTAAATTGATTCTTTATAACACCTTCGTTAGATCTCACCTTGAATATGCTTCTCAAGTTTCACATTTCACATTGGAAGAATTGAATCAATTCAGCGTAAATTTGTGAGAATTGCCTTATGCCACCTTAATTGGAATGACAGAGAGTTCGTCTTCCCCCTTATATCGATCGACTTAAGCTATTAAATATGTCATCACTCTCAAAACGACGTGAGGTAGCTGATGTAGTTTTTGCTCATCAACTTCTTACAGGGTTAGTTGATTCTTCCACACTTTTGGGCTTGATGTAGTTTGCTGTTGGTCAATTTTTACCCAGGCAGCCTAGACTTCTTCAAATTAGCTTTCACCGGACAAACTATGGTATGAATGAGCCGATTTCGCGTCTCGCGAGAGAAGTTAATAAGAATGCTGATGTATTCGACTTCTCTATTGATAAGATGTGCTTACAGCGTAGACTTAATGCTGGATGATACCAATTTTTTTTTTGTCAATTTTTTGTTATTTTTATTTATGTACTTGGTGTAGGGATGTTCTTGTTTGTTTCGTCCCTTCGCTAAATGATGAGCCAGAGGATTATTCGATTTCCATCTTTTAAATTTGGAACCAATTTATGGCATTTCCTTGCATTAAGGAATTCTGATAGTGATAGAACGACCGTAACGAGTGGAGAAGCTGGTATATATTTCAGTTGTACTGACACTATTGACGAATATTTGCAGATGTGACTGAATGATAGAAAGCGAACAGAAACTATCGATTGAATATCTAGGCCTTCTTGAAGTGGAAATGTTTCACTTTTTCATCGTTTTTTCCCATTTTATTTCGAATAATTTTTCATCGCCAGTAGGAAATGAAAAATTCATGCTTAAAAAAATCCCGTCTAGAGTGGGAATCGAACCCAGGACCTATTGACTGAGAAGCAAGCACGCTGTCCACTACGCGATCATATTTTTGAAGTAATGCGTGTCGGGATCGCTCTTTCTGTAATTCAAAAGTTGGTAAAAAAAGTGACAAAAGTAAATAAAAATTATCAATAATATCTACAGTAGAACGATCGTCGATGAGAGAGAAGATAAAGCTATTTTAATATTTCGATTCTGGTGTCCAGATTGATCGGAGTCCATAGTACATTTTTTGGAATCCACGTAGTTTTTAATACAATGTACAAGGCAAACTACTATTTCTTGAGGTCCTTTGTACTCTTTTTTAGTCTTTCTTGGAATTATTATTAATTTTTTTAACACTCTATTTTCATAAATTTAGATTCCTTTAACTATTTTTTTGATTGCGTAATGTAAGGTAATTCTAACTTGATGCTTCAAATATCGGTGATTCAATTCGATAGTTAATTTGGGTTCGTCTAAAGTTTGGGTGGGCTGATTAGAATATCCTGAGCTGAGATCCTTAGTTTCAACGCATTGCACGTATTCCAAAAAAGGGTCTAAAATTATTCGTATATGTAAATGAAATGATATATTGCGTACCTTTGTCCTTCAAAGTAAAATCCATTTTACGAATTTGAAATTTGAAAATTAAATTATAAAAATTGTATTTTATTTCTATCGAAAATGCAAAGTAAAATCACCGAAATATTATTGTAAAAAGGATAAGGTAACTAGAGAATGGTGGTCCATTACCGAAGGGTCCATTATGGAAACCTCGCTAATTAATTGGGTCCATTATAGATACATGTGGAAGGGCTCCATATATTTAACGTTTAGGGTACATAACGTATTGCAAACTCAAATTCAATGACAGTTAAATCTTAAAGCGGATTTAAATTAGTCTAGCATTATTAATAGTTTCTAAAATGTCATTTAAGCGCATTACTGGTACATTTACCTTGTATATGATATTTTTGGCGTTTTTGTCAAAAAGCAACAACGTATTTTTGGTCGAGGATAATTTAAAAGATGTAAATATTTTTAGTAATTAGTATTTGATACGATAAAGAAAATTTTAAAAAAATATTCTTGGGAATAAGTATTTGAATTGAGAAAGAAAATTTCAAAAAAAATTTTTTTCTTTCTAATTGTCAAAAAATTTCAAAGCTGAGTTTTGATTTTGTTTTTCAATGATTTGGGCTAAAGGTTCTAAAACTACATAGGTGCTAAGTAATAAACTGTTAATCAACGGTGAATACTAGTAGATGACTAACCATAATATTTCTAAAGCAATTATATCTGTTATCCATTCGAAATATGACTTCTAAGTATCCAATTTGGGCAAGTTAAGTCGATTGTAAACCACTTTGCAAACTAATTCGTAGCATCATCACAAATTTTAGTTAGAGAAACATTTCTTAACCAAATTTATTGTCCATATAAACTTAATTTCGACACAAGCACACACTTCATGAATAGTTTTCTTTCTCTTAAATTGGTCAAGACCGAAAGAAGTCTTAAATCAAAAAAAAAATCGCCCATGACCAAATTTATCGACAAAAACACACACAAAACGTACAAAATATTACACAGAAGTTTGCTTTAGTTCGCTCATTATAAACATTATCATTAAAAACATACAACTCACCGTTCGAAACTACACAATTTATAAAACTAATAACTTTTTTTTTTTTAACTATTACTAGAAAAACACGATACGAAATATTGAAAGCGAGCTATGCATTATACACAGGTTATAACGCTTCAAATGCTGCAACAGTACTCAAATTTAAATGGAATCGAATGTTTAAGCTAAGCTCTTGAAAATCATCCGAGAGTTAAAAAAATTGGGTGGGGAGTCGATTACAAGTATTCAGTATGTATATTCGTCACTGAATCTTCACGTGTTCTAAGGAAAAACGATTTTGAGAAAAAGTGGTCTGATGATATGTTAGGTATGTTATCACTATTGCAATGAACGATGTGTTTATTTATACAATATTATAAAAAAAAAAGTTATAAGCGAGTTGACGGCACGTTATCACACTAATGATAAGAAGAAAGCTGTAACCGGCTTGATAGTATTGTACAATACCCGGAACATGCACGAATGGCTGGAGTTGTCTCCTAGTGATAATTATCACGAATATTTTTCATGTCTCGAATTTTTTACGACTGTTTAATCAAACAGGGGCGGTCTGGCGATATCGTATGATAACGCTCTCATTTAACATTCGATCAGTTTGTTTGGGCGAGTTGCGAAGCTCTTAATACCAAAAAACGATTTTTTCTCTTATATCTTTAAACTTGACCTTGCCCAATGCGAACATCGAAATCGCCAAGATTACCGCAGAGTGCCTATATTTGCATTAAATCGCGATTATTTAACCGGTATATCGGTCGGAGGCAATAAACTTTCTTAATCGCTGATAAGTGATGAATTTATTTATACACATATGTGTAACATCAGCGAAATATGGCATGTTGTTAGATCGATTATCAGCAAACTAGGAAAATTCGTAACAAACTTCCCCTTGCAACTTGCATTTGGAAATATTTCCACTCGTGGACAGATTATGATGTCAGTACAACTTGAAGTACGTTACTTGCGCTTGAACTACAATAGTTGGAAGGTCAGAAGAAAACGAGCGGTTATCGCTGATAGCCTAAAGAGTTAAGGTCATTGTATTGATCTAAAACGCATAATACGATAGATTATCAATTCTGATTGCCATAGACATGCATCATTACAATGCAGTTTAGAGAGACTGTTGAGTTAAGAGCTAAGGAATATGAAACTCCAGGCTATTTTTTAATGGCTCCTCAACCCATACGAATTTTACCATTTATACACCCTGGATGTGTAGTATCTTGTTTGACCGAACTAAATCTATCAAATTTAATAAGAAAACAATTTAACAACATCGAGCGTTCCCTACGACCACATCCCATGTAAATATCTAACATTCACAACTTATTTACACTGTACGTCATCATTATGTGGAGGCACATTCGACAATTAGTTTTTTGACTTTAATTTCACGCTAAACATAATTGTTCTGATTTTTTTCTAATTTATATTTGAAGTAGTGATGGACACTATCGAATAACTATCGAAAAGTTATTCGATAGTTTTTACTATCGAATAACTTTCTGAATAAATGAAAATTACTATCGATAGTAACTATCGATAGTGGCCATCGATAGTGGCCATCGATAGTGACTATCGAATAACTTTTTGAATGAATGAAAAATACTATCGATAGTGAGTTTCGAATAATTTTCCGAATGAATGAAAATTACTATCGAATAATTTTTCGAATGAATTATCATTTTTATCGATAATGGATATGAAATTACTTTTTGGAATGAATGAAAATGACTATAGAGTGGATTCGACTATTGAATTATTGTTTGAATACTGAGAGCTGTTTATAAACTTAATCCGAATGAAATGTCTTTAGACTAATAGTGAATGAAATAATGGACTATCGATAGTTTAAAGAGTTTTACATAAAAAATTTCAGTTCGAAATTATCTCCTGACTTGCTGAAGTGTGATCTCATTTGTTTACATTAACGCGTGTGTGGTACAAAGATTAAACCTAATCGGTTTCATATGTTCAGATGCATAGGCATATTGCACTCTTGATTTTACTTCGTTATTTGCAAAGCCTAATAAAATTGTTTGCTAAGAAGTTTCAATAGTGCATAATATCAACTCTCAGCGCACTAGTAATCCTGCAAATTTCGGTTCTCACCATTTCAATGGTAAAGAATTGTTAAAATTTTATAATGATGCTTAGTAAAAATGTTGCAGATGATGAAAAGGTCTTACAAGCGACGAATTTTTTCAATCCAAACGAAATTAACCTCTGTCAAAATTCACACTTTGCGGAAAAATAGAAAGTGTGCACAAATGTTAAGGTTCAAGCAAAGGAATCTGGTGCATTATTCGTATTTATTTATGCAATTTTAGGTACATGGTCAATCAATCTCTTTTAATAAACTTAATTTAAATTTGTGTTCAACAGTTCAAATTTGACTTTGAAACATCGCTAAGCTATACAGCTAAACTAGAACAGTGATAATAGATAGAGATAAATAAGCTCAGAAATCATTGAGATTTATTGTAATTATTTTTTTGTGTACTTTTAATTAAATTATAATATAATTTTCTAATTTTCCTTTCGGCTAATAGTAATGAGTTGTTCTTTAAAAAAAGTCCTATTTGGAATCATTTTGAAAAAGTTGAACTGACGAAAGTGCAGTGGAAAAAAGGACAAAAAGGATTTCAGAGGAAATACCTCAAATATGAATGACCATATAAAACGAAAACATCCTCGCTCATGATTAAGACGGTGAAGTTTACGGGATAGAACAGCCCAATACTCGAAGCCAGTACTCGTTGCTTCACCCCTTACCATCGACGTCAATTAATGTTACAGATTCTACTACTACTTCTACTGTTGGTGAATCTTCAACTGGAAGTGGAAAGAGACAATGGTTGCAAACTACCATCACTCATAAATGCGACAAAATATAAGAAATTGACGAATGTATCGAAATGATCGCGGAAGATGAATGTCACAAATCATACATTAGGGGTTGAAATTAATTCGTAGCGTTTCACAAAAGGTGGCGTTACTCAAGTATCCGTAGTCACATACACAAAAGCAAATATTCTCCATAGAGCTACTGTCATGGCGCACCTAGTCCACTGAACGACATTTCTTTGTCGAGTTTATAACATTTTGTTGTGCGTCATCAAACATGTCAACGTTCGTGCCCGAAAATCTGTTTTTGCGGGGAGTGTTGCTTCATTACTTCCACATGAAGAAAAGTGCCGCGGAAAGTCATCGCATTTCAGTAGACGTTTATGGTGAATATGCTCTAGCTGAGCAAACGTGGAGAAAGTGATTCGCTGGAAATTTTGGCTTGGAAGACAAGGAGCGTCCCGGACAGCCGAAAAAGTGTGAAGATGAAGAATTGGTGACAATGCTCGATGAAGACCTGTGTCAAACGCTTGCACAGTTGTCAGAATCGCTTGGAGTTGACTCATCGACGGTTGGAAAACGCCTCAAAGCCCTTGGAATGATACAAAAGTAAGGAACGTGGGTCCCACATGAGTTGAAGCCGAGGGACGTCGAACGGCGTTTGGTCATATGTGAACAACTGCTTCAACGGCAGGCAAGGAAGGGATTTGTGCATCGAATCGTCACTGGTAACGAAAAGTTGGTGAGTTACGACAATCCTAAGCGCAAAAAATCGTGGGGTTTGCCCGGTCATGCATCAACATCATCGCCAAAGCAGAATATTCATGGAAAGAAGATCATGCTATACATATGGTCGTACCAGCTGGGAGTAATCTATTATGAGCTACTTCATCCGAGTGGAACCATCACTGGGGACTCTACAGACGTCAACTGATGCGTTTGAGCAAAGCATTAAAAGAAAATCGCCCCCAATGTAAGGATCGACATAACAAGGTGATTTTGCTCCACGACAATGCCAGACTCCTTGTTGCAAAAGTGGTGAAAACTTATTTAGAAATTCACCAGACATCGCTCCATCAGATTTCCACTTGTTCCGGTCCATGGCGAATGGCTTGCCAGAGCAGCACTTCAACAACTACGAAAGTACCAAGAATTGGATCGATTCATTCATCGAATCTAAAGACGAAGATGGAAAAAGGTAGTAGAAAACGATGGACAATACTTTCAATAATACCACTGTAATATTTTCAGAATAAACCATCAAACTTTGTAAAAAAACGCTACGAATTAATTTCAACCCCTAATAGATTGTTAAATTTTAATATTGAACAAACTGTATTATAAGATTACCCATTTCGATGCCCATAAAATTGTTTAACTTTTCTCCAACGGTCACGATTTTCAAGATAACTGCTTGTTTAAGACGAAATAAGTTTGCTAGTGACTTTTAAATTACTTATTCGACAATAATACCTTGAAAGTTTTATCACTTTCGTTAAATCTTTCTCGATTTATTTCATTCCTTATCCGTGAATTGCCGACTGCCAAAAGTCCCTGTTAACAATGTATTGGGAGTACAAATTGAAAACTGCCGTTTTTTTTTTTTTTTTTCAAAATTCAAGCCATTATTGTGCAGAAATGGTTAAATATTCATTATCCAAAGAAATGCTCATCGCTAACCACAACTATTTCCCATCTTTCTGGCAGCATACAGATTCCACTTCGAAAAAACTGCTCTTCTCTTGAGCCGATCCACAAATCGACCCAAATTTTGGCTTCTTCGTAAGAATGGAAGTGCTGCTTAGCCAGGCCATGCGTCATCGATCGGAATAGGTGTTAGTCAGAAGGGGTGATGTCTGGAGAATACAGCGGATGGATTAGTATGTCCCATTTCAATGTTTCTAGGTAAGTTTTCACATACTAAGCAGCATGTGGCCGAGCGTTATAGTGCAGCAAGATCACTTTTTCGTGTCTCTCTTGGTACTGTGGCAGTTCCTCCATCAATGTTTGGCTCAAACGAATCAAATGTATTCGATAGTGATCTCCCGTGATGGTTTCACTAGGTTTCATCAGCATATGATATACCACAAAAATTGTCTCTATTCCACCGCCATACCGGTCGTCGACGTCAAAATCGCCGCTCTTGAAACGTTGATACCACTCACGATACGTTTTTCCTCTAATAGCACCCTCACCATAAATTTCAACAATCATTCGACGCGCTTTAGCCGCAGATTTTTTTGAATTGAAGGCAAAAAGCAAAACTTACGGAAATGGCGCTTATTTGGCTCAAATGTTGACATATTCGCGCACAAAAAAAGTATATGGCGCCACATCAATTTAATGATGAGGAGTTGTTGACAGATGCCTAAGTTTACCATGTCACGTTTATTCCGCAAAGGGCGCTCTACAGTCGACGCAATAAAAAATGTGATCGACATTGCTGAAAAGGCCATTAAAGGCAGTAGATGGAAAAATGGTTCTAAAGAATACTGCGCTATAATAACACTAGACGTCAAAAATGCATTCAATTCGGTGACGAGGTCTCACATAATTAATGCTCTATTAAAATTGGAAACTCCACCATACCTCCTACGAATGGTCAGGAGCTATCTCGCAGATAGAGTATTACTATATGACACCGAAGGAGTGAAGAAGTATAGCATAACATGCGGAGTCCCACAGGGCTCAGTACTAGGACCTGTGTTATGGAATATACAATATGATGACATCTTACGACTTCCAGTACCAAGAGGTGTAAAAATAATTGGCTACGCGGATGATATAGCAATCACTGTGGTAGCAAAAGACTTAAAGAGCATCAAGAACATAAGCACAAACGTGATTTCTGACATTAAAAACTGGCTTAGAGCATCTAATCTAGAGCTAGCTGCACAAAAAACAGAAGTAGTTCTTATTACAAGCAGAAAACAAAGAGAGCATATAACGTTAAATATAGATGGACTTGAAATCGTATCCCAACCCTCCATTAAATACTTGGGTTTTATGATTGACGCAAGACTATCCTTCAAGACGAACATCGAAACAGTCTGCGCAAAAGCAGGACGAGTGAACTCCGCCCTATGCAGAACAATGGCGAACATTGGAGGACCCAGCCAAAACAGGAGGATACTTCTTTCAAGAGTGACGCGAAGTATCATAATGTATGCTGCACCGATATGGAGCGAAGCACTACGATACAAATCTTACGCGAATATGTTAAAAAAAACCCCATAGAGTAAGTGCGTTAAGGGTATGCAGTGGATTCCGCACAATTTCATATGACGCCGCGAATGTCATAGCTGGTTTACTGCCGCCAGATATACTAGCTGCTGAAGCACAAGGATTATATCACAAAAAGAATACGATAAATCGATGCTTAACAGTGGAAGAGAAAAAAGAAGAGCAACGGATAAGTACCAATGCCTGGCAACTGCAATGGAACACCGTAAACAAAGGCCGCTGAACTTATAGATTCATAAGAGACGTAGATAAGTGGGTTGGACGGAAGCATGGTGAAGTAGATTACTACATGACCCAATTGTCAGGGCATGGCTGTTATAGATGCTATCTGCACAAATATGGCCATGATTCCTCTGCGTCATGTCCAAGTTGTACAGATGCAATAAAAAATGCAGAGCATGTATTCTTTCACTGCCCAGTCTACGAAATGGACAGAAGGAGAGTCGAGGACATCGTTGGAGAAAATATTAACCCCGATAACATAGTTCCACATATGCTGAGCAGCAGCGAAACCTGGAATGCGGTGACTCAGATGTGCGTGAAAGTTCTCACCGAGCTGAGGAGACTCGAAAGACTACGTAGGGAATCATCTGAGATAGAAGCGCCTGCTAGAACAGTTGGTAGTTGAATAAGATAGGCAGTGACATATACAGGGTGACATAAGACACTTTGACAGTAAATTGACGTTTGAGCTTTATGCTCCTCCCTCCTCATGACGAAATACTTAACGGTTGTCCCGCGGGGTAGTGGGTTAGGCGAGGGGTTTTTAGCGGGTTCAAGTCCCGCACTTTAAGGCTTTCCCCGCGTTAAGAGAAAAAAACCATGTCACGTTTCTGATCCGCCATTATTAATTAGCATTTACTGTTAGCGCCATCTATTGGGAAACGGCGGATTTAAATTTGTACTCCCGATATAATAATTGTTCCTGTAATTTTCTTGTAGTATAGATATTGCTCAATCAATCGGCTCGAAACTATCGATAGCATTGCCTTTTTATTAAAAGAAACTAAAATTCGCAAGTTCTTACTAAAATAACTACTAAAAGTTTCAATAGCTTTCATTCGAATAACTATCGATAGTTTTTATTCGAATAACTATCGATAGTTCATTCGAACAACTATCAATAGTTTGAATTCGAATATCTATCTATATAGTTATTCGATAGTTCAGTTGACTATCGATAGTAAAAACAATCGATAGTGCTTATCACTAATTTGAAGACAAAACAAAATTCATTTAAGTATTCTCGTGTTGCTAATCAAATGGTTGCTGACCGACAAAATATATAATGAAAATGACTAATTCTGTATAAAGTCAACACAAATTAATTTCGTTTCGAGTCATTATTTAGCAAATTACTTTTAGAGTAAAATATTTTTTTTTTAAACGGTATAGTGAAAGATATTACAATGAAAATTGAACATTTGTTAATTGAATAACTAGAAAACTTGAGAAATTTTGATTTCGTACTAATTGAAATGAGATTTCAGTTTTCAATTAGGTTTCAACAGCCGAACATTGAAAAATACACGAAATTATGACAATTAGTTTCCCAATAATTTAATAAAGTAAAAAAAAAAACATAACAGGACTACGATTGGGCTTAAGGCCCAATCATGCGATACTCTAGATGAAGAGAAATTTTTTGATTTTAAAAAATTTTATATAGGGAGTGGTAGAAGGGGTAACGGCATTGAACCAATTTTTTCACATCATGCTAGAGTTGCTATCAGAATGTTTTTTGAAAATTTAAGCTGCATTGGATTTAGTAAAATTACGTAGTTTCTATGAGAGGTGGTAGAAGGAGTGGGAGGTTCTTAGTTAGTTTTTCAGAAATAACTATAAACATCATGCATTTGACATGTTTCCAATCGCAGATCGTTAGCATTCAAACTTTCCAGGAAAATCGACTTTTTGAAGAGTGTTAAATTGTGTCATATTATATGGGAGGGGGTAGAAGGAGTGAAGCTAATCACCTAATTTTTTTTTGTCTTACTAATAATTCTAAATAAATATTTTGTTCAAAATTTCAGCTCGATAAATTTTAGACGTACGAAGTAAATTGGTTTATAGTATTTCACAAAAAAGTGCATTTTATATGAGAGGTGGTAGAAGGAGTGGGGGGATTAAAACACTTTTTATACCGTAGATTGAAATTGGTATACAAATAATATATTCCAAATTTCAGATCAATAGCTTTTATACTTTTTGAGAAAATCAATTTACTGCCAAATCTCGAAAATGCATCATTTTGTATGGGAGGAAGTAGAAGGGGTGAAGCGATTTGGCCAGTTCACGAACTTGACCTTAAAAAGCGTAAATTTGAATAAAATTACTGCCATTTCGGTGAGACATTTCTCAAATAATCTATCTCCTTTTCAAACCAAATAACTACGCAACATTCTACCTAATAAACTACAAAGGTCAAATCCAATGTAAATTTCTTTTCAATTACCTTTCTTAACGATATAAACTTACAAATTCCATGAAATAGTCTCCCTTTTCACGAGATATTTTAAAAGAAATTACCTGGAAAAAAAAACAATTGAAATTAGTTTTAATGAATAATATTAACATACAAAATAAATTTAATATAATTCAAAAGTCGGAAGTGCATGCGATCAAAAACATTACGAGTTCAATTGAGTGCACCGTGATCGCATACAATATAAACGTTTCTAAGACAAGATCTTGAAGTGCGTCAAAGTTGCATTGCAGCTTTCGCTCTTATGCAATTGCGCGGCAACAACTATCGCACGTTAGTGCATAGAAAAATGCATTCACACGCAAATCGATAGCAATTTTATGATAATCATCAGAATTAGTAGAAATAGTAAACACATTAATATTATGTCAGTTGTATCATCGCAATTAGGATGCATTTAATTTTGAATATTATTCATATTTGAAAAAGTCCGTGCGCATGATATTTTATTATTAAAGCGAATCAATTGTTTTCGCTTTAAGTCGCAACAATCATTTCTCGGTTTCTCTTATTTGTAAATTTCAAAAATGCTTATGCTTATTACGTTATTATTATTATGGGTGTTCTAAGGTTAAATAAAGGTTTTAAAAAAATGTTTACAGCGCAATTTATACTATCTACGAAAAGCAATAGACTAATTAATTACTACTCCACCTTAGGATAGGTTTATTATCAATTACGAAAATGTGTTCAATGTTTTGCATATACGACTGATGTGCCTTAGAATTTAATTAAATTCAATGTTGGTGTGATAATAAATTTTTATCACATAGACAATTCTAGAACTTCACTAATTACTCAAATGTATTCAAACAAACGGAAATGTAAATAGAACGAACAGAAGACAAATTTAAAACAGTTTTTAACATTTCAAGAAGATCTTCTAATTCTGGAATGCGTATTCTTTCTAATTAATTTGCTGTCACTAAGAAAAAATTTCAGTAGGACTATTTCAAGAAGGATGATTTCGATTTTGGTACGACACACAAGCAGATCGTGAAACTATCAACTATTTATCAGCTCAGCAAAATATCGACATTTTTCCATCTCCCAATTGTCAGACATTGTCAATTAGTGATTTTTTGCATTCTTCCAAATGATTAATCTGTAGTGCTTAAAAAATAACGTCCATTGGCACTTTCGTCGCTCTCCGTCGACTCGACCGTGCATTGCATTATGGAGTGATCTCCTAAGTCGAACTGGATGTCTTGAAAGATTAAATATATGTCAATCAATTTGCTGATAAGACCCTGAATAGGGGCATAGGATAGAAACAGTACTCTTTTGAAAGGCGCGATAACTGAGCATCTGCCTAATTGTCGCCAGGATTTGTTTATTCCTCTGACCTCCTGCTCAACTGCTCGCGTCCATGTGCTACATGGTCGACCAACCCCACGTCTTCCTTGAGGACTACAATCCAAAGCTTGCTGAACGAAGATTCGCTCTGGTTTCCTCAGAGTGTGACCAATTCACTGCCATTTCCGCCTTTGAATCTCACTGCCTATTTTAGTCTGTTCAGTTGTAGGTTCGTCGTTGGCGATCACTTCTGGCCAGAAAATCCCTAAGTGAGTCGGAGGCATTGGTTCACGGAAGTTTGCAGTTTCTTGGTAAGTCGAGCGATCACTTTCCACGTAGTACAACCATGTAAAACGGATTTGACGGATGCGTCAAAAACTTGCAGCTTCGTGCGAAGGACTAGCTTTATTTAGACGAGCCTCAATATCATTTTCGGCTCCGCCGTCCATGCTCACAATGCTTCCGAGATAACAAAAATCTTGCACCTCTCCGTTAAGAACAATCGGTGTGCTTTTGTTCGAACCCATGTACATGTACTAGGTCTATGTATGTATTTCCTCTTTATAATATTTGATATTTCTTTCCAACAGCAGCTACTTAATACTGAAAATAACGATGTGATGATTTTTATATCTGTAGTAATATTGCGACAAAAGCTCATTAGGAATGTTGGCAAAATCGTCTTCAATGGATGAACGACGGAAGAACAGTGGAATTTAACCAATAAACAACGGTAACGCTGGGAAGATCCCATTGGCACAGGAAGGAAATCGAACATTTGAAAACTAGAGAATGCAATTATCGAACCGAGAAGGTTGGAGGCGAGCGAATTATTCATGAGGTCAAGATTGTACTGCCATAGAATTAAATAGAGAAGGGTATATCTTCACAATTTTTTAGCTTTATTCACATATTGAATGCATTCATCTCATAACATAATTCTCAAACGCTTTCATATACAAAAAAAAAATACAAGATCGATGTCTAGATCGGATGTAATTATGACGACAAAGCATAGGATCATCCTTTCCGATTGCCATAGTATTCAATTTCAAAAAGTCATTCGAGTACACTGACCTAAATTTCACATTTGGTTGAACATCACCAACAAAAATAGACTGAACGTCATTTGATTACTAAATACAGCATTCAATATTGAAAATGAAAGTCAAAAGAAAATCATCAAAATTGATCTTGAACTTAACAAAAAAAAAAATATATGCAACATGAATATTTTATTCGCGACCAGGTGAATTCCGAAAATTTTATTTACTCAACTATGTATGGAAATTTAATTTTTTTTCCATTTACACAGCAATAAATTATTAAGCAACATAACAGACCTGAGTGGATTAGGTATACCATATGAATTTTATAGTATTTGTCTAGTGACTTATAAATTGAGTGAACGTTGAGCTCTAACTGACCGATAACATTACTTATTTATATTATCCAGGTAAATTAGTCTTAACCAGGTGATACAATTTAGATGTTAACACGATAGATGTGTTTTACAAGAAAAATATTTTTTTCTAATAATAAATTACAACAAACAGTTTTAGTGATAAATATTTAAAACAAAACGACTCGGAAAGTAACTTATTTATTCAAAATTACCTCAAGGACATGCAAATTTCATAATAGTGGCAATCTTGTGTGCTTCATTAACGATGTTTTCCAAGCAGCAATTATGTATGTTGAAGCGGTATTTAACTGGAATTTAGGTATATAGGGCATTAATGGTCCATAATGTCGATGGATAATCAAATTTAAATTTAAACGAAATGTGGACATCATTTACAACTGGAACTTGATTGAAAATGGAAGAGCTATGATGTATTAAGTTGTTGTAAGCGCGTTGAACTATTTAAGATCTTGAGTTTGGAACTTTATTTAGCCATGTACTTACTTTCTAATTTCTTTCACAGCCCACAATTGTTTCTTAGAACTCTTTTTGAATGGCTTAGTTAAGTAAAAATATCATCATCATCATTAGTGGCGCGACAGCCGAAATCAGGCCTTGGCCTCCTGAAGTCGTCGCCTCCAATCGTCTCGATCCAAAGACCGCGTCCTGCAGCTGCTAATTTTACTTTATTATTCTAATAATAAAGTATTGTGATCGACACAAGAAAAAAAAAAACTTTGCTACCCTGAAATTTTTTTTTTCGCGTTTCATGACTAAATTAGCCTAAAAATGCAAAAAAAAAATCCGTCTGTCTGTACGCCGTCCGCCGTACGCCGACGTGTACGCTCAGCGCACATTAACTCCCAAACCCTTCAAGATAGAAAGTTCATTTTTGGAGGGATTATAGGTAGTTGCGGATCTCAGGCGGATACCCATTTTGGGGGGTGTACGAGTTCAGGGGGAGGCAGGGGGAGCGCTTAAACCGAAAAATACGAATTCAAATATCTCAACCTTGGTTACAGCTAGGAAACTAAAAATCAATATACATATAGAGGAGTTTATAGGACAACTTTTAAAAATAATTAATTTTTTTTATCCATTGGGGTGCGAAAAGGCGGGGCTAAGAACCAATTGTCGGCCGAATTTTTTTTTTCAAATGATTATATCTTCGAAAGTACTTCCTATAAAAAATTGATATTTTGATACCATTAAGATGGCATATGGATGTGCTAGAATCAGTTTAGATAGAAGCTAATTATTATAAGGGGAAGGGTCAGGGGGGCTGCAAAGAAAAACACTTAAAAATTAATATCTCGACTATCTCTTAAGCTATGTAATTGAAAGTTGAAACGTGTACTAAACTTTATTAGCATAATATAAAAAAAATACAACGTGTGGACATAATAGTAGTGGGGGGAAATGGGTGGCATTTCAAAAATGGCGCACTTTCCAAAACTACAAATCACCAAAACTCAAAATTGAATACAGATATCAAATCAAAAATTTATCAGATTGTAGAACTATATAGTCTTTAATTTTGGTAAAAAATTTAAGCTGGGGGGTGTAAGGGGAGGGGAAAGCGAAAATGTTGAAAATTTTGAGTGATTTTTTTATGGCTCTCGTAAAAGATACAAGGTTTAAATTTTGCACGTCGACATATCTATTTAATGTACACAGAAAAAAAATAATAATTTGTTCCAAAATTGTTATGCACCGAAGTGGAGGTCTAACGTGCACAAAGTGTTTCATGTGCAATGAAAAAAACATATAAACTGAAAATTTTTGAATGAAATTTTTAGGTAGAAACTTGAAAATTTGCGAAAAGCATTTAAAAAAAATCTGTAAGAGTTTGAAATATTAACTCGTTGAATATCTTTAAAACTTCTACCCCCTCCCATACAAAATTATTTTTTCGACCATTTTTAAGAAATCAATTATCACTTAACTTTTAAAAGCTATCAATTTGCAATTTTGCACAAAAACTTACAAAAATAATTGAAATGAAATTACGTTAAAAGTTTTGAAATCGCGCTTGCCCTTCTACCCCCTCCCATACAAAAGTATGATTTCGACCAATTTCATTAAATCAGCTATTAACTAACAAATTAAAAGCTACAAACTTGAAATTTTGTACAAGCACCTTACAAAAGAAACGAAAAAAAACTGCATCACAAATTTTACGATTCCTCTACCCCCTCCCATACAAATGTTTGGTTTCGTGAATTTAAAATACACCGAATCCAATGAAAATTCTATGCAACTTCGTCTATGAAACTGACATTCTATACAAAGAATATTGGATTTGGTTCAAGCAATCACTTAAAAAACTATTTACATCCACCTACCCTTACTATCACCCTCCCCCCTCCCTTCATGAAAACTCAAACTTGTATAAATAAAGGAATGAAATATGGAGCGTTTCCGGAAAGTGTTAAATTGAGAACTGCCCTGCTCAAGAAGCTCCTTTCACTTAGTCTTCCTTAACCACTCTAACCTGCATATTGACTTTCTACGCATGCGCATTTTGTCCCAAAAATAATAAAGTTTCGCCCGACTTGTTGGCAGTTTATTTAAGATGGCTTTGCTATCTTCATCAACCGAGTCTTCCCATCGCTTGCGTGGCTTGCCTACTGGCCGGTTACCACTCGCTTTACCTTTCAGAGCACGTTTGGGGATTCTTCTGTCTTTATCGCGACTTGATATTTCTATTTAAGATAATTCATTCCGAAAGTCCTGAGTATCTTTTTCAACGAATTACGTTCGCTAGGTTTTCCTGGACTCATCATGGCTAATAACACATAAAATCTTATCTCTAGTTTCACAGAGGCAATTCTTCGTTTACGCCATTCAACAGTGAAATCAGCTACCAGTCGAAATTCGTAAATCAGGAGGGGATAGTGATTTTGCAGAAGGCAGGAAGTTGAAATCCAAGCTTTTTCTCTTTTCTTTTCCAATTAAATTTTCATTTTTTTTTTCTATCCTTTTTTATTAGCAGTTATTAATGCAGATTTAATTTGAAATGTGCCACTTAACTCGAATAGTTCAATATGCCGGTATTACGTAAACAAACAATTCTTGTATCTTAATTGTGATAAAACAAATAAATAAACTAAAAATAAACTAGAAGTAAGAATCGTCTTCCTCGTCGCAGCGCTACAGCCCCTTTCGGGCCTTGGCTTCCCGTAACCGAAGTCTCCATCGATCTCGGTCCAGTGACCGCGTCCTCCAATTTTGAAATCCGAGCAGCGATGAACAGTCTTCGTCAACAGAGTCGGACCAGCGTTTCCTGGGTTTTCCCACTGGCCTCCGGCCCTCCGTTTTTCCCTCGAATACCTTTTTAGGTATTCGAGTTTCGTCCATCCTTTGTACATGGCCAGCCCATTGCAGCTTCCGCAGTCTGATGATAGTGGAAACCTCCGGTTCGTCGAATATATCATACAGCTCACTGTTGTATCTAATTCGCCATCGGTCACCATCACGTTTCGCTCCAATTATTCGTCTCAGGACCCGTCTTTCGAAAGCGTTCAACATATTTGCGGATGCTTGTGTAAGGGTCCATGTTTCGCATCCGTAGCAAAGCACAGGTCTTACTATTGATTTGTAAACTTGGAGTTTGGTCTTCCTGTGTACGCAGCTGGCCTTAAGAATAGCTAAGACTGAATAATACGTTTTATTTGCGAGCTGGATTCGTCTTTTTATTTCATTCGTTTCATTTCCACTCTTTGTCAATTTTGTGCCTAAATATATGAATTCGTCCACATTTTCCAAATTATATTCGTCAATTGTAATGTTTTGTCTATTGGGGGTCCTTTTCCTTGTTTGTGTCATTATTTTCGTTTTTGTTTCATTAATTTTCAAGCCAACTTCTTTTGCTGCTTGATCGAGGCTTAGTAGAATTTCTTTTGCGGATGTGAAAGAGCGTGATAATATGTTGATATCGTCCGCATAACCCACTATCTGGCTGGATTTATAAAGCAGCGTACCTCTTGTGTCAACGGGTAACTTCCTGATGACGTATTCTAAAGCTAGGTTAAAAAGCAGAGGGGCCAGCCCATCACCCTGTTTTAGTCCGACATTTGTGTCAAAGGCATCAGTTAGTTGGTTGTTGACTCTGACTTGTGATGTTGTTGATGTCATCGTCATTTTGGTCAGTCGGACTAGTTTTGCTGGGATGCCAAAATGCAGCATTATTTTGTACAGTACGTTTCGATCAATACTGTCGTATGCTTGTTTAAAGTCCACAAAAACCTGGTGAACGTCGATGTTGAATTCCCAGCATTTTTCAAGCACTTGCTTGACCGTAAAAAGTTGATCAGTCGTTGATCGACCAGCTCTAAAACCGCCTTGGTACTCCCCAATCACATTGTCAGCGTAAATTTTAATCTTAATCTTATTTTCTAATATTTTTGTCAGTATCTTATATGATGTGCAAAGTAGTGAGATACCTCTGTAGTTTTCGCTCTGCAGTTTGTCTCCCTTTTTGTGGATAGGGCAAATAATGCATTGGCACCACTCCTCCGGTATTTGCTCCTGATTCCAGATGTACTGAATCACTTTATGGATGGCATTTCGGGTGCAGCTTCCGCCATATTTAATTAATTCCGCTGGAATTTCGTCGATGCCCGACGCTTTATTGCTTTTCTGGCTTCTGATGGCAAATTCAACTTCTTCCAACGTTGGAGGATCCAGTGGACATTCGTCGGAGGTTTGGAGACCTATCAGCTCCGATGTTCGGGAGCCGTGTGCGGGATTAAGGAGTTCTTTAAAGTATGACGCCCACCTTTCCTTAATCTGATTATCCTCGGCGATGATAGTGCCATTTCTGTCTTTACAGAGGGTTGTCTTAGGCTGATATCCACGTCTTAGGCTTTTCACTACTTTGTAGGCTTGTCTTGTTTTATTGCTCGCAAGATTGTCATCGATATTTCTCAATTGGTCGTCTTAGCTATCATCAATTTAATCTGCACAGGTTTTAGGGATTATACAGCACGAAGGGTCCCATACATTTTTCCAATGTTAGAGCAAAGATGATTGCTCCAATTTGAGTTGGTATTAAAAGTAACCCCTAAATTCTTTATTTTATTAACATATTCTACAATATTGTTGACAAGTAAAACAGATAAGAAAGATAACAAATCTAGCATTGTTTTATATATTACGATGCTATTGGTCTTGAAGAGGTTTAGCTGCAGAGTTGTTTGTGCCCAATTTCGTTTTCGTTTATAAGATGAATGGCATGTTCGACCATACCAATCCGATAGCTTAGCTCAAGCTGGACGTCATTGGCATACATGTTAACAATGCCATTTTTTACATGGAACAGGAGATCATTAATAATCATTGAGAACAACAGAGGACCCACTATACTTACCTGAGGAACACCACAATTGTGTGGGGGTGAGAACGACCGCAACGATTGGTGAATGATAGAAAGCGAACAGAAACCATCTACTGAGTAGACAGACCTTCTAGAAATGGATCTGTTTCACTTTGACATCGTTTGTTCATTTTATTTCCAACAATTTTCATTGCCAGTAGCAACTGAAATATTCGTGGTTAAAAAAAATTTATTGCCTGGAGTGGGAATCGAACCCACGACCTATTGACTGTGAAACAAGCACGCTTCCTACTACGCCAAGGAAACCTCATAGATTAGGTGACAAAATGAAGTTTTATGTTTGTACTATGGAATGCAAAGCTTTGAACTGATGAATGTGCGCCATTTCTGGTAGTGGTAAGTACGTTCATTAAACAAGAACTTTCAGGCAAATCAAAGCTTGAAATTCGTTTATCTCAAAATCAATTGTTAGCACATAACGGCTTGCGAAGTAGACCTACCTCCTCGTGGTGTAAGCTGGGTAACGCTAAAAGGTCCACAGATCAGGGACAAAGTTGCATACTAGCGTCAGCTCCGAAACCCATTTAGGTGGGGGAGGGGGATAAAGTTGAATGCATTGTGTCAGCCTTGAAACTTACTGTTACTAGTGGGGGGGACAAAGTCGATGTCTTGCATATTAAATTGATTTATCGGTTTGATCATGCTAATGGCATCGGCTCCGAATCCCACTACGATAGGGGGGAGAAAGTTGAACGGACCGTATGGTCCGTCAGCTCCGCAACCTATCTCGCAGGGAAGAAAGTGCTGGTCTAGAAAGCTTCGGCGATTCTAGTAACTATTTTTGGGGTTGACCGTCCCCACGTACCCGAGGAGTGCGACTGATCATAGTGCAGGGTAGCTATGCTTCAGTTGTGTAGCCTCACCAGAGGTTATCTGGTGCCTCGGGAGCTGGGGAGCCCGTGAAAGATTACTTCCACCCCCAGTGCTGGCTAGCCATAATTTAAATTCGAAAATAATAATAGCTCTTCTACACATTTTTAAATAAGCACATCTAATTCATTTGGTCCTAATGTCCCTCTTTTCCTTTTTTGCGGAATACCACTCAGTACTGCAAAAATGAATATCCAAATGTGGCTAAGATGACAGTGTGTCCTGGTACTTGATAGCACACTAAGCTTTTTATGCCAAAACATGCGATCAAAAGAACTTCTGAATATCTGCAGATAACAGATAAACAGAAATCAGACTAGAATCTTGCTTAGTGTCCTAACTGAACACCGTCACATAAAAAAAGATTTCCATTGAATGGGACTCTCGGAGGATAATCTATGCAGAATGTGCAAGGAGGAGAATGAAACACCATAGCATATTCTCTAAGAGTGTGAACCACTGATGAACAAAAAACTCCTTTAGTTCGGTCAGTGATTCGTGATTCCAAATGAATTTTCGACCATTCCTTTATGAAATATCTTAAGCTTTATCAAAAGTGCGGGACTCGATGAAGAGCTCATCAAATATATATACCGGGGGACATCACACTAGGCCCATCAGTGGCAGCAGTGAGGAAACCAAACTCCATCATGTAAACTATTCTAATCTAATCTATGTCTTCTTTAAAGAAGTGTTACATAGTTGTGATTTGGCACAATTTGGAAGGGAGATTAGATTTTAAATTAAAAAACATAACAGGAGTACGATTGGGCATAAAGCCCAATCATGCGATACTCTAGATGAAAGAGAAATTTTTGTATCTTAAGAAATTTTGTAGGGGAAGTGGTAGAGGGAGTGACGACATTGAACTAATTTTTCCAAATGACGCTAAGGTTGCTATCAAAATGTTTTATGCAAAATTTAAGATTTAAAAATTTAATAAGTCCTGACAAAATTAGTGTATTGGATGTAGTGAAGTAGTGCAGTTTGTATGGGAGGTGGTAGAAGGAGGGCGAGTTTTTAATGACTTTTCAGAAATAACTATAAACATCATGCTTTTGACATGTTTTAAATTGCAGATCAGTAGCATTCATACTTTTCAGGAAAATCGACTTTTTATAAAGTTGTGAAATTGTGTAATTTTGTATGGGAGGGGTAGAAGGGGTAAAGCTAATCGTCTAATTTTTTTTCGGTTTTACTAATAATTCTAAACAAATATTTAATGCACAATTTCAGCACGATCAATTTTATACGCACTGAGTAAATTGGCCTAGAGCATTTCATGAAAAAGTGCAGTTTGTGTGGGAAGTGGTGGAAGGAAGGGGAGGACCCAAATAACTCTTGTACAGTAGATTTATATCATCCTAAAAGTAATATATTCCAAATTTCAAATCAATAGCATTTATATTTTTCGAGCAATTCCGTTTATTGTGAAATTACGAAATTGTGTTATTTTGTATGGGAGGGGGTACAAGGGGTACAGCTAATCGTCTCATTTTTATGGTCTTACTAATAAATAAATATTTCGTGCACAATTTCAGCTCGATAACTATTATAAGCACTAAGTAAATTGGTTTAGAGCATTTCACGAAAAAATGCAGTTTGTATGAGAGGTGGTGGAAGGAGGTGGAAGACTCAAATTATTTTTATAGAGTAGATTGGAATCATTATAAAAGTATCAATGTCATTTGTACTTTTCGAACAAATTCGTTTATTGACAGATTGCGAAATTGTGTCATTTTGTTTGGGAGGGGATAGAAGGGGTGGAGCGATTTGGCTCGTTCACGAACTTGACCTTAATTTTTTGTTAAAAACGACGTATACAAACTTTCTAGCTCAACGCGTTCTCAAGCTAGAGAGGACACGGACGGACAGACAGACAGACAGACAGACAGACGGACGGACGGACGGACATCCGGTTTTGAGATTTTTGAGTGATTATATGAACTTCTGTATCATTCATTTTTTTCTCCGAGCCTTATTTCTTGGCGTTACAAACTTTGTGGCAAACTTATAATACTCTCAGATTTCATCTAGAGTATAAAAAGAAATTTTACAGGAAGGCGTAGACATCTTCAGACAAAATCGACTTTTCAGAATACTGACATCGAATCAAGCCATAATGGTACACGGAAAATTCTCGATGTTTTTGTGTATTGACTTTCCTGACGTGGTTGAAGTTGTTTGGAATGTTGGGTATCCAAATCAAATTCAGCTGGAATCTTAGTAGTTTACTGAAAATTTACATTTCAAATGTTAAGTAAACGATGATTCTTCTTATTCTACTAAATCCGCAAACCATCCGATCAGCCTGAAATCTAAATTCGTTATTAAATCAGCTGATAAAATTTCATCTAAGAAATTCAATTTCTTTAAGATCTGTGCCAAAATCTGTCGTTAAACTTGAACTTGGCATCAATGTTCGATGTTGTTATATACTAAGTTTGAACCGAATTTACCACTACCATCGTAACAACAGTGTGGTGGCGTCAATTTAAATTACTTAACAGCATAGCGCGAGAAATGCATCGTTTCTATTTTCAAAATAGAGAGACAACTAAAAACAGCATCAAACATCCAAAAAAAATTATTTTATGGTTCAGATTTTAAAGGGTGAAATAAAAGTCGCTAATTTTTCGAAATGCATTTTAAAAATAGAAACAAATCGAAAGCAAGAAATACTTGTAGTTAAAGCCAGAAGTTTGTTGGGTGGGAGCGCTTTTAGTTGAAAGATGGAACGTGTTTAATATGTGAGTCAATAGCACAACACACAGTTGTATTTATAACACGTGGAGGATTTATAATTATGTAAGAGATTTACATATTGTGTGGTGGATTGTATTGCATATGACATGAACGAGTTTAAAGTATAATCGAAAAATTGCTTGGGGAATACGTTTAATGGAAGAACTAATTGACTTAATTAAGAATATAATGAATGTGATAGAAATGAGAGATGGAGACTAATTAAAATGTATGAGTGATTGAATCACTAAAGCTTTGATGTTAAAAATTTTAAAGTTTGCAGATTAAAAGGAAAATTTCCCGGATTCTACACTGCTATGCTTTATTGTTCGTGACGTTTCGGCCTCTGCTGAGACCTTAATCAAACTGTTTGATAAAGGTCTCAGCAGAGACCGAAACGTCACGAACAATAAAGCGTAGCAGTGTAGAATCCGGCAATCTTTCCTTTCAATTCGAAATGCACTGTGAAAACACATTCACCAAACCGTTTGCAAATTACTTTTTCGTAAGAGAAGCCATTCAAGTTTTAGAATTAATTATTTTTCCGTCCTTGACATTGTAAGTGATCAAAAGGAAGTGTTTGAACGGAATTTATCGACCTACTTTCGCTCTAAATTGTCCTATTGACTGTTTCAGGTCGATATCGACACCCCATTTTCGGGAAGCCTATTTTAAGGAAATTGGAAATTCATCCTTTGTCTAGTTAACATGGCATTATTATTTTGATCAGGGTTTAAGGTCGCCCGTAGTCAGGTAAAATAGATAAGGCTAATGTTCTTCTTCAATGGCTACTGTTCAAAATGTGCCTAAGGCTCCTGAATAATAATAATAAACTGCGGTTACTACCCATTATTTTCAATATTATTGTTTTATTCTCTGTGGACTGAGGTGGCTCTGGTATACAGACACAGGCTGTGTATTTGAATTCTATGTCGACTGAAAAATGAATTCTTTTTCTACTCCTTAGACAATACCCATTAAAAGCAGACTACGTGTTGAATTGTTTCAACATGAAAGAGGAATTTGTAAAAATTTATTACGAATGCAATAATGGAAATTAATTTGTGATGATTGACATTGACATTGGAGCGTACTAAGTTACAAAGCCCATGACATGAGAAGGTCGCATTTAATGATTTGAACAAGGAGGATATATAAAAGGAGTACCTGATAGTCTGTCTCATGTGGGAATATTTTTTGATTCGGAAATTTTCGAAAATTGTGTCCAAGCTTAACTTGGCTTCAAACTTTTACAAAAAAAATACAATAATTTGTATTATTTCTTGGTTGCTAATATTCAGTCAGCAATAAAGTAATTTTCAATACAATGGTGTTTGCTGTTTCATTTCAGAAATTTTTATTTTTTCAATTTTTATTAGTTTTGGTTTGTGTTTAAGCTAAGTACTTTAGCAACGGACAATTTAACGCGGGACAGAGATAGTTACTTTGGGTTTAAGTATGTCAAACAAGGATAGCGAAACAATTTTTTCGAAAATTTGACAACTGTTTCGAACAATTTATCGTGGGAAAGAGTTAGTTGCAATATTTTTAAGTGTGGCAGACAAAGATAGCGCAACGATTTTTTTCGAAAAATTTCGAGCATTTCGGTAGTAAGGGAGGGAAATACATTCATTCCCATTGTGCTTACAAGGCAAAGCATGCTCATAGTCACTCCTTTTTATATATCCTCCTTGGATTTGAAGCAACCCCTACTTCATGAACAGAAGCTGTTTTATGTGGTATTTTGGCACATACGGTACAACAACCAATTTTTTCCATTTAATATTATGACTAAAAATAGAGCTAGAATCCGATTGCAGCTAACAAAATCGTATCAAATCTATGGCTAAGCTTTGAACTAACTTTTGAATTTATTGATTTATTTCTTAGAAATACTTTTATGACTACGTAGGTTGCTATTTATTTATTCCCAATTGGCTACACTGTTGTTGGGAGGCAACATCTGAACTAGAAAGTTCAAATTTTGCGCACGTCGATTTTGAGAAAAAAGTAAGGGAGCTCGTGAACAAGCCAAATCGCTATACCCCTTCTATCCCCTCCCGTACAAAATGGCAGAATTTTGGAATTTGATAATAAAGCCATTTTCCCGAATAATATAAAACCTATTGATCTGAACTTTGAAATATATTGGTTTTGTGATAATTTCAATCTATCATATGAAAATTATTTGAGTGCTACCCCTCCCTTCCTCCATACTGCACTTTTTCATGAAATACTCTAAACCAATTAACTATGTACGAATAAAATGTATAGAGTTGAAATTGTGCACTAAATATTTATTTAGAAATATTACTAAGACCGAAAAAAATTAAACGATTAGCTTCACTCCTTCTCTCCTCCCATACAATCTAACACAATTTCACAACTTTACAAAAAGTCGATTTTGGTGAATGCTACTGATCTGTAATTTCAAACATGTCGATTAAATGATTTTTGTAGTTATTTCTGAAAAAGTCATTAAGATCTCTCCACCCCTTCTAACACCTCCAAAACAAATTGCACAATTTCACTAAATTCAATACCCTAATTTTCTCACTAAATATTAAATTCATCAAGATTAAATTTTGTACAAAACATTTTCATAGCAACTCTAGTATGATGTGAAAAAATTAGTTCAAAGGCGTCATCCCTTCTACCACTCCCTATACGAAATTTTTTAAAATAAAAAAAAAAATTCTCTCATCTAGAGCATCGCATTATTGGACTTTACGCCCAATTGTAGCCCTGTCACGGTTTTTAATAAGTCAAAAATAGAAGTAACTTGTGAAAATTTTCATGCGACGATTTACTACGAATTTCGCCGTGCATTATCTTAACAACAATGCATCGATCGACTTATTTCGACTTTTGGCGATGAACCACCATCCAAAACCACTACATATCAAAGCACATACCTTGAGATTGAAGCATCCTTGGGCATTAGTATGAGAATCATACACCAGATTTTACATGAGCATTTATTCGTGTAAAATATCTGTGCGAGTTGGATTCCGCATAGTTTGACAACCGCTCAAAAAAAAAGTTTCGTGTCGATTGGTGTAAAAAAACGCTAAAAGAAATGCAATCGTGGTGCGCCAAAAGCCGAAGTTAGCAAACACGTTGGATTATGCTGAGTATAAAAAGGGCGAGCGTTCCTGAAAAAGAGTCAGTCGAGATCAGGTCGTCGCAAACAAGTGAAAATCCCACAAAACAACCTCCTATCAACAGGCGCCCATTATATCAACCAGACAGTAGGAAAAAAAAATTTCGAACTCGCAAAAAAATCCATTTCCCAATTTTCATACCGAATGGAATCTGAGCGACTCGGCGACCAGAGTTCTGCGTACCTGGTGGTTAGATTCAATTCGGTATGGAAAGAATGCGGATTATTTGGCCGGCTGCAAGCGCATGTGCAGTGAATGGACTAAATATTTTTCGAAAGGAAGAAAGAGAGAGGACAAGGACTCGAGCTTCGGTAGCATTCTGTAGAGTTGTGGTCGCCGGGTTTCTCGGACTCCATTCGAAATGAAAATTGTGAAATTTCTGGCGACATTTTTTGCGCACTGCTCAGTTGAGATAACGAATTTTGATTGAGTCCAGCCATTAGACATATCCATATCAACATTTGTTCTTATTTATTCTCCCGGTTACATAAATAGCAACCTATGTACGTATACAGGGTGTTTGGTACTCCGTACATAACCTTGTAAGGGGTTATTCCTGGATATATTTCGAGCAAAAAATTGTTCTACGGAGATGGCCAATTTTCAATATACACGGAGATACAGGGTGATCAAGAAAAGTCCTTCGGACCTGTACCCTCACTCACTCAAAACGCTATATCTTGAAAACCAATAATCGCATTTCAAAGTGTTATATCTTGTTTTTTAGGGAATCAAATTATCTTTCATTTAGTGTAATAGTCCGTATTGTACCTGTACCCAATCCTGAGGTATTTCCTTCAGACCACAAATTTTTGATACTTTGACCCTCAAAATTCTGTGATCAATGTAGTTTTTCTCAAGAAAACGCATTATAAAAATGTCATTTTAATGTTGTTTTTTTATGTGCCATATTATTGCCTACAAAAGATGCACACATACTTATTACTTAGGTTTTCCCGTTTACCAGGTAATAAGCGAAAATACATATGGCTTAAAAATAAAATATGCCATAAACCAACCCTCGTTCTAAAAAAACTACCTGAAATGTTGTTAAACTGAAATATTCTTTGTGTCCTTTAATTACTATTTAAATTATCAATGAATGTCCTTTAGGTAGTCTTAAAATTATCGAGAAAATGAATTAAATTAAAATGAGTTTCAACACAACTAGGTGCAGCACTTTGCCCTTTTTAATGGGTTACCTAACAAAATGAAAAGCCTATAAAAGCAAACCATACTTCATATTTTTATCAGTTTTAGTTAAATTTGTAAAAGAACAAGGTGTCACTAAAATTTAGAAAAGAATTTCGAAATGCCTGAGTTCACGAACGAAGAATATGCAGACATAATTTTCCTCTATGGAGAGTGTCAGGGAAATGAGCAAGCGGCGCGATCTTTGTATCATCACAGATTTCCCAATCGTCGAATACCTTACGCGAGAGTATTCCAAGACGTTTACAGAAGGATTAGGGAAACAGGCAGTGTTAGGACAAGCAGAGTGAATGCAAATCCTGCGCCGGTAATCGCTGTTTCAATTGATCAACGAATCCTAGCTGTAGTTCAAAATGATCCATCAACTAGTATACGACGCTTGGCATTGCGGTTTAACGTCTCTACGTGGAAAGTTTGGAGTGTCCTGAAAGCAGAACGTTTGCATCCCTACCACCACACACCAGTGCAGGAGCTGTTACCCATTGATTTACCCAAAAGGATGGAGTTTTGCAATTGGCTCCTTGAACGACAAATAAGTGACGAGAATTTTATCAGCAACATTCTTTGGACGGATGAGTCCCAATTCACCAGGGACGGTATCACAAACTTCCACAACTTACACACATGGGCTGAGAGCAATCCACATACAAGAAGAGAGGCATCATTTCAGCACAGATTCAGTGTCAATTTATGGGCAGGTGTGATTGGCAACGATTTTATTGGTCCTATTAGGCTTCCGCCTACCTTAAATAGTTCCAATTACTTGCATTTTTTGACAAATGATCTACAGGAGTTATTGGATGATATGCCACTGCAACGATTGGCTTCCATGTTTTACCAACACGATGGTGCTCCAGCTCATTACGGCCGACAGATCAGAGATTGGTTAAATTCCAATTATAGCAATCGCTGGATCGGCAGAAATGGACCGATACACTGGCCTGCAAGATCCCCTGATTTAACTATTATGGATTTCTTTGTATGGGGACGGATGAAGGACCTTGTCTACGCAACGGAAGTAGTAACGTTGCAGGATATAAACACCAGAATCGATGCGGCAGCAACAGAAGTAAGGCAGCAGTTGAGGAGTATGAACACAAAGAGAACACTGGCAAAACGAGCTTTAGCGTGCATTCAAAATGAAGGTAGCCATTTTGAACATTTATTGTAATTAAGGCAATTTGAAATAAACCGTAAAAACCATTCTTAAGTTCTTTTAGTTCAAGCGGAGAGTGTTGATCAACCTATTCTTGCTTTTTTGACAAAAGTGCTAAATTATTGGAATGATAATTTCTTCTAAACTATAAAACTTATGCAATGCAAGTGTATGCGTCTTTTGTAGGCAATAATATGACACAAAAGAAAACAACAATAAAATGACATTTTTATAATGGGTTTTTTAGAGAAAAACTACATTCATCTTAGAATTTTGACGGTCAAACTGTCAAAAATTTGTGTTCTGAAGCAAATATCTCAGAATTGGATACAGTTACAATGCGGACTATTACACCAAATGAAAGGTAATTTGATTCCCTAAAAACAAGCTATAACACTTTGAATTGTGATTATTAGTTTTTAAGATATAGCGTTTTGAGTGAGTGAGGGTACAGGTCCGAAGGACTTTTCTTGATCACCCTATATCTCCGTGGATATTGAAAATTGACCATCTCCGTAGAACAATTTTTTGCTCAAAATATATCCAGGAATAACCCCTTACAAGGTTATGTACGGAGTACCAAACACCCTGTATAACGGCAACTAGCTTACTAACTTTAAAAAAGACATTCGTGTGGAACTTCTGCTTTGATTGGACGATACAATTCCTACAAGTTTACATGAAAATACGAATCACTCATAGATTTAACAACATTAAAATCCACGAAATGTATATTTCGTTTTTCTTCAGCTTTTCAGGCAACATAAATCTTCGTATCACTAATTTTCCCGGTTGTTGTAGCCTCGGGATTGTGTACAACATAGTAATTCTATTTTTGGAAATTTTACTTCACAATTTAATTCAATTCATTTCACTTCAGACAGAATTAACATTATGGCGAAAATACATGCGAATTAACTGAATTATGACGGATTAGGAAAAATGTAGGCTATATACACTCGCAGAGTACACAAAACATGCAAATTTTCCAGGTGTAACATGCCCGAAATTGTACATGAATTTGATACAATTGGCCTAGTTACGAGCAACTCAACCTTTTGCTAATTGAGTCGAGAGAATATAAAGGTGATTTTTGCATGCATAAACATTTTCTTTGCGAATTTGCAAATTAGGAGGCTTTGTTTTAGAGACATGTTGTACGGTTTATTATCGTATCTCTTAATTTGGAGACATAAGGTTTTCCTAACGATCTCAAAAACCTAAACAGATTAACCCGTCTCTAGTTGTTGTAATTTCCAGAAGAAAGAGTAATTAAGGAATTTTATGTTGCTGGTGAGACTAATTGACAAATAGAATATGTATGAGTTTCGTGATAGGTGACTACACACGAACAAGTCCGGGAGCATATAGACCATAAGCTAGTCCGTTGGGATGCCACAGGATCTCAGAAAAACCAGAACCAACAGGAGCTCTCTATGAAGCGTTCAAGGCTTCTGGCTTCCGAATTTGCCATATTACCGAGACTATCAAAGAAGTTTGCGCCTTTATCTAGAGAGAGCAATGCATAACAAATGAAAATTTGTCTCTTCCTCTGCCTCATCTTTGCAGCTATCTGCAAAAATCACCAAACCTCCTTCTACAATGGCACTACAGCCCAAATCGGGCCTTAGCGTCCTGTGGCGTGTTGGTCTAAAACGCGAAGGTCGTGAATTCAAGCCCCAGTCGACACATAATTCCAGCACACTTCCTGCTTGGATAGACCTTGGTTACATCAATCTAAAAAAATGAAAATTTCGAAGAAAGAGGGTTATGCGAAGGTCTAACAAACCGTCTACAATAAATATCGAAAAATTTTAAGGAACCTAAAGGTCAGGAGGCCAAGGACCGATTTGGGCTATTGTAGAAATAGAGATCTGGTGTTCATACAGAGGTGAATAGGGAAACTGATGCAGTATGGCTTGTGTAAACCGACAAATCCATGGATGAGGTCTCTTCAGGGTATACGTAGTGCTGACGGTTATGTTCACACCGCAGGCAGAGAATCTTGGTACTTGTTCCTCGCTTCTCGGCTTGGAGTTGCGCTTCTATAACCAGGCGTCTTAATCTACAGATAGGCAGAGATATTAGGTAGGTCCCGCATCCAGCAATATAAAAGCCGAACTGAAAATAGGTATAAACTGCTGCAGACCTAGTGGCGTTAATGATTGTCGTCTAAGAAGCAATTCTTGTTACTATAGTAACATGGTTGTCTTTATAGAGACAAGTAAAACCCTGGTGGAGGAAGGCCTCGGCCCGAGTGTCACATATCTTTTCCTTAAACGTGATGTTCTAGCGTCGGTCTCTACTGTAATCTTCAGTGGTGTCCAACTAGACTCTTCCGAATCCACCTCACTCCTTGGCAATACAATAAATAGCCATCTTAATTGGAACCAGCACATACTCGACGTAGCACTTGTCGCTTCGAAACGCCTAACGAAGATAAACTGAACCCATAGGAACCTTAACTATCTCCATCTCTACATCCATTTGTATCATAGGCAAACTCGTGCTATTTCTTAAAAGTTTGGAGAGAACTACAAAAAGAAACCCGAGTTTTGCCAAGCACGTCAATAGGTCATATCTCCGTACTTCTTCTATCATCTCACATATGATTGTCACGATTTTATAAAATTACATTCAATTTAATACACTTTCACCACCGTAGCAATGTCAAGTTTTCATGACACACATGAAATTTGGAACGAACTTTAACTTCAATCACAACACATTGGAAAATAAATGTGCGTAAAACCAAGTACATGCACATGGGTTCGAACGCAAACACATCGATTGTTCTTGATGGACAGGATGTGGAAGAGGTGCAAGATTTTTGCTATCTCGGAAGCATTGTCAGCATGGACGGCGGAGCCGAAAAGGATGTTGAAGCACGACTAAATAAAGCTCGTCAGGCCTTCGGTATCCTTTCCCCTTTCTGGAGGTTAAGAGAGATCTCCCTTCGCACGAAGCTGCGAGTTTTTGACGCATGCGTCAAATCCGTGTTGTTATATGGTTGTACTACGTGGAAAGTGACCGTTCGACTTACCAAGAAACTACAGACTTTCGTAAACCAATGCCTCCGGCGCATTTTAGGAATATTCTGGCCAGAAGTAATCTCCAACGACGGACTTTGGAGTACAACTCGCCAGACTAAAATAGGTATTGAGATTCAACGGCGAAAGTGGCAGTGGATCGGTCATACTTTGAGGAAACCAGAGCGAAACATCGCAAAACAGGCTCTGGATTATAACCCTCAAGGAAGACGTCGGGTTGGTCGACCATGTAACACATGGAAGCGAGCAGTTGAGCAGGAGGCCAGAGGAATAAACAAGTCCTGGCAACAGCTTAAAGCCGATGCTCAGGATCACGCCTTGTGGAAGAGAGTTGTTTCTGTCCTATGCCCCTATAGGGGGTCTTAACAGGAATTTGATTGATTGACAACACATTGAATTTCATTGTTCAACAAAGTATTGCTTCCGTTCATCCGCTAAGAAACGTCCCAGAACTCTTCCCAACAACATCAAATTTATCTATTTTTAATAAAAAAAAAACAACCCAAAAGCAATTTCAGCGATCCGTTTTTATGGATCATTTTAAATTGTTACGTAACGAAAAAAGAAATTTCCAACCACTTAAATATTCCAGACGAAACTCCTACCTTCATATCTGATGATTCTAATTTCCGAAAAGGAACGTCATTCCTGGAAAAATTTTCCCGCTGTATATTTACATTAACTGGCACGAGTACTTCAGTTTTTCTTTTCCGATTCGAATACTTTGGGATATTCTGCCGATGGTTTCTTTTACTTCTTCCTTTCGTTCTATTTGGGAAAGTTTCTAAGGCTTTTTTTAATTGATTTCATCGTAAAACGATATTAAAAAATTCATGAAATTCGCAAACACAAGCAGACGAAACTGTGGCTAGTGATGACCTTGTGATGTCGTATGCATTCGCATTTCGTCAGAAAAAAAAATTGATTCCAATAAATTATGCAAAATGTGTTTTATTTTTGTTTTTAATTAATTGCAATAGTGTGTTTCGAATCCGCAATACAATAAGTCTTAGGTTTGCGTGCATAAAATCACGGAATAAAAGAACGGTTGTTTATACTCTAGATGAAATCTGAGAGTATTATAAGTTTCCCACAAAGCCAAGAAATAAGGCTTGGAGAAAAAAATGAATTAAACAGAATCGCTCAAAAATCTCAAAACCTGGTGTCCATCCGTCTGTCCGTCCGTGTCCTCACTAGCTTGAGAACGCGTTGAGCTAGATGGTTCAAATTTTATACACGTCGTTTTCAACAAAAAAGTAAGGACAAGTTCGTGAACGGGCCATATCGCTCCACCCCTTCTACCACCTCCCATACAAAATCACACAATTTCGCAATTTAAGAATAAACGGATTTACTCGAAAAGTATAAATGTCATTAATCTGAAATTAGGAAAGTAATACTTTTATGATTATTTAAATCTACTGTATAAAAACTATTTGTGTCCTTCCCCTCCTTCCACCATCTCCCGTACAAACTGCACTTTTTCATGAAATGCTCTAGACCAATTAACTCAGTGTGTATAAAATTTATCGAGCTGAAATTGAGCACCAAATACTTATTTAGAATTATTAGTACAACCAAAAAAAAAAAATTAGACGATTAGCTTTATCCCTTCTACCCCCTCCCATACAAAATGACATACTTTCGTAATTTGACAATAAACGGATTTATTCGAAAAGTATAATTGCTATTGATCTGAAATATGGAATACATTGCTTTCATGGTGATTTCAATCCACTATATAAAATTTATTTGAGTCCTCCCCTTCCTTGCACCACCTCCCATACAAACTGCATTTTTTCATGAAATACCATAAAAAACTCACTCATGTTTCTAACTTATCCTAAAATCCAAAATGTCCAAAAGACCATTTCATTCATTCATAAATCATACAAAACCTACGCTTTACTAAAGATTCACATCAATTCATGACATCAAAAATAAAACCACGGTACCGATTTTACTAAAAGAAACAAAAACGTTCAGGAACTTTGTTTCCCCCTTCGCGTAAAGCGCAATCTTACAATACTCTAGATGAAATAGAAATTTTTGTGATCCCAAGAAATTTTGTATGGGGAGTAGTAGAAGGGGTGATAGCATTGAACTATTTTTTTCCCATCATGTTAGAGTAGCTATAAAAATGTTTTATACAAAATGTAAGCTCCAAAAATTGAATAGGAACTGTAAGAATTAGTGTACATTTAGTGAAATTGTGCAGTTTGTATGAGATGTGGTAGAAGGAGTGGGAAGATTTTAGTGATTTTTTCAGAAATAACTATGAATATCACAAAATGGCCATCTTTTAAATTTCAGAATAATAATATTAATACGTTTCAAGAAAATCGATTTTTCGTGAAGTTGGGATATTGCGTCATATTGTATGGGAGGGGGTAGAAACAGTAAAGCTAATCAGTTAATTTTTTCTGATCTTAATGATAATGCTAATTAAGTATTTAGTTTTTTTTTTCTTTTTAAGGCACTGAGTTTAATTTAGGGAGTCATCCTTTAATGCAATGCACAATTAATTCGGTAAAGGAAGTCGATAAAATTTTGGTGTACCATGGAATTAGGGTGGAGAGAGACGGAAATGACGGTGAAGATTATTCTTGAAGGACTGGAGGTTATACCTACTTGGGAAAACGTTAGCCGATAATGTATTCCAAAGTCTGGGCGTTCGGAAGATGAATGATTGTCTATATTTCACTGTAGGAATAGGGTTGACGGCAAACTCGTGAGCGCGTTTTGCTTGACGAGTATTTCGGGGAAAGGTATAAAGTGAAGGAATGAGTAATCAAAGTTCCGCACTACATTTGCCATGAAAGTAGCGATAATAAATGTTGAGTATTCCGACGTTTCTGCGATGCTCGTGGAAGTCAATAGAAACCGCAACAGTTTCATCTCCAATTAATCGGAACGCATGTTTTGGATTCGATCGAGCAGGGAAAGGTGAGTTTTGGGAGCTCCAGCCATAAATGCGAATAGTACTCTAAACGAGGTCGACTGCAGGCCTTATAGATGGTAGCTATGTCACGAGGCGTAAAATATTTTTTTGCATTTGCGAAGAATTCCTAGGCGTTTGGAGGTATCTAGGGCAACATCAAAGATGTGTTTGCTATAATCAAGGTGATTTTTCAACTTTACGCCTAATCGAATAAACTCATCTGAAGAGCAAAGAGATACGCCATTAAAGGCTAAATTAGTACAAAATGTGAGCTCGATAAATGTTATAGGTTCTGAGAAAATCGGCTTAGAGTGTTTCATGAAGAAGTTCGTATGGGAGGTGGGGGAAGGAGTGGGCGGAGTCAAATAATTTTTATACCATACATCGCATTTATGATCAAAATAATATATTCTAAATTTCAAATCATTAGCTTTCAGTTTCCAAGAAAATTTGATTAATGTAAATGATTGAAAATGATTCATTTTGTATGGGGGTTGAAGGGGTATACGGTGTAGAACGACAGCCCTGCTTGCATCTACATACCTACGTTTAAATTTTGTCGACAAGCTTCCTAATTCTGCATTTAAAAATAGACACTGTATCAAATAAACTGGGAGCCACTGTACATGGATTTTACGCTGTTACGTAGGCCGCTATTTAAGTTTTGAGCCTAACCTATACGCAGTGTTGATAGGCGCCATCTGACGTTTCAAATGAAAAGTATGATATTTTCAATCATAACGTACTTCAGAGCGTTTTGACATTGGAGCATAACTTCTGTTGTTTAGTCTGTTCAAAATTTTGTCTCAGCGAAAAAATGGAATTATCTCGGGAACATTTTCGTGCGATGATTTTTTACGATTTTCGACGTGGATTATCACGACGGGAGTGCATTGATCAACTTACTTCGACTTTTGGTGATGAAGCCCCATCCGTGGCCACTGTGAAACGCTGGTATAACGAATTTGATCGTGGCCGTAGTTCGATCAGGGACGAAAATCGTGCAGGTTGTTCAAAATCAGCTTTTGTGCCAGAAAACATTGCTGCTGTTCGCGAACTAATGTTGGAAGATCGTCATGTGACCTATCGGGAGATTGAGGCATCCGTGGGCATCAGTATGACGACCATCAACAAGATTTTGCATAAACATTTAGCTGTGAAGAAGATTTGTTCACGTTGGATCCCACATAAATTGACACAAGATCAAAAAAGATGCTCGTGTCAAGTGGTGCAAGGAAATGATCAAAAATACAATCGCGGTGCGTCAACAGCTGTTTATAACATCTACACAGGTGACGAATCTTGGATCTATGCATATGAGCCTGAAACAAAACGCCAATCCACCGTATGGGTCTTCCACGACGAGCCAAATCCGACAAAAGTTGTTCGTGCGCGGAGCACTTCGAAGCAAATGATCGCCTGTTTCTTCGGAATAACTGGACATGTGGCAACCGTACCGCTAGAGGAACGAAGAACGGTTAATTCTGAATGGTACACAACCATTTGTTTGCCAAAAGTGTTTGGCGAAATACGAAAAAGGAAGCGGCAACGAAGGATCATTCTTCATCATGACAATGCGAGCTCTCACACATCGGCTGCAACAACCGCCTATTTGACTGGTCAAAACGTCGAATTGATGGGTCATCCTCCGTATAGCCCTGATTTGTCACCTAATGACTTCTTTTTATTCCCGAATATCAAGAATAAATTGCGCGGTCAACGTTTTTCGAGGCCTGAAGAAGCCGTTGATGCATTCGAAAACCATGTTTTGGAGGTACCTCAATCGGAGTCGAAAAAGTGTTACGAAGATTGGTTTAAGCGAATGCAAAAGTGTATCGATCATCATGAAGACTACTTTGAACTTAAATAGCGGCCTACGTATGTATATTGTGATTGTTTTGAATTTCTCTTTCTGAATATCTGCTAAATTTTCCATGTTGCCTCTAATCGTTACAATCCTGCGCTCGCTTTGTTGTTGCAGAATCTGTGTCTTCAGTAGAAGCTTCTCGAAGTATTCCTCGGATTGTCTACTTCAATTTTTCAATCAATCAATCAAATTCTTGTTAAGACCCCCTATAGGGGCATATGACAGAAACAACTCTCTCCCACAAGGCGCGATCCTGAGCATCGGCCTTAAGCTGTTGCCAGGACTTGTTTATTCCTCTAGCCTCCTGCTCAACTGCGGTTTTCTCAAATTGTGACTGATCCACTGCCACTTCTGCCTTTGAATCTCAATACCTATTTTAGTCTGTCCAGCTGTACTCCAAAGTTCGTCGTTGGAGATCACTGCTGGCCAGAATATTCCTAAAATGCGTCGGAGGCATTGGTTCACGAAAGTGTGCAGTTTTTTGTTAAGTCGAACGGTCACTTTCCACGTAGTACAACCATATAACAACACGGATTTGACGTATGCGTCAAAAACTCGCAGCTTCGTGCGAAGGGAGATCTCTCTTAACCTCCAGAAAGGGGAGAGGATACCGAAGGCCTGACGAGCTTTATTTAGCCGAGCCTCAACATCCTTTTCGGCTCCGCCGTCCATGCTGACAATGCTTCCGAGATAGCAAAAATCTTGCACCTCTTCTACATCCTGTCCGTTAAGAACAATCGATGTGCTTGCGTTCGAATCCATGTGCATGTACTTGGTCTTACGCACATTTATTTTCAGTCCCGCCTCTTTGCATTTAGAATGCAACGAGCGAACATTTAACTCTAAGTCCGAACGGTTATGTGCAAGGAAACACACGTCATCAGCATAATCAAGGTGACTTAAGATGTTGAATAGTCTCCATTGAAGACCTTTACCTTCCCCACCTTCCAGTGCAGCTTTCAAGATGTTATTTATTACCACCAGAAACAGGGCCCTGTCCGACACCTGTTCGCACAGGAAAGCTCTCGGACAGCTCTTCTCTATGCAAGACGCGACACCTTGCATCTTCGTAGGATTCCTTAATCATTGCTATGACCTGCTTTGACCTCTCCTACGCAAAACACTCCATATGAGGCTTCCGTGGCATAGTGGGCAGCGCGCTTGCTTCTCAGTCAATAGGTCGTGGGTTCGATTCTCACTCCAGGCGGGATTTTTTTAAGCGCAAATTTTTCAGTTGCTACTGGTGATAAGAAATTATTCGCAATAAAATGGGGAAACGGTGTAAAAGTGAAACAGTTCCACTTCAAGAAGGCCTAGATACTCAGTAGATGGTTTATGTTCGCTTTCTATCATTCAGTCCCCCATAACATCTGCAAATATTTGTCAGTAAGCAGCCAGTACAACTGAGCAATATACCAGCTTCTCCACTCTCTACGGCCGTTCTCACTCCCCTTCCCCAACCTTCCGAATCCCATTCCTTCCCTCCATGACTGTGTTTGTGCATTGCACATAAAGGCCGAAATTGCCTATAACACAGGTCATTCTGTAAAAAAAAAAAAAATTGTAATCTCGCTCGACGCTGTCGAAAACCTTCTCGACATCCACAAACATGAGATGTAGTAGCGAGCCCATTTCAGCTGACTGCTCCAATATTATCCGTATGGTATTTGTGTGGTCGGTACAAGACGACGAATCCAGCCTGATAAATTTCGAGAGTGCTCTCCACGACATTACTAATCATTGAGAATTACCTCAGCCATGATTTTCGATACGCAAGTAAATAGACATATACCACGCCAATTGCCACAATCCCGAAGGTCGCCCTTCTTCGGAATTTTCACAACTACGCCCTCCTTCCATTCATGTGGATATCTTCCTTTATTTTACACCTCAAGAAGGAGTATATCGGCTGTTATTTGCGGGTCCGCCTTGAGGAGCTGGGTTGGTATTCCGTCTACACCTAGGGCTTTCCTTCCCGCAATTGACCGAATGGCCGAAACTATCTCTTCCTTATCTGGAGGATCGTCCCTAATAGAGGATTGTTGCGTTTGGATGTTTGGTAGTTGTACTGTTTCTGGAATATCTTCCTCTGACAAGTAATCCTTCAACCGCCGCAACTGGTACTCATATTAAGGAGTGTTCCGTTGACATCTCTCACCAGGTGGTGGACGGTGAAATTGCTGTTCGTCAACTGTTTCATGATTTTGAATAGTGAACCTATATCCCCAAGGTAAGCCGCACATTCTGCCTTGCTGGCCAGATCTTCAATGGCCTTTCTCTTATCGCGTCTAACAGCCTTTTTAAGCTGTATATGAGCATCGCGGTAGTTCTGCCTCAAGTCGGGTGTTCGTTGGATGACATCGGGTTGAGAGATGATTGCCAATTTGGCTTTTTTGTACGCATACAGAGCCAAATCTTTCTTCAATATTCGCTGCAGTGTGTACATGGAGAGGTCGAGATCTTGAGCACGGTGACAACTGGAGGTTTTTGGGTCTTTTTCAACACTGTCCTTCCCTGCGGCGATATTTTCGGTCGAACGTCAGGGACGGCGTCGTTTCGGTGTCTTCACATCTTCCACTGAGCCAGTCGATTGGAATTTTTAGAGTAGGTTGCGGACACAAGTCTCAAAAGATTACGATCAAAATTTGCTCGAATTTTGCACATTGCAACTGCTATTGAACGCGAATTTTCATAATAAAATTTAACGACAGATGACAAATATCAACATTTGACAACTATTAGGTGACCAGATGTCAAATAATAGGCCTTTCCAACCTAACACCTCTTGCCCAAACACCCTATATTTCGAGATTGGCGGGGAAGAGAGCAGCCGCAAATCTAGGAGACAGCAACCTCCAGCAACCCTGTCCAAAGTTGAAGCGCCACTGAACTGTCATCATTTCACCCTCAACGATTCTTAAAGATGCTGTCACTGTTTTACTCTAGTGTTGTTGGTAAGCAAACTCACTGGAACACTTTTTTTCAATGAAAATTGTGATGTCAACTAAAGGGGTGTTTCTGGCCAGATTCAAGGATTCACATTATAGGAACATTTCAGGATCCTTTATCGAATGAGATTGTTTTACGGTAGTAATTATTCATTGTTCGAAGAGCACAATAACTGATTCGCTTTTCAGGCTCAAACTTCGCTATAGATCTGTGCAAGCGGGTCATCGCTTTGCTAAGCAATTTGGACGAGTGAATTGTTGCGAACCATCATAAAATTAAATGTTGCGAAATTTCATTAAATGAAGCTTCGTCGAAATAATCAGTATATACGGCAAAAAGTAACAGCGAATCAAAAAAAGTGGTTTGTTAGATTTAGCAAAAAAAAAAAAAAATAGTATTGCAGATTTTTGATTGAGGTTTCCCCCATATCTTCAGTGCTTCACCTCTTTAGAAAGGAAAAAAATCGCTTCGAAAGCGTTTCATTGTTGGCCACATGATTTTTCTCTAATTTATATGGGCCGAGACAAAACAGCTGATTTTCTTCGGGAAAAAGAGTCATGAACTCGAGGAAAATCGATTTTCCACGTTGGAACGTTTCGGTTTCGATTTGACCGGAGATGTTGGTGTGGCCTCCACGTTTGCCGCAGTTGGAGGTCGATAGAAAATTTCAAGTGGCATTTTCTCAGAGGATTATCCAGATTGAAAAAAAGCCGAGAACTGCTCTCGAAGAGGAAAACTAGTGAAAAGCCTTGACATTGATCGGCGGTCATAAACGGGCAGGCAGCGTTTGCTTAAGTCGCTGCTAAGCGGTTGGCTCAGGTGTCGGTGGCGGATCCAACGAGAATTCTACCGCCTTCTAAGCTCCACGTAAACCTCCTACATGTGTGGCTCGCTCGCCTACTCACCTTTTTTTGTCGGCTGATTTTCCGGTCGAATTGCTGCTCAGTCACTTTTTTTATGTACGTCACTTTCAACTTTCTTCACTGAATCGCGTTAATTCGGATCGTCCTCGATTATCGCGATCGAAAATTGTTCCTTGGAGAAACGCACAGGAAACGCTCGACTTCGTCCGCGGATCCTTGAAGACTGGTGGTGAAATCTCGGGCAAACCGTTTTTATAAACCACGTCTCCGAATCGAAGCCTGTCGACAATTTTTCTGATAACGTTTCGGTTCCGCTGAAATGCAACTTAAATTGTTGACGCGGGGGAGTTGTTTTCCTATCACTTGCGACCTTTCGCGTACCGCTAATCACGCACCTGACCGAAACGGACGGAGATTAGTTAAGAAAACCGAGAACTTTGCACGAGATGGCAATCGGGCGGGGGTGGATAATCTCCACAGATTAGCAGCGTTAATTTTCAAAGATTATCGCGGCCACTTAACGTGAGAGAAACGGAAAACGCGACGTACCGCTTGCTTATCTGCTACGAAATGAGCCGAGCTAAGCGAACAACGAACACCTTGGCTGCACAGTCTGCAAAGCGTTTTCCCAAAGTATTGTCATCCGATCTCCGCGTTCCCACCCGTTCGCGCCCTTCACTATCCAACAGCATCCGAAACAACGTGCCATGTGCTGTTTTGCTTTCTGTCCCGCTTCTTCCGTACGGTTTCGGTGTCGGTCTGTCTTGCTCCTACATAAACACGCGATGTTCGAATGAACGCGTGACGGAAAAAAGAGTAAGCGCAATCAAATTGAGCCCGGCGTGTGAGAGAGACGGCACGTTTCCTAGAGCTTGGGAATTTGTGGAATTCGATTTTCCGACAATTTCAGGTTTTGCTTTGTTCTCTTCTCTTTCTTCGAAACAAAGAGCGCACCTTTCTTTCGGCATTCTTCGGGTTCGGTTACATTGCGGAATTATTTCGAGTTTCTGTAGCGAAGAAAGGAAAGTGGAGGTTCTGTGCAGACGTGCAGCAGGACTCATCCTTGTAGGAAAAAAGATAATGCCTGATTTCATAGAGTCAAAATCAGACATAATTTTTGTGTCGCAAATGTAAGGCTTTGCTTAATTGGAGCAGTATGTTGTTGGGTTTTCCCCGAATATCCTTATGACTGGTTTTATGACTGTAGGTTATAGAACAGAATGTAAATGAAAGATTGTTTTTAAAGGATGGAATGTTTTGGATTTTCCCGTTGATCCTTAAGTATAAATGGGTTTATGAGAATGGTTATGAAAAGATTAAATAAATGAAGTGTGAAATATACAGTGCCGAAAAATGAAATAGCACCACCACGACATTTTTTCTATTTGTTAAAAAAAAAATCATTTCGTGTCGAAAATTGTTTGTACATTGCTGATAAATATATCACACAACATGTTCACTTTCCGCAGAAAACAGTTTATTGTTCATAATGATAACGGTACTTTTCAATTTAAGTGATTTTCAGAGAAAAATGCAAAATAGAAGGAAAAAAATAATAGCACCACTGACAATTCTGTTGAAGAGCGCATTAGTTGAGTTTATTAATTTCACCCCTGTACAAGTTAAAGAGTTCTTGTTCGGTTTTCGTTAGTTTTTACACAAATTTAATAATAAATGGGTCGCGGAATGTGATTAAGGAACGAAATTCCGCTAAGTCGATGCCAGAGCTTGGTTGATTCAATGCCAAAACGTTGTGCAGCCGTTATTTCCAATAAAGGTCACGCAACTAAATATTAAAACCGAAGGACGTCATCAGCTGGAACAGATAACTATCGCAAACTAATTCATTTTTTCTATTTTTTTAACCTTAAGTGCACTTTGGAATTGCGGTGCAATTTTTGTTCGCCTTATTTTTATGTTTTTACAAGATTTGTTTAAATAGCTTTCAAACGGTAAATAAAACCTTAAATAATTTGATCACACAATTTTTATAAAACTTGTTTACTTTAAAAAATGTGTTCATTGGTTATTTAAACTAACAAATAGAATTACAATGCCTTTGGAAAGATTGTTGGTGACGTTGGTGCTATTATTTTTTTTCGCAGCTGTATGTATAAGAAATTACATGTGAATGATGTTTTCAATGTGTTTGCAGGACATGTCGATTTTACCGATCGCGATGTATAGCATGTACATCGGGACTTCAATTGATCAGTGTCATTAATGTTGTGAGGTTAGTGTGAAGTGCAGTGCAAAGTTATCGTGTAGTAAGCATTGGGGGTGAGTATTCACAAAGTTTATTTGGGTAGCTAGTTATTGCATGTTATATTATCTTGTTTTCCCTCAGTTATATAGTTGAATTTTAAAATTAAGTAAATCATTCGTCATTACGTGTTCGTGAATACTGCGAGTATTCACTGAGTGTTGATTCGGTGTCTCGGTATTTTTAGTTACATTTTGCTACGCTCTTTGCTTGATAATCGAGTAATAATATGTATATGATTGACTCCTTTCTGTATTGAAGTTTCGTTATTTCCCCTCAATACTGTGGTGCAAAAGTATGTCCCTGTACAGAGGTTTCAAATTGTACGAAGCGGGCGTTTTGTGCGTGCGTGTATTCCCATTGCACGCTTGACAATTTTGTAAGGATATCAAGAACGGGGCAGACACATTGCGCGCTATTTCCTTCCCCTTGTGTCAATGCACGCTCGGCTTGATATTCACGGATTTGGGGCAGGTTATCTCGTGCGTTATTTCCCTTGATGCCATTGCACGCTCGTCTCCAGAGTTTTAGTAACACTAAGAAAATCCACATGACCATCGAGAACGGGGCAGATACATTGCGCGTCATTTCCCCTTGTATCATTGTACGCTCGGCTTGGTGATGACGGTTGGTCGGGGCGGGATGGCTCGTGCGGTATTTTCCCTTGTCATCCATTACACGCTCGTCCCCGTAACGAATAAACGACTCCGTTATAATTCGTGTGTAGTATTAGCTTAAAGACTGCAGTACTAGTTTACCAAATTGCTCACCCTTGCTTTTTATTATTTACAGATTCGCGGCAGGAACTCGAGCCCGGTGGTACCTAAATTATAATTTATATAAAAACCAAAAGGACCAAGTTGTGCTATTTTTAAATTCTGTCTTACACAAATCGCAAAATTGCAAGGTCTGATTTCGTAACAGCAAATTCGGGCAAGGTTTTAGTGTGACGATGAGGTACGAAGGGAGGTCAAACATTTTCGCGGAATGAAGGGGATGGAGAATGTTGGGAAATATTTTCAAAATTCATGACAACTCAAAATGGCAGAAAGTATAAATGAACTGAAAATCGCAGTGTATTAAATGCAATGGTGATAAGGACCCTGCAGTGGAGTGCGAAGGTTTTCGTGGTCGCTGGTCTTATATGCAGTGTGTGGGACAAAGGACTTCATACAAAACTGGTAAGAGGAGACTTCTTTACTAAATTAAAAAAAAATGGAACTTATTTTAGTGGATACAAACCGAATAAATTATAAATTGGATGGCATTGAGAAAGGGAGAGCCCCAATCTTGACTTGTGCAAAAATCGCGAAATAAGGGAGTCATTCGGTTAGAAATGAAAAAATTCCTTCAGCGGTGCAATAATCGCAAAACCAAAAGCTCACCAAAATAATGATTGCACAATGAAGCTAATAAGGGACAGTATCAAACCTAAAGACTTAAAGACACCAATTACGTACACCAAGCCACTTAAGAATGGTAATATCTTGATAAAAAGTGAGCACGAAACTGAGAACCCCTAGGCTGATAATTCGGAATCTTGACCGAAATTTCACAACTGAAGAACTGAACAGCGAACTTGCCGGTTTAAATCATGAAATAACAACGGAAGATGAGGTTAAAGTACTACACACAAAGCTGGCGAAAAAGAAAAAATTCGAAACTAATCAAAATCCAATATCATTGCAGGACTCATCATCATCCTACTGATAATGACGCCAACAATAGATTCTCAATCGATAGAAATATCAAATATAGCAGAAGGAAACGGATATATAATAATCCAAAAAGAAAAGATAAGATTTATAGACCACTATACTACACACGTCATACACACCATAAATCTAACCCTCTACGATGAAAATTTTATTGAATTAGTAAACAATGTTGATTTATTAAACTCAAATTTTCCAGAATATGATATAAGAGACTTAGCTTACGAGTTACAACATTTGGAACACGAAATTCAATCCCTCAAGCTACCTACGAAAGATAATAGAAAACTAAACTTACACAAGCGATTATCCCAAACTAACAAATCTCGAAATAAAATGAGTATCACCACTACTGCGAAACCAGACGAAATAGATATAAGAAATAAATTTCTCGAAACCATTTCTAAATTGAATTTGAATACAGTAATTCCCATAGACAACGAAATCTTTAAAATCTATAGAATGGCCCAAAGCAAACTACTCACAGTAGAACAAATTAAAGAACTTGATACACGATTAAAAAACTTACTAAACTGTAAACAATTAGGACTCGAATTGAACTGTACTACGACTGGATACACACTTAATTGGTTAGGAGGAGTAACGGACGACGAGGACGCAGCACGCATAGAGGCTCATTTCGAAAATATCGAGAAGAATCAAAAAATCCTTTTTAACAATCAAAACCAAGTCATGAAAATCTCTAACACTTTCGACAAACAAATGAAAATCCTTACAAATAAGCTTAACCAAAATAAAATTGATTTAAAATCAAAACTTGACGAGATAATACTAGAAACGAATAAAATTAAATTAAGCCAAATTATTTTGGAACAGAGAATTGATATCTCATCCGACATTCATATTTTTAATGAGAAAATTGAGAAAATTAAGGAGATAATATTAAATTCTAAAATAGGTACTCTCAGTAGATATACATTGTAGAGGACGATGAAGCTGACCAATTCAGTAAGTACCCAGATGTAAAAAGCGCTATAGCTTTAAAAGAAAACCTAATTTTAATTATAATTGGAATACCCCAATTTGTAAACCAACCATATCAAAAATATATATATATGGGTTTATCGATACCTGTAAGGAAAGATGGAATTAATGAAGACACTAATTATACTCATTCAACTGTTAATCAGGACGAACTAGTAAGACCTGCTGCAATTATAGACTGGAACGATATTCTTATGACCATGGTTACAAGTCCTGGAGATGTAACTTTAGTCAGCACATATAAAAAGTATAGAAACTTCCTAACAACACTTATTAGAAGAGCATGGGATGATTACTACAAATTAAGAATAAAAGAAGCTCATAATGTATCCAAGCTTTGGGGAGTTGTTAAAAATTGTTTAGGTAAGCAACAAAATCGTAGAGTAAAAGTAGACTCAATTGCCACTGACAATGAAACTATTTATTTTAAGGATGATGCTGAAGCCATATGCGAGAAATTTAATGAATTTTATGTCTCAACTGGCAAAAAGCTTGCACAGAACATAGAAAATACCTGTCAATGTACTTCCAAAATATTTAATCAAATACGAGTAACTCGTGTAAGTGAGAACCTGTTTTTTGTCCCAGTAACAGAAAATGAAGTTAAAGACACCATTCAGAAGCTCAAGGGTACAAATGCTACAGGTCCTGATAATATATCGACTAGCTCTGTCAAACTCATAAAGCAATATATAAGTAAGCCATTAGCTCATGTTTTCAACCTATGTTTGACAAGTGGATGTTTTCCTGACAGTTTGAAAGAATCGCTAGTAATTCCTATTTATAAAACTGCAAAAAATATTATGTCTAATTACAGGCCCATATCTCTCTTACCAGTAATCTCAAAAATACTGGAAAAATGTTTCAAAGCGAGATTGATAAATTTTGTTGAGAAGCATAATATATAGTAGCAAAAAATCAATATGGTTTTCGCATTAACTTGAGTACAAATGATGCAATCTATAAACTAACGGAAACTATATATAAAAATCTTGAGGATGGTCGGAAAACTATTGCAGTATTTTTAGATCTGCAGAAAGCCTTCGATACAGTGTATCATTCTACCCTCTTATATAAATTCGAATTGATGGGACTTCGAGGAAAGCCTTTAGATCTCATACGTAGCTATCTATCTAACCGAAAGCAAAGGGTTAAAATAGAAGGGACAGTCAGTTCTGCGAAAATCACTGATTACGGTGTTCCTCAGGGAAGTGGGCCCAGAACACTACCCTGAGGAACACCGTAATCAGTGATTTTCGCAGAACTGACTGTCCCTTCTATTTTAAGTTGTCAACCTATTTGCAAATATTGATAAAACAAAATGTATGCATTTTAGTGCAAACAGAAAGGGAGTTCCATCAACTAACTTGAAGCTCACAGTCCACGCCTGTAATTGCGATTTGCACAACACCTGTTCCTGCAGTTCACAATTTGAAGTGGCCACATCTATAAAATACCTACGAATAATTATAGTCAATAATCTGACATGGAGAAATCAGGCAAATTCTGTCTCTCAAAAACTTCGGAATATTCTTCCTAGTATCCGTCAGTTAAGGAATATTATGGATATTGTGACACTGAAATCAATATACCATGCTCTATTTGAAAGTGTTCTTCAATATGGTATTTTGGGATGGGGTGGTGCGTGTAAAACTAATTTGTACCCTATCAATATTGTTCAAAAAGCAGCTATTAAAAAAATTCTTAGGAGGCCAACTAGATATTCGTCGCACCAAGCGTTCTCAGAACTAAAAGTTCTAGATCTGAATAGGCTATATAAAAAGGTAGTTCTTCTCCACGCACATAGAACACAAGCTTTTCAACTCTGCGATCATGGTCCGACCTACAACATGTAAGGGTTAATTTTAATTTTCGCTTTTGTGAAATTGAAAAACACGTGCTTCTTTTTTGCTTGTCAAAAACTGACTGACTTTTATTTCGTGTCTCTCAACACTCGTACTTAAAACTAACATTCAGATGGCGCCCTAGTAGTGGCGCAAAATTCAAAATTTTAAAATTCAAATACTAACAATTTTATGTCTAACGGAAATAGCTTATAGCCTCGGCCAATCTGACAATGGGATTGTCCTCAATCCCGACCGCCGGGCTTTATCATTACTTGTGTTGCTCTTTCACGTAAGGTGCAAGTTTTGTTTTTCGGTTCCTCAATCTTTTTAGACCACCCCTTCATTCGGGCCGCTTCTATCACTCCGTCATAGGGCAGTTGAGTTATCTGGCAATTCTCTATGTCTCTAATCACGTATCTATCGTTAGGTAGGACTTTGTGGACAACATATGGCCCCTTGTACTTAGGTAATAACTTTTTATTTGTGCCTACTGTAGTGTCTACGTTCCGTATAACAACGAAATCACCCACCGCGTACGTTTTGGCTGGCACGCTCCGCTCTCGGTAAAGCCTCAGATTTGCTTCCTGGGATTTTAATATTTCGTCGGATGCCGCTTTTCTAATTTCTTCTATATTCGTGCTTTCCCCGGTGTCACACTTATCTCCTAAATATTCCGAAAATTCGTCTACCTCCCTTCCTCGCTGATCCACCCCGAACAGTAGTCTACTTGGTGTTTCTTTGGTTGAACTGTGTTTAGTGTTGTTCATTCCGAATTCTACTTGTGACAGTTTCAATGCCCAGTCTGCGTGTTGCTCCGGCTCACTTAATTTACCCAACATGCCTTTCAGCACCCGATTTACCCTTTCGACTTGGCCGTTTGCTTGCGGCGATGCCACAGCAACCTTTACATGCTCAATGTTGTTCTTTAAGAGGTATGCCGCAAATTCAAGGGACGTAAAACAGCTTCCACGGTCTGAAATGATTCTTCGGGGGCGACTATAATTGTCGAAATATTTATCTAGACAGGCCTGTACCTCTCGTGTACTCGTGGAATTTACCGGATACAGACGAACGAATTTCGTAAAAGCGTCCACTACCACAAGTATGTGTTTTCTCTTCGAACGTAAGGACGGCAGGGGACCGAAATGGTCCAAATGGAGTGTATCAAACGGGACAGCTTTCTTCGGTATGTTGTGCAGATTCCTTTCGTTCGCCCGCGCAGGGACCGAGTACATGATGCATTTGATGCAGTTTTTTATAAATCGGTCCACCCTCTTAACCATTCCCGGAAACCAGTAGTGTCGTCTTATCCGCTCTATAGTTTTTTCAACACCTGGATGTCCATATTTTTCATGAATTTGCCGCATCACGGCGTCCTCCATTTCATTTGGGACATACAGTTTAACTTCCAACCCCTTCTTTCGAAATACTAATCCATCTCGTAACTCAAAACCTGGCATCTGCGTTCGTTCTAATCTCTCTCTAACTTTTTTTATTCGTTCGTCACGATTCTGGGCGATTTGTATGTGGAAGTCCACATCTCCCGTTTCGACGAACGCCAACGATCCGGCTTCCATTCTTTTCCCATTACCCTCCTCTTTCGGCTTTTCATCACTTGGTTTGTGGCAGCGACTCAGCGCATCTACATGCCCCATTGAGACCCCCTTTCGGTGTTCTACTTTGTAATCGTAATTTTCGAGTTCGATTGCCCATCGCGCGATCCTGGCATTCATTTGTTTCCTCTCCAGGGTCAACCGTAAGGCGTTACAGTCGGTCACAATTTTGGAAGGGATCCCCTTGAGATAAATTTCAAATCGCTTCAAGGCATTTATCATCGCCAACGTTTCCAATTCGAAACTATGGTAACGCGACTCAGCGGCCGTTGTCGCTTTAGAAAAGTACATCACTGGGTGTAATCGTCCGTCTGACTGTCGCTGTAGCATTACTGCCCCGTATCCCACCGAGCTAGCGTCGCAGTGTAGCTCGGTTTCTTTATCTGGGCCGTAAATGGCAAGAGTTGGTGCAGACACCAATTTATCTTTCAGACTTTGGAAAGCCGCTGTACATTTTCATCGGTCATTTCAAAGAGAACTCCTTCCCTCGTCAGTCGGTGTAGCGGTCTGGCGATGCGGGTATACGACGGGACAAATTTTCGGAAGTATGCAAATAGCCCAAGACATGATTTTAATTCCTTAGCGTTTTTGGGAAGGGGGTAATTTTTTATTGCCTCGATATGCTCTTCGTTTGGGCGAATACCGGCAGCGCTAACAAAATAGCCTAGGTAATTTATCTCCTCAAATCCAAACTTACATTTTCCTAACTTCAAATCTAGTCCCTTCTCCACAGCTCTTCTCAGTACTTCGGATAATGTTTTAACATGCGTCTCAAAATCAGCGGTCGCGATTATAATATCATCCATATAGATTATAATCTTCTGCGAGACTATAAAGTCCTCGAAAATTTCCGTTACATAACGCTGAAACGCTGACGGAGCGTTCTTCAACCCGAACGGCATCCTCAGGTATTCGTATTGACCATCCGGCACTACGAACGAGGTATATTTTACCGAATCTTGCTCCATATGCACGTGATAAAACCCGTCCCGCAGATCTAATGTCGAAAAATACTTTTTGTCTCCCAGATACTCGATGCACTCTTCTATAATCGGTAAGGGGTAATTATCTCGTATAGTTATTTTATTTATTGCCCTATAATCAACGCACATCCGCAGTTCACCGCCCTTCTTTTTAACTAGAACAATCGCGGACGCGTATGGAGATTTACTTGGACGTATGATTCCTCTATCTAATAGTCCGTTTATTATTTTCCTCACCTCGCCTCGTTCGAAATATGACAGACGGCGGGCCAGTGTGTATATCGGAGTATCATTCTTCAGTTTAATTTCCATGCGGTATTCATGCGGATTCACTTCAACTCCTTTCGGGTTCAAATATATTTCGTTTATCATCTTGCAGAGGTTTTCAGAGTCGCTGCGAGGAAGGTTCGGATTTACCCTAAGAATCTTTTTATCATCGTCCTTGACGACAGGTCCAGACTTTTCCTCCGGGTGAGAAACACACACCTCCCTTACCTCCCTCGGCCCATTGTACGCTTCGGGTGATTTTCCTGTAATCCGCGGTTTTCTTCTTTTTGCCGATTTCTCAACTCTCCTATCTTTCGGTTTCTCACATTCGAGTTTAGCTTCTAATGACCGCGAACAACTACTCTTGCATATTACGTCAGGGATTTTGGTCAGATCGAGTGTACCAAGGCGATTTGTTTTTAATTCGGAATCCATATTTTTATTCTTAAATTTACATAATTTAATATTCATTAATTTCAGCGCGTCACGTCCCAGCAGTAGCGGTATCGACATTATATCATCTGGAACAACATAAACGTCCAGATCGTAAAATTTATCCAAAAACCGAATTCTACATTTGTTCTTACCGTAGGTGGAGATTCGGACGTTTCCGATTCCTTTGTATTTTGTTGTTGTTTTTTCCCTGCATACTGCTGCGGCGTTCGCGGACTTTCGCATTAAGCTAATTGGACTGCCCGTGTCAAAAAAAGAAAAGCACTCGGTAAATTTGGAACACTCGGTCTGACTAACTACTATAGCAACACTTACCATATTTATTGCGCTGACGGCGGTTTGAAAGCTGTCGTCGTCCTCATCATCGGAGTCGGGTATTTGCGGCGGTCGGCGGGTTGTCTCGGTTACTGCTGCCATCTGGTTTAACAGGCTATGCAGTCTCTTCGGGTTTTTGCAGTTATGATGAGTGTGCCCTGGTTTCCAGCAACGGAAACAGACATCCCTTGGTCGTACTTCATACGGGCAGCTGCGTTGGTGGTGGCCACGGTTCGAACAGTTGTAGCACCTGATATCGTCGGGATCTGGCGTTTTGACTGCGGTGGCGGCGGGGACTGCGGGTTTGGCGGCGGTATACCTCGGTCGATTCGCCTCTTCCTTCGCTGTCGCTTTCGTCGTCTTCTTTTGCTCGTATCTCTCCAGCAGGGCCTTCAATTGCTTCATGGTTTGCGCGGAGTTTAAAATGGATATGTCTGGCGACGTATCATGCAGGCCTTCCACTATGAAGTCGATTAGCTCCATTTCGGTTATGTCGGATCGTCGGGCGAGGCTCTGCATTTCTAACACGTAGCGCCTCAGCGATTCCGTTTTTTTCTGCCACGAGCGCTCACGCAGCTGACGGTAAATTTCCTGTCTGGTGAGCCGCCGGCCAAACTCGGTGACGAGTCCGTCTCGAAGTTCGGCGTAGTTAGCCGCCTGAGTGTTTTGCAGGAAGAACTTTGCAGTACCTTCCAATGATCTTCGTAAAATCATCAGCCTTGACACTTCGTCGGCCTCCACGTGGTTCATAGTTTCTTCGAAGTCCCGCACGAAGTCCCGCACGTCGTACGTATCATCCCCGGAATACTTTGTGATGGCGTATTCTACGTCACGATAGTCAATGTTTCGTCGGATGGGCGCTGTACGACTCGGGCTCCGCAGGTGGTCTTCCTCCATCTCTGACACGCGGCGTTGGAGCTCCATCAGCTCTCGTTTTTTCCGCAGTAGACGTAATTGCCGGTCTAGAGCTTCCTCTTCGGGATCGACGAATGGTGGCACGTTCACGGTTTTCTCCGGATCTTGAGCTGCAGCGTCGGCGGCGTCGGTTTCTACGGCGGGATCTTCGGCGTCGGTTTCTACGGCGGGATCGTCGGCGTCTTCGGGGTTCTCGTCGATGTCTGAGTGGTCGGCGGGGCCCCCTTCGGGGTTCTGGCAGTGCGTCTCGTGCATGCGGCGGAGCTGCGAGATGCTGGCACTAGCTGGCACGGTTACGCCAGCCAGGGTCAACGCCTGCACCACATCTGCCTTGGACAGTCGGGTTGACATTTTCGTTTTTCTTTGAATAAAAAACACCCCACACCTGATGTTGTAAGGGTTAATTTTAATTTTCGCTTTTGTGAAATTGAAAAACACGTGCTTCTTTTTTGCTTGTCAAAAACTGACTGACTTTTATTTCGTGTCTCTCAACACTCGTACTTAAAACTAACATTCAGATGGCGCCCTAGTAGTGGCGCAAAATTCAAAATTTTAAAATTCAAATACTAACAATTTTATGTCTAACGGAAATAGCTTATAAACACAAGATTTCGTGAAGATTTAAAGAAAATAACTGCAAAGTGTAAGCTGACAAAGACACAGCATCACTCGTCGTCTTTACTAACAAAGTATTTTAATGACCTTCCACTTGAAATCAAAATCTAGTATAAATAGTTCCACCTTTAAAGTAAAATTAAAATAAACTGCCAACAAGTCGGGCGAAACTTTATTATTCTTGGGACAAGTTGCGGATGAGTGGAAAGTCAATATGCAGGTTAGAGTGGTTAGGGAAGGCTAAGTGAAATGGAGTTCTTGGGCAGGGCTGTTGTCAATTTAACAATATTTCATTCGTTTCTGCAAGTTTGGGTTTTTATGAGGGGAGGAAGAGGGGTAATAGTAAGGGTGGGTGGATGTTAATAGCTTTTTAATTAATTGCTTGAATCACGTCCAATATTTTCTGTATAGAATGTGTTTCATAGACGAAGTTGCATAGAATTTTCATAAAATTCGGTGTATTTTACATTCACGAAACCGAACATTTGTATGGGAGGGGGTAGAGAAGGTAGGGGAATTGTAAAATTTGATATGTAGTTTTAATTTGCTTCTCTTGTGAGGTGCTTGTATAAAATTTCAAGTTCGTAACTTTTAGTTTGTTGGTTATTAGTTGATTTAATGAAATTGGTCGAAATCATGGTTTTGTATGGGAGGGGTAGAAGGGCAAGCGCGATTTCAAAACTTTTAAAGCAACTTCATTTGAATTATTCTTATAAGTTTTTCTGCAAAATTTGAAATTGATAGTTTTTAAGAGTTAGCTGACAACTTATTTCTTAAAAATGCTCGAAAAAATAATTTTATATGGGAGGGAGTAGAGGAGGGAGAGGAATCGTAAGAATTGTGATGCAATTTTCTTTCTTTTCTGTTGTAAGATGCTCGTACAAAATTTCAAGTTCGTAGCTTTTAAGTTGTTGATTATTAGTTGATTTAATGAAATTGGTCGAAATCATACTTTTGTATGGGAGGGGGTAGAAGGGCAAGCGCGATTTCAAAACTTTTAACGTATTTTCATTTCAACTATTTTTATAAGTTCTTATGCAAAATTTCAAATGAATAGCTTTTAATAGTTAGGTGATAATTGATTTTTTAAAAATGGTCGACAAAATAATTTTGTATGGGAGGCGGTAGAAGTTTTAAAGGTTTTCGACCAGTTAATATTTCGTATATTTAGGGATTATTTTAAAATGCATTTTGCAATTTTTCAAGTTTCTACCTTAAAATGTCACTCAAAAATTTTCAGTTTATGTGTTTTTTTCAATGTACATGAAACACATTGTGCACGTTAGACCCAGGGGGTCGGTTTATAACAATTGTGGATCAAGTTATTATTATTTTTCTATGTACATCAAATAGACGTATTCACGTGTGAAATTTAAACTTTGCATCTTTCAACAGAGTCCTAAAAAAATTACTCAAAATTTTCGACATTTTTGCTTATCACCTCCCTCTCCTTTCACCAGCCAACTTAAAATTTTTACCAAAATTAAACATTATGTAGTTCTACAATCTGACAAATTTTTGATTTGATATCTGTACCCTTTTTTTAGATATAAGGATTCGTAATTTTAAAAAGTGCGCCATTTTTGAAATGCTCCCCATTTCTTCCCACTACTATTATTTCAACATTTTATATTTTTTTTGTATTTTTCTAGTATAGCTTAATATACGTTTTAAGTTTCAATTACATAGCTTAAGAGATAGTTGAGATATTCATTTTTAAGTGTTTTTCTGTGCACCCCCCCTGACCCTCCCCCTTACAATAATTAACCACTCTCTAAGCTGATTCCAAGGGAACTATATGCCACACTGACGGTCCCAAAATATGAATTTTGTACGATAAGTAATTTCGAAGATATAATCATTTCAAAAAACAATTCGGCCGACAATTTGTTTTTAGCCCCCCCTTTTCGAACACCAATGGATAAAAAAATTAAATTATTTTCAAAAGTTGTCCCACAAACCCCTCTATATGTGTACTGAGTTTTAGATTCCTAGCTGTTACCATAGTACACGTCGGCGTACGGCGGACGGCGTACAGACAGACGGATTTTTTTTTTTGCATTTTTCGGCTAATTTAGTCATGAAACGCGAAAAAACAAAATTTCAGGGTAGGAAATTTTTTTTTTTTTTCAAGTCGATCACAATACTTTATTATTAAAATAATAAAGTAAAAGTGGCTTTTCGCTTGAAATTTCTCTAAACTAAACTAATATAATATAAATTTGTGCTCAAAAATTAAAGACAAACAATGGTAAATTAACAAGTAGTTCAGTATTCTTAGTTGTATAATTTTCATAACAAACATATTTTTTTTTCTCATACTATTCATGTTAACTTCTTATTTTATTTATTACTTTTTTTTTCTTTAAATTATTTTCTCACTTATTATTTTTTTTACACACTCTACTTTAAGTTATGTTGAAACAAAACGCTTAACACAAGCCTGTTTATAAAGCGTTAAGAAATATGTACGAAAAATAATGTATTTAGTATTTAATATTAAAATAAAAAACTTATTATTATTATTATTATTATATATATTATATAGAACCAACGGCCAAGTCCTTTTGGGAAGAACCGAACAAAAAAATTACAGCTCAGCTGTTACAACGTAGTCGCTATAGTATCCGAACTATTGTCGGCCTGACCACAGGCCATTGCTTGCTAAGGCTGCACGCATTTAGGATGCGAATCGCGAGCGACAGGTTGTGCAGAGGTTGCGAGGAAGACGAAGAATCTATCGAACATTATCTTTGTCACCGTTCGCAAATCTCCAACAGTCGTCTTCTTTGTTTAGGCTCTAGATTCTTCTCAGAACTAGACGACCTCAGAGGCGTCCAACATTCAAGCCTGTTAAGGTTCGCAAACCGAACCAAGTGGTTAGAGCAAGAGGAGTGACTTCCAACTTATAACTATAGGGGGAGTACAATGGGCCCAACTAGATGGGCTCAGTGCTTGTGGTTCCGTGCAACCACCCTCCTACAACCTAAACCTAAACCATATAGAACCAATACCAAATAAGAACAACAATGTACAACTTGTAACAAGCATAAGAGAAATCCTAGAAATTAACGAAATACTATACTATCCTTCAAACATGAAAAGCAAATTACATGAAATAAGAAAAGAATGCATAAAAGAAATTATGAAAAAAGAAATCAATAATTGTGCTTTCGAGAAATATACTGATTTTAGTATTAAACAGATTATAGAAGCAACCATTGTAATAAAAAATTCCAACAACCTAGTTATAGAACATAATTGTAACGAACAAAGATCTATGATAAGCAATACTGTAAATCATCCTTATTAGGTTTGATAATTGCGAAATTGCGACAAACAATATAAAATACAATAACTTCAAAATACCATACTTTGCTCATAAAATATTGCCAAACTACAATAAAATTTTAAATTATACAGTAATTAAAAAGCTTACACTCGAAGAACTTAATTGACAGTATCAGAATTTTACAAAACTAAAAGAGCTAGAAACATTTGATAATAACAAGAATTACACAACGCAATCATGGATTAATTACGCGTTTCTTACCTGTATCATAATTGTAACAATAATTGTAATAACATTTTACCTGTATGCTAAAACCAAAACTTATAAAATAACAATACCCACGATCTTGAATCAAAACAGGGAGAAAGACATACCAATGGTAAATGTTCGCCAGGATTTGAATCTACAGGAGCGAGGAGTTACATCACCACCTCTACCAATTGGTTCTGTAATTACATAAGACTCCCATGCAAATGTTCTAGCACCCAGTAAACTATCCTCTCAACACCAACCAAAACTGTTTGTCTGAAAGAAACATGTAATTCTAAGTGCTAGTTTCAAATTCAGAGTTCACACGATAAACTCTGTGAAACATTTTAACGACCAACCCTCGAGATGTAAACAAACTAGTATCTATGCTAAGTGCCAGATGTACGAGAGCCCAATTTAGAGTTCTCATAGAATAATTATGAAACATTTTAAGTATCAACCTTATTTGAAACTAAAATAGAATCTAACTGCCACATGCACGAGATCTCGATTCAGAGTTCCGACGGGAAAATTTCAATTAAAATAAGACAAGAAAATAGTATTTAAGTCCTAGGTTCGTAAGACAAATTGTTCATTATTTTGTGATTTTTAGAGCCAGTAAGGCGAAGCCCTGCTCAATAAAGAAATTAAGGAAATTAAACGCCTTTTTTAGTTCCTTAAAAATTGATCAATTGTGAATCATCTAATTCATGGAATTCATGGATTTTCCACGACGAAAATCTGCCATCGCATTGAACCTCAAAATTCAACAAAGTGCGTCAATCAACCACCGTATTCACCAGATTTGGCCCCGTGTCACTTTTTCCTATCCTCGAAACTGGAATTACTGCTCCGTGGAACCCGTTTTCAGTCGATTGAGGACATAAAACAAAAATCGCCGTGGACTTCTGAGGTGTACCGATTCAACCAGATGCCGTAAACGAAATGATTAACAGACCGCGCTAATATTTAAGATAATAATTAAAGACAGTCCCAGCTGCTTTTTTTGAATATCATTCCCCAAAGTAATTTTAATTACAAATTATCGGTACTTTTTTGCATGTATGCAAACAAAAATTTTGAAAGTGATTTCTTTTATCAATAAGTTGCTTATCTAATCAGAAGTATACCAGCAATATGTGCATTATCAATACTTCGGAACAAAATAGCATGCGAAGAATTTGTTGTTAGGTGCAATATTTATTTCTGCAGAGTATTTATACTTGTCTGCCTTTAAGATAAATATATATTACACTACTGTCAAGACTCTACACTAAATATTCGCCCTGAATCAAACCGATGCTTTTAATTGACATTTGAATCACATAACTCAAGATTGGTTGCTACTGTAGAAGGCCTGCAATCGACTGACACCGAATCAAATTTTTTAAGATTTTCTAATAATTTTTACTTAACTCACGATTATTAATAATTGCCTACACAAGTTTTACAACACACAAATGTTATTCAATCATGGATCTATAATTTCAAGAATTGGCATGTGCAATCTGAGATACCATTTTGGAAAATGCTCCTATCACGCAAAATAGCCGTGTTACATTGCCAATAAATTCTACTTACAAGCAAGATTTTTTGCAATTAAGAGGTTTTCGATGTCGAGAAAATCAGCGGAATATCAGAAATGCAAACTTCGAAAATTTGAACCAATTAGAAACACGCTTAGTTTCATCGAAGGCATTAGGCATCAAAGTTATATAGCGGACGGATAATGTCGACTAGCACTAAATTTCAAGCAAAAATTTAATCTTAATATTTTGTTTTTCCAAAATTTGAAGAGATCAGCCTTATTGTAGATTAGAATTTGAATCGGAAGTTTTATGACCTGTTAAAAAGTGTTATTTTTAATGCTTACGACGCTCGATACGGGGTTATTTTAAATCGCAATTGATCTGTAATTTTAAGATACGAAGTAGTAAAGATTGAAGATTGTGGTAAAATTCTAGAGTACAACGAGTAGCAAAACAGTAGATAGCAGTAAAAAAAAAAAACATTGAACTTGAGTTTTGTTAACTCTGATGAGTCCACGTCATCTGAAAAATTGTTTTCCCTAATTTTTGGCAACATGGAAGAAATTAACGCAAAAAGGAGAACAGATAGATTGATGAGGCCAGAAAAAAACAGAGGACACGGCGAGTCTAAAAGAAGTCATCGTCGAAAACGGTCGATAGGTGCCTTAGGCTGGGAGGGTTAATGGCGCTAATACCAACATAGCGCTTCGTCAAAACACATCTTCGGTAGTAAGTAGTGCCAGCCCGAATCGGTCTTTAGACTCCTGACCCGTTCAGGTTCCTTAACATTTATTTGTAATAGTGAAAGGGTTGTTTGCCCTCTATCTACGAATTTTGACAAACTAAATAATATGAGTAAAAAAATATGAGTAAATTTGGCATTACAGAATCATTGCTTAACTGGTTTCATGCTTACTTAACTGGGCGTAAACAAAATGTGGTTATTAATGGTGATAGTTCTCAAGACATATTTCCTACCTCCGGAGTGCCTCAGGGTTCCATTCTCGGTCCTATTATATTTGCTATATTTATAAATGACATTGCACAGGCATTCTCATCGCAATCTCTACTATTCGCCGATGATCTCAAAATATACAGAACTATTTCAAACATAAGGGACTGCGTTCAACTGCAAAAAGATATTGAACTACTGATGGCTTGGTGTGATGTAAATGGCTTACATTTAAATGTAATTAAGTGCGCCGTACTGTCTTTTTCTTGGAAAAACACAACCATATATTTCGATTAGACGCTTTTTTCGACTGCTCTGAATATAAAGATTTAGGCATAATATATGATAGTAAACTATTGTTTGATTCACATATATCTTCAATTATTATGCGTGCTAGCAGAGCTGTTGGCTTTTTATTTAGATGTGGAAAGAAATTTGTTAACTACACTACATTCATAAGCCTGTATTGTTCTCTTGTTCGTAGTATTTTGGAATACGGAAGCGTAATCTGGAATCCTATATACCAGGTTTACAATAAAAGAATCGAAAGCGTTCAACGACGTTTTACCCGCCTGATACACTTTAAATTTAATATATCCTTCAACGGTTACGAAGAAAGATTAAAAAACCTGAACATAATTTCTCTAAGTCATAGAAGATCACAGCTCGATGAGTGTTTTTTACATAAAATTGCTACTAGCCAAATTGATTCCTCACATTTAATATCTCGTTTGAATGTTGAAGTTCGATATAGAGGTAATCGCTTTAAGCACTCTCTCACATTTCGAATACCTATACATAGGACTAACCTGATTCTCAAAACGCCAGTCGTAAGGATACAGGACGCACATAATAAGTTGTTTGACTCTATAGATCTACTACGCTTTGACCTCACCATATGCGGACTTAAATCGGAGACATCAGCTATATTAACGTCCCTTCCCATCTAAATAACTGTCTCTGGAGATCGCTACTTTATATTGATTACTTCCTTTCGCTTCTTTCAATGTCTGTTTGAAATTCTTCTAACTTCATTTTTTTTCTTTTCTCTTTTTTTTTCTTCTTCTCATTATTTCCGTTTCAATTTATCTAAATAATTCTGCTTCTTATTTTCTCATGTTATTATTTATATATATATATACTTTTTTTTTGTGTTTCCATTATATTTTCTCTTTTTAGTAAATTATTATTGAACTTTATTCAATTTAATAATGAAAGTATTAACTTAGAAATATTTCAGGCGTTTTTGTTTAAGCTGTAAGCCCAAGTGTATTTAAAAAATAAAATAAATAAAATAAAATCTGCCCGGGTAAGTCAGGATTTAATTTTGCTTTACAGTCTTTACCAGAGCAATGAACCTCCTCTCAACCGCAGCTAGCCCGGGCGCCAGTAAGCACATCGCTCCAGCTCTGGTATTGACACCAAAACAGACTGTTTATTTTCACCCACTTCATTCTCAAACCTTTTTGTTCCCTTCGATTATTTCGGTATTTCGGTGTCGAAATAATCATCCGAAATCCTAAAAATTACAACAATTTCAAATTGTTGCTGGTGGTGATCACAACAGAATTATGATTAGGCGTAAAGCCGCAATTCAATATAATTGAACCATTTATTTATTTGGGCTCTTGAACAAAAAGATTACAATTTCAATTAAACAAAAGCGGAAAATAAAAGAATAGCAAAGAGGAAAATTTAAACATTGAAGATGATAGTTTATAATATACGCTAAAAAATAAATGAATAGTAAAAATAAAAATTTAAATATTAAATATGATAGATTTAACTCTATTCTTAAATAATGGAAAAGAAGAAGCTAAAGAACCAAATTGAAGTCGATCATGGTTCCTTTGCATTCTTAGCATCGGAGAATGATGGTATACATCGAGAGAGGCTCGTGGAGGATTGAAGATGTCTGAATTCCTTGTTGAGACTATTCCTGGTCTAAAGTTCAGGTCGTCACAGAGGTGGGTATTAAGCAGGTAGTTGCACAGCTTGAAGAGGAAGCAAGCATCGAGGAAGGTCCTCCTTAAATGCAGTGGCTGTAGGTGAAGTACCTCAAGTCTGCCATTGAAGTCGATATGTGGCTTCCTTAATCTGTAGAAAAGGGTTCGAGTGAATCTACGCTAAACAGATTCGATGGTTCGAACAAGGCAAGAATGGTGTGGGTTCCAGACGGTGGAACAGTATTCCAAAATACTACGGACGAGTGTGGAAAATAGGAGAGCAGCTGTTCCTGGACGATTAAATTGGACGGTCGTGCGGAGGACGAAGCCAGCAAGTCTGTATGCCTTATTAGTAATCTCGGAGAAATGATTGACGAATTTAAGTTTACGATCAAAGACCACTCCTAGATCCTTTATTGTTGTTACTGCTGTAAGGATGGATCCATTAATAGAGTAACAGAGAACAGAGGAGGTAGTCTTATACGAGTACTCCATAGATAGATAAGATTACAACAATTTCAAATTGTTGCTGGTGGTGATCACAACAGAATTATGATTAGGCGTAAAGCCGCAATTCAATATAATTGAACCATTGTATGGACATGTTGGAGGAGTTGGGGAAAACTTGTACTTTGCGACTTTTTTGGGTTCCGGAGAATCGAGATATGTATGTATACCTTGAAACGAAATGGCGGACCGGCTGGCCAATAACGAATCTTACGCTGTTATCGTTGCGAAAACGGACAATGTTGGTATTGCCTTGAGAGTCATTAAGAAAATCTACCCCAACAAAGTGTTGAGAAGGGAAAATCTCAAATGGTTACAAAGCGACTCATGTAACATCACGGAGATGCTCTGGGGTGGCTTTGATAGAGGAAAATCAATAAAAATATTAAGACTTAACAGAAACTCCCTACGGACATTGCTAGGTATAATCACGAGCCACTGTCTTCTCAGAAAACACGCTCGAAGGCTTCGCCTTACAACGGATTACATTTGCAGGGGCAGCGATGAGAAGGATGAGACCGTAGAGCATTCATTCCCTCTCTCATTGCTCGTGCCTACAAACAATTCGGAGACAAATTCTCATAGAGTACTTCTTCACCGAGCTGAGTCCCTTGAACCGATGAAGATCATTAATCTTACTAGTAGAGCAGGCTGGCTGAGTGATATGTTGGCCCACATGGTACAAACAGGACGTATAATGGGCTCTTTGGTGGCCTACGTAAGTTGTTGTCTAACTCCTCCACAAACTTCACGTAACCTATGCTTTCTTTGCAGTAAATGAAACCATTTTGTTAGGTATGAGACTGTTCATCCCCCAAGACTGCAAACCAATCAAGCTCAGTTCTAAAGCTAAATGAAAACTGTAGTACTGCAATACGGGCCAAAGAGGCAGCTTGAAGCTGCCATCTGAAGTTAATTGAAATAATTTCAGAGAAGAAAGGAATCTCTGTAAATCCACTTACCTTCCACTAACTTGCCAATCCCGTTACTTCCATCCATGACTATGTTTGTGCATTGCACATAAAGACCAAAATTGCCTACATCACAAGTCATTCTATAAAAAAAATGTACATCTCGAAAAATATTTGCATGACCAGAAACTGAGGCAAGAAAGTTTAAAATGTCCCAAGGGTAGCAAAAGTTTCTGCTCTCTCGCTCGTTCCATCAGAGGTAACTCTGCATCATGAATTCCATCTTTGATCCACAACAATGAAGTTATTACGGATTCTAATGTGAAGGCAAACATCTTACCTGCCAACTCTTTTTTACCAGCAATGAATTCTAACCTTCCAACGTTTACTGCGCTAAATTCCTCCTTAGGACAGACTAACATTCATTCGCGTAACATATAGCGAGTTCTTAAGAATCTAGATACCAACAAATCGTCCGGTTCAGACGGAATCTCTGCCCTCCTCATTAAAAATTGCTGCGCTTCCACTTTGCAAATTTTACAGCCTTTCTTTATCGTCCCCCACTGTCCCTTTTTCATGGAAGCTTGCAAATGTTTAGTCAGTCCCAAAAAAAAAAGAAAGCATTACTCCTGCTAATTATTGACCAATAGCAATAACCTCACTTCTGTCTAAGGTCATAAAAACAATCAACAATAATAGAGTTGTAGAATATCTTAACATCAATTATATTTGAAAGGAGAGATTTCCGGATTTTACGCTGTTACGCTTTTTCAGCCGCGAGAACCATTGCAAGTTTTTGGGTAAGTGATTGTACCGAACTGACGATATTTCGAAGCGGGGTATTCCCCTTATGAGTTTTTGGAAGTCCGTACATTTTTCGTGTATGAGGGTTTATGTACGGACCCAAAAACTTGCTAAGGCTGTCGCGACTGAGTTACACCCACTAGTAAGTAACACATCGCACTCAATTAAAAATTGAGTTTCTAAAGTATCTCTACTAGATAAACGACATCTAGTAGAGATACTTCAGAAAATCAACTTGGAACCAACGGATATTTTAGTCAGCCTAAACATGGAATCACTTTTCACCAACATCCCGATTAAGGACTCCTTATCTCCCTATCATCTTATTCCGTAAATATTATGAGTTAATAGAATTTTGTTTCAATAATAATTTCTTTTCAGCTCTAGGAAAACTCTACAAGCAAACGGAAGGAGCGGCAATGAGATCTACAAATTTCACCAGTGGTAGTAAAATTTTTCATGGTGAAATTTGAAAAGAACGCACTGGACTCAGCTCCATTAAATCTGAAATTGTATCTAAGTTATGTGGATGAGACCTTCATCATTTGGCAACATGGGAAAAATGAGCTCGATAAATTGAAATTATAATAATTGACCTGAACTCACTCCACGAGAAAAGTAAGCTCATCATGGAAACAGAAAACAACGGGAAACTATCATTCGTGGATGTGCTAGAAGAAAGGAATGATACGTTGTTAAGCAATTCACACCAACAGATATCTACACGCTCATTCAGATCGCCATCCAAGTAAAAAAAATAGGCGTACTTATTAGAAGCATAACTGAAGGAATTCCATGCAGTCATCGAAAGGAAAAGGAACAGTTGATACGGGAACTCACAGCAAATGGATACTAAGCTAACAAATTAAATAAGGCTTGGAAACCGAAGCATCCAAAGACAAAAGAACGGGAAGATATTGAACAAGAAAATACAGACAAACGATAGGTAAAACTACCTTACATTCAGGGCGCGTCGAATAAGATCCGGAAAATTCTTCGAAAATCCAACATTCTATATACCGACTACAATCCGGGGAATTTTCGGAAACCAGAAGCACAAGAAACATTGGAGACTGAAAGAGTGTACAAATTACGTTGCGGCTCATGTGTTTAAGTGTACATAAGAGAAACGGGACGCGCAGTCCAAACAAGGATCAACGATGCACACGGAAAAGCCAAATGCAGTCATCAGCGTAACAGTGTAAAATCCGAAAATCTTTGCTTTCAATTCGAAATGCACTGTAAAACATTCACCAAACCATCAATGACATTATTGACGACTAACAGTATAAATTCCCGAAAAAAAGCGATCCACAGGAGACGTGTTAACACCCCCACAGAACGTTGAAACAAAAGCATTCCCCAGTTTGGTGAATCTTGATATTTTTAAAGCTTTCGACTGAGTATGGCACAACGTCCTTTTAATCAAACGTAAAGCTAATGGGCGAATCTCTTATTCCTTTCATTGAAAGTTTTTTAGCCAATCATTCAATGCGTGTCATATTGGATGGTGTGGTTTCCTCTTCTTAGAAAATCAACGCTGGAGTCCCTCAGGGCTTGGTTCTTTCTCCTACTGTTTTTCTAATATTTTTTATTAACTTGCTATCTTCAACTTTCAATCGTATGCAGAGCTTCGCTGATGACATCACATAAAACTTCTCTTATAACTTAACACTGCATCCTTTGCCCGATGTACAAACTTAGTAGATCAACATAGGTCCATAGTCCAATAATTCAATCAAAGTCATAGTTGGGACAATAACATCAGTGACGGCTCGTCAGGTGAAGCGCAAGAGGTGGCGCCTCACCCGCTCTTCTATACGATTTGTAATACCCGAAATTAAATCTAGCTCCAAGAAATGTTTTTTTTCTGGTATCGATTCGAGTCTGCAACAACAGGAGAACGAGCTTGAAAAAAGAACAAAAGCGTTCAGTAGGAAAGGCGCGAGTGTGAATATTCGGTCAGCAGAGGCGATAGCAAATGCACTTTCGCCACCGCCTTATTGTAGACTTCAACACATTGCTGCCTTGCATATTTGTGTGTCAGATACGATGACGATGTCCTAATCGCGGAGGCTCTGAGGCACAAATTTCATGGCTTCACCTATTGTTCTTGTTGTTTGTCATTTTTTGGTTGTAGAGTAGAGTGGGGCTCAATGGGACATCTTTGAGTTATTCTGGTTGTAGAGTAGCGCGGGGCTCGATGAGACGAGACTGAGTAGTGGCCTTTCTTAATTTTGAGAGCTTGCTAAACTCAGCAAAAAAGTGACGAGAAGTTTATTTTTCGATGTATTTTTTTTAAATTTATAAAGCTAGCGATTTCATATAATAAATTTGCAGGCTAACAAATTATTGAAGTTTCAGTATTCATTAACAATTTTCATGCCTAATCGATTCAGATTTGGTGTCTACCAAAATATTTAGAATATGTGCCGAAATATGTTTTATATAATGTAAACGGGAAACTATTTATAGGTGTATAAAAAAAATTAGTAGGTCACCTGTAGGTAAACTAGAATTCGGTGAATCCAGAAAAGTATGCCTACAACAATAATTTTACTTCCGCCAAAATCTACTTTCAAACCAGAATGATTTCCTGAAACCTTCGCTTCACCTGGTCGAACCGATCTTCATACCAAAATAAGGTCATCAATAGCCACAGATCGTGGTCTCAGTCAGGTATAAGTCGTGGCTTTGCGTACTTATTTTTTTTGTTTTTTTTTAACTTTAACGCGACTGATATGATATTTCCCAGTTTAATATAATGATTTAATATGAACTTTAAAAAACTTTATTATAATTGTTATAAATGTTTGGAAAACAAATTACGTAATCATGTCGAGGTTTGCAACCTTTGAACTTTTTTCTCGGATGATTCCAACCAATCGTATTCAATTAATAAATTAATAGATTCTAAAAAAAAGTTTAATTAAAGAAATGCCTATGTATTTATTCAAAAATAAATAAATATTTTTTTTATCAATTAAAATAGATAAGACATTTAAATTCAAATCTAGACAGAAATGAGTAATTACTAGGTACCTAAACGTCTAATGTAAGGTAATTAACAAGTTGAGAAATATTAACTGATAGTTAATCGTTGAATCACGTTTTGTAATGCGTCAATGCCCTAGTAGTTACTTACTAGCTCGTATGTTTTGTTATTAAAAAGAATAAGATTTTGGTCACGGACATTCAAATAGATTATTACCACAATAAAAGCACCATCAAAAACTTGACGAATTTTTTTTTCTTCGAAGAGGTGATACTGGCCGCACGGCCCAGACTTTAAACCGATGTTATACGTGATCGCGTGATTTTTTTCAGTAGTATTTATTTATATATTATCAAATCGGGTTATATTTTTATTTAGTATTCGTTTTGTAGAATAAAGTTTCCATATTGTTTTTTTTTATTATGAAATCATAAATATTATTTGATAAGATTTTAAATATGAAGAGAATAAAAATGTTGTAGATTTTGGTTATTTTCTATTTATACGAATAACAAAATTTTTATTTCCTAATTTCGTTTCAATTGAGTTGAAAAAATAGTGGTATATTTAGTGCATTCAATTAATCAATTAAATCTGTTAAGAGACATAGGACAGAAATAGTTCTCTTCCACAAGCATCGACCTGTAATTGTCGCCAGTTCTTGTTTATTCATCTCCTCCTATTCAACTGCTCACTTCCACATGGTCGACCAACCCGACGTCTTCCTTGAGAATTATAATCTAGAGCTTGTTTGGCGCTGATTCGCTCTACTTTCTTCAAAGTGTGACCGATTCACTGCCACTTCCGCCTTTGAATCTCAACGCCTATTTTAGTCTGTCCAGTTGTACTCCAAAGTTCATCGTTGGAGATCACTTCTGGCTAGAATATTCCTAAAATGCGTCGGAGGAGTTCACGAAAGTCTGTAGTTTCTTGGTAAGTCGAACGGCCACTTTCCACGTAGTACAACCATATAACAACACGGATTTGACGCTTGCGTCAAAAACTCGCAGCTTCGTGCGAAGGGAGATCTCTCTTAACCTCCAGAAAGGGGAAAGGATACCGAAGGCCAGACGAGCTTTATTTAGTAGTGTGCTGAAATTATTCGTCGACCAGGATTCGAACTCTCGACCTTCGCATTGTGGACTGCTGTACAACTTTCCACTAATTTCTTTCTCTTTAAGTTTTTTATTTATCCAGCGAATTGATATGGGTCAGTCAAGTTAGGATAAACTGTCTTCAAATAACGTTCTAGTTTTGTAGGTTTTAGGGCATCATTGTTGAGGACACCAGCACAAGTCAAGCACTAAGTTCTCATTTATTATTATTTACATCAAATGCTGTTAATCCAAACTTTATGTAATCACTATCATATTTCCGCTTTGGAGCCATTTTCGATAGAAAAAAGTACAAACATCGCTTTCAAAATCCCCATTTATTTGGCCGCTTTTTTATATGTGTTGCCGGACTCCCGGACCTCCAAGAGATCGCGGACCACCGGTTGGGAACCACTGCCCTAGACGAAAAAGAAATTGTTCATGAGGAGCAGTAGAAGGGGTAGCAGTAGGGTTCCCAACTATTGCAAATTGCAAAGGAGGCCAAGCGAAGGCTGTATATGTACATGTTCTATCAAAAAAAAAAAATTAATTAATAATAATATCTTTCATTACAATAAGGGTACAAAGTGTAAAATCTAATTGAAAGCAATTTCGAATATAAAATGATTATAAATTTTTATAATTTCTAATTTATGCATAATAATCTCAAATTTATATTTTTCTTACAAATTGCAGTTTTCAATTATTTCTTATCGTTTTTATGTTTGTCTATTATTTAAAAAAATATTCAGGTATCATAGGAAATGAAAATCAACAATCATATCGCTCTTCCATTTCAATTTTTTTTTTTATTCATGAAATGAATGAGATATATTTTTTTATAACATATATGTAACATGTGTATTTCAATTTTTATACTTGTATTTTTGTTGGCTTTTGTTGTAAACAAACTGTTATATTTCAAATTGAATCTTTCCTCCAAATATTAGATTTATAAAACTTTATACAACAATTTTTAATTTTTCAAAACTATTTAATTGGTTTAGTCTGTTTCTTACTTCATATCCAAAAAAAACGTTCATTAATTCTGCTGAGAAGATTATTTATGAAGTGCGTTAAATGTTTGTAGACATCAAGCTGTTTGATTACTCTCCATTTTTTTACAGCTTCATCAAATATTGGTAGAATAAAAATGCAAAATAAGAGACAGATTTTAACATCAGGAAGAATAGAATGTTCGGCATTCATAAGTAATATATTTTAAATAATTTTTGATGTATTTTCTCCTAAATTTTCAAAATAAGATACGGTTATCTTTGCAGTATACGGTTTATGCATGGTAAGAGTGATAACTAACGCGTTACAAAATGTCGGATGAGTTCTCTAAGCTACATACACAGTCAGCGACAAAAGTCATGGCACCTGAGTGTATTTATTAATATAGATTATGAATATATAAAAACAAATCAAATTTCACAAAATTAATAAAACAAAACAACTTCGTTTCTACAAAAATTCTACTTTTGCCGCGACAAAAGTTATGGCATTTGATTAGAAAAATTGTATCTTTTAATAGCAGTATATTGAAATTAATATTTAGTTGGATATCCTTTGGATTATATTACCACTTTCAAGCGCCTTTGCATTGATTGGACTAATTTTAGCGTTAATGAATTGCTGATATTAGTCCATTCTGATGATGTCCTTCAGTTGCGCTTTCGATGTTATGTCATGTTTCCTTAAGTTTTTTTTCCAATTCACTCCAAAGATTCTCAATCGGATTTAGGTCTGGTGTCTGAGGAGGTGTAGCCAGCATATGAGGAGTCTTATAGATTATCCATTGGCTCACAGCTGTATGCTTGGGATCATTATCTTGTTGAAAATAATAATCACCACTCAAACCCAATTTTTCCGCACTATTTTGCAAATGTTTCTTCAAAATGGCTAGATATCCGTAACGATCCTTTGTGCTTTCTATAAACTCCATATTTCCCACACCGTTTGCAGACATGCATCCCCATATCATAACACCACCGCCACTATGTTTCACTGTAGGATGTAAATGTTTCGGCAGTAAACACATTCTTATGCGACAACCACTTCCAAAAATATTGAATTTCGATTCATCGGGAAAAACTACATTGTTCCAGAAGTAAGCTGGTGCATTTAAGTATTTTCTGCCGAATTCTAGTCGTTTTTCTGTATTTGCCTTGCTTATAAACGGTTTTTTGCGAACGACACGGCTTCTAAGTCCATTACCTCGTATGACTCTTTTAATACTCCTTGGAGAAATTTTCTTTCCGAATTCAACTGAAGCTGCGTGGCTTAGTTCCCTTGCAAATATTTTTGGATTAACTTTGAATTTGCGCATTATAATCCGTTTATTGTTGTCGGTTAAAACTTGGGCCGGCCCGATCTTGTCTTGTATTTAATTCTGTTTTCTATTTTCTATTTCCTTTCGTTTTATTATATTTCTTACTGTTGACTTACACCTTTGTATATATTCTCCAATTTCCTCATAAGTTTTTTCCCATCTTTCCTCATATTTAACACAATTTTCCTTTCTTCACACGTTGTTTCTTTCCTTGAAATCTTTTTTAATCACGAAACACTTTAAAAATTGACTGAATCAACGTAAAACTTTCTCAAACTAAAATAGATAGACCAACGAATTGATATTTACTTCCAACAGGCTACACAGTTCCTGGAAATTACTGTTATTGAATCAACCCGCTGAGTGCCATGATTTTTGTCGCGGCATTTGTCTACTACGCAACAAGTTTTAGGCTTCATGGACAAACGCAATGCAATATTGAAATCCTGTAAATGGGAAACTATAGCTGCTATTATAAAGATTATATTTTTGGTAATTTACTTTCAAAAATTAAAAACCATACTGAATGGTACTTATTGTTTTTCTACACAATTAAAGGTGCCATGACTGTATATCTACGAAGCTGTGGAACACTTTTAAATTCTTTTTTCGTTTTACTGATGTTAAAAAATGTGAATAGAATTTTAAAACTATATTTTCTACATCTATCTCCAATACATTCATAGCATACTTTAAACAATTATGCATTATGTGTGCATGGCAGTTTGCTTTAATTATATTGGAATCAATGTTTTCAAATAAGTAAGTATCGAATGATGCTTCCCAAACTTAGCATTAGTTTTATTTGCGGAGAAGCCTGAAATTCGTTGGACATTTAATCCCAAACTATTCATAGAAGCATTTATAGCTTCAAACATTCCACATGAAGTTTCATCAGCACTTTCATAACAATCTATAATTTTATTTTGTATTCCTTTCGTTTTAGTGAAATACTGCACACATAAAGAGAACATCACTCTATTATCATGATTGGAGGCATCACTTTGGATTGTAAAAAATACTGAAGGTTCCCTTAATGTGGTAAAAATTTCATCTTAAGAGTTAACATATCGGTTACTATTGCTTCCGATTTTGTCCTTCCACAAGATATTTTTGATGCAACAGGCTACAGTCAAGTGAATTATATGAAAGGTTATGCTTACAGCAATGGACTACATGGGCTATTTCAGCTGCTGTTACGGAAAATTGCTCAGGAGTAGCTGTGGCGGCGAAAAGTTTACTAATAGTTAATGAGCATCTCCATTACTGTATTTCAACCACTGATATTCATTTTCCCAGCTTCCTGTAAATGATTTGAAAACGTCTGAAAAATCCCAATCGAAGCACGGTTAAAACTAATGTAAATATGTATCTTTCCCTTTGAACGAAGAATCACAGCAAATGAACAGTGAAATGATAAACAATGAATTCCTGATTACGGAGATTGCACTTTAGTGTATTCTTCCCGGACCGTATGGCATATTAGCGATTGCGCGAATAAAGGGATCGTGTATAATCAAACTTGCGAATATGGGGATCGCGTATGTCCGGGATTCAGTGAAATTTAAGGCGCCCCATGCACAATTATTCATTTATTATATATTATACTTATACTTACTTATTCGAAAATATTTGCTGAGACGTTTTTGTATCTGGTATGTCAATAACAAATACCCTTAATAAAAAAGGAGGACATTTGAGGTTCTCGCAGGAAAAGTTGGTGGACGGAGGGCAGAATGAGGGAAAGGAGGACTGTCCTCCCGGTAGGAGGACGGTTGGCAACCCTAGGTGACAGCATTGAACTAATCTAGCTCACATCAAGCTGTAGAAAAGATGCAAATATGTCTTTCGAAAAAGCTTAACAAATTGAATAGGAGGTAGGTACATAGGTACTGAGACAGCAGACGGCAGACGGACGGAGATTTTTTAGTTATATTAACTTCTGGCATTAATTTTTTTTCTGCTAGTGTTATTTCTTAGCGTGACAAACTAATAATACTCTCAGATTTCATCTAGAGTAGAAAAACGTGGCAATATTTTTTTTTGCAGAACAGAAATCAGGTTAGGATGTCAAAGCTCGCGTTCGGCTGTGGCACCTTTGAGAAAATAATACAAAAGTGGAGAGAAAAACTAAAATAAATGTCCAGTCGTAATTTTGCTTCGAACTCCAAGAACGAAACCGCCGAAAAACCGCTGAGCATCAAAAATCACGCCATACCGAGAGTTCAACGGCACCCACCAATTAACATCCGTAGATCGAACGAGACAGGTAGACTGACGCAAGCGAGATAATGCTACCTTCGCACCTTTCGGAAAAGAAATTCATTTCCATGCGAACAGCCGAAGCGAACACGCCATAAAGTTGCAGCGGGTACACAACGAACACGTCGGTTAGCCGCCCGTATGTTTACAAGCGCAATTATAGCTATGAGGCATGATGACTGGAAACGAGAATTGACCACAAAGTCCAGTGTGGAATAAGTTCTCAAGCAATGGCGAAATTGGAGATAGAGTTCTGCGTTATTAGCCCCCTACTCGCAATCTGATAGTAACTCCCCCAAGCCCTTACGCCAATGGACGTGACCCACATCATTAACCACGTACTGTTTGACTCACATCGGCATCAACGGTCAAGGTCATTGCAACGAATAGCAGATACGTTTCACATGTGCTGTGTATCGCGCGGATTAGTCTGTCATCTCAATAAGTGGGAAGTGTGGCGTGATCGCTAAAACCAGAAGAAAAAAAGATGGTAACAAAGAACCGTAAATCGAAGAGAATAATGTTGGTATGAGAAAGACTTTGACATTGCAAATAGTGCTGGACTTGTCCTGCTGGTAACAAATGGGAGCTGAGTATAGCTGTCTCTTTCCGCACAGCATTTTGCTCTCAAATTCCCACAGTACACGTGGTATTGCTTGTAGTGGGATTCACTATCCATGCCAGAGTTTTAACCCAATAGGAAATGTAATGATTATCACTTCGTTTCAGAAATTACTTGACTCCTATGCAGGCTTCTTTTCAAGGGAAAGTACCGGTGACTTTAACATGGTCATAGCGAAGAGTGTATACTGACAACTTTCTGCATTATCAAGCATTGATAAGAACTAATTGAGGGCTGTTTTCTTTCGTTTTGTTGGACATAAAAAATGTTTGCTCTAAAGTTTGTAACGCCAAGAAATACTGCTCGCACAGAGTAGCCAAAGGTACGGAAATATTTATTGTCGCTCAAAAATATCGAAACCGGGTGTTGTTACAAAGCAGGACGGAGCTATTTTTTCTTCTTTTATTTTTATTTTTTGTTTTTATTTCTATTTTTTTCTTGGATTTCTTGAGGCAACATTGTCATAACTCATTTTTTTTTCTTATTTTCTTTTGTTTTTTTGCTGTCTCAAAGAGTTTGCACCTTAAACAAATTGAATTTTTAATTTTTTTAATTTTTTTTTTTGCGGAATGACCTGTGTTATAGGCAATTTCGGCCTTTATGTGCAATGCACAAACATTGTCATGGAGGGAAGGAATGGGATTAGGAAGGTAGGGGAAGAGGAGTGAGAACGACCGTAACGATTGGAGAAGCTGATATATGTATATTGTTCAGTTGTACTGTCTGCTACTGACAAATATTTGCAGATGTTATGGGGGACTGAATGATAGAAAGCGAACAGAATCCATCTACTGAGTATCTAGGCCTTCTTGAAGTGGAACTGTTTAACTTTTACTCCGTTTCCCCATTTTATTTCGAATAATTTTTCATCGCCAGTAGCAACTGAAAAAATCGTGCTTAAAAATATCCCGTCTGGAGTGGGAATCGAACCCACGACCTATTGACTGAAAAGCAAGCACGTTGCCCACTACGCCATGGAAGCCTCAAACTTGTAACTTGTAAAAAATAAAAAGTTCAATAATAAAACTCTTAAATCATGATGAAAACGAAAAAAAATCGGAAAAATAAAGAAAAACCGGTGCGAAGCTTGGAAGAGCGAAAAATTGAAAAAAAATTGGTTTCACATTCTAAAGTGGTTCGAAGAAGGACTTTAAAACTTCATTGAAGGGCTTACCCGGGTCTTTAGAGTGAAAAAATACGATATTTTTGGATTTTTTTTTTCTCTGTTCGGTGATAAGGTACATTAACGCATTCAAGTATACTTAATTAAGTATATTTTGAAGTTTATTTCGTCCAAGTTACAAATAAAAATATTAAAAATTCAGCCGATGGCAGCCATTTTTCGAACTCGCTGCTTGAAAAAGTCGCTTCGCGGTGCCCCTCATAAGCCGATGAAGAATTATTTGAAAGCAAAAACACAAAAGGATTTCATTTCTGGATATGTTTTGCCTCCCCCAAAGGTTCCTGATAATTTTTTTTTTCACTTTTGAATTTTTAGGAACGTTTAGAAGCAAAGATCGTGTTTTTCGATACTAAAAGTCGGCCATTTTGTATCTGAAAAATCGGTACAACAAAAAAAATGGGGCAAATGACATCGTTGGGGGAAGGTAATATGAGTGAAGAAAGTGTGTGCAAAATTTCAAAACGATCGGTTACATATTCGCCGGTTACAGTGGGCACCGACTTTGAAAACAACATTTCGAGAAAAACGCGTTTAAAGTTTTACAAGCAGTTATACGGTCAGAAACCGACCACCCCATGCAGCGTGCCTAAGCACACATAAAGAAGACTGGCCCGAACATCTAAAGAACCCGAAACCGGAACAAAGCAGGCTCGAGGACAAAAGCCGTTCCGAGAAAGGCCGTCAAACACAATCTATTGGCTACAAAACTGGAAGAGCTTGATTAATCTAAACTCTTCATCTGTTATTATAAAAATCGCCAGTACGAAGCCGTCTATACTAAGCTTCTCATACTTTTGAAGTGAAAAAGAGTCCATCATGATGATTTCCGGACTCGAAATATCGCATATTGCCTCAAATTCTGGCCGACGCCGTTGGTTTTTCTCATGCATAAAATGAGACAGACACTTCCCCGGATTTTTTTTCACGAAAATCACTGCCGGGCCTCCCGGGGGCCTCCCGGGCCTCCCTTGTACTTAATACTTCGAGACTGTCGCTTCAAGGAAGTTGTTATAGATGCGCATTTCCTTGAAGCGACAGTCTTGAAGTATTAAGTACAAGGGAGGCCCAGGAGGCTCCCGGGAGGCCCGGGAGGCCCGGCAGTGATTTTAAGATTACATTGATGTCGTCGACGAGTCGTATACCTGGCGCGTACGAGTATACCTGTGATCCGCTTGAGTCTCCGAGTCGGACCGTTCAAAAAATCATATCTCCGTTTGATTTGCTCGGAATGACTTGAGATTTTAGCACAATACTCCTGAGATGTAGTACTATCGAATAAAAATATAAAATTTTTTGACTATTTTTGACCCGGGTAAGCCCTTAAACCCCGAGTTGCTTTTTTTTTGTGTAAAGTGTGCAGGTTAGCACGTTGTTTTGGATACCGAGCCCCGCAGATTCCGAACGAAGGAACGTCAACAATATTTTCTTCGTGCAGCGGTTAGACGTTGGAGACGCTTCATAACAAAAGTGGGGGGCCCTTCTACGAATTAGGGTTTTTTCCTCTAAACATAAAATATTTATAATAATACTAATAAAAAAATTAATTTCGCCTTAAATTTAGTTTTTTCTTTAAGTACAAGATTTTTTGTGATTGTTGTCTCTACAATACCCGAAATAGGTAGTTTTTCGTTTCGCGGTGTTTAGTTTTTCTTTATTTGTTTCCTTGAGAAATCCCGGAAAGTGAAAAAAGGCTTACAGAGCAGAGAAATCGGTCTGGGGCTCTTTAGAATAAGCTCCTTCATGGTGATCCATGCGTAATTCGCATCGCTGATCGCTTTCCGATTCCGTTAGGCTGAAAAAAGTGAGTTCAACAGGTAGGTAATTGGTTGCGTGAACCTATCGTACATATGTATATGTTAGTGCGTTACGAGAGCGGCTAAGTAATTCCTCGGCACTTCCACCCCCACGTTCCAAGCTAGTTTAGTTTAGTTTAGTTTATTTATTTATTTGGTTTAAAACAATTAAGATACAAGAATCTTTTGTTTGCGTAATAACGGCATATTAACTATTCAAATTAAGTGACTCATTTAAAATTAGTTCTACATTAATAACAGTTAATCAAAAGAAGAATAGAAAAAAAGAAAACAAAAACAATAGAAAACAATTAGAAAAGAAGAAAAGCCTGGATTTCAACCCCCCAAGTATACTCTGAGCTTCCTGCAAAAATCACCATGCCCTCCTGATCTACGAATTTCGACTGGTAGTTGATTCCACTGTTGAGTGAAATAAACGAAGAATTGCCTCTGAAACTAGAGATGAGAACTAAGGTGTTATTAGTTGATGAGTCCTGGAAAACATGGCGAACGTAATTCATTGGAAAGATACTCAGGTCTTTTGGAATGAATTATAGTGAAAAGAAATATCCAGCAGTGATGTAGAATATAGCGTTCTAGAGAGCAACCAAATACATTATCGGCATGAGGAGAAACATGATCAAATCGTCGCAAACTATAGATATAACGAACGGTAGAGTTGAACACTATATTTAGTCGATTTCTGCAAAATGAATCAGGTCTACAGAAAATTTCATGCCCGTATTACAAAATTGATATTACTAAAGTTTTTACCAGCATAAGTTTGACATCTACTGGTACATACCGACATGTTCTAAATAAGGCTTGAAGAATCCCATGAACTTTTCCTATATTGGCTAAAATATGATCGCTCCACGTTAGGGAGCTGTTAAAGAAAATCCCAAGATTCTTAATTTTTACCAAAATTTTTACCACGAAAATCTCGCTTTTTGCCGAGGAATACACGGCTAAAATTTGTTGGCGAAAGGATAATTCTGTGTGTGGATAGCCAACGGTTCCATACGCCGTTCCCACGTCCTACAGAGTTCTTTCCATTACACTCTCTAGAACGAGACCGCATTGAGCTAGGGAGCTCAAATTTTGTACACTTTGTTCTTAGGGAAAAAATAAGGTCAAGTTCGTGAACGGGCCAAATCGCTACACTCCTTCTATCCTCTCCCATATAAAATTCTTTAATTTCGGAATTGGAAAATAAATGGATTTTTCCGATAAGCATAGAAGCTATTGATCTGCAATTTTGAAAATTTTATTACTTCATTATTTTCATAATAAAATATTGTGATCGACTTGGGAAAAAAAAAATTTGCTACCCTGAAATTTTTTTTTTTTTTTGTGTTTTATTACTAAAATAACATAAAAATGGATAAACAATCCGTCTGTACGCCGTACGTGTACGCTCAGCGCACATTATCTCCCAAACTCTTCAAGATAGAAAATTCATTTTGGGTGGATAGTAGATGGTTGCGGACATTTTGCGGAGTGTAAGAGTTACGGAGGAGGTGAAGGGAGCGCTACAGAAAACTAAGAGTTTGAATACTCAACCATGGAAGCTAGGAAGCTGAAAATCAATATATAAAAAGAGGAATTTGTGGGATAAACTTCAAAAATAATTTAAGTTTTGTTATCAATTTGGGTCCGAAAGAGGGAGGGGGCTAAAACCAAGATTGTATCTTCGAAATTATTTACCATCAAATATTTTGGGGCCATTAAGGTGATCAGATGCACCAGAATTAGCTTAGAGGCAGGCAAATTATTTAAGAGGGAGGGTCAGGGGGAGGTACAAAGAAAAACACTTAAAAATGAATATTTCAACTCTCTCTTTAGCTATGTAATTGAAATGTAAAACATATATTAAGCTATACTCGCGGAATACAAAAAAAAAATTTGGACATAGTAGTAGTGGGAAAAAATTGGGAGCATTTCAAAAATGGTTCACTTTTCAAAATTTCAAACTGTTGCATCTCAAAACTGAGTTATCATCATCATCAATGGCGCAACAGGCCCTGGCCTCCTGAAATCGTTGCCTCCTGAAATCGTTGCTTCCAATTGTCTCGATCCAAAGACCGCGTCCTCCAGCTGCTAATTATACCCTAAATGAAACCTGAGAATGTTATAAGTTTGCTCTAAAGTTTGTAACGCTAAGAAATAAGGCTCGGCGAAAAACAAGAATGATACAAAAGTTGTCCGTTCGTCCGTTCGCTCTCTAGCTTGAGAACGCGTCGAGGTAGAAAGTTCGAATTTTGTACACGTCATTTTTTGGCAAAAAAGTAAGGTCAGTTTTGTGAACCAGCCAAATCGCTCCACCCCTCCTACCCCCTCACATACAAAATGACTCATTTTCTATCAAAATCAATAAATCAATCTAAATTTGATGTATGGTATAGAAATTATTTGAATCCCCCCATTCCTTCCACCACCTCCCATACAAACTGCACTTTTTCATGAATCACCCTAAGCCGATTTTCGCAGAACATATAACATTTATCAAGCTCACATTTTGTACTAAATACTTAATTAGCATTATTATTAAGATCGGAAAAAATTAATTAAGCTTCACCGCTTCTGGACGCAGTTTCACAACTTCACAAAAAATTGATTTTCTTGAAAAGTATGAATGTTACTAGTATGAAATTTAAATAATGTCAATTTTATAATATTCGCAGTTATTTCTGAAAAAATTACTAAAATTCCCCCACTCCTTCCACCACCTCCCACACAAACTGCACAATTTCACTAAATACACCACATCACAAATACACCAATTTTCTAAATTCCTTTTCAATTTTTGTAGGTTGCATTTCGTATAAGACATTTTTATATCTACTTTAGCATGATGGGAAAAAATTAAAACAATGCCATCACCCCTTCTACCACTCCCCATACAAAATTTCTTGCGATCACAAAAATTTCTACTTTATCTAGAGTATCGTAAGATTGTGCTTTACGCGGAATTGTAGCCTTGGTATGTGTTTTGTCATAATTTCATAGGACGTACACATCAATGATATCCCTCTGTAATTCTCACAGTAGAGTTTGTCTCCTTTCTTATAAATTAGACATTTGATGCTTTTTCGCCAGTCGTCGGTTATGATTTCCTCTGTCCAAATTTTGCATATCATGTTGTGCAGCATTTCAGCGACACAATACTGAGTACAGATATTAAATTGAAATTTTGTCAGATTGCAGAACTTTAATTTTGGTAAAAATGTTAAGTCGGGAGGTGTAAGGGAGTTCCTCTATTGAAAGATACAAAGTTTAAATTTTCCATGTGGATACATCTATTTGATATACATAGAGAAAAAATAATAATTTGTTCCATAATTGTTATGCACCGAAGGGAGGGTCTAACGTGCACAAGGGGTATCAAGTGCAATGAAAAAAACACAAAAACTGAAAATTCTTGAATGAAATTTTAATGTATGAAATATTAACTGGACATACAAAATTATTTTTTCGACCATTTTTAAGAAATCAATTATAACCAAACTATTAAATGAAATCAATTTGAAATTTTGCACAATAACTTTTAAAAATAGTTGAAACGAAATTGCGTCAAAAGTTATGAGATCGCGCCTGCCCTTCTACCCCCTCCCATACAAAAGTATGGTTTCGACCAATTTCAGTAAACCAAATAATAAGCAATAAATTAAAAGCTATGAACTTGAAATTTTGAATGAGGACCTCACAAGAGAAACGAAATAAAATTGCATCACCAATTTTACGATTCCCATACTACCTCATTCAACTGTTTGGTTTCGTGAATGTATAAAAGTATGCAGTGCCGTGATTGAAATGTTAAAACTGTAGGATTTAACATATAATAAAAAATAATTAAATTATTTTATGAATTATAAAAAATGCTAACCTTTGTATAACATCGTATAATGTTGTAAACAGTTGTGAAATATTAGAAATGTGTTTTACAACTTTTCGAATTCTTCAAATTGTGAAAAAAGTCTGCTTACAGATTAATTTACAGCTAGAATTATCCTCTGGCACCCGAAAGACATACAATTAATGTAATTGTTGCAACTAGTTCAAAACGTAGAGCTCGTTATATATTTTTAGAGTGTGCAGAAAAATATTATTTATTCTTTAAGCTTATAATGTTGCTGTGGTGTTTCCAGAAAGTAATTCCAAGGCCTACAAAAACGATTCATTATTTCGATACAGACACCAAGATAATATTTTTTGTATAATAGTTCAACCTTGCAGCTTCTGACAGTTCAACGAAATATGCTTTTTTGAAGAAACTGCTCTCGTTTTGAAATTAAACTTTTACCAAAAGTTTGGACCAAAAAATGTTAATTCAGTAAAGAGTTTTGAATCGATCGCCAAAAGGTACTTCCACAGATTTCAATGTTCTAAATATCCTTCCAATGCGAGTGATTCAGTATTTTATGTTTTGAGATCCTCTCTACGCTCTGGAAGCCCTTCGGTAAAATCTTTCTCTTATAACAATAATTCAGTTTTTGGTCAAAAACATACGAAATTATGGTTAAAAATTTTAAAACTCTTATTTAAATCAGACGAAAATTTCTTTACGAACCTATCTGGTGCTCCCCTTGAAATAATGTAATAATTTACAGAGTACATTAAGAAAGACCTGAAGCTTGAAATCTATTCCTGTAATGAATTTTGGGTTTTCTTGAACATTTTTTTTTTAAATAATTTCAATATTTGGATTCATTTCCCAATTAACACTACAAAAGTAAGTAATAGTAAGTTGAAAAGTATGAACAGTTTTGAAATAAATTATTTGAAAATTTCAAAATCAAAAATTCCAATATTATACTGCGCTACACAATTTTTTTACTTTTATAGAAAAGGAGACATAAAAATAATGTCGTGGCAGCACTTTGCATAGACATATTGGTAGTTATGCTGGGTTTTTCAGATAACATGATCTATAAAAATATTTTCTACAAAAATGAAGCTTCAAAAATTGAAGAGCTACTGAGATAATAAGTGTATTAGATTTAGTGACATTGTGCAGTTTGTATGGGAGGTGGTATACGGCGTTGGTTGTTTTTAATCATATTTTCTGAGATAAGTCCGAACATTATTCAATTGATTCCTCTCAGATTTCATACTAGTAACATTCATACTTATCAAGAAAATCGATTTTTGGAAGCGTTATGAAATTGTGTCAAAAAAGGTGTGTAGCTAATTAGCTATTTTTTTCCGATTTTGATAATAATTCTAATTCATTTTTTAGAACAAAATTTGAGCTCGATAAATGTTATGTATACTGAGGAAATTGGTTTAAAGTATTTCATCAAAAGGTGCAGTTTGTATGAGAGGTGGTGGAAGAAGTGTATTCATCCGAATAAGTTTTATGCGATAGATAATTATATATTCGAAATTCGAAATTATTTGCTATTGCAGCTACCAAGAAAATTTAATTAGTGTACATTTTTGAAAATGAGTCATTTAGTATGGGAGGGCTAGAAGTGGTTGAGCGATTTGGTCCGTTCGCGAACTTGACCTTACTTTTTGTAAAACGACGTGTACAAGTTTTGAACTTTCTAGCTCAACGAATTCGCGAGCTAGAATGTCCACGGACGGACAGACGGACATCCGGTTTTGAGATTTTCAGTGATAATATGAACTTCTGTATCACAGAATTTTCCATTACAAATTTTTAATATTTATATGTTCGAATCCACATGTCTTTATTTCTAGAAACGTGTTGTAATTATCTATTAAAATATTTCGTGCAAAAAAATAATCAATATTTATTTAAAATTTATGAACAATTGACTTTTATAAGCTCGCATGATAACAAATAATGTGCATTAATTTCATTTTATACATTTTACATGCAGGATATTCTAGATTTTACTACTTTGTACAGCTAAAACGTGTAAATTGACTATTTAATTTTAAAATTAGTAATGCTAGAATTATGAAATATACTGCATTTCTTTAGAATTAAAATTGTCTGTCACGCAGCTTCATTTTATTATTCATACTTTCAAACGAAATTATTGTATCACATAACAAAGAAAATTTTTTTTCCATGTTTACAAGTTCACTGACAGCGTTCACTTTTGATGCCTATGAAACAAATTCTAAACAATGTAACGTCGTCAAACTTCAAATTTAAGCTTTACAAGGGATACTTTCTATCATGCTTTTCAAACAACAACCGCTATTTATACGTCAGGTTGGGTAGTTCTGGGAAGATTAATTATTAATAAATTTTGTTAATACTTCAATTAAATCAATTTAATGTTAAGACTCCTTATAGGAGGATAGAACATAAACAGTTCTTTTCCGCAAGGCGCACTCCTGAGCATTCATCTGCTCAACTGCTACATGGTCGACCAACCCGACGTCTTCCTTGACAATTATAATCCAGAGCTTGTCTGCGATGTTTCGCTCTGGTTTTTTCAAAGTGTGACCGATCCACTGCCACTTCTGCCTTTGAATCTCAATGATTAGTTGAGTCTGACTTTATGTGATCTGGCCAGAATATCCCATCTGGCCAGAATATCCCTAAAATATGGCAGAGGCATTGGTTCACGAATGTCTGCAGTTTATTGGTAAGCCTAACGATCACTTTCAAATAGTACAACCATATAACAAACATTCGCAGCTTCGAACGAAGGAAGCAGGGTCGTGCAGTGAAAAAATGGCGGAAGTTGAATTTGGAATTTTAATAACAATAAAAAAATTGCTACATACTTATTATGAATTCTACTGCGGATCATTCTTTCAAAGATGCGTTAATGTCCACATTTTTACCATAACAAGTCAGTCATACCTTCGTTTTTATTATTATTAACATCTATGATATCTATGATATATTAGCAATTATAATTTGTCTTCTCGTCGCAGCGCTACAGCCCCTTTCGGGCCTTGGCTTCCCGTAGCCGAAGTCTCCAGCGATCTCGGTCCAGTGACCGCGTCCTCCAATTTTTAAATCCGAGCAGCGATGAACAGTCTTCGTCAACGGAGTCGGACCAGCGTTTCCTCGGTTTTCCCACTGGCCTCCGGCCCTCCGTTTTTCCCTCGAATACCTTTTTAGGTATTCGAGTTTCGTCCATCCTTTGTACATGGCCAGCCCATTGCAGCTTCCGCAGTCTGATGATAGTGGAAACCTCCGGTTCGTCGAATAGCTCACTGTTGTATCTAATTCGACATCGGTCACCATCACGTTTCGGTCCAATTATTCGTCTCAGGACCCGTCTTTCGAAAGCGTTCAACATATTTGCGGATGCTTTTGTAAGGGTCCATGTTTCGCATCCGTAGCAAAGTACAGGTCTTACTATTGATTTGTAGACTTGGAGTTTGGTCTTCCTGTGTACGCAGCTGGCCTTAAGAATAGCTAAGACTGAATAATACGTTTTATTTGCGAGCTGGATTCGTCTTTTTATTTCATTCGTTTCATTTCCACTCTTAGTCAATTTTGTGCCTAAATATATGAATTCGTCCACATTTTCCAAATTATATTCGTCAATTGTAATGTTTTGTCTATTGGGGGTCCTTTTCCTTGTTTGTGTCATTATTTTCGTTTTTGTTTCATTGATTTTCAAGCCAACTTCTTTTGCTGCTTGATCGAGGCTTAGTAGAATTTCTTTTGCGGATGTGAAAGAGCGTGATAATATGTTGATATCGTCCGCATAACCCACTATCTGGCTGGATTTATAAAGCAGCGTACCTCTTGTGTCAACGGGTAACTTTCTGATGACGTATTCTAAAGCTAGGTTAAAAAGCAGAGGGGCCAGCCTATCACCCTGTTTTAGTCCGACCTTTGTGTCAAAGGCATCAGTTAGTTGGTTGTTGACTCTGACTTGTGATGTTGTTGATGTCATCGTCATTTTGGTCAGTCGGACTAGTTTTGCTGGGATGCCAAAATGCAGCATTATTTTGTACAGTACGTTTCGATCAATACTGTCGTATGCTTGTTTAAAGTCCACAAAAACCTGGTGAACGTCGGTGTTGAATTCCCAGCATTTTTCAAGCACTTGCTTGACCGTAAAAAGTTGATCAGTCGTTGATCGACCAGCTCTAAAACCGCCTTGGTACTCCCCAATCACATTGTCAGCGTAAATTTTAATCTTATTTTCTAATATTTTTGTCAGTATCTTATATGACGTGCAAAATAGTGAGATACCTCTGTAGTTTTCGCACTGCAGTTTGTCTCCCTTTTTGTGGATAGGGCAAATAATGCATAATTCGTCTTGTTTATTTCTATTCCTCTGTGCGTTTGCTTTTATGCTCACAGAATCGACTACTTAATCTAAGTTACAGTCTTCTACTATACACTGTACAGTGCAAGCCAAGAGGAATTACACATCAATCGAAAGGTTATCTCGTGGCATTTCCAAAACACCTATAATGTCTTGCCATTGGACTTTCCCCAGAGGAGTTACGGACGATTTCGGTTTCTTGGGGACATAACTTCTCCGAAAATCGTCCATGGCGAGACATTATGGGTGCACCTGGATATGCTAGAAGGATTCTACTTGCTAGAGTAGTTAGCTTGGTTTTATGTTTTTTTTTACAGAATGGCCTGTGTTATAGGCAATTTCGGCCTTTAGGTGCAATGCACAAACACAGTCGTGGAGGGAAGGAATGGGATTAGGAAGGTAGAGGAAGAGGAGCGAGAACGACCGTACTGGCGCTATTGACAAATATTTGCAGATGTTATGGAGTACTGAGTAATAGAAAGCGAACAGAAACCATCTAGCCCTTCTTGAAGTGGAACTGCTTCACTTTTACACCGTTCGCCCATTTTATTTCGAATAATTTTTCATCGTCAGTAGCAACTGAAAAATTCATGCTTAAAGAAATCCCCTGTCTGGAGTGGGAATCGAACCCACGACATATTGACTGAGAAGCAAGCACGCTGCCCACTACGCCACGGAAGTCTCCTCCTATAATGCTCCAGTTTGGACATCGGTGTTAGCGACAAAAGAAAGAGAGAAAGAGTCAAAAACTATACTTGCTAATATCTCCACCACGAATGCAGATAGGAAGTTGAAAATCAGTAGAGATATAGAGAGGGTTGTGGGACAAACTTAAAAAATAATTAAATTATTTTATCCATTGAAAACAAATTGTCGGCCGAATTGTTTTTTCAAATGATTATATCTTCGAAATTACTTATCGTAAAAAATTCATATTTTGGGTCCATTAAGGTGGCATATAGCTCCACCGGAATCAGCTTAGAGAGTGGCTAATTATTGTAAGGGGGAGGGTGAAGGGGGGGGGGGGTGCAAAGAAAAACACTTAAAAATGAGTATCTCAACTATCTCTTAAGCTATCTAATTGAAACTTAAAAAAGGAAAATGCGAAAAAAATATAACATGTAGTGAGGAAAAATTGGGAGTATTTAAAAAATGGCGCACTTTTCAAAATTACAAATCTTTACATCTCAAAACAGAGTACATATATCAAATCGAAAATTTGTCAAATTGTAGAACTACGTAGTCATTAATTTTGGTAAGAATTTTAAGTTGTGAGGTGGTAAGCAAAAATGTCGAAAATTTTGAGTGATTTTTTTAGGGCTCTGGTGAAAGATACAAAGTTTAAGTTTTGCATGTAGATACATATATTTAATGTAAATAGAAAAATAATAATAACTTGTTCCATAATTGTTATAAAACGATCCCCCGGTCTAACGTGCACAAGGTGTTTCATGTGCATTGAAAAAAACACATAAACTGAAAATTGTTGAGTGAAATTTTAAGGTAGAAACTTGAAAATTTTCGAAATGCATTTAAAAAAATCCCTAAATATCCGAAATATTAACTGGTCGTAAACCTTTGAAACTTGTACCCCCTCCCATACAAAATTATTTTTTCGACCATTTTCAAGAAATCAATTATCACCTAACTATTAAAAGCTACAATTTAAAATTTTGCTTAAGAACTTTTAAAAATAATTGAAACAAAATTGCGTCAAAAGTCTTGAAATCACTCTCGCCCTTCTACCCCCTCCCATACAAAAGTATGATTTCGACCAATTTCATTAAATCAACTAATAACCAACAAATTAAAAGCTACGAACTTGGAATTTTGTTCAACCACCTTACAACAGAAATGAAATAAAACTGAATCACAAATTTTTTGATTCCCTTACCCGCTCTACCACCTCCCATACAAATGTTCGGTTTCGTGAATGTAAAATACACCGAATTTTATGAAAATTCTATGCAACTTTGTCTGTGAAACAAATCCTATACAGATAATATTGGACGTGATTCAAGCAATCAATTAAAAAGCTACTAACATCTACCCACCCTTACTATTACTCCTCCTTCTCCTCTCATAAGAACCCAAACTTGCAGAAACGAATAAAATATTGTTAAATTGCCAACATCCCTGCCCAAGAACTCCCTCTAAGGTTTCGCCCGACTTGTTGGCATTTTATTTTTGACATTGACAAACATTAAAGTCTATTGCAATAGATTTTATGCTCTTCTGCAACCTACTTTCTAAGTACAGGGTTTGAGTGCCCTTTTGGTTTTCCGCAGAATGGCTCTGGTCCATTAAAATTTACCTCTGCGCCGTTTTTCTGAAGGCGACCAGCCTCTTCATTTCTCTCAATTCCCATATATCCTGGGACCCACATTAAGATTACGTTGCTCCTTTTCCTAGGATGATTGGGTCTTGAAGGCAGCCCCAAACTATCCTCGATCCGTGATTAATGGATGCCATTTGAGAACCGCCTGACTATCCGATAGGATATAAATAGTTTTGTTGCGATGAGCCCTCCTTATATTGTTTTGGATGCATAGCTTCATTGCAATTAGTTAGGTCTGGAAGATTACGACTTCTTTGCCGAGTTGTTTTGAAACCGAGAAGTTAGGAACTTCAGCTCCAGTCACCTTAGAGGTGCGCAACTTTATTTTTCTTGGAACAGTTTGGGGAAAGCAGGCAAAGATGTATAAAAGCACGAAAGCTTTCAGCGAGCAGTTCAGTTAGTCAGCGACTTTTATTTATGGAAGACGCGAACCAGTGAAAACGATAGAAAAGTACGCGGCGGTAGTGTTAAGTTAAAGTGCGAATAAATAAATTATCACTTATTTTTAAACGAATTGTGTTTTTACTTGAAATCCCGGCGAACCCCTACCTCGAAACAATATGTTGAACTACACCATCGCTTGTGGCACTTCTATGATAGAATTCTCAAAACATTTAAACTTCACTAGGACTCAACCAACTCGACTCCTTGTGGGATCAATCATCCCCACTGGTTTTGTCGGTTGTCGACTGCTTATTTTAATTCGTTCGTCCTGGTTTTAAACAGCTGGTATTTCGTATGTATTGTTAGTCCGTTCCAGCTCGCAGGTTTGCCGAAAATTTCATTTCCCCTCCAGGGTTCTTATTATTCCATTACTCTATATTCCATTATATGGAATATTCCCAAACGCCTATTAGTGAATAGTTTAGGCAAAGTTTAATGTAACGGAAAATGTCTCAACTAAAATTCTTCACTATCGAAAATAGTGACTTTCGTATGGGAGGTGGTGAACAGGGGATGTTTGTCATTTTTGTATGACACCGAACGTGGTAGGCAAAATGTTTCGTGCTGAATTTAAAGTTTGTAGCTTTCATAATTTTCATGGAAAGTGAACATTGTTTTTATTTATATTGGAGGTGGCAGAGGAAAAGTGGAATGTTTTGGATGATTTCGAAACTGTTATTAACATCCGTATCATCATGCTTGTTCCAATTTTAAATCCGAACGAATAATACTTTTTTTTCTGATGTTGAAACTTGTATTATGTTTGTATGGTGGTAAGGTAAGTAAGTGGTAACAAAAGAGCAAACTAGTCTTAAATCGAAACAATAAAACAAATTAGTTTTTAAAGCACTAAGGTAATTGGGCTTGCATCATGTACTTGCTGGCGCTTTTTTTTCATAGAGTAATTCTTTTGCCCAGGAAAGACGTTTAAAACCGTCTCAATTTTCTTTGTATCAAAAAACATCTCAAATTTCTTTGAATCAAAATCCGAGACACAATATAAGGCGCTGTATATTTTTTTTTAAAAGCATCATCATAGACACCAACCTCTATTTTAAGGTTTTGTTGTGGAGCTTTAATTCTCTAGCTAATACTTAAACCTAGGTTGGAGTCTGGTGTGGCCAAAAAATTGAAAGTTATACAGGGTGATTTATTAAAATATCAATGTTCACATAACATAAATGGCAGGCAGACAAGAACGATAAGGGCGCACCATAAGAAGTGCTTTGAGGATTGATAATTGCGTAAATTCCAAAATAATATCTTGAAAAAAGTTCCAATCAGCTATGAATGAGAGATCTATGCCTATGTTATTTCTGTGAAAACTTTAATTTCGTGTTTAGTGAATAGTGCGATGCTAGTTGGGCAGGAGCTACTTTTTAAGTTAATTTAATTAACATAATTAAGTTATTACGTTTGGGTACATTTTAGTGAGTAAAATGTTGGTCTATAATGCAAATATCGTGAGCTGAAATTTCTGTTTGGGTCTGTATTGCCCACTGCAGTTTGCTGACAAAGAAAATTTGTAAATAAAGGGAGTTGTGCAAAGGGGTGAAAAAGGAATTTTAAAGAACATGAAGATAATCCAAGATCTAATTTGTGCTATAGGGCCATCAAGGAAGAAATAAAATTAGTGTGCTGCATATTTGGTTTTTATTTGTTTGAATTTTAAAAACGAGTTTAGGTTTAGGTTGTAGGAAGGTGGTTTCATAGAAACCACAATGCACTTTGTAGTTTGGCCCATTGTACTCCTCCTATTGATTATAAAATGGAAGTCACTCCTCTTGTTCTAGCCACTTGGTTCGGTTTGCGAACCGTAGCAGGCTCGAATGTTGGACTCCTCTGAGGTAGTGACGTGGCGTGATATTACGACTAGGGGAAGCAATTCTTTTGCAAGATCATTTAATCTTTTAAGTTGAAAAATTGTTTTATGTATACGTATGTGTATATACGTATATGTATGGATTCTCATTAAATAAAATCACTGAAAAGGCTTTTGAAGGTACAATTTTTCAATTCTGGAGTCCGGATCAAATTTAGAACCTAAAATTACTGATTCTAAATTGTGAACACTTTTCATCCATGTCTGTTTACAAACTGTGCAAATTATTCAAGTCACAAAGTATTTCATATATCACTGCCCTTCAAACTTTTCTCTCCGATAATTTTTGACTCAATTTCAATAATTGACAATACTTGTAACGATGGGAAGTCATGGGAATGAGAGCCAGGAAATGGAAGCACATTCCACGATGCTTCCACGCTTCGTACAGCAGTCGATTTTTTTTAGCGGGGTGCGAAGATTTTTCTGTGGAGTAGCAAACATGCATTTTTCAAATCGCATCTCGTCAGTTTTTTCCTCTAGAATGCTTTAGGTGGGCTTTCAAGTGCAAAGCGGTATGTATAGAGCAAAAGCGTCAGAGGGGCTGTGTGCCGTGCTGAGGGAAAATAAAGCCAAATATATAATTATAAAGTGGATGAATTTTTAAAAGATTTCACAAATTCTTTGGTAACTAAATTTAATATTGTTGCGAGCTAGGGGATCGCCGATTTCAAGTAAAACACAATTCGTTTAAAAATATAAGGATAATTTATTTAATTGCACTTTTTCACAATTTCTCGATCACTTCGCCTTTTTCACAACACTGTCGCGTGTTTTACTATCGCTTTCTTGTACCGGTTCGCGTTCTTCCACCGATAGGTGTCGGTCTATGACTAATCACTTGTCTGAAAGCTGCGGTATTTATATTGGGTTTTTCCCAATTCTCGAGCCTTGTGGTGTATTCTTCGGGTGGGTATGTGTGTGTGTCTAGACTATTCCAGGTTTAGCTTGAACGTTCTAGATGGCGTTTTACACAGTAGGGGATAATGTTCTACGTCATTCTCGACGATTCGAAAGAGAGATCGAATTGCGTGGTTGCCAGATCTGTAACAATATTTTTAAATACAATGGAGAGGTAAAATGTAAGGGAGGCAATGCTTCCCTTGCATTAATGGACGCCACGCCACTGCTCTGAGGTCGTCTAACGTCTGAAGAGTTTAAAAAAATTTAAAATATTATTATCCTATGGGGGATAATCAAAAAATATATAATTTGTTCAAATAGAAAATCGATGCAATAAAATTTTCTTTTTCCTAAGCCTTTTTCGTCAATGCAAAAAACTATAACATAAATAAGGATACGCAATGAATGAATTTTCGCGTCATCTCTTATCCAATCGAGAGACCAAAACGAAATATCAATATCAGAACTGGGTGTTAAGATTGAAAATTGATGATTCGAATGCAGTCATAAATATGAGAATATATGCTCGCTATATTACAGTCTAAATAAGTTTCACACTTACGCCCAGCAAGCAGCATAATCTGCGCGGACTGCTGTGAAATGTACTTTTTCATATTCACGATCTCGTAAGGAGACCGAGACCGATTAAAAAAAAGAAAAAAAAATGTGTTCAGCAGCAAACTAAATCCATTAATCGCCTACACAACCAACGGAAAGGTATCTGTGGATTTTGAGTGTTCTTCGCGATCAGCCACTGGATTGGTCTTCGATAGTTGCATATTGATGGCGTAACTTCCGAACCTTGCTCCTAATTTTTCAGAGGGCCATGGCAATAATAGGGTCCGATGGAAGAACCCCACAAGGTTTTTGCAACGGCAATCGTAAAACAGGCTCTAGGAAGAAGTTAAGGTTATAAGGTTCAGAGATGTTTCAGAAACGATATACCTACCTAGCGTAGAAGAGCCGTGAAATACAGCGCAGCAATGCAAGCCAAACAACGTGCAGCGGGAATAGAGTGCGAGAAAACATGCAAAAGTGTTGAGTCGTTTATAATAACTGACATGTTCAAGTTTATTGAAATTTCGACCGGATACGATAAATTAATCGACTTGCGCATGATTTGTAACGCTTCTGAGTTGCTCGTCACGTTTTGCTTGTTTCTTGGAAGAAAATTTAGAAGGTAATGTTCTTGCGCGGTTGGTCTTATAGGATTCAACGAAATAAAAAATTGACTTGTGTACTATCTACTAGATATAATCGATAATATTTATATACAGGGTGCTTCATTAATAACATATAACAATATTACAGTATTTAGCTATTATCTTTGTTATTTTTTTTAGGATTTACAGATTTTACACTACTATGATTTATAGTATTATTGCTGGTGTTTTGCTCAATAGGCTGAATATTTGGAAGCGTTGTAATCATGAGTGAATTCCAAGAGGGTTTCAGAAATAGGTAGTCTTCTGTAGATGCAATATTTCCCATTTGACAAGTATTGTACACTTGCAGTTCGAACAAAAGAAATAAAAACATAGCAGGACTACGTACTACGTAAAACACAATCATGAGATACTTTAGATGAAAGAGGAATTTTTGTGGCCTTAAGAAATGTTGTATGGGGAGCGGTAGAAGGGGTGACAGCATTGAACTAATTTGTTTCACATCATGCTAGAGTACTATAAAAATGTTTTATACAAAATTTGGGACTCACAAATTTAATAGGTCCTGAGAAAATCAGTGTATAGGATTTAGTGAAATTGCACAGTTTGCATGGGAGGTGGTCGAATGAGGGGCGTGTTGATTATGGTTTTTTCAGAAATAACTATAAGCATCATGCTTTTGTTCTTAATTGCAAATCGGTAGCACTCATATATTGCAGGAAAATCGACTTTTTGTAAAATTGTGAAATTTTGTCAAATTTTATGAGAGGGGGTAGAAGGAGTGAAGATAACTGTCTATTTTTTTTGGTCTTAATATTTAGGAAGGACTCAAATAATTTTTAGTCATATAAAAATAATGTATTACAAATTTCAGATCAATAGCATTTATACTTTTTGAGAAAATCAGTTTATTGTCAAATTCTGTGTCATTTTGCATGGGAGGGGTAGAAGGTGTAAAGCGATATGGCCCGTTCACGAACTTGTCCTTACTTTTAAGGCAAAAATGATGTGTGCAATATTTGAACGTTCTAGTTCAACGCGTTCTCGAGCTAGAGAGAATACGGACGGACGAACATCCGGTTTTAAGATTTCTGAGTGATGATATGAACTTCTGCATCATTAATTTTTTTCTCCGAGCCTTATTTTTTACCGTTACAAACTTTATGACAAACTTATAATACTTACAGATTTAATCTAGAGTATACATAGCCGAAAAACACTTAATACCATATATTATGCGGCGTGTCAGGCGGGTACCAAATGAAACGTACGCTCAAAACATGAAAAATGATTTCGTGAATATTTGCATGGAAAATCCTCACCGCAAATATTTGTGACAATTTTGTCAAACAAAACTTAGCAGGGAAAAATTTCAAATTTTTCCGCATAGTTCTTCATTAGATTTTTGACAACATCACATTTTTCCGAAATGACTGAATTTGACTACATGAGTGATTTCTAAGATTGACAGGGCTTAACTTTTCGGTGTTTTGATGATGTCGTCCCTCAAACATACCTCCCGGCGCAACTCTTACAAAATTATTATTTCGACAATTTTTTAGTAATCAATTATTATAAGCAACACACTAGTAGCTAATATCTTCAAATTTAGTAAAAATACTTTGAAAAATACTCGAAACAAAGTTGCAATAAAAGGCTTTATATCGCTTCACTCCCTCTACCACCTCTCATACAAAAGTATGATTTCGACCAATTTCATTAAATCAATTAATAGCCAACAAATTGAAAGCTACGATCTAGAAAATTTGTACTAACACCTTTCAAGAGAAACAAAATAAAACTTTATCACAAATGTTACGATTCCGTCACCCCTCTTCCCCTGTGTGATTTCATGAATATAAAATACAGAATTTCATAGAAATTACTTTGTCTATGAAAGTAACATTCTGTGCAGTGACCTAAAAATTATCAGCGTACACCACTTCTTTTACTCTCCCCCTTCCTTCCCTACAAATCCAAATTTGCATTTATTAGCGAACGAAATATTGATTCAATATACTGGAGCTATTGATCATTGTACTATCTATCAATCTTAATCTGCACAATAATTTCCCATACATTCTCAACTTGTCCCAAGAATAATAAAGTTGTGCCCAACTTATTGGCAGATATTTTATATTCTAAATGGAATCTTAGAGTATTATTAGTTTCCTCTAAAGTTTGCAACACTAAGAAACAATACTCGCAACGTTTCGCTAAGGGTACAGAAATATTTCTAGTCGCTCAAAAATCTCGAAACCGGTTGTTTATCCGTTTTCTCTTTCGATTGAGAATTCGTTGAGCTAGAGAGATCGATTTTCATCATCAATAGCACTACTGCCCAAGTCGAGCCACGTACGCTTTGTCTCCAATATTCTCGGTCCAATAACCGCGTCCTCCCTGTTAAAAATTTCAGTAGCGATTTGCTGTCTTCGTCGATTGAATCCTCCCAGCTCACTTTATTTTCGGTAAAACAACTCCATACAGCTGGTTTCAAAGCTATCTTACTTCCAGATCTCAATACGTCATGGTTGACAATGTTAGCAGTGCTCCACTCCCTATTAGTAGTGGTATTCCACAAGGAAGTGTAGTGGGTCCAGTTCTGTACAACATTTGCAAGAATTCGGTCGCAAAACTTGATCTCAATGGTGCAATATCACTCTACGCAGACGACATAGCGCTAATATACACTTCAACTATCATACAGTATAATATTTGAATATTTAAAATGGTTCACTTCGTTAAATAATTTTATTAATGTATCTGAAATCGTCGGGTTGGTCGACCATGAATCACAAGGAAGCGAGCAGTTGAGCAGGACGCCAGAGGAATAACCAAGTCCTGGCAACAGCTTAAGGCCGATGCTCAGGATCGCGCCTTGTGGAAGAGAGTTGTTTCTGTCCTATACCCCTATAGGGGGTCTTAACAGGAATTTGATTTTGATTTGATCTTAAATCTCTTATTCTACAACGTTATTGAGTTTTATGTTCTCGTATTCCGCACATCACTATTATTGAACTTTATTTATTTTTTCTTTTCGTACCTTCTTATGCTTTTTCTCCACTTTTGCCTCATTGCATTAAAATTACTATTTTTTATTTTACGAACTATTTGTTAATATTGTAAAAAAACATAACTAATGAATTAACTTGAATAAATTTTCTAAAATTCCGCGCTAAGCCGTTCGACCCCTTTTACCCCCTCGCATACAAAATTACACAATTTCACAACCTAACTATCAGTCCATTTTCTTAGAAAATATATTAAAAGCTATTAATACGCAAATTTTTAAGACAAATATTTATTTATGTCTCTAAGAAAATTGATATAACCTCATTACTTGTACCACCACCCACACAATCTGCAAAATTTTACGAAATATTTTATAATACAGCAATTTTTTCCGTACCTATAAAAATTATGGAGCTCGAATTTGCTGATACGAGTATTATTTACAATTCTTGAAAAATTGCAATCCTGTCACTCCTTTCTCCCCCTTCCTTAAATTTGATGAAAACTATTTTCTTAGCGATTATAATATGGTTTGAACGAATAAGTTCGATCCCGTCATCTCTTCAACCACCTCCCATACAAAAGTCACAATTTCACTACTTTCGAAATGTCGATTTAAATCCTATCATCAAAATCTTTGAAATCTCCTCACCTCGTTTGCCATCTGCAGCACATAAATCACAGTTTTCCGATAAACATTCCCAGTAACCAATTTAGCGAGCGCTTGCAAATAGCGATATTAAAACGAGCATCAAATGCCACAAAACAAATAAACTGCGTGATCATCTTAAGCAAACCAAACAAAAAGGGTCACTCAAGGTCGATATTGTTATATTTTCATTTCACCATGCGCATGAACAGAGCTAAAAATTATTTCGTGTAGATACCTCAAATGCAAACGGCGAAAAACCTGGAGTTTGCAGAGAAGATCGCGCGTGCTTGTGTGTCGAGTTCTTTCTACTTCTACAATGGCGCTACAGCCCAAATCGGACCTTGGCCTCCTGATATTCTGGTTCCTTAACATTTTATATTACTTATTGTGGAAGGGTTGTTAGCCCTTCGTACAACCCTCTTTCTACGAATTTTTCATTTTCACAGATTGAGGTGACCAAGGTATATCCAAGCAGGCAATGTGCTGGAATTATATATTACGTCGACCGGGATTTGAACTCACGACCTTCGCATTATAAGACCAACACGCTACCCACTAGGCTACACCCTAGCTTTAGTTCTTTAATTAATCGTTAATCTTTCATAAAATATATCGTTTATGAATCGTTAGAGATATTCATTAATTAATCAAAATAAAAATCATTAATGATTCATTGATACCGATTATATACTTTCTTATATATACGTTTTTGTAATCGTTTCACAATTCATTAATGAACTGTTAAAAGTAATTCATTAAAAATGTCCATTTAGTTGGCTTCATGAATCGTTAATGACTCGTTAGCGACACTAGTTAACGATTTAATCGCTCGTTAATATAATTCATTAGCGATTCTTTAACAAATTAATTTGTTTGCTGGGTTTCAAGACAATGATGCTCTAATAAGACGTAATATAAGGTAATAGTAGGTTACTAATTTGGCAGAAAAATCAGCTTCTCAAGTTACTACCGTTCTATCTAAAGTGTCGCATGATTGGTGTTTACTCACAATCACAGTTCCATTATGTATTTTTTTTGCATTTTTGAGCTCATTTACTGATGAAACGTGAAAAACACAATAAATTTCAGAGTGGAAATTAGTTTTTTCAACTCGATCACAATAGTTTATTATTAGAATAACAGAGAAAAATAACAAATTGATCTATATTGAAGTGCGCAAAGTGTCGTTGGGTTTCAAGTAAAAATGAGACTAGTTTTCTTAAATTAAAATAACCGTAAACTTTTATTTAACGCTTCCTTTAACTATTACAAACACTTTTTCCGTTCACCATCCTCTTTTCTTTCATTTTCCAACTTCCGACTGACTCTATCGCGACTTTATCACGCAATGTCCCGATCTCGACTCTTTCGCTTCCCAAATCAGACTGACTCTTTCGTCGTAAAAGCTCGCCTTTTTATATGGTTCTAGTCGGTTGATATTTGTCTGCTTTTCGTCTATCTTTTATCAATTGCTTGTGACTCGATCTGATCGAGCGTACACAGAAACGGCATAGAAGGCTGACTGACGAAAACTAGACGAAAAATAGACGAAAGTTTTCATCTGGTTTTCGTCTGTTTACTTTTCATCAGTCGGCCTTCTGTGCTGTTTCTGTATATGATCGCGCAGCTCGAATCACAGTTGATGATCGCGTTTTCGTTTGTCTGCTTTTCGCCCATCGGCCTTCTATGCTGTTTCTGTGTACGCTCGAGCAGTTCGAGTCACAAGCAATTGATGATCGTGGGTATTCGATAAACGACTAGGGCTGGCATGCAACAATATATACCTTCACATATTCTACTACCTATGAAAATTGGATTCCCAAATATTGTTAAAAACTATAAACTTTAAACAAGGCTGAATCTTGTGCTATAATTACAGCCAGGACCACCTAAAACGTTAATGTTAAATATTCTAATAAAATTGAGATGAGTAGCGGCAGATATCTATTTTAATAATGGCAAAATTTAGCATTCTTTTAAAATCAATTTGGAAGATATAAACAATAATGTGTATTTGAGAAAAAGGGATGAACAGTTTCTAATTATACCCCATATCCAAATTTATTATTGCATTATTACTAAATTCTAAAATCCTTTCTACCTCATCAAAGCAGTGCCCAGAACAAAAAGTTATAATCGCTCTTCAAGTGTGTAACGTTATAGGTGTGTTCCAAAATAATTACAATATAGCTGGAAATTCTAGTTAATTAAATATCTCTGTATTGCCTAAATAGCTTTATCATTTCCTTTATTTAAATCTGATATCCTTACAATATTGTCAAATTTACGACAAAATTAGTTAACGACACGCATTTCATTTCTACTTGGAAACATTTTCGAGAATTAAGTCTTATCAAGATAATCGTTGTATGCTAGTTAAGTTACCTCCTCGTAGACATTTTAGGGTGCCACCCCATGAACATATAAGATTTCACGGTGTACATTGATTGAGGGTGGTGGTTAATTTAGAAGATAGCTAATCTTATCTTATAATGTCATCGAAGGAATCGGTTTAGAATACAATAATGTATTTTATTGTGCCGGGTATGCTAATTGATTTAGATTGGATTAGTGCGGGATATGCTAATTGATTTATATGCTATTAGTGTCGTTTTTAATGAATTTGTTGCTTTACAAATTTAAGTAAAATTTTAGATATATCAAATGTGAAACTTTCAGTAACAAAAGTAATATGTATGCATAAAAAAAACAATGAAATATAATCGAAATAGATGATGGAGAAATATGACAAAATGGCGAAAAATCCCATACAAACAGATGAATTTGATTTGTTTTATCAGCCTATCTGAAAACATATCTATATTCGTCAACCCATTCGAAACTACAAATTGCCACTATAACTTCAGGGATATTATTATATCCAAAATGTATAAATTACGTATTTGACATAAACTCTAATCCATCAAAAATAACCAGAAATAAAAGTCACCACCAATTCAACCCTTCATTTAAAATGATGGTGGTGTAAAACATTGACAGCACTATCAAATCGATATAGGTATGCATGCGCTTCTCAAAAATGATGGATCATTTACCAGAAAACTGTGCGCACAAGGAACTCAATTACATTTCGATTGACTCGAGAGTTATACCGCGTACTCCCAAATTACAATGATAAATGGTAGCTCCCTGCAAATCAGGCTTCACCCCTTGGCAGAATACTCCCGTAGGGAATTGTCGCCACACTCGATTACTTCGCATTTATATAAGAGCGAAAGAAAGCTATCACATCCTCCGTCATGAAGTTAAACTCTATCCGCTAAGCGATGTTATAAAAAGCAACCATATCACTCCTCAAGACCCCCTCTCTCAATCACGACCTTGCCGATTTTATGACAGTCACTTCTATTCTGCCGCTATATCAAAGCTGGTAATGGTTCTTTTCGGGAATGAAATAGATCCTGCCATAAGGACGAGAATGATAAAGTACTCTAAGTGGCAGGACTCTATGAATGCGTGCTGGGCAGAATAACAAATTTCGTAGATATTATGATGACGAGCCGAACTATATATAGGGGACGTAGCGCGTAGCGTTTGTAACCCTCCCCTGCCAGAACAGCCATTTATTTACTGGTGTAGTAAGTTGTATAAGACTTAAGGGTGAGCCGAATAAATTGGCTCTTTATTAGTAGGGTGTTAACTTGGTAAATTTCTTTATGGCCGTGAAGTAGAGAGAGATTCGAAAGGGGAAAGACGATGTCACGTAAAATGGCAGACAATTTTAAAACACGAAATTTAATTATGTTGATGCCGTGGCTTTATTATGAAATGATTTATTTTCAATGTTTTTTATTGGAAATTATGCGAAGTTATTAAATATAAGAATGCGGTTTTGGTGAAATAATTTGCATATCTAATGATGTTTGCAGCTCATAAAAATCAAGTTCTAGTTCTAGAAGTCCGACTACTCCAGAGCATAAATTGTCAGGGCGACCAATTTTTTTGCATAACTTATCAATCAACCAAGTTCCTGTTAAGACCCCTTATAGGGGCATAGGACAGATACAGTTATCTTCCACAAGATGCGATTTTAAGCATCGGTCTTTAATTGTCACCAGGACTTGTTTCTTCCTCTGGCCTCCTATTTAACTGCTCGCTTCCATATGAGTAGTGGGTATATGGGTGTTCTGGCTCACTTTGACCTTTGACCTTTGACCTTTGACCTTGACCTTTGACCTTTAACCTTTGACCTTGACCTTTGACCTTTGACCTTGACCTTTGACCTTTGACCTTGACCTTTGACCTTGACCTTTGACTTAGTGGGGATCCAAACCGGCAATACTTATTAGTGGGGCCATCTTTTGTCAAACGGTGGAAACTTATTAGTGGAGATCCAGACCTATTAGTGGGGATCCAGACCGGCAATACTTATTGTTAGTGGGGACCTATGTAAAATTTTCAACCAACTGACCTAAACTGGAAGTGAAATAGATAGATGCTGGTTCTCCTAACTGATTTTTTTTTTGAAATGTCAAGATTGATAAGAGTTGTACGAATTATGATTCATATATGATGAAATTGATATTTACATTGACAGGAATAAACACGAATTGTAAACAATTATATTTTTAGTTGGACTTTAAGAATGCTTTCTTTGTTTATATTGTGAAATAGGTTGTGCTCAGCATGTTTACGGATTTGGTTTCATATATGATGAAAATTGATAGATTGTGTGTATGGAGATTGTTATTGTTATTAATAGCGTGATATTATTTTATGACGTCATCATCGATTAGGAATAATTCTTTCGAATTGTTTATTGTTTAGAGTATTCATATGATATGTTGTTTACATTTTTTTTGTATGGAATTTTTATTATTTTATGACGTCATCATCGATTAGGAGTAATTGTTAGAATTGTGTATGGTTTAGAGTATTCATATGATAGGTTGTTTACATTTTTTGTGTATGGAATTTTTTTTGGCTTACGAGTGAGATTGGTCTGAAAATTTCACCTCAATTCGCCAACATATATGATCATTTTTTTTTGATGAACGAGTTCAAGGTCTAAGATTTGTATGAAAATAACTTGTATTTGTGGTAGATGAAGCACTTGTATGGTTACATGGATATAACGCTGTTATGCAATAGGGGTAAGCTTTGTATGGGATGTTGGTTAGTGATGATGTACTGACGTTCCATGACGTCATCAATTAGGGTTGCCATAAGGTCATCGATTATAGTTTCATGACGTCATCATCAATTGGGGTTGCCATAATGTCAAAAAAAAAAAAATAAAAAATAAAAAAAAAAAAAATAAAAAAAAATTTAAAAAAAATAAAAAAAAAATTAAAAAAAAAATCAATAAAAGAATAAAAAAAAAAAAAAAAAATCATAAATTTACAGATTCGCATTACAATGTTCCTATGCCTAATACTGATAAACCCGATTAATGGGCTATTTAACGTACACGAACTAACAGGATTTACAGAAATACAACTTAACAAAGTAGAAATAGTGACCAAAGCAAATATTATCATACACATAATTGACATAAAAGAAATTTTAGACGTAATAAACGAATTTTCAACCAATACAGCTAATTTTAACGGAGAACAGAAGAACTTACTTATTACAGAATTAAAACAATTGACAAACAAAATTAAAAATATTTTAGGAATTATATAGAAATAGATAGAAAAGTGCTTTATTGAATATAGTCCGATGTACAGCAAAATGGTTATTTGGAACGATGGACGAACAAAACAGACTAGACACATAAAATCACATGAAGACGACAGACGAAAATAATCATAGTCTCATTACCGTAATAAACCAACAAATAATTATAAACAACAATTTAATGAATCTTTCAGACAGCTTAAAAATTGAAAAATAAATATATAGAACCATATCAACTACAACAACAACAACTACAACACTATAAAATACAACCAAACAACCATACAAACACCTGATACCAACTTATACCCATATGATACCAATTTACCTTATTAAATTTTACTATAAGTTAAGAAATAAAAAAGAGTCTTGTGTGTTGTTATACTTGTATACCAAATTCTGATTAATATGCATATTTCAAGAAAAAAACAAACTGAATGATGGTTTTAAGCATATTTATTATCAAGATATTTTTTTTAAATAATAAACATAAGAAAATTACGATATGTATCGGTTATATTATATATAGAATAGCTATTTCTTTAACAATGAAACAGTTTTCAGATCTTCTAAATTTAATATTTATATTATTACTTCAGCTTTTCTCAATGCTTCAATGATGGCAACAATCTCGTTGATATGATAAATATCTCCCGCCTGTAGCGCTGATACAAGCAATTGTAACCGGTCCACCAATTCATTGGGGTCATCCCAAGAAATATACTGTTTTGGTTCGATTGATGTTTGTATTAAATCTCCTCCTCTATGAGTTAAAAGTTTGTTAATAGTTTTTGTATATTTATAGCCACGGTTTCCATTTATTTGTCTTTTGCTGGGTTCGATTGATGTTTGTATTAAATCTCCTCCTCTATGAGTTAAAAGTTTGTTAATAATTTTTGTATATTTATAGCTACGGTTTCCATTTATTTGTCCTTCGCTGGTATAGTGACGTCTATAGGCATTAGTATCGAGCAGAATATTTCTATAATTCTGTAAATCATCTTTATTGTACAGAGTCTTATCTGGAACTTTCATAAATAGTAGCTCATATATGCCCGGAGTACCCTCATAGGTTTTATCTTTTATTAATATTTGACTACCATCGATTGTAAAAATCGAGTTTCCAATTTTCCATTGTTCATTTTCATGATAAACACCATAAGTACTATCAATGAAATCCGGATTATTTACAAATATATTTAAATATTTTGTAGGTATTTCATCAAATTCTCGCTCGTTCATATATTCAATGAGTTCTTGCCGACCTGAAGGAGTTGTCACATATTTACGTATGCTTCTTACATCCGGAGACTTTAATGGTGTTTCAAAAGTATCAGTTAGATTAAGCTTTCGTCCGAATTTGGGTGTTGGAGTTTCAAAGTCTACGTCACTTTCACTATCATCTGTAGATTGAGTTTCCATGTTTTCTTCTTTTTCAGGTTCATATTTACTATGATTATGATTTTCTACATCTCCTTCTCTTTTAGGCTCGAATTTACTGTGTTCATACAGTTTAACTAATTTTTTAAGAGGTCTTGTGATTGGCTTAAAAGTTTGTTCTTGTCGAGTTTCAGCATTAACTCTACCTGTTTTGAATTGCTTATATTTTTTACGTAACGAGTTACTAGACTTTATAATTTGTCTAAGAATATCTTTATCGGTCGACTTCTGCATTTTTCCTTCTTACACAACAACAACAGATTAACAGATATCGTACTGCTTTGTACAGCTTTAATACAGCTTTAATACTGCTTTAATACTGCTTCTGTACTGCTTTGTACAGCTTTAATACTGCTTTAAAACTGCTTCTGTACTGCTTTGTACAGCTTTAATACTGCTTCTGTACTGAGGTGTACTGCTTTATACAGCTTTAATACTGCTTCTGTACTGCTTTGTACTGCTTTAATACTGCTTCTGTACTGCTTTGTACAGCTTTAATACTGCTTCTGTACTGAGGTGTACTGCTTTAATACTGCTTCTGTACTGAGGTGTACTGCTTTAATACTGCTTCTGTACTGAGGTGTACTGCTTTAATACTGCTTCTGTACTGAGGTGTACTGCTTTAATACTGCTTTTGTACTGAGGTGTACTACTTTATACAGCTTTATTACTGCTTTCAGTTTTTAAATATAGTTTTTCAAACTTTTTTCTCATATTACTGAATCAAAGTCTTCATATTGATTATATATAGTTGTATTTATTTGATATTGGAATCAAGATAGGAAATAACTTCTCTTGGATGCTGAAAGTGAACAGAATTCAAAGCATATATACAGTATTCATATAAATCTAGAAACATGACTGCTGAGTGTTGAAGGGAAAAGTATAGATTTTTTTTTTTTTTTTTGGTTATTCGAGCCTCAATGTGATTACAATCAACCAAGTACAGCTGTGAGGTTGTATAGTTGGTTGTACAGCTATGTGGTTGTATAGTTGGTTGTACAGCTGTGTGGTTGTATAGTTGGTTGTACAGCTGTGTGGTTGTATAGTTGGTTGTACAGCTGTGAGGTTGTATAGTTGGTTGTACAGCTGTGTGGTTGTATAGTTGGTTGTACAGCTGTGTGGTTGTATAGTTGGTTGTACAGCTGTGTGGTTGTATAGTTGGTTGTACAGCTGTGTGGCTGTATAGTTGGTTGTACAGCTGTGTGGTTGTATAGTTGGTTGTACAGCTGTGTGGTTGTATAGTTGGTTGTACAGCTGTGTGGTTGTATAGTTGGTTGTACAGCTGTGTGGTTGTATAGTTGGTTGTACAGCTGTGTGGTTGTATAGTTGGTTGTACAGCTGTGAGGTTGTATAGTTGGTTGTACAGCTGTGTGGTTGTATAGTTGGTTGTACAGCTGTGAGGTTGTATAGTTGGTTGTACAGCTGTGTGGTTGTATAGTTGGTTGTACAGCTGTGTGGTTGTATAGTTGGTTGTACAGCTGTGTGGTTGTATAGTTGGTTGTACAGCTGTGTGGTTGTATAGTTGGTTGTACAGCTGTGTGGTTGTATAGTTGGTTGTACAGCTGTGTGGTTGTATAGTTGGTTGTACAGCTGTGTGGTTGTATAGTTGGTTGTACAGCTGTGTGGTTGTATAGTTGGTTGTACAGCTGTGTGGTTGTATAGTTGGTTGTACAGCTGTGTGGTTGTATAGTTGGTTGTACAGCTGTGTGGTTGTATAGTTGGTTGTACAGCTGTGTGGTTGTATAGTTGGTTGTACAGCTGTGTGGTTGTATAGTTGGTTGTACAGCTGTGTGGTTGTATAGTTGGTTGTACAGCTGTGAGGTTGTATAGTTGGTTGTAATCACATTGAGGCTCGAATAACCAAAAAAAAAAAAAAAATCTATACTTTTCCCTTCAACACTCAGCAGTCATGTTTCTAGATTTATATGAATACTGTATATATGCTTTGAATTCTGTTCACTTTCAGCATCCAAGAGAAGTTATTTCCTATCTTGATTCCAATATCAAATAAATACAACTATATATAATCAATATGAAGACTTTGATTCAGTAATATGAGAAAAAAGTTTGAAAAACTATATTTAAAAACTGAAAGCAGTAATAAAGCTGTATAAAGTAGTACACCTCAGTACAAAAGCAGTATTAAAGCAGTACACCTCAGTACAGAAGCAGTATTAAAGCAGTACACCTCAGTACAGAAGCAGTATTAAAGCAGTACACCTCAGTACAGAAGCAGTATTAAAGCAGTACACCTCAGTACAGAAGCAGTATTAAAGCTGTACAAAGCAGTACAGAAGCAGTATTAAAGCAGTACAAAGCAGTACAGAAGCAGTATTAAAGCAGTATTAAAGCTGTATAAAGCAGTACACCTCAGTACAGAAGCAGTATTAAAGCTGTACAAAGCAGTACAGAAGCAGTTTTAAAGCAGTATTAAAGCTGTACAAAGCAGTACAGAAGCAGTATTAAAGCAGTATTAAAGCTGTATTAAAGCTGTACAAAGCAGTACGATATCTGTTAATCTGTTGTTGTTGTGTAAGAAGGAAAAATGCAGAAGTCGACCGATAAAGATATTCTTAGACAAATTATAAAGTCTAGTAACTCGTTACGTAAAAAATATAAGCAATTCAAAACAGGTAGAGTTAATGCTGAAACTCGACAAGAACAAACTTTTAAGCCAATCACAAGACCTCTTAAAAAATTAGTTAAACTGTATGAACACAGTAAATTCGAGCCTAAAAGAGAAGGAGATGTAGAAAATCATAATCATAGTAAATATGAACCTGAAAAAGAAGAAAACATGGAAACTCAATCTACAGATGATAGTGAAAGTGACGTAGACTTTGAAACTCCAACACCCAAATTCGGACGAAAGCTTAATCTAACTGATACTTTTGAAACACCATTAAAGTCTCCGGATGTAAGAAGCATACGTAAATATGTGACAACTCCTTCAGGTCGGCAAGAACTCATTGAATATATGAACGAGCGAGAATTTGATGAAATACCTACAAAATATTTAAATATATTTGTAAATAATCCGGATTTCATTGATAGTACTTATGGTGTTTATCATGAAAATGAACAATGGAAAATTGGAAACTCGATTTTTACAATCGATGGTAGTCAAATATTAATAAAAGATAAAACCTATGAGGGTACTCCGGGCATATATGAGCTACTATTTATGAAAGTTCCAGATAAGACTCTGTACAATAAAGATGATTTACAGAATTATAGAAATATTCTGCTCGATACTAATGCCTATAGACGTCACTATACCAGCGAAGGACAAATAAATGGAAACCGTAGCTATAAATATACAAAAATTATTAACAAACTTTTAACTCATAGAGGAGGAGATTTAATACAAACATCAATCGAACCCAGCAAAAGACAAATAAATGGAAACCGTGGCTATAAATATACAAAAACTATTAACAAACTTTTAACTCATAGAGGAGGAGATTTAATACAAACATCAATCGAACCAAAACAGTATATTTCTTGGGATGACCCCAATGAATTGGTGGACCGGTTACAATTGCTTGTATCAGCGCTACAGGCGGGAGATATTTATCATATCAACGAGATTGTTGCCATCATTGAAGCATTGAGAAAAGCTGAAGTAATAATATAAATATTAAATTTAGAGGATCTGAAAACTGTTTCATTGTTAAAGAAATAGCTATTCTATATATAATATAACCGATACATATCGTAATTTTCTTATGTTTATTATTTAAAAAAAATATCTTGATAATAAATATGCTTAAAACCATCATTCAGTTTGTTTTTTTCTTGAAATATGCATATTAATCAGAATTTGGTATACAAGTATAACAACACACAAGACTCTTTTTTATTTCTTAACTTATAGTAAAATTTAATAAGGTAAATTGGTATCATATGGGTATAAGTTGGTATCAGGTGTTTGTATGGTTGTTTGGTTGTATTTTATAGTGTTGTAGTTGTTGTTGTTGTAGTTGATATGGTTCTATATATTTATTTTTCAATTTTTAAGCTGTCTGAAAGATTCATTAAATTGTTGTTTATAATTATTTGTTGGTTTATTACGGTAATGAGACTATGATTATTTTCGTCTGTCGTCTTCATGTGATTTTATGTGTCTAGTCTGTTTTGTTCGTCCATCGTTCCAAATAACCATTTTGCTGTACATCGGACTATATTCAATAAAGCACTTTTCTATCTATTTCTATATAATTCCTAAAATATTTTTAATTTTGTTTGTCAATTGTTTTAATTCTGTAATAAGTAAGTTCTTCTGTTCTCCGTTAAAATTAGCTGTATTGGTTGAAAATTCGTTTATTACGTCTAAAATTTCTTTTATGTCAATTATGTGTATGATAATATTTGCTTTGGTCACTATTTCTACTTTGTTAAGTTGTATTTCTGTAAATCCTGTTAGTTCGTGTACGTTAAATAGCCCATTAATCGGGTTTATCAGTATTAGGCATAGGAACATTGTCATGCGAATCTGTAAATTTATGATTTTTTTTTTTTTTTTTTATTCTTTTATTGATTTTTTTTTTAATTTTTTTTTTATTTTTTTTAAATTTTTTTTTATTTTTTTTTTTTTTATTTTTTATTTTTTTTTTTTTTGACATTATGGCAACCCCAATTGATGATGACGTCATGAAACTATAATCGATCACCTTATGGCAACCCTAATTGATGACGTCATGGAACGTCAGTACATCATCACTAACCAACATCCCATACAAAGCTTACCCCTATTGCATAACAGCGTTATATCCATGTAACCATACAAGTGCTTCATCTACCACAAATACAAGTTATTTTCATACAAATCTTAGACCTTGAACTCGTTCATCAAAAAAAAATGATCATATATGTTGGCGAATTGAGGTGAAATTTTCAGACCAATCTCACTCGTAAGCCAAAAAAAATTCCATACACAAAAAATGTAAACAACCTATCATATGAATACTCTAAACCATACACAATTCTAACAATTACTCCTAATCGATGATGACGTCATAAAATAATAAAAATTCCATACAAAAAAAATGTAAACAACATATCATATGAATACTCTAAACAATAAACAATTCGAAAGAATTATTCCTAATCGATGATGACGTCATAAAATAATATCACGCTATTAATAACAATAACAATCTCCATACACACAATCTATCAATTTTCATCATATATGAAACCAAATCCGTAAACATGCTGAGCACAACCTATTTCACAATATAAACAAAGAAAGCATTCTTAAAGTCCAACTAAAAATATAATTGTTTACAATTCGTGTTTATTCCTGTCAATGTAAATATCAATTTCATCATATATGAATCATAATTCGTACAACTCTTATCAATCTTGACATTTCAAAAAAAAAATCAGTTAGGAGAACCAGCATCTATCTATTTCACTTCCAGTTTAGGTCAGTTGGTTGAAAATTTTACATAGGTCCCCACTAACAATAAGTATTGCCGGTCTGGATCCCCACTAATAGGTCTGGATCTCCACTAATAAGTTTCCACCGTTTGACAAAAGATGGCCCCACTAATAAGTATTGCCGGTTTGGATCCCCACTAAGTCAAAGGTCAAGGTCAAAGGTCAAGGTCAAAGGTCAAGGTCAAAGGTCAAAGGTCAAGGTCAAAGGTTAAAGGTCAAAGGTCAAGGTCAAAGGTCAAAGGTCAAAGGTCAAAGGTCAAAGTGAGCCAGAACACCCATATACCCACTACTCATATGCTACCAACTCTTCATTGAGGATTATAATCCAGAACTTGTCAGGCGATGTTTTGCTCTGGTTTTCTTAAAATGTGACCGAACCACTGCCACTTCCGCTTTTGAATTTCAATAGAAATCTTAGTCTATTCAGTACTCTAAAGCTCGTCGCTGATGGGAAATGATAAGAAACTTAGATTCATACTTAAATTTAAAAAAGTGAAGGATAAGCTGTAATACTTTTATAAGATTTGCCGTTATGTTCAGCCAAATGACCCGATTTCTTTGGAGTCACTGACTTCAAATTCGATGTTGTAAATCCAAAATAGCTAGGGTATAGCCTAGTGGGTAGTGTGTTGGTCTTGTAATGCGAAGGTCGTGTGTTCAAATTCCGGTCGACGGTCACCTCAATCTACGAAAATGAAAAATCCGTAGATTGAGGGTTGTGCGAAGGACTACCAACTCTTCCACAATAAGTAATGAAAAATGTTAAGGAACCTGAATATCAGGAGGCCAAGGTCCGATTTGGGCTGTAGCGCCATTGTTGAAGAAATCCAAAATATCGCACGGCAATATCGCAGATAAATATATTAATCAGATTTGGTGTTTTTTTTACGGAATAACTTTTTGTATTATTGGAAACTTCGGCTTTTGTCCATAATGCTTAAACACAGTCATGGGGGTAGGGGGGAGCAAAGGGATTAGGAAGATAGAGGAAGGGGAGTGAGAACGACCGTAACGAGTGGTGAAGTTGGTATATTTTTCAGTTGTACTGGCATTTTGAAAGTCCGAATTCGATGTTAGAAAGTTGTGAATATATTTTTGGGGGAACCCCTGAGAGCACTGCAGCGTTCTAGGACCGATTGTCCGTTTACTGTCCCTTTTTCCTACTGCAACTTGATAGATTTGGCTAATTTAAGTACGCTTGAAGGAACCATGTTGGCTAGTTCTTTGGGTGTAAGGAAACCTTTTCCAAGAAAATTTTGTCTTTTCCTAGGATGTGCTTTGTCGTTTCTGAGTCTTTTCGACAGAGACGTGTTGCAAATCAGCTTACATCACCTTTATTTTTCAAACTTTGCTGCCTGCGCACACACACACACATTGTTGCGACCATGACGACGTCATAAAAAGCAAAAGATCTCAGGCGCAAAATTTCATCGCCTATCACCATCGTATTGTTGTTGTTGTTGTTTGTTTTTTTGTAGAGTAGTGTGGTACTCGATGGGACATCTTCAAGTTATTTCGGTTGTAGAGTAGTGTGGGGTCGATGAGACGATACTGAACAGTGGCCGTTCTTAATTTTGAGAGCTTGATAAAGTGACGAGAAGTTTATATTTTAATTTATTTTTCGATTTAGTTTTTTAATTTATCAAGCTAGCGGTTTCAGATATTGAAAGTATTGCTAGTACATAAATTTGCACGCAAACAAAGTATTAAGTATCTATCGGACAAGTCACTAGCCGCCTGCCACTGGTTTCTGGTCTTTTTGATTTGTCTTACTTAACCATGAAGGGCTGATTTTGTTGATTTACCTTTTTGCTAGGCATGTTTATGCTTATTAAGACATACTGTGCTAGGCCCTGTTCTTATGTGGAGGTCAACTAATTTCTCCATCGTCTTGACGAAGAAGAATGTAAGACTTACAGGGCCTTATAGGGAGTTATGAATAAAGCTGATCACTGAGACGATTCCCTGCCTTTGGTACAAAGACCATCTTGCTTTCTTACAAATTTTTAGGATATATCACTATTTGAAACTTTTTACGATATGAAGCTTTAAAGATCCTTAACATTATTAGCATTAGGATTTCTAACCCATTCTGCTGTAATATGTGGAAAATGTTATCTATTCCGGGTAATTTGAAGGGCTCAAAGGTGTTAATCGCCCATCTGATCTTTCCCGGAGTGAAGATTTAACCAACAATGCTATTGTTGAACGGAGTTTGACGATACGTCATTTCCTCTACTTCTAAGTGTTGTTGTTAATTATTTTGCAGCCTGTGAAATGAGTTGCCAATAACACTTTAAGTGTTTCTATGCTACTTTTAGTTAAGGGTGCATCTGGTATCTCTAGGAGTCCAATATCAATCGCTCACTCTACAAAAAGTTTAATTTCAAATTCTGGAAAAAACTTGATACAGAGCATACAAATTTACGACTCCAAAAAAATAATTGCATTGTATCTATTTCTCTATTTTTAGGGTTTTTTTTCATTTGATTAAATTTTTTTCAATTAAACCTTTTATTTCATTTAGATTAACTTCGCATTTTTCAAACTTTGCATTGCGGAAATTTGTTTAATAGTAATCAAAACAGATTTTGTCTTTTTATACTCTAGATGAAATCTGAGAGTATATTGCCTTACCCTTTTTAACGCTAAGAAATAATGATCGCTCAGAGACGCCAAGGGTGCATAAATATTTGTTGTCGTTCAAAAACCTTGATTCCGAGTGACCTTTTGTCCGCCTGTCTACAACATAACTCTCGAACGCTTTGAGCTATCATGCTGAAGTTTGGTGTGTTATTTTTAGCAAAAAAGAAACTTTAATTTCGTGTACGGGCTACATCCCTCCACTCCTTCTACCCCTTCCATACAAATTTCATGAAATTTTGAAGTTTTAAAACATTGATTTTTCTTGGAAACTATTTAAACTATTGGCTTGATTTTTTTTCAAAGTATAGCGATGTATACTAATCCGATCCCCTTACAGCTTCTACCCTCTCCCATGCAAATACTTAATTTTGAAAAATTCGATTTTTATTGAAACTAGCTAAGCTGAAATGACGAATTTTTGCCACAACCAAATTTTTTTAATAATTCCAATTAGTTTTAAAAAAAATTATCAATTATCTTGCTCCTTCTACCCTCTCCCATACAAATTTCACGAAATTTTAAATTTTAATTAAATTATTTTTCTTCGAAACTGTCAAAGCTATCGACTTGAAGTTTTGTGGAAACTATAATAATAGAAATATCATTGACGGCAAAAAATTTTGTTTTGATCCGTAAACTCCTTCTATCCACTCCCATACAAATGCATAATTTTGTTAAATGCATTAAATCGATTTCCCGTTAAAATTATGAAAAGTACAAACTCAAAATTTAGCCACAATTTATCCCTTAATAAATGCTAAAAAAGTTATGAGTTTCTCTTCACTCCTTCTACCCCCTCCATACAAATATCTATATAATAAATTCAAGAAAAATATTTTTCCTTCAAACATATGAGAGTTATCGACTTTTAAAATGAAACAAAGTATGGTGATAAGGATGTTGATAGGCAGTTTCAAAATTATCTAGAACCCTCCGGCCACCTCCCATACAAATGCTCCAATTAGAGAAAACTATGTCCAATTACTTTGAAAATAATGAAAACTTCAAACTTTAAATTCAGCATGAAACATTTTGCATGGCACTTTCGATGTAATATACAAGACCTACAAACCCTCCCTACTTTTACCACCTCCCATACAAAAGTCACTATTCACTATTCGAAAGAATTTGAGTTGGCATATTTGCCGAGAGTAGAGTATCTATAGAGTATCATATGATCATAATTCTGTTATGTTTTTCATTGTTACTGAATCAACACAAAGCGAATGCTAAGCTGAGGTCCAATGTTTGAGCAACTCCAAGAAACATCCATTCCGTTTATCTCAAAATTAAATACATTGAAACATATCCCTTTATCAATTTCCCATATCTACATCATGAGCATCCTAGATCTCGACTATAAGAGACAGAAACTTGTTAAAGAAAATTCCTAGCGATCAATTATTTTATTGTTAATTAATTTTCCTCATTCACTAAAATCGACGTTAATTTGTCTTCAATTACAAAATCTTGCATTATATAGAATTATCTTTTATACATATACATTTTTGCATAATTTTACCAATATTTACGTTACACCTGAAATGCTTACATTGCGGCTGAGAAGGTGTTAGCTATCATGATTTTAAATCTTTTGAAATTATTAACAAGAGTTTAAAACACATTTATGGCTTATCATGCTGTGAATTAACTTGTTCAGCGTTCTCGAAAAGAGCAGATACAGAGGGTGAACGAAAAAAGTAAGTAAAAAGCCAAGAATCACAGTCATATGGACACATGTGCTTAGTTAAAAGGTTCCAATGTAAACAAAAATAATGCAAGTAAGAAAAATTATTAAGTCCCTGAAACTTTCAGATTGTAGAGCCCAGGCGGCTCAGGCTCGATCCTCACACTTTGCAGCCATAACTGAAACGCATGCGTGCTATGCTCGAATCTGGAGAAAAGTAAGTCTTCTTAGCGTTAATATCTTCGTATATGGCCTGATAAATAGTCGCGACTTAACAAGATGATATCTCAAGATTAAGACGATGGTACAAGGTGTGGAGGAAATTTGTATTTAGTTTCACGGCGCGGAAAAAAAAAAGAAACGTGCCCAGATGAAGGCCCCCCTTGCTCATCTATCCGCTAGTCCTAGCGTGAGCGTGGCACAGCGCGCCCGCTTTTCGTTATTATTGACGCATTTTTATTCACTTTCAAGACCTCGAAAACGGTCGGTCGTGGTGCGCGGCGCGTATGGATATGTTGGATCGCACTCGCCGTTGTGATCATCGATCTCACATGTCTTAGATGTCATAATTCCCGGGATATCTCAATTACCGTAAAGCGTTCTCGCGATCCGCAGGTATAGCCAGGTATGCTACGGAAGGCATTAAACGTGCCTATACGAGGCCGCGTATAGGGGAATTCTACACACACGATCATGTAAATATCACGCTGACTTTATTATAAATTTAAATACAACACGAGGGTATTTTGTTGCACGGGAGAGATAAGTTGGGGATTAATTTATTTAGATGTTTCGGTGTGTACGCCGGCTTACAAGCCATAATGGGGGCTTCGACGGTAATCAGTGCCGTCCAAACACGATGAGGAGAAGATATTTAAGGCGTTCATCTTAGCCGTATTAGACACGGTCAAGATCGCTGTCTCGGGGAGTTGGAGTACATCTCACTCACCAGGCTCTGCCTGCCCCGTCCCCCCTCATCTTTGCTTAAGATGTTTGTAAATCTTTCCTGATTGAGCTCATTAATTTGTTGGAAATTAATGTGTGGAGTTTTCATACCGATGGGATACGTTTTTAATTAGCTTGTTAAGTTTTTTTTTTTTTTATCATTTTTTGTAGATTCTTTTTGAATCGATGATTGAACATATTTGAGATTCTTTTTTTGTTTTGTTTACGAACTGAGATGTTTTAAATAAATAGATTTATTGTATTAAATTAAATTGGATTTGATTGTTTCTTTAAAATTAAAATTAATTAAATGAAAAACATATTTTTGAGGGAGGGTTTGTGGATCTGTGAAACGACTAAAAAATATAGCAGAACTACGATAGCTGGTAAACTCCAATTAAGTTTATCCTCTATACCTCTTTTCCTCTTCTTTGGCGTTTTTGGCTAAATTTTACACTTTTAAAGTTTAAATCTGTACTTTCGGTCAGTCTTACGCGTTTTTATACTCTAAATGAAATCTGACAGTATTATAAGTTTGCCACAAAGTTTGTAGCACTAAGAAATAAGACTAGGAGAAAAAAAATGAATAATACAGAAGTTCATATAATCACTCAAAACCGGATGATCGTCCTTCCGTCCGTATCCTGTCTAGTTTGAGAACACGTTGAGCTAGATTTTATGCACGTCATTTTTGACAAAAAAGTAAGGACGAGTTCGTGAACGGACCAAATCAATCCATCCCTTCTACCCCCTCCCATACAAAATGACACAATTTCGGAATTTGATAACAATCGGACTTTCTCAAAAACTATGAGAGCTATTTATCTAAGATTTGGAAATTATTATTTTTATGATGTTCTCAATCTACGGTATAAAAACATTTTGAATCCCATCACCTCCCATACAAACTGCAATTTCCCATGAAATACTCTAATCCAATTTACTCATTATGTATAAATTGTATCAAGTTGAAATTGTACACCAAAGATTTATTTAGCATTATTAGTAAGACAAAAAATAGACGTTTAGCGTCACTCCTTCTACCCCCTCCCATACAATACGACGCAATTTCACAACTTTACAGAAAGTCAATTTTCTTGAAAAGTATGAATGCTGATGATCCGCCATTTAAAAAATCTCGATTGTGTTATGTTTGTAGTTATTTTTCAAAAAGTCATTAAGAACTCCCCACTCATTCTACCGTCTCCCATGCAAACTGCACAATTTCACTAAATCTAATGTACTAATATTCTCTACTTCTACAATGGCGCTACAGCCCAAATCGGACCTTGGCCTCCTGATATTCAGGCTCCTTAACATTTTTTTATATTACTTATTGTATTCGCACAACCCTCTTTCTACGAATTTTTCATTTTCGTAGATTGAGGGTATATCCAAGCAGGTAATGTGCTGGAATTATATATTGCGTCGACCGGGATTTGAACTCACGACCTTTGTATTACAAGACTAACACGCTACCTACTAGGCTACATCCTAGCTAATATCCTCAGTACCTATTAAATTTTTCAAGCTTAAATATTGTAGGAAACATTTTGATAGCAACTCTAGCATGATCTGACAAAAATTAGTTTAATGTTGTCACCCCTTCTACCACTCCCCATACAAAATTTCTTAAAATCCGAAAATTTCTCTTTCATGGCTTGATTGGGTGAAATTTATAACTCACCATTTTTGACTTTGATGAAAGCAGATATGTTCCTATGATCGAGAAAAAAAAAATATGGAAGATATTTTTATTAAACATGTTTTTTTTCTGCGATAAACGTAAAATAAGAATTTCAAATTTTGGGAGAAAAAATTTATATGCGCGCTATTTTTACAATTTTTTTTTTATTATTTTCGCCTTTTCATTTTATTCTTTTAAAGCCTACCTATATTCTTAGCTACTTTTTCAGTTATAGATTAAGATGAGCACATTTATAGTTCTGAAGTAGCATTTAATATAGCGAATCAAAAAATACCTTATTTTGGGAGTTTAGTTCATTTTATGTTCGTAGTTCAAAAAATACTTTTGATGATGTTCTACTTTTTCTTTGATAAGCACCAACCTACACTTTAAGATAAAGAATAAAAAGGAGGTGTTTATTTTAGTTTTACTTCAGCATTTAATGTTGTGCAGAAAACATTTATAATTCTGCCAACTTCCTTAATATACATATTTTTTTTTAATTTCGCACAAAATAACGCGTTATAATTTGAATTTCTCATTTTTATTTTAGTGTATTAACTACCAAGTACATGCACATGGGTTCGAACGCAAGCACACCGATTGTTCTTAATGGACAAGATGTTGAAGAGGTGCACGATTTTTGTTATCTCGGAAGCATGGACGACGGAGGATATTGAGGCTCGTCTAAATATAGCTCGTCAGGGCTTCGGTATCCTTTCCCCTTTCTGGAGGTTAAGAGAGATCTCCCTTCGCACGAAGCTGCGAGTTTTTGTCACATGTGTCAAATCCGTGTTGTTATATGGTTGTATTACGTGGGAAGTGGCCGTTCGACTTACCAATAAACTACAGACTTTCGTGAACCAATGCCTCCGACGCATTTTAGGAATATTTTGGCCTGAAGTGATCTCCAACGACGAACTTTGGAGTGCAACTGGCCAGTCTAAAGTAGGTATTGAGATTCAAAGGCGGAAGTGGCAGTAGATCGGTCAAACTTTGAGGAAATCAGAGCGAAACAGCGCCAAACAGGCTCTGGATTATAATCCTCCAGGAAGACGTCGGGTTGGACGACCATGTAACACATGGAAGCGAACAGTTCAGCAGGAGGCCAGAGGAATAAACAAGTCCTGGCAACAGCTTAAGACCGATGCTCTGGATCGCGCCTTATGGAAGAGAGTTGTTTCTATGCTCCTATAGGGGGTCTTAACAGGAATTTGATTGATCGATTGAGTATTTACATGATTTCAAGATATAATCGATGCTGGATACTCGAATCCATGTTTTTTTTTATTTTTTTTTCTCTTCGATTGCAATGAAGTCCAAAACTGAAATGATTCCATGACCAAATATAGGAGTATTTATAATTCAATATTCATTACAACCAGAGCCACCTGGCGGCAGTTGGAGACATGAAAATCGCAACTAACTTCACTTCATTGCGAAAGTCGCCATTTCATCTGCAACCACCTAATTTGTATATACGAGGGGAGGTCAAAAATTTCGCGGAATGACAGGGAAGGGGGGTAAAATTAAACAAGTTATTATTTTTCCTTTTCAATATAATCTTCCTTAAGCCTAATACATTTATCACATCTCTCACAAAGTTTATAATTATCCTCCTAAAAAAATTATCAAGTCCTACGTCGACTTCACCTCTTCAGTTCTGTCTTGAGTTTTGGGAACAGATAGTAATCTGAAATGACCAGGTCTGGGCTATAAAGGGGGTTGTTGTTCAATATTCTGTTGCCGCATTTCTGTGGGGCAACCATTGCCACGTGGCTTTTGTGAACAGGTGCGATTTCGTGAAAAAGCAGCACACCTCGAATCCACTTTCCTCTTTCTTTTGATGGCACCCTTTAATTTTTGTAGCAGGATTGTTTAGTATACCCTTGTGATATTTCGCCCATTTACTTTATGGTCGATCATCAAGACCCCTTTGTGTCCCAAAAAATAGTGGCTATGATTTTTTCGGATAATTTTGAGACCTTGAACTTCTTTGGGGTGAAGCATCTTAACGGAGCCACTTTATTAACTCCTGCTTTGATTCAGGCTCATAATGATAAATCCAAGTTTCGTCTCGAGTAACAATCCGAGTCAAAATTGCATCCTTGTTCTCGCTACGGAGATCCAAAAACTCGCGTGAGCACTCTGCTTTTCCTGAACCGCTGAGAGCATTTTCGGTACCTATCTTGCGCTGACTTTAGACATACCGAAATGATCATGGAGGACATTCAAAATGGTTAAATCTGATACTCCAACCATTTTAGCGATTTGATTCTTCTTTAAACGACCATCTTCGAGAACAAGTTTCTCCACTTTTTCGACGATTTTTGAAGAAGTGGCCTCAATTAGCCGGCCTGAGTGTTTATCATCTTCTGTCTCGTCTAAATATACCACTGATAAATCATCGTTTTCCAGGGCAAGAGGCCCTGTAAAGAGATGGCATTTCCTCTAAAATAATATGTGGCGTTTTTCCTTGCTTGGTAAGGAGCTTCATGGCAGAACGAAACTCAATTTTGTCCATAGTTAGCGCTTCTTTTCCGATTGACTTGTTGATTTGGCGATAACTAATATGTTAGTGCTAAGCTAGGGTGTAGCCTAGTGGGTAGTGCGTTTGTCTACAATGCGAAGGTCGTGAGTTCAAATCCCGGTCGACGCAATATAAAATTCCAGCACATTATCTGCTTGGATACACCTTTGTCACCTCAATCTACGAAAATGAAAAATTCGTAGAGAGAGGGTTGTGCGAAGGGCTAACAACTCTTCCACAATTCGTAATGGAAAATGTTAAGGAACCTGAATGTCAGGAGGCTAAGGTCCGATTTGGGCTGTAGCGCCATTGTAGAAGTTAGTATACATTACTGTGGATATGTAAACTGTTTAGTTTAATGGATCTTTGACCACAATGCTTTCTATTATATTATATGTACTCGTATACTAACTACATTCTGAAAAATTTCTTATTTTACGATTCTTACGCGGACAAAGTTGCGGTCGATCGCTAGTTTTAAATTAATTTTCTTAGCCGAATCAACGCTAGGTGAGAATTCTTCATAATGTCTATAGAACCATATCTTGTTCGTTTAACGTGCACGCCGGACACAGAGTCGCTAGCACACGGTTATCTTTAGCAATCGCGGATTGTTTTTGTGACGACAATCATTAATGCCTGCATCCTCCAAGCTTAACGCTAGTCGTTGACCAACGTATCTTGGCAGATGATACCAGTCTATGTTTCTTCGTGTGTTCTACAATCACACTGGTAAGAGCAAGGCCTATCTAAAACCTTTCTCAATCTTTGGATCATGGGATCTGGTTGAAATCGCAACTCCACGCCGAGCACAAGGTTTGCCGTGGCATTCCAAGGACCTGCATACTGTACTAGTACAGCAATACAGGAGATGCTCTCCCGCGATGTAGGTGGTAAACCACAGCCACTACGTGTACCCCGAAGGGGTTTGCCCATACCCCGTCGCATCGATCAAGTCTCAAATCACTCATGCTCTGCATATGATCAATCGATGTTCGATCATACCGTCTGTGCTGCGTAGATTTTGCTCTCCTGTGTTCTACTATGACACCAAGGGGCTTGAATCCATAGTGTCACCTCGAACACACGATTGCTACTTTCTTACGCAATATACCATGTACTACCAAAATACAATATCAGTTTTGCTTAGTTATAGCTTCAATTAGCTTTCGTAAGGTGGCTACGATGGCCGTCCCGGCTATACCGAGCCCCTGCCCTTCACACACTACAGCCAGTCTAATATCCACATTTATACCAGTAACAACATTCGCCCATATACCACATTCAACTACCAACTTCCAAACTTTAACATCTTATCTTCTTTATTATGCTTCAATTTTCGTATCATTTAGTTAGTTACTGGGCCGTGCCGGCTATACCGGACACCTACCTTTCGCCTTCTTCATTTTACTACTATTATCAGCTATTTCTTGATGTTTGGATCTTCTATTCTTTCATTCCTTTATTCATTTACTCATTGAGACCCGATCGATACCACTTGGTACAGGGTTGCCAATACATCCTCCCGTAGTAGCATGTTTCAAGTCCTTGGTGAGGACCTTCGTGAAGCAAGCTTCACTTGAGCCTAGTTCACACGCACTTTGTTACCGATCAAACAGCTCGGGTTCATGGAGCTGCCACGCTCCAAAAGCAGTTACTGGAATCGCCGTAGCTTTGTGGACCAGCACTTACTTCCCTGTGATAGATAGGATTCGGAGCTGACAGACCGTTCAACTTTATCCCCCCCACCTAAATGGGTTGCGGAGGTGACGGTCTGTTCAACTTGATTCCCCCCTATCTGTGTAGGTTTCGGAGCCGATGGTAATATAGTATAATAAATTGGGTTAGATCAATTCAATATACCTACCATTCGACTTACTCTCCCCTACTTGCATCTACTTTCGCTGCTTAGAATACACCGTACAACTACTAGCTTCAGCATTTATACAACAAATAAAAATCTAACTTTTCTTCATTGCTACTTATCCTTAATTCAACATATAAAGCCAGATTAGATCTATCTCAACAGGCTAGGAGGCATAGCACTGATAGTGTTATATCTTCACTCAGTTATTACATCCCGATTTAACCAGATTTCCATACTTTCCTCTGTTCCTCAGTTCATCAGTTCCTCAGCTTAACCGAGTTAGCACATCGGTCCCTCAGTTCTTCGGCCGGTAGGTTTGGACAATGTCCTCCTCTATCAGTGTGGGTTGCGGAACCGGTGTAATATATTGCAATAAGCTCACGTGGCAAATGAACTCAAGGCAACTACACCGACGGATTCCCCCCCTTGGATTGGTTTCGGAGCCGACAGAAAGGTGCCGACTTGGTCTCCCCTATCCATTGTGCCTCAAACGTACCTCCAAGATTTGCTACCGAGCAAAGCCGGCTATACCGGACAACTACCCTTCGCGCCCCTTTTCAGTCGTGTCGAGCCACATTGCTTCAACTTTCGCTATGTAGGTTTCGGAGCCGATGGTAATATAGTATAATAAATTGCATCAGAACAATTCAATATACCTACCATCGACTTGCTCCCCCCTACTTGCATTATCTTTCGCTGCTTATAAAACATCATACAACTACTCGCTTCAGTATTTACCTATACAACAAATAAAGATCTAACTTTTCTTCATTGCTACTTATCCTTAATTCAACATATAAAACCAGATGAGATTTAACTCAATAGGCTAGGAGGCATAACACTGATAGTGTTATATCTTCACTCAGTTATTACATCCTGATTTAACCAGATTTCCATACTTTCCTCTGTTCCTCAGTTCATCAGTTCCTCAGCCTAACCTAAGTCACCACCTCGGTTCCTCAGTTCCTCAGTTCTTCGGCCGGTAGGTTTGGACAATGTCCTCCTTTACCAAGGTGGGTTGCGGAGCCGGTGTAATATATTGCAATAAGTTCATGTGGCAAATGAACTCAAGGCAACTACCCCGACGGATTCCCCCCATGGATAGGTTTCGGAGCCGACAGCAAGGTGCCGACTAGGTCCCCCGTATCCATTGTACCTCAACCGTACCTCCAAGGTTTGCTACCGAGCAAAGCCGGCTATACCGGACAACTACTCTTCGCGCCCCTTTTCAGTCGTGTCGAGCCACATTGCTTCAACTTTCGCTACTGACGGATCGCTCCGTAACTACTTATATCCGCTATATTATATACCTAGTCCTGCCATAAGTTCTGTCACATAATTTCTCACATTGGCAACAACTTTATTTTATGAGTGACATTTCAATATCGGCCAGTTTTATAAACGTCATAATGTTGTTGACAGTTGATGGTCATTTAAAGTGTGTTCGTTAACGTGTGAAGATGGAATGGGGTGTAATAGAAAACCGAACTGCAGTGATTGCACTACATAAGTGTGGAAAATCCGCGAGTGAAATTTTCAAGTTGTTGTGCCCGTTAAAAATAACGCAAAGATTTGTGTACCGTGCGATCCAGAGATATAACGCGATCCAGACTATTGAAGATCGACCTCGTTCTGGACGTCCGCGTGATGTACGTTCTTCTGCTGCCATCAAAGCGGTCGAGAGTCGAATTCGTCGAAATCCGCTTCGTAAACAACGAATCATGGCTCGAGAGATGAACATCTCCACCCGAAGTATGTCTCGCATCATAAAATCTGACCTCGGGATGAGTGCCTTTCGACGATCAACGGGACATTTGCTGACTGAGCAGTTGAAGCAAATTAGGAGCACCAGATCGAAAGAGCTCCTTCGGCGGTACGGCAACAACAAACATCGAGAAATTTTATTTACCGATGAAAAAATTTTTACGGTGGAGGAACATTTCAACCGCCAAAATGATAAGGTGTATGCCCACAGCTCCATAGAAGCCCGAGAAGTTGCCACTAGGGTACAGCGAGGACATCATCCAGCATCAGTCATGGTATGGTGGGGTGTCAGCTACGAAGGGGTCACCGAGCTTCATTTTTGCGAAAAAGGCGTAAAAACTGCAGCGAAAAATTATCAAACGGACATCCTGGAGGAATGTGTGAAGCCGCTGAACTCTACGCTATTCAACAATCGACATTGGGTTTTCCAGCAAGATTCTGCGCCAGCCCACAAAGCTCGAACCACACAAGCGTGGTTGGAAACCAATATTCCACAGTTTATAAGGGCGACGGAATGGCCTTCTGGGAGCCCAGATTTGAATCCCCTGGACTACAAACTGTGGGCGGAGTTAGAGTCCATGGTGTGCACGAGACGACACCCAAATATCGAGAGCCTTAAGCGATCTTTGACAGAAGCAGTAGCTAATTTTCCGCTAGAAACAGTGCGTACTGCTATCGATGACTGGCCCAACAGATTAAAGAGCTGTGTTAAGGCTAAAGGCGGCCACTTTGAATAATTTGTTGCTTATTTTACTTCCATTAGTATGCCAAAATAAAATATATTTTCCTTTGTCAAAAACTCTTTTTCATTTATACAAAAATTGCCCATATACGTGTGACAGAACTTATGGCACGACTAGGTACATCTATCAGGCATCATATGAGCAACAATTTCGTCGTCTAGTCCACCATGTCATATATTCTGGGGCCTTCCCCTGTGACTCTATCGAATCTATTCAACTCCATTAAATGCTTCACATCATAAACCATCTTTCGTACATCAATATTCATCTTTCGGGCATCATTTTATACAGCAGGTTCAGACATTGTCTTCCCCCGTCCAGGATGGGTTGCGGAGTCGGTGTAATATATTGCAATAAGTTCACGTGACAAATGAACTCAAGGCAACTACACCGACGGATTCCCCCCCCCATCTGTAGACCTCTTAGCGCTATCCAGCTTGCACCGCGAGGAGGTGGGTCTACTTCGCAAACCTCATAATGTCTATAGTAAGATTATCTTACTAAGACAATTTTGGAAGTTTTTATGTACATATATTTATTTATCTTTCCACTTGATGTACATTATATTAGAATTAGCCACTGACTAAGTTCCGGAATGGACTTGATTCGAAATTATGATTCATCGTGTACAGATTCTTAAGAACTAATAGAAAAAGGCTTTTGCAAGATGTCTTTATGACTGCTAAGTACTCGTAAATATCTTATAGCGAAGGCTTATGCACCTTTCGCGTAGGCTTACGGAGGAGAGCCTGATTTAAATTCATACATGCGGCCACTTAAACTAAACAACTGTGAAACCATTTGTTTATTAGCATACGTGAGCGAAATGCCAGCTATAGCTGGTCGCGCTCGCAGCTCGAGTTCGTCCAATTTCGACAGGGGCCCATTAACAGGTAGTTTGTGTGTGATTGAACAAAACGTTTTTACAGCTTCTAATTAATTGTCCGGCAGGATACTAAAATATTTATGTTCCTTAGCACTAAAACTAAAAGTCGTATTTGCTCGTAAAATTCTCGTTCGGCATTGCGCGTTATGGGTTACGGCTTCAGCTCGAGCGACGAGCAACAGCCTTCAACGTTTAACAGGAACAATTCCATCATGGTAATTATTTTTTACCAGAAATTCATCAACTCTGGCGAAGAGACAACACCTGAATTTCAAGTAATTTATTCGGAAAAGAAATGTTGGTATGTTGGGCAATTCGAGCGGGTCGAACAATACCTGAGCACACGAGAGGGCAAGGTGAATGGGAGCCGAGGAATAATAATAATAATAATAATAAATATAGTTTGGCTCGATAATAGTGCATATAGTGTGCTCGTTTACAGCACTGCGCTAATCGGACAAGTCCCATCGAAATTGGGTGTGCAGCGAATTAAGTGCGGCTAATTTGCTGTTCGCGGTGAGTTATTAATTGCCCACAGTCTCTCGATTCACTGGAAAGTCTTTTAATTGATTGCCATTATGCGGTCGGCCCGATTGTGCCCAGAATAATAAATACAATCAGCATTTATGCTTTCAACCAACTTTCAAGTATGGAGAAAAGGTTGTGCAAACGTGGATTTCTTAGCGCTTTCCGATGGTTCGCAATTCGCACAGTCGTTTGATATGAAACATTATGTCACTGCTATTAAAGGATGGGGTTCATAATATGCATATCGTTGTGAATAGCTACTAGTGGCGTTTAGTTTGTTGAATATGGATGGTTGCACCTCGAACATACACGAAAGATGATTCATTGCGGCTGAGTTATGAATTTAATTAAAAATAATAAAATATTTTTGCATTTCATTGTCGTTAGAATTAATGAAACACACAACCTGGTATTGAAAACCCGACACTTCAATTTGTCGCGACATCTCGCACCCCTTAAATTTAAAACGAAGATTAAGAGTCTTATTAGGACTTATATTATAGCAATTACAACGTTTCGGAACCATAACTTGTAAAACTTAGGAGGCATCGATGTTATTAAAAGTTGATGCTGGTGACCCTTATATGTCTCCTTCTGAAGTTTTATAGGAGTTACATAGACATTCCCGCGCAATCTTATATGACCAATATTTTATAAAAACAGTCATTACGATGACAATTCAGTCATTCTCGTAAAGGTGAAATCTTATGGAAGGAGCAGTTGCAAGATTTTTGCTATCTTGGAAGCATTTTAAGCATGGATTGCGGAGCCGAAAAGGATATTGAGGTTCATATAAAAACATAACAGAATAATGATTGGGCCCACTCATATGATAATCTAGATGAAATGAGAAAGAGCTCAATGTACCGGAAAATATGTCATCTCGAATTCTTTCGAATAGTGAATAGTGAATTTTGTAAGGGAGGGGGTAGATACAGAGGGAGGAGGTTTGTAATTTTTAAACTCTAGATGAAATCTGAGAGTATTATAAGTTTGTCACAAAGTTTGTATTGCTAAAAAATAAGACTCCGAGAAGAAAAAGAATAATACAGATCTTCATATTATCACTCAAAAATCTCAAAACCGGATGTCCGTCCGTCCGTGTCCTCTCTAGCTTGAGAACGCATTGATCTGGAAAGTTCAAATTTTGTACACGACGTTTTTGACAAACAAGGTAAGAACAAGTTCGTGAACGAGTCAAATCGCTCCACTCCTTCTACCTCGCTACCACAATTACGCAATTTGTCAATGAACAGCTTTTATCGAAAGGTATAAATGCTATTGATCTATAATTTGGAATTTAATACTTTTGTGAGAGCTCCATTCTACAGTATAAGAATTATTTGTGTCCTCCCCTTCCTTCCACCACCTCCCATACAAACTGCACTTTTTCATGAAATACTTTAAACCAATTTACTCAGTGCGTATACAATTTATCGATTTGAAATTATGCACTAAATATTTGTTTAGAATTATTGGTAGAACAAAAAAAAAATTAGACGATTAGTTTTACCTCTTTTACCCCCTCCCATACAAAATGACACAATTTCGCAATTCGACAATAAATGGATTTTTTTAAAACGCATGAAAGCTATTGATCTGAAATTTGGAACATATTACTTTTACAATAATTCCAATCTCCTGTATAAAAATTATTTGAGTCCTCTTCTTCCTTCCACCACCTCCCATACAAACTGTACTCTTTTTTTATGAAATACTCTAAACTAATTTACTTAGTACGTATGAAATTTATTGAGCTGAAATTATGCACTAAATATTTATTTAGAATTATTAGTAAGACCAAAAAAAAAAATTAAGCGATTAGCTTCACTCCTTTTACCCCCTCCTCATACAGTTTGACACAATACAACAACTTTAAAAAAAGTAGATTTTTCTGAAAAGTGTGAATGCTACTGATCTGCAATTTAAAATATGTCAATTGAATGATGTTTACAGTTATTTCTGAAAAGTCATTAATAACTTCACACTCCTTCTCCACCTCCCATACAAACTGCACAATTTCACGAAATCCAATACACTAATTTTCGCAGTACCTATTGAATTTTTGAATCCTAATCGTCCTATAATGTTTATATATGATTACGAACGTAGCTTGCAACATGTTTCATGCTGAATTTTCAATTTATAGTTTTCAATATTTTTAAAAAAATTGGACATAGTTTTTCTGTAATTGGGGTATTTGTATGGGAGAGGGCATAGGAAGTCGAGGGACCTGTAAACTAGTTATCAACATCCTTATCACCTTGCTTTGTTTTAATTTTAAAGCCGATAGTTTTCTTATTTTCGAAGGAGAAATGCTTTTCTTGAATTTATAATACAGATTTTTGTATGGGAGGGAGTAGAAGGAGTGAAGCGAAGCTGATAAATTTTTTAGCATTTATTGCAAATATTAATTGACAAATTCTGGCAAAATTTTAAGCTTTTACTTCTCCATTTTTAATGGAAATCGATATAATGTACTTACCAAAATTATGCATTTGTATGGGAGGGGTAGAAGGAGTATACGGATCAAAACGGAATTGATATTTCTATTATTAAACTTTCATCGAAACTTCAAGTCGATTCAAAGTTATCGAAGAAAAATAATTTATTTGAAATTTCAAAATTTCGTGAAAGTTTGGAGGTGGTAGAAGAAGTAGAGTGAAACTGACAGTTTTTTTAAAACTGAGTGCTAATATAATAAAATGAATTCTTGCGAAAATGCGTCTTTTCAGCTTTCAATGAAAATGGAAAAATGAATGAGTGAGGGGGTCGGTTCAATATTTTATAATGTTAATGATATACCCAGTCCTGCCATAAATATTGATACAACTGCAAACGCGACTTTTCTTCTTTTTCTTCAATGGCGCTATAGCCCAAATCGGGCCTTGGCCTCCTGACTTTTAGGTTCCTTAACGTTTTCATTATTTATTGCGGAAGAGTTGTTAGCTCTTCGCACAACCCTCTATCTACGAATTTTTCATTTTCGTAGATTGAGGTAACCAAGGTATACCCAAGCAGGCAGTGTGCTGGAATTATGCGTCGACCGGGATTTGAACTCACGACCTTCGCATTGTAAACCAAACGCGCTACCTACTAGACTACACCCACGCGACTTTTACGGCTGATAACCTAAAGGCAGCTAATTGTTATGTTGCAAGTTTTGACAGTTGATATGTGCTCTACAAATGCGCCAAACCATTTCAGTACATCTTAAGTCGCCATGATGGAATGGTCCGACAAAGAGAACCGTATTGCTGTTATTGCTCTTCATGAGTGTGGAATAGAAGGAGCTCGTACTTTTGATTTATTAAAACCATTGAATATCACGCGTGTTTTTGTTTTTCATACTGTTGAGTTGTTTGATGATGGAATTGTAAACGCACGGCTCGTATGCCACAGGCCATCTATGCTGTGAAGTCGCGAATCAATCGAAACCTGCCTGCAGACAAAAAATCATGGCTCGTGAAATAGATATAGCGCCGAGCACCATTAGCCGCATCGTTAAACAAGACTTAGGGCTTTCAAACGACAAACAGGAGAGCGCCTTACCATTGAATTAAGAAAAAATCGAAAAAAAAATCAAGACACTAGTTATCGCTGTACGATAATGAGAATTACAAAAAAATCCTGTTTACTGACGAAAAAATCTTTACCGTGAAGGAAACTTTTAATAATAGGAATGATAGGGTGTATGTACGATCCTCCGAGGAAGCCAGGGTACTGATGCCAAGGATTGAACGAGGTCATTATCCCGCATCAGTTATGGTTTGTTGGGGAGTATCCTATGACGACGTCACTTTCTTACATTTTTGTGAAAAGGGTGTTAAAACAGCAGCAAAAAACTATCAGCGAGATATTTTAAGGGATGTAGTCGAGCCCTTGAATCAAACCATGTTCCAAAACAAACCATGGATATTCCAGCAAGACTCTGCGCCTGCTCACAAGCCAAGACAACTCAACAGCGGCTTGCAAATCATGTACCTGAATTTATTAGTACTGAATATTGGCCTACTGAGCCTCAATCTACGAAAATGAAAAATTCGAAGATAGAGGGTTGTGCGAAGGTCTATCAACCCTTCCACAATAAATAATGAAAATTGTTATGGAGCCTGAAGGTCAGGGCCCGATTTGGGCTGTTGTGCCATTGAAGAAGAAGGAGTGGAAGGATGTTGCCCGTTCACGAACTTAAAGTTTCTTTTTTTTGCTAAAAATGACACAAAACAAATTTCAGCACGATAGCTCAAAGCATTTGAGAGTTATGTTGTTGACAGATGGACAAACAGACAGACAGATGGTAGCAAGGCCAACGACAGATGGACAATTCTATTTATTTATTTAATTTAAAAAAATTTAAAAATTTAATTTAAATGCCCCCCGCAAGGGGGTAGTTGTAGTATGAGGTTTTACCAATTCCTGCAACTATCTTTGGAGACTAGCGACTCCACTGACCTGAGCTAGCTATCCCCCTGTGGGATGGGGGCTGTAGAATTCACCCACAGCTGATGCTCAGGATCGCGCCTTGTGGAAGAGAGCTGTTTCTGTCCTATGCCCCTATAGGGGGTCTTAACAGGAAATTGATTGATTGATGCACTTGCCCTGGTCTCTCTAGAAGACGGAGACATCACCTAGACGAACACTTCTTCGATAGCCTTGGTAATCTGCAAATGCGGAAGCCAGGAGCCTTCAACGCTTCATAGAAAGCTCCGATTGGTTCACCAAGTAGGAGTCTCTTCTGAGATCCTGAGGCATCACAATGGACAGCCATCCAGCCACATACCTACCTTCCTATTATCATTATCTTTAAATGATACGAGAATCTTTTAGCTTTGAATTGTAAACCCTGCCACTGATTTATAGCTCTTCCATAAAATTTACGGTTGCTTTTAATATTCAATAGCTAACTATTCCCACTTTCCGGGAGCTGTGAGTCTTGTATATTATAAAAATTTACATTTCAAAATGACCTCACTAGAACATAAGGAAATTATAATTCGTTATAATGCCCGTAAAATAAAGCAATTAAATCCATCTCTAATTTTCTCAAACAATTTTCCACACAATTGCATTCCACTGTCGATGCGTTAATCCATAACATTAGTTTCACTTGAATCCTAGTTTTCTTTTTATATAAGTATGTCATAATGTTTGGTCTCAAAAATCCACTTAGCAAGCAGTAAAGAACACATGTCCTACTTACCACACTCTTTAGAAACACTTGAGAGAAGAACTGTGTCGAACCGCGTCCATCGTCCGAGCGTTTCATTACGTAACAGAGGTCTCTATCAAACTCATTTCTAATCCTAAAGTAGTAAATTATTTTACAGCTCTTAGGACATTTAAGATTATTGCGCTTAGGGATTATTTTTCCTTACGGAACTTTCTCTCTTTCACTCTTATCAACTCATGCATATCAAGTTTATGGGAACGTTACAATTAAATAATATTAACTTTAACCGCAAAATGAACCGAGTCCACTGTCGTTAAAACGAGGGCGGATAAGGGACTAATTTATGGCTTTGAGCACATTTTAAAGTCATGCTTAGTAACAGTTCAGTAATAGGTTGCTGAATTTAGACGAGTACAATGATGATTGGAGAATTATTTTATGTATACCCTATTACATATTTTTACTTAAGGCACCCTATCATAATTTAGACATTAAATGAAGGATTTCATTTATTCAAGTTATGATAACGAGGTTTTCTTTTCTTTTCCCATGAGTCTCAAGGGATACGATTTGATTAAGTTTTGATGGTTTATAAAAATAATAAAGGGGCCTTTGTATTTACATATGTGTATTGATATTTTGATTAAAAAACATTAAGCCAGATTTTTTTTCTAATCTTCTTGCTGTGATTGGGTCGAACTAACTAATGAAATGAGTTATTTGCTTATGCATACACTGTTCAGAGGTTGATCGTCAAAGTCCGTTCTACTTTATATTATTAGAAATTAGGGATGGCAAAATCTTGTCTTTTCCAATCGCAGAGATCCACTGCGATTGCTCTTTTTTAATATCAGTGAAAAAGATCAGCTCTTCTAATAACAGTGATTTGTTCACCTCTACATATTCTCTATGCTAGTGCGTAAGGATGGCAAAAACTGCTATTGAAGTGAAAAATATTTTCGAAAAGAGCTGCTATTCCATTTTTTTTTAATTTAGCAATGATTCAAAAATAAAGTAAAGGAAAGAGTACAGAAAACTAAAATGAAATCAAATCCGAAAAATTCAAAGTAGTTATTTACATGTTGGTTAAAATAGCACAACTCAATAACAGCAATTTTCTGCGATCGAGAGCGATCGAGTCAGGATGGCAAAAATGTCAATCGCATCGCATGTACACAAACCAAATAAAAAAAATACTCGGTCGTAGAAAACCGAACCAAAAGGGTCTATTGCTTTCTTTTTTTCACACGATATTACTCACACAAGCAATTTAATCAATGAAGAACGTAAAGGCCTTATCGGCACAGTGGACTACAACATCAACAAGAAAATTGGCGAAACTTGCAATAGCCGCAACTCACATGTCGCACCTCACCCCGATGAAATCGCAACTCACAACAAAGCTCGCCACACAAATCGCTGCTTAGTCAGGAAAGCGCACCTTATTGACCACTTCGCACATCCCACCTCAGCGATCAGATCAAAGCTCGCTAAACAAATCGCAGTCGCACTTCACCTAAGGACCTGCTCATCTATTGATTCATTATTATACATCAGTGTATAGCAATAGCACTGAGCACGAGCAGTGTGTAGATATCACCCAAGACTATCAAATAGGCTTGGATTATCTTTATGATTGATAGTCTTTGATATCACTGAGCTGACCAGTGAACAGTTTGAAGATATCACTGAGCGCGGACAGTGAACAGATGCAAAGAAAGACGATAGAACATAACAGATGTTACAAGCGGCAATCGAGCAACAAAACAGCTTCCATATGAACGACGTTCATATGAAAGCTCTTTCGTTGCTCGATCGGTGAGCTTAGAGCTGATTGATGCTCTAGGAACAGGTCGGTCGGTGATGTGGTACTTCGATTTATTTAGTGAGCATAGATCTGATCGGTGAGGTGGGATGTGCGAAGTGGTCAATAAGGTGCGCTTTCGTGGGTAAGCGGCGATTTGCTTGGCGAGCTTTGTTCTGTGCGATGCGCGATTAATATGCGAGCATGAAAAAAACTCTGGGATTTGTAGCGATGATCATTGCGGCACTTTTATTGGCGATTTCAATCGCAATATGCGATTGCTATTTTAAAAGTGCAGTGAAAAAATCGCAAGTATGTAAAATAGCATACTGTTACAGATCTGGCAACCACGCCATTCGATCTCTCTCGAATAGACAAGAATTATGTAGAACAGTATCCCCCAATATGTAAAAAGCCATAAATAAAGATCTAAAGCTTTCCAGTATAGTTGAGACATACACCCGACGACATACACGACGGAAGCTTCGAGAATAGTCATGAATGGGGAAAAAAATGTATAAAAGCACGAAGCTTTCAGTAGGGAACCAGTCAGTTATTCAGCGACATTTATGGAAGACGCGAACCGGTGCAGGAAAGCGATAGAACAGTACGCGGCGGTAGTGCCATATAGTGTGAATTAAGTTAAAGTGCGAAGAAATAAATTATCACTTATTTTTAAACGAATTGTGTTTTATTTGAAATCCCGGCGAACCCCTAGCTTGCCACCATACAATCTCTATTAGAGATGATTATTCTAGCCCCACTATCGATTTGGTAGTTGTCTTAGATATATTTGTAGCACTAGCAGCTCAGTGCCAATTGAAGTAAATTTGCCCTCCGGATAATTTTAATGCTAGTGCGCCCTTTCAAAAGCTCTTTTAGCCGAAAACCCATTTAGTGATATTTTGCCTGACCTCATCAAACTGTGTTGTGATTCATTCGTTGCTAATCGCAACTCAAAATTTTGACCTCCATTTGTATACAACCGTACAGTAATAGGGACTTTATTAAGAGAGAGAGAGAATTCGACAGAATTGTGTGACTTTTGCGATTAAATTTGAAGCATTTTATTGTCAGAAATTTTTTGACAGTTTTGCAGAGTTATAACGGAAGTATCTATATTTACACTCCGTTTCATATTTATAACCCACGTAGAAATTTTGGGTTATTTCCACTCGGAAAATTATTATGCTTTTGTATTTGATTGCTAAATGTAGAATGCCTGGAGCTGAAATCATTTGTAGGTAAATTATTGCAAGGATTCGTTATTTTTGCAACAGTTCCAGCTATTATACGTTTTTTGCTCGTTTCATATATATAGCCCAGTTGAAGTATTCAACAAAATAAAGTGTTTATTTCATAAAAATTTTAAATAAAAAATGTTATACAAAAACTTAATAATCAATATTGCCTTCTTTGGATTTTATGAACTCAAAATTCTTTTTTTCATCGATTGGATTAATTTATTTAACATTGCAGGGTCAAGTTTTTACCATTCATCAAGGATTGCAGGTTTCAATTCCGCCAGTGATTCATACTGGCGATTTTGAGCATATACCCGTCTGACAAGAACTCCTCAAATGTTATCAATGGGATTCAGATCGGGAGAACATGCCGGCCAGTTTATCACCCTAATGGAATTTGTCTCCATCCAACCCATTGTTTCACTACTTCTACTTGCGATGGCGCTACAGCCCGAATTGGACTTTGGCCTCCTGCCCATTGTTTCACGACTGGTATGAATTCTGGCATTATCTTGTTGGAAAATTCAGTTTTTTTTGGTATGTTCTGCCAGAAATAGCAGTAAACTGTTTTCGAGTACTTGGATGTAATCTCTACTGTCCATCCGCGATGAAATAAATTGTGTGTCCAAATGCCTTGCTGCAGAAAATGTTCCCCGCAATATCACAGAACCACCACCAAAAGTCCTCTTCGAGAAATAGAGAGGTTCCTTCCTCAGATCGCGCCAGTAAGTCCGTCGGGTCCATCTAAGTTCCATTTCTTTTCATCAGAAAATATCACCCAAAAACGAAATCTTGAGCTTAAACAATAAAGAAGTACGAAAGCCAGTATGTCTTACAGAAGATCAATCTGTAGCCATGTGGTTTTCTGAGAATTCCATTCGAGCTTTCTTATGGCGATCTAATAGTCGTGAAGCACTTTTCATTTTAGCTCTGGAAATGTTAGGATTACGTTGAATCGTTCTCCAAACCGTTGTTTCCGACACCTTTGTTGGGACAAGAGCTGCAAATTTATTGCAACGTAGTATTGAATTGCTGCCCGTACAATTTTCCTCTCTCCCCGCGGAGACATTTTTCTTTTTCTTCCCTTTCGCATCGTTTTCCCATATAATTCCGGATCTTTCAAAAAGTTCCGAATTACACGGCGACTACGAGCAACTTTTCTCGAAATTTCCCTTATGTTCTAACCATCATCTTTCTACGCTAAAATTTCACCCTTTTCGACATCATTTAAAGACACCGCGCGGCATTTTAAATAATAAGATTATGACGAAACATTTTTGTGAACAACAACTAAACTGATTCCCCGCAAGGGGGTAGTTGTAGTATGAGGTTTTACCAATTCCTGCAACTATCTTTGGAGTTAGCGACTCCACGGACCTGAGCTAACTATCCCCCTCTGGGATGGGGGCTGTAGAATTCACCCACAGCCAGTCCTGCTTGCCCTAAAAATGGCAAATGGACACTCACTAGATCATGAGCTTATCACCCGTGATCTTAAGACCTAAATGATACGAGAAACGGATACATCGCCTCGGATACGGACTGATCCTACGGTAACGACTTTTGGCATTCGAAAACGGACTATGATTGGCTTCTGGAACGTTCGAACATTGAATGACGGGGGAAGAGCTGGGGTTACTCGGTCCTTGCACCGCCAATCAGTGATCGACCGTGAAATGGAGCACTATAACATCCAAATCTTGGGTTTGAGCGAGGTCAGGTGGACAGGATCAGGAGAAGAACGAACCCCTAGCGGAAACACTATTCTGTACATTGGCCCTGAAAGTGAAGCCAGAAATGGCGTGGCGTTCGTCCTTACGCCGAGAGCGAGAAACAGTCTCATTAGCTGGGAACCAATCTCGGATAGGATTATCGTCGTCAGGCTCAGGACCAGTGTCAGAAACGTCACAATTCTGCAGTGCTACGCACCAACTAATACCGCAACATCTGGTGACAAAGAGGAGTTTTATAGCCAACTGAGTGCCACCTTCGAACGTGTTCCAAGAGGTGATATTATTATCATCTCGGGAGATATGGACGCCCAGGTTGGATCAGACAACACTGGACTAGAACACGTCATGGGGAGGCATGGTGACCCTTGGGTTGACGCGTCACGACCTTGGATTAAGAGACCCGAAAACGGCGAATTATTTGTGGAGTTCTGTAGTACTCGGCAAATGGTCATCGGAGGGACCCTTTTTCCACACAAGAGTCATCATAAAACATCTTGGGTTTCCCCTGATGGTGTTACTCAGAACCAGATCGACCATTTGGCTATAAGTCGCCGATGGAGAAGATGTCTCCTCGATGTGCGAGCGAAACGTGGAGCTGACGTGGGGAGCGATCACCACTTGATGGCTGCCTGCTTGAGATTGTATACAGCAGCTATCCGACGACCACAAATTCTTCAAATGAAGCGCAGGCTTAATGTGGATAAACTCAGAGATCCCAACAAAAAACGCGAATACACCACCATTCTACGCGAAAAGTCATCCACATTGGGTGAACATGAAATGCGCACACTGGACGCCAATTGGGAGGCAACCAGAAACACTTTTCTAACTAGTGCTGAAGAATCTGTGGGATATGCGCAAAGCGGTGAGAAACCCTGAATGTCGCAAGACACATGGGTCAAGGTTGGCAATCGGAAAAAAGCCAAATTGGCAATCATCTCTCAACCCGATGTCAACCAACGAACGCCCGACTTGAGGCAGAACTACCGCGATGCTCATATACAGCTTAAAAAGGCTGTTAGACGCGACAAGAGAAAGGCCATTGAAGATGTGGCAAACAAGGCAGAATCTGCGGCTTACCTTGGGGATATGGGTTCACTTTTCAAAATCATGAAACAGTTGACGAACAGGAATTTCACCGCCAACCACCTGGTGAGAGATGTCAACGGAACTCTCCTTAATATGAGTGAACACCAGTTGCGACGATGGAAGGAATACTTCTCTGATATTTTAAACATCTTGTCAGATGAAGATATTCCGGAAACAGAACAACTTCCAAACATCCAACCGCAACAATCCTCTATTAGGGACGATCCCCCAGATAAGGAAGAGATAGTTTCCGCCATTCGGTCAATGGCGGGAAGGAAAGCTCCAGGTATAGAACTCCTCAAAGCGGACCCGGAAATAACAGCCGATATACTCCTCCCACTCTTCACTAAGGCGTGGAATGATGGAAGATATCCGACTGAATGGAAGGAGGGCGTCATTGTGAAAATTCCGAAGAAGGGCGACCTTCGGGATTGTGGCAATTGGCGTGGTATATGTCTACTTACTGCCGTATCAAAAATTATGGCTAAGGTAATTCTCAATAGGATTAGTGATGTCGTCGAGAGCACTCTCGAAGTTTATCAGGCTGGATTCCGTAAAGGGTCGTCTTGTACCGACCACACAAATACCCTACGGATAATATTAGAGCAGTCAACCGAAATGGGTTCGCCACTACATCTCATGTTTGTAGACTTCGAGAAGGCTTTCGACAGCGTTAAGCGGGATTACATATGGAGTGCTTTGCGTAGGAGAGGTATTCCAGATAAGGTCATAGCTATGATTAAAGAATCCTACGAAGATGCAAGGTGTCGCGTCTTGCATAGAGGAGAGCTATCCGAGAGCTTTCCTGTGCGAACGGGTGTCAGACAAGGCTGCATATTATCACCAGCCCTGTTTCTGGTGGTAATAAATGACATCTTGAAAGCTGCACTGGAAGGTGGGGAAGGTAAAGGTCTTCAATGGAGACTATTTAACATCTTAAGTCACCTTGATTATGCTGATGACGTGTGTTTGCTTGCACATACCCGTTCGGACTTAGAGTCAAATGTTCGCTCGTTGCATTCTAAATGCAAAGAGGCGGGACTGAAAATAAATGTGCGTAAAACCAAGTACATGCACATGGGTTCGAACGCAAGCACACCGATTGTTCTTAATGGACAGGATGTGGAAGAGGTGCAAGATTTTTGCTATCTCGGAAGCATTGTCAGCATGGACGGCGGAGCCGAAAAGGATGTTGAGGCTCGGCTAAATAAAGCTCGTCAGGCCTTCGGTATCCTTTCCCCTTTCTGGAGGTTAAGAGAGATCTCCCTTTGCACGAAGCTGCGAGTTTTTGACGCATGCGTCAAATCCGTGTTGTTATATGGTTGTACTACGTGGAAAGTGACCGTTCGACTTACCAAGAAACTACAGACTTTCGTAAACCAATGCCTCCGACGCATTTTAGGAATATTCTGGCCAGAAGTAATCTCCAACGACGAACTTTGGAGTACAACTCGCCAGACTAAAATAGGTATTGAGATTCAACGGCGAAAGTGGCAGTGGATCGGTCATACTTTGAGGAAACCAGAGCGAAACATCGCAAAACAGGCTCTGGATTATAACCCTCAAGGAAGACGTCGGGTTGGTCGACCATGTAACACATGGAAGCGAGCAGTTGAGCAGGAGGCCAGAGGAATAAACAAGTCCTGGCAACAGCTTAAAGCCGATGCTCAGGATCGCGCCTTGTGGAAGAGAGTTGTTTCTGTCCTATGCCCCTATAGGGGGTCTTAACAGGAATGTGAACTAAACTGATTCAGTGTGTCGATTTCTAATTGCACTAATCACCATGTGAGCTATAAATATAATATAAAACGCACAAAAATGACGAATTTGCAAGAACTGCAGCAAAACGAACAGTAATGAGAAATGATTTACAGAAAAATAATTGCACAGAGTTTCTCAATCTTTCCTTGTATTTAATTTGGGGCAAAATTATTTTAAGGCGAAAATAATTTCAAATTCGTAGGTGGGTTATAAATATGAAACGGAGTGTATACCCGAGACATGTTTACTGCAAATTTCTGTGACAAAAACAAAATATACATTGAAAGAAAAGATTTCCGGATTTTACACTGTTATGCTTTATTATTCGTGACGTTTCGGTCTCTGCTGAGACCTTTATCAAACCGAAATCTTTTCTTTCATTTCAAAATGCACTGTGAAAACATTCACCAAACCAAAATATACATTTTTAAATATACTTTTCGAATAAAAATTTGCGATAAATTTCTGTAAAATAAATTTTAAACTAAAATAAACTTTAAACCACTATAAATAAATTTTAAACTACTATTGTGTGAAAATTATCAAGCCTGCTTTGGGAAAATCAATGTCAGAACGTCCTCCTGGTAATGAGTGAAGCCGTAAACGGTAGCAAAATGTAGCTCGAGGACCCCCATTATCTGTTGGCGGAATGGAGTCTTTCATTTCGTTACAGTGGAGCCCCACGTTGGGCGCCACTTTGATGAAGATTGGGATATAAGTAGGGTTTGACAGATGTTGCCCATTAAGTATGCCATCCGGTGCAACTACTGGAAAACGGATCGGATCTTCTTTTCCTATTCCGTTTACAGTCAACCAGTTTCGATATGCTCACATGCATTAAATTTCAACATAATTATTAAAAACTGGATATTTTAGGCTAGGCGAATAAAAACTTCCTCTTCTTCTTCAATGGCGCTACAGCCCAAATCGGACCATGGCCTCCTGACATGCAGGTTCCTTAACATTTTTCATTACTTATTGTGGAAAGGTTGTTAGCCCTTCGCACAACCCTCTTTCTACGAATTTTTCATTTTCGTGGAATGAGGTGACCAAGGTATATCCAAGCAGGCAATGTGTTGGAATTATATTGCGCCGACCGGGATTTGAACTCACGACCTTCGCATTACAAGACCAACACACTACCCACTAGGCTACATCCTAGCTAGAATAAAAACTTGCCAATTCTTAATTTTTTTTCTAAATCAAATCATTCTTTGAAGTTGTAAATCAAACCAAAAAAAAAAAAAAACGATAACCAAATTTATTTAAAATTATACATTTATCTTCACATTTCATTTCCAAGTTAATTAAATGTCATATTTATAACTTCAATAAAATATATTTCATATACGTACATATAGTTACCGAAAAATTCTGAAATATTTTATAATCAATTTTACACGAATTTTGTAAACAAGTCAATTCAAATTAGTTGATAAAGAAATTTTGATTTTCGATCGATGCAGGAAACGTAATTAAACAGAGAATCAAGCGAAAAAATTTCAACCAGAGAATAATAAAAGAGACAAAATGAAACATGCTTATTAACATAATTAGGACGGTAAAAGAGTAATTAAAAGAAACTTCGCTGTCGTTTGTTAAGCAAATGAGTTATTTCATTAGGCGCGATCATAACCACATAAAACCGCATTTTATCCGCGCGCCTAATGAAGCAATCTAGCCCAGCCTTTAATATTCAATCTCTCTTTCTCTCTAGGCCACGCTAATGAAGTTGTAACTCGCGCTGTATTGCTGCTTATACGATGGACCGATTGATATATACCTACATATATACAGGTATTAGACTTCAGCACCTAAGCATCCTGTTTAAGCTTTTAAACATTATTTCACCTGCCGAATCCGATCGCCATAGAGAGGTGTTTTATTGGGCGATGCTATCAACTCGATTTTTATAGTGACCGTGTCTTAATTAATCGCTGCCGAAGACGATTTTGACGCTCATTATCTGGGGAACTGACGTTGTTTTTACGATTTTAAATTTTGTATCTCTAACTTATACCTTTTATCGTTCACAAAAATAAAAATATTATACAGATTTTTATTAACTGTCCGATCTTAATAGATTAATTCGACACTTTATGATCGTATTCAAATCCAATCTGTGCCGTCATATTGACATTCATTACTACGATCGCATCGTTCGTTCGTTCAAAGCTCTTATACGATATTTTTCAGATATTCTCCTAACTCATTTAGATAATTTAATTGCAATCATTAGCAAGTTTCAAGATAAAATTTTCGGACCGAAATGAATGAATTAAAGCGGCGAGTTAATGAGCGATTTAATCGCTTTAGAATTTATGACCGAAGACGAATTTTACGATTCTTTTAGATGAAAAATACATAATGCTCGAAAAATTTAAACTTATATCGGGCTCCCGTGCTTTTTTTAAAATTTGAATCACAAAAGGAAAAATATTTAATGATTTGATTTTGTGGTATAAATATTCGGGTTTGGTCAAATTATTAAAAGATCGATAATTCTGAGATGAATTTTTTGTTTATTAAATGATAACAAGTAAATGATAACAAAACAAATTTAGTAGCGTAGTTACGAGAGGGGTACTCCCTCCCAAACTGGTTCCATTTCTTTTCATAAACTTACGGTTTTTAAATGAAAACAACCTGATTTGAATGATTGGTCCTCATAATCATACAAGCTTGATTCGTACTCAATTACCAATTGCAGCAACTATACCGCTGACAGTCAAGTCACCTCGAAAAAATATTTGGCATTTTAAAAGAGCGCTAAATAAGTTCTTCAATGCCTTTAATTGGAGGTTTTGCTTCGATTTCGATGACTGCGATGAAGCCGGCAGAAGTATCGCCGAGAGTATCCTTCCAATCAAAAGAGACTCAGACCGTCGAAGGATTCTTGGTTCAATAAAGAATGTCATCCAGAGCAAGAAACAAGCTTTTTCAACATTTAGAGACAATAAAACACCTGCCAACCGAGAACTTTTCAATGGGTCAGTGTCTATACAATGCCTCCAAGTCCGTACTCAATCGTGTTAAATTTTAGCACGACCAAAAACTTCGACGGAAGATTCTCTAGTGCCCTAAAGGCTCTAGGTCTTACTGGTCATTTATCAAAACGGTCAACAATAATTTCATTTCTTCTTCAATACAACCTCTAGTTGATGGCGACCATACCGTGGTTGATCCTAGCGAAAAAGCTAATTTAGTAGCAGCAAGTTTCGTAAAAAGCAATAAACAAAGCGCTTCTCGGTACAAAGCCTTCTTGTTTCTTAATGCCTGCACTGCATTTTCACGCAAGATATATTTCTTTGATACTTAAAGAGCTCAATATGCACAAATCCGCTGGTCCGGACGGTATTCTCCCCATTACTCTTGAAAAGTGCGCCTCTTCTTTAGCTAAACCTCTTCGCAATCTTTTCTATCTTCCTTACTCTTCTGGGTAGTTTCCACGTATGTGGAAAGTTGCTAATGTTCAGCCAATTTTCAAGAAAGGAAGCAAAGCAAACACCGCCAACTACCGTTCAATAGCTGCTTCAGTGCTCTCGAAAGTAATGGAAACTGCTGTCAATCAAAAAATCGTCAAATATATCCTCCAGATACATCAGCTCATCCACGATCGTTGTTATGGGCTTCGTTCTGGACGGTCGACGGGGGATCTTTTACTTTACTTGATAGAGCGTTGGAACTCATGCTTACATAAATATGGCGAAGGTCAAGTTCTCGCACTTGACATTGCAAAAGCTTTTGACAGAGTTTGGCATGAATGTTTCTTAGTTAACTTAGGGCTTCAATGGATTGAGAGTTATTTCTCTGAACGCACTATACGAGTAGTAATAGATAGTGTTATTTGTTCCTCCTTGCCAATTGATTCCGGCATACCGCAAGGTTCTGTTTTATCTCCAACACTTTTTTTAGTTTTTATAAACAACCTTCTGATGTCTACTCTCCATCCAATCCATAGTACTTTAGGCAGCACCTATGAATTTAACTCTGCTGCGGAATCAAACAATCATTCTATTGTTTCCAATTGCAGGGAGATTTTCATCTCGCTGAACTTGGATCTCAACTTAACCTTAACTTAACTCAACGAACCTGGAATGCAGAAGGAAAAATAGAGTAGAGTCCAAAGCATCTAAAACACAGGCCTGTCATCTATCTCTCAAACGTGATGTTTCAGTGTTTTCTCACAATGTAACCTTTGATGGTGCACAGCCTAGCAGTTCGGAGAATTTCACACTATTGGGCGTCAAAATTACTCTAGATGAAAGAGAAATATTTTGACTTTAAGAAATTTTGTGGGAGACGTGGTAGAGGGGGGGACGACATTGAACTAATTTTTTCACATTACGCTAGAGTTCCCATCAAAATGTTTTATACAAAATTTAGGATTCAACAATTTTATAGGTACTATGAAAACTAGTGTATAGGATTTAGTGAAATTGTACTGTTTGTATGGGAGGCGGTAAAAGGAGGGGCGAGTTCTTAATGACTTTTTCAGAAATAACTAAAAACATTTGACACGTTTTAAATTGCAGATCAGTACCATTCATACTTTTTAGAAAAATCGACCTTTTGTAAAGTTGTAAAATTGTGTCAGATTGCTTGGGGTTAGGAGAAGTGAAACTAATGGTCTATTTGTGTTGGTCTAATAATTCTAAATAAATATTAAGTGCACAATTTCAGCTCGATCAGTATAGTGAGTAAATTTATTTACAGTATTTCATGAAAAAGTCAGTTTGTATGAGAGGTGGTGAAAGGAAGGAGAGGACTTAAATAATGCTTATACAGTAGATTGAAATCATCGTAAAAGTAATATATTGCAAATTTTAGGCCAATAGCATTTATACTTTTCAAGCAAATCCGTTTATTGTCAAATTGCGAAATTGTGTCATTTTGAATGGAGGGAGTAGAAGGGGTAAAGCTAATGGTCTAATTTTTTTTGGTTTACGAATAATTCTAAAGCTAGGGTATAGCCTAGTAGGTATTATGTTGGTTTTGTAATGCGAAGGTCGTGAGTTCAAATCCCGGCCGGTGCAACATGTAATTCCGGCACATTGCCTGCTTGGGTATACCTTGGTCACCTTAATCTAAGAAAATGAAAAATTCGTAGAAAGGGGGTTGTGCGAAGGGCTAACAATCTTTCCACAATAAGTAATGAAAAATGTTAAGGAACCTGAATATCAGGAGGCCAAGGTCCGATTTAGGCTGTAGCGCCATTGTAGAATAATTCTAAATAAATATTTAGTGCATAATTTCAACTCGATAAATTTTATACGTACTGAGTAAATTGGTTTAGAGCAAAGTGCATTTTGTATAGAAGGTGGTGGAAGGAGGGGAAGGACATGAATAACTTTTATGCATTAGGTTGAAATCATTATAAAACTGTTATTTTCCAAATTGCAGATCAATAGCATATACATTTTTCCAGCAAATCCGTTTATTGTCAAATTGCAAAATTGTGTCATTTTGTATGGGAGGGGATAGAAGGGGTGGGGCGATTTGGACCGTTCACGAACTTGTCCTTACCTTTTTATCAAAAACGAAGTGAACAAAATTTTGTAGATCAACGCGTTTTCAAGCTAAAGAGGACTTGAATGGGCAGACGGACGGACGGACATCCGGTTTTGAAATTTTTGAGTGATTATAAGTACTTCTGTATCACTCATTTTTTTCTTCGAGCCTTATTTCTTAGCGTTATAAACTTTTTTGGCAAACTTTTAATACTCTCACATTTCATCTAGAGTATAAACATGCGACCTGATTGATTGGAGATGAAACGGTCACGTCTTCCATAGATTATCTCGAGCATCGCAGAAATGTCGGAGCACTCAGCATTTACTATCGCTACTTCTATGGTAAATACAGTGCGAAACAAAGCGCACTCACTCCTCCACTGTATACTTTTCCCCGGAATACTCGTCAAGCTGAACGCGCACACGAGAACACGGTCAAACTTTTGACTTCTCATACAGCGAAATAAAGGCAGTCATTCATTTTCGGAATGTCAAGACTTTGGAACGATTTGCCAGCTAGTTTGTTTCTCAAAAAGTACAACCTGGGGTGCTTCAAGTACAATATCTACCGTCATTTTCATCTCTCTCCATCTTAATACTTCCTACACCGACTTAAATGTGCATTGCATTAAAGGGTGACTCCCTAAGTTATATTCGGTGCCGCAAAAAAAAAAGCTTGACTGCCTAAATGTAGTCCTGTTCTACGATTTGCAAATATTCACACCCTTTCCTGTTGAGGTTAATTCGAGCAACTAGGCGTGCGGTCATAAAAACATTTAACTCAACGAGACCAACTGTTTTGGAACCCTGGAGCTTCATATGAATTTGTCGTGATCGCAATAGTTTATTTCATACTACTACATGCAGCCGAGCTTTGCACGGCAACATCTGCGGATGCTTCATAAGAAAAAGAAGGACATTTAGCAAAGTAATACAATTTAATTTTACTTTAGTACCCTCTGTAATTGATTTTAAACCAGAATTCAACATAAAACCTAACCAGATCCATTCACTTCTTTTACCACCTCCGATACAAACTACAAATTTTCACGAAGTAAAATACGTCCATTTTTTCAGTCCTTATCAAATCAAGGAAATTCAAAATCAGTGTGTAGTAACATCCTTGTACCTTGGATTTTCACCCCTTCTACCCCCTTCCATACAAAATGACACAATTTCGCAACTCGACAATAAACAGATTTGCTCGAAAAAATTTGGAATATAATACTTTTATGATAATTTCAATCTACTGCATAAAATTTATTTGAGTCCTCCTCTTCTTTCCACCCCCTCCCATACAAACTGCACTTTTTCATGCAATGCTCTAATCCAATTTACTCAGTACGAATAAAACGTATCGAGCTGAAATCGTGCATTAATAACTTATTTAGAATCATTATTCAGCCCAAAAAAAATATATGATTAGCCTTAGCCCTTCTACCACCTCCCATACAAAATGGCGCAATTTTGGAATTCGACAATAAATGGATTTGCTTGCAAAGCATGGTTGCTATTGATGTGAAATTTGAAATATATTACTTTTATGATGATTTCAATCTATCATATAAAAATTATTTAAGTCCTCCCCTGTCTTTCATCACCTCCCATACAAACTCTACTTTTTTATGAAATACTCTAAAACAATAACTCAGTGTGTATAAAATCTATCGAGCTGAAATTGTCACTTAATATTTATGTAGAATTATTAGTAAGCCCAAAAAAATTAAGCTACTATCTGTGCCCCTTCAACCCCCTCCCATAGAATCTGACACAATTTCCTAACTTTACAAAAAGCGGATTTTCTGTAAAGTATGAATGCTATAGATCTACAATTTAAAACATGTCAAAAGCATGATGTTTATAGTTATTTGTGAAAACGTCATTAAGGACTCGCCCCTCCTTGTACCACCTCCCATACAAACTACAAAATTTGGATAAATTCAATAATCCAATTTTCTCAGCAAGTACTAAATTTTTTAATCCTAAATTTTGTAGAAAACATTTTAATAGCAACTTTAGCGTAATGGAAAAAAATTAATTCAATATCGTCAACCCCTGTACCACTTCCCCTACAAAATTTCTTGAAATCAAAAAATTTCTTTTTCATCTAGAGTATCGCACCATTGGGCTTTGTGCCCAATCGTAGTCCTGTTATGTATTTTTAATTATTTTAGCTCTATTTTAGAAAATCCATTTTAATTTTTGTACAATTCAGCGAATACTAATTTTGTAATGAATAATTGTGATTATTAGGTTATTTGTGCATGGTGAAAAATATTGACGATGAATTTTCATTAAAGCGTGTAATAAAATTCACTACAATTACTTTCTTGCAATTCATGAATTCATTGCAAAATTATTCAAAATTCTTCAATTTATGATCAAGTGTTGTAATTTTCATTACACATTTGGTATTACTATGTTCATTACGTATCAGTGAAAAAATGCATTAACTGGTATTTCGTTAATTTTACCAACACACACGGAAATTTATCAAGTCATAGTAAAGTTTATTACATAAAATGTACATTGCAATTATAATTCAATACATTTGCAATGAATTTCACAGTAAACAATTGAAGTAGTCAAAATTCACTTAACTTGCAATAAAAATCCCCTTGCACCCCCAACTTAAAATTTTTACCAAAATTAAAAATTATATAGCTTTATAATCTGACAAATTTTTGATTTGATATCTGTACTCAATTTTGAGATATAATGATTTTTAGTTTTGGAAAGTGCGACATTTTTGAAATGCTCCCCATTTCCCCCCACTATTATTATGTCCACATTTTATATTTTTTTTCATATTTCGCTAACAAAGCTTAGTATACGTTTCAAGTTTCAATTACATAGCTTAAGAGACAGTCGAGATATTCATTCTGAAGTGTTTTTCTGTGCCACCCCCCCCCCCTTCCCCGACTCTCCCCCTTACAATAATTAGCCTCTCTCTAAGCTGATTCTAGTAGGTCTATATGCCACCTTAGTGGTTCCAAAATATGAGTTTTTTGTGATTCATAATTTCGAAGATATAATCATTTGAAAAAAAAAATTTGGCCGACAATTTGTTTTCAGCCCCCTCTTTTCGGACGCCAATGGATAAAAAATAAATTATTTTTAGTGTTTGCCCCATAATCCTCTTTATACCTCTGCTCATTTTCAGCATTCTATCTGCATTCATGGTGGAGATATTAGGAAGTGAAGCTTTTGACTCTTTCCCTTCCCCAGCCTCCCCCTTCCACCGAACACTCCCCAAAATTTAGATAATGGAGCTCACTCACCCAATCAACAATCCACCCAAAAACAAAAATTCTACCTTTAACGGTCTCGGAGATACGAGTCCATATGTACGGCGTACGGCGGGACGGATTTTTTTTTTGCATTTTTAGGCTAATTTAGTCATGAAACGCAAGAAAAAAAATTTCAGGGTAGCAAATTTTTTTTTTTCAGTGTCGATCACAATACTTTATTATTAGAATAATAAATTAATTGAAAATATAAAGATTTCTGAAATAAAACAGCAAACTCCATTGTACTGAAAATTACTTTATTCCTGACTGAATATTAGCAACCAAGAGAGAATACAAATTATGGTATTTTTTTTTGTAAAAGTTTGAAGCCAAGTTAAGCTTGGACACAATTTTCGAATATTTCGAATCAAAAAGTATTCCCACATGAGACAGCCTATCAGGCACTCCATTTTATATATCCTCCCTGGCTGGAACTAAGTAAAAAATGCGTAACAACTCTGTAGATTCGAGGATTCATTTCGTCCTTCTCACAGATAATCTCATAGTAAAAATTTTGGATCGCTAATAAAAGATTTCTGGGACTCGTTCGGTAAGGACTTCATTTATCCGGGAAATGGCCTTCCATGCGAGTCTCGTGCGTTCAGTTGGATCGGATGTTGCACCTGGGTCAATTCAGTCCCTTCTGCTTCCCAGCTCGTATCTGACGTGCCGGGATATATTCGATTCGCGGACACTGAGATTCGGCGTTTGGGTATTTCAGCTGACCATGCTGGGCAAAGAATTTGTGGTCTTAGTATTGACCTTCTTTCGGTCGAGAATGGATGTGCCCAGGTTCCTGGTATGTAATCTGGCGACAGCTGATTTCTTCATGGGGGTGTACCGCATCCACACTTGGTGAAACATGTATGCCATACCCTGGCAGATGAGTATTATTTGCCAGATAGCTGGATTCTGAACTATTGGTTTAAATGCTTGCTGTCTAATGCAGGAACGTAACTACGCTATCACGCATACTATTCATCTCAATTAGAGGCTAGCTACTTGTACGTACATTTATGAGGATGTAGTCGAATATCATCATACTCAACAGGGTATTTGCCATCACGATGGTAATTCCACGCTGACTGGAATATTTAAAATTCTGTTTTTTTATTATATTTATAAAGTTCTAAAAATTTAAACTTAGTGTCTTACTTGTACTTTAATTAAACAAATTTCAGATTTTTGAAAAGCACTGCGATGAGGGTAAATTTTATTACGACAGTATTAAAAACTGTTATGAAATTTCATTGAAATTAATAATAAGTATTTTACTACTTATGTAATCGTTTTCATTTCAGTGTAGTCGACTTTTTAACAACACAATTATTTGCTTGCAATCAATTTCACAATACAGGTCAGAAACCATTACATTTTTCTCTCCGTGTGTCCATAAATATTTAATAATTAATTTAATCAATTATTAAGAGTAAATATTTTATAAGTAGTAGTATAAATACCGCTTGTATTTTGGACCGTTTTGACTAGCTTCACTTTCGTTCATAATAGTGCAAAGCTGAGATTTGTATCTTAGAAATAAAACGTTCGCAAGAAATATCATGCATTAATATTTTGAAAGTTAGTAGTGCATTAAGTGAAATCCGGACCAAAGTACTTGACCTTCTCCAGTGGATAAGAAATATTTGGCACCAATAGTTTTTTGTACAACCTAATATCGTAGCTTTGAATTTTTTTTTTTTTCAAATACAGCTACATTTACCAAAATTCAATTCAATTCCAAAAGGACAAAAGGCAATTTATCTCTTCTGAATTTTTATTTTTTCTTAATTAATATAATGATATTTTTGACCGAAATTAATCTGAAACAACGCAGCGTTAAATTTCTTATTCCACACTCTGTCAAAATGCTAAATAGATTCGTTCGTTTCGAAATTATTTTTCTCACAATGACTCGGTGATTAAGGCATCAGAAATGATCGAATAATTAACTCGATCACTAACAAGAAATGGATTTTGTGTTGATCAATTGATCAGTCAGTTTGACGCCATACAAAAAAAAAAGCAGCTAGGTATGATGATGTTGAACTTCCATTGGGCTAATTCATGGCGAACAAAAGGAGTCATCAGTGTACGATAAATGCCTCTGAATACCGAACTCCATGTGTCCGTCATCGATCATCAATTTTGATCTCATTTGTTCACTACACTATTTGGTTTTTAGGCCTCGCCAAAAATTCCAATTCGTAAAACATCTGCCCGAGTGTATGTGCACCACAAGGTAGACCCATAGTGCCTTCAATACATTAAGTATTTTCAGATTTGAGATGTGAACGCCTCGTGGAGATGATAGAGAGATACCTACATACCTTGTACCAGGAAAAAAAAACAACAACAACAAGATCACTAATCACATTCGAATATGGGGCAACGAAGCGGACATTTTTCAAGTTTTTATTCTCGATGAACAATAGGATCCTTGAGTAATAAATTATCGAGATTTTAGAGCGGTACAAAGCAAGATAAATACTTGGATCTAAGAATGTACTTAACAATAAATGTGTTAAAGTTGACCACTATTCATCGCACAATGACTCTATTCGATGGCGGACAATGGTACCCGAAGGGCATAAAGTTGTTAGCGAAATTTTATTGCACTGTCAGTTATTCGTATTCTAGTATGATGTCGAAAAATGGCAATCGAATTTTGTCAAAGGAACGTGAAATTGAAACATGTTCGTGCCTTTTATTGTTCGTATTCGATCGTCCTTTAAAAAATAGATAGAGCCGATATTTGGATCTTTTTGAGTCCATTGTGACAAATTTCTTAAGAAAACGGCTCTCGAGTTATAATTTATCATCGGAGAAAATCTTCAGAATTGCAAGATCAAGGACAATAGAGAATATAATTGAGATCCTTTTATGTAGCACCTATGACAATCAACTTTATCTAAAATCGCTACAAAAGGTTCAATCGTATGTGAAATTCGTGATGGGCCATCTTTGAAATTGATCGCCTGTACCGAGAATCACAATTTGCTTTGATTTTCATTTTTCGTGATACTCATGTACCATCAATAAAGTGCTGTACGAAGCTTCTGCAGTGGTTTTGTTGCGCACAGCACGCGTAAAACAGCTGCTCCTGGCTTCTCGTTAAGCACCTTCAAATAATACCCTTGATGGAAGTGATGGCTCTTTAGGAAGTCATTTTCAGGTCCCACCGTTCATTATTACATACTCCATGTTTCGACCCGATGCTACGCTATCGAAATTCTGACCACAAAGGTCCACAGGTCCTATCATCTCCAGTTGTTCAACACAATGGACAAAGCCGTAGGTGATCTCGTTTATGATGTTTGCTTTTCAAAATTAGGCATGGCATTCATCCTTGATAGGCACCTTTTATTATCATGCACGATGCCGGGGAGTTAGTTCGTTAAGTTGTACCTGTTTTGGGTCATCATTCGGAAATTTAGTTTTCAAGAAATGACTCCGTCGGAATGACGGAAAATTGAATTAAGTTATTATGATGTGCCGGTTGTCATGCAACATTAGTTACGTTTGTGTAATTGAATTGCCGCACCGAATCGAAAATGAATGTTTACGAAACTGAATTAGACGATATGTGCATCGTTGAATTCGAACTCTATAGTCCCAATTATGATGTAGATATTAGAAAGATTTTTTTAAAATTAATAATCAATACGCCCCACTCAAGTGCAAGCGTTATAACATTTCATTTCCAAATATTAGATAAAGTATAACTAAAGAATTTGAAAATAAAAATAATATTCGTACAAAAACAATGATCAATTCAGTCTAATAATTAATTTTATTTCCCAGAAAGTTTGAAATAGAATGCAATTTCCTGTAAAATCATATATACAGCATTTTATTACAAATCTGGTATATAAAGCCAATAATGAATAAATGAAGTTGCATCACTTGTTTTATGTTCGATGCATAAGTGCAAGATCGATGGCGGCTCAAATTGAATCGAACCAATGATCATCATTCGGATATCAATAACAAATGCGCATGACTTTTCTTCTTAAATTAAAATATTCAGCGGCGCTTGGGACCCTATTGAATTACATGAGTGTCTGCGCGCAATAAAACCGCCTTGTGTGTATAAAATCGATACAAAACGTAACAAATACATTCAGCCACATCAGGCTTAGTACCCGGGATGATAGAGGCTTTTTTCCAGGTAGGTATCTCTACCTAAAGGTAAATATACCTTAAGTCGCACTATGTTTAAGTTTCTTCTGTCTCCTTACAATGCAATTTGATATTCGAATCTGATATGGAATCGGAGTTCGTGCACACCAATTATTTATCCAATAAGTGAGCCTCCAGAGCAGCGTTCGAAGAGGTGGAAAAAACTGCAACGACATTTAGAGCTTTGGGAAATTCGAACTAAGTTCGATCGTTGTCGTCGTCCTCGTCGAGAGGATTTAATACATTTCGGTCAATTCGTAATCGTGTGCTGTAGAATGGTGTTTTTAATTTGTAGGCACTCTTGTAAAAAAGTTTGTTAGGAAATAACGAACGAACGATCGGCCCGCGCGAAAGGTGGGTTCGTTCTATTCGAATATGCGCGGGCACCCGCAATTAATCTTTCGATCGACATCGGACAATGGCTTAATTGTTAATCGGTAGAGAGGCGTAGCTAAACTCTTGACTAATCTATTTTTTACACCTTTCGCTTATGTGGACGGGAACAGTAGGATTATAAATATCTGGTTGTGGTTTTCGAAGGTAGACGAGTTTAAGGTTCGCTATTACGAGGCAAATTTGAAGCTCCCAGCGGGATCTGTTCAGACAAATCAAGGTGAAGTTGCATTTTTCTGTGCTGCAGTCGCGGCTAAGGATGTCCCGCTGTGAATGAAACACTTTAATGAGGCCCGAATGTTTTTGGAATATATTTATCGGATCGGCTTTGTTTTATTATGTACATACGTATATGTATATGTGGATATGAAAATTAGTATTCTTCGGGAATTAACTCATTTTTGAAACAGCCGTCATAAAGGGTTAGGGTATACTATTATGTGAATTAATTGGTTAATTTGAAATCTAAAGAACTAATAATTAAAAAAAATCGTTCTGAAAAAAAAAATCTCCCATACAGAAATAAATCTTGGAAAAACCCCTTTCTTCAAAGGAAGAAACTTGAACTGGGATGCTCTGCCACCACATTTTCGTATGCATTAACTGCCAAAATGTTGTATGGAATTGTTGTTTTAGCTCGATTTTCATTCTGGCATTTTAGTGGCGATCAGGACAAAATCCAAAGAGATTTAAAAAATCAAGAACTGAACGAAAAACTCTGGAAATGACGAAATCCGGAAATCGCAAACTAACTAAAATATCTGCCAACTTGTTGGGCGCAACTTGATTATACTTGGGTTGAGGATGCGTGGGAAGTCAATATACAGTTTAGGGTGGATAGGGAAGACAATTATTATTTTATTTAGGGAGCACATGAGAGCATCGCAACCTTCTTGGCCTATTATGCGTTTAATGTCGCTTTACCCTACATTAACTCGATAGCTTTGGCTAATCGAAGTATGGCTAAGAGAGCCATGTTGGCTAGTTCATTAGTTGTAAGGAAACCTTTTCCCAGAAGATTTAATCTTGCTCCTGCCTTGCAGTAACATAGGACATGCTCTGTCGTTCTTGAGTCTTTGAGAAAGAGGCGGTTGATGTTGGTCTCAGCTAGATCCATATTTATGAGGTGGTGGCTTACTCCACTATGCCCTGTCATTAGGCCGATAAGAGTACTAACATCACTTTTGCTGAATTTTAGAATATCCTTCACTTCACTTTTACCACAAAAAAGGTAGGATAAATTTCTTTGAGATTAATAAACCTGTGGACTTTCCATGCTCTCGTTCAATCCACCATCTAAGGTTGAAGTATCCTTTTGGTTTCCACAGAATAATAGCGGTCTGCCGCTTCATTTCCCTAAATCCCCATATATGATGCAAGTTCTAAAGGTTAGAAAAGACAAGTTAAGACACCTACTACTGCAAAACCGATACTTTCGCCGAATCCCGCATTTGTACCGGGTGCTTCGTTCCTGCCGCCTACGTCTACTAATACGCCTTCTAATGTGCGGCCTGATTCGTTGGTGGTCGACGTCTTCAAAAATTCATCGGCGAACGTACCGGCCGGTTCTAACCTAGCACCTACTCTACGTGTCGTTGAACCTCCCAGACATCTATTTGTGTCTCTTTTGGCCTACGATACGTCTAAGAGAGAAGTGTCAGAATACATCGCGTCGAAGATGGGCCATACTCCAGCTGTCATCAGCTGTACTAAGCTGACTAAGGACAATCTTCCAGACAAAATTATTGCATCATTCAAAGTTTGCTTGTCAGCAAACCTTACTGCTGCCAACTCAGCTGAATTTCGGCCTCCAGGCGTCATTGTTCAGCAGTTTAAGCCAAGAAATAGCTCTCAAACAGCTCATCTAATAATAATCTCACTATTCTCTACCAATATGTGTGTGGCCTTAGAACCAAGTTGGATGACTTCCTGGTATCTCTTCTGAAGAGTATGCCTGATATTCTTTGTATCATCGAATCCTAGTTGATGCCTTCAATTCTTAACTCTGAATTTTTTCCCGGATTGCTACACAGTTCACAGGCATGACCGTGATCTTAATCGCTCTATCAAAGGATGGTGGCGGTGTTCTCATTGCAGTCAAAAATACCTTGTCTTCGTCGCGTTGTTCGGACTTTGATGCTTTTCCCATTGAACCTTCTCCTCAAGATTAAAGTCTCTCATGGTCGATACCTATATATATGTATATGCTGTGTCCTTATTGCTGTGCAGTGGAAATTATTGAAAAGTTTTTTGACAGCCTTTCGGACATTGTCAACTCAGCTGGTGCTACCTCGACATTTCTTATCTGTAGTGACTTCAACCTCCCCAACATAGAATGGAATGTAGACTGGTCACACTCTACATTGTCTTTATCTAGCATAGACTTGTGTGTTGATCACTTTATGAACCTGTGTTCACTTACTCAACAAAATACTACCACAAATCATCGGGGGAAGATCCTCGACTTGATTCTTTCCAATGTCAGTGCTTCTAGGATCAATGTTAACACCTTTAGTGGATTAGTGCCACCCGACCCTTATCATCCCTCCCCTTCAAATAAACATGCAAATAGAGTTATATAATCCATCTCTTATTAGTATGGAAATACAATTTCTATAAGGGAAACTACGAGCAAATGAGTTGTGATCTCGGTAATGTTAACTGGCTTGAACTTTTTAGCAGCAAAAACTGTAAAGAATCATCGACGCAACTACACTTTATTCTTGATTATATAATTTATCGGAATGTTCCCTATCGTGTCATTTCTAGTCATAACTACCCTGAATGGTTTAACCATTCGATTATTTCCGCTCTTCGTAAAAAGACGCGCTTGAATAAAAAGTATAAGCGTTCGTCTCTTCTGTCTGATTACCATAACTATTCCCTTCAGCGTAAACGGGTCAAATCGGATATCAAGACGGCTTTCTCCGTATATATTTCTTAGCTAGAGGTGGCACTGTTGCAAAATGAGACCAAACCGTTTTAATCGCATGTTAGAAAGCGTACAAATAAACAATTTATTCCTTCACAACTTAAGTTTGGTGATGCTGCCACTACTTCTCCACAAGAAATGTGTGGACTTTTTACCAAAAACTTTTCCTCTGTGTTTAGCCACTCGAGTAATGATCTGTCTTATGACTTCTTCATCAAACCCCAGGAGTTGATCACTGAAATACCTATTAGTGAGCGGGACATTATATCAATCATCAATTCTCTAGATTCAAAAATCTTGCGCACCGGATGGAATCCCGAATCTTTTTGTGATTGTGGCCTCCTTACCAAGAGGTTTTTAAACCGAGAAGTTAGGACCTATGACTCCGGCGCCAGCCCCCTCCAAGATGCACGAGCCATCTGTGTACCAGATGGTTGATCTCTCTTGCAGTTCAGGTAGCATGGATTTTCATTCCTTCCGTTCTCTGATTATTACTTTGAATGGAGTTTCAAAGTTGAATTTTGTCGGCATAGTGTCTGAAAATGTTTAAAATTTGGAGGTAACCTCTTTGATAGCCTCCATTTTATACTCTAGATGAAACCTGAGAGTATTATTAGTTTGCTCTAAAGTCTGTAACGCCAAGAAATAAAGCTCGCACAGAGCCGCCAAGGCTACAGAAATATTCGCTGTCACTCAAAAATCTCAAAATCAGATATCCGTTTATCTGTCCGTCCGTCTGTCCATCCGTCCGTCTGTCCGTCCGGCCGTTCGCTATTTAGCTTGAGAACACATCGAGCTAGAAAGCTCAAATTTTGTTCATGATTAAAGGAAAATTAACTGATTAGCTTTACTGCTTCTACCTCATCCCATACAATATAACACAGTTTCACGACTTCACAAAAAATCGATTTTCTTGAATGATATGAATATTACTTATCTGAAATGTCAAAGAGATATCAATTTTATAATATTCGTAGATATTTCTGAAAAAATTCACTAAAATCCTCTCACTCCTTCTACCACCTCCCATACAAACTGCTCAATTTCACTAAATAAACACTAATTTTCTCAGTTTTTATTCGATTTTTGGAGGTTGCATTTTGTTTAAAACATTTTTGTAGTTACTTTAGCATGATGAGAAAAAATTAGTTCAATGCTATCACCCCTTTTACCACTCCACATACAAAATTTCTCGGGATCACAAAAATTTCTATTTCATCTAGAGTATCGTAAGATTGCCCTTTACGCGCAATCGTAGCCATGTTATGTTTTATTTATCGGAATATTTCCATTGCCGTAGAAGCGTAGGTTTTCATTGCACCTGTGATAGAAAAACAAACTAGTCTTTAGAATTTTTTGTATAGTATAAGCTGGGCTTTTTGTTGTAATATTTTAGTCCACCAGACTGTTGATCCATATGTGACTATTGGGAGGATGATTGTACTGTAACGCCAGTAGATCATCTTGAGCTGTAATCCCCATCTTCTGCCAAATAAGGTTTTGTAGGCCCAAAACGCCTTGAATGCTTTGGCATGAGTCCATTCTATATATTTGTTCCAGTTGAATTTGTTCCAGACCTAGATATTTGACCTCATCTGAAAAGAGTATAGACGTTCCATTTATAGAAGGAGGTGTAATGTAGATTTTCCTTCTATTCGTAAATGGAACCACCTCAGTCTTACTTGGGTTGATGTTCAAGCTCTTAGACTGACACCAGTTCATTATCAATTCCAAGGCAAATTATAACCTTTCCGACAAAATTACATCATATTAGCTTCTAATGATAATAATGACGTCATCGGCATATCCTATTACCTCGTAGCTTTGTTTTGTTAGACAGTGCAGGAGCTCATCTACCACAATTGATCAAAGAAGTGAAGATAGTACTCCTCCCTGGGGATAGCCCCTATATGTGCAGTCTATGTGCTATTACCTAGATCCGTGGTTATCAATTGGCCCCTCAGCATGGCCTGTATCTATTTTATCTTGACCAATTCGTTACGTGGAGTATTGTCGAAAGCTCTTCCAATATCTAGGGCAATTTATTTGTAGTCTTTAGGCTTTTCTATTTGTATAAAAAGACCGTGAAGGGCTGACTCTGTTGATTAGTCTTTCTCGTAGGCATGTTGATTCTATTTGTTCTTATAAAAAGGTCCTTTACTTTCTCTATCGCCTTGACGAAGAAGGAGGTGAGACTTATAGACCGATTTGACTTAGGCTGTCCAATGGGACGGTTCCCTGCCTTTGGTACAAAGACCACCTTCGTTTTCCTCCAAAAAATTGGGATATATCCTATGTAAAACTTGTTTTAAAAATCTTTATCCCTTTCTGCAGTAAGGCAGAGAAAATTTTGTCTACTCCGGCTATAATACTAGCAATACTATTGCTGAATGGAGTTTGACGATATGTCCTTTCCTCTTCTAAATCTTCATTATTGTTAATTATTTTGCAGCCTGGAAAGTGTTACCAGTAACACTTCTAGTGTTCCCATGCCGCTTTTCGTTAAGGATCCATTTGATCCCTCGAAAAGTCCGATATTAGTCGGGGTGTCTTTTGCTAATACCTTTTGGAGTCTCGAGATCATTGGAAGATCATCTATCTCTTCACAAAATCTTTTCCATGATTGTATTCTGTAAGGGAGTTTTTGCATTCGTCCCAGTTACCAAAGGTTTTTGCTCTATTGAACAATTTCCTAGTTTCTCTGCGTTTTTGCCACTAGTTCCCCGTTCCACCAAGGTGCTTGTTTTGGCCTTTTCATGTGTTGAACGGGACAGCTTTGTTCGTAGGCATACATTACACTGCCAACGAGTTTGTTCGCTATATGATCTATGCAGTCTGGGCTGCTTATTGATTCTTCTGCGCTACCTACTTCGTAATCAAGGATTGCCTGGTAAAGATTCCAGTCGGTATGTTTTGGGGTTCTGTACTGGTTTATGTATTTAAGTGAAGTGTTTATCTCAAAACAGATATGCCTGTGATTTGAAAGTGATGCTTTTTTAGATACGTGCCAATTGTCGCACTTGTCAGTTAGGCAGGGGCTTGTTATGGTAAAATCAAGTATGTACTTTCTGCTTGGCACTATTCATGAAGGTCGGGGTACGGCTTTTATTTATGATCTCTAGATTGTAAGTGTAAGATATTCTAAAAGTTCTATTTAGAAGTTCTATTTTCTATTTGTATTACTGCTTCCCCAGATCGTGTGTTGTGCATTAGCATCGCAGCCCAGGATGATTGGTACTTGGATATTATGAATCTTGCTGTATTCCACTAGCTCCTTGACGCCTTGATGTGGAACATCTGACTCCTCACCAGGAAAGTAGGCTGATGCAAGTATCGCCTCGTGAACCCCTCCTGCTGTTGGAATTTTCATCAGGACCGCTACTAAATCTGTTCTAATAAAAATAGGAATATTTAGATATTTAATGTCAGATGGCACGAGAAGTGCAGCTCTTAGCCTGTCGCTTCTTTTGTCATAAATCAACTTAACCATTTTTTGAGAAATTCCAATAATTTTACCCTGCGCGGCCCTTGGCTCTTGTAGAAGGGACACATGGAATTCCTCCTTTGCAAATCTTCCCGTCAGTACGTCCATGGCTGCTGTTACAAATAACCTAACTTATAGCCATTTAGCAGACATACACTACAATTATATTTATTTGTCTGGGTTATATTCCATATTTTAGATCAAATGCGTCTGCACTTTCCGAGAAAATTTGTTTATTAATAAATAGCAAAAATGAATCATTATTTATGGTACGAGGGGAGGTCAAGAATTTGTCGTAGGTGATAGAAGAGGAATATTAATTCGGCTACTTGACAATAAAATTTAAGCTATCTAGCTCGATGCGTTCTCAAGCTAGAGAGCGATACTAGGGCACTTCTTGCCAAGTCGTCACTCTCAACTGGACATTCACTTATGAATTTTCTGACTGCTGATACGAACTTGAAGTCAATCCGCTTATTTGTCCGAGTCAAATATCCTTGCGATATAAAAATCTGTGGAACAAACTTATAACACTCCCAGATTTCATCTAGTTTTTGAAAATTGAAAAGTTGTAGGTAATTGGATTCTTGGCGCCATCGATAATTATAATAATGACATTGTCTGAGGCATACTTTAGATACTTGCTGTTTTTTCGCGATAATTTCTCAATCCAGTAATTTCTTACTATAAATATACTAAAAGTAACTATGTAATAATAAAGTATCCACAACATTAGTAACTGCCAAAAATCGACTTCACCAAAATGGCAATTAACGATAAAAATACCCCCATTGCATTTGATATATAAGGCTAAAGGGCCTTTACTTTTAATATATCTACTTGCAATATTCGAACTCGCCATACCGAACGGAGTAAGTAGTGGCACGTAAATTAAACATCTCCGGACGGGATGAAGCAATAAAGGAAATCAAATTATCGGGGCTTGTTCTGTTTGTCTTGCACTCATTCATGTTTATAATTGCACGTTTCGTTTATAAATGTTTGGTGGTAGATTCTCGAAACCAACATAAAGAAAGGAAGAAGCCTCTTCTACTATCTCTTAAGGCGCTGCAAGAACATCAAAAAGTAAGAAGAAAATTTCAACAGGCTAAACAACTGTGCTTGAGAAATTAACAGCCAATTTGCACGAAGATAAATGGCCGACCATTAAACACACTGTCCAAAGGTTGTCGGCAGTTTTTCACCGGCAAACTTATAACCGAATTATTATATGGTTTTTGACTGGGAGGAGTCCTCCCCTTGCCGGATGGTCCGACACAACCGAATCATAAGTGGCCAATATTTATATGACTTACCTTACGTGAAAAGAAATTAAAGATGGTTCAATTGCTGGCACATGCAATGAGCCGTCTTAGCTTCGACCACGAATCACCCGATCGCAATCTTCCTTTCCACACCACATATTGGTGTTCCTAGTTATCTCGAGAAACACCTATTCACGAGCGGTTTTCGAATACAAAGGACACGTGTAGCACGCAATTGCTAATACGTGTAATTTCGGTAATTTTTTACTCTTCTAGCCAATAATTGAGCTATAACGGGCATCAAAAAGGAAATTTTACGACGCCAACTGGTGCAAATCTTTGTTATCGAAATGGATAATAAAATGTTATTAAATTATGATAATTTACTTTCAGACATTGTTTGCACAGGATGTCAGCAATATTTAAAAACATGTAAATGGACAGTTGATTATCCCAGACGGTATAAAATTTAGTTTTTTAAAATATTTTATTGCACTCACGCTGGTTCTTATGCGATTCGAAATATAATTTCAAATTTTAAACAGAGTTTTTTTTTAATGTTGAAAATTAAGTATTTACAAAAAATTCACATTAATGCATTCCGCGAAATAAAAATTTACATTAAATCCGAATAAATCTGTAGAAAATAATTCGGGTTTTTTGAACATATAACATGTTAGTCTGACATAAAAAAATTATTTTTAATTATGCCATAACCAAGAATTCTATACATTGTATTTTTTGAGGCGATAGCAATCAAAGAAATAATTAGTGAGTGTATAATACTCATTAAGGCGTAATGGATGCATAAAAAACTAAAGAAGAAACAAGAGTAAAGCAACATCTTTGTAGCATCAACTGTATGGTGCTATTTTTAAGGATTATGTTAGTATTAAGAAAAATAGAAAATTCAATTTCAGTTCAGTATTATGTTTTTTATAAGGCTGGGTTCCGTAAAGGTTCGTCTTGTTCAGACCATACAAGGTATTTGTGTGGATAATATTGGAACAGTCTGCCGAAATGGGTTTACCACTACATATCGTGTTTGTGGACTTCGACAAGGTTTTCGATAACGTTAAAAGAAATTACAAATGGAATGTTTTGCGTAGGAAAGGTATTTCAGATGAAATCATAGCTATGATTAAAGAATCCTTTGAAAATGCAAGGTGTCAAGTCTTACATAGGGCAGATCTGTCCGAGAGCTTCCCTGGGTGTCAGACAAGGTTGCATATTATCACCAGCCCTGTTTCTGGTGGTGATAAATGACATCTTGAAAGCTGCACTTGAAGTTTGTGAAGATAAAGGTCTTCAGTGGGGACTTACCAAGAAACTGCAAACTTTCGTGACGACTCCGATCTATTTTAGGGATTTTCTGGCCAGAAGTGATATCCAACGACGAACTGTGGAGTACAACTGGACAGACTAAGATAGGCATTGAGATTCAAAGGCGGAAGTGGCAGTTGATCGGTCACACTTCGGGTTGGTCAACCATGGAGCACATGGAAGTAAGCAGTCGAGCAGGAAGCCAGAGGAATAAGTCCTTGCGACAATTATAGACCGATCCTCAGGATCGCGCGTGGAAGAGAACTGTTTCTGTTCCATGTTCCCATAGGGGGCCTTAACAGGAAATTGATTGATGATGGTGATTATATTTTTGAAATTTAAGCAGATTTAGACGGATTTTCTTTTTTGAGGTTCCGAAAATCCAATTACAGCTCTCCTGGTTTCGGCAAATCAAATTAACATATAAACTCAAAAAAAAAAACAACCTTTTGATGTTGCAACGGTTTTCGTTATTATTGTAAACTTCAACTTAATAGCCTAACCTTCTTCCCCTAACGCAGCATTTCAAAGTCCGAGCACGGCAGTCCATTCCCGCTGACCAATGTTTTAGCTAAAATCCAAACAACAAAGTTCAATTTGGGTTATACCGCCAATGCCCATACAAAATTTTAGTATATTGAAAAATTACTAGTATTATCGTAAAAAAAAACATTTTTCAATTGTTCAATTTATATTTCAATACTTTTAAAATTAAATTAAAAAAAAAGAATCGACTCTAACTCCAAAATTCCGAACAATTTAATGTTTAGCTCTCTACAGTCAAGGCTTGTGTGGGTACTTAAAAATCTCATTTAACGGCTATTTAACTCGAAGACGAAATTAAGCAGATCTTACATTATGCCACACGAGTATTCTAAGAGCTCGGCAATTAAATCATAAACTAAAACTAGTTTTTTCCTAATTAATTTCTATACACTTTCTTAATAACAAGAACGATTATTACGATCTTCTTCGAATCATGAAGAGTGTTTATGGTAATTATTTAATAATCTTGAAAACCATAATTATATAATATGAAGAGAAACCACGACATAGAAAATATTGACCTATCTGAAAAGATCACATCGTAAATTAGACTCTTGTTAGAGTCTTTTACTGGAGGCGCACATCGAACAAATTTATTACCACTCGAACATTTTGTCCTAATTGGGATGCGACTAATTACCACTAAGGATTATTATACAGTCCTTTTATCTTATTACATGTCTTATCATATTCCAATCCGAAACGTAACGTTCGAAATACAATGTTAAGAAAATGTTTTCTCCGATAAAAGTGTCTATCTGAGGGCAATTGCAATAAATTATCGTAAATATGGAGGCACATTTATCGCATTGGTAATGTAAGAAAAAGCGCAGACATTAAATTACGCATTTAAATTGTTAGAAAATGTACAAGTTTTGATTTTTAAGTATGATAGTTGAAAATATATTGCGTTACAAGATAGTAGCGAAAACGAAATCTTAAGACCACAACAAGTCGAAATGTAATTTCGTCAGTTAATTTTCTAATATTACATTTTGTTAACACATTGAAATCTTAAAAAATTAAGGATTTTTTCAGCAAAAAAATTTATTTCTCCCAAGTTTTTTTTTTTTAATCGGTTCGGAAATCGATCCTCATGTCTGACGATCGATTATAGAGAATAATTTTGTCATCGGTGTCAAGTATCCATATTTACCTTTAAAGTTTGATCAATTTCAGCTATCATAGGTAGGGTATAATCAATCAATTTCCTGTTAAGGCCCCCTATAGGGGCATTGGACAGAAACTGTCTTACACAACCAGTGGCGTAAATAGGAATTCTTTCTGGGAGAGGGCTCAACTTAGATTTTTTTTTTAACCATTTTCTTTTCCTAATCCACTGTCGAAAATTTCGAAGTTGTTGTCTGTCTGTCTTTCCGGCCATGTTTCACGCACAAATTGATGAACCAATTGTAATGAAACTAGCACAGTTCCGATATGGAATCTGCTTTTGGTTTTATTTCATTCCCCTTACGCCTTCTACTCCCTCCCATACAAAGTGACTTATTTTCAAAAATTTGTAATGATCAAATTTTCTTAGAAACTATAAGAGCTATTATTTTGAAGTTTGGAATATATTATTTCTATTTCAAATGCAATCTTTTGGTATACAAATTATTTGAATCCTCCTACTCCCTCCACAACCTCCCATACAATTAGCACTTTTTCATGAAATACTCTAAACCAATTTTCTCAGTACGTATAAATTTCATCAAGCTAAACTCTTGTACTTTAGCCTTATTATTAATATTGGGAAAAAATTAATCGATTAGCTTCATTTCTTCTACCTCCTCCCATACAATGTGAAACGATTCTACAACTTTTCAAAAATTCGATTTTCTTGAAAAGTGTGATCTGGAATTTAAAATATATCAATTTCACTATGATTATAGTTGTTTGTCGAAAAATAACCAAAAATTCTTCACTCCCTCTACCACCTCCCATACAAATTGCACAATTTTATTCAATTCAATGCACTAAGTTTCTCAGTACCTATTCAATTTTTCAATCGTAAATTTGATACAAAACATTTTTATAGCTACTAGCATGACGTGAAGCAAATTAGTTCAGTGCTGTCATCCCCTCTACCACTCCTCATACAAAATTTCATAACATCCCAAAAAATTCTATTTTATCTATAACATCGTATGATCGCGCTTTACGCACAATCGTAGTCCTGTTATGTTTTTAAAGCTTAATATTATATTATTTGAATTTTTTTTTTAAATATCGCAAGCTACAACTATTCACATGCCCTTAATGCTCTTCTATACGTATATGATCTCGATTCACGGGCTTGATTTGATTTCGAGCCTCTCCCATTCAAATGCGAGTATTATGCTTTCATTCTTAAGAATTTATGGTTCTGATTCCAACAAAATACAAACCATTGTCTTCAAAGAGTCATTAAACTAATTAGATTATATGTCTCGCATAATGTATTACTAACTACATTCTGAAAAATTGCTAATTTTGCGATTCTTATGCGGACAAAGTCGCGGACGATAGCTAGTTTAATATAAAAACATAACAGGGCTACGATTGCGTAATGCGCAATCTCACGATACTCTAGATGAAATAGAATTTTTTGTGACCCCAAGAAATTTTGTATGTGGAGTGTTAGAAAGGATGATAGCATTGAACTAATTTTCCCCCATCATGCTAAACTCGCTATAAAAATGGTTTATTCAAAATGCTTACTCCAAAAATTGAATGGGAACTGAGAAAATTAGTGTGTTAGATTTTGTGAAAATGTGGAGTTTGTATGGGAGGTGGTAGAAAGGGTGGGGGGATTTTAGTGAATTTTTCAGAAATAACTAAAAATATCATAAAATTGACATCTCTTAATTTTGAGATAAGTAACATTCATACTTTTCAAGAAAATAGATTTTTTGTGAAGTTGTGAAACTGTGTCATATTGTATGGGAGGGGGTAGAAGCAGTGAAGCTAATCAAATATCTTTTTCTGATCTTAGTGATAATGCTAATTAAGAATATATTACAAAATATGAGCTCGTTCAATGTTATATGTTCTGAGAAAATCGTCTTAGAGCATTTCATGAAAAAGTGATGTTTGTATGGGAGGGGGTGGAAGGAGAGGGAGGACGCCAACAATTTTTCTACTGTAGATTTAGATCATTATGAAAGTGATATATCCCACAATTCAGCCTTATAGCTTTCATATTTTTCGAGTAAATCCATTTATTGTCAAATTGCGAAATTGTGTCATTTTGTATGGGAGGGGGTAGAAGGGGTGAAGCTAATCGTTTATTTTTTTTTCGGCCTTACTAACAATTTTAAATATATATTTGGTGCACAATTTCAGCCAGATAAATTTTATACGCACTGAGTGAATTGGCTTAGAATAATTCATGACAAGTACAGTTTGTATGGGAGGTGGTAGAAGGAGGGGGAGGACACGCATAATTTTTATACGGTAGATTTATATTATCATAAAAGTAATATATTCCAAATTTCAGGCCAATAGCTTTAATACTTTTCGAGCAAATTCGTTTATTGTCAAATTGCGCATTTGTGTCATTTTGTATGGGAGGGGCTAGAAGGGGTGGAGCGATTTGGCCCGTTCACGAACTTGACCTTACTTTTTTGTCAAAAACGACGTGTACAAAATTTGAACAATCTAGGTCAACGCGTTCTCAAGCTAGAGAGCGAACAGACGGACGGACAGACGGACGGACGGACGGACGGACGGACGGACGGACGGACGGACGGACGGACGGACGGACGGACGGACGGACGGACAGACGGACAGACGGACAGACGGACAGACGGACAGACGGACAGACGGACATCCGGTTTTGAGATTTTTGAGTGATAATATTAACTTCTGTATCATTCATTTTTTTCTCCGAGCCTTATTTCTTGGCGTTACAAACCTTAGAGCAAACTTATAATACTCTCAGATTCCATCTAGAGTATAATCAGATTCCATCTAGAGTATAAACATTACAGAATTACGATTGGATCCAATCCAATAAACTCTTTCCTATTTCATCTAGAGTATCATATGATTGGGCTTTACGCCGAATCATAATTCTATTATGTTTTTATATGAAACCGAACGTGGCATGCAAAATGTTTCGTGCTGAAAAATTTGTAATTTTTATTATTTTCAAAAAATTGGACATAGTTTCCCTGAAATAGGGGCATTTGTATGGAAGGTGGTAGAGAAAGTGTAGGATATTATACGATTTTGAAACTGCTTATCAACATCCTTATTACAATGCTTTGTCTCAATTTCAAAGTCGATAGCTCTCATATAATCGAAGAAGAAATGCTTTTCTTGAATTTATAATATAGATATTTGTGTGGGAGGGGGTAGAAGGAGTAAAGCGAAGCTAATGATTTTTTTTTAAATTTATTGAAATTATTAAGGGACAAGTTCTGGCAAAATTTTAAGTTTGTACCTTTTTTAGTTTTAATGGAAATCGATATAACGCATTTACCAAAATTATGCATTTCTGTGTGATAGTGGTAGAAGGAGTATTCGGATCAAGACAAAATTTTTCGTCGTTAATGATATTTCTATTATTATACTTTCAGCAAATCTTCAAGTCGATAGCTTTAGCAATTTCGAAGAAAAAAAAAATTAATTCAAATTTGAGAATTTCGTGAAATTAGTATAGGAGTGGGTAGAAGGAGTCAGGTGAAGTCGATGATTTTTCTAAAACTTATAATGAAATTAATACTGGAAAAAAATTTGTTTATTTAGTTTTGCTAGCTTCATTGAAAATCGAACAAACACATTTTTGAAAATTGTGCATATGTATGGGAGGGGTAGTAGGAGTGAGAGGGTCGGATCAATATTGTGATATTAATGATATATACATTTTTATACTTTGACCCAAATTTCACGTTTATGCCTTAAATAGTTTCGAAGAAAAATCAATTTCTTAAAATTTCGAAATTTTATGAAATTTGTATGGGAGGGTGTAGAAGGTGTGTAGGGATGTAACCCGTTCAAGAACTTAAAGTTACTTTCTAGCTAAAAATTACACACAATAAATTTCAGCACGATAGCTCAAAGCGTTCGAGAGTTGTGTTGTAGAAAGTCGGAGAAACGGACAGACAGACGGACAGACGGTCACTTGGAACCGAGCGACAACACATATTTCTGTACCCTTGGCGACTCTGTGCGAGCATTATGTCTTAGCGTTACAAACGGTAAGGCAAACAAAATATACTCTCAGATTTCATCTAGAGTATAAGTACTAGCAAGTGATCTATACGACATTGCTAAGTAAGATCTGAATATTGTCATTTAAATAAGACGCATTTGACGAACGCCAAAATTCATTAAAATGCAAGGAAATCTTGATTTTTTATTGCAAGTTAAGTAAATTTTGACTACTGCAATTGTTTAGTACGCAATTTATTGCAATTGTAATGAAACATAATTGTAATAAACTTTACTACGATCTTGATAAATTTCCATGTTTGTAAGTAAAATTAATTAAATAACAGGTAACGAATTTTTTCACTGAAATGTATTGAACATAGTAATACCATATGTGAAATGAAAATTAAGACACTTGACCAGAAATAGGGCAATATTGATTAATTTTGGAATGCATTCATGAACTGTAAGGATATAATATGTTGTAGTTAATTTTATTATTCACTTTGCCTGTTGGAGAGTATTTAACTCCATTCACGGCGAATTTGTTAAGAATTTCGACAGTTAAATTTAAATTTATGTGGGTTAACGAAGGACGTATTCTAGCTAGAAAATCAGAAGGCGATAAAATTTGCTACATCAAAACTATGGAAGACATTACTAAGCTTTTACTTTAAAAATTATTTATTTAAGCTAGTTTTTTTTTGTGTTTAGTCTTATTTTTTATTTACAATGGCTGATTTTCTGGAAATAATAGAGCACCACAAAAATGTTGAAACTCATATCTTATGTAACGAAAATGCCTGTAAAATATTGTTGCGAGCTAGGGGTTCGCCAGATTCCAAAGGAAAACACAATTCGTTTAAAAATAATGAATAATTTTATTTAATCGCACTTTATACACAATTTCCCGATCACTTCACTAAATTCGCTCTAAAACTTAATTCGTATAACTCAGGAACACTGCCAATCTATCACTTGTACCGATTCGCGTTCTTCCACCGATAGGTGTCACCAAAAATGACTAACTCGTTGTCTGAAAGTTGGCGGGTATTTATACTAAGTCTCCCAGACAGGTGTCGTTGTGTGTGTGTGTCTAGAATGATTGCCTACATTGTGGAGCTCGGTAGAAGTGTCTGGAAACATGTTGATAGTGTTTTGAAATGTTGATGGAATTCTCTCGATATTGCTGGGGACGTCGAGGTTGTCAAATTTATAACATTACCCTCTCCTTAGTCCCTGTTCGTCCCGAACAGAGTTGTTCACTTCCTCCATGGCACCCTGGTACTTTGTTAGTCGGTCTAGATGTACCACTTTCATTTTAGTGCGAGGTTTTTGATGTAGTTGAATCCGATAGACGACATCATTTAATCGGTTGATGATCTGGTAAGGGCCTTCCCAGTTGCGCTGTAGTTTCGGCGATCTGCCCTTCTGTCGTTTGGGATTGTATAACCAAACCAACTCGCCCTCTTGGAATCCTGATGAGTTCGCCCGTTGATCATACCTCGTCTTCATGCGGTCGGACGCCAAATCAATTTTATCTCTGACCAGGTTATAAATTGTCTTTAGTCGACATCGAAGATCCGAGACATAATCTTTAGCATTGGTTGGTTGGTCTGGTGGCACTCCAAACATTAGCTCCGCAGGGACTCGAATATTTCTTCCAAAGATGACTCGGGACGGAGTTTCTCCTGTTGTTGAATGCACCGATGTTCTATAGGCCATTAAAAATAGAGGGATGTGCTGGTCCCAGTCCTGTTGCCTCTCGCTGACGAGTTTGGATAGGTTTGAGTTCAATGTCCTGTTGAAACGTTCCACCATTCCATCGGACTGTGGGTGTAATGGAGTTGTCCTCGTTTTGTTTATTCCCAGCATTTGGCACACGCGTTTGAATATTTGAGATTCAAAATTGCGCCCTTGATCGGAGTGTAGTTCACGTGGCGCTCCAAATCTGCTCACCCAGTTAGTAACAATTTGTTCTGCGACGGTTACTGCTTCTTGGTTTGGAATTGCGTAAGCTTCTGGCCACTTGCTGAAATAATCAATGACCACTAGAATGTAGCGATTACCATTTTCTGATTCCGGAAATGGCCCAGCAATATCCACAGCAATTCTCTCGAATGGGACTCCCACGTTGTATTGTTGCATTTCTCCCTTTGATCTGCGGTGTGGGCCCTGACTCGATGCACACGTAGTACATTTACGGCTCCAGTTTTCGACATCATCTCGGAGATGGATCCAATAGAACCTTTCTCGTATCTTTGCCAAGGTTCTGTTTACTCCCAAATGCCCACCGGAGGTACCTCCATGATATTCCTTCAAAACCTCCTCGACTTTACAATGCGGGACGATGGTTTGCATGTGATACGACTTTCCATCAGCGTTCTCCCATTTCCGTTTTAATAATCCGCCGTCTAGGTGAAGGGAGTTCCATTGTGCCCAATAACACTTTAAGGTTTCACTGAATTGTGAGATGTCTTTCCACTCAGGCCGTTTCATTTCGTCCTTCCATGCCATGATCGGTGAAATATCTGGATCTTTACTTTGGGCATCTTCCAGTTCTTGCTGATTCCATCCAGTCTTTGGTTCGGTCGTTATCCTCTGAATGGTTTCTCCGGCTTCTTTTCCTTCTACACGGTGACAATGCTTGCAGTTCGGTGGACAAGGACGACGTGAAAGCGCATCGGCATTTCCGTGGATTCTTCCTCTTCGATGAACAATCTCGAAATCGTAGGATTCGAGCCTTTCGATCCATCTGGCTACTTGGCCTTCGGGGTTTTTAAACTGAAGTAGCCATTTAAGCGATGCGTGATCCGTTCGAAAAAGGAACTTTTGACCATAGAGATATTTGTGAAAATGTTTTGTTGCTTCTACTATGGCTAGTAGCTCTCGGCGAGTTACGCAATAGTTCCTTTCTGATTTTGAGAGTACTCGGCTGTAGTAAGATAGCACTCTCTCCTGCCCATCGATCTCTTGTGATAGTACTGCTCCGATACCGACATTGCTGGCGTCAGTGTCTATGATGAAACCATGACCTGGTTTTGGATACGCCAGAACTGGGGAGTCGCAGAGTTGGTCTTTTATCCTCTCGAATGCTTCCTGGCACTGTTGACTCCATGTAAATGGCTTCCCTTTTTCTGTTAACTGATGCAGACATTTCGCCGTGTTAGCAAAGTCTTTTACAAATCGTCGGTAATATGTCGCTAAGCCTAGGAAGCTGCGCAACTGGTGTTTATCACTCGGAGTAGGCCAATTTTTCACCGCCAGTATCTTCTCCGGATCTGTCTTTACGCCATCAGCTGAAACGATGTGACCCAAGTACTTGACTTCTGCACTAAACAAAGTGCACTTTTTCGGACTCAGCTTTAATTTTGCCGCTCGCAGTCGCTGGAAGACTTCCTGCAGATTTTTTAGGTGTTCATTGAATGTTTTTCCGATAACGATCACATCATCTAGGTAAACGAGACAAGTTTTCCAACTCAGACCACGCAAAACGAATTCCATCAGTCTTTCGAACGTAGCTGGAGCATTGCACAGGCCAAATGGCATTACGATGAACTGCCATAGTCCACTGCCGACAGAGAATGCTGTCTTCTCTCTATCTTTTTCATCTATCTCCACTTGCCAGTAACCACTCTTCAGGTCCAACGTTGAGAACCATTTAGCATCGGTCAGGGTGTCCATGATATCGTCGATTCTAGGTAGTGGATAGCTATCCTTTTTCGTAACATCATTTAGTCGCCTGTAGTCTACACAAAAACGGGTACTGCCGTCCTTCTTCTTTACCAGCACTACTGGCGATATCCACGGGCTCTTTGATTCTTCGATGATTCCCTGATGCTCCATAGTTTTGACCATTGAATTGACTTCTCCTTGTTTCGCTAATGGTACTCTTCTTGGAGGTTGACGTATCGGTGTAGCACTTCCGGTATCTATACGATGTTTCACTAAGTTTGTTCTGCCATAGTCGTCATCACCGGTGGAAAAGACGTCGCTGAATCCTTCGATTAGATCTACTGCTTGCTTGTGTTGTTCTCCTCTAAGGTTGCTTGACTGAAGAAGTGTTGATGTTACATTGTCCTTCCTTCTTGGCTTATTTTTAGAGGGTACGTCATGTGGCTCTGCCTTGTCGATACTCGTCACCGCCGATATTGGTTCACAGCTGCCAATTACATCTCCTTTCTTTACGCTGGTAGTGCTGTCCGCAACGTTCAGGACTCTTATTGGTACCATCATCTTCTCATTCCTTTTTACGAGCGTTTTTCCTAGTATAAGACTTCGTAATGCAGGTGTCGTTTCCGGTTCTATGAGGTAGAATCGGTGGTTCCCGGGATCACCATCGAGCTCTGCCCAAATAACATTCTCAGATGACTTTGGTATGTCCGCATCTTCGCATAATACAACTCGCAGCTTTGTTGTTTTGGAGGATGTTATTTCCATCGGGATTTCAATATTCCGCCACTTCATTATTCGTTGTCCTAGGTCCAGCTGGATACCGTGTGGTTTTAGAAAATCCATTCCAAGGATACACTCATCGGTAATGTCGGCTACCACGAATACATGCGAGAAGGTCAAATCCCCAAGTTGTATGTCACGAGCTATTTCTCCATGGACCGTTGTAGTTTCTCCTGTAGCAGTGCGAAGTGCGTACTTCTTGGTGTTGTGAAGCCAAGTACGATCTACGAGGTCAGATCTTAGCACTGACCGTGTTGCGCCTGTGTCGACTGTTATGATGCAGTTTAATTTGCCGACTCGACCACTCATACATAAGTCGTTTTCACAACGATGTAGTCGAGAAACTGCGATGATGGTTCCGGGGGCGTCGATTCTACCAGCCAACTTCTGCCCCATGAAGTTGGCCTTTACTCGTTTCCCGGACTGTCATTAGGCGAAGCGTGCTCTCGTGACGGTTCGCCCCTTCCTCCTCTTTGTTTAGCAGCGCAGCCGGAACAGTAGTTGATCGCTTTTCTGGGTTTGCGGCAGTCGCGTCTTAAGTGTCCTGCCTGTCCACAATTCCAGCATCGGGGAGCACCAGATCCTTCGCTCCGCTTGGTGTACTCGGCTTTCTGGCACACACATTCTTCTACTATTTCTCGAACTCGATAGTTACTCCGCGAGCTTTGCTTGGCAGCTTCGAACGTCAGCCCATATACTAAGGCTTCGCCAATCGTTTTCTTACCTGCCAGTTTTAACGCCTGTTGCAGCTCTCTGTCCTGTACAGCATTGTTAAATGCGAAAACAGCTGTATCGTTGCGTTGCTCTGTTTGCGCATTAGGCAGCGATAATAGTGTGAGTCGTTCAATATCGCGTGCCAGCTCTTGAAGTGTTTCACCATTCTTTTGAGTTCGGTTGTACAGTTGAGTTTTGTAGATCTCTCGCATGTGGTCACTGCCGTAATGAAGATCCAATGTCCGGATTAACGTTGAAAAATCTTGTTGTTGCTCCTGCGGAATCGTTTGAAGAACTTCAGCTGGTGGGCCTCTTAACGCCAATATAAGAGCCGTTCCTCGTTCCAGATCATTCCAATGGTTGTTTCTTGCGGCAGCCTCAAATTGGGTCTTATAAATAGCCCACGGTGTTTGTCCATCGAAGATTGGAGCCTTGAGACCCTTGTGCGCAACATGCTCTGTCTTGATGACTCCGGTCGCTTTTACATTATCGAAGTCCATTTTTAGGCGTTCGACTTCTTCTTCGAAGACTCGAAGTTTCTTCTCTACGTTTTCTTCTATTGCTTTACCCATGGTGTCTATTTTATTATTTTGTAGTTCCAATTTATGGTTGAGGTCCCTTGAGGTCTCATCTAATTTCTGGTTAATGTCCGCAGATTGTTGCTCTAGTTTCTGGTTAATGTCCGCAGATTGTTGCTCTAATTTCTGATTAATGTCCGCTGATTGTTGTTTAATGTCCGCAGATTGTTGTTTAATGTCCACCGATTGTTGTTCAAATTTCTGATGCATGTCCGCTGATTGTTGTTCTAATTTCCGATTCATGTCCGTTGTCACAGCTGATTGTTGCTCTAATTTCTGATTAATGTCTGCTGATTGTTGTTTAATGTCCACTGATTGTTGCTCTAATTTGTGCATCATCTGTTGCATTAATTGTGTTAGAGCATCCGATGTACCAGAACACTCCTCTTTACGAGTTTCTTCAATTTGGAACTCAAAACTATCTGCATTCTCACCCTCAGCCTCAAGTGTCTCGATCATACGGCTGACAAGTTCAGACTTGCTCCCTGTTGTAGGTAACTCGCGTCTACTGAGCTCTTCCTTCAGCTCCGTTACTTTTAAGTCTTTTAAATAACGCGGCATTTTCACTACCGATTATTTCCAGTTTTTCCGCGATTCGAATTCACTTAAATTTACGTCACTGCTCACTAAATCACTCGAGATTATTCGATTTCACCAAATTCTCACTGTCCGTTCGAGAATTTTAGTTCCGCGATTTTACTTCGCTAATTAAAGTCACTGTTCACTACAGCGCTCGAGAATATTCGGTTTCACCAAATTCTCACTGTCCGTTCGAGAATTTTAGTTTCACTTTTCCGCTCTCACAAAATTATCCGTTCCGAGAATTTTTAATTTCACTCGCGATTTTTAACCCGAATTTATCCTTGGAATCCCACTCTTCTGACACCAATTGTTGCGAGCTAGGGGTTCGCCAGATTCCAAAGGAAAACACAATTCGTTTAAAAATAATGAATAATTTTATTTAATCGCACTTTATACACAATTTCCCGATCACTTCACTAAATTCGCTCTAAAACTTAATTCGTATAACTCAGGAACACTGCCAATCTATCACTTGTACCGATTCGCGTTCTTCCACCGATAGGTGTCACCAAAAATGACTAACTCGTTGTCTGAAAGTTGGCGGGTATTTATACTAAGTCTCCCAGACAGGTGTCGTTGTGTGTGTGTGTCTAGAATGATTGCCTACATTGTGGAGCTCGGTAGAAGTGTCTGGAAACATGTTGATAGTGTTTTGAAATGTTGATGGAATTCTCTCGATATTGCTGGGGACGTCGAGGTTGTCAGATTTATAACAATATTTTTAAAAAGTAATTTTAAGACTATTAATCTATTCCATATGAATGTTCGCAGTATTTCAAAAAACTTCGAACAATTCTTGATTCTAATGAATAATTTAAATTTCTCCTTCCAATTAGAAAATTACACAATTACCCAGGTGTGCAAAAATGTCGGAAATTTTGAGTGATTTTTTTAGGGCTCTGGTGAAAAATACAAAGTTTATCCTTAATAATCCTTAAATATACGAAATTAACTAGTCGAAAACCCTTAAAACTTCTACCCCCTCCCATACAAAATTATTTTTTTCGAATATTTTCAAGAAATCAACTATCACTTAACCATTAAAAGCTATCAATTTGAAATTTTGCACAAAAACTTCTTAAAATAGTTGAAATAAAATTACGTCACAAGTTTTGAAATCGTGCCTGTCCTTCTACCCCCTCCCATACAAAAGTATGATTTCGACCATTATTAAGAAATCAATTATCACCTAACTTTTTAAAGCTATCAATTTGAAATTTTGCACAAAAATTTTAGAAATAGTTGAAATGAAATTACGTTAAAAGTTTTGAAATAGCGCTTGCCCTTCTACCCCCTCCCATACAAAACTATGATTTCGACCAATTTCTTTAAATCAACTAATAACCAACAAACTAAAAGCTACGAACTTGAAATTTTGTACAAGCACCTTAAAAGAGAAGCGAAATAAAACTGCATTTCAAATTTTACGATTCTCCTACCTTCTCTACCCCCTCCCATACAAATGTTCGGTTTCGTGAATGTAAAATACACCGAATTTTATGAAAATTCTATGCAACTTCGTTTATGAAACTGGCATTCTATACAGAGAATATTGGATGTGATTCAAGCAATCCATTAAAAAACTATTAACATCCACCCATCCTTACTATCACCCCTCATCACTCCCTTCATAAGAACTCAAACTTGCATGAATAAACGAACGACTACTGCCCTGCCAAAGAACCCCTTTTCACTTAGTCTTCCCTAACCACTCTAACCAGCATATTGAATTTCCGCGCATTTGCAACTTGTCCCAATAATAATAAAGTTTCGCCCGACTTGTTGGCAGTTTATTTTTTCTCTTTGTTCATTATTTTATGTAAAGATACACAAATATCTAATTGTACAACAACAAGAATATTTTGTAAATTTTAGAAAATAAATGTTAAAGGTAACTGAGCTCTCACACTCAAGCCTCTTTGGCTTATGTGAGTTGTAGTGAAATTATATCTACAGTGGTTCACAGATTATTTCAACCAGCACGTAAGTAAATCTTTAAATGCCTATACAAACTTAACTAAATAAGATATTAACATTATTTAAACGCAGGTTATTAGTCTAATGTTTAAACTAATTAAATATGACTTCATTTATTTTTCTATATTTTTTTAATATTTTTAAACAATTTTAGACGAAAAAAGTAACTCAAAACAATGCCACAGCTTATTTCAACCAAGTAACAGATTCAATGTTTAAATTAAATTGAAAGGCACAAAAAAAATTCCATATGTAGTATGACCACCCTTCTGGTTAACAACCATTTTTAGCCTCTTAGGCATTGAATCGACCAGTTTTTGTGTCACTTCTAGGATAAGTTTGGCCCATTACTCAACCTATGCAGTTTTCAGATCGCTTTTGTTGGATATTTTCCGTTTTCGGATGTTTGTATCCAAAATGGCCCACAAATTTTCGATGACGTTAATGTCGGGCGACTGTCCCGGTGACTGCATAACATGCGGACAGTTCCAAATCAGCCATGTCTGTACAATACCCGACTTAACCTTCGGGTCATTGTCTTGATAAAATCTGAAGTCATCGCGAAAGCCCAGTTTCTCCGAACTTTCAAGCAAATTGGACTTAAAAATCTCGAGATAATAAGACTTATCCAATGAAGTCTCAATAAATTGCAAATTTCCAACTCCCACTGCGGACATACAGGCCCCCACTATAACGCTGCCACCTCCGTGTTTGACTGCAGCTTTCAAATTTTTGTTTTGCAATTCTGTATTTGGCTTACGCCAAACATATGAGGCTCCATCAGAGCCAAAAATATTAAATTTCAATTCATCAGCAAATATAACGGTGTTTCAAAATCCAGAATCCGTATCCAAATGTTCCTTGGCAAATTTTAAACGGCACTTCTGATTTTTGGCATTTATAAACGGCTTCTTACGCGCTATTCTACCAGTGAAATCATTCTCTCGCAGCACACGGCAAATAGTTTCCGGGTGGCGTGACTTGTCCAACTCAGCTTTCACTTCACTGGCAATTTTTGGAGCCGATAGTCTTGGGTTTTCCCGGATTTTCCGGACAATATAGCGCTCGTCCGTTGGTTTGAAAATTTTGTTGGGGGCATTTCTCTCTTTATCGTGCGTTCTATTTTCGCAGACAAATCGGTATATGATGCTCTGCACTGTAGAATCACTTAGCCCAACCATCTCACCAATTTTCCTGCGCGAATGGCCACTTTTAAGATGACTGAGAACAAGTTCTCGCTGATCAATTGTAGTACGTGGTCCCTTTTCGCAAAACAAATTTTTCTGTGCGATCTCCTGAAAGAAATCAGCAAGACTGAACTTGAACAAATAACGAATATAATGACTAAATCAAATAACCGCTACATTGCAAGGTAACGGATCATTGCACACCTGCAAAGCATTTGGTTGAAATAAGCTGTGGCATTGTTTTTAGTTACTTTTTTCGTTTATAATTGTTTTAGAATATTAAAAAAATATAGAAAAATAAATGAAGTCATATTTTATTAGTTTAAACATTAGACTAGTAACCTGCGTTTAAATAATGTTGATATCTTCTTTAGTTAAGTTTTTATATGCATTTAGAGATATTTTTACGTTCTGGTTGAAATAAGCTGTGAGCCACTGTATATGTATATTATTTTGTTATACTTACTTACTTACTTACGATGGCGCTACAGCCCAAATCGGACTTTGGCCTCCTGAATGCTTTGTCTCCATCCATCTCGGTTCAGTGACCGCGTCCTCCAGTTTGAAAATCTTAGCAGTGATTTGCTGTCTGCGTCAATCGAATCCTCCCAGCGCTTTCGTGGTTTTCCGACCGGTCTTTGTCCGTTGACTTTCCCTTTTAGTGTGCGTTTGGGAATTCTTCCGTCATCCATCCGCTCCACATGACCAGCCCATTGTAATTTTTTAAATTTTATGAGGGTTGACACTTCTGGATTGTCGAAGATGGCATACAATTCTCTATTGTATCGTATTCTCCAGATTGAGTCTTCCCTCACAGGTCCGAGGATTCTTCTGAGGACCTTCCTTTCAAAGGCGTTAAGTCGTTTTTCGGACGCCTGAGTTAATGTCCACGTTTCGCTGCCATAGCATAGCACAGGTCTTATGATTGTTTTGTATAGCTTAAGTTTTGTTTTCCTGTGCACGTTCTTGTTTTTGATTATTGGAAGTACCGAATAATAAGTCTTGTTTGTCATCATTATCCTTCTTTTAATTTCGATGGGTTCGCTTCCATCCTTCGATAGATTTGCCCCTAGATATATGAAGTTGTCTACGTTTTCTAGGTTATAGTCTCCTACTGTAATATTTTGTCTGATTGGCGTCTTTTTCCTAGTTTGCGTCATAATTTTTGTTTTGTTTTCATTAATGCGTAGTCCAACTTCCCTTGCTACCGAGTCAAGGTTTACAAATACTTCCTTAGCACTCTCCAGAGATCTTGCAAGGATATCTATGTCGTCGGCATATGCTACGAGTTGTGTGGATTTGAAGCATAGTGTTCCCTTGGTGTCAACGGGAAGTTTCCGAACAACATATTCGAGTGTTAAGTTGAAAAGCATTGATGCGAGGCCGTCACCTTGTTTAAGGCCGTTGTCTGTTTTAAAACTGGAAGTCAGATCGTTTTCTACTCTGACTTGTGACAAAGACTCAGTCATTGTCATTCTTGTCAGTCGAACCAGTTTCGGTGGGACTCCAAACTCCAACATGATTTTATACAGTACGCGCCTGTCGATACTGTCGTATGCTTGTTTGAAGTCAACAAATATCTGGTGCACATCAATATTATATTCCCAGCACTTTTCCAGCACCTGTTTAACTGAGAATATCTGGTCCGTGGTTGAGCGTCCAGCTCTAAATCCGCCTTGGTATTCACCAATTACTTTATCAGCATAGGGCTTAATTCTCTTTTCTAGAATTTTCGTCAAAATCTTATAAGACGTACACAACAGAGATATTCCTCGGTAGTTTTCGCAGCAGAGTTTGTCACCTTTTTTATAAATTGGACATATGATGCTCTTGCGCCAATCTTCAGGAAGTATTTCCTGCGTCCATATGTCCGCGACTAATCTATGTAGGAGATGCGCTATGCAGGTGTCGCCGGCTTTCAGAAGTTCAGCTGGGATTTGATCAGTGCCCGGCGCTTTGTTGTTTGGGTGGTTCCTTAGGGCTGTTTTTACTTCTTCGAGTGTGGGAGGACTCAAAGCGGATCCTTCATCAGCTGTTACATCAGTTATACCTGCTATTGTATCTGCTGCTGCTGTTCGTGTAGGTGATGGGCTCGGGTTAAGAAGGTGTTCAAAATATTGTGCCCATCTTAGTTTTATATCTTCCGCGTTACTTATAATGTTCCCTTCCGCATCCTTGCATAGGGTCGTTTTCGGTTTGTAACCTTCTTTCATCCTTTTGACAAGGGAATACGCGGCTCTTGTGTTGTGTAATTTAAATTGTTCGTCCATGTTTTTAATTTCGTCATTATTGTACTTCCGTTTTTTTTGTCTGCATATTTTGTTTGCAAATCGTCTAAGATCCTTGTACTTGTCTTGTTTGGCTCGTGTCGGCCGTTCCGTTAATATTTTGTAAGCTTCATTTTTTCGTTCTAAGGCATCTTGGCATTCTTTGTCGAACCAATCATTTCTTTTGCGACGGGGTTGTTGTCCTATCACCTCCTCTGCGACAGATGTAATGCCATCTTTGATTTTTTGCCACATTTCTTCTATTGGCATGCTGACAGTGGTATTCAGCATTGTCGTGAAGCGCCTCTCCAAGGCTAACGCATATTTCGCAACTATTTTCTCGTTTTTGAGTTTCCCTATGTCGAATTTAGGAACCGGTTGTATTTTTGAGTGTCCTCGGTTTGCGATTCGACATCGAAACTTGGTCTTTACCAAATAGTGGTCTGTGTCGCAATTAGCCCCTCGACATGTACGCACGTCGAGAATGCAGGAGGCCGTCCTTTTCTCTATTAGAACATGGTCTATTTGATTGAATGTTCTTCCGTCGGGTGAAGCCCACGTTCTCTTATGAATATCACGATGCGGGAAGCATGTCGAGCTTACAATAAGGTTTTTGCTGCTGGCGAAATCAGTCAGCCTCTGGCCGTTGTCGTTACTAATATCATGGAGACTATGCCTTCCAATTGTCCCTATGTATGCTTCTTCTTTGCCCACTTTCGCGTTAAAGTCACCTAATACTATTTTAATATCATTCGACGGAAGGGAGTCGAATGTTGATTCTAAGGTGCTGTAGAAATCGTCTTTAACTTCGTCGTCTTTGTCTTCCGTTGGGGCGTGGACATTAATAAGCCAAACATTAAAAAAACTTGTTTTGATGCGGATTGCACACAATCGTTCATTGACGGATTTGAAGTTGGTAACTTGGTGTTTAAACTTCTTGTCGACGATAAACGCAACTCCAAATTCCCGGCTTCCCGATGATTTCCCACTTTTGAAAATTGTGTGCGATCTTAAGTCATTAATCTCGTTACCTAATAATTTAGTTTCTTGGAGTGCAATTATGTTTATATTATTATTTTATATTATATTATTTTGTTATACTTCTTGAAATTCAATAAAGAACTTAGTTCATAAAGAGTCATCGTCAATATTTTTCTCCGTGTAAGCTGCGTAAGTATCCTTTGTACCCGACACAATTTTAAAGATAAATTAGACTATCAGTGTCGTTACGAATTTTTAGTTAATTGGTGTAATCAAATTTGTTATAGTGGAAGTGTACCCGATTGATTGAAACCCAAACTCGTTTATTGAAAATTCAAAATCGATTAAAATTTTCAAGTTCAAGTCGGCTGTTTAATCGAAAGCAATCACCGATCAGTCAAATCAAACTTCTGATTCTTTGGCTTCTCCTTAAAACCGCCATCTACCTATCAATTCTTAAAATAAAAAAAAAATTGTTTTCCAATCCGACTCCTTATACTTTTTTTTTTGTATCGCGAATAATCTCTGTCGTCGATCCGATCCAAATTCGATCGAACAATGGAATAATCGCGACTCGAAGGTAACAATCATCGGGCGAAAAGAACATAAGATAAAACATGGCTGATCACTAAACCGACACAAATTGATAAAAAATTTGTAAGGTAACTGTAAAACTGTCGAAATCGCGTTACCAGATTCGCGCCGAATTTTCAGTGTCCCTCAGCTCGCACGAGGACGATGTGGTCAAAAGCCTCGCAAAACAAAGTTGTGACCGACCTCTGCGATGTACGCTATACAGAAGAACCTACCACTCAGTTTGGCAGAGTTGGCTGGCTGGGCCTGAATCGATTTATTTCGCCAGCGAAAAAAACAACATTAAATTCGGCAACAAAAAATGAACAAATCGCTGTATAAAATTCTATTGTCCAGCACTCTAATTGATTCGGCCGAGTCGTAAATTATTCGTGTCCTCTGTGTTGTTACCGCGCGCGGTTCAGCACAAGCGCGGAACAATGGCACCGAACGTAAAACAGCTGAATTGAATTTCAGGGTAATTTTTGATCGAAAAACACGTGTAAATAGTTTTCCGAAAAATCGGAAATCGGTACGAGGAATTGGCGTGGAACATTTTAACATGTAATCGATCGCATAAGCAAATCTTTGATATGGCGAATGCGGCATTCTTGCGTATTTCGAGTGATCATGCCATTCAAATTGTTGCTGATCTTGTTGCATATTTCAATTTTAGTGGGAAATAGTTGCACTTAGGATTTCGCAACGATGAAATTGATCATAATTGGTGATCGTTGGTCATGGGTAAATTTGAAAGGATGAACTCTCAGTATGGGTCCGAATAGAAATTGTATTTCAAGTGAGATTTATTATATCCCTATGCCACATCCCACACCACGACATTCTAGTTAAGATCGAAAGATAAAGTGCAGCTTTTCAGCATGTGCATTGCAAATGGATCGCGTGCACCATACTGTTGCATTGAATGACTCGCATAATTGCCTCCAGATAGAAGAAAATGGCGAAGAACCTCCTACGGGGCGTTCTCTATTTACTCAGCTCCATAACTCTAACTCGTTCTCTATTTCAGTAAGTACTAACTATGCTACGGTAAACGATCGTGTCCATACGAAACATACAAAATATTCCGCCTCCACTCTTTATGCCGATCATACCGTGTTTGTATTTCATTCAGATACAGTAAAAAAAAAAATAAAAAAAAAAATAAAAAAAAAAATTAAAAAAAATTAAAAAAAAAAAAAAAAAAAAAACAGATTCGAAACGAATTCCCAAAGCCTAATCCGTGATCTCACTCACCTCATTCAATTCAACGGGGAAATTGATCTTAAATTGATGTGTGAATTTATTGTTGAACTCGACACAGATCAATCGACCCGATCGTTTTTAATTGCCAACATACTTAGGGGGAGATCGGCTTCGAACGTGGGATCATATTCAAATTTTGAATTTGAACCGTTGGTACGTTTTTAAATGCAGATAATTTCTTGTGCGTTTGGTGTGGTTAGCTAGGTGTACTAGAATCTCGATCAGTTTATTCGATCGTGTTGGCGATCAGCTTCGAACCGTTTAAAGTCTATTCACTTCGATTCGCCAGCAGCGTCTATTTTTGCTTTTTTTGTGGAAGATTTGAAATTCGACTCGTGTCTGATCAGATAATGCCAGTGGGTACTTTTCAGTATCATTGTTCCTCCAAATTCGTCGAAATTATTAACGATGGGTGATGGCGATAAGGGTATCCTCCGTTTTTTTTTATTTGTTGTTCATCGTTTACAAGAAATCGTGCCTATGCTTTTGCATCTGATTGTCCGTTGGGATGAATGGGATTTTATTTATTTTTTGGGACTTTGTTTTTTTTTCGGATTAAATATATAATATGCCTATAAGAGCGATCGATGTCCTTAACGGGTAGGTAAGTGACAAGTAGAATTCTTAATCAGGTGGTGAAATGGTCTTTACGCTCCCAGCGAAAATTTTATTGACCCAGAACGCCAACTAGTACTGTTTCGTATGCCAATGAGGGTTTTTCGGACACATGTTCCCTGAAACATAAACTAATGCGATACTTATGGATAAATTTTAGTCATCATGATGTGAGGAGATCGGACGACAGATAAATAGTAATTGGATTGTTAGTGCTTATACCAGGTACAAGTAAGTTATGTATAGTTGGCGCCATTAATAAAATTACTTCACTCCAAAATTGAAAGATTTATGGAATGAGTTATTTTATTTGATGTCTTATCTCGTTCTGTTATGGCTCAAAAATTGAATAATAATTTCATAGCAATGGAAATCAGTTCATAAGTGATCAGATCTTTTTTTTTAATGTTTAAAAAAAAAAATGGTGGGTAGCAGACTATAAGAATATAGTCATGGTTTATGGAAAGTGTAATGAGTTCACGATTAGTTCGCACAATATTTCGAGAAGAATTAAATTTTTCCGCCGGCTTCTTCGGTATCGGCAAGAATGTAACTAATGAAGCTCCTAAAGTATTACATCATTCAAAAAGTTTCTAAGATGACATATACATAGATGGCGCCACCATTGACAAATCCATATGATTTTTAGGAAGTGCCAACCTTCAAACGATACGTCAAAATTGTATGACAATCTGACGTTTAGTTCGGAAGTTACAGTGATATACGTAACGCTATTCTTGTAATTTTCAATACAATGGAGAAATCTAAATCTAAAGCATTGCTTTTTAATGAGAAAAAATACCGTTCAAGCAAAACAATAGCTTGACAAGTATTATGTGGACTCTAACGCTGCAAATGGTAGGGAAGTGGTTTGCTGATTTGAAACGTGGCGAAACAAACACCGATGATGCTGAACGCTCTTGTCGTCCAAATTTGGCAGTTGTTGCAAAAAAAATCGATAAAATAGTTTTGGCCGATCGTAAATTTAATATACGTGAGATAGCTGCCACCTTAAAATTATCAGCAAGCAATGTATTCAACATTTTCCATAACCATTTGTCCATGAGAAAGCTCTGTTCCAAGTGGGTTTCGCGATGAAAAACAACAACGCGCCGACTATCCTGCTTGGAGCTGTTTTAGCGCAATAAAAAGGACTTTTTCATGCGGTATGTCACAATGGATGAAACATGGATAAATCACTAAACTAGTGTTGGGTTACTCATACAAGAAGTGGTACAAATGTCCCATTCATGCACGTCAAAATGTCCCATCACTACAAAAAACATTGTTGTCCCACTTCAAAGTTTTTGTCGCATCTGAATTAAACACGGAAAAAAAATATAGCTGGTTTTGCCGTTTTTTTTATAGGTTTCTACCTATAAAAATGGCTCTTTTTGTAGTAGTAATGTAAAAAGGAATATATACTATAATACATAGGTGAATGAAATTGACCAAATGAATAGGTAGTACTGCTATTTATTTTGGTAAAACTCCATTGTATGAAGTTGTTCATCAAAGAAAATCATCGTACGATCAACTAAAATAACGTCAATTTTAATTATTAATTTTAGTTAGGTGGGCAAATGCAAACTCTTCTTCTTCGTCTCCAATCAGGTTTTTTTTAACATTTATTCGTTATTATGAAAGAGTCGTTAGCTCTTTGCACAAACCTCTATCCACAAATTTTCATGTTCGCAGATTGAAGTCACCCAGATATACCCATGTGTGGTCGAATTATACGTCGACCGGGATTTGAACTCCCGACCTTCGCATTGCAGACACGGTACCCTCTAAGCCATACCCAAGCAAACTCTTCTTTGGAAGACATTTGAGTTATAACATGTCAAACATAACAAATGTACGAATTATGTACCACGAAATTTTTTCCATACGAAAGGAGTACGGAACGACACCAGTCAGTGTTCCTAAATATTTTAGTAATTTACCCATTTGATTTGCTAATCTAACTTTTAAATGCAACATACACGCTATCGTAGCAAAATGGAATATTAGTTATGTATAAGGCTAAAACAGCATAAAACTATATGTCTTTGCACATAGCTGAAATACCAGCCAATAAACAGGGAGAAAGGACTGCATGCATAGTAAAATATCACTTTACGATAATATAGAGCAAAACTAACCTTATAAAATCGTTAAATATGCCATGGTTATGGAGCTTTTTACCTTAAAAACTCCACCTATGTTGATTGGGAAATTATGCTATGCATATTTTTTTCCGTGAAAACATGCATTTGTATGGCTGCTGTACCAATACATTTGTAACGCTCAAATCACACTCACTTCACCGGGTTTTGTCCCATGCATTTGTATGGCTGAAAGCAAAGCTCTCAGCACGGAAATATTACGAACCGGAGAACTCTGCACATGAATGACAGATTCTCTTTGATGGGAGAAACCGAGATTTAACTTTCATCGCACTTTTTTCGATTAAAAATCTATTGCACTGATATCAACGTGTAGTAATTACATGCTGAGCACTATTAATAAAGTATTTTGGAAAACTGAACTATTTTTAACACTGCATTTAAGAATAAACGCGATTCTTACGAAGCCCGCCGTGTCCGCTACATACAAAAGCTGGTGAACGGAACTGTCATTTTTATTGTGACTACAACTTGTTGTTGTTGGATTGACTTACATGGCTAGTATAGTGTTTTAACCCTAGTGAAACCGAATAAGTGTGAATAAGAATAACTGAAATAAATAAGAATGTATTTTTTTGTGATATTAATTAAGGAGATTTTGTATTTTAATTTTTAAAATTAAATAAGAATAAATAAAATAAAAAAGAATGTATATTATAAACACAACCCACAAATGCCACACCTAATAATACGTCATTTTACTACCGCATCTCAATAAGAAACGGTGTTAGTAGGGTTAAGATACTCTACGCGCACACATAAAAGCGCAATATACGTCATTTTTCGCTCATTTGCTACCATTGCTCCTCAAAAAGGCAAATTGTATGAATGGGACGGACATTGTATGTATGAATGGGACATGGAGCTTTTGAATGGGACATTGTACCACCTCAAATTTCAAATGAGCCCCTCATACAAACATGGGACAAAAATTCTTGTCCTACCCAACACTACACTAAACTCCAAAGTCAAAGCGGCAGTCAGTTTAGTGGCAAGAAACCCGTCCGAAGCGGCCGAAAACCCAAACGTCAGCCGGGAAGGTTCTGGCCTCCGTGTTTTGTGATGCGCATGGTATAATATTTATTGACTGTATTCAAAAGGGTGAAAAGATCAATAGCGTATAATATTAATGTTATTCGAGCAAGAAATTACCAAAAAACAACCCCAAATGAGGAACAGGACTACGATTGGGCATAAAGCCCAATCGTGCGATACCTTTAACTGAAGAGAAATTTTTTAATTCCAAGAAATTTTGTTGAGGAAGTACTGGAGGGGGTAACGACATTGAACTAATTTTTCACATCACGCTAGAGTTGCCATCGAAATGTTTTATGCAAAATTTAGGATTCAAAAATTTAATACGTACTGAGAAAATTAGTGTTTTGGATTTAGTGAAATTGTGCAGTTTGCATGGGAGGTGGTAGAAGGAGGGATGAGTTCTTAATGACTTTATCAGAAATAACTAAGAACATCATGTTTTTGACATGCTTAAAATTGTAGATCAGTAGCGTTCATACTTTTCAGGAAAATCGGATTTGTTGTAAAGTTATGAAATTGTGTGAGATTGTATGGAAGGGGGTAGAAGGAGTGAAACTAATCGACTAATTTTTTTTGGTCGTACTAATAATTGTAAATAAATATTTAGTGCACAATTTCAGCTCGAGCAATCTTATACGTACTGAGTTTATAGTATTTCATGAAAAAGTGCAGTTTTTATAGGGGGTGGTGGAAGGAAGGGGAGGACTCAAATGACTTTTATACAGTAGATTGGAATCATCATAAAAGTAATATGTTCCAAATTTCATATCAATAGCTTTTATGCTTTTCGAACAAATTACGAAATTGTCTCTAATTTGTATGGGAGAGGGTAGAAGGGGTAAAGCTAATCATCTAATTTTTTTTCGGTTTTTCAATTTCAGCTCGATATACGATATATACGCACTGAGTAAATTGGTCTAAAGCAGTTCATGAAAAAGTGCAGTTTGGCGGTGGTGGAAGGAGGGGGATGGCACAAAAAATTTGTATATAGTAGAATGAAATCATAAAAGCATTACATACCAAATTTTCGAACAATAGCGTTTATAGTTTTCGAGTAAATCCATTTATTGTCAAATTGCGAAATTGTGCAATTTTATATGGGAGGGGGTAGAAGTGGTAGAGCGGTTTGGCCGGTTCATGAACTTGACCTTACTTTTTTGTGAAAAACGACGTGTAAAAAATTTGAACTATCTAGCTCAACGCTTTCTCGAAGTAGAGAGGTCACGGACTGACAGACGGACAGATAGACGGACAGACGGACGGACAGTTTTGAGATTTTTCAGTGATTGTATGAAATTCTGTATCATTCACTTTTTTCTCCGAGCCTTATTTCTTGGCGTTGCAAACATATTCGCAAACTTATAATACTCTCAGATTTTATCTATAGTATAAAGTGAAAGAACAACTAATACAATGCACCGTATCACAAGCCGATGATAACGATTTCCACGATTTCCAAATTGCCCGAATTAAAGTTTGAATCCACCGTATTCTCCAGATCTCGCTCCTAGCGATTACTACCTGCTTACAGACCTAAAAAGAATGCTGCAAGGAAAGAGATTTATCTCCAATGAAGATGTGATTGCCAAAACTAAAGCCTATTTTGACGACAAAAATAAATCGTTCTACAAAAAAGGTGTCGAAATGTTAGAGGACGGTTAGAATAAATTTATTACTCTTGAACTCGTGTGTTGTGCGACCTATCAAGGGCGTCCGCAGGTGATGGATGGAGGACGCCGCGGTGTGTCGCAAGACTCTCGTTCATGTTTAGCATGGCAATAGCAAGGAATTAAGTTTGGCAGTTGTACTTTCCGCAACGTGCTCATCGGACACACGTAGGCAACCGCATCGTTGAATGAGCATGTTGAGGTGGATATAGCAGCAATCATTCTTCCTGCAAGAACCATGCCGCGAACCAGCCCAAAAAACTATGAGATGGAGTCCCCCCGTATTGGCCGTATTGGACCTCAGTCCCCGGCAAAAGAGGGTGCTAAGATCACCGGGTCCGAACGCGGTTCGGGAGCTACTAGAATGGTGCAACCAGGTTCTAGTAGTGCTGTGCTGATGGCAAACGCCTAGCGTACTGAGTCTTCCATGTCAAAGCTCAGTGTTCTCGCATCCATAATGACATTAGGGCCTCAGAGCGGTATAAGCCAAAGGAGAGGTGGATTTATATGTCAGCGTCGACAATATCCTGCACAACTATCTCGGCTGGCCGTGGTACTGGGATCATTCAACCCCCTTAAGGTGGTATTAGCAACCGTGCCCGTCGCCGTGCTAAAACCAACCTAAAAAGAAGCAAAGTTAGACGATGCGGTAGAGGCTAAAGTGGCTGCAGTTCTGAGTTGACTGTCCTCCGACTAGGACGGACAATTCACGAGCTGCAGAAGCTTCACGGCCATCCAACATGCCGGCCGAGGAAATCTGAGTTGAAACGAAAGGTTTCAGTATCCCAGCCTCTTTTCTGAATAATAAAGCTAGCATTTCCGAAGCGAATGTGGTCAGAGCAGTAAAGCCTTCTACAAAAGAGTCTTTGCACACTGCGACAACTCCGCTGTAAGTAGTGTCAAACATTGCTACGGATAGGTTCCGAAACAGTCGGCAGCGAAAGGAGGAACATGCTCAGAAGGGTAGCCCAATGGAGTAAGACTCGGGGTCCCCTCTGGCAACGCCAAAGAACTCTCAACGTCCGCGGGCACAGTTGCCGGTAATAAGCTTGAACCACTGAAGCAGGAAACACACGCGCATCCGATCGGATGATAATAATGCGCCAATACCTGCAGCAAAAACGAAACAGCCGGGATCGGCTACCTGTAGCGACGTCGCTTGAAGTACCCTTTAGGCAGCAGTCATTAATGCAACGACTTGCTAGGAATCATACCATAGTCGGTGAGGCTTCAGATTTACTCTTCATTGAGGAACATTCTAGGCGAACACCTCTTAGGTAATCTTCATGTACTTCAGAAAGCTGGGTTTAGGGAGTAACCAAGCTTTTTAAAATACGAATTCGAGTCATCTTATCTTTGGATAACTTGTGCTGACCAAAACACTCTGGTCTTCCTTCAAGAGGCGGTTGTCAAGATGAACGAGCTCTTGAAGGACATCACACTACAGGTGGTTGAAGGTGCTGAGGCTCCTCTCTCTACAGCCTAAATCGGACTTTGGCCTCCTGACATTCAGGTTCCTTAACATTTTTCATTACTTATTGTGGAAGGGTTGTTAGCCCTTCGCACAACCTTCTTTCTACGAATTTTTCATTTTCGTTGATTCAGGTAACTAAGGTATATCCAAGCAGGCAAGATGCTTCCCACTAGGCTACACCCTAGCGTGCTGAGGCTGCTAGATTGACGAAAATGTTTGCATGGATCCCGGGTATCACTGAAGAACCTGGAATCCTATTGCAGGACGTTAAGCTGCAAAACAAGGAGATATGGAAGCTTTTTCATAGAGAGCAAGAAGCAAGGGCCAACTTATTGTTCTCGGAATTGAGTAAAGCCCCATGGAAAGGTTTTCTGTAGGTAACGGTTTCGCGGATTGTGGACTTAACAAGGTCCACTTCAATCTACCGAAACCGAATGCGGCCAAATTCAGAGTGGTTCAACCCAATCTACATCATAGAAGAGTGGCTTCCGCCACTCTCCAACAACACCTTATAAGAGGTTATTCGGATATTGCATTTGTCCAGGAACCGTGGTTGAGTGGCTCTAACCACATTCTAGATGGTGCAACAAAACTTCAGAGTCCTTCATGGACTCAAAACAGGTAAGCTACGGATATGTGCCATTGCAAGAACAGCACTAAAATTGACATTAATTCCATAATTTAGCAGTCTAGACCAAACAACGATGCTCTGGGATGGGTCAATTAATGGAACACCTCAGCTTGTTAAGCTGGTTTCATCATACCAACCATATCAATCAAGGGATGTTCCAACGACTGACCTGTGCCAACGTGTCCAGTCCAACACAGAGGACTAGGTTGTGATGCCCATCACACCTACTGGTCTAGCACAGACTGCAATGATCGTGGTAAGTCAGTTCTAGAATTTATTAGCATGATCAATCTAAATGTTTGTAATTTTGGTAATAGTCGCACCTTCATAAATAAAGTAAGACGCGAAGTTATCGACCTGACTCTTACAACTAACTCTAAATCACTAGTGGTCCGCAACTGGAGAGTTTGGAAAGAACCATCTTTGTCAGACCACATGTGGATAAGACTTGAAATAGTGCGCTCAGCAAAAATAGCCAGTCTTACAGGAATCCAGCAAGAACAGATTAAATATCAAGAGCTTAACCGTAAAGTACCGGCAATAGTTCCTTACTTAAAAAAAATACCAGATTCCTTAGATAGAGGAGTGAGTATGTTAACAAATGTACTAACAAACTCATACAGGAGTTCCTGCCCTCAGAAGTCAGCCAAAGATAGTAAGAACGCTGTCTGGTCGAATAACGATCTCGACATTCTAAAAAAAAACGAGCAAGGAAACTCTTTAACAAAGCTAATTACAGAAAACTTGACACAGACTGGGATAAATACCAAGCAGCACTTACACTGTATCAAAAACAGCTAAGAGCCGTCAAACAAAATTCATGGAAGAGATTCTGACAAGAAATCGATAACGTCAACGATACCGCCAGGATAAAGAGGACCCTATTCAAAGACTCATACATGCCTGAATTACTAGATAAAGGCGATGGTGCATGGACGAGGTCTAGCGGCGAGTCACTTGAACTTTTAGTGCAAACGAATTTCCCTAGATGCTTTGATCCCCGCCACAAAGTTCATATGTTGTTCGTATTCTAGCTAACTCTGAACTAGTAGATACAGTTTTGACGCCAGAAAACATAGGGATTGCTTTCAGTTCCTTCAAATGTTACAAGTCACCAGGACTGGACGAAGTCTATCCCGCAATGATCCAGAATGCAGATGAAACAATAATTCTGTACCTGGTTGACATATATAAAGCATTCATCAGTCTTTGCCATATACTGAAGCCATGGCAAGAGGTTAAGGTGGTTTTCGTAGCTAAGCCAGGCAGATCATTGTATAACATCCCGAAGACTTTCCGACCCTCAGCCTAAATTCGTTCCTTCTTAAAGGCCTGGACAGCCTGGTGGACAGCTACCTACGTGCAAATCTGAACCGGTCAGATGCCCCCACCAACGCGCTCATCTGAAAGGAAGGTCCACTGACACCGTTTTGCATGTAAAGGTAGCCGCCGTAGAGAAAGCACATCACTCGGTGCCTTTCTATACGTGGAAGGCGCTTTTAACCACGTTAACATTGATGCGATACTTGAGGTCTTGCGCAGCCATAGTGTGGAACCTCTCCTGACTGCGTGTATAGCTAAGCTTCTTCGCTCACCAAAAATCATAGCACGGATGGGTGACGAGACAAGAAAAGGCTCTGTCCACAAAGGAACGCCACAGGGTGGTATAATATCGCCTCTTTTGTGGGTCCTAACAGTGAATGAAACTCTATCCATTTTTAATCGGAATAGTTACTCCACAATAACATATGCAGACGACCTCATGCTAACTGGTAAGTTTGAACAAGTTATAGAGGACCTTATGCAGTCCGCTTTACAACTGTTAGACAGTTGGGCACTAGATAAAGGACGTACCATCAACCCACAAAAAATAGATCTGGTCCTCTTCTCCAGAAGAAGAAGATCCTGGAAAGCCAACATTCAAGAACGAGCAAAAAAGGCTACAGTCGCCTTCTTTCCTTGCAAAAAGACATTCTGTTTGAGATGGGGCCTTAAGCCGCACCTCATCCACTGGATGTGTGCCAGTATTATCAGATCAATTATTTGCTATGGCGCGCTAATGTGGTGGCCAGCGGTGCAGCATTTTATTTCGAATAATTTTCATTGCCAGTAGCAACTGAAAAATTCGTGCTTAAAAAAATTTACTGTCTGTAGTGCGATACGAATTCACGACTTATCGACTATTGACTGTGAAGCAAGCACGCTCCCCACTACGCCTCGGAAGCCTCCTGTATGATTGGAGTATCAGAAGAGCAGCCCTGCTGTCCGAGAAAATGTAACAACTGAATTTCTTTTTTGGATTTAAAATTTCTTTATTATCAGATATTATATCAATATGGATACATTAGTCTTTACATGTAGTTGCTTAATTAATTCTGTGTAGTGCACTACATTTATTATTCTTAAATTTATCAGTGCACTAGCTTCTATTTTTATTATTTAAGTTTTTATTTGACAGTAATATTTTAGGTGCTTCTTAATTATTAGAGATTATAGATAGTACAGGAAAAATTTATACAAAACCTGCGATTACATAATAGAATTATTTTGTTGTTAGTTTGAAACTTATAAGTTAGGGCAGTAAAAATATTTAACAAGATATTGACTGTAATATTGAAAAAAAATGTATTTCATTTACACGCTATACACTTGAAATTTAAATTTAACTTATTTGAGTATAAATACATAAATTACACCCCATTTTAAGCAGGCTATAATGAAATTTTAACATGATAAATATAAATAACTTTTTTTTTTATTTGTTCCAAACATTTAGATTGCTTTTACATTAAGTCATAAACAAAATAGCTCAATTCATTCGAATTGTATCTTCTGTTATAGAAAGTTACTGTATTATTGCTTAGGTATAATAATTACTTTATATGTAGAAAAATAGAAATGATGGGGGAAAAGATTTAAACAAAAAAATTTCTGTTGTGTTTTCATATATTGAATCTAGGTGTTGCTCACTAGTTAATTTTTTTAGCTCATCAACATCACAATCCTTCAGATTATTAAAGAATTTTATGAAATTTTAAATTAAATTAATCATCAAGTCTTTTAAACTTAGGGATTTTTTGGTATAACTCTCTCTTAGGGATTCTAACGAATATATCATGTATCAAGTCTAGTAAAAGCCATTGAAGCTGGGAGACACTTATATAGGACGTTTCTTTCAAAGGACCTGAGACGGTTCATTTGTGCCGATGACATTGAATTCCATGCAGAAAAACAATATGAGATTATCTTCTTCAATGGCGCTACAGCCCAAATCAGGCCTCCTGACCTTCAGGTTCCTTAACATTTTCATTATTTATTGCAGAAGAGTTGTTAGCTCTTCGCACAACCCTCTATCTACGAATTTTTCATTTTCGGAAATTGAGGTAACCAAGGTATATTCAAGCAGGTAGTGTGCTGGAATTATGCGTTGACCGGGATTTGAGCTCACGACCTTCGCATTGTAAACCAAACACGCTACCCACTAGACTATACCCTAGGCATATGAGATTATGGGTCTAAATATTTGTCTGTATATGAGATATTTTGAGTTACTTTGGAAAGGCTTTTTTTTAAATAAATTGGCCACCAATAGGAAGGCTATTTTAGCTTTACGCAGTACATTGTCTATATGTCTAATAAAGGATAGTTTTTTAGTGAATGTTACTCCCAGGTATTTTAGTTCATCTCCTATCGCAATAGTGTTGCCTCCAAATAAAATACGGATATTATTATTATCCTTAAATTTCTTCTGTTGTCCACAAATTATGCGTTCACTATTTTTAAAAAGGGTTGCCGAACATTTGTTAAAATTTACTTTCAGTTTCCAGTTACTTAAATAATCAAATATTCTACTCAAATAAGAGTTGACGAACTAAATAGGAAACCGTTCGATTTTTCTTAAAAATGAGTATGTCGTCTGCATAGAATATAATCTTAACACCATTTAGATCATCTGCAGGAAAATCAGACAGGTATAAATTGAAGAGGATAGGACCCAATATTGAACCTTGAGGCACTCCGGCTAAAATTGGAAAATAGACAGAGAAGGACTCATTCACCTTTACTGATATTTTTCGATCCGAGAGATAACTCATTATCATTTTACATGTATCAAGAGAAAATCTCCCACAAACATCTTATAGACCAGTCCCTCCATCCAAACCGTATCAAACGCCTTTGATATGTCCAGAGAACAAGCGAGAGTAGAGGTTTTATTTCTAAAGCCCTCAAACAAGTTTTCCATCAAATGGCATAAAGCTTGGGACGTGGATTTGTTTCTCATAAAACCAAACTGATTTTTCGGAATTATGTCATTCTCATTACATTGATCGAGGATTCTATTCTTTAAGATACATTCAAATATTCTTCCCTCACAATTGAGGAGAGAAATTGGTCTATAGTTTTTTACTACGGTCGAATAGGAGCCTGATTTGGGAATCGGGATTACAATTACCCTTTTCCAGGGGATTGGGAAGTAATTTAGGTTTATAGAATTGTTTACGATAATTGTTAAGAATGTGATGTATTCATCAGGCAATTTATGAATTATGAAGTTCGGTATAAAATTAGGTCCAGCTGTTTTTTTATTATTCCTAGATTTAATTATCAACTTCATTGTTTCAACAGATACCAGTTCATTCGGTAATTGTACTTGAGCAGAGACAGAGCCATCTGATTTTAGACCTCTATTAAAAAAGCATTTAGGACCGTTATTAGCTTTTCTGAGTTCATCCACAAATGTTGAGAATGGGTTGTTACAATCAGTAGCTCGGGCAGCATAGCAATTGTTGTGAATGTACCTAGTTTTTCAGCACTTTTATCATCATCTATGCAGCCCTCAAGTAGGGGAACTGGTTTTTTAGAGAAATTTCCCGATGGCGATTTTACTCGGAAGAATTCAGTGCCTGCTCTACAGTTAGATAATTTTTTTTTCAAAAAAATCAGTATAGACCAAATTTATCAGTTCTTTGATTATCTGAGTTAGTCTTTTAATTTGAGATGCTAAACTTGTATCTGTTTTGCCAATAGTGAACCATCTTCTTCTCATTTGTTTTTTGGTTTTAATTAAATTCACTATGTTATCGTTAAGAATGGTCCAGTTTTTAGGGTTAATTCTATTTTTAGGAATTGATGCATCCATTATATTTTGTAGCGTTGTATTGAGGGTTTCAATAGCATTATCTATTTCAGAAATAGAGAGATTTCTGTTTGCAGGTGGTGCCACTTTAGAAAGGGACTCTATGACTAGAGCTCTAATTCTCATTCTGGGGGACTGTTCTTCCAAAAAAATATTGTTCGAAATATGTATTCTAAAAACATTTATGTAAAGTCCGATCCTGTCTCGTAACGAACAACAACCTGCATACTTGAATTACATTATTGTCCGTTAGGTAAGAAGTAACCGGCCTTTTTTTCTATGCTGCTCGTTACGAGACGGTGTCGGGACTTAAATTCGAAATAAAATTAGCTCAGTTGGCTTGCAACGATTATCCCGGCAGTACGATGCTTAATTATAAATTGATTTTTATCGGTATAGGCGCATACTTTATATTGTGATTACGATTTTGTTAATTACCTTGAAGTGAAAATAAATATTATATTGAAGAATAAAATCGCAAACATCTGTTAATATTAAAGTGAACATAAAATAACTAACAAATATCCCATTCCTTCCCTTCATGATTGTGTTTGTGCATTGCATATAAGGCCCGAAATTGCCTATAACACAAGTCATTTTGCAAAAAAAAAAAAAAACACGTCCAAACTGATGTCCATTTGTAGACACAATTTGAATCGCCTAGCGGCTAGAACGGAAGTATTTCTAATATGGATAGCGACCTGTTAGGAAACGACACAGCCGACGCGCTTGCACGACAAGGATCTGCAAACATTAATTCCACTAGAGAATCAGTCGATGAACTACCAACAGTGCTGAAGACTAGCTTGAAACAAACTATTTCAGATTCCTTCTTGGCGGGGTTGCGGCAGCTGGACAGCTGCAGAACGACCAAATCCTTTTGGGAAGAACCGAATAAAAATATTACAGCTCAGCTGTTATAAAGTAGTCGCTATAGCATCTGAACTATTATTGGCCTGACCACTCATTGCTTGCTAAAGCTGCACGCATTTAGAATGCGGATCGCGAGCGACAGCCTTTGCAGAGGTTGCGAGGAAGACGAAGAATCTATCGAACATTATCTTTGTCATTGTCCACAAATCACCATCAGTCGTCTCCTTTGTTTAGGCTCTAGATTCCTCTTAGAACTAGACGACCTCAGAGGTGTCAAACATTCGAGCATGCTACGGTTTGCAAATCGAATCAAGTGGCTCGAACAAGAGGAGTGGCATCCATCTCATAATCAATAGGGGGAGTATAATTGGCCCAACTAGATGGCCCCAGTGCATTGTGGTTTTACGAAATCACCCTCCTACAACCTAAACCTAAACCCATTACTCTTGAAAGGGAAGAATGTCGAATTTTTTCTACGAACTTATTGGACGATGTATTATTTGCTAGATACAACTGAAATTTGCTTGATATCAGAGAAAGGTTAAAACTAATAACAAAAATCTTCTTGGCCTATTTTCATTGATTCATCTGATATGATGAAGTTTTTGACTGAATTTATGTTATCTTCAATATTTAAACTGATTCATGATTTACAACTTCCTTAATGGACATGCCATCCGTAAACATTCACTTGGCACGAGTCATTCTATTCATTCGGCAAAACACTCGCATAAAATTCCGCATTTCAACCACCTACGCCCCTTGCAGATGAAATATTTAGGAGTATCAAAGTGAAGCATCATCGAATCGAACTGGTGGAAATATTTGCATTTAAACATTAATCATGACTAATAACGGTCGAGTGAGTTATGATGGTGAACCACGAAATGTCATAAACCTTCGGATTAACCACACTCGTTCTGGCTCATTATTTCAATTTAGCATTATTTGTTCTAAATGTCCACGAGTCTCGATTCCAATCGTTTAGGAGGAGGAATTTTGCGCGCTGGCTCGACTTGGCTTGGCTAGACTTGGCCAACCTGAAAGCTGATGATGTCATTTCGGGCCATTTGATATTACCAGTCAATTTAAATGCAAATGTCTTAATATTAGAGATGGTGATCGATTACCGCATTTAACCGTTCACCTCCTTGAAATGACCAGCAAGAGAAAAATCGACTCATATGTACATATGTTTGGTTATGTGCGTTCGTTGTTGGTATTTCCGCGAAGAAACCTTCATGTCATTCGGCTTCAGTTAAGGCATCAAAACATCACGTTTTTACACCGGGCCGTGGTTAAATGGCGGTTCAATTGTCCGAGCCAAGATTACAGCGACTGTAATTAATAACCAAACAATAAATTAGGCAAAAACTTGGTACACTTGAACACCAGCTTTACGGTCCTTCTTCGAGTTGCCAGATGATTAAAACATTCTCGTCTTCATTAATTTTAATGAATATTAAATGGCGTTGGACGTTGGTCGATTCGAAAAAAGGGTTTCATTTCCATATGCCAAGCGCTGGAATTATCATATTTTGATTAGTTTTCGAGGTCTCGAACAAGGGTCTGTGTAAAACAAACGCTCCACAGGTATCAATCACCCGATTCCTTAGTCTCAAAAGTCATCAACAAGACTAGCCTCGCGGACGATTGCGCATTGGTCATCGTCATTGGCGAGAGGACTCTAAAGATTTCGTTACCTTTCAGTAGACAAGCGCATCATCGTGCTGGAGATTGACGTATCCATCCATACACAGTATACCTACTTATGTGTAAGGTTTTAGGCGAACAGGTTGGTAAACTACACCTTTCGTCTGATGACCGGTCGCTGACCATACTGGATGGTAAAGTGATCTGTCGGGTGTTGGATCTCACGAAATTTATAGCCGCAGAAACGAAAGCAATTCGGTCGGTAATTAATTGGCCGCAGTTCGTTTCGTAATTAATTATGCGGCAATTTAGTCTGTTTACTTATGTTTTGCCTCGACTTTGGTTTTCGCTAGAAGAAAACGCCGACAAACTTACAAACATTTTGATTGATTACACGTTACCGAAATATTATTATGAATGTGGCCATTCGGAATGTTCAAATCCTCATCGACTTGCAAAGAATTTCAGTTTGATTAAGACCTGTCTTAATCGGGGGACTATTTAATAAATCAAACATTCCAATAAATTACAAATCGACTAATTTTTTTAAATTAAATATCGAAATTTAATTAAATGTTTGTTTAAATGTTAATTCACTTTTAGGTTTAAAATGTACCATACATTTGAGCTCGTATATAAACACTTGAGCACTTGAAATTTTGTACGAACACCTTTGAAAAGAAACTTAACAAAACTGCATCACAAGTTTTACCCTCTCCCATTTGACGTGATCTATAAAAAAGAGTGGAGGTGGAGTCCTTATTGCTGTAAAAAATGACTTACTGTCCTTTCATTGTTCGGTTTTCGATTCTCATCCCATCGAAAGTATTTTCGTGAAAATTTAATTATTGCTTAATCGTTTTCGGTATCTTTGTTGTGTCTACTTTCCATGTAACTCAAATGTTTATCCGCTTGAGAATTTTTTCGAAGATCTTTCTATTTTTTAAGCAATATTGACCTGGGTAAGGATTTTTTGATCTGTGGTGATTTCAACTTCTCCATGATTTTCTGAAATGAATTTTCTCAACTTGTGGCTCAAAATGCATACTCCTCATGCATATCATCTTTCATGAGCCTTTGTTCACTTGCTCAACATAATGTGATCAAAAATTACCGTGGCACTTTATTGGACCTTGTGTTTTCCAATATCGCTATACCCGATGTGTACGTTATCTCGACATTCGGATTAGCTCCTGCCAACCCTTACAATCCTGCTCTGAGAGTTACGGTTAACATTTTTAGGAAAAATATGAATGCACTCTGAGATCAGTCGCAAGTTGGATGATATTAATTTGGATGAGGTTTTTTCAGGAATCTCAGCGAATACATCGATTTCAATTTCTTATGAATATATCAATGCCTTTATTCAGAATCATGTTCTTCGCAAGCATATTTCTTTAAAAAACTATGGTTTACTTCGGGTGTTATCAGGAGCTTATGTCTAAAAAACTGCTTGTATAAGAAATATAAACGTTCAAAACTTCATTCTGACTACGAAAGTTTTACTGTCCAATGTATCTTTGTGAGAAAGGAAATCAAGTCTGCGTTTCGTTCTTATGTTTCCTCGCTGGAGTCGAGTTTAGCTCGTGATGATAATAAATCTTCTGGAAACACGTTAAAATAAACTACCAACAAGTCAAGCGCATCTTTATTATGCTTGGGACAAGTTGAGAATGCGTGGAAAGTTAATATACAGATAAAAGGGCAGGAGCGATCTCAAAACTTTTGACGCAGTTTCATTTCAACTGTTTTTAAAAGTTCTTATGCAAAATTTTAAATTGATAGCTTTAATTAGTTAGGTGATAATTGATTTCTTAAAAATGGTCGAAAAAATAATTTCGTATGAGGGTAGAAATTTAGAAGGTATTCTAGCAGCTAATATTCTATACTTTCAGGAATTTTTTTTTAAATAAATTTCGCAAATTTTTAAGTTTCTATTTTAAAATATTATTTAAAAACTATCAGTTTTTGTGTTTTTGTAAGCGTTAGACCAAGGGGGTCGGTGAATAATAATTGGCGAACAAATTAGAATAGATGTATCCATATGGAAAATTTAAACTTTGTGTCTTCAACCAGAGCCCTAAAAAAGTCTTGCTTACCACCTTCTTCCCCGTACATCCCACAACTTAAAATTTTTACCAAAATTAAATACTGACGAACTTTCGATTTGGTATGTGTACTTATTTCGAAATATAATGGTTTGAAATTTTGGAAACGGCACCGTTTTTGAGATGATCCCCATTTCTCCCCACTACACCCTTCCCTCTCCCCCTGACCCTCCTCATTACAATAATTAGCCTCCCTCTAAGCCTTAATGGTTCCAAAATATGAATTTTTTATGGTAAGTAATTTCGAAGATATAATCATTTGAAAAAAAATTTGACCGACAATTGGTTTTTAGCCCCCACCTTTTCGGACGCCAATGGATAAAAAAAATTAAATTATTTTTAAAGTTTGTCCACAGCCCTCTCTATACCTATGATGGTTTTCAGCTTCCTATATGCATTCGTAGTGAAGATATTAGCAAATGTAGTTTTTCACTCTTTCTCTCCCCCGCCTCCCCCTTCTACCTGACATTCACCAAAATTTAGGCAATGGAGCTCACTTACCTAATTAACAAGCCACCCAAAAACGAACATTATACCTTTAACTGTCTCGGAGATATGAGTCCATATGTACGGGCGTACGGCGGACGGCGTACAGACAGACGGATTTTTTTTTCTTGCATTTTTAGGCTAATTTAGTCATAAAACGCGAAAAAAACAAAATTTCATGGTACCAAATTTTTTTTTTCTGTATCGGTCGCAATACTTTATTATTAGAATAATAAAGTAAAATGCAAAAAGAATCAGCACGCTCAGTCTGATCTGAGATATTAAAATACTACTACCTCTGATACCCAAGCTATGTGTAATCCTTTTGCTGAATATTTTTCTTCCGTTTTTAAAATTTTAGACAAGGAACTAAATTATGTTTTTAATGTTTCTAGTCACGAATCCATTAGTTTTATTTATGTTTCCCTTTTTGATGCTTTAAAGGTAATTGACTCCCTAGATTCTAAAACAAACGGAGGTTGTGAAGGGATTCCTAACTTTTTCGTTAAAGCACTATTAAAAGATCTCGCTTTTCCCCTCTCGATTATTTTTAATAAATTACTTTCCGAAGGTACTTTTCCAGAAGTCTGGAAACTTGCTAACGTTATCCCTATTTTCAAGTAAGGAGATCCCGAAGACGTCTTGAATTATCGGCCTGTTTCCGATATTACTTGCTTTAGCAAAATTTTTGAACGGTTCGTTCGCAATGTTATGTGTGACAAGCTTGGCTATCTGATTTCACCCTGTCAACATGGTTTTGTTAGAGGGCAATCTACAACTACCAATCTGCGCGAGTTTTCAAACTTTATCGCCAAATCTTTCGAACTCCATCATATGTTCACACTGTTTATACCGATTTTGCAAAGGCATTCGACAGAGTTAATCCCAAGATTCTAATTGAGAAACTTAAAATATATGGCGTCTCTGGAAATTTACTTGACTGGATTTCTTCCTATTTATCTACTCGTAGTATGCGTGTAACTTTTAAGGGACATGAGTCTTATGTATTTCCTGCGTGGTCTGGTGTTCCACAGGGGTCTATTCTTATCCCACTATTATTCCTATTTTTTATAAATGACCTACTCTAATTTTTGTCTTCTTCTTGCCTCCTGTATCCGGATGACCTCAAAATTTTTCGAATCATTAATTCCTCCTGTGATCATGATATTTTACAATTGGACCTTGATCGTCTATATCAGTGGTGTTTGTCGAATGACCCAGACTTAAACATTGGAAAATGCTACGCAATGTCATACTCACTTAAAACGGAACCTCTCGAGTTACTTTATTTGATCGATGGCACCAGACTATCGATAGTATCGATTATGAATCATCTAGGTGTGGCTCTTGATGTGAAGTTGAGTTTCACTACACATTTTGAGAAGATCAATAACCAAGCCTATAGACTTGCCGGATTCGTCCTTCGAATTTCTTCACCTTTGGCTCGTTCTAGTACTGCTGGCCCGCTTTTTATACTCTAGATGAAATCTGAGAGTATATTGTGTTTGCCTTACCGTTTGTAACGCTAAGAAATAACGCTCGCACAGATCCGCCGAGGGTACAGGAATATTTGTTATCGCTCAAAAATCTCGATTCCAAGTTGCTGTCTGTCCGTTTGTGCGTCTGTCTACAGCATAACTCTCGAAAGCTTTGAGCTATAGTGCTAAACATTTTTGTGTATCATTTTTAGCAAAAAATTAACTTTAAGTTCGTGAATAGGATACATTCCCCCACTCCTTCTACCGCCTCCCATACAAATTTCATGATATTTCGAAATATTAAGAAGTCGATTTTTCTTTGAAACTGTTTAAGCTATCAACTTGAAATTTGGGTCAAAGTATTATTATATAGATTTAATAAATATCACGGAATATTGATCCGAGCCCCTTACTCCTTCTACCACCTCCCATACAAATGAGCAATTTTGAAAATACATATTTTCGATTTACATTGAAACTAGTAAAGTTGAAAAGACGAAATTTTGTCAGAACTAATTCAACTATAATTGTAGCTTATTTTAAAAATAATTATCAATTTCACCTCACTCCTTCTACCCCCTCCCATACAAATTTCACGAAATTTTGAAATTTAAATTAAATTATTTTTCTTCGAAACTGTTAAGGCTAGTAACTCGATATTTTGTATAAAGTATACAAATAGAAATATTAATAATGCAAAAAAAAATTATTTTGATCCGTACACTCCTTCTACCCCCTCCCATATAAATGTATAATTTTTGTAAAATGCATTTTATCGATTTCCATTCAAACTAGAAAAAGTACAAACTTCAAATTTTGCCAGAATTTGATTCTTAATAATTTAAATAAGTGTTAGAAAATATTATCAGTTTCGCTTCACCCCTTCCACCACCTCCCATACAAATATCTCTATTATAAATTCAAGAAAAGCATTTCTCCTTTAAGTATATGAGAGCTATCGACTTTGAAATTGAATCAAAGCATGGTGATAAGGATGATGATAAGCAGTTTCAAAATCATCTTAAACGCTTCAATTCCTCTGCCACCTCCCATACAAATGCCCCAATTTCAGGAAAACTAAGACTAATTTCTTTAAAAATAATGAAAACTAAAAACTTTAAATTCAGCAAAACACATTTTGCATGCCATGTTCGGTGTCATATACAAAAAATGCAAACCTCCCCCTGTACTTCTACCACCTCCCATGCAAAAGTCTCTATTCACTTTTCGAAAGAATTTGATATGACATATTTTCCGGTATATTAAATTCATTTCCATCTCATCTAGAGTATCATATGATTGGGCTTTAAGCCCAATTATAATTCTGTTATATTTTTTCTTTCAAACGACTCTATATTTTTGGCCATTGTTGTTGAAATAGAAAATCAAGTTGCTAAGATGGGTCTTATTAGTTGCTTATACATATATGTAGAGTGCTTTGTTTTTTGTTAACTTTTTTTTATTGGGAAAAATGGGGCCTAACATATTGAAGACCGTATTGGCCTTTTTAAGCATTATTTTTGCGTGATTCTTAAATCGGAATAAATTGTTAACGTGAATACCAAGATATCTTATCTCCGTTTGCAGTGGTACTTGTTTGTCATCCAATGCAAGAGAAAGTGATATGCTGTACTTAACTGCTGTTCTTTGACTTTTTTCACTAGCATTGCAAAAGCATATGACGGATGATTTGTCCGGATTGATTGATACTTATACCCCAAGTTCGATAGTAATCCTCAATTATATCTGGATGTTGTTTAACCATTGTAAGAGCATGCTTCGGATTTCTTGATTTTGAGTACACCACAGTGTCATCTGCATAAAGAATGGCTATGGAATTTTGAATTTCACCCACTCTTAAATGATTAGGAAGGTCATGATCATAAAAGTTTTACAGTTTAGGTGCTTTAATCGAGCCCTAAGCTACGCCAGATTTGATATCTGATTTTTCGTCATCCAAGAACACATAGCTTTCAGTTTGTTAGAAAACTATAGAATAGCCTTTGGAGGTGTAGGGGTGTTTTTTTTGGAAATAAGTTTGAAGATTAAACCCTTGGACTAAACCAAGTCAAAGGCTTTCATGAAATCTAGAGAGCAATGCACAGTTGAATTTTGTGTGTCACGTCGCTATGAAGTTTTAGCAACATATGTACTGTGGAGTGCTTCGGCTTAAAACCAAACTGTTCGTCAGAAATTATTTGTTTTTGATAGCGAAATTTGTCCAAGGTTATTGCCATCGCCTTTTCTAATAGTTTTCCTACATTTGAGACCATGGAGATGGGCCGAAAAGTTCCTATTTCGATGGAATTTTGGGTATCGGAATCACTTTCTCTATTTTCCACGCATCTGGAAAGTATCCATTGTTGATACAATTGCTAAGCACTATAACGTGAAGTTCTAGTGCTTTATCAGATTTTTTTTTTTAAATAAAGTTGGATATTTCGTCGGGCCCTGTTGATTTTTTATTATTTATGCGATCTATGATATTTTGCAGTGCTTCGTGTGTGATAAATGAACTGTCTCTTATGGCTTTTGAAGTAAACTCATTACTTAAAGTAAGAAGTGGAGCAAATTTGTTATTAGACAGATTAAATTTCTCAAAGCTATTTACAGCGCTTATGACCCTTTTGTTGTTCTCACTGTTAAAAGTGGGATTTTGTTCATCGTATAGCCGGTGGTAAAAAGATTGAAATGCCCAAGTGTATCTTGTGGCTTATTGTAAATAATATTATTCACAGACACCTTTTCTATACAGTTGATTTTAATTCGTTTATTTCTTTATATATAGTTGGTCCAGGTTTTAATAGTTTTAACGAAAAGTCGGCAAGATGCGATTTTAAAAATGCATGCACTAGACAGTATATGGCAAAATTTTCGCGCCCACCAAGCCCAAATTTGACTTCCATAGGAAGGTGAGATGCGCTAAGGTAATTGCTTCCAACCAGTGCTTTCAGTCGCAAGCTCTGGCTATCGATCAAAGTATTGCCACCATTAAATTTCAGTACTAAAAAATTTATCAGGAAGAAAAACGTGATCCGTTTTTAGTTTCTTAATATATAACAAGTTTAAACTAATCCTTAAATTAATTATACAATATTTTGAAAGCTTTTGCTTAATAAAAAAAGATGAAAGGCTTATCAAAGGAAGATGGCAATATAAGATTTCGTCGAATTTCTTCCAGTTTTCATCCTAATAAGTCCATCTGTTGGTAAGGGATTGGAATATCCGTTTTTTTTATGAATTCAAACGTTTTAATTTGTAATTATTGATTTTTGGTTGTTTTATTTCTATTAAAATTTATTCAATCGCTTTTAGCTTGGCTATCAATTAGGGAAATAAGGTGCAATTTATAGTGCGGTGTGTCGTGGCGGGCATAGTGTCATTAATTTTTTTTAAATACATCTTGTGGCTTAACATGTTCGATAATTGCTGCATTATTGATAGTTCTTTTGAGTTATATTTTGGATTCAGATCTTTTGCGGAAAAAATGCTTATTGTTATTAATGTTGTTTAGAAAACAGATTGACAATACACAATTTGACAATAAGGAAATTTTCTCGAAAAGTATAAAAGCTTTTTTGAAATTTAGAATATATTACTTTAATGATAATATCAATATGTTATTTAAAATTATTCGAATCCTCCTCCTCCTTCCACCACCTCCCATACACACTGCATAATTTTACTTAATCCAATACATTGATTGTTTCAATACTTATTAAATTTTTGAAGCTTGCATTTTGTTTAAAACATTTTTATAGCAACTCGATCATGATGTGAAAAAATTAGCTCAGTGCCAGCACCCCTTCTATCCTTTACCATACAAAATTTCTTAAAATAAAAAAAATAAAAAATCTCTTTCATCTAGAGTAGTCCTGTTAAGTTTTATGTATGTAATTGTTTTTTTTTTGTATTGATCCCTTTGGTGAAACTAGTAGTTCATTCTGCTGAAAAGTAAAGTATGTAATGTTCAAACCGAAATAAAAAGCAATATTAGTAAATTATTTGACTTAGTTATTAATAAACAACCAAACTATTAAATTTTTGATCAATTCTCTATATTTGAAAAAAAAAATCCCTTATTTAGAACTAACTCAAAGTTTCTGATTACAAGAATTAAACACTCTTCCTGAAATTTTAAAACAAACAGACAACATATTTTCCTTAAAATATCTGCAAATAAAGCTCAATATATAATCTACAATATCGTTTCTTGCTCAGACAACATTTCCTTTTTCGATTCGTTTTCTCGCCATACTAAAAATCGATCACATTTCGTTCATAAACCTTCGCAAAACGAAAATCTTTCAAGTGAAATGCAAACAATGAATTGAATTTCTGTTCGCTCAATTTAGCAGCAATATCTGGTCGGGTCCTTCGTTCCCTTTTGGTTCGGAGGAACCGTTCCAAATCTTCAACATATTTATTTTATAACATTGCAATCAAAATGGCTGAACAAACATAATCATGCATCAAATGGAAATCGACATGAACACCATGTATCCCTGAATCCTGGGCATTAGCCTCGTTGCTGGTACATAGTGAGATTGCGGGGTTCCTTCCTATGTAATAGTCCCCGAAATCCCTGAACACGTCCCATAAATCCTAGATGAGGGCATTTCAAGAACGGAACATGCGTACTACCGAAATCCGATTAAATCCTGCTGCCAACAAAATCCATTATTTGCTTCCTTTTTCTCTCGTTTACTTCGCACGGAGTTTTGGGGACCGTTTTGCTGAAATTTGATCCTTTTGGATATACGATGAGAGGCGGCAGCAAAATCAAACCTCGTAACAATTTCGTATAAGGACGGAGAATGAAAATTGGAAAATCCTACGACCGGGGGAGATTTCGAAGGGAAATTGCTCAATTATGACGCCAGAAAAATCTCATTAAGTCATTGACGAACTGGCAATGATGATGGGAAATCGGAAGATTTTCAAACATCGATAAGGCCATTGTTTGAGGCAATCAACGTCAGCTAGTTCGGAGGAAAAAAAAACGAGAAATAATAATAATGGTGAAGTAACAAAAGTGATGAAGATAAAATGGAGAAAAAAAAACACCTATTCATAGACCTAGCATAGATGAGGTATACCAGTAATATTCAAATGACTGAACACTCTCTGCCACGATAGGAAATTGAATTTTCTTTTTCTTTTGCTAAGGTCTTACGTTTCCACTTGAACAATGGTGAACTCCACATGTGTAAGGTACGAGCATGTTGGACGTAGCGTGTCGTAGGTGGAGTACGCGACATTCTTAATGACTTACTTAACTTGACAATGGAGTATTAGTCGCGCTGTTTTACGACCATAATTCTCCGCAATGTGTCTAAGCCATGTCCTGAAGACCTCTATCGATAAAGCACACGTCATAGTAATTCTGTCATTACCCACATCCTCCTACTGGAATTTTATTTACATATCCGAGCCCCATAAGTGTGTTGTACGCCAAGATAGTAAAAAAATTCCGATGAATGAAAAGCTGTTTTTTTTTCTTATTGGAGGAAGTTTAATTTGTTATTCGTCGAAACGGATTAGTTTTATAATTATATAACGGCTACCTGTCTGCTAGATTGTTTTAACGACACTGATAATTCAAAATTGATTTTTTCGATTTGATAAATAAATTTAGTTTCAGGTGATTGGATCTCGTTCTAATGCCCGGGAGTGTGTTTGACCACCTCTGTTACAAGGTCATAGTGGCTAGAGTTGTTTCATTAATTAATTAATTACATCAAAATATTGCACAAATTTTTGAGAGAATTTTGGAAATAAGGGGACAATGTTAACAATCTGATTTTAGTAGATGGGGGTAGAATTCTAAACTTATTGCAATCACCTCTTTCATACTTAATTATCTGCAATCTTGTAATATTTACAATACAGATAAGTAAAAAAAAAATGAGGTCTAACCCAAACTTAAGTTCTGCTACTTTTACAAAAATTTGGTGACGCATTGAAATTTAGAAATAACGTAACAAATGTGATGATTCTAATATGGCAAATAAAACAAAGACGGATTTGTGAAAAAAGTGCTAAATAGTTTTGGAATTTTTCAAGCTAGGCGATTACACGAATAGGAATAGAGGCGCTGATTTCGATTGCAATACGCTGGTAATACGATAAAACTTTAAGTATGTGTGAAAGGCTTGTGCCTATCATTTTCTTGGATCGCTGATTTCATACCAGGAAATGGAAATCAGAGATCATATTGGCAAATGTTGACATAAATGTAATGCAGGACGCAAGAAAAGATATATTTGTGGTTACTAATTACGAGATTAATTTTGATTATTTCTCAACCGGAATAAATGTTTGAATGATTGTGTTGTTTCTATGGTCACTGCAATCGACGTTATTTTACAGGTGAATTATCCTATTTGATATTTCTTGTTTACAAAATCTTATGCATTCTTGAAGTTTCGTTAAAAATCATTACAAAACATAATTTTTAAAAATTCAATTATAATTTGTTTTTATCAATATTTCGTTGAGTCAACTATAATCATAAATTCATAGTTAATACCTTGCGGAAAGTTGTTTGAATATTTCAAAAACAAATTTCTTACAAAAATGTTAATAAAAATTCCCATATAAGGGCTTCGAAAATTGGCAATTTGTTAATCGATTAAGTCAGAAATGATTTCGGACATACCAATAATTGCGGTTTATAATGACTCAACGCTTAAGATAAACTTCGAAATCATTCCACCTTATCGATTCCGCATTCCCATTAGGAATTCCCATACAATAAAATTTACCTAACTGGTAGTTTTATTATCGAATTTCGGAAATAACAGAGAATTTAGAGAAAAAATCTGTTTTTTTTTCCGTTTAGATTAATTCACAGAAACATGACCATTTATGCGTAAACTGAATGTGAAATTCGCTTAATGTAAAACCGTATGTGAAAAAGTTTACTTTCAAGTGATTTGGTGTTTTTTGTAAATCGCTTGCCGGTACCCACATGAATTCGTGTCGTAAAACCTTAATGACACAATTAACCAAATTTGAATTTTTACCTACAAATTGAGATGAAAATTTGGTATGCAACCGCGATAGAAGTAATTTAGTTCTATTTTCGAAAATGTGACGAAAATATTAAATGGTGAGAAGCAGTTTGTTGTTGTTTTTTTTTTTTTAAATTTGAAGATTAACTTTTTGATGTAAGTGGTATGGACGGTTTTCTTTTTGCCTAGTTACGGTATAAATAAAATGTGAAATATGATACTGAATGGCAAATAAACGTTCCCACACGAGTTTTTATTTAATATCCTATACCTCTAATTTGAAGAAAGATTTACGAGTTTTGATTTATTTATGTTAATCTGAGGTTAATCCCGTTTAACAACCATCAACGTAGCTATTATGAAAAATGAAATAATAATAAAATAGCTAAATTTTCTTCGGAATGAGAAGAATTTGAATTGGAAGTAGTGGGTGCATGACATAAATATTTAAATAAACATAACGTGGTTCCTCTAACGTTTTTAACGTAAAGAAATTAGGCTCGGTACAGAGCCACCAAGAGTACAGAAATATTTTTTGTCGCTTAAAAAAAACGATTTCGAGTGATCGTGATCGTCTGATTACTAAATAATCCTCGAGAGCTTAGAGCTATAGAGTCAAACATGTTGACATATCAATTTTAGCAAAAAAGTATTCACTTTAAGTTTATTAACGGGCAAAATCTATCTACTTCTTCTAGTACTTCTCGAAATTGTGAAAAAGGGCCATAACGCGGATATGCCTTTGTATATACATATATATATAAAGGGTATGTGAAAAAGAAGTGTAGGGTTGGAAGGGACTATTATTTGACAGTATGTCGCTTGATAGTTATCAAATATTGGCACTTGTCATCAGTTAACGCGGGAAATTTACCATGAAACGCTACACAGTGAAAGAAAAAATAGAAATCCTTGAATTTTATTGCGAAAATTCGCGTTTATTCCCAGTTATGATGCGCAAAAATCGAGCAAATTTTGATTGAAAACATAACAGAATTAGGATTGGGCGTAAAGCTCAATCATATGATACTCTAGATGAAATTGGAAAGAGTTTATTGTACCGAAAATATGTCATCTTAAATCTTTGTAATAGTTAATTGTGACTTTTGTATGGGAGGTAGTAGAGGAAGGGGAAGAGGAGGAAGAGTTGTAATTTTTGTATATAACACCGAACGTAGTATACAAAATATTTCATGCTGAATTTAAAATTTGTAGCTTTCATAATTTTCGAGGAAATTGAAAAATTTTTGCCTGAATTTATGCATTTGTATGGGAGGTGGCAGAGAAAGTGGGAGGTTTTGGATGATTTTGAATCTCCTTATCAACATCTTAATCACATTGCTTTGTTACTCATATGTTCGAAGGAGAAATACCTTTCTTGAATTTTCAAAACAAAAATTTGTATGGGAGGTGGTAGAAGGAGTGAAGTGAAGTTCATAGTTTTTTTAAGCATTTATTGCAATAAGTGCATTTATTAAAATTGTGCATTTGTATGGGAGGGGGTAGAAGGAGTATTCGATTCAAAACCAAATTTTTTTGCATCAATGATACTTGTAATAGTATACTTTTTTTCAAAATTTAAAGTTGATAGCCTTGACGATTTTAGAGAAAAATAATTTTATTCAAATTCTGAAATTTCGTGAAATTTGTATGGGAGGGGGTAGATAGAGTGAGGTAAAGTTGAGGAATTTTGCAAAATTGGTTGCAATTGTAATATAATTAATTTTGACAAAAAATAGTCTTTTTAGCTTTGCTAGTTGCGATGCAAACCGGATAAATGCATTTTTGAAAATTGTTCATTTATATGGGAGGGGGTAGAAGGAGTAAGGGGATCAGATCAATATTTTTTGATGGTAATGGTATTTACATTATAATACTATTGCCTAATTTTCAAGTCAATAGCTGAAACGGTTTCGGAGAAAATTTCTTTAAATTTCGAATTTTCATGGAATTTGTATGGAAGGGGGTAGAAGGAGTGGGGGGATGTGGCCCGTTCACAAATTTAAAGTTACTTTTTTTTCTAAAACTGATACATGAAAAATTTTAGCACTATAAGTTAAAGCTTTCGAGAGTTATGTTATAGACAGACGGACAGACGGTCACTCGGAATCGATATTTTTGAGCGACAACAAATATTTCTGTATCCTTGGCGACTCTGTGTGAGCATTATTTCTTAGCGTTATAAACGGTAAGGCAAACCATTTTCTTTCAGATTTCATCTGGAGTATAATCATGTGCCTGCTGAGACGTGTGCGCACAGCCTAATTAAAACATTCCAAGAGACTGGCTCAGTGCAAGAAGTGTGAAGATACCGAAACGACTTCGCCTCGGACGTTCGAACGAAAATATCGCCGCAGTGAAGAAAAGTGTTGAAAACGACCCAAACACCTCAATTAGTCACTGTGCTCAAGAACTCGACCTCTCCACGTCCACTCTGCAGCGAATATTGACGAAAGGTTTCAATCGACTCAACAACTGCAGCCGTCGGACCACCAGCTGCGCCGTACGTTCTCTAATTGGATCTTGGAAAATATGAATGATGATGGTGATTTTTGCAAAAAAATCGATTTTTCTGATAAAGCTCTTTTTCACATTGGGTATCCAAAACCATAAGAAGCCAGCGCACTTACAACGAGAGACTTTTTGGTGCGGATTGGGGGCCGCAAACGCCATTGGGCCATAATTTTCCGAAAATGACGACGGAAGATCCAATTTTTTGTGACCGGATATGGAGTTTGTGGACACGGAGGACCTTTGCTTTCAACAGGGTAGTGCTACGTGCCATGCAAGCTCCGAAACAATCGAGTTATTTCGCACGAAGTTCTCTGGTTGCGTAATTTCGCGTTTGGGATACACCAATTAGCCAAGAAGATCTTGCGATTCAACACCGTTGGACTTCTTTCTTTGGAATTATGTTAAAAATAAGATCTGAATAATTGCAATGAATGCTAAAAAAAAATTGCCTTTGCTTCACTCCTTCTACCACCTCCCATACAATTTTTTGTATTGGAAATTTAAGAAAAGTATCTCTCCTTCGAACATATGAGAGCTATCGACTTTAAAATTGTAACAAAGCAATGTGATTATGATGTTGATAAGCAGATTAAAATCAACCAAAACCTCCCTCTTTCTCGGCCACCTCTCATACAAACCAAAACCTCCCTCTTTCTCGGCCACCTCTCATACAAATGCCATAACTTCAGACAAAAATTTTTCCCCGAAAAATATGAAAGCTACAAACTTTAAATTCAGCATGAAACATTTTGCATCCTACGTTCGGTGTTATATACAAATAAACTGCCAACAAGTCGGGCGAAACTTTATTATTCTTGGGACAAGTTGCGGATGAGTGGAAAGTCAATATGCAGGTTAGAGTGGTTAGGGAAGGCTAAGTGAAAGGGAGTTCTTGGGCAGGACTGTTAACAATATTTCATTCGTTTCTGTAAGTTTGGTTTTTATGAGGGGAGGAGTAGGGGTAATAGTAAGGGTGGGTGGATGTTAATAGCTTTTTAATTAATTGCTTGAATCACGTCCAATATTCTCTGTATAGAATGTGTTTCATAGACGAAGTTGCATAGAATTTTCATAAAATTCGGTGTATTTTACATTCATGAAACCGAACATTTGTATGGGAGGGGGTAGAGAATATAGGGCAATCGTAAAATTTGATACGCAGTTTTATTTCGCGTCTCTTGTAAGGTGCTTGTATAGAATTTCAAGTTCGTAGCTTTTAGTTTTTTGGTTATTAGTTGATTTAATGAAATTGGTCGAAATCATACTTTTGTATGGGAGGGGGTAGAAGCGCAAGCGCGATTTCAAAACTTTTAAAGCAACTTCATTTGAATTATTTTTATAAGTTTTTATGCCAAATTTGAAATTGATAGCTTTTAAGAGTTAGCTGATAACTGATTTCTTAAAAATGCTCGAAAAAATAATTTTGTATGGGAGGGGGTAGAGGAGGTAAGGGAATCGTAAAACTTGTGATGCAATTTTCTTTCATTTTTATTGTAAGGTGCTCGTACGAAATTTCAAGTTCGTAGCTTTTAATTTGTTGGTTATTAGTTGATTTAATGAAATTAGTCGAAATCATACTTTTGTATGGGAGGGGGTAGAAGGTCAAGCGCGATTTTAAAACTTTTAACGCGATTTCATTTTAATTATTTTTGTTAGTTGTTATGCAAAATTTCAAATTGATAGCTTTTAATAGTTAGGTGATAATTGATTTCTTGAAAATGGTCGAAAAAATAATTTTGTATGGGAGGGGGTAGAAGTGTTAAAGGTTTTCGACCAGTTAATATTTCGTATATTTAGAGATTTTTTTTAAATGCATTTTGCAAATTTTCAAATTTCTACCTTAAAATTTCACTCAAAAATTTTCAGTTTATGTGTTTTTTTCCATGCACATGAAACACCTTGTGCACGTTAGACCGGGGGGGTCGGTTTATAACAAATATGGATCAAGTTATTATTATTTTTCTATGTGGATTAAATATAGGTATTCACATGCAAAATTTTAATTTTGTATCTTTTACCAGAGCCCTAAAAAAATCACTCAACGTTTTCGATATTTTTACTTATTACCTCCCTCCCCTTACACCTCCCAACTTAAAATTTTTACCAAAATTAACTATTATGTAGTTCTACAATCTGACAAATTTTTGATTTGATATCTGTACTATTTTTGGAGATATAAGGATTTGTAATTTTGAAAAGTGCGCCATTTTTGAAATGCTCCCCATTTCCCCCCACTACTATTATTTCAACATGTTATATTTTTTTTATATTTGCCTAGTATAGCTTAATATAAGTTTTAAGTTTCAATTACATAGCTTAAGAGATAGTTGAGATATTAATTTTTAAGTGTTTTTCTTTGCACCCCCCCTGACCCTCCCCCTTACAATAATTAGCCGCTTTCTAAGCTGGTTCCGATGAAACTATATGCTACCTTGACGGTCTCTAAGAATGGTTTTGTTACGATAAGTAATTCCGAAGATATAATCATTTGAAAAAAAAATTCGGCCGACAATGGGTTCTAAGCCCCCCCTTTTCGTACCCCAATGGATAAAAAAATTAAATTATTTTTAAAAGTTGTCCCACAAGCCTCTCTATTATAATGTTGAGTTTTAGCTTCCTAGCTCTTACCATGGTTGAGATATTTGAATTCGTATTTTTCGGTTTAAGCACTCCCCCCGCCTCCCCCCGAATCCGTATACCCCCGAAAATAGGTATCCGCCTGAGATCCGCAACTATCTACAATCCCCCCAAAAATGAACTTTCTATCTTGAAGGGTTTGGGAGTTAATGTGCGCTGAGCGTACACGTCGGCGTACGGCGGACGGCGGACGGCGTACAGACAGACGGATTTTTTTTTTTGCATTTTTAGGCTAATTTAGTCATGAAACGCGAAAAAAAAAATTTCAGGGTAGCAAACTTTTTTTTTTTTTTGTGTCGATCACAATACTTTATTATTATAATAATAAAGTAAAATTATAAACCTCTCCTCTCTGCTTTCACCACTTCCCATACAAAAGTCACTATTCACTATTCGAAAAAATTTGAGATAACAGATTTTCAGGTACAACAAGCTCTTTCCTATTTCATCCAGAGTATCATATGATTGGGTTTTATGCCCAATCATAATTCTGTTATATCTGTATAAGCGTGCATATTTTGCTGCACAGCAATCGGCATACTTCTATTTGATTCAGTTTTTGTATTGGATGCCCAACAATTGTTCATAAAAATTGATAGAAATGCCTATGAAAAATGGTTTCCGACAAAATTTTTGATATAAGTGTTTCTTCCTCTACAATGGCACTATAGCCCAAATCGGACCTTGGCCTCCTGACCTTCAGGTTCCTTAACATTTTTCATTATTTATTGAGGAGGCGTTGTTAGCCTTTCGGATAACCCTTTTATCTACAATGTTTTTTTTTTATTTTCGTAGATTGAGTTGACCAAGGAATATCTAAGCAGGCAGAGTACTGGAATTGTACTCGTACGTCGACCGGGATTCGAACTCACGACGTTCGTATTAAAGTTCAATATGCTACCTACTAGGCTACATGCTACATAGACATTCAGTTGTTGAAATTATCCTATAACTTAAAGCTGGGGTTAGAACATAATTCTGAAGCGATAGATCTCGTACTACATTTTTGTTGTTAACCTCAGGATAATTTCTCTAGAGTTCCGCGCCCCATTTATTTGAGGAATTTGAAAATTTTGTTGGGGTCAAAATTTTCAATTGAGCTTCTTGCATTTACGAAGTGATCGCCAAAGCAATTCTAACGTTCGTAGACCACCATCTGCATAAAATATGCTTGAAGGTCATAATTGAAATTAGAAAAATCTACATTATCCGTCGGAATCTATGCTCATTATCTTAAAATGTTCTTTCAGTCTTGACTGTCCGATCAGTATTCCTGTTATGACTCATACTGTATACTTTTTCTACAATGGCAAATCGGGCCTTGGCCTCTTGACTGTCAGGTTTCTTACCATTATTAAAACTTATTGTGCAAGGGTTGTAACAAAGATCTATCTACGAATTTTTCATTTTCGTGGATTGAAATGAGCAAGGTATTCCCACGGATGCAGCGTGCTGGAATTATACGTCGATCGGGATTTGAACTCACGACCCTCGCATTGTAGACCAAGGTGCTGCCCACTAGGCTATACTTTAGCAGTAGACTTTAAATTTCATTAATTTAAACTCTAAAGGCACAAATTTGTGACATACATATTTACAAACAATTTTTCGACAAAATTTTTACAGAGAACTTTGTCATTATATAAATGCCACATTAAGAAAATTAAAATTATTTAATCTGCAAACATGAAATTTAGAAAAGTTTTCATACCAAGTATATTACACTTTCAGAAATTATTAACTACACCATACTCCTTCTGCCACCTCTCATTCAATTGTCACTATTCAACATTGACAAACAAATATAACATGAATTCCAACCTTGAATAGTTTTCGATCATTTAAACATGATTTTGGTGGACCAACCCGATGTCGTCATTGAAGAATCCTGAGCCTATATGGAGATGTTCTGCACTGTTTTTCTCAATGTGTGACCGAACCATTGCCACTTTCGCTTTTGAATCTCAATTTCGCTCCAGTTATACTCCGAAGTAGGTCGCTAGAGATGACGTCTGGCTAGAATACCCCTAAAAAGCATTAGAGGCATTGAGAGAGTTTGCATTTTCTTCCTAAGCTTATAGGAGCTTGACGCACAAGCAACTCGATATAATGAACCATAAAAAATTCATATGTCCTTGATAAATGCATTTATTTCAATTTTTGATCTCTCTATTAACACGAAAAACTTAAAAAATGAAGTAGCTCAGCGAACATATAATTTTTATTAAAAACGTGACGTGCATTTTTCTCTTCACATTGCACGATTGTTTTAATAGTGTCGCATCATATCCTAATTACGATTAAGAATTTTAATTAATTTGGACGATGATGACACCATGTGTGTGCGTGTACTTGACCAATATCACATAAAAATTATAAAAATTTATCGTTTTTGTTTTGTCTCGTTTCTTGAACGATACGATCACAAAAACAGAAAGGTAAGACAACAGATGTTTTTCGGTAATAAATTAATTTAATCGGTAAAAAAAATTTATTTAAAACTTGATTATTATCGTCTGACGACCGACTAAATATAATTTCAAATTACCGGTGACATTATAAAATATAAGACGAGTTATTATCGAGACCAAAGTCAATTTTGTCACTGTTCATATTCGTAATTAATCATTTGCTCAAATTATAGCTTACCTGACATTCGTATGATTTATTACGTGACCACAAACATCTGAACTAAATGCAATTTTGACGTCAATTTTGTTGTTATGTTTTTTTTTTGCGTTCATTAATATCAAGATATGAAAATCTTGCAAGGCTCGACATTAAGTTGACTGCAATTCGGATGAAAGGAAAAATTCAGTATGCTCGTATATTGGAGGACGTACATTATATTCCTTTCGCTAGACTAAACGACTTAAATAAATTGTTTTTTTTTTTGTTTTATGTTATTCAATACATGATTTATTAGTTGAAACTACAACACGCTCTATTAAAATTATATTAATATTAATTTTTGCAGTAGACTAGAAAGCGCATTTGTTATAATTAATAATTTTAATGTTAATGTGCGGTTGAATTATCGCATTCCTGTTTTTAAGTGGAATCAAGAAGTAGGTTTACTTAAAAATAGAAAGCTGTTTTCCTGTGTCATTCAGTATAGCTACCACACGGTTTCTCTATTATAACATTCAATTTCCTGTTGAGACCTCCTATCGGGGCATAGAACAGAAGCAGTTCTGTTGGAGAAGGTGCGATCCTGAGCCTTTAGTTGTCGCCTGGGCTTGTTTATTCGTCTGACCTCCTGCTCAGCTGCTCGTTTTCATGTGGCATATGGTCGACCGACCCGACGTCTTCCTTGATGATAATAATTCATAGCTTGTTTGGCAATGTTTCGCTTTGGTTTCTTCAAAGTATGACCGATCCCCTGCCACTTCCGTCTTTAATGTTAGTGCATATTTTAGTCTATCCAGTTGTAGTTCAAAGTTCGTCGTTGTTCAAAATATCTCTAAAATGCGTCGGAGGCATTGATTCGATCACTTTCCATGTAGTAAAACTGTATAAGAGTACGAATTTTACACATAGCTCAAATACTCCTAGCTTCGTGCGAAGGGAGGTAACACTTAGATCTATATAATATAAAAATTCCCTAAACAGATTGTGTTGGTATATAGCTACTTGTATTTTATTTTGTTCAGAGTTAATTTCATTTTAAATTTTAATTTAATTCGTTATTAAATTTAATATTAAAAAAAGATTTCTTTTGGGTCTTTTGCTAGAACGAATATTCGGAGATTCAAATTTTCCAATAAATTAAGTCTGGGGTTGGAAAATCATTCTTAGGTAAGAGGTCCCGTACTGCATTATGTTGTTTACCTTAGAATACTTTTTCTAGAGTTCATCGTCCCATCTTATTGAGGAAAATAAAGGTTTGGGAAAGGTCAAATTTTAAATCAAGCTCCTAGCATTTATAGACTGCTCGTCAAAGCATTTCTGACGTTCGTTGGCTCGCATCTGTTTAAAATATGAAATTAGACATCTACATTGAACATTGGTATAAAGCACATTATCTTAAGATGCCCTTTCAGTCTTCAGTACCACGTCGATATTGTTGTTGTGACTCATACCTTCTTCATCTTTTACAATGGCGCAACAGCTCAAACCGGTCCTTTGTCTCCCGACCTTAACGTTCCTTAACATTTTCTTTACTTATTGTGGAAGGATTGTTAGCCCTTCGCACAATCCTTTATCTACGAATTTTCATTTTCGTAGCAGTGTGTTGAAATTATACGTGAACCTGAATTAAAACTCACGACCTTCGCACTGTAGAGTAACATGATACCCACTAGGCTACACCCTAGCTTCTTGTACCTCATTTCTGTTCAATTGGAGCAGTTGTTGGGCACTTTTGATAAAAATGCGTGCAAGGAATTGCTTAGTGTGTTCGTTCTGACTATGGTTTTAAAGTTTCAAGATGGTCTGCTGTTTCATTTTTGTCCATGCCTTGATGACCAGGTACCCAATATAGAGAAAGTCAGTTATTGGAACCGATGTGACATCATTTTTCTTGGCATTATTCCACCAGTTTCGAGTTTTATATGGCGATTATTTCCGCTTGAAGCACGGTCAAATGCGAGCCCAGTGACCTCGATATCCTCTCGCGTGGCGCCTATTGTGCGTTTATAGTCCCTTTACCATAACTCAATAGCTTTGGCTAATCTATGTATGCCTAAGGGAGCCATGTCTGCTAGTCCATCAGTTGTAAGGAAACCTTTTCCTAAAAGATTGAATCTTTTCTTAGCTCCATGCTGGTTTGGTGAATGTTTTCACAGTGCATTTCGAAATGAAAGAAAATCTTTTCTTTCAGCTCCACGCTCTTTCGTTTCTGAGTCTTTGAGACAGAGGCGGCAGATGTCGGTTTCAGCAAGACCCATATTTTTGAGGTGGTGGCTTACTGGAGTACTGGAGTGCCCCATCAATAGGCCGATTAGAGAACTAATATCAGTGTCTAGTACTGTATTGTTCACCGGGTAGCGTTGCGTCTACTGTGAATCGAACGAGCACGTTTGGCGCTAAAATCGCTGCTGTCAAACCTTAACCTAAAAAAAATATTAATTGTATCAGTTGTATCAGAGCAAATAAAGAGACCAGCAAAAAGAAAAGCAAATTTAGTTTTCTTACACGTAACAATCAGTCTTGCTGAGTTTTAGAATATCTTCCACTTTGTTTTTTTTTTATGGTGGGATAAATTTCTTTGATATTGATAAATCTGAAAGTCTATTCCAGTTCGATCCACTCTCTAAGTATAAGGTTGGCGAATCCTTTTGGTTTTTCCCAGAATGGCTGTGGTCCAATAAAATTCGTTTCTTCTCCAATTTTTACGAGGTGATCTGCCTCTTCTTTTCCCTCAATCCCCATATGTCCAGGGACCCATATTAATGTCACCTTGTTCCTTTTTCACAGGATGATTAGGATTTGAAGGCAGTCCCAAATAAGCCTCGATCCGTATTTGATGGATGCTAGGGCTTTAAGAACTGCCTGACTATCCGACGTCAGTACGCCCATGGCCGCTGCTGCACGATGGAGATTCGCCTGAATTTTTTTAGGATGTTGAGGCTTTCGGCTATTTTGGTAGACTGCGGCTTATCGCTTCTGAACTGTTTGGCTTTAGAGCGTAGAGTCACACTCGAGAATTTGAAGTAGACTCGGTGGCCCTTCTATTTAAGCCTTTCCATCGATTGGCCGACGTATTTATTCGTGCCCTCTTTCCTCCTATGAGGACTTTCCAATTCGAGGCGCACAAACCAGCATTTTGAGCATCGATGAGGCAGGTAATATCTTCTGACGAGTCTTCTTCGTAAGGGAAATACCCCGTAATATTTCTAGTCGTGGAATATTTTCCTCTCGGACAGCCCTGATGTTGGTGGCATCATCCCGCTTGATATTCTCAGATGTTCGTTCCAGCCAAGATGCAGTTTGTTCATCAAACAATTAGCATCAACCTTGGCTTGAGGCTAAGTCCACCAAATTGTGGATTTGTACCATCCTTGGCTGCTTTTTTTCGGCCAGGATGGATTTTTGGATACCAGCTAGCTGCTCCGGAGTCTTGAGCGGATGCTAAGAATGTATGATACCTATCCTTATTCCTTTCACCACGTCTCTATAGCTAGTGTCCGACGTGAAGTGCTGAGCGTCTTCTGCAGGTCTATGCGTGACGCTTTTGATTGAGGTCTTGTGCCTCTTAATTTCATTTCCGGCAGAAGGCGGTGATGAGGTTCTTTTCTGTGCCGGTGCTGGGGTATCTTGCATTGGCATGCAGGCAAGATCATATGTCTCGTTCGTAGTTTTGCTGTAGTAAGTGTACCGTCTCCTAGCGGCATCGCTTAACCTCTATTAATTTTCTGCAAGACTCAATTACTTCAGCTTTGCTGATCGCAATCGTTCGACTATTTGAGGCTTGCTGGCGGTTGTTCTGTGCAATCAAAGTGGCGGTCTGTTGAGCCTTTTTGTGACCGAAGGATTAGCCTCTACAGTCAATACAAGCACGGTTTCTGAAGGGGTAGTTGTTCCGCTTACCACCTCTTTTACGGCATTAGCCGCTGTTTGTCATTCGTTGGGGGAAGCATCAGCCGCTTGTTTATTTATTAGGTTATCCATAGAAATCTCACGAGTAACACGAGAAGGTAGAGTCACCCCTGGCAGAGCTTCGCATTACCAGGGGAAGGCTGATTAAAACTGGAGGGCACCTGGTATCCAAATTTCGTATATTAAGGGTTAGTTACCCACTAACCATTCATCCATTGGCATATGCTGTTCCATCGTAGATTAGGGGATAAAAATCCACTAATCTACGTCTAATATCTATCTAAACGATATTTCCTCCTCTAGCGTCGTACTTTGTAATGGTCACCATATAGGTGGTACGTACACTTGCGAATCACTTTAGGGATTAATCCCCTTGTAACAATAGAACCTCTCTATACCTGTCTGAAACATAACCAGTCCAGATTTCAAAAGGATCCATACTGTGAAAGGATACGAACCCAACAGCTAGCTGAACGATTTCAGTCTCTCCTATCACATCCGCCAAAGACCATAGATAGGATATGGAGCCGAAAGTAAGCTGTTCGACTTTATTCCCCTATCTTGATAAGATACGGAGCTGACAGCAAGCTATTCGACTTATTCCCCCCTATCTGTAGATCTTTTAGCATTACCTAATCTGTACCACGATCTATCCAACAGATTGGTGTATCATGATCTGCTTGGAATTTCCGTGGATCAATCTTTCCCTATCCTTGAGGATGGATTTGAATGGGAGGTCGGAGCGATAACTTTTCACTAGGTATTCTGTCGGTATGTTTGTCCAATTTATTTGGCTGATATTTCACAGCCTGGATATGACGTTATATCCATTCGCCACAATCTCCATGTTCATATGCCTCTGATTTGATGAAATTGTGCAACAGTATACTGGCCAAGAAAACCTCCATTACTACTGTGGAACTTGATCTCATAGCTCCTTAAATGTTAACACATGCTAACTGTTGAATCTTCTCCAATTTGATTTTGGTTGGGTTAATATGTTCCAGGTTGTGGCTACTGTTTCTCCACACGTAGTTAGAGTCTATTAATCATTCAATTGAAATATGCATAATTTTCTTGCTTATTTGAAACAAACATGCCAGCTCTACTTGCTCATCGCATGAACACCGACGCGAAAAAGTACACGCGTACGAACACTATGCTATGAAATAAAGAACGACAAAATAAAACGCGCGATCATCGAATGTTCAAGGTCTGAAGACCTTGAACATTCAACCAATCAATAAAAATTTCACGGGCGATGTAGAGAAGCAGCCGACAGCGATCGTATGATAAGAGACGAGAAGGAAATGACTCGGACGTCAAGGGGGTGCTCGGACGAGAAAGAATTTGGTTGGCCGACAAGAGCGATATAAAAAGGCGAGCGTCTTTGATGAAGAGTCAGTCTGAATTGAACAGTTGACGGGTCAGTAGATGTTTGGAAAGCGAAAGAGCCAAGAAGTCTCAAGTGAAAAGTGTAAAGATAATTAAATAAACTTTTGCGGCCAAATTAAAGTGAAGTTATTAAGCGGCCGTACCTACCATCGGTCGATGTCGATTTCAAATCATTTTGCCTACGATTTAAAATCGAGAGAGTAAATGATTTTTTTCTCTCTGAACACTTTTTCGTGTCGTAATTTGCTCGACTTCTAGCCAGTCGTACATGCTGTGATGATTAGTTTTTCCATATCGATGCGGGAAGATGCGACTAAAGGAATGTGCAAGAATGAAGAGGAAGTGGAAATGAAAGCGGGGAAATATGTAGGTCGCGAAGGAATAAGGAAAGAAAATGATGCATTGGAAAAAATACAAACACAAAGTTATCAACAAGCATAGGTCAATGGATTTCTCATCTTTCACCACCTACGAACTTTGATTTGCGACAACACATACAAAGAATGCAAACGATCATCGAAAATGCGAAGGGGAAAAAACAAATCTCTTGAGAGCGTACGAACATCATCTCAAAAAAGACCAACTGATTGAATAATCGGCGCGGACCAACCTCTGCTCTGGTCGCCGTCTCAAGGCATACTGAGCATCAATTTCCTTGCGAATTTTACTGATTGATTTTCAAAAAATTATGATGTATTTTTTATGAAAACTAATATCGAACTTCGATATCAGTGTTAAAAAAAAGTTCATAATCATCAATTTTAATACATAAATTCGAACAAAAAAATCAATAAGAAACGCTGTTTTTTAACTCCATTTATTATTAACAAAACTTATAAAAATCGAAAATGTTCTTCCGTCAAGCACTTGTCGCAACCTTTTTCTATTGTTATTGCAAAAAATAATATATAGTCGTCGCCTGACTTATAGCTGATAAGTCGCATCGAAAAGTACTGTTTTTCACATTTTTAAAAAACCGAACTCGGAGTTATGCTGTAAAATTTTTCCTAAACATAATTTTAAAAATTTGTTTCCAACATGCTGTTGTAAAATTAACAAGGATTAAAATTATAAAAATAAATTTTCATTATATTGAGTGCTTTGTCAGGAATGTCTGTGCGAAAATATCCATTTTTGCACGAAATCGTCGTTTTGGTATGGATGACCCCTTAAACTAGTAATCTTATTTTTTCTTGAAACTCAGCGACGCCTTGTGCACTTTAATATTCACAATTAAATATAATTTTTCTTAATTCATTCAAATTTAAGATCTCATTAAACTACTTTGTGTACCAAATTCTCCTGGAGCTAAACCAGAACAACAGGCATACAACTTAGCTATGTCGTCAATATTTACCTGTTATTTAAAAGTACCTGTAACAATAAAACTATTTGAAAAAACTGTGGTCAAATCACAAGAGCTAACCTTTATCTCCTTTATCAAAAATTCATTTGCAGGTATGAAATCTGTCACTGTGAGAGATAGGACTGTGATATGAACCACCTCTCGGTAGGGGTTCGCTCCTAGGGTGTTTTATTCGATCAACATGTAATCGATATTCAGTCCGGTGCACATCGAAACCACAAGAGTCCTTCGAATGGCTAAGGGATGGATGCTTGCCCTATGCACTACGGTAATGACTCAATTTCAGCATCGTGGTGTGTTCTACCTGGAAGTCGCCGGTCGAGAATATCTCCAGCCGCCGTAATTTATTGAATTGTGTGAAAATTTACAAATTTATGTTAATGACGACACTTGGTGCTGATTAATCACATTACGATCGAAAACACCTCAGCATCCAGGTGAGCTAGAACGCAACTTTATGCCCAACTGTGAACCGTCTGTTCCCACCATTCCGTAAAGATAAGATAGCAACACTTAAGCGCTTGGTTGAGTACGGAAGGGCACAGAGGGCGAGCGGGAAGACGGAAAATAAACACAAATCCACCACAAATGGCACCTTGAGGTATCGTGCAATTATCAAATGGACGTAAAACGAGCATTAATTTCCCGCGAATAAATTACCTTTTAGGTAACGCCTACCGGCCCGGCATGCCTTGGTTGTTCCTTCGCCTTTCAGTACATAACTACGTTGGCTTTATTGTACTAAGGGGCCAAGGTATAAGTAAATATCTTCGATTGAGCTGAGCATGACCTGAACTGGAAGATGCGCAGAAGATCTTCGGTGCTCCCCATCACTATGTCCCTACTTTCGGATAAAGTTAAGGTTTCGGATGACGATGGTGATGCCTATCGGTGTGTGGGGCGTTTTATGTTCGTACGGTTCGTGTACTTGGTTCGCCGTAGTACTTGTGTTGTGTGATTGTGACTGCATGGCGTTTTGTATGTTTGTCGTGAAACGCCTCCTTATGTAAACAATCACCTTCGTAATGGAATTTATTGGCTGACCATTCCGTTCTGTAATTGATCGGCCATTGATTATTGCTCGATGTATAGGCGGCTGGACCGAGCAGCAGCCTCATCTTCCATGAGATCCGATTTCATTTACTTAAAGCCCTTTGATACGTATCCCAGGTACGAATATTTTCAACGTGTTTAGTATTTGCTCAAATTGAAATTGTGGTCCTAGAATGAAGGCTTGTCGAAATCGTTAGATCCTGAACTCTTAAGATTGAATTAATTATGGATATAATGGGAGAAAAACTATATCTCTGTTATATTTATGGCTTGTTAGTGTAATCTGCTGAAGAGATTATCCAAGGACGTGTGATTAGCCTGAAATTTTAGGTATCCGTCAATATCAGCCTCGAAAAACGAGTATTTTTGTTTTAAAAAATTTGTTCATCGTTAGTACCAAAAGTACCTGCATAGATGGCGGTTGTTGTTTGAAAAGAATGACTATGGTGGAAAGTACCAACCTTATAAAGCTAAAGTTTGAAGCTTAACGACGCTACGTTGTTTATCATGTTTGGCAGCCATTAATAGTGAACGCTCGCAGTGAATTTGAAAGCATGGAAAAACTTGGTCATCGTTAAGTTAAACAATACATTTAATTGAATGGCCGCAGCCCAACCAATATCAAAACTGAGTTAAATTTTACTCTGGGGGAGTCTGCTCCTTCATTTACAATGATAAAATATTGGTTGACGAATTTTAAACATACGAGCAAACGCAGTGTTCGACCAAATGAGGTGACTACACCAGAAATGTGAAAAAATCCACGAAATGTTATTGGATTGACTGAAACTGCGCGAAGCTAGACATGGTATGTATTTCAAAAAGCACTTAAAATTGCTTGATGTAATAAGAGAAAGAGAACTTTTGTTTCTTCAAGACAATGCACCCACTCATCTGTTTTCTTGATGGTCAAAATCAATGAGTTCAAGTTCGAATTGCTTCCTCACATATCATCCAGATTTAGAATTATTTTCTATTTCAAAACTTTACAAAATGGCTCCGTGGTAAAAGATTTGTCAACAATGAAGTGGTGGAGTCAACGATTGATGACTATTTTGAGGAGCTCGACAATTCTCGCTATAAATAAGGCATCGAAGCTTTTGAACATCGCTAGGAAAAGCGTGTCGACCTGAAAGGAGACTATGCTAGTGCTTACGCTTGACTTTGTGAAAGCGTTTGATAGAGTTTAGTATTAATGTTTCAAAGCTAAGGTAAAAAACTTTGGCTTTAACTCGTCTCTCAACAAACTGATTGAGAGCTTCCTATCTGAGCGCTCCATTTAAGCTATATTTACTTTTGATTCAATCGTCCCTCAAGGCTCAGTCTTAACACTCACTCTCTTTTTAGTCTTCATAAATGATCTTCTTCTTCTACTCAGTAGATGCTTATTGTTCGCTTTATATCATTCAGGCCCTCATAACATTTGCAAATATTTGTCAGTAACAGCCAGTAAAACTGGAAAATATACTAGCCTCTCACCTCGTTACGGTCGTTCTCACTCCCCTTCTCCTCCCTTCCCAATCCTATCCCTTCCCTCCACGACTGTGTTTGTACATTGCACATAAAAGCCGAAATTGCCTAAAACACAGGGCTTTCTGTAAAAAAAAAATCGTATTCATAGTATTGCTGATGATAGCACACTTGAAAACATCTTCCAGTTTGACTCCTTCGCAGGCACGTCTGACTTCAGTGTCCTCATGCCGTAATGCTAGAGGAGGTTCAATATCCCATAATTCCACGGTGCCATCGAATCCGAAAAACGTAAGTTTGTGCGAACTCTATCCTTTCGTTTTACTATAATTGTATTAGGTTGGGCTAGGTTCATGGAGGGGTTCGACACCAATGTAAGTAGGTCACCGGTATGCCACAAGTATGCCTCCATGATTTTACTACCCCGCTCTACTGGTGAAAATAATAAGCTTCATCGGTTCAAGGGACCGGAGATCATTTAACTCGGTGAAGAAGTACTCTCCGAGAACTCGTCTTCGAATTTTTTGGAGGCATGAGCAGTGGCAGAGGAAATGCTCTAGGGCCTTATCTTCCTCACCGCAGCTTCTGCAAGTGTCCACGGTTGTAAGGTGAAGCCTTCGAGCGTGTTACCTAAGAAAACAGTGGTCCGTGACTATACCTACTAGTGTCCGTAGGGCGTTTCTGTCGAGTTTCAATATTTTTATTTATTTCCCTGTATCAAACCTACTCCATTGCATCCTCGTGGTGTTGCATGAATCGCTTTGTAGCCTTTTGAGGTTTTCCCGACTCTCCTTGTTAGCGTAGATTGTCTTAATGTCTCTTAAGGTAATACCAACATTGTCCGTTTCCTCATCGGTGGTAGCGGGAGATCTGTTTCTGGCCGGCCTGTATATCATTTCATTTTCAGGTATATCTTGATGCTCCGGAACCCAACAAAGTCGCAAAGTGCTAGTTATCTCCAATTCTTCCCACATGTTCTTACAATGGTTGAAGCATCTTGAATTGCAGCTGTAAGCGGAGAAGGCCTTCAGCCCAGCTTGGCTGTCTGAATAAAAACTAGCTCGTTCCCCGTTTACTCCTGCATGCAAGGCCAGTTCCGCCCCTTTTGCAATAGCCGTTACCCCTGATTGGAAGACCGTGTCACATTCCGGAGTTTTGGTCAAGGCTTTCAGAAAAGATGACATGACTTACTCCCTCTTCCATCTCGTCTTGATTGTCAGCCCATTGCTGTTTGTCAGGTAGAGTGACTTCATAGTGCTTCACAAAGTGCATCTTTGATAGCTTTGTATCACTACTATAGTTTGGGAGAGAATATTTCTTTTTCCTACCCTCAAGGTTGGTGGCATGAGATTTTATTTAAATTGCTCCCAAGCCATGCGCCAAAAATTTCAGATCTCTCCGCCGTAGTGCCTTCTTCTCCAGAATCACAGCATTCACAGTGGAGTGGCGTCCATTGATGCAAGGGAAGCGTTGCTTCCCTTACATTTTGCCTCCCATTGAGCCTAGAAATATTAAATTCAAATCAGAACGAATTAAAATACTCTAGAAAAAAGCGTGCTCACGACAGTTTTTTTTCTAATGCTATTTTTGAATGATGAAAGCCCAAAGTCTTTCGGCAACAATGTGTGAGATGCGATTTAAAAAATGCATACACGAGATCAAATTCGACTTCTATAGGAAGGGGAGATGCGTTGCGTTATTTGCTTCCACTGTGTTTCAGAAGCTTTTGCAGATCGAGCAACATCTTTTTTGTACGCCCTTACGTTTTATGCTATGTAAATAAAAAATATCAGTTAAAACTAAAGCTTATGTTAATTTTTTAACATTTTTAAATATTGAAGGACATTTCAAAGAAAGATGTCGTAATAAGACTTCTTCGAATTGCGGCCTGTTATCACCATGTGTTGGTAGAGGATTTGAATGTCCGTTAATATATGAATAGTAGGGTGAATGTGTATCATATTTAATTCTAGATCTTCTTGCGATCAGATCTTATTGCTACTGAAAAGTTTACTAATATTGAATGCAATCGTATACAAAAATATTGATTTAAAAATGAAATTATTATTGATAGCAAGGGAATAAAAATACTAGAATAAAGGACAGTATACCTACACTCACATTCCTACTCGTGATTCTTGTAGCTGACGGGAGAGGTTTTAGTAATATATGAAACATTTGGTGTGAAGTATAACCATCCAATATTTATGCTCTAGATGAAATCTGAGAGTATTATAAGTTGCCACAAAGTTTGTAACGCTAAGAAATAAGGCTCGGAGAAAAAATGAATGATACAGAAGTTCATATAATCACTCAAAAATCTCAAAACCGTCCGTGTCCTCTCTAGCTTTAGAACGCGTTGATCTACAAAGTTCAAATTTTGTACACGTCGTTTTTGACAAAAAAGTAAGGACAAGTTCGTGAACGGGCCAAATTGCTCCACTCCTTCTACCTCCCTTAACAACTTTGACAACTTTTGATACTATTACGCAATTTGACAATAAACGGATTTGCTCGAAAACTGTAAAAGCCATTAGTCTGAAATTTTAAATATATTACTTTTTTGATGATTTCAGTCTATCGTATAAAAATTATACGTGTCCTCCTCCTCTTTCCACCACCTCCCATACAAACTGCACTTTTTCCTGAAACACTCTAAGCCAATGCGTATAAAATTTATCGAGCTCAAATGTAGCACTAAATATTTATTAAGAATTATTAGTGAGACCGAAAAAAATAGACCATTAGCTTCACCCCTTCTACCCCCTCCCATACAAAATGATACAATTTCGCAATTCGACAAGAAACGGCTTTTCTCGAAAAGTATAAATGCTATTGATCTGAAATTTAGAATATATTACTTTTATAATAATTTCAATCTGCTGTATAAAAATTATTTAAGTCTTCCCCTTCCTTCTACCACCTACCACAGAAACTGCACTTTTTCATGAAATACTCTAAGCAAATTTACTCAGTACGTATGAAATTGATGGAGCTGAAATTGTGCACTAAACATTTATTTAGAATTATTCGTAAGACCAAACAAAATTAGGCGATTAGCTTCACTCCTTCTACCCCCTCCTATACAATTTGACACAATTCAACAACTTTACAAAAAGTAGATTTGCCTGAAAAGTATGAATGCTACTGATCTGCTATGCCAAATAAATGATGTTTACAGTTATTTCTAAGAAAGTTATTAATAACTCCACCCTCCTTCTACCACCTCCCATACAAACTGCACAATTTTATTAAATAAAAAAAAATAGACTAAGTTTCTCAGTACCTATTAAATTTTTGAATCCTAAATTTTGTATAAAGCATTTTGGTAGCAGCTTTATCGTGATGTGGAAAAATTAGTTCAAATTTGTCACCCCTCTACCATTTCCCCTACAAAATTTCTTAAAATAAAAAAAAATTCTCTTTCATATAGAGTATCGCACGATTGGGATTTACGTCCAATCGTTGTCCTGTTATGTTTTTAAAATGTAATTGCTTCCCCCAGCTAATATATCACGCCACGCCACTGAGCATTCAGTGGAAGAAGACCCAAAATGACTTCCAGTCTTGCTATGGGCGGTGTATGTAATGCCCTCTTAATGCCTATGCAGGCGATTTTCTGAATGTGGGATGCAATTGGAATTGGACATATTTCAGATCGGGTTTTTTCCATCACACCAACGCCAACGTATTTAACGATTGATAGAATGATACTGATATCTATCCACATCAACATAATCGGCTTCAATCTCCAGTTTTTGCTTAAATTTTTTTTACATATGAAGAAGGCATTATTTGCTATCGTAATTCTTGCCTCGACATTCAGTCGCCATCAGAGTTTGCTGGTCAAGATGATTCCCAGATAAGTTACCCTATCTGAAAGGTTTAGATCAACTCCCAATGGATGGTAGATTGAAACTTTCTATATGTCGTCTCTAGTGAAGAGTGTTAGTGCAGTTTTGTCAGGGTTGAATGTCAATCCACACGAATTAGACCAACCGGTAACAAGATATAATGAGCTTTGCATCAATTCGCCTATTGTTGTGGGGTATTCCCCACTAATTTGGATGGCTAAGTCATCTGCATAGGCAATAGTGCAAGGATACCATTAACGGCTAGCAACTAAAGAAAAGGTGACAAGATCCCTTCTTGTTGCATTCCTCTATTCACTTGTTTTGTCCTAGAGTCATTTCCTATTGTGCCAGGAATATTCCTGTCCACCAACATGATATGAGTTCATTCAGTATGCACTGAACTTATACGATTTGCGATTAACGCTTCCAATAGCGAATTGGTGCATATGTCACTGAACGAACCAACTACATCCACAAAGCATTCAAAGTGCACTCCTTTAGTTCCATAGACTTTTCAATTGTTAATACTATCGTGGCCAGTGCCGATTCCCGTTGTTGAGAATGACTGAGATCGGCGATTTTTACGGTGGCTCTCATGTGAATATCTATCAGTCTTTCAAAGAAGAAATATATCTGACTTATTGGACTGTACTCCTTCGGCTGTATTAATATTTCCCAATAATGTTGTCTCAGAAAATCACCATGGGAGAAAACCAGACCCTAGAATTTTGTAGTTTATCATAGTTTTGCCATTCCTAATTATACGGAATTCCATATATTGCGAAATTTTGTGTAAAATGATCACTCTCCTTGCCATTTCAAATAAACATCTTCTGTCAGAAATTCGGTGCTGCACTAAACTGAATTGAATTTGTTATAAGTAACAATATTCGTTCAATAGAATAAATATATGGGAATTTTTCGAATTGATAAAACTTGACAAAATATACGGATGCTCAGATTCCCATTTTTGGAAAATTAAAATATTCGAAAATTTCGAAAATTCTTTATGAACGGGGCTTAAAATTAAAAAAAGGAATATAATAGCCTAAATTTTTAGAATTAAACTCAGTGCAAAATTACGCCAATAATATCCAATTGTAACGAATAACCTTGAATAACTTCCTATCATATTTAAATTTTTTTTATATATAATGTACAGATTCTACTAATAGTCAGTTCACATGAAATAAACCTCTATAGATCGATAAATAACCCATTTATATTGCGTAGCTTTTGCCTTAATTTTGATGTTGATTTGAAAATATGGAATTGATTCGCGTGAAATTTGACAAGTTTTTACCTTTTTTTAATCCGACCATCATTTCAAATAAAAACGGCTTGACAAATTATACGATATTTATAGACATCATGATATCGAATATCCAATTGAGTTTTTGACCTTCATACTTAGGCAAATTTATATCCATCAATAACAGACTAAAGCATTACTACAAAATTTAATTTATCTTCATCAGAAATTCATCTCGGATTTCCAATACACACACGCGAAAAAAAAAAAAGTTAAATAAATAATAATAAAATTCACATCGTAAGTAAATTATGCACAAATTAACATTTACGATACCATAAAATCTATTAAGGAGTATATGATAACCATATTTTTTTCTGTTATTAAGATAGCAATTTGGTTAGAGATCGTTTTAGGAATTTCTTAATTTTTATTCAAAATTTATAAAAATCGTAAAAGCAAATCTTAGCTATTTAGCTGGTGAATTGATACTCGAAATAAAGTAATAAATGATTAATGAAAAAAAACATGAAAACTGGTTTAATAAAATTTTGTTGTCACAAAGCAGTTAAAGAAGCCATGGAAAATAAATCACGCTGCATTATGACTTAATTACGGGTTTTTCGATAAAGTTAATATTTTGACTTGAATTTAATTGCATAATATTAATGATGCAAATTTGTTTTTTTTTATATTGGAATTTTTATTTTTATTATTCATTAATTCACGCTATTATTATATTTTGTATTACTTTCAATGCAAATATATTGGAAACAAGCCGAAAGTAAGCCGATGTTTATACTATAGATGAATTTTGATGATTATAAGTTTGTTTCAACGAAATTTGTAACGGCAACAACGCCACTCAGAAATTTCAAAATCGGATATTTGTCTGTCCGTATGTTCGCTAGCTTGAGATCGCGGTAAGCTAGAGGTTTAAAATTTTGAACACGTTGATTTTGTCGAAAAAGTAAGGTGAAGTTCGTGAATCAGCCAAATCCCTTCACCCCCTCCCAAACAAAATAAAGCATGTTCGCATCTATGCAATGAGCCGGTTTTCTTGAAATGTACGAGTGCTATTGTCACATAATATTGCCATAACAATAATGTTTCAAATAGAAATTATTTGAATCCTTCACTCTTTTCAGACTGCACTATTCCACGAAACACAAAGAACCAATTTTCTCTTTTCCTTATTTAGTTTCTTAAGCTCGAATAGAGTGTAAAATATTTTGATATCAAAAGGAGTCACTACTTTCGACGAAAGTGGCTACTTTGCACACATTTTAAGGCATGGAATTCAGCTCCATCAGCCAAATTCATTCATCGTTTTCAATTAATGACCTAGAACGCTCTTCAAGTGAAATGAAAAATGTTCGTAGGCAAAATCTAAACAATTTAATTTCGCCAACTATGATTTCTCAAACAAAAATTTATTTTCACTTGAATTGCAATATTTTAAAATATTCGCATCAGGAGCTTGGTGTGATCCACGTGAATTTGGCGACTTCATTCGATAAATTAAGATACTTTCGAAAGCCATTAAATAGTTTTTACCCTATTTACTAAACTTGTAGTAAAACTATTTGCAGTTAATCAACAGCATCTTTCTGAACACCCATAAAAGCCAATGAAAAATTATAAAAAAACAATAGAATCATTTTTATTACCAGAAAATCATTTCCATATCTTCTTTGGTTTGCACATAAAGAGCCTGTCTACTGTAAAATTCAAATTTACCAACAAGCTTATCCGCATTACTAGGAGATGATTTCAAAATTTTAATTGCATTATTCTTCTCGTAATCCTGCCACGCCTCATCTTCGCAAAAAAAAATATTCAAATTAGCTGTTTGTTGGGAAATGATGAACATCCCTGGGTGATCCCAAACAATGGCACCAGGAGTCGAATCCTTTTAAACGAAAGAGGCAAAAAAAAAATTCCCTATTATTTGTTCACATGCCCTCACTTATATATGACGGGTTTTTATTAAAAAACAACATGAGGTTTGATGAACACAATAACAAGAAACAAAATGAAGATTTTCTAGAAAAATATGATTTACGATAGTGCTCGTAGGAATATCTTGGTATAAGGTCCTAAAGCTGGGACCTCTGTAAATTGACAGATTTTCTATGGCGTTAATCTGAAATTTAGACGCTACTGAACACCGTTGGGATTACAATCTTTAATCCTGTTATATTGTTACCGAAAATCCGTTTCACTGTTACAGTAGAGTTTGGTTCATTTTGTAATCTACACCCTTTCCCTTATTGTATCTGTGTGTTTTTGTTAGGGATTTGAAGAGATTTGATCTTTCAGGATCAATTAGCCCATAGGTGATATGGACAAGTCGATGAAATTAAGCTTTAGTTTAATACTTTTTTCGCTTGTCATGACATTTTTTTGGCAATTATCAGACAATATTGTACTTAGGTGTAGCCTAGTGGGTAGTGTGTTGAATCGATGTATAATTTCAGCATACTTCCAACGAGGGTATATTTATTAAAGCACCATTAGGTAAGAAAGTAGAAAAAGAAAATGTAATTTTTCGAAATGATAGCAATTGTATTTTTATTATCAATGTTTATTAATTTTAAATAATAATAAATAAATTAAATAACAGTAAATATAATAAAATATAGTAATTTTTTCACTTCACATCACGAAAAAAAAACATAATAAATTCACAACCGTACACTATCGATGAAACATTCGAAGTGAATAATTTATTGCGTAGATTATTTAACCGCGGTTTCTCAAGAATGACCAAGAATTCCATTCTTAGATGGGTACTCTATAGGGATTCGCGCTCGCGGCTCTGGGAAGCGGTCTTTCAGCGCATCTCTGTGAAGCACTTCGCCGATTTCCTAAAGGGATGGTACTAACTTGGCAAAATTTTGTTCTAATGTACGCACCACTTCTAATCTATACCTTTCAAATGCACAATCTTGGCTTGGTTTAATGAAAAATGCAGTGCTGCGATACGGGCTGAGGAGGCAGCTTACCGTGCTTATAAGCAGCTACCATCTGAAATTAATTGGATTAATTTCAAAAAAGAAGAGTCTCTGTAAATCCAGAAATATTTCCATGGCCACAAACTGAGGTAAAACATTTTGAGATGTCCTAAGGGCAGTAAAAGTTTCTGGTCTCTCGCTCATTTCATCAGAAGTAGTTCTGCATCATCAATCTCATCTTTAATCCACAACAATGAGGTTATTACGGATCCTAACATGAAGGTAAACATCTTAGCTGCTCAATTTGCTGCCAACTCTTCTTTACCACAAACTCTACCCTTCTAACGTACACTGTGCTAAATTCCCCCTTAGGACAAATTAATAAATAATTCTTAAGAATCTAGATGCTAATAAATCATCCAGTCCAGATGGAGTCCCTTCCTATTTCCTGCGCTTCTCTTGCTTATTTCAACAAGTTATATTTTTTTCGCATTTTCCTGGTATATCTTAATATATGTTTTAAGTTTCAATTAGATAGCTTAAGAGATAGTTGAGATATTCATTTTTAAGTGTTGTTCTTTGCACCCCCCTGACACTCCCCCTTGCAATAATTAACCACTCTCTAAGCTGATTCCGGTGAAGCTATATGCGACCTTAATGGTCCCAAAATATGAATTTTTTCCGATAAGTAATTTCGAAGATATAATCATTTGAAATAACAATTCGGCCGACAATTTGTTTTAGCCCCCCCCCTTTTCGGACGCCAATGGATAAAAAAAATTAAATTATTTTTTAAGTTTGTCCCACAAACCTTTCTATATCTCTGATTTTCAACTTCCTATCTGCTTTCGTGGTGGAGATATTAGCAAGTGTAGTTTTTGACTCTTTCCCTCTCCCCGCCTCCCCCTTCCACCTAACACCCCCTAAAATTTAGAAAATAGAGCTCACTTACCCAATCAACAATCCACCCACAAACGAACATCATATCTTTAACGGTCTTGGAGATATGAGGCCATATGTACGGCGGGACGAATTTTTTTTTTTTTGCATTTTTAGGCTAATTTAGTCATGAAACGCGAAAATAAAAAATTTCAGGGTAGCAAATTTTTTTTTTCTTGTGTCGATCACAATACTTTATCATTAGAATAATAAAGTAAAATTCGATTTCGTCTAATTATCAACCCCCATCAACATGGATTCATGTTAACGAACCTGTTACCTTATATCGAGACAATCTATGAGACTACAAGGCCAACAAATCCATGCTGTTTAGTCTGATTTTTCGAAAGCATTTGAAAAAGTGAATCACTGACCACTCATCTCAAAGCTCAGTGCCTATGGGATTACTGGTAATTTATTGCTCTAGTTACGAGATTATCGTTAGCACCAAATGTTCTAAGTCGGAACTGTTTTTGGTGACATCAGAAGTGCCATAAGGTTCTCATTTAGGACCGCTTCTCTTTTAGTTGTTTGTTTCTTTTGTGTTTCGTGATGTTAAATTTCTATTATTTGCCGATGATCTAAAAATCTAAGTTGTTGAATAGACAAACGATTGCCAAACAATCCAACACAATATTGACTTGCTTTTTGAATGGTATCAGTCTTATCATCTCTTGCTTAATATTATTAAATGTAGTTATATCGTCTTCAAAAGATCTCGCAAATACATTTCATTTGATTTTCACGTTGATAATATTTCTATACCCAAGGTTTCCACTGTAAAGGACTTAGGTCTTCTCCTTAATAGCTCTTTATCATTTGTTCCACTTTATAGTTCAATATGTAATTCAGCCCGTAGAATGCTTCGATTTATTACTTGGAACATTAAAACCTTTTCCAGCATTCAATCCATTAGAACGCTGTACTGTTCTTTAGTTCTTCCTAATCTGGAATATCTGTCAGTAATTTGGAATCAACATTATGAAATACACAGCAATAATATTGAAGCAATACAACATATATTCCTTAGGTATATTGTGTATAAGATGCATGTTCCGCTAGCGCAGCTGGACTATGATCCTCTGCTCGTTAACCTCAATCTTGCCACCCTATCAAAGCGATGAGATCAGTCGGAACTTATAGCCCTTTAGCGAATTCTCCATAATGAATTGGTTGGCAGTTAGAATAATAAGGGCTGCTAACAGGTTTTCTGATCTGAACTGACACTGATATTTTTATTAAAAAGAGTACAATTTTTTTTTATTAATTTAATTTTTTTTAATTTTTGATTATTTAATATTATTATTTTATTGCTATTTTTATACTCTAGATGAAATCTGAGAGTATTATAAGTTTGCTCTAAGGTTTGTAACGCTAAGAAATAAGGCTTGGAGAAAAAAATGAATGAAACAGAAGTTAATATTATCACTCAGAAATCTCAAAACCGGATGTCCGTCCGTCCGTCCGTCTGTTCGCTCTCCAGCTTGAGAACGCGTTGAGCTAGATAGTTCAAATTTTGTACACGTCGTTTTTGAAAAAAAGTAAGGCCAAGTTCGTGAACGAGCCAAATCGCTCCACCCCTTCTACCCCCTCTCATACAAAATGACACAATTGCGCAATTTGACATTTAACGGATTTGCTCAAACAGTACAAAAGCTATTGGCCTGAAATTTGGAATATGTTACTTTTATGATAATATCAATCTACCGTATAAAAATTATGCGTGTCCTCCCCCTCCTTCTACCACATCCCATACAAACTGTACTTGTCATGAATTACTCTAAGCCAATTTACTCAGTGTGTATAAAATTTAGCGGGCTGAAATTGTGCACCAAATATTTATTTAAAATTGTTAGTAAGACCAAAAAAAAATTAGACGATTAGCTTCACCCCTTCTACCCCTCCATACAAAATGACAGAATTTCGCAATTTGACAATAAATGGATTTGCTCGAATAGTATAAAAGCTATTAGTCTGAATTTTGGGATATATTACTTTCATAATAATTTCAATCTACAGTAGAAAAATTATTTGCATCCTCCCTCTCCTTCTACCCTCTCCCATACAAACTACACCTTTTCATGAAATGCTCTAAGACGATTTTCTCAGAACATATAGCATTTATCGAGCTCATATTTTGTAATAAATACTTAATTAGTATTATCACTAAGATCAGAAAAAAATATTTGATTAGCTTCACCACTTCTACCTCCTCCCATACAATATGACACAGTTTCACAACTACACAAAAAATCGATTTTCTTGAAAAGTATGAAAGGCACTAGTCTGAAATTTAAGGAATGTCAATTTTATATAATTTCTAGCTATTTCTGAAAAAATCACTAAAATCCCCTCACTCTTTCTACCACCTCCCATACAAACTGCACATTTTCACTAAATCTAACACACTAATTTTCTCAGTTCCCGTTCAATTTTTGGAGTAAGCATTTTGTACAAAACATTTTTATAGCTACTTTAGCATGATGGGGAAAAAATTAGTTCAGTGCTATCATCCCTTCTAACAAACCCCATACAAAATGTCTTGGGATCACACAAAATTCTATTTCATCTAGAGTATCGTAAGATTGCGCTTTACGCGCAATCGTAGCTCTGTTATGTTTCATATAATTGTTTATTTTGTTATCATTTTTTTTTTTTTTATATGCTTACATATATGTTTGAATTAGTGATCGCCCGCGACTTTTTCGCGTGAGAATCGCATAATAAACAATTTTTGAGAATGTAGTTAGTAATAGATTATGCGGGATATATACATATAATCTGATTAGTTTAATGGTTTTTAGTTTGTTGAAATCAGAACCATAAATTATTAAGAATGAAACCACGATATTCGCATTTGTATGGGACAGGATCGTGATTAAATCAATCCCGTGATCTGAAATCATATACCTATTGAAGAGCATTAAGGACATGTGAATAGTTGTAGCTCGTGTTAATTAAAATAAGACCCAAATAAAATAACATTAAGCTTAAAACCATAACAAGACTACGATTGTGCGTAAAGCGCAATTATACGATACTATAGATAAAATCTAATTTCTTGTGATGTTAAGTAACTGTGTATGGGGAGTGGTAGAAGGGGTGATAGTACTGAACTAATTTGTTTCACATCATGCAGAGTAGCCAAACAAATATTTTGTACTAAATTTGAGCTAGAAAAATTGAATAGATACTGAGAAATTTAGTGCATTGGATTTAATGAAATTGTGCAATTTGTATGGGTAGAAGAAGTCGGAGTTTTTGGTGATTTTTCGAGAAACAACTTTAATCATAATGAAATTGATATATTTTAAATTTTAGATCAGTAACATTCACACTTTTCAACAAAATCGAAGTTTTGAAAAGTTGTGAAATTGTGTTACATCGTATGGGAGGGGATAGAAGGAGAGAAGCTAATCGGTTTTCCCGATATTAATAATAATACCAATTAAAAATTTAGTAGAAAATTTTAACTCGATGAATGTTATTAGTTAGAGAAAAAGTGCAGTTTGTATGGGAGGTGGTGGAAGGAGTGAGGGGTTCATAGTGATTTTTTGAGAAACAGCTACAATAATTATGCAATTGACATATTGTAAATTTCAGATCAATAACATTCACATTTTCCAAGAAAATCGAATTTGTGTAAAGTCGTGGAGTCGTGTCACATTGTACGGGAGGGGGGTAGAATGAGTGAAGCTAATCTGTTAATTTTTTCCCGATGTTAATAATAACACTAATTAAGATTTGGTACAAAATTTCATCTCGATGGAAGTTATACGTGCTGAGGAAATTGGTTTAGAGTATTTCACGTAAAACTGCAGTTTGTATGGGAGGCGGGGGAGGAGTGGAGGGATTCAAATAATTATTGATACATATACAGTGGCAAAAAAAGTCTACGGCAGCACCTTATATTGAGGTTTTGGTTAATTGGAAGCTTAAATCAAAAATCCATTGATGAACATTTTTTCAGTAACGTAAATATATTTATAAAAAAATAAAAAAAAAAAAACTTTTCATAACAAACTTAAAGAGAAATTCATAAAAACATAAAAAATTTAATGGACAAAAGTCTACGGCAGTCAGTGCTGGCTGACTTATACACAAATAAATTTCCAAATAAACGTATCGGAATTTTTAAAATTATTTGCTGGCTTAATACTTGGTTGGACCCCCTTTAGCATCAATTACTGCTTGCAGTCTTCGGAGCATAGAGGCGACTAATTTACCAGTTTCTGCTGGTGTAATTTTCTCTCATTCTGAAATGAGCGCTTCCTTCAAAAATTTTTTATTTTTAATGCAACATTTCCGAGTTTTCCGCTTCAGAAGCTCCAATATATATTCTATTGGGCTTAATTCCGGACTTTGGGGAGGCGTATTCAGCTGCCTGAGAGCGTAGTACAATAACCAGTTCTTGACGAAAAGTGCCACAAAAGGCTACAACTTCTTAACTGATGGCCTTAAATGTTGTTCCAACAGGTTCTTGTAAAAATAGCGGTCCATAGTAGTTTCAACAAAAGCCAATCTGCCGACCTTAGATGCAGCTATGGCTTGCCAAACCATAACATTACCTCCACCGTGCTTGACAGTAGGAATCAAATTTTTGATCTCTGAAGCCGTATTCTTTTTTCTCCATATTTTACTGCGACCATCACACCCGAACATGTTGTATTTCGACTCATCGGTAAAAAGGATTCGATTCCAAAAATCATTGTCCTTGTTTATATGGGCCTTGGCGAACTCTAGGCGCAGAAGGCCTGTTTGTGGCGGATATTAATGGTTTTTTTACGTGAAGTTCTGCTTTGAAACCCATTAGAATTTAATGTTCTCGAGATTGTTCTTGCATGGGCAACCTTTTTCTTTACCGCAGCCACTTGATTTGCCAAATCTGGAGCACTTATTTTTGGATTTTTGTTCACTTCTTTTAAAATTGGATTAAAGTCTCTGCGAGAAAGCTTTTTCGGTTGGCCAGTTCGCGGCTTATTTTCAATGGAACCACGGTTTAAAATTTTTGATAATGTTATAAACAGAACTTCGTTTTAGTTTCAGTAATTTCGCAATTTCCCAGCATGATTTATTGCCTTTTTTATCCTGGACGACCAAATTTCGGACATCCCTAGAACTTTCTTTTCGCGATGACATTTTGCGGTCCTTACAGTTCGAAACTAGCGATAAACCTATAATAGAGTTGCAGCTGCACATGTACTGAATGGCAATAAGAGCAAATTTTTTGTGTATAAGTCAGCCAGCACTGACTGCCATAGACTTTTGTCTATTCAGTTTTTTATGTTTTTATGAATTTCTCTTTAAGTTTGAAAAGTTTTTGTTTTTGTTTTTTTTTATAAATATATTTACGTTACTGAAAAAATATTAATTGTAAGAGATTTGAAATCGTTGGTAGATTAATAATTTTACTCGAAAATTATTCGTGTTTCAATCGAAAATATTTGGTAATTTTCACAATTAATACAGATTTATGTCAGAAAACTATTTTGAACAATATTTATTTCCCAGCATTGTATATTATCTCGCATTGAATTCAATACAGTTCTATCTTCTTGAAATTTGCGATAATTATATAAAACTAATGTCATCTAGCGCAGAAACAGGTTGATTGATAGCTAAAATAAATCATGTTTCCAGTCGACGGCTTGAAGAAAACTTTGCTAGCTCTGATGATCAAAACAGTTACGAAACATGCAATCATTGATCTAAATCCAACCAACTATTATAGTGAAGTATAAATCTCACCATTGTACTCAATCAACTACTAAACTATCCCATAATCTTATAAATCCGCAGATAGTCCACTTAAACTCACTGACTCCCAATTTGACCATTTTCGTAACGCATATTAAATTAAATCGACCCCATTCCGAGCAACACCTTCTCAGGTGCAAAATACAAAACATTATTATAATAAAAAATCCACGGCTACTACTCTCTCGTTCCTATATTTATTCCTATTGAAATTCCCAGAACACCTTTTTTGTCATCCCATTCCCGTTTCCATGCAGTTTTCTTCAATTCGCACCTTTTGGTGCGAGATAAAAAGAAAATAATGAGGATAAAAAATGATAAAAATAAAATAAAAAATGTCGACAGCTTCGAGAGGATACAATAATGGTGCGAATGGTCACATCTAAATATCTTAATCCAATATTTATCACGTCCGATATAATTTCGCTTTGTTAGCGCGCTTCTTGATAGAATTGCCGATTAGGGCCCCATAAACCGACAAAAACATGACACTCTTTGGCCGTATTGGATACAAATGGGACCTCGATTGTGTCCCCCAACTGGTTGGGGTCTTCGCCAGGCAACTTATAAGGTAAGTGATAGGTATTTATGCTGGTCCCCAGGTATGCTGTCTCTTAAGTCGTATAAGAAATTCCGGTGTGGGGTGACGATTTGACCGTTTTTTTGTTCTTATTTAGCCCTTTTCAACTTTCTTAGTTTCTTGAAATGTCGGTCTTTTTTTCTGTGCTATTTTCTAAAAGTTAGTTTCGTATTTGAATTTCCCTTTCAGTTCACGAAAAGTAAAAGGATCAATATCTTCGACAAAAAAACCGAAACACTTTAGTTGCAATTTATATAAGAAATTTGCATAACTAGCTATACCGCAAAGAAAGACTGGTAAAAATACAATTCAGGAGCAGAAAAAAATGACCCAATAATCATTTAAGTGGTTGTAAAAAAACTTAAAAATTATCGCAACTACACCGCATGCATTCTTAACATAATGTCTACTCTGTATCTATAGAAACAAAAACAAAAAAAAAATACCTTTGATTTCAGATCGATTACATACGCCTGACAGCTATAATTAATACAAAACTCAATATCCCATCACGTTTGAAGGCATGCATCAAATCGTTAATTAACGATAGTTTAGTTCAGATAAGCTGTTATGCCATTAGCAGGTTTTGTATATGAGCGATCATGGCGATCGGTGACCACGATCCAAGCTTTTAATTGCTGCAATCGCCCTCAATAGTTTTTCAGTTAATTTTACTTATTTATTTGTAGAACTATGAAAAACTATAGCGAATTGCATATGAAAAATTGACATTATAAAATTCGTAACTGAAAAGTTTGGAAAAAAAATGTTCCAGATCGATTGTTCGCTTATTTCATAATTTACTAACAATTTATGCCGATAGGGTATTTCGATATTTTTCAGTTTCATATTTGCTAAAACTTTGAGCAGCAGATATCTAGTTTTCCAAAATTTTTGAAATTCAAACATTCATTTGAGCCAAATACAAATTGTTATTGGCTTCACGAATAGCAAGGTGGCAACCATCTTAGGGGCTCACCTACCGAAACAAATAGTTGGAGCTGAAAATTGAAAAGATAGATAAATTAATTGCAAACATATGTAAATTAGGTTTTTGTTAATCCGATTTTTAGTTAATTAAAAACGACTACACTGAAAGTTATTAATGCACGAAAATTAGATTTGATTCCATTGAAGTGAAGGCAAATCTATGGTAGAGCACGGTCTGCAAGTCACATTATGGAAATTTAATAAAGTACAGTACTTTCGGGATTGACAGATTTCAAGCAAAATTATAACCACATCGCTGTCAATTAATTCGTTACAAACTTTATTCTGATTTACTCTAAAAAGTTGATAGATAAATCACGTCGCATTCGCTAGTATTTCGTTTACAATTATATTGCTGGCTTATTTGAGCACCAATGCATCGCTTTAACTCTTACTTACTCCTTTATAGTCCGACTTTTATTTTTTGAACTATATATTTGGTTAAATAGGAATGTTTTCTTAAAAGCATACGTTTCTATAATAAAGTTGCAGCTCCTATTTGGGATTGCAGCCATTATTTTCGTGGTATACAAGTAGATCTCGATGAGCCAAAATTTTAAAAGCATCACTGAAAAAATGCTGAACGGATTTTGATGTGGCTTTCAACATTTGGTGGCTTATGGATTTGAGCTTAAACTGAGGTATCTGGCGTATTAATATTAAATTGGGTTACAACCCAGGCAGAACTTTGAAAATTCAATTTGATCGGATAGAACAGGATTCAACCTCCAACAATTTAAGAGCAACGTTCACCGCCACTTCAAAATCTTTCCTCCTGTGTTTCCCTATTAATTGTCCTATATTCACTTATTTCCCCGTACCCATGTCGACGTAACTGAGCATCGCGTATTAAAGGGTGACCCCTAAGTTATTTTCGATGGCCGTAAAAAAAAGAAAAATTTGGCAAAGCCAAGCAGTAAAAATGATCATCAATATATGATTACTTGCAGTTTATATTATCAGGATTACAGCAGCACATCAAACAATATCACATTTTTTTAACAAAGCTGACCTTACTTGGGCAATATTAAGATTAATGTTGCTATAATTAGCGTAAAAAGCATGTGAAATCGAAGTTATCGGATCGTGCTGGTCGTACTTAGTTCGATGGAATGGAATGAGTACGTAGCCTTTCATGGTATTTTGAAGGAGAGAGCTCCTAGCAAGGGCGAAGACTTGATTTGACCTGAAATTAATTTAACTGTAACTGCAGCACTTAGAATAACTCGCTTATCTTCGAGTGACACCAACTAAAGTTATTGAAGTCGTTCTTGATAAGGATGAAGACCCTTGAGAGCAAATTTTAAAAATCTATGCTGTACAGACTCGATTCTTTACACTACTTTTTTACAAAGCCCCAAATGTCAATACTGTCAACATGGTCGTCGAAAGTAAATTTGTATATCGCGTACTTTGCTTAATTTCTGTAAAGTAATTCCCTCTAAAACATAGATAAATTCAAATCGATTATTTTTTGTGGAGAAAGATGCCATGGTGGACTTTTCAAAGTTTAAAGGCATACAGTTTAAGGTACACCAGTCAAAAAATAGATTTATGTCATTTTGCAAAAGTAGATAATCGATCGTACAGGTGATAATACGAAATATGTCTGCATCATCATCATACAAAAGAATATTTGACTTGGAGGTGACCGAACTCACGTCATTAATAATTAAAATAAACAGAAGTCGACCAAGATGACTACCCTGCGGTACACCAGAAGTGCATCTTGAAATTTCACTTGTTGGGTGCAGTTAGAAAGATAATATATCACTATATCAATATATTTCCGTAATATCAAATGCTTACCTAAAATCTGTATATGTACAGTCAACTTGTTTGCCTGCTTCAATCGCTGGAATCGCAAAATTTGAAAATTCCATCAGGTTAGTTATTGTGGATCTACATTTGGTGAGCCCGTGTTGGGTCGGGCTAATTATTGATTTGCACTTTCATTGCGAATCAATAATTAGCACAATTTAGCAATTTGCACTTCCATTGCAAATCAATAATTAGCCCATAGACAATTGCCTTGAATAACTTTGGAATACTAGACAGCCTAGCTATAGGTCGGTAATTACATACGTCGTTCCTTCTACCTTTCTTGAATACGGGACTTATTGTCGAGTATTTCCACAAACTTAAGAAAAAACCCCACGACGAAGAGATGCATTAAATAAGGAACTGAGTGGACTTAAAAGCGCAGAGGAGCACCTCTTAAGCACAACAGACGGTATCCCATCATGATAAACTTCGATATAGTGAGCTCATCAATAATGAGATGCTTCATCTCTAGTGTAGTAGAGGAAAATTTTGCAAAGTATTGAAAAATTTTAAAATTAATGTCACAGTCTGGGGTGTCAAATGAAGCACAAAAATGATCGCATGCTCGCCCAAAAAGTTATTAATTATTTTAAGGTCGTTGCTAACTTCCCCAACAAAAGACAGAGTCGCTGAAAAACCATCTGTTCGCCTCTTAGAATTGACAAAATTCTAGAACTGCTTGGGCTTGTCTTTAATTGACAACTTCCAATCAATCAGATAACACTGATAGGCTAATTTTGGTGAGAAATAAATCGCTTAACTCAGAGTAGCGCTTATAGTCAGATTCAATCCTAGAGAGACACTGCCTTTTCCGTGCTTTAGTTTTGAAATTTTTTTTGGATTTATTAAATTTTCATCAAATCATGGAAATCTTTTACAGGAACCATTGCTCGTAACTGGCACGCACCGAATGAAACAACCAAAGAGGATATTGTAGAAATTAATAAATGCAGTTTCAATGTCTTTTTCGTTGTGTACGCACGATCAAACGCATTTTGAAGTATCATCCTTCAAGGTAACAAAGTCAACTTTAGTAAAATTAAAACGATGAGAAGTATCAGTTTCAAAATTCTTAACATTATCGGTAGCAGTATTTAAAATGCAAATAGTATGGAAATTCGGATGGCGTGCTGATTCTGGAAGCAAAGGGGAGTTGCATCTGTTGATCGTTAAGTATCTCACATCCGAGCAGAACACTGGGTCAAGAAATGTTCTGAATGACTTAGGTATTAGATTGGACTGATGAAGACTCGTTGAAAACACACTGTTCAATTTTGCCGTGGACAGGAAGGAAGAGCAATCTTCATTGTCAGAAAAAGACCAAGTGGCAAGAGATATGCCGAAATCACCAAATACAAGTAGCTCATCTCGGGATTGCATAAGAGTACTGACACAATCAACTTAATTGTATACTGCCTCGTAGACAACATAGGGTGATATTGGTGGTATATGTATGTAAAGTAACGATATATAGATTTATGTCTTTAAGTGAGGAGACGACGCATAACATCTCAATATCAGCAACTGATGACAACAACTTCAGCCGCAAATTGACTTCGAACCATACAGAGCACTCCACCAACAATTTTGGCAGCCAAAAGTTCAAGATGACGATCATGGCGAAAAATTTGATAATGAGAGTCAGACAGTTCAGCATCTTGGAAACTATCACAGAGCCATGTTTCGGTGAGACAAATTACGTCAAAGCAGGAACCAGCTGCAGCGATTTAAAGTTGACGGGCTTTGGTTCGTATACCACTTACGTTGGATTATAGTATATTGAAATATAGCTATCCCGTTCTTATACTCTAGATGAAATCTGACAGTATATTGTGTAGGGTATAGCCTAGTAGGTAGTGTGTTGGTCTTGTAATGCGAAGGTCGTGAGTTCAAATCCCGGTCGGCGCAATATATAATTCCGGCACATTGCCTGCTTGGATATACCTTGGTCATCTCAATCTAAGAAAATGAAAAATTCGTAGAAAGAGGGTTGTGCGAAGGGCTAACAACCCTTCCACAATAAGTAATAAAAAAAAAATGTTAAGGAACCTGAATATCAGGAGGCCAAGGTCCGATTTGGGCTGTAGCGCCATTGTAGAAATATTGTGTTTGCCTTACCGTTTGTAACGCTAAGAAATAACGCTCGCACAGAGCCGCCAAGGGTACAGAAATATTTATTGTCGCTCAAAATCCTCGTTTCTCAGTGACCGTCTGCCCGTCTTTCATTCCGACCGTCTGTCCGTCCATCTGTCCGTCTGTCTGTCTGTCTACAGCATAACTCTCGAAAGCTTTGAGCTATTGTGCTAAATTTTTGTGTGTCATTTTTAGCAGAAAAGTAACTTTAAGTTCGTGAATGGGCTACATCCCCCCACCCCTTTTACCCCCTCCCATACAAATTTCATGAAATTTCGAAACAAAGAAATTTATTTTTCTTTGAAACTATTTAAGCTATCGACTTGAAATTTAGGTCAAAGTATTACGATATAGATGTCATTAATATTACGGAATATTGATCCGATCCCCTCACTCCTTCTACCCCCTCCCATACAAATGGACAATTTTGAAAAATACATATTTTCCATTTTCATTGCAACTAGTAAAGCTGAAAAGGCGGAATTTTGCCAATATTAATTATACTATAAATGCAATTAGTTCTAAGAAGAATTATCAACTTCACCTCACTCCTTCTACCCCCTCCCATACAAATTTCATGAAATTTTGAAATTTAAATTAAATTATTTTTCTTCGAAACTGTTAAAGCTATCAACTTGATACTTTGAATAAGGTATAAAAATAGAAATAGCAATAACCGGAAAAAATTGTTTTGATCCTTACACTCCTTCTACCCCCTCCCATATAAATGCATAATTTTTGTGAAATGCATTATATCGATTTCCATTAAAACTAGAAAAACAAAAACAAACTTAAAATTATTCCAGAATTTGTTTTTAATAGTTGCAATAAATGCTAGGAAAAATTATCAGCTCAGCTTCACTCCTTCTACCCCCTCCCATATAAATATCTGAGTTATAAATTTCAGAAAAGCATTTCTCCTTCGAATATATGAGAACTATCGACTTTGAAATTGAAAGCATGGTGATAAGGGTGATGATAAGCAGTTTTAAAACTATCTAAAACGTTTCACTTCCTCTGCCACCTCCCATACAAATACCCCAATTTCAGGAAAACTATGACCAATTACCTTTAAAAATAATGAAAACTAAAAACTTTAAATTCAGCAAAAACCACTTTGCATGCCATGTTCGGTGTCATATACGAAAAATACAAACCTCCCGCTCTACTTCTATCACCTCCAATGCAAAAGTCTCTATTCACTATTCTACAGAATTTGAGATGACATATTTTCCGGTATATTAAAGTCATTCTCATTTCATCTAGAGTATCATATGATTGGGCTTTAAGCCTCGATTTTAACCACAAATATACTAACAACCTCGTACAAGAGTTTCTGCCCTCAGAAGTCCGCCGAAGATAGTAAGAACGCTGTCTGGTGGCATAACGATCATGATATTCTGAAAAAACGTGCAAGGAAACTCTTTAACAAAGCTAATTCCAACAAACGTGACACGGACTGGAATAAATACCAAGCAGCACTTACACTGTTTAAAAAATATAACAGGGCTACGATTGAGCGTAAAGCGCAATCTTACGATACTCTAGATGAAATAGAATTTTTTGTGATCCCAAGAAATTTTGTATGAGGAGTGTTAGAAGCGGTGATAGCATTGAACTAATTTTTTCCCTATCATGCTAAAGTAGCTATAAAAATGTTTTGTACAAAATGTTTACTCCAAAAATTGAATAGGAGCTGAGAAAATTAATGTGTTAGATTTAGTGAAAATGTGCAGTTTGTATGGAAGGTGGTAGAAAGAGTGGGGGAATTTTAGTGATTTTTTCAGAAATAACTAAGAATATCATAAAATTGACATCTCTTAAATTTTAGACCAGTTACATTCATACTTTTCAAGAAAATAGATTTTTTTTGAAGTTGTGAAACTGTGTCATATTGTATGGGAGGGGGTAGAAGCAGTAAAGCTAATCAAATATTTTTTTCTGCTCTAAGTGATAATGCTAAATAAGTATTTATCACAAAATGTGAGCTCGATAAATGTTATATTTTCTGAGAAAATCGTCTTAGAGCATTTCATGAAAAAGTGTAGTTTGTATGGGAGGGGTTGGAAGGAGAGGGAGGACGCAAATAATTTTTATACTGTATATTGAAATCATTATTAAAGTAATATATCCCGAAATTCAGACTAATAGCTTTTATACTTTTCGAGCAAATACATTTATAGTCGAATTGCGAAATTGTGCCATTTTGTATGGGAGGGGGTAAAAGGGGTGAAGGTAATCGTCTAATTTTTTTTAGCCTTACTAACAATTTTAAATAAATATTTAGTGCACATTTTCATCTGGCTAAATTTTATACGCACTGAGTAAATTGGCTTAGAGTAATTCATGACAAGTACAGTTTGTATGGGAGGTGGTAGAAGGAGGGGGAGGACACGCATAATTTTTATACGGTAGATTGATATTATCATAAAAGTAATACATTCCAAATTTCAGGGCAATAGCTTTTACACTTTTCGAGCAAATCCGTTTATTGTCAAATTGCGCATTTGTGTCATTTTGCATGGGAGGGGGTAGAAGGGGTGGAGCGATTTGGCCCGTTCACGAACTTGACCTTACTTTTTTTCTAAAAATTACACACAAAAATTTTTAGCACTACAGCTCAAAGCTTTCGAGATAACTTGTATCCGGTGTATCGGTTGAAGTTTGTGGTTGACATATATAAAGCATGCATCAGTCTTTGCCACATACTGAAGCCATGGCAAGAGGTTAAGGTAGTTTTCATACCTAAATCAGGCTTAGCATCCCGAAGGCTTTCCTACGCATCAGCTTAACTTCGTTCCTTCGTAAAGGCCTGGAAAGACCCACCAATACGCCTATCTGAAAGGAATGTCCACTAACACCGCCTTGCATGTGACGGTAGGCGCCATAGAGAAAGCTTTCCATCACTCGGTGCCTTGTATACGTGGAAGGCGCTTTTAACGACGTTAACATTGATGCGATACTTGAGGTCTTGCGCAGCCATACTGTGGAACCTCTCCTGACTGCGTGTATAGCTAAGCTTTTTCGCTCACCAAAAATCATAGCACGGATGGGTGACGAGACAAGAAAAGGCTCTGTCCACAAATGAACGCCACAGGGCGGCATAATATCGCCTCTTTTGTGGGTCCTAACAGTGAATGAAACTCTATCCATTTTAAATCGGAATAGTTACCCCACAATAGCATATGCAGACGACCTTGTCATCATGCTAAGTGATAAGTTTGAACAAGTTCTAGGGGAAAAATAGATCTGGTCTTCTTCTCCAGAAGAAGAGGACCAGATGATTTCAATCCACCAAACATTCGGGGTATCACTATGGTCCTGTATAACCAAGTTAAATATTTTGTTCTTATTCTTGATAGTAAACTATCCTAGAAGACCAACATTCAAGAAAGAGCAAAAAAGGCCATCGTAGCCTTCTTCGCTTGCAAAAAGACATTCGGCTTGAGATGGGGCCTTAAGTCGCACCTCATCGACTGGATGCATACCAGTATTGTCAGACCAATTATTTGCTATGGCGCGCTAGTGTGGTGCCCCAAATCTCTAATTCGTGGTCAGCACCACAAATTGATCATGTCAAAATTTTTAACGTCTTTAGACTGCGAGTATGATTGCATGAACCAACCGCAGGTTGGTTGCGAGGAAGACGAAGAATCTATCGAATATTATCTTTGTCACTGTCTGCAAATTTCCTCCTTTGTTTAGTCTCTAGATTCTTCAGAAAAAACTTAAACCTTCGACGACAAAAAAAAACACCGAAATGTTAAACACTGACGTTCGTATCAGCTTTTCCTACTTTTTTTAAAATTTCTACTTAAATTGGTTTCACACTTTTCCAGAAGAGTGCCAAAACTCCACTTTAGCTGTAATGCCACTGACAAATAATTCTGTTTTATGATTTGGCTTTTTAAAAAATAGATAATAATATAAGAATCTGCTTGATCAGCAGTGCGAGTTATTAGTAATTTGATAATCAAATCAAACGATATTTAGCTTAATCTTGTCATCAGATTAATTAAGTTGCATACCTTTGAAGCCGCATCAAAATTTGTCTATTAACTAGGGAATTGGCCTGCAATTTGGGCTGAAATGTCAACAATTGAAAATATATTCCCATTGAAAATCGCAGGGTTCATTAGTATCTGATTTTACATTTCTAAAAATGGGTATGCACTCCTTGACATCAATTAGCTCGACTACAATTTCAAAGCTGTGATAGATTTAGTAAAGCAAACCAAAAGTCGGATATTTAAAGAATTTTAGCATTTTTGATCATCAAATTCCTGTTGAGACCCCCTATAGGGGCATAGGACAGAAACTACTCTCTTTCACAAGGCACGATCCTGAACATCGGCTTTTAGCTGTTGTCAGGACTTGTTTATTTCTCTGGCCTTCTACTCAAATGGTCGCTTTCGAGTGCTACATCAGAGTCTGTTTGGCGATGTTTCGCTCTGGTTTCCTCTAAGAATCTATACTGAACAATCAAAGACATGGCGCTTACGTCGCTCTGGTTCTGGAGGTACGTTATATATATAGTATGCTGTCAATTGCTCAATACTTGTCCTACTATAATTTTGCCTTGCATTATTTTTCGATACGATTGATCTGAAATTTGAGAAAATTGTTTGGCCTTAACGCTGGTTATGGGTACTCCAGTTAAATCAAAACTTAATAACATGACTGATAGTGAAAACTGCATCGAAATACATCTATTCAAATTTGCTTTATACTGTTACCAACAGACGCAAATACAAAATTTGGATTCATAAAGTCCAAATTGTTGCTGTTCATTTTTTTTCAGAAATGTGTGTTATAAGTCTGAACTTGGTTTTATTTTATAAAAAAACTTTGCTTACGCGTAGTTTTCATTTGAAGAAAAAGCTTGAAGGCTTAAACCACTTGAGTTTCATTTACCCCTCTAGTGAACAAGTTTGAAGTCTACACAATCTGAAGCATAACATTTTTAGACATATGAAATTGGAATTTTCAGCGGGAAAGTAATTAAAATGACCCGTAAAATTATTTTTCTAACATCTTATTTACTTGATTCAAATGGAACAAAAATCGAAATCTTATAACAATTAGGTTCAATCTTAAATTTCCCGCTGAAATACAAAAATTTTTTATTTTTGTCTTTTTTTCTCCTATATATCTAACACATGTAGATAAGTAAACATGGTGATAATTTAATGCTTCCTTAATGAACGAAGGGGTCCCTTAGAAACCTGCGACACACTGCAGCAATTTAAATTGTTCTACGAGCATAAAATAATGTTGGTATGGCGGCGGGTCCGTTGTGCGCGTTCATTTCTGAATGGGGCTTGTCCGTGCCTTCAATAAATTTCCGTCTCTCCTGTTCCAGGTATTCATTTAAAATTCAACAGGTGTTTAATCTCTACTTAAGATATCAAATTTTGTGCTCAGAGAGGTTTTTCTGTTGAAAATAAGAAAAACAAAAATTTATAAGTGTGTGTTTACATCTTGGTTTTTGATCGCATTTGGTCGTTGCCTTATTTTCGAGCCCAATTTACACGAATTTTCATTCGGTCAACTGTGACTACCTATGCTACGAAGATCCCGAAATTATTTATAAGTATATAAAAAATTTTGTTTCTTGCTTCTTCTTTTAAATTTTATGAAGAGATGTTATCGGAATTGTTGTCCCCTGATTGAATGATAACAAATAAAAAAAAAAACTCCATCCGAATAGAAATTTGTCGATAATTATATTCAGTCTTCCTTCAATTTATTTATTTAAAAAAAAAATAACGAACAAAAAAATCTTTAGCCTACCTCCTATTTGGGAATCCCGTTTAATCTTAATGAGCTAATTGAAAGTTTGAATATCTTTCTAAATTGGTTCGATTTGATACACATACTTTTAATCACCATGAAGATTGATTAGTTCGAGGTGTCAATAAATTTCGAAGCTAAAAAGCATTTAACAAAAAAAAATAAATTCTTAGCATGGACTTTACGCTTGGATAAGAATTATGTACAGATGACTGGAATAGTGGAATTTAGTCGATATAAAATGAATTTTTGGTAATATGATACGTTTTTAATAGAGACAATCATTAAAATATTTATGAGATTTAAACTGTTTGGGGAGAAAATTAAATTAATTTACCCAATGCGAGCGTAAATTTATAACTTTTTAGATCTAATTATGTAGTATGAATTAAATTTAAATTAGCATAAGCCTGTGGAATGAAATTACGTATTTGCTAAAAATCAATATTTTTTAAATTTTGTTTGTTAATCATCACTAATTTTACTAAATGCAAGGAGACGGGGCTGAAAATAAATGTGCGTCGAACACATAGGTTCGAACACAAGCACACTGATTGTTCTTGACGGACAAGATGTGGAAGAGGTGCAAGATTTTTGTTATCTCGGAAGTATTGTCAGCATGGACGGCGGAAAGTATATTGAGGCTCGTCTAAATAAAGCTCGTTAGGCCTTCGGTATACTTTCCCTTTCTGGAGGTTAGGAGAGATCTCCCTTCGCACGAAACTGCGAGTTTTTGACGCATGCGTCAAATCCGTGTTGTTATATGGTTGTACTACATTGAAATTGACCGTTCGAATTACGAAGAAACTGCAAAGTTTCGTGAACCAATGCCTCCGACGCATTTTTGGAATATTCTGGCCGGAAGTGATCTCTAACGACGAACATTGGAGTACAACTGGATAGACTAAAATAGATATTGAGGTTCAAAGGCGGAAGTGGCAGTGGATCGGTCACACTTTAAGGAAACCTGAACGAAACATCGCCAAACAAACTGTGGATTATAATCCTCAAGGAAACGTTTGGTTGGTCGACCAAGTAGCACATAAAAGCAAGCAATTGAGCTGGAGGCCAGAGGAATAAACAAGTCTTGGCAGCAGCTGAAGGCCGATGCTCGGGATCGCGCCTTGTGGAAGAGAACTGCTTCTGTCCTATACCCCTATAAGGAGTCTTAGTAGGAATTTGGTTGATTGAAATTAGGTTTTTGCCGCTCTTGACAAGTTTTCTTTAGGTACCTTTTCTAAGGAACAATGAGTGATATCAACCTGTTTTTTTTTTAAATGTGAAACTATTGGCTGTTTCTTCACTGGCGGATTTTTCAAAACTCCATCCGTATTTTAAAATATTTTAGTCTGAAATACAAAGGAAAAAAAAAATCAAATATTCAACATACTGTAAAATACATTATATTTTTTTTTAAATCCTTACTTTATAGCCAAGATAAAGCATTGTAAAGTTTGAACAAGATTGGATGAGTTGCTTTTAAGAAAAGGCACCTCCATTTTTCAGCTAGGGTGTAGGCCAAGAGGTATCGTGTTGGTCTACAGTGTTAACTTTGGTGAGTTCAAATCCCGGCTGAAGTATAGTTCCAGCACTCTGCTTGCTTGGATATTTGTATGCATCTTGGTTACCTCAATCTAAAAATCCGTAGATAGTGGGATGTGCGTTGGGCTAAAAACAATTCCACAATAAAGCCAAGTACGCTGTTCAAGTGAAATGAACTTTTTGTATGAAAAATCACAAATGGCGGTATGCTGTTTTCCGTAAAAATGTGAATTTTGTTTTTCGTAACCATGTATTCTGGAAACACTCAATACTTTTTTCACAACCTTTTAAAAGTTAAAAGCGCAAAAATGATATAAGAGACATTTGAGTGTTTTTTTTTAATTACGAATGAAATGGGTATTTCCTCAACGATTTCACTGCATATGAAGAGTGAAGTGAAAATTTAATTTCACTTCAACAGCGTACTAGGCTTAAGTAATAAGAAATATTAAGGGCTCCTGGAGGTCAGAAGGCCAAATACCGATTTGGGCTGTAGTGCCATACTGCAAGTAGAAGATTTTCCAAGTAAATTGGCTTGATCAACTGAACCCTAGTGAAAAATTTCGATATCTGATTTTTAACCTGAAAATAACTCGAAAAAATTTCCACTGAAAAGAGTGGGAGTAGCTTAAAAAATCGGGCTTCTCTTGGGACATTCCCTGCGAATAATCGTCAACCGGAAGCAGTAGTTACGCGTATTAGGACATAACAAAAAAGCAAGCACGTAAATTCTATTTTAGATCTGAAACTCAGAGGGGCCTTGCAACCCTAAAGCTTTTTCCATGAGAAATAATGAGATGAAACTTTGCACCGCAGAGATGAAACTTGGCACCGATACTAGAAGCAAACATACATGAATACATGATTTGTCTTACTCCTCTGGTCATTTCAACTCAACAATTGAAGATACTTTTCAATCGTAGATTTTAAAACAGCAAAATAAGATCCAAATAAGACCAACACATTAGGAGAAAGCTGAGGATGCACACCTTCAAATGTTATTAAGCAAATAAACCTTAGAAGCCCTAAAAGACGTAACCTGATCTAATATAAAACTTATTAAACATTTCAAATAAAAAACTTATAATTATTATTACGTATTGGTTCCTCTTACGGGAAGGAGGCACCCACTGCCAGTCCTGGTTGCCCTAAAAATTACAAATGGTTGCTAATAGGATCAAGACCTTATCACCTGTCATCTTTAAATCTAACTGATACGAGAAACGGATAAGGCGCCTCAGATCCGGACGGATCTACGGTAACGACTGTTTGCCTTCGAAAACGGACTTTGAGTGGATTCTGGAAGTATTCGACCATTGAATGAATTGAATGAAAAGCTGGAGTCCCTCGGTCCATACACCGATAATACTGTGAATACAGTACTATAACATCCAAATCTTGGGATTCACCAAGGCCAGGTGGACAGGATCAGCAGAAGAACGAAGAACGAAAAAGAAATACCATTCTGATCGTTGCGAGTGTAAATCCAAAAATGGCATGGCCGTCGTCCTTACATCGAGAGTAAGAATCAATCGCATCAGCTGGGAACCAATCAGGTTTAGGATTTGTGCCAGAAATGTCACAATTCTGCAACCAACGAATATCGGAACATCTAGTGACAAAGAGGACCAACTAAGTGCCACCTTCTAGCGTATTCCAAGAGATGATATTATTGTCAGGAGAATTGCGTGCCCAGGTTGGCTCTGACAACACTACTCATAGGGAAACATGGTGACCCTTGGGTCGACGCGTCACGCACTTGGATTAAACGACCCGAAAATGGCGAATTAACAATTAATACACAAATATGTAGTTTTGTAGTACTCTACAAATGTTTATCAGTGGAACACTATTTCAACACACCATAAAGCATCGTGGGTGTCCCCAGATAGTGTTACTCAGATCCACATCCATTTTGCCATAAGTAGCCAATTGAGAAGATGTCTCCCTGATGTGCGAGTGAAGAGTGGAGCTGACCTGAAGAGCTATCAGCACTTAATGGTTACCAGCTTGAGATAAGGGGCCACAAATTCTCTCATTGGAACGCAGGCTTAGAATGGATAGAAAACTACAACAAGAACGATACCACCATTCTACGCACAAAGTCATCCATATTGGGCGGATAAGAAATACGCTCACCGTACGCTAAGTGGGAGGCAACCAGAAACACATTTCTAGCATATGCTGAAAAATCTTTGGGCTATGTGCAGAGCGGTGAAAAACCCTGGATGCCGCATCGGAAAAAAAGCAAAATTCGCAATCACCTCTCAACCAAAGAACTCCCTACTTGATACGAAACCACCGCAATGCATATACTGCTTAAGAAGGCTGTTAGACGCGGCAAGAGAAAGGCCATTGAAGATTTGGCCAATAAGGCAGAGTCTACGGCTTACCTTGGGGATTTGGGCTCGCTATTTAAAATTATGAAACACCGGCAAACGCATGATAAGAGATGACAACAGGACCCTGTTTATTGTGAGTAAACACCAGTTCCAACGATAGCAGAGATACTTATCCAATAGTTTAAATATATTTTAGAGGAATATATTCCAGAAACAGAACGATTTGCCAAATATCCAACCGCAACAATTCTTAGTAGAAACGATTTTCCAGATGAGGAAGAAATAGTCGGTCATTGGCGGAAAGAAAGCCTCAGGCATAGACGGATTATCAATCGAAGTCCACTAAGCGGACCCGGAAATAATAGCCGATAGTCTACTCCCAAGTGAAGTGTGGAATGAAGAAAGAAATCCTGACCTTCGAGATGGTGACAATTGGTGTGATATATGTTTATTTATCAAAAATCATGGCTAAAGTTATTCTCAATAGGATTAGTGATGTCGTATAGAGCACTCTTGAAGTTTATTCGGCTAGATTCTGTAAAGGTTCACCTTGTACCGGTCATACAAATACTTACGGATAATGTTGAAGCAGTCCACCAAAATAGGTTCGCCACTACATCTCATGTTTGTGGACTTCGAGCAGGCTTTCGACAGCGTTAAGCTAGATTACATATGAATGCTTTGCGTAGGAGAGGTATTCCAGATGAAATTTTAGCTTGATTAAAGAATCCTACGAAAATGAAAGGTGTCGCGCCATACATAGATGAGAGCTGTTCGTGTTGTAACTGGTTGTACTACGTGGAAAGTAGCCGTTCGACTTATCAAGAAACTGCAAATTTTCGTGATCGAATGCCTCCGATGATTTTGAAGAATATTCTCACCAGAAGTGTTCTCCTACGACGAACTTTTGCGTTCAACTTGGCAAACTGAAATGGGCATTAAGATTCAAATGCAGAAGTGGCAGTGGATGGGTCACACTTTGAGGCAACTAGAGCTAAAAAAGCTCTGGATTATATTCCTCAACGAAGACGTTGGTCTATAATGTAGCGTAGCACATCGAAACGAGAAGTTGAGCTAGAGGCCAGAGGAATAAACAAGTCCAGGTGACAATTAAGTGCCGATGCCAAGGTTCGAACTTTATGGAAATGAACTATTTCTGGCATATGCCACTATTGGAGGAGCTAACAGGAAATTGATTGATTGATTGACTTGTTCTGGATCCGGACTCCCCTGGAAACGAAAAATTATAGGGGATGATTTAATCTGCGTTAGTCCCAGTCTTCTGAAGCAGCATTTCATCAAATTGAAAATAATTATAAATCTCTTTTTAGTATGGGATAGCTAGTGTGTAGCCTAGTGGGTAGCGTGTTGGTTTACAATGCGAAGGTCGTGAGTTCAAATTACGGTCGACGCATAATTCTAGCACACTACTTGCTTGGGTATTCCATAGTTACCTCAATCTACGAAAAATTAAAATTTGTAGATAGAGGGTTGTGCGAAGCGCTAACAACACTTCCGAAATAAGTAATGAAAAATGTTAAGGAACCTGAAGATCAGGAGGCCAAGGTCCGATTTGGGTTGTAGTGCCATTGCAGCATAGAATTTTAGTGTGGTATCCATTTTGGCATTTGTCATTAATTGCAATCGAAAACGAGCAAACATCAAGCCTGGATTGATATAGTTACAGAAATTAAGGCGCTTAAAATATTGTGAAATGGACTGTCAATAATTGCAATAATTAGAACATTGAAGCATATAGATATTTATTTTACGTAGTTATTTTTTTATTACATATCAAGTTTTTAATATTTCAAAGGGTTAATTTTTTGCACCGTGGGTCTTGATAAACTAGCGTTTATTTCTGCCGAGATTTTTTTATCTGGATCAAAAAATATATTCTCCAAAAGTGTTGTAGATCTTAAATTTTTTTTTTTTTCATTTTTTGTTATATACTCTTTCTTCGTAGTATGCATATTTTTTCAAATTTTTTAAATTTTCGATATTCGCGTGAAGATTTGGAGATCTAATTTTACTACTGTCTAAACTTAAATTAATCAATATGCAGAATTAAAGTTGTACAAGGCTTGAATTTTCTGGTTTAATGTATTAAACTTGCTAATACTTTGAAAAGAAGTTAACACCTTCAATACACTTGTTGTGATAGATGATATCAATCTGTGATTCTATTTCAACTGTTTTGAAAAAAGAGAAAAGAATGGTATCTCCTGGATACATATTAAATTTTCTTATATTACATGTGTAGGTACTCTTACATCTTGTATTTGACACAACTACGTATCTATCCCATTTAAACTCGTTTTTCTTTCTTGTACGTCCTTAAATCACAAGTCAACGGAAATTCTCTGATTTAACGACTCAATAACTTATTTCGGAAATAGTTCACCTCTAAAGGGGACATATTTATGTTTTTGTTTGTTGCTCGTATTTGTAGCTCAAATAGTGAACGATACATCGAAAACGATTCTAAAGAAATTGATAAAAGGCAAAATGACTCCCTCGTTGGCAATTTCTAATATTTCGCAATTTTTACAGACTGTCGTTTTCTGTCGTCGAATGTCTTCGGAAGCGTATCTTTCAGATTTATTGTCGATTTTGCGAAAATACCTCCGCCATGAAACGGATATAAAATGAAATTACGATATCATTCTAGAATGTAGGGATATGATAAGAGAACTACCCAATTTTGGCGACAAATTCAACAAAAACCTTTTTTTTCTAAAACAAGGAAATAGAATTATCTCCAAACTAATTTAACTAAAATCATAAAATCGATAAAACAACAATCTTAAAAACCTATCAAGTGACCATATCACAATTTACTGCTTAATTCCACTTCTGATTGAAACATTATACAAAATATGTTGATGACACTAAATCAATTCGTTGTTAACACAAAATGCCTGTGTCCGGATTAATTTAATTAACCGCTCGAGCGATTCGAGCAAATAAAACTCAGAATTGGATTATATAAAAAAAAACGAAATAAATAAAAATAAATTCAACTCAAATTGCTTTATAAGACGCTCGATAGTTGTGTCGAAGAAGAATTCCAGAGCAAAGGTGTGCCCAATCCCAATCTCAAAGTGGTGTTTGTACAAGATGTTGACATATCGATGTCGCTTGATCTCGAACATATTGAGGTAGAAAAAAAAAAAATTATAACTCAAAACCACACAAATTCTGTTCCAAATGAAAAGAAGTTTCAATCGGCTGTTAATTCTGTAAAATGTCTTAATTTTTTTTCTTCTTTTGTCGAATGGCTGTTTCGGACCGATTAAATCCTTTAGTCCGTTTGGGAAGATTTCATGTTGCATGTTCGGACATCAACTAAACCGGAGATAAACCCTCTGGTCCCATAGCCGATCATTGAACACTATACACTGCCCCATACGAGATATATGTGTGACATGGGAATATCAAGTGTAAACTGATCTAAATATTTTATTGTCCACTTTGTTCGAAACCGAGATAAAAAAAAATCAGAACGACAACGAGAAAACTAACATATCATTGTACACGGTGTAATTCGATACTTAATGGGCCTAGCGATCGTAAATTTTGTTCTTAACGAGAACTTTTTTTATATTTGGAGTTTGGTAATCGACATCGAAAATGTACTTGATTTCCTTTCGAAAAATTCGAGTTGAGTAGGAGTTTTATAGGCAGAGAAAAAACTATTAAAGCAAATCTTTTTGAAGGTTTCAGCAAAATTGAGCAATAGTTCACTCTCATGTGAAACTGGAGTAGTTCCACTTTCGAAATTTAGTTTCCTTGGTACTGCTAGTATAACCATTAGATTTTAATTAGCATTAAATTCACAATTTGCCAGAAATACGCTGTAATTTTAGAAAATATGAATGAAATTAAAATAATTTATATTAATGGACAAGCAGGTTCAAAAATACGATTTTTTTTAAATTTTGTCCACTGTCGATAAATTCTCGCTATATTTGGTTGCTGAATCCAACTTTTGTGCCAAGTATCGAATCGGAAAAATTGAGGCCGAATTCAATGAATATGTGGTAGGCCAGTTACAGATATGTTTATAAAAAGGAACAATAAACAGATTGGATTTTGATTTATATGCAGTCTTGGACTTACCATTAGACATGGTATGCAGTTGTAAAAGGTGGAAAATTTTAGAAGTTGAAAATTTTTTTATAAATAAATCATCAAAATTCTGACTTCAAAACTTAAGGAACGTCCATAGTAATAGGTGTTTCGGCTAATAATGGTGATTTTGCTAGGAGATGACGTTGCTAATACACTTATTGGTATAGACAAGTGACCTAATATGGCGTTTTGGGTGGTAAACTTACGCCGTCAAAACTAAGTTCGTTATTAATTGTCGTTGTACGAAAAACGTAGTTCTTCATAGTTTCAAAACTATCGAATTTCGGACCTGAAAATGACGTTTTGTGGAAAAGTGTAATAACCTTCTTTCATTTGAAGCAAATGGCTGTTGAAAATTATTGATTGTAATTTGAAGCTTATGGTGAAAATGCTCCAACCAAAAAAACTTGTGAACGATGGTTTAAACGTTTTAAGAAAGGTGATTATGATAAAAAGATAAAAAGCGTCCAAAAATGCTTGAAGATGCAGATTTGCAAGTATTACTGCATGAAGACTCAACTCAAACGTTAAAACAATTGGCAAAAGTAATAAATTGTACACAGTCCACCACTTCCGAACTTTACACGCATTGGCAAAGATCTAAGAAGGAAAATGGAGTTCCATATGAATTAAAAAAAAATTGGCATAAAAAGGTGAAAAACCACGTGTGAAATTTTGCTTGCCAGACAGACGAACAAAAGTTTTTTGCAACGAGTTGTAACAGGGGATGAAAAGTGGATATATTTCTACAAACCAAAGCGAAAATCGTGGGTAGACCCAGTACAACCTTAAAAATCACAGCCAATGCTTAATATACATACGTGGAAAGAAAGCTTTGCTGTGTGTTTGGTGGGACAGTAGAGGGGCTTTGAATCCCAAACTGGTGAAATCATCTGGTGAAGCGATTTGTAGCTATCAATACCAACCATAATTATCTAGCAACTATTTTTAACAAAATAAATAAATAAATAAAAAGCCCATATTCGCCAAAACAAAAAACAGAAAAAAACATTAGAACCCCTAAAACAGCGAGACTTCGACACCTTCGTGCTAACAGATACATTCTGAAAAACAAAAATCTATAAAAAACCGGAACCCCCCACCATCTGCTTAGCAAACACAGTTAAAATAACGAATACGTTCAAAAATCAAGGAAAAATCCCAGGGGATTAAAAAGCTCAGTAAAATTACACGGTTATCGCCACTGAATGCAAAAAATGAACTGCGAGTGAAGTTTTACTCATGGTTTTTGGAACATGTAAAAAAATCCTTACTCGCCACCGTCATCCTAGCAATGTAATTCACCACCACCTTTCTAGAAAAAAAATTACCATCCAGAAATAAATCCTGGGCCCAATCGTACCAGTAACCACATAAATGATCCTTGCAACCACAATTTCAAAAAAGACTTGTATTCTAGAAAAATATACAAAAACCTAAGTCAAGAAAAGAACTCAGGGCAGGCGAAAACATGATGCTGGCAGCCACAAGCAAAAAAAAAAAGGAAATCCAGACAAAAACAAAAGGCTTCGCCCATCGCCGTGGCCACATTCTAAAATAAATAAAATTAATAGTTCGGAAAAATACTCAGCGTTCTTAAAAAAATGCAATATGTAAGAAAAACCAAGAGAGAAGCGTCCTGGCAACAACTTCTACAAGAAAAAAATGTTAATAAATAAATAAAGGAATTCAAAATCTAAGGCCCCACTGCTATCGTTCCTGCAACCACATACTTAAAAAAAACAAATTATTGAAAAATCAAAAAGCCATCATTCTGGTAACCACAATCCAAAATAAAGAAAATATCCAGGATAAAACATGGCGTGAACCCAATTTTTTAAAACTATCAAAATACCTAAGGGGGTCACCCTTTGAAGCACAGTTAAGTCGACATGGATAAGGGAAACAAGTGGATATAAGGGAATTAGTACAGAAACACAGGAGGGAAGAGTTTGAAGTGGCGGTGGACGTTGGTTTTAAATTGCTGGAGGTTGTGTTCCGTTTACATTTATTGAAGGAGGTATTCGGGCTCTTAGTTCTTTGTTGCATTAACTATGGAAATATAATATTTATTTATTTTAACAAAAACGATAACATTTTCGTTTATACATAAGCAGAATATTATAACTGGGACAATAAGAATTCAAACAACGAAACAAAAGAAGTAGTTAAAAATCCAAATTGAAGTTGATCGTGGTTCCTTTGCATTCTCAACATCGGGGAGTGGTAGTAAATATCGAGTGAAACTCGAGGAAGATAGAAGATATCTAAATTCCTGGTTGAGACTGTTCCCTGCCGGAAATTCAGGTCATTGCAGAGGTAGATATTAGGCAAGTAATGGTTTAGTGAATGTTTTCACAGTGCATTTCGAATTGAAAGAAAAGATTTCCGGATTCTACACTGTTACGCTTTATTATTCGTGACGTTTCGGTCTCTGCTGAGACCTTTATCAAACTGTTTGACTTTTATCTCTGCTGAGACCTTTATCAAACTGTTTGACCTTTATCAAACTGTTTGATAAAGGTCTCAGCAGAGACCGAAACGTCACGAATAATAAAGCGTAACAGTGTAGAATCTGGAAATCTTTTCTTTCAATTATGCAAGTAGTTGTAAAGTTTGTAGAGGAAGCAAGAATCAAGAAAAGTCCGTCGTAGATGCAAAGGTTGGAGTTGAAGTGCTATAAGCCTGTCATTGTAGCTGATATGAGGCTTTTTTAGTCTGTAGAAAAGGGTGCGAGTAAATTTACGCTGAACGGATTCGGCGGTCCCAACATGGCAAGCATGATGAGGGTTCCACACGATGGAGCAGTATTCTAAGATACTACGGACGAGAGTGGAAAACAGCAGGGCCGCTGCTCTTTGACGGTTAAACTGGACTGTCGTACGGAGGACAATTCCAGCAAGTCTGTATGCCCTCTTTGTAATCTCAGAATAATTATTGACGAATTTAAGCTTGCGATCGAGGGTCACTCCTTGATCCTTTATTGTAGATACTGCTACCAGGATGGATCCGTTAATAGAGTAAGTGAGTGCAGGAGAGGTAGTCTTATACGAAAACTCTACAGCAGAACACTTCTGAATGTTCAGACAAATATCATTGTTAGAACACCAACTGGACAAAGTAGACAAGTTAGTCTGGAGGTCCAAGCAGTCAGAGTAAGAAGAAATTTCACGGAACATTTTGAGGTCGCCCGCGTATAAGAGACAATTTGATGATAGTAATTGGGGTAGATCATTAATGAAGAGCGTAAATAGCAGCAGACCAAGAGTAGATTCCTGTGGAGCACCAGAGTTGGAGAGAAACTCAGCAGATGTGTGTCCATTGAACGTAATTCGCAGGCGACGATCCGTGAGGTAAGAATAAACCAATTCAGGAGAGAGCCAGTGACACCGTATCTTTCAAGTCTTGCAATAAGAACTTTAGCATTAACAGTATCATAGGCTTTTAAAAAATCAGTGTATATGGCATGAACAGTATTATGATGATCTAAGGACTGTGCTACAAAGTCGCGCAATCACTGTATTTTTATCAGAATATACACAAACACAGAAAAAGTATACACGAGAGTAAAGTGCTAGCGAATTGTAATAGCTCGGATCGATATTGAACAAGAAAGATATGCTGTTGTCGGTTGGACGGTTAAATCGTTAAAAAAAAGAAAAAAAAAAACCTATAATAAATGCAGAGTGCTCCGATATTTCGACGATGCTCGAAGGAGTCTTTTGGGGCCAATATAGCCTCTCCTCCGATTAATAGGAATGCATATTTTTGGGTATTGTCGAGCAAGACTAGGTGTGATTTTAGGGTTCCAGCCCAAATATGCGAGTTATATTCAAGACATGGCCTGATATGTAGGAAGCCGTATAGATGTTAGCTACTTCGAAGACTGAAAAGTATTCCCTGCAATTTCGCAGAATACCTAGACGTTTCGAAGCATCGAGGACGACTTCATAGATGTGTTGGAGCCAACACATATATGAAGTCATCAAGATGATTGTTGAATATACATTGGTAGAAGTTATATAAAATATTGTCTTCTGCGAAATAATAAATATGATTGTGAGTAGACGAGAGAAGGTCGTTTATGAGGACCAAAAAGAGGGAGACAAAAACGAGTCCTGCATGACGCCGGAATCGATAGAAAAGAATAGAAGTTACTCCATCCAGTACGACTTGTATGGAGAGCTCGGAGATCAATCCATTTTAAAAACAATGTGTTAAAACAAAAGGCCGTTAGCATGACTGAGAGACATTTATATCATATTCTGTCGAAAGCTTTTGCAATGACAAAGGCAAATACTTCACCTTCACCAATGTTGTGAATTCAGGAATTCCATCGTCCTGGCAACCACATCCTTATCAATGGCGCTTCAGCCCAAATCGGATCTTGGCCTCCTGACATGCACGTTCCTTAACATTTTCATTACTTAGTGTGCAAAGGTTGTTAGTCCTTCGCACAACCCTCTTTCTACGAATTTTTCATTTTCATAGAATGAGGTGACCAACGTATATCCAAGCAAGAAATGTGTTGGAATTAAATCTTGCGCCGACTGGGATTTGAACTCACGACCTTCGCATTACAAGACCGACACGCCACTCACTAGGCTGCACCCTAGCTAACACTAACACCACATTCTTATAAGCATCCGGAGCTCATGGGCTTTAATACTATTTTCTTAACGATCACATATCTAAGGAATCTATTCATCAAAACCGTCCGTCGCATGTGCCGTCTTTGCGTTTCCTCGTCTGAGAGCGAGTTCAGATAGAAATAAAAATAAAATATTGTTTAAGTTATTTTTGACACAAAACAAAAAAAGAATGATCAGGTTCATGAACTATCCAAATTACTCAGCCCCTTCTACCCACTCCCATACAATAATCCTATTTTCTTGCATACTATAACAGCTATTGATTTGGAATATATTAATTTTATGAAAATTGTGCAGAATAAAATTATTTAAATCCTCGCACTCCTTCTACACAATCCAATTGTTTGGAAGGACACAATTTCACAGCAAATCGATTTTCTTGAGTAGTGTGAAAGCTACTGATCTGCAATTTGAAACATGGTTGTTTCATGATTTTCATAGTTGTTTTAAAAAAAAACAATAAAGTCAGCCCGCTCTTGTTACTCCACCTTTTGTTGTTGTTTTTTCTCTTTCTTCTTAGTAAATTAATTTTCTTACACTGCTTTTTTTTTGCTCCTCATCCTCAATCCCCTCATACATAATCGCGTTTTTGGTGTTCGCATTTCTTGGTGGTTCCTATATACGAAGGATTAGGTTTCATGTCATCGGCACCTCAAATAGTAAAGAATTAAAAAAAAAAATAGTAATAATTTAAAAAAAAAATTAATAATAAATATTAAAAACATTGACCGAATTAATCAGTTTGGCGCCAAAATAATCGCTCAGAATGGAAAAAACCGATACTCATGTTAACAAATAAGAAAAGGTACTTGGTGGACAATAATAAACTTCTTGTGAAAATGAAAAAAAAAAAAAAAAAACAAAATAAAAGCATACTCTGATAAATAATAAATGAAAGTGGTTAATACGAAAATAACAAGACAAAATAAAATAGAACAATACCTAAAGGAAAAAAAAATAATGGAAAGAAAGCGGAAGGCAGATGATCTGGATGCAGCAAGGACCCCATCGAGGTTTTTATACTCGAGATAAAATCAGAGATTATTATATGCTTGCCACAAAGTTTGTAACACTAAGAAATAAGGCTTGGAGAATAAAACGAATGATACAGAAATTTATATTATCACTCAAAAATCGCAAAACCGGATGTTTTTCCGTCCATCCGTCCGTCAGTCCATCCGACCGTCCACCTGTCCTTGTTCTCTCTAGCTCACTTTCAATAAATCGATTTTCTCAAAAAGTATAAAAGCTATTGATCTCAAATTCAGAATGTATAACACACAACACAAACTGCACTTCTTCATTAAATACTCTAAACCAATTTACTGAGTACGAATAAATTTTATCAAGCTGGAATTGTGCACAAAATATTTATTTAGAATTATTAGGAAGACCAAGAAATTAGACGATTAGTTTCACTACTTTTACCTCCTCCCATACAATATGACATAATTTTATAACTTTACAAAAAGTCGATTTTGTGGAAAAGTATGAATGCTACTGATCTGCAATTTAAAAAACGTCAAAAGCATGTTGTTTATAGTTATTTCTGATAAGATCATCAAGAACTTCCCACTCCTTATACCACCTCCCATACAAATCGCACGATTTCACTAAATCCATTACACTAATTTTCTCAGTATCTATTAAATTTTTGAAGCTTAAATGTTGTATAAAAGCAATTCTAGCATGATGTGAAAAAATTATTTCAATGCTCTACTACTCTCCATACAAAATTTCTTAAAATCAAAAAAATTCTCTTTCATCTAGAGTATCGCATGATTGGGCTTTACGCCCAATCGTAGTCCTGTTATGTTTATACTCTGGACGAAATCTGAGAGTATTATAGGTTTGCTCGAAAGTTTGTAATGCCAAGAAATAATGCTCGCACAGAACTACCAAGGGTACAGAAATATTTGTTGTTGCTCAAAAATCACAAAACCGAATGTCCGTTCGTCCGTCCGTCCGTTTGTCCGTCCGTCCGTTTGTCCGTCCGTCCGTTTGTCCGTCCGTCCGTTTGTCCGTCCGTCCGTTCACTCTCTAGCTTCAGAACGCGTCGATTTAGAAAGTTCATATTTTGTACACGTCGTTTTTGGCGAAAAAGTAAGGTCAAGTTCGTGAACCAGTCAAATCGCATACCCATACAAAATGACTCATTTTCAATAATTTACATTAATCAAATTTTCTTGGAAACTATGAAAGCTAATGATTTGAAATAAATGTGATGTATGGTATAAAATTTATTTGAATCTCCTTCCACCACCTCTCATACAAACTGCACTTTTTCATAAAACACTCTAAGCCGATTTTCTCAGAACATATAAGACTTATTGAGCTCATATTTTGTATTAAATACATAATTAAGTATCACTCAGATCAGGAAAAATTAAGTGATTAACTTTACTGCTTCTACCCCCATACAATATGACAGAGTTTCACAACAAATCTATTTTCTTGAAAAGTATGAATGTTACTAGTCTGAAATTTAATATATGTCAATTTAATAATATTCGTCGTAATTTCTAAAAAAAATTACTAAAATCCCTTCTTCCACCTCCTATACAAACTGCACAATTTTACTAAATATAATACACTAATTTTCTCAGTTCCTATTCAATTTTTGTAGGTTGTAGTCTGTATAAAACATTTTTATAGCCTTTTTCTCTTTGTTTGGAAACGATTTTTTTCTTCTATTTCTCTGGTGTATTCGGGAAATGAGTAGTAGAAGGTCGCCATATAGGTGCCCTGAGGCTGCCTTCTCCTCTCGCTCAGATTTGGTTATTGTTATAGCACATACTAAGAATAGATGCTTCTTTGGGTCAATTTTTGTCTTACCCCAATGTTCCTGAGCAGCGGGCAGGAGAAGCTCCATTAAAAATCTGCGACGAAAGAGCGGCTCCGCAGTTGGATTTTCGTTACACCTCTTCTACCACCTCCCGTACAATCTTCCGAATTTCACTATACCCAGCGCACTAATTTCTCAGTACCTATCAAATGTCCGAAGCTCAAAATTTGAGTAAAATATTTTGATACTCGTAGCAACTATAATACAAATTGGAAAACTTAGCTCATTACCGTGTTCCCTCCTACTATCCCCTCCCCAAAAAAAATCTTAAAGTCGCTAGAATTTCTGTTTCATTACATGATTGGGCTTTACATGCAATCGTAGTTCTGTCAAACTATATTTTGACCATTCTTTGAGAAAACGATGAGAGAACTATGGTGTGTATTTTTTTAATTTTCGCTTTTTTACAGAATAACTTGTGTTATAGGCAATTTTAGCCTTTATGTGCAATACACGAACACAGTCATGCATTAATGGCGTGCAAAAAATTAGTTCAATGCGGTCACCCCTTCTGCCACTCCCCAAACAAAATTTCTTATGAGCACCAACATTTCAATTTCATCTAGAGTGTGATTTAGCTTTACTCGCAATCATAATCCTATTATGATTGAATTTTTCGATTCTGAACTTATAAAACCATACTAAGTCAATACCAGTCCACGATATTGCAAGACCTTGTAGGGGTGGTTAAAAAGCAGTTTTCGGGCGACAACCTGTAAATCCGACAATGATTATTCATATGTAAGGTGTATAACATATGTGGGACAAAAATTCAATGTAAAAGGATGCTTAGATTAAGTACATATACGATAGCTTAGAATAACTTAAAGAAAATTAACAGCGAATAAATACAGGTATGTTATTATAAAAGTTACTGCGTATCTTTGTAGAAGAAATGATTTGTAACTTTAATTTTCTCAATAGACTACAAACGATATCATCACCATCATCATCATCGATTCAATACAACAATATTGTTTATTTCGTAACAAATATAAATTCCAACCATTGCTAAATCACAAATAATGGCCACCAGATAGCAATAAACCACTTCGTATACATTTCAGTATTTTTATTGTGCCTTTTCCTTTAATTTAAACGTAACACAATTAACTCCCCGTATCACCTTTTAAACTCTGACAAAAAATGAATCCCTCGGTAACTAATGGCTTACATGTCGAAGGAAAAGCGCCAGAAGTAATAAATTCACGGGCAAACAAGAGTCGCTCCTTTAAGGTGTACACTTCTCCTCTTCAATTATTCGTTATTCTCTTTACTCAAGACCTTGCACCTTACACAGAATACAATGGGTCGCCAGGTAGGCATCAGTCCCTTGCTATCTTGAATAGTTTGGACCTCTTATATGAAGTGTGCAGTTTCTTCATCTTTTCGCATGAAACTCTCGTGATGACCGGACCGGTTGCTCCCTACCGATGCACCTCATCTCCTCGGACCCCGCTCGAATCACCACCACACCATCCTGTCCGGCTCCACGCTAGCCGCACATATCAATTATTTACTTATGTCTTCAACATACTCGGCTTTCGGTATTATTTATTGGGCCGTTAATATACGAAAATATCCGTTAATAACGCGTCTGAATGAGCGAAAACTTATAACAAAACAAATTCTCCTCGGCTATTTAGCGAAAATTATTTATGATCGAGTGCAACAGTTTAAAATTATTGAGACGATGTATAATGCCGGGATAAGGAAAAAACCATTGGACTGTGCGGTGGACAATGACGTCCCTATTAATTATATTAAAGAAATTGCATTCAAATAAATTAAAATTAAATGTGAAATAAGTTTTATTCGAACAAAATGAAATATGTGGTTTTGAAAACGTGAATTCACTGTCCTGTGAATCGATATTTCATATATTGTTATAGAAATATAGAACTTAATGCGATGTGATTTAATTCTATTCTAAGTAAAAATAATTCTTTTTCGGATTGTTAGTTCCAAACGCATACCAAATTAATCTTTTTGCAGATCAAATTGATCCTTTTCCAGATAAACTTGATCCAGTTCCAGATCGAATTAATCTGTTTAATAACAATATTCTATTCAGTTACGCAGAAACCATCCAATGTCACCGAAAGGAAACCAGAGCCACCGTGAAAATGGCGCATGAAGAAATGATGACAAGTAACGAGTTGGCTGTCGCTGCGAATTCTCAGAAATGCGTGGAAAATGGAAAAATGACAGCTTTTCAAAATATCAAATGGTGGAAGCAATTTATTTCTGGCTTTCGTTGGATGTCGGATATTGCGGGCACAGCAGGCCCCAACGATATCATCCGACTCGCCATCGGGGTCTGCATAAAAATGAAGTCAAGTTCGTATAGAAGAAGGCAACGTTTCGATGATCTGAGGAAATTAATGCTGTTGTACGTCAGCCTTAATCGTTCATCGAATATTCGCGATTTTCAGCTATCTTCAATTCAGCACACACACATTCGCACACATATTACTCAGGATAGTCAGGCCCAAAATGGAAAGATAATCTCTTCGACAAGTACACGTTCGAAGAAATGATGAACACCGACGTCACAAATCGAAGCGAAACAGCAAAGATCCTTGCGGAACAACTCAATCACACTATCATCACAGCGTGCGATGCAGCGATGCCCAGAAGGACAATTAGTGGAAGAGGTGCACCATGCTACTGGTGGAACGAGGAAATAAAAACACTCAGGGCAAAGTGTTTACAATTACGACGCAGAGTCTAACGATCAAGGGGAAGAGTAGACTTTCAGGACCGATTAAACACTTTCAAAGTGGCAAGACGAGATCTAAACAAGGCGATAAAATAGAGTAAGGCAATTTGCTTCAAAAACCTCTGTAACGAAGCGGATATAAATCCCTGGGGTATAGCATATAGGATGGTGATGACAAAGCTGAAGGGTCATAGGTCCCCACAAATAACTTGCCCGATAATGCTAAGATCAATAGTAGAGTACCTGTTCCCCCAAAAGCCATCTACTATGTGTAGCATATCCAGAGAGATCAGCATAGAATCTATCCCTGCAATTACGTCGGCGGAACAGCAAGGCACCTGGACCCGATGGCATCCCAAATATGGTAATAAAAGTTGCTATTCAAAAGAGGCCCGACATCTTTATAGCAAATATGCAAAAGTGTTTCAAGGAAGGAGTCTTTCCTGAGCCATGGAAGCTCCAACATTTGGTACTTCTACCAAAAGGAAACAAGCCTCCTGGAGAACCATCGTTATATCGCACAATATGTTTACTTGATACGTTGGAAAAGATCCTTGAGCGAATTATTAACAACAGACTGCTCGTACTAGCAGAGGAGAAAGGAGCACTCTCAGACCACCAGTTCGGATTTATCGGAAATCGGAAATCGCGTTCAACTGTTGACGCCATAAAAGTGGTAGTCGATACTGCAGCTGAGGCGATACAAGGAGAAAGATGGCGATGGGGGACAAAAAAATATTGTGCAGTAGTGACACTGGACATTAAAAATGCCTTTAACTCGGCAGATTGGTCACTCATAAACAGATCGTTAGTCAGGATAGAGACACCACACTACATGTTGAGAATAATTGCAAATTAATTCACCAACAGGAAGTTTAAGTACCAAACTGATGAGAGGTTAAGGTACTACAACGTCACCGCGGGAGTCCCACAAGGATCTGTGCTAGGCCCTCTCCTGTGGAATATTATGTACGATGGAGTTCTTCGACTATCATTGCCACAAGGAGTAAAATTAATCGGGTTCGCTGACGACATCGCTGTTGTTACCGTGGCTAAGCACAAGGCAACAGCGAGTGTGCCTTGTAGTCGGCGATCCAGTCGGAGTTGAGCAGTAAGCGACAGTAATCGAGTAAGTCCTGCGATCAACAGGTGGAGTTCAGCAAGCGACAGTAATAGGGAAAGTCCTATGATTGATAGCCAGGAGTAAGTCCTGTGATCGACTGGCAGAGTTCAACAATGGACTATACGCCGGTAAGTTCTGTGATCGACAGTCAGGAGTGATCGATAAGCAGAATTCGGCAAGCGAATACGTCGTATGATCGACAATCGAGATTAGCAGCTAAGAGCGAGCAGTCGATGGAGTCAGTCGAAGTTTCAGGAAGCGAAAGAGTGGACGGTTTGATTGTGAAGGAGCAGAAGCTTGGAAGTGTAAAGCACAGTTGGAAAAATAGTTTCAAATTTTCTGGCTTATTTTAAAGAATTTCTTAGGCTACTCTACAGTCTCCTCAAGGAACGTTGGTTACACTTACACATCCAGATTGATGATGAGATGTCCGAACACTTAGAGGTTCTCCGCGAAGTCCCTCAAAGGTCCATTTTGGGCCCCAAATTGTTCAATATATTTCTCCATAACTTCCTTCACCGAGCCCATAACATCCAAAGAGGTAGCTCCACGGCACTGTTATATGCAGATACTCCACGTCCATTGACCTAAGTCGAGCCTTTATCAGGACATCTCCATTTTATTAACACCTTTTACAAAATATGGTGCCTTCGTATCAACCCAGAATAATCTGAGCTTAAAAGGTTTCGGATCTCTAGTCAAAACGAAAAAAGAAACAAAGTGCGAATAAGCAACAAATTTAGGCTGATCCTTGATGAAATTATAATTTTCCCCTGAATGATAGCATCAGGTACTTGGTAGTCGAATTTGGAAGTTAATTGTGTTTCAATAAACACACCTACAACACACTTGAGAAAGCAAACAAGGTTTTTTTTTGTATTTCTCTTTATTCCACAGAAACTCAAAGCTTCTACTGTACAAGCACGTAGTACGGCTGATCATATAACTTACGGGTTCTCCTCGTGGTGTACCATCTCCACAGCCGTAGCGAGGAAATACGGAATATTCGAAAGGAAAATACCCAGTCACTGCGTAGCTATAAGATTTCTTCTTCAATGGCACAACATCCCAAATCGGGCCTTCAAATTCCCTAACTTTCTATACTCTAGATGAAATCTGAGAGTATATTGTGTTTAACTTACCGTTTGTAACGCAAGGAAATAATGCTCGCATAGAGTCGTCAAGGGTACAGAAATATTTGACTTCGCTCAAAAACCTCGATTCCGAGTGACCGTCTGTCCGACTAATCGTGGTAAAATTTGTCATATATCATTGTTAGCAAAAAAGTAACATTAAGTGCGAGAACAGTCCCCATTCCCCCACTCCTTCTACCCGTTCCCACACAACTTTCATGAAATTTCGAAATTTAAAGAATTTGATTTTTCTCCGAAACCATTTCAGCTATTGACTTCAAAATTAGGTCATACCATAATGATATAAATATTATTAACATCAAAAAATATTGATTTAAACTCCTTACTCCTTCTACCCCGTTCCATATAAATGCACAATTTTCAAAAATGCATATATTCGGTTTTCATTGCAACTAGCAAAGCTGAATGAACCAATTTTTGTCTCAATTAATTTTATTATAATTGCAACCAATTTTGAATAAACTACCAACTTCACCTCACTCTTTCTACCACCTCTCATAGAAATTTCACGCAATTTCGGAATATCAATTAAATTTTTTTTCGCCAAAATCGCGAAAGCTATCAACTTTAAATATTGAGGAAAGTTTACTATTACAAATATGGTGGCAGAGAAAGTGGGAGTTTTCCGCCACCTTCCATACAAATGCCATAAATTCAAACAAAAATTGTTCAATTTCTTCGAAAATTATGAAGCTACAAACTTTAAATTCAGCATGAAACATTTTGAATACTGCGTTCGTTGTTATATACAAAAATTAAAAACCTTTCCCCTCTACTTTTACCTCCTCCCATACAAAAGTCTCTATTCACTATTCGAAAGAATTTGAGATGACATATTTTCCGGTAAATACTCTTTCTTATTTCTAAAAACTCTTTCTTATTTCGCCCAATCATAATTCTGTTATATTATTATTTGCTATTGTGGAGGAGTTGTTAGCTCTTCGCAAAATCCTCTTTCTACAATTTTTTTTTGCAGATTTTTGTTTTGTCGCACCAAGTTGAACTTAGGGGTCATTCACACTGTAGCGTACAGTCCAGTCGGTTTAGGGAAGGATGAAACAAAATGAAAATTAATTGAATAAGGACGAACAGGATAAAAGAAATCGGTGAATGTTGCGTTTAAATTGCGTGATGTTATAATCACTAGGAAAAGTGGCCGCGGGTAGTGCATTCCACATTTTGGATGTTCGAGGTATGAATGACTGCCTAAATTTCACCGTAAGCACCTGGAGGCGTCTAAGGCTATGTTGTGCATGTGCTGGGTCCATTCAAGTTTTTTATTAATGTGCATACCCAGCAGGTAGGGATTAAGGTAGCCCAGATATGTAGACCTAAGCAGGCTGTGTACTGGAATTATACGGCGACCGGGATTTGAACTCACGACCTTCGCATTGTAGATCAACACTACCAACTAGACTATACAAAGGTCTTTGAGGTTTAGAACAAGAAATAAATGCTATTCGAATGATGTAATTTACAAGAATGTGGGAATTAGTCTAATGCTAACATAAGTACGTTTCGGAAATTTGGCAAAAAAGAGCTGTGAGATAGATCGCAAACGTAAACACTATAATTAAAAGAACGGCCGTGGAAAACTTCGACGTCTCTCTCGAGGAGCATTACTACTCATCTCCGATCAATCTATTAAATAGCAATGGACTAGCTCTATCTTAGAACAACAAAGACATACTACGGTTCTACGATGGCAGGGGCTCGAACCTCCATCGTGGAGGTCAGCCTTGGATTTACCGGTTTTATTAGTAGATATGCTATTTCATTGTTTTAATGCTAATTGTTTCTCCTTCGATACAAATTTACGGAACGCTGCCTGCTCCCTGGCCCCTAGAGGTAAAGGGAAAAAACAATTTGTGCGCCAGATTAAAGTTATACCTTAAACAATCAGCTATATTTCTATTACGAAATTGATTCCAAATATTGCACCTTTCATTTTTCAAAACTCATTAAACTATTCAATCAGATTTTTTTTTTATTTTGGTTTCCCGTCTTACGCTTAATTGCCTTCTCCATCAAATCCGGGGGAAAAAAAATCATTATCGCTTTATTAGTATGCATGGCAACGATTACCCTAACAAACCAAAACAATCACCATAAATTTAATACTTTTTCTCTGATCGTGTCATATTCACCTGAAAACATGGTCGTGCGATAAACAAGATCTTAAAAACGTCAGAAGAAGCCATCAAGTAAAGTGCCAACAAAGTTCCTTAAAATTCGACACCCAGCGAGCGGATACATTCGTCTTTCTATTCGACTATCGATATCACCGAATCTCATATGGGGTTCCCGGAGCCGGAGTGAAGAGAGCACACCCATTATTATGGATTCCCTACCGTACATAATTAATAATAAATTACACCCGCATGTGCTCATTCAGGTGAGTGTGCAGGCAGTTAATTCCACGAAATCATGAAATCTTGAAGTGACATCGGAAAAAATTAAGTAATCCAATTTAGATCCGCTTTTTGTCCATTTATTGGCCTTCACTTTTTCGTTCCATCTTTCTTTTTATGAAGGCCTTTCTTTCGTAGGCCTGACTATTTTCTTTATGTGTTCAGTTTTTTTGTGTTTTGTTTTTGTAATTTTAGTTTTAGAATGTTTCGCCTAACTACACCTTCGCGTCAATTTAAGAAGTCATCGCATGCCGTTCGTGTACAAATAGGATTTCAGGTAAGATTAAGATTGAGCTCGAACACAGGTCAATCCCATATCAGGGTAATTACGGTTAAATGAGATAAAGATCTTGTTTTCGTGGACATTTATTTACTTCTCGTTAATTTCTTGAAATTTATCTTAAACAACATGGGGCTGTCATGGTCGTCGAGTATTCGATACGCGATGATCGTACCTCCTTCACGTATTCTCGAGCATAGTAACTTCTTGGGTCCTAGCCCAAGTCATATGGTTTGAGAATTCCACGGATTGATCAACCTGTGTGTCTTCGCTCTCCTCGACATAATGTTGTTGATCGAGAAACGATCTTTTAGTTTCTCTTTTTGTCACAATCTCATATTGATGTTGATCATTAGACAGGTTAATTGGCCTGCATGTTGGCCTGATCGTTGTTGTGTCGTACCTGAAGAAATGCCCGAATACCGGGCACTACTCCTTGATCGCGAGCCAATTCGATCATCGGGGCTAAGAAGCAACGCAAGACGCATTAACGAAGCGAACGTTTAAACGACGAATTATGCTGGAAGAGCGTGTACCAAAGATCGCGAAGCATTAATTTCGAAATTTGTAAAATCGATTACGGCCATAAAGTATTTTGTGCACTCTCGTGCGAATTGCAATAAAATTCTCTGTCAAATGGAACAAGGCAACAAGTGCGATCGACCCCTGCCCGTTTGCATTTCTGCACGAATTCGCGCTGCACGGGCTTGGAAGTGTGGTGAAGAGATCGACACACTACGGTTGGGCCTCCATGATGGTTGCACTCACGAAGAACATCTCGAAATAGACCAATAAAACTTTTAAGTGAATTGCACCGATATGCAAATGAGGTAGAGTAGTATCCAGCACTGGCTTCGAACTCCAGTAGAACAGAATTTGCAAGTGGAATTCCATTTATAAAATAGTGATCGTATGCTGTCCAACTTGTTTGTGAACCTCACCTCTATATGGTCGACGTATCATGTATGGAAGTTCTAACAAATGTATAAGTGCACTTTTAATTACCGGTGCTTCATAAGTCATTCATTAAACTCGCATAAACGATTAATTACGTCGGGCTGTTAATTCGATTTAACAAGTGTGGGAACATGATACTTATGACATTCTGCCTGTTGAAAATAAACTGGTTTTGCTCTTAAAGACAACTTGAACTTTTCCAATATCTTCCGATGTGGATATTAATAAATCGGACATTCATAATCAAAATGTTTTCCATAATAATGCAGTTTTGAACTCACCTTTCATCAGTTCCATAATTCAAGTTTTAGTAAGCTCGAATGGTGTGAAGACGGGCTCTGTGCCCCTTCACTCTGGAGCGAATAATAGAATTAAACATAAATGAACTACGATTGCGGCCAAACTCCAATCGTACGATAGACTAAATGAAAAAATAAACTGCCAACAAGTCGGGCGCAACTTTATTATTTTTGGAACAAGTTAAAGTGGTTAGGGAAGACTAAGTGGAACCCCCTTTCACAAGTGGAACCCCCCTTCACAAGTGAAACAGCCTTTCACAAGTGGAACTCTCTTTCGGGCAGGGATGATGCGAATTCAACACTTAGTTCCGAATACGATCAATAGCTCCAGTACATGTAATCAATGTTTCATTCGTTTATGCAAGTTTGGGTTTTTATGAGGGAGGGGTGATATTAAGGATGGGTGAATGTCAATAATTTGTCAATTGATTGCTTCAATTACGTCCAACATTTTCTGCATAGAATGTCAGTTTCATAGACGAAGTTGCATAGAGTTTTCATAAAATTTGGTGTATTTTACATTCACGAAACCGATCATTTGTATGGGAGGAGGAGGTAAGGGAAATGTAAAATATGTGATGCAGTTTTATTTCATTTCTTTTGTAAGGTGCTCGAACAAAATTTCAAGTTCATAGCTTTTAATTTGTTGGTTAGTAGTTGATTTATTGAAATTGGTCGAAATCATACTTTTGTATGGGAGGGGGTACAAGAGCAAGTGCGATCTCAAAACTTTTGACGCAGTTCCGTTTCAACTATTTTTGAAAGTTATTGTGCAAAATTTCAAATTGATAGCTTTTAATTTTTGATCCCGCAAGGTGGTAGTTGCAGGATGAGGTTTTACCAATTCCTGCAACTATCTTTGGAGACTAGCGACTCCACGGACCTGAGCTAACTATTCCCCTGTGGGATGGGGGCTGTAGAATTCACCCACAGCCAGTCCTGCTTGCCCTAAAAATGGCAAATGGACACTCACTGTATCACTGGCTTATCACCCTTGATCTTAAGACCTAACTGATACGAGAAACGGATACAGCGTCTCGGATATGGACTGATTCTACGGTATCGACTTTTGGCATTCGAAAACGGACTATTATTGGCTTCTGGAACGTTCGAACATTGAATGACGGGAGATGAGCTGAAGTTACTCGGTCCTTGCACCGCCAATCAGTGATTGACCGTGAAATGGAGCACTGTAACATTCAAATCTTGGGCTTGAGCGAGGTGGACAGGATCAGGAGAAGAACGAACCCCTAGTGGAAAATGGCGTGGCGTTCGTCCTTACACCGAGAGCGAGAAACAGTCTCATTAGCTGGGAACCAATTTCGGATGGGATTATCCTCGCCAGGCTCAGGACCAGTGTCAGAAACGTCACAATTCTGCAATGCTACGCACCAACTAATACCGCAACATCTGGTGACAAAGAGGAGTTTTATAGCCAACTGAGTGCCACCTTCAATCGTGTTCCAAGAGGTGATATTATTATCATCTCGGGAGATACGAACGCTCAGGTTGGATCAGAAAACACTGGACTAGAACACGTCATGGGGAGGCATGGTGACCCTTGGGTCGACGCGTCACGACCTTGGATTAAGAGACCCGAAAACGGCGAATTGTTTGTGGAGTTTTGTAGTACTCGGCAAATGGTCATCGAAGGGACCCTTTTTCCGCACAAGAGTCATCATAAAACATCTTGGGTTTCCCCTGATGGTGTTACTTAGAACCAGATCGACCATTTGGCTATAAGTCGCCGATGGAGAAGATGTCTTCTCGATGTGCGAGCGAAACCTGGAGCTGATGTAGGGAGCGATCACCACTCTCTTGATGGTTGCCTGCTTGAGATTGTATACAGCAACTATCCGACGACCACAAATTCTTCAAATGAAGCGCAAGCTTAATGTGGATAAACTCAGATATCCCAACAAAAAACGCGAAAACACCACTATTCTACGCGAAAAGCCATCCATATTGAGTGAATAGAAAATGTGCACACTGGACGCCAAGTGGGAGGCAACCAGAAATACTTTTCGAACTAGTGCTGAAGAATCTGTGGGATTTGTGCAAAGCGGTGAAAAACCCTGGATGTCGCAAGACACATAAGACAAGTTTGGCAAACGGAAAAAAGCCAAATTGGCAATCATCTCTCAGCTCGATGTCAACCAACGAACGCCCGACCTGAGGCCGAACTACCGTGCTGCTCATACACGGCTTAAAAAGGCTGTTAGACGCGACAAGAGAAAGGCCATTGAAGATCGGGCATACAAGGCAGAATCTGCGGCTTACCTTGGGGATATGGGTTCACTATTCAAAATCATAAAACAGTTGATGAACAGGAGTTTCAACGCCATCCACCTGGTGAGAGATGTCTACGGAACTCTCCTTCATATAAGTGAAAACCAGTTGCGGCGATGGAAGGAATACTTCTCTAATATTTTAAACATCTTGTCAGAGGAAGATATTCCAGAAACAGAACAGCTATCAAACATCCAACCGCAACAATCCTCTATTAGGGACGATCCCCCAGATAAGGAAGAGATAGTTTCCGCCATTCGGTCAATGGCGGGAAGGAAAGCTCCACGTATAGACGGACTGCCAACCGAATTCCTCAAAACGGACCCGGAAATAACAGCCGACTCCTCCCACTCTTTGCTGAGGGAAGGAATGAGAGAAGATATCCGACTGAATGGAAGGAGGGCGTCATTGTGAAAATTCCGAAGAAGGGCGACCTTCGGGATTGTGGCAATTGGCGTGGTATATGTCTACTTACTGCCTTATCGAAAATCATGGCTAATGTCGGGGAGAGCACTTTCGAAGTTTATCAGGCTGGATTCCGTAAAGGGTCGTCTTGTACCGACCACACAAATACCCTACGGATAATATTAGAGCAGTCAACCGAAATGGGTTCGCCACTACATCTCATGTTTGTGGACTTCGAGAAGGCTTTCGACAGCGTTAAGCGAGATGACATATGGAATGCTTTGCGTAGGAGAGGTATTCCTGAATAGGTCATAGCTATGATTAAAGAATCCTACGAAGATGCAAGATGTCGCGTCTTGCATAGAGGAGAGCAAGGCTGCTTATTATCACCAGCCCTGTTTCTGGTGGTAATAAATGACATCTTGAAAGCTACACTGGAAGGTGGGGAAGGTAAAAGTCTTCAATGGAGACTATTTAAAATCTTAAGTCACCTTGAATATGCTGATGACATGTGTTTGCTTGCACATAACTGTTCGGACTTAGAGTCAAATGTTTGCTCGTTGCATTCTAAATGCAAAGAGGCGGGACTGAATATAAATGTGCGTAAAACCAAGTGCACATGGGTTCGAACGCAAGCACACCGATTGTTCTTAACGGACAGGATGTGGAAAAGGTGCAAGATTTTTGCTATCCTGGAAGCATTGTCAGCATGGACGGCGAAGCCGAAAAGGATGTTGAGGCTCGGCTAAAAAAAGCTCGTCGGGCTTTCGGTATCCTTTCCCGTTTCTGGAGGTTAAGAGAGATTTCCCTTCGCACGAAGCTGCGAGTTTTTGACGCATGCGTCAAATCCGTGTTGTTATATGGTTGTACTACGTGGAAAGTGACCGTTCGACTTACCAAGAAACTACAGACTTTCGTGAACCAATGCCTCCGACGCATTTTAGGAATATTTTGGCCAGAAGTGATCTCCAACGACGAACTTTGGAGTACAACTGGCCAGACTAAAATAGGTATTGAGATTCAAAGGCGGAAGTGGCAGTGGATCGGTCAAACTTTGAGGAAATCAGAGCGAAACAGCGCCAAACAGGCTCTGGATTATAGTCCTCAAGGAAGACGTCGGGTTGGTCGACCATGTAACACATGGAAGCGAGCAGTTGAGCAGGAGGCCAGACAAATAAACAAGTCCTGGCAACAGCTTAAGACCGACGCTCAGGATCGCGCTTTGTGGAAGAGAGTTGTTTCTGTCCTATGCCCCGATAGGGGGTTTTAACAGGAATTTGATTGATTGATTGAAGGAGTAAGAAAATTAATACCGGAAAGAGCGTCTGCATGTTCTTAAGATATCTGAAATACCAGAGTGGTCATAAGATGTCTAAGATACGGGTTTGCTCGTCACTTTATATTGCGCTCTACCAGCGAAATGTTAGAAAATTATAACATTTGGAAATGGGGAGTATTTAAAAATATTGCACTTATCCAAATATCACAACGTTATATCTCAAAATTGAAAGAAGAAATTTTATCGGAATTTAGGTCTATGTGATCTACAGCTTTGGTAAAAATTAGAAATTGGGTGTTGTAAGGCGAAGGGCTGGTGAGAAAAATTGTCCAAAATTTTAAGAAGTTTTTTGAAGGCTCTGGGTTTACCAAAGGTAGGTCGACCAGTGATTGAAGGCGGTAAGCAGGTTGACTGCATATATACCGACTTTACCAAAGCTTTTGATAAAGTTGACCATACTATTCTTGCTTACAAGCTATACGCACTTGGATTTCCTTTTACTTTCATAGATTGGATCAGATCTTACCTATCTAATCGTACCCAAAATGTGATTTTTCGAGGTGTTTATTCCTCTGCTATTGCCAACTCATCTGGTGTGCCACAGGGAAGGCATCTAGGACCACTGTTATTTATTTTATTTATTACCGACGTGAGTTCGGTTATTTCCCACTCGAAAATTTTGCTCTATGCTGACGACGCGAAATTGTTTCGCGACATTCGAATCAGAATGACTGCGCATTGCTTTAAAGTGATTTGCAACGTTTTTTTGACTGGTGTACATTAAATTGTATGCCTTTGAATATTAGTAAATGTGCAATCGTTTCATTCTTTAGAACCAAATTTCCCATACATTTCGACTATGTCCTAGGCGGTAGCACACTACAACAGACAGATAAGGTATTGGATCTAGGTGTATATTTTATTTCAGCATTTACGTTTGACGATCATATTGACTACATAATCAGCAAGGCCAACTCTGTTTGGGGTTTCGTTAAAAGATGGTGCAAGGACTTCAATGATCCTTATCTAACTAAGACTTTACACTGCGCTTTTGTACGTTCTATTATGGAATATGCTTGTCAGGTATGGGTTCCGTATTACGAGGAACATAAGAGTAGGATTGAGTCTGTTCCGCGAAGATTCTTAAGGTTCGCTCTAAGGGACCTTCCCTGGTCTGATACGTTCCGTCTTCCTCCTTACGAACAGCGTCTAAAACTCCTTTCTCTAGAGTCGTTTGAGAATAGACGGATTATCCTTAGGGCTGCTTTTGTATTTAAATTAATCTTAGGAGAAATGGATTCCCCATATTTGCTCGAAGCCATAAGTATTATTTAGTATTCCGCGTCGATCCTAGAGAAACTATGTGCCACTCCACATTTCTCATCATCGCACCAACTACGGACAAAACGAACCAATCGCATCTATTTCGCGTATTTTCAACAATAATTACTACCGAATTGACTATAATTTATCTAGCATGCGGTTAAAGTCAGCTTTATGGGACAAATAATTTGTGATTATTAATTGTTTTAAATTGGATTCTCGTATGATGTATTTTTTAAGTACTTTTTTGTAACAATATTTTGTAAGTAATCATTGTTTTGATGAATTTTGAAATAAAATAAATAAATTAAAGATACAAAGGTCAAATTTTGCACGTGCATTCATACATATGATGTACATACAGAAAAAAATATTAAGATGGCTGTTATCCACCGAAGGGGGCTCTAACCTGCACGAGGTGTCTTATGTGCATTGTAAAAATCTTTGGTAAAGCCTCTCTCTTGCGATCATTTTGTTTATAAATCAGTTTAACATTTTCTTTCCAGCATCTCAGCAAATAGCTGTTCCATTTTAAATTCAATTAAATAACAAATTGCTAAACTTCTAATGCCTTTTTTTCAGAGCAGATTTTCCGTATTTTCTCACGATTTGGTTTAAATCGAAACTGCCCACACACCTTGACAATTACCTCTATTAACTATTGTCAAGAAATAAGAAAAGACATTTTCAAAATTTAAAAAAATCTGATATCATGGTCCACCATAATAATTAATCATTTCGTGAAGTACCAAAATTTTCAAGCGAAAATAAAATCGAAAAACACAACCGAAAATGATGATTGTTGACCCTCGATACAAATGCCTGCCTAATAACACACTGGTCTAGGCTATGGCAGATTCTAAACACGAAATGAATTGGTGAATGGTGGCCCCTATTCCCAGAATGACTTGTAAGAAAATGTCAATGACAAGAACTCAGCATTTCCCTCGGGAGCCGAAGATAAGGAGTTTTCGAAAGAGCTGTTTTGGACTAACAAGTGTCAATTATTATCGTGTTCGTCGTAGTGTTTGTGTAAGTTTCAGGTAGAGAGGCTATGAAAATTAAAAAACCATTTTGTCATCTTTGAAATTGGTTTGTATCTACGATAAATGCTACGCTGGGAGTTCTTAGCCCTCCTGAACACCGAGCGAGACCTTTATATGCCAAATTGCCAATTACGGACCACTTACAGGTGCGGACCTCGTATCTCGAAAATGATATTAATTAAGTGTAATTAGTTGGGAGTGGAAAGTGCTGCTGAATGGAGGTTTCGATAAATTGTTTAATAATAACTTCCTGATTGGAGAGTTTAAGAGACCCATTGTTTGATTACTATCTCTCTAAGTGGGAGCCCACTTTGAGAAAATTAGTTTTGATGGCTTCTGTGTCGGCCTAATGTTGCGGGATATGTTAAAGTGGCGTTTGGGATTCTTCGTTTTTCATCTTCCATCTATGAATGGATAGTTATGGTCGAATTCATCATTTTCGAATTTCAATCAATTTAGCACCAATTATGGAATATTTTTTACTAGCTATGGAGCTACTAAGTAAGGAAGCATTTAAAATTCAATTCAACTGTAAAGATGTGTACAGATAGATGCTGAAGCTACTTTTTTATGAGAGGCGGCGAAGAACGGGAGCTGGAACTAAGCTATTTTTACAGAAATAGCTACATTCAATATACGATACAAATTTCAGATCAGTAGCTTTTATGCTTTTCAAGAAAATCGACGTACTATAAAGTTTTGAAATTGTTATGTATGGGAGGTGATCGAAAGAGCGGCGGCATCGAACTTATTGTTCCTCCTCTGCCACTAAGATACTTAGCTTCATATTTAAGCTTCATTACTGTTTTTAGGTACAGAAAAATAAACATATGTGTTATTTTCCGTAAAATGGTTAAGTTTGTATGGGAGGGGTAGAATTAGAGGAAGAATTTAAAAGTTTTGCAGAAAAACAAAGAATATTACTAAAAAAAATTAAATTTAAAAATTTCAGAGAGTTCATTTTTGTTTCGAAGAAAATCTGCTTATTGTAGAATTGTGTCATTTTATATGGACAGTAATAAAAAGGGAAGCTAGGGTGTAGCCTAGTGGGTAGCGTGTTGGTCTTGTGATGCGAAGATCGTGAGTTCAAATCTCGGTCGACGCAATACATAATTCCAGCACATTGCCTTGGATATACCTTGGTCACCTCAATCTACGAAAATAAAAAATTCGTAGATAGAGGGCTGTGCGAAGGGCTAACAACCCTTCCATCATAAGTAATGAAAAATGTTAAGGAACCTGAATGTCAGGAGGCCAAGGTCCGATTTCGGCTGTAGCGCCATTGTAGACTAAAAAGGGTGGTGGGATTCCAAATAATTTTCTCTTCTCTCTGATGATTCGTAAAGATAATACAAAGCATTCTGTTCAAATAGCTATTAATCTAAGCAGATTATATAACCCTAACTACAGTTTCAAAATTTGCTTATTATTGCGATTCTTACGCAAACAAAGTCGCGGGGCTTAGCTAGTTCTAAATATTTTTGCAGACACCAAATCTGAATCGATTAGGCAGTGATTAATAAAACTGCAATTATCGTTTTTGGACAGCTTTAACGTATAGAGCTCTTGATCCTAGTACATTGGGTGTGCAATATAATTCTTTTGAAGGAAACTATTGAAGTAAAATTATTTCTAAAAAACATCAATGAGCCCTCATTAGTACAACGACATGTACCTCATATGTACCATCCCATATAACAAATAACTAACCCAGGACATATTGATTTTTTTTATTGGCTGGAGTCTACTTAGTGATATTTTACTCTGCATCTTTAAGGTGTAGTGTGATACAATCATTGCCACTAACAGTTCCAAATGTGAACCTCCGTTTTTTACAACCGAACAATTACATAGATTTAATGCATGCTTTGTACAAAGTGTGATCTGTTTTAATCTAAAGGAATGGAGGAGAATACAGAAAACTTGGTTTGCTTTATTGAAACGAGGCAAAATAATAAAATCCTTGTATATATTGATACAGGACAATTAGCCAACTTCTAAACGATGCAGATTGGCAGAGTTTTTATATTGGAACAAAAGTCAATAAATATTGATAGAAATATCAAACAAAATTTCGTCAAAAATGTGACAGTTTTTTTGTACATTGTAATGAGCTTGCGGCTCCAAAAAGAAATGGCCGAATCAAATTGGGGTTTAGATTTTGACATTTTTGTTAGTATGTTGTTGATAAACTATAATATTATTAAAGAAAAAAAAATATATGTATATTCCCTCATTCCTTCCCGTTTCGAAACCTGAAGCAACGCCTCGGACTGGATTGATTCAACGGCAACGACCAAGCAAACGAAAAAATGGCTATTCCTTCGGATCTTGGAACGTGCGATCCCTGTACAGAGCAGGAGCAGTGAGAGAGCTTCTGGAACAGGCAGTCAAATACAATATAAACATAATTGCACTCCAAGAAACTAAATTATTAGGTAACGAGATTAATGACTTAAGATCGCACACAATTTTCAAAAGTGGGAAATCATCGGGAAGCCGGGAATTTGGAGTTGCGTTTATCGTCGACAAGAAGTTTAAACACCAAGTTACCAACTTCAAATCCGTCAATGAACGATTATGTGCAATCCGCATCAAAACAAGTTTTTTTAATGTTTGGCTTATTAATGTCCACGCCCCAATGGAAGACAAAGACGACGAAGTTAAAGACGATTTCTACAGCACCTTAGAATCAACATTCGACTCCCTTCCGTCGAATGATATTAAAATAGTATTAGGTGACTTTAACGCGAAAGTGGGCAAAGAAGAAGCATACATAGGGACAATTGGAAGGCATAGTCTCCATGATATTAGTAACGACAACGGCCAGAGGCTGACTGATTTCGCCAGCAGCAAAAACTTTATTGTAAGCTCGACATGCTTCCCGCATCGTGACATTCATAAGAGAACGTGGGCTTCACCCGACGGAAGAACATTCAATCAAATAGACCATGTTCTAATAGAGAAAAGGACGGCCTCCTGCATTCTCGACGTGCGTACATGTCGAGGGGCTAATTGCGACACAGACCACTATTTGGTAAAGACCAAGTTTCGATGTCGAATCGCAAACCGAGGACACTCAAAAATACAACCGGTTCCTAAATTCGACATAGGGAAACTCAAAAACGAGAAAATAGTTGCGAAATATGCGTTAGCCTTGGAGAGGCACTTCGCGACAATGCTGAATACCACTGTCAGCATGCCAATAGAAGAAATGTGGCAAAAAATCAAAGATGGCATTACATCTGTCGCAGAGGAGGTGATAGGACAACAACCCCGGCGCAAAAGAAATGATTGGTTCGACAAAGAATGCCAAGATGCCTTAGAACGAAAAAATGAAGCTTACAAAATATTAACGGAACGGCCGACACGAGCCAAACAAGACAAGTACAAGGATCTTAGACGATTTGCAAACAAAATATGCAGACAAAAAAAACGGAAGTACAATAATGACGAAATTAAAAACATGGACGAACAATTTAAATTACACAACACAAGAGCAGCGTATTCCCTTGTCAAAAGGATGAAAGAGGGATACAAACCGAAAACGACCCTATGCAAGGATGCGGAAGGGAACATTATAAGTAACGCGGAAGATATAAAACTAAGATGGGCACAATATTTTGAACACCTTCTTAACCCGAGCCCATCACCTACACGAACAGCAGCAGCAGATACAATAGCAGGTATAACTGATGTAACAGCTGATGAAGGATCCGCTTTGAGTCCTCCCACACTCGAAGAAGTAAAAACAGCCCTAAGGAACCACCCAAACAACAAAGCGCCGGGCACTGATCAAATCCCAGCTGAACTTCTGAGAGCCGGCGACACCTTCATAGCGCATCTCCTACATAGATTAGTCGCGGACATATGGACGCAGGAAATACTTCCTGAAGATTGGCGCAAGAGCATCATATGTCCAATTTATAAAAAAGGTGACAAACTCTGCTGCGAAAACTACCGAGGAATATCGCTGTTGTGTACGTCTTATAAGATTTTGACGAAAATTCTAGAAAAGAGAATTAAGCCCTATGCTGATAAAGTAATTGGTGAATACCAAGGCGGATTTAGAGCTGGACGCTCAACCACGGACCAGATATTCTCAGTTAAACAGGTGCTGGAAAAGTGGTGGGAATATAATATTGATGTGCACCAGATATTTGTTGACTTCAAACAAGCATACGACAGTATCGACAGGCGCGTACTGTATAAAATCATGTTGGAGTTTGGAGTCCCACCGAAACTGGTTCGACTGACAAGAATGACAATGACTGAGTCTTTGTCACAAGAGAGTAGAAAACGATCTGACTTCCAGTTTTGAAACAGACAACGGCCTTAAACAAGGTGACGGCCTCGCACCAATGCTTTTCAACTTAACACTCGAATGTGTTGTTCGGAAACTTCCCGTTGACACCAAGGGAACACTATGCTTCAAATCCACACAACTCGTAGCATATGCCGACGACATAGATATCCTTGCAAGATCTCTGGAGAGTGCTAAGGAAGTATTTGTAAACCTTGACTCGGTAGCAAGGGAAGTTGGACTACGCATTAATGAAAACAAAACAAAAATTGTGACGCAAACTAGGAAAAAGACGCCAATCAGACAAAATATTACAGTAGGAGACTATAACCTAGAAAACGTAGGCAACTTCATATATCTAGGGGCAAATCTATCGAAAGATGGAAGCAAACCCATCAAAATTAAAAGAAGGATAATGATGGCAAACAAGACTTATTATTCGGTACTTCCAATAATCAAAAACAAGAACGTGCACAGAAAAACAAAACTTAAGCTATACAAAACAATCATAAGACCTGTGCTATGCTATGGCAGCGAAACGTGGACATTAACTCAGGCGTCCGAAAAACGACTTAACGCCTTTGAAAAGGAAGGTCCTCAGAAGAATCCTCGGACCTGTGAGGGAAGACTCGATCTGGAGAATACGATACAATAGAGAATTGTATGCCATCTTCGACAATCCAGAAGTGTCAACCCTCATAAAATTTAAAAAATTACAATGGGCTGGTCATGTGGAGCGGATGGATGACGGAAGAATTCCCAAACGCACACTAAAAGGGAAAGTCAACGGACAAAGACCGGTCGGAAAACCACGAAAGCGCTGGGAGGATTCGATTGACGCAGACAGCAAATCACTGCTAAGATTTTCAAACTGGAGGACGCGGTCACTGAACCGAGATGGATGGAGGCAAAGCATTCAGGAGGCCAAAGTCCGATTTGGGCTGTAGCGCCATCGTAAGTAAGTAAGTAATAAGCTTGCGGCTCCAAAAAGAAATGGCCGAATCAAATTGGGGTTTAGATTTTGACATTTTTGTTAGTATGTTGTTGATAAACTATATTATTATTAAAGAAAAAAAAAATATATATATATTCCCTCATTCCTTCCATGAAAAAGTATTTTCTAAAATTATGCATATTTATGATTGGTACAAATGCACAATTTTGGAAAATACATTTTTTCGATTTTCATTGAAACTAGCAAAGTTACAAAATGGAATTTTGCCGGAATTATTTTTAGTATAATGGCAATTAGTTTTGAAAAAATTGTCGATTTGATCCTACTAATTCAGGGGTAGAGCATACAAATTGCACGAATTTTCGAAATTTCAATTGAATTATTTTTCTTCGAAACTGTCGAAGGAATCGACTCGAAATTTCGAACAAAACAATTCAAATATCATTAACGTATAAGAATTTTTTTTCGATTCATGTACTCCTTCTACCCTTTCCCATACCAATAGACAATTTTGGCAAATACATTTCATGGATTCCGATTAAAATTAAAAATAGTACAAACTTAAAAATTTGACATAATTCAATGACAAAATCGACTTCGCTTCTACCCCGTCCTCCCACGAAAATTTATTGTTAGAAATTCAAGAAAATCACACAAAACCTTCCAATTCCTCTGTCATCTCCCATACATATGACACGATTTCAGGAAAACAATGTTCAATTTCTTTGAAAATTATGAAAGCTACAAAGCTTTAAATTCAGAACGAAACATTTTCTTGAGTGGGGGAAATGGGGAGCATTTCTAAAATGGCGCACTTTCCAAAATTACAAATCGGTATATCTTAAAATTGAGTACAGATATCAATTCAAAAATTTGTCAGATTGTAGAGCTAAATAGTTTTTAATTTTGGTAAAAAATTTAAGTTGGGAAGTGTAAGGGGAGGGAGGTGGAAAGCAAAAATGTTGAAAATTTTGAGTGATTTTTTTATGGCTTTCGTAAAAGATACAAAGTTTAAATTTTGCACGTCGATTTGATGTACACAGAAAAAAAAAATAGTAATTTGTTCCAAAATTGTTATGCACCGAAGTGGGGGTCTAACGCACACAAGGTGTTTCATGTGAAATGAAAAAAACACATAAACTGAAAATTTTTTAATGAAAAAAGGCCTGCAATCGTCTGTCGAATACCATCAAAACTTCTACCCCTCCCATACAAATTTATTTTTTCGACCATTTTTAAGAAATCAATTATCACCTAACTACTAAAAGCTACCAATTTGAAATTTTGCACAAAAGATTACAAAAATAGTTGAAATAAAATTACGTTAAAGGTTTTGAAATCGCAATTGCCCTTCTACACCCTCCCACACAAAAGTATGATTTCGACCAATTTCATTTAATCAACTGATACCCAACAAATTAAAAGCTATAAACTTGAAATTTAGTACAAGCACCTTACAAGAGAAAGGAAATAAAATTGTGTCACAAATTTTACGATTCCCCTACCCCGTCCCATACAAATGTTTGGTTTCGTAAATTTAAAATGCACCGAATCCAATGAAAATTCTATGCAGCTTCGTCTATGAAACTGACATTCTATTCAGAGAATATGGGACTTGGTTCAAGCAATCAATTAAAAAACTATTAACATCCACCAACCCTTACTATCACCCCTCACCCCTCACCCCTCCCCTCACAAAACTCAAACTTGCATAAATAAACGAACGAAATATGAAGCTTTTGAACGTTTTCGCAAAGTGTTAAATTGAGAACTGCTCTGCCCAAGAAGCCCCTTTCTCTTAGTATTCTCTAACCACTCTAACCTGCATATTGACTTTCCACGCATGCGCATTTTGTCCCAAACATAATAAAGTTTCGCCCGACTTGTTGGCAGTTTATTTTTCATATTTCGCTAGTAAACCTTAGTATACGTTTCAAGTTTCAATTACATAGCTTAAGAGACAGTCGAGATATTCATCTTTAAGTGTTTTTCTTTGTACCCCCTGAACCTTTCTCTTACAATAATTAGCCTCTATCTAAACTTATTCTAATAGATCTATATGCCATCTTAATGGTCTCAAAATATCAATTTTTTATGATAAATAATTTCGAAGATATAATCATTTAAAAAAAAAAATTCAGCCGAGAATTGGTTCTTAGCCTTTTGCAATGGATAAAAAAATTAAATTATTTTTAAAAGTTGTCCCACAAACTCTTCTATATGTATTGTTGCGAGCTAAGGGTTCGCCGGGATTTCAAGTAAAACACAATTTGTTTAAAAATAAGTTATAATTTATTTATTCGCACTTTAACTTAATTCGTACTATATGGCACCACCGATATTGTTCTATAACGTTCTTGCACCAATTCGCGTTCTTCCACAGATGGCGCTGAATGACTGACTGCTGTCTGAAGGCTTCGCACTTTTATATCATTTTTCCCCAATTCTCGATCCTTCCTGGTGTGTGTCGTCGGTTGTGTGTCTCGACTATACTGGAAAGGTCTTGATCTTTAATTATGGCTTTTTACATATTGAGGAACAGTCCTACAAAATTCTGGAAATTCAGGAAAGATCAATATTGCGTGCTTGCCAGATCTATAACATTACCCTCTCCTTAGTCCCTGTTCGTCCCGAACAGAGTCGCTCACTTCCTCAATGGCACCATGGTATTTTGTTAGTCGGTCGAGATGTACCACTTTCATTTTAATACGAGGTTTTTGATGTAGTTGAATCCGATAGATGACATCATTTAACCGGTTGATGATCTGGTAAGAGCCTTCCCAGTTACGCTGTAGTTTTGGCGATCTGCCCTTCTGTCGTTTAGGATTGTATAACCAAACCAAATCACCCTCTTGGAATCCTGACGAATTCGCCCGTTGATCGTACCTCGTCTTCATGCGGTCGGTCGCCAAATCAATTTTATCTCTGACCAGGTTATAAATTGTCTTTAGTCGACATTGAAGATCCGAGACGTAATCTTTAGCATTGGTTGGTTGGTCTGGTGGCACTCCAAACATTAGTTCCGCAGGGACTTGAATATTTCTTCCGAAAATGACTCGGGAGGGAGTTTCACCTGTTGTTGAATGTACCGATGTTCTGTAGGCCATTAAAAATAGAGGGATGTGCTGATCCCAGTCCTGTTGCCTCTCACTGACGAGTTTGGAAAGGTTTGAGTTCAATGTCCTATTGAAACGTTCTACCATTCCGTCGGACTCTGGATGTAATGGCGTTGTCCTGGTTTTGTTTATTCCCAGCATTTGTCACACGTGTTTGAATATTTGGGACTCAAAATTGCGCCTTTGATCGGAGTGTAGTTCACGTGGAGATCCAAATCTGCTCACTCAGTTGGTAACAATTTGTTCGGCGACGGTTACTGCTTCTTGGTTTGGAATTGTGTAGGCTTCAGGTCACTTGCTGAAATAATCAATGACCACTAGAATATAGCGATTACCATTTTCTGATTCCGGAAATGGTACAGCAATATCCACAGCAATTCTCTCGAATGGGACTCCCACGTTGTATTGTTGCATTTCTCCTTTTGATCTGCGTTGTGGGCCCTGACTCAATGCACATGTAGTACATTCACGGCACCAATTTTCGACATCATCTCGGAGATAGATCCAATAGAACCTTTCTCGTATTTTTGCCAACGTTCTGTTTACACTCAAATGCCCACCGGAGGTACCTCCATGATATTCCTTCAAAACCTCCTCTACTTTAGAATGCGGGACGATGGTTTGCATGTGATACGATTTCCCGTCAGCGTTTTCCCATTTCCGTTTTAATAATCCGCCGTCTAGGTGAAGGGAGTTCCATTGTGCCCAATAACACTTTAGGGTTTCGCTGAATTGTGAGATCTCTTTCCACTCAGGCCGTTTCATTTCTTCCTTCCATGCCATGATCGGTGAAATATCTGGATCTTTAGGTTGGGCATCTTCCAGTTCTTGCTGATTCCATCCATCCTTTGGTTCGGTCGTTATCCTCTGAATGGTTTCTCCGGCTTCTTTTTCCTTCTTACGTTCGCGTTCTTTCTCTTTGTCCTTTTTGCACTCCTTCCCCTCCTTGGCAGCACGTTTACTTTCCTTTTCATGCAATTTCCGTTCTTGCTCTTTCTTTTCACGTTCCGCATTCTTCCTTTCGCGATCTCCTCGAACACGTCCCTTCTCATGTTCGGCCTTGTCACGATCATTCGCATGAAGTACTTGACCGTTACGACTTCCACCCGTTCGTTTGCGATCCTTATTCGAATGCCTATCTTTGCTTCCATGATCTCTCCCGATGTATTGTTCTTGTCGCAATCGGTCCTGCCGACTCGGGGTTTTCGATCGACTCTGGCGTCTTTTCCCAAAACCGTGTGTAAGATTTGAACTCTGACAACTAGTTCTTAGCCAAGATCTACCTTCACGATCTCTACCCTCGCGTTGTTTAGCAGCGCAGCCACAACAATGGTTGGTCACTCTTCTGGGTTTACGGCAGTTGAGTCTCAAGTGTCCTGCCTGTCCACATTTTCAGCATCGGGGGGCACCAGGTCCTTCGCTCCGCTTGGTGTGCTCTGACACACACACTCTTCTGCTATTTCCCGGACTCGATAGTTGCTCCGAGAGCTTTGCTTGGCAGCTTCGAACGTCAGCCCATATACTAAGGCTTCGCAAATCGTTTTCTTACCTGCCAATTTTAACGCCCACCTGTTGCAGCTCTCTGTCCAGTACAGCATTGTTAAATGCGAAAACAGCCGTATCGTTGCGTTGCTCTGTTTGCGCATTGGGCAGCGATAATAGTGTGAGTCGTTCAATATCGCGTGCCAGCTCTTGAAGTGTTTCACCATTCTTTGCGTTCGGCTCTACAGTTGTGTTTTGTAGATCTCTCGCATGTGGTCACTGCCGTAATGAAAATCCAATGTCTGGACTAACGTTGAAAAATCTTGTTGTTGCTTATGCAGAATCGTTTGAAGAACCTCTGCTGGTGGACCTCTTAGCGCCAATATAAGAGCCGTTCCTCGTTCCAGATCATTCCAATGATTCTTTCTTGCGGCAGCCTTAAACTGGGTCTTATAAATAGCCCACGGTATTTGTCCATCGCAGATTGGTGCTTTGAGACCCTTGTGCGTAACGTGTTCTGTCTTGATGACTCCAGTCGCTTTCACGTTATCGAAGTCCCTTTTTAGGTATTCGACTTCTTCTTCGAAGATTCGAAGTTTCTTCTCTACGTTTTCTTCTATTGCCTTACCCATGGTGTCTATTTTATTATTTTGCAGCTCCAATTTTTGATAGAGGTCCTTTGAGGTCTGATCTAATTTCTGATTAATGTCCGCATATTGTTGTTCTAGTTTCTGATTAATGTCCGCAGATTGTTGATCTAATTTCTAATTCATGTCCGTTGTCACAGCTGATTGTTGTTTAATGTCCACTGATTTTTGCTCTAATTTGTTCATCATTTGTTGCATTAACTGTGTTAGAGCATGCGTTGTACCAGAACACTCCTCTCCACGAGCTTCTTTGCTTTGGAACTCAAAACTATCTGCATCCTTACCCTCAGCCTCAAGTGTCTCGATCATACGGCTGACAAGTTCAGACTTGCTCCCTGTCGTAGATAACTCGCGTCTACTTAGCTCTTCCTTCAGCTCCGTTAATTCTAAGTCCTTTAAATAACGCGGCATTTTCACTTCCGATTATTTCAAGTTTTTCCGCGATCCGAATTCACTTAAATTTTCTTTACTTATTAAAGTCACTGCTCACTAAAGTACTCGAGAATATTCGATTTCACAAAATTCTCACTGTCCGCTCGAGAATTTTAGTTTCACTTTTTCGCTCTCACAAAATTATCCGTTCGAGAATTTTAATTTCACTCGCGATTTTCAACCCGAATTTATCCTTGAAATCCCACTTCTGACACCAATTGTTGCGAGCTGGGGGTTCGACGGGATTTCAAGTAAAACACAATTCGTTTAAAAATAAGTGATAATTTATTTATTCGCACTTTCACTTAATTCGCACTATATGGCACCACCGATATTGTTCTATCGCATTCTTGCACCGGTTCGCGTTGAAGGCTTCGTATATACCATTTTTCCCCAATTCTCGAACCTTCCTGGTGTGTGTGTCGTCGGTTGTGCGTCTCGACTATACTGGAAAGGTCTAGATCTTTAATTATGGCTTTTTACATATTGGGGAACTGTCCTACAAAATTCTGGCTTATTCAGGAAAGATCAATATTGCGTGGTTGCCAGATCTTTAACAGTATGTTGATTTCTAGCTTCCAAGTTGTAACCATGGTTAAGATATTTGAATTCGTATTTTTCGGCTTAAGCGCTCCCCGCCGCCTCCCACTGAACCCATACACCCCTCTAAATGGGTATCCGCCTGAGATTCGCAACTATCTACAATCCTCCCAAAAATGAACTTTCTATCTTGGAGGGTTTGGGAGTTAATGTGCGCTGAGCGTACACGTCGGCGTACGGCGTACAGACAGACGGATTTTTTTTTTTGCATTTTTAGGCTATTTCAGGGTAGCAAATTTTTTTTTCCAAGTCGATTTCAATACTTTATTATCAAAATAATAAAGTAATTGATTTACTTGAAAAGTATGAATGTTACTAGTCTAAAATTTAAGAGATGTAAATTTTATAATATTCGTAGTTATTTTTGACAAAAATCCTCTTCCTTCTTTTACCACCTCCAATGCACAATTTTACTAAATATAATACACTCATTTTCTCAGTCCTTTTTCAATTTTTAGAGCTAACATTTTGTATAACACATTTTTGTAACCACTTTAGTATGATGGGGAAAAAATTAGTTCAATGCTATCACCCCTTCCACCCCCTTACAAAATTTGTTGGGAGCACAAAAATTTCTATTTGATCTAGGGTATCGTAAGATTGGGCTTTACGCGCAGCCGTAGTCCTGTTGTGTTTATACTCTAGATTAAATCTGAGAGTAGTATAAATTTTCTCTAAGTTTTTAACACCAAGAAATAATGATCGCAGAGTGTCGCAAAGGGTATAGAAATATTCGTTGTCGCTCAAAAATCTCGAAACCGTCTGTCTTTTCGTCCGTCCGCCCGTCTGTTCGCTCTCTAGCTTGAGAATGTGTTAAGCTACGAGTCTCAAATTTTGTAGACGTTATTTTTGGTGAAAAAGTAAGGTCAGTTTCGAGAACGGGCCAAATTGCTTCAATCCTTCTAACCCCTCCCATAGAATATGACTCAATTTCTCAACTTTACAAAAAATTTGTTTATCTTGAAAACTATTAATGCTATTGATCTGCAATTTAAAATATGTCAATTGAATGATGTTTACAGTTATTTTTGAAAAAGTCATTTAAAACTTCCCACATCTTCTACCACCCACACAAACTCCACGATTTCACTACATCCAATACACTAATTTTCAAAATTTTCAATAAAACATCTTGATAGCATATCTAGCATGATGTTAAAAAAATAATTCAATGCCGTCACCCCATACAAAATTCCTTAAAATCATCAAAAAGTTTTTTCATCTAGAGAATCGCATAATTGGGATTTACGCCCAATCATAGTCCTGTTATGTTTTTTAAATTAATTTCGCAAATTTTTAAATTTCTTGTTTAAAATTTCGATCAATAATTTTGAGTTTTTGTGATTGAAAAAAAAACCGAGCACATTATTATAATCTCGTGACTTTTGCTGTATATACAAAGATTTCCTTCAATCGCCACCAATATGTAAAATAATAATTTAGTGAACGATAATAACTACGATAATTTTATCATTTCTGAATATCAACAAAGACCAATCGGTGGCTGTGTTGACGTTCAGAAATAATAAAATTAAAACGCAAAAAAATGAAAAAAATTCATAATTGAAAGCCATGTTTTCAAACACGGAAAAAAATGTATAAACCAAAACTTAAGATACTAAAACGACGTCCAGTGGCTTTAAAACGAGCGTTGGAATCTCATTGAAAATCACTTACTGACCCATAAATTACGTGGACGACAAAACAAGTTTCCGTCCTGCGAGCCTGCAACCAAACATTAATTGCTCGTTACTTAATCTAATCGAGCCACAAATTAAGCCATTCCGAGCCGTGGAGCGATTCACGTTTAACCGTCGACATCACACTGTTTTATAGCCTTCGTCATTATTTGAATTTTCGAAAAAATTATTCGAAACTTTTCTAGCGCGATTCATACAGGCGGTCATCTTGAATATTTCGTATTCAAAAAATTTTAATCCCGAAAATGGAGCCGCACTACGACCCGAAAACGATGGAGTCGAAACACTCGTAAACATAATTAATTGGGTAAATAGCCTGATGATCATATTTCAGATGGAATTATTCGAGACGCTCGTAAAGAGGTTGATAGCTAAATTTGAATCTCATCATCATCATCTGGAGAATTTCGATCGTATCTTAAACCCGCAGTATCACCGACAGTGTCAGGTTTCAAGATTTATCCTAATCGACACATTCGAAGATTTTTTTTTTGTTGTTTTTTTTTCGAAAATATATTTTTACGATCATTAAAAATACAGGAAAGTTGTTTTTTTTTTTAATGAATTCGAAAATTTTGCATAATTAGAGGTATTATAGCTGGGTATGAGATATCGGATGTTTGCGCCGAGACAGAAATGAAACAGGTTCGTTTCTCTGCTATTTTGTAAGCGATTTCATTAAAATTTAGTCGATTAACTGACCTTGTTGGAAACGGATTCTTAACAGACGATTCGCACATAATTTAAACATCTTTTATATGAAAGCTGACATCTTCAGATATATGGATAGCTAATTACAGTTTTATGGCTTTTTTATTAGTCAAATATAGCCACCAAAATTGTAATAAATCATTATCGATTCGGGCATATTAAACACGTTTAGGTCTTTCTTTAGTGCTAATTATATTGGTTTGATCGTATATCATTGAACAGTTACTATTGATCTTGAAGAATATTATAGATAAAAAAAATATTTATTACTATAATACTGTTGTAATTCGACACCTATTACGAAATTTCACAAAATTGTTGGTATGTTTGCTGGAAAAAAATCAGTTATAGAATGTTGTTGCAAATCAATAAAACAACGTAAAGCTGATTATAAAAATGTTTTATCTGTAGAAAAACATTATGAAAAGTTTGATTGATATTAATTTAATTTTTCCACCGAGAGTAGCATAAAAATAACATTAAATGCTTGTAGATTAGATCACACGGTGGGGTATATTTGATTTCCTCAATCACTGCAGCCACTGATGGGCCTATGGTGATGTCCTCCGGTATACAAATTTTAAAATACCAATTCGAGTTCCGTGCTATTGATAAAGCATAAGCAGCGACAATTTAGGAGAGAGAGAGAGAGAGGCGGGATGTAGACTATGTTGTATAGCGCCACGTAAAGGAGGTAGGAGTATCGGGTAAAAATGAAAACACAAGGTTTTTCTTATGGAGAAGATTTTATTTTCAAGACCGACCAAGAGCTGTTCCTAGTACAATGCAAGAGCTTGGAATGACTGTCCAATGGATGGCATGTCTGTGAATAGAACCACACCAGCTACAGCTTTGGAGGAAATCCTCTCTTGATCTATTTATAAAACAAACAGCTGCCATTATATGGAAAACCTTACCACTATAAATTGGTCATGGCAAAAATTTAAACGTCATTCGAGACGCAAACTCCCTTTTAGACTGACAGTATAACTGCATGAACCAACCGCAGGTTGAGAAACGTAAGTTTCACATTAAGTTTCCTGAACGAAACAAGTGGTCAACAAATACGATACTCAGCACCTGTGCAGGTTCTTACCTAAATACGGGCGGTTCTAAAACTAACCAGGGGACAGGTGCAGGGATTTATTCCCACGTCCTCGATATCCTCACTTCATTTCATCTTCCAGAACACGCGGCTGTGTTCCGGAAGTATTAGCTATAAACGAATGCACAAATATCATAGATATTCAGAACAGTCACATTGGAAATTCTTACATTTTCTTGGACAACAGGGCTGCACTCCAATCTTACAGGACCACGTCCAGACTAGTGTCCATTTGTTGACACAATTTGAATTGCCTAGCAGCTACGACCGAAGTATTCCTAATTTGGATACCAGGTCATAGCTGTTAGGAAACGATGCAGCAGACACGCTTGAATGGCAAGGATCTGCAAACATTAACTCCACTAGGAAGTCAGTCGATGTACCAACAGTGCTGAAGACTAATTTCAAACAAACTATTTTGGACGCTTTCTTGGTGAGATGGCGGCAGCTGGACAGCTGCAAAACGATCCAATTCTTTTGGGAAAAACAGAATGAAAATATTACAGCTCAACTGTTACAACGTAGTCGCTAGCGTCTATTTTTGGTCTGACCACAGGCCATTGCATGTTAAAGCTGCACGCATTTAGGATGCGAATCGCTAGCGAAAGTGTTTGCAGAGGTTACGAGGAAGACCGAAGAATTATTCGAACATTATCTTTGTCACTATCTGCAAATCTCCAACAGTCGTCTCTTTTGTTTAGGCTCTAGATTCTTCTCAGAACTAGATGACCTCAGAGGCGTCCAACATTCGAGCCGACTACGATTCGCAAGCCGAACCAAGTGGCTAGAACAAGAGGAGGGACTTCGATCTTATAATCAATAGGGAGAGTACAATGGACCCAAGTCCATGGCTCCAGTGCATTGTGGTTCTACGAAACCACACTCATAAGCCCTAAACCATGGGTGGTAGACGAAAAGGCGAGTTCATAACGACTTTTTCAGAAATTCTGTCATTTTATGTGGAAGGGGGTGGAAGAGGTGGAGCGATTCGACCCGTTCACGAAGTTGTCCTTACTTTTTTGTCAAAAACGACGTGTACAAAATTTGAACTTCCCAGCTCAACGTGTTCGCGAGCTAGAGAGGACAAAGACGTACAGACGGACGGACGGGTATCCGGTTTTGAGATTTTTGAGGGATTATATGAACTGTCATTAATTTTTTCTCTGAGCCTTATTTCTTAGCATTACAAACCTTCTGGCAAACTTATAATACTCTCAGATTTCATCTAGAGTATAAATACACAAAATAGTAGAACTCCATTCATTACTCTATCGCAACGTTTTTATCGAATTATCAGTGGCTCTCACCACAAAGAAGAGGTGTATGATGGCGCTACCAATATTCTACATAGCAAGTTCTTTGCGAAGGTCGTTCGTTCAAATCCCGGTCGGCTCAATATACAATTTCAGCACATTACCTTGTTGGATACCTTAGTCACCTCAATCTACGAAAATTCGTAGAAAGAGGGTTGTGTCAAGGGTTAAGTACCCTTCCACAATAAGTAATGAAAAATTTTAAGGAACCTGAATATCAGGAAGTCAAGGTCCACTTTGGGCTGTAGCGCCATTGTAGAAGAAAAAGTTCTTTGAGTGTATATAAAAAACACAACAGAACTACGATTATACACAAAGCCAAATAATATGAATTTTTGTGAACTTAAGGATTTTTGTACTGGGAGTGGTAGAAGGGGTGATAGCGTTGAACTAGTTTCAGTGGCGTGGCGTGACTTTTAGATAGGGGGAGCAATTATTTTGCGTTAAGCTACAAGGGTTGCGCCAATATGCATGACTCCACAAGGTTACATCATTATTTCACACTCCTACTCATCCGAGGTGGGTGCGGTTTTCGGCAATCGATTTAGAGTACAGTCTACATTATTAATCTATACATCTATTCATAGTAATATAATTGTAGTGTCTGTCTGTTATTTGCTTATAAATGGCTGTAAGTTAGTTTTTTGAGTTATTTTAGCATTAACTAAGCATAAAAACTAATTTTTGTCTGTCTGTCTGTCTGTCCGACCACTTTTCACGCACAAACGGCTGAACCGATTGTAAAGAAACTTGCACAGTTTATTAGGTGTCCACCGGAATGAAATCTGCTTTTGGTTTCATTTCACTCCCCTCACGCCTTCTACCCCCTCCCATACAAAGTGACTCATTTTTCAAAATATATATTAATCAAATTTTCTTGGAAACTGTAAAAGCTATTAATTTGAAATTTGGAATTTATTATTTCTATTACAAATGCAGTCTTTTGGTCTACTAATCATTTGAGTTTCCTCACTCCTTTCACCACCTCCCATAAAAACTACACTTTTTCATGAATTACTTTACACCAAATTTCTCAGTACGTGTAACTTGCATCGAGCTAAAATTTTGTATTAAATTCTTAATTAATATTATTATTAATATCGGGAAAAAATTAACCGATTAGCTTCACTCCTTCTACCCCCTCCCATACAATGTGACACAGTTCCACGACTTCACAAGAATTTGATTTTCTTGAAAAGTCTGAATGTTACTGATCTGAAATTTCAAATATATCAATTGCATGATGATAATAGTTGTTTTTCAAAAAATCACCAGAAACCCCCTTATCCTTCCACCACTTCCCATATAAACCGCACTTTTTCATGAAATACTCTAAACGAATTTTCTCAGTACATTTAAATTTCATCGAGGTAAAAATTTTAAGTTAATCCTTAATTCGCATTATTATTAATGTCGGGAAAAAATTTAACCGAGTATCTTCACTCCTTCTTCCCTCTCCCATACAATGGGACACATTCCACGACTATACAATAATTCGATTTTCTTGAAAAGTATGAATGATACAGAGAAATTTAAAGTATATCAATAGTTATAGTTGTTTCTCGAAAAATCACCAAAAACTCCCCTCTCCTTTTACCACCTCCCATACAAATTGCACAATTTCATTAAATTCAATGCACTAAGTTTCTCAATACCTACTCAATTTTTGAAGCTTAAATTTGCTACAAAACATTTTTATAGCTACTCTAGCATGATGTGAAACAAATTAGCTCAGTGCTGTCACCCCTTCTACCACTCCCCATACAAAATTTCTTAACATCGCAAAAATTTCGATTTCATCTATACCTACATAGTATCGTATGATTGGGCTTTACACACAATCGCAGTCCTGTTATGTTTTTAAGTTTAATGTTATTTTATTTGTTTTTTTTTTTTTTTAATAACACCAGCTACAATTATTCACATGTCCTCAACGCTTTTCGACACGTATATGATCTCGAATCACGGGTTTGATTTGATCACGAGCCTGCCCCATAAAATTGGGTGTATCATGCTTTCATTCTTAATAATTTATGGTTCTGATTCCAACAATATACAAACCATTTTCTTTAAAGAGCCATTAAAGTAAGCAGATTATATATCCCACATAATGTATTACTAACTACACTCTCAAAAATTGCTTATTATTGCTATTTTTACGCAGACGAAGTCGCGGGCGTTTGCTAGTCGGATATATAAATATGGACCAGATCTAACTCTTCACATTTTTCTTCCTGATCATTTTTCGGCTAGTACACGAATTTCAATACTGGCAATACTTTCATCAAGAGTCAGAGCTTGCGACTGAAAGCACCGACTGGAAGCAATTCCATAACGCATCTCTCCTTCGTATAGAAGTCGAACTTGCG